>JAQSVV010000586.1:0-1435657 GCA_036375495.1 Agrotis segetum | reverse complement strand
TTTGATGCAGTTTTCAGGAAAGTGTTCATTACATTTTGGAGAAGGTTTTAGTATATAACACTAATAGATATCCCGTGACGTTGCCCGCGTGGACCCGTTTTTAGGGTTCCGTAGTCAACAAGGAACCCTTATAGTTTCGCCATGTCCGTCCGTCCGTCCGTCCGTCCGTCCGTCCGTCCGTCCGTCCGTCCGTCCGTCCGTCCGTCTGTCCGCAGTTTAGCTCAGAGACGCACAGTACTAGAGAGCTGTAATTTGGTGTAAATATACGGATTTGTTGTGCCAAAAAAGTGGTAAAATAAAATCTCGTAAAATATTTTTTTTTAGGGTACCTCCAGTACTTACACGTAAAGTGAGGATTTTTTTTTTCTCGCGTACCCCTTAGTGTGGGGTATCATTAAATAGGTCTTTAAAAAATAATTATGGTTTCCATTAACAATTTTTTGATAAAAAAATTCGTTTGTGAAATATTAAGCTTTAAAGTGCTAAATTTTGCTCGATTCGAGTGTCCCCCCCCTCTACCAGCTAAACGGTTATGTTTGGGGGTGTGAAAAAATTCACAATAGTAGTATATATAAACGAAGTTTAAAAGAAAATTATCATGACTAAGTAGGCTTTACAACTTTACGAGTAAAAGTCGACCAACTTATAAAATGTACTTGATATCATATTTTCTGAAACAAAATGTATCGGAGTCAACTGCAAATGTAAGTTTGTCAACTTTATTTTTACAGCTTTTATAGGTATGTTTTTTGGGGATAGGTAGGTTTTTATCGTCAACTATTTTTAACTAAATTCAAAAAAAGGAGGAGGTTCTAAATTCGTTGTAATCTTTTTTCTTATGTATTTTCCCCGATTTCTCAAAGACTCCTGGACCGATTTTGAAAATTCTTCTTTTTAAAATTAAATTCAGCGAATCAGTTTCGTTAGTTCGCATAAGTATTTTGATGGGCAACTACGGAACCCTACACTGTGCGTGGCCCGACACGCACTTGGCCGGTTTTTGTTTACTTAGGTTGTAGATTTTCAGAGACGATTGCATGTTTGTCCGCAATTATCTCGCGTTTGGCTGAACGGATTTTGATGCGGTTTTCAGGAAAGTGTTCATTACATTCTGGAGAAGTTTTTAGTATTAACACTAATAGATATCCCGTGACGTTGCCCGCGTGGACCCGTATTTGTTTACTTAGGTTGTAGATTTTCAGAGACGATTGCATGTTTGTCCGCAATTATCTCGCGTTTGGCTGAACGGATATTGATGCGGTTTTCAGCAAAGTGTTCATTACATTCTGGAAAAGGTTTTAATATATAACACTAATAGATATCCCGTGACGTTGCCCGCGTGGACCCGTATTTATTTACTTAGGTTGTAGATTTTCAGAGACGATTGCATGTTTGTCCGCAATTATCTCGCGTTTGGCTGAACAGATTTTGATGCGGTTTTCAGGAAAGTGTTCATTACATTCTGGAGAAGGTTTTAGTATATAACACTAATAGATATCCCGTGACGTTGCCCGCGTGGACCCGTTTTGTTTACTTAGGGTTGTAGATTTTCAGAGACGATTGCATGTTTGTCCGCAATTATCTCGCGTTTGGCTGAACGGATTTTGATGCGGTTTTCAGGAAAGTGTTCATTACATTCTGGAGAAGGTTTTAGTATATAACACTAATAGATATCCCGTGACGTTGCCCGCGTGGACCCGTTTTTTGTTTACTTAGGTAGTAGATTTTCAGAGACGATTGCATGTTTGTCCGCAATTATCTCGCGTTTGGCTGAACGGATTTAGATGCAGTTTTCAGGAAAGTGTTCATTACATTCTGGAGAAGGTTTTGGTATATAACAATAATGGATATCTCGTGAAGTTGCTCACATAGATCCGCTTTGCTTAATAGGATTGTAAATTTTCAAAGACGCCAATTTTATGAAGATTTTTTTGATTATCTCAACTAAAAAGGGAAAAATAAAAACTTTTTCGAAAAAAAGAGAACCGACTTCAAAACCAAACACAAAAAATTGTAAAATAACTTTTCTTTTGGAAGTCGGTGGCCACAGTCAATGAAATAATAAACAAAGCCACCGACTTCCGAAAGAAAAGTTATTTTACAATTTTTTGTGTTTGGTTTTGAAGTCGGTTCTCTTTTTTTCAAAAAGTTTTTATAGAAACATGAATAATTCAAGAACTGAAATTGTCTCAGTGAGTCTCGCTCGTGCCTGTCTTCAGGCACTATTGTCTCATGTTCACAATTTCACACAAATCCGTCGTCGTGAACACTGAAGTCGGTAATACATCAAAACGCGACGCTTCAGCCCGCGGATTCTAATCAGCAAGAGATAATGAATACCAGTGCAGTGTGAGGTATGGATGTAATTTATGACTGTAGCAATCGGTACAAACTGTAGGAATGTAGACTTTAGGACGATGTAATTGCGTTCATTATTTTGACACGTTTGAAATAGACCAATAGTTATTTGTGCAACAAGAGAGCAAAGTCGTTTTTTGCTGCGAGTGCTGATTTTGAATCTTGAGCAAACGAAGGATTCAAGGATTGAATCACGAGCGTAGCGAGTGATTCTAAAGTTGAATCCTGAGTTTGGCGAGAGATTCAAAGGCACGAGATGCAAAAAACTTTGCTCTCGCGTAACACACATAACTTTTCACTTCAGCAGCGAGAACACTTTAGGATATAAAATAATAAACAGGAATGATTTTAATAACTTTTTTTAAAGTAGCTTTCAACAATAACAACAATAAAACAACAATACAACAACAATACAACAACATTGTAGATAATCGCCTCGTCTGTGATAAATCTAATAAATAAGATAGCAACACCGTCTCCGAAAAACTGCTTCCGCTCTTTGTAAGTCTCCATTAATTGAAGACATTGTATGGTTTCAGATAATTCTCGCGAGACTTCTGAGGTAAAAAATTTAATTCTGCATTAAAACTTGTTGTTTTAACTCTCCCGGTGTTAAATTATGTACTGTTCTCGTCGTTAGTTTTACTCATATTTTAATATTTTTTAACTTATTCAACTCTTTACGCCAGCCATGAAATTTTATTCTCGGGGCGTGTTCGGAAATAGCACCCATGATATTTTATTATTCAAAATATTTACGTAACATTATTGAAACTAGAAATAAATATTTACAGTAAATGCTTATTTTCGTTTAACAAAACAATAAGTTAAAAATTCAATAAATTACATTAAAATACATTATTATCTTTTTGCAAAATTTCTTTAGTTATGTAGTAGGTACTTTCCGAACGTGTTTGTCTTTGAGACCGAATTCAAAATCGGAACTTCGAAAGGGCTGATCTTTGTCTCTCTCTCTTTCTATTGGCGGGAAAGAGATAGAGTGTAAATGTTTCGAATTGTATGATAAACTGAAGGCTGAATAAGATATTCGCGGCTTTTTGAAAACAAAAATTAAAAAGTTACTTTGTCTCACTAGTGAGCAAAATCGCATTTTGCTCACTGATTTCAGGCAGCAAAACCTACATGTTTGAGCTACTGAAGTGAAAATAGTTATTTGTGCAACAAGAGAGCAAAGTCGTTTTTTGCTGCGAGTGCTGATTGTGAATCTTGAGCAAGCGAAGGATTCAAGGATTGAATCACGAGCGTAGCGAGTGATTCTAAAGTTGAATCCTGAGTGTGGCGAGAGATTCAAAGGCACGAGATACAAAAAACTTTGCTCTCGTGTAACACACATAACTTTTCACTTCATCAGCGAGAACACTTTAGGTGATAAAATAATAATATAAAAAATACAGGAATAGATTGAAATAACTTTTTATTAAAGTAGCTTTCAACAATAAGTAAATACTCCACATTGTAGATAATCGCCTCGTCTGTGATAAATCTAAAAAATAAGATAGCAACACCGTCTCCGAAAAACTGCTTGCGCCCTTTGTAAGTCTCCATTCATTGAAGACATGGTATGGTTTCAGATATTTCTCGCTTCGAGACTTCTGAGGTTGTTTTAACTCTTCCGGTGTTAAAATAAGTACCTACTGTTCTCGTCGCTAGTTTTACTCATATTTTTTTTTTTTTAACTTATTCAACACTGCTCCAGCCATGAAATTTTATTCCCGCTCTTTTATTTTTAAATTAAGGCGTGTTCGGAAATAGCACCCATGACATTTTATTTTTTAAATATTTACTAACAATATTGAAACTAGAAATAAATATTTACAGTAAATGCTTATTTTCATTTAAATACAGAAATAAGTTAAAAATTCAATAAATTACATTCAAAGACATTATTATCTTTTTGCAAAATTTCTTTAGTTAGTACAACTTTCCGAACGTTATTGTCTTTGAGACCGAATTCAAAATCGGAACTTCGAAAGGGCTGGTCTTTCTTGGCGGTTCTATTGGCGGGAAAGAGATAGAGTGTTAATGTTTCGAATTGTATGATTAACTCAAGGCTGAATATGATATTCGTGGCTTTTTGAAACCAAAAATTAAAAAGTTACTTTGTCTCACTAGTGAGCAAAATCGCATTTTGCTCACTGATTTCAGGCAGCAAAACCTACATGTTTGAGCTACTGAAGTGAAAAGGTATTTATTTACTTATGATACATTAGTTGTGTTAAGATCTTCAAAGTTGTAGGTTCTACAAAGTTTGTTTCAAGACAAACTTGAGTAGTTAGTTACTATGTCTATTTTAGGGCTCTATCGGTGAAGTCAAATCTTCAGTGACGATCTTCAGTGACGACATTATTTTGATTTCCCGCGTAGTTAGTATCTTACAAAAGATATAATATATGTATTATGCACAAATGACACCATATTACTGACCACCTGCCAACTGAACCTGCCGGCATTGTATCGAACGATGAATGACGAATAAAAACAAAGAATGGCGTTAAAATCCTCTTTATTAACACGAACCTAAAAATTCCATTACCAAACGATCCGCAGCAGCGATTTAAAACAGACGTTTTCGCAAACTCAACGAAAAACCTCTCAAATGTTCGAATAGCGCGCATTAAAGCACAAATCCTCATTGGAATCGAGCCTAACAGTTCAATTATAGAGATCGGCTCAGAGCGAGGTTCTTGATCGCCTACATCTAGATTTGATTCGTTCTAACTAGACATCACAATCCGTTTACCGCATTCGACTATTGAAAAGTTTTCTACAATGTCCTCGTAATTTTTATTACGTCCTCAATTTTTTTAACTGCTGTCTTCTATGGTTTAAGTCGTCCATGAAACTTTTGGAAGTCACAATGCTTTTGAATAAATAAAATTTAATGTTTCTTTTGCGCCTACTACAAAACAACCGCGGATGAGCCAGTAAATAAAATGAGAGAAAGCATTAAAAAGGACAGTAATAATAAAAGTAAGCTATAATACCACGTATTATCTACTCTTTTAAGCCGTATGCAATTTTTCTACGTCTACTGTGGAGGCGGCCCAGTGGGTTAATTTGGCCGATATCGGTGGTGCGCGGTGCACGGCGTTCAGCGGGCGATCGCACGGAAAATTGGTCTCCTTCGCCATTTGATTATGTACCAAGATCCCTTGCGCGAATTCAGACGATTCCCCGTGAAAAATAAATTGGACAATATGAGAGTCAGGTGGGGAATTTTTTAAAAGCTGTTTTTCGAATCAAAATTCTGTACACGATCCTGTTTTACGCTACAGTGAGTAGAACTCGTTTATGGAGATGATTAAAAAATTGATAGAATCGGGAATCGTTTTTTTCTTACACGCTGTCTATTATGTTGATTGGACTCCTTCATTATAATGGTAACTTTCCAGCATAAAGCAAAACTAAAAGTTTCAGTTGTTAACAAACATTCTAGATAATTATCATCATCATCTGGCTGGCCTTTTCCCAACTATGTTGAGATTAGCTTCCATTATATCCAGATAAATCTAAAAACTTTGTACCTACCAGCTAAAAACACATTAATTCCTGACTAATTAATTCAGTGTTAACAGTTTAAATACTCACACCAAAAGTACATCAACGAATCCACTAAAACACACACAGTTAATAAAAGCCGAATTTCCATTAATTCACCAACTGTCGGATAGTTACGGTAGCGAATGTATTTTTAAACTGGGTTTTAATTAAATGAAACGTCGATCCTTTCCGCGCTGTGAGATCGCGTTCAATCAATTACAAGGCATACCATTAGTTCTGCTCACACGCTTTAACTAGGACCTGTGAGTTGTGGGATAGATCTTGGCAATCAAGGCTTTGAGTGCTTGTTGCTGCAATCTACGTGTTCGTAAGTATGAACAAGATTTAGTACAGCTATTTATTAGCGGAGGAGATTTTTATTTTTTGTGTTTTTGTTAGGTGTGAGTTGAATAGTGAACACACACTCATATGTAACTAAAACTAAACGTTATGTTTATGATACATAAAAAATACATGGTTATAAATTGTTTTTTAATATCACCAAAAATGCACGGGTTATTGTAAGTTTGCCACAAAGTTAATTTTCAAAAAAAGAATGCGCCCAGCTACCTCCCTAATACGGCCCTGGCTAATATGAACATTTTTTATTAAATTTGTCTTGTCTTTTACATAAAATACTATTATTCTTAAGTGAGGACGATAAATAGAGATAAAAACTCGCACTAGGCCCGCAAAGCAACATTCATGTTCAAACAAAAAACCACGTTTCATTTTTAAATAGCCTACTTCAGCACAAGCAGACTATTTTGCGCCGGAAAACTTTTTCCTATTATTTTATTTCATAACTGTTCCCGCTTCTATTCCGTCTCAACAATAGTGAGCTAGCACAAAGCTAGCTAGGCAACAGACAGGTAATACGGTAAACAATGACTTTTGGAACAGTTCACAGTTGGGTAAGTTTCCCAATTAGTGGCCGCGTGATTATGACGAGCGCGACCTACTCGCTGTGCCACGTGATAAATTGTTTTCACTACAACTGTGTCTGTAAATGAATTAAACTTGTTTGTGAGGTGTGATGTTTCGAATTCAATAATGAGTAGATTTGTGTTAGGTATGTTCTATTTGTAAGTGTTGTTGAGTATCTCGTTAGTCTAAGAGAAGCGGGTAAGCATTATATTATGTTATACTTACCCGCAAAAAGGCGTAACCGTACCTCTTTACTGCTGACTTCTCTCTGTGGAAGGGAGTGGCGACTACGGCGAGTCCAGTGTGAAGTGGTGAGAGGGCTGTCTTTTCTAATGTGCACCCATTAGAAAAGGCATCCCTGTTGGGGTCCCAAGGATAGCGGGGCTCCGAGTTCCCGTGAATGTAGCAATAAATTATGGACTTATGTATAAAACCAAAATTATTCTAGTCGTTGTGCCTCAATGGGGCCTCTTTTAACCAGGGCCTCTAGGTTAAATACGGCCCTGGTTACCATTTTTTTAATTGACACACGACTTCCGTATGATGTTTTATAACTTAGATACTTCTAACATAAATTGTAATAAAATATACGAAACTTATTTTTATTCAGTCATCTCTTCATAGAAACTCAGAAACACTAAACTTCTAAGTCCTTCCTTACCTAACCAAACTAGGTTGTTTACATAGGAAATCTTATTCAAGCTCACTAAGACGTTGTGTGGAGTACCCGGGCTTACCTAATTGCGTTACACTCTTTTCTATCTACGTACATCTTTAAAGAATACTACAATGTAATTTACGATCAATGAATTTTACAGAGAAACTACTACAGACTGTTAGTTCTTCAGGGTACAGATTCGTACAAAACTCTCAGGTGGCCATGGATAGATGTAGATTGGGAACTTCGTCACGAAAAAAATGAAGAGAAGTATCACGACCCTCAGATAATGGGAGTACGTTTTGAGGGGGAGGGATTCTCATAAAAACCATGGTAGTGGTCCTGGCATTTCACATAACATTACAATGCATAGTCTTTTGTCACTTTAGTGGGGAGTTACCCGAGAATTTGTACAAGTTGAGCGAAATATTTGTGCTCAAATTACGACAGAATAACAAGAAATCTTGGTTTATTCAGAGACGATACAGATTCGAGCATTTGAAAGTGTGCCGACAGAATGATTCTATATGTTAGTTTAATAAATCCTGTATTATTATAATTGGAATATTTAAAGGTCGTACTTATAAATTAATTTTAGAAAATGGGAAAAATGGTGATGTTCATTGGGCACACAACTTCGAAGAATTATAGCAACTTGTTGATTGAAGGCAGATAAATAACGATATCTCGGTATAATTTATTACAGTGACAATATTGTATACATAATTGATTGACCATGATGTTGTTGATTTGTTGTAAATTTCTCATAAAATTAATGCCCCACGAAAAAATTTTGTATTTAGCGAAAGGTTTTTTTGCGTTTGACATTTTATTTTCGCCCCATTCCTTTTTTCCGCACAGATAGCAGGACAATTAAATAATAAAATCCAGCACAAAACTACCGGAAACGAAGACACCAGGCACGGTCCGAAGGGGGGGGGGGGCACAGGGGACATGCCCCCCCCCCCAAAATCTAAGATCACATTGAAAAATCTCAAAAATTTGCCGAAAAATAAAAGGAAATTTCTAACTACGTAGGTAACGGCGATAAAATAGTTTGCTGACATCTTGTGCAATATCATAGGCAATATGCAATATTATGTCTTGTGCAGTAATGTTTATTTTATTCCAGATACCTATTTTTTATTAGTGTAATGAATGAGTGACCCCTCCAAAATTTCAGGCTGCGACCGCGCCTGGAAGACACAATGTGGAATCTGAACAGAAAGTAGATTTACATACTTACCTACCCCTGCTTTCCCACCACAATCAGGCAAACACATGTTAATATTCGGGGAATTTCGGGTCAGTACAAATAGGTAACGTTTCTTTAAATGATCTTCTATAAAAATGGACTTAAAACATTCACTTCGTTAAGTATTCCAAGAATGTCGAAACAAGGAAAGGAAAATAAGTCGAAGGAAAAGATAAAAGGTCATTTGCATTTCTTCCCTCGGTTTGGAAGTTCCATAAGATATATCTGTGCTATAGGCGATGGGTCCAAGAATTAAAAAAAAAATGTTGAACTGGACCTTCGTCAGCTGTCACCGACCTGCGACTCCCGTTCGAAATTTAATTTGCCGCCATATTACTTAGAGGAGTTGCCATATACGAAGGGTATACCTGAGTTGTATGGTAAAAAAATAAGCTACCTATATGGTAGTATTTTCTCCTGTACATTTTGAGGTATCTCCATCACTTACATAACTTACTTACTGATTTAAATCTTGCTAACGTTTTGTCCGGTAAGTTTCCTAAGTCAGGGAGAAAGTTAAACAACAAAAAATCTAAAAGCTTAATCTAATTAATTATTCACTAACTGGCAGTTCAAAGTAAAAGTAAAAATAAAACTCCTCTCCCGTCCTCAGAGTGTACTTTTTCGTCCAAGTGAATAGATAAAGTGTATCGAATTATGAACATGAAGGACTAAAAATCCGAAAATCTGAGGACGCCAAGACACCGGTGGACAAAAATTCGGGGGAGTCCCCGAAAAAATAGAACTAACGTATACACTACAAAAATTTAGTCTGGGTTCGTGGTAAATCGAGCCGAAATTATGGGTTGGCTTCAGTATTACTTTTTTTATCTTCAAGTTCATTTTTAAATCATCAATTGAAAACTACCATCCTATAAAGGTAAAGCGGAGGTTAGTAACTAGGACTCTTACGGACTAAAAATCCAACCTGTTCCTTCCGTGGCCCATAAAAGAAAGGTTATTGCGTATCTCAGTGTCTATAGGGTGATCATCAAATAGCTGCCAAAAGGTAAATTTCATAAAAATTATATTGGTTTTTGTATTTGCAATGAAACTGATAAATGTAGTTAATGTCAACAACAATCAACCATTCTAATTTCAATGAGGTAAAAGTTGAGGAGTGCAGTGGTACTCCTCAACTTTTACCTCATAACAAGTATCAAGCCATCCCAGTTTAGTGGACAACTGCTGTTCAGTGACTATCAAGTTAGCCAATAGCCCTGCAGGTGACTATCGCAATACAAATCCATAGAGGTTCGTACACAGGCACACGTCAATGATACCAAAGTCGAAAGGTAAGGTATCGGAGACTTGTGTCGCCTAGTATAAAAAAGGGTTTATAGATACACGTGTCCTGTTTCTTATGACATGGCCAAGTCGAAAATTCGAAACCATAATATTGTTAACGTAAACAAAACCTTTACTAGGCCTGTGTAGTGGATTACGCCCACTCCATCTTCCAAAGAGGTTTGTCTCCAAGCAAAGGAGAATTTTAAGCTTCCTATAGGTTTTTCCCAAGGCTTCACTCTCTCCTCACTAAGGCAGTGCCAGAATTAGCAAAAGGATGGGCAGGCAGGAAAGGAAGGCAGTGTAATAAATTAAACTTAACTAATATACACACTTACTTTATTGTATTTCGTAAGATTACGCTTTGATGCCATCAGAAAGTTTACTTTTCAGAATATTGTCCAGGTAACTAATTAATGAACTAATCTAAGTAAAAACTACAACAAAATTTTATTAATTGGTGAAAAAATACTAAGCTCTGCAAGTGAGACTCGAACCAGTCGAACCTGCGTCTTCAGCTTTACGATGCGTGACGCAGGCATACATCATCATCATCATTATCAGCCTATAAATGTTCCCACTTGGACACAGGCCTCCTCTCTGTGAGAGGGAGTTGGCCATAATCCACCACGCGGGCCCATTGCGGGTTGGCGGATACGGTACGGACGCAGGCGTTAATACGTTTAAATATTTAAAACGTTATTATCAATTTGGTCCTTAATTATCTTAAATTAATTGTATATCAATTTATTGTCATGTACATACGCCAGCACATCAACCTACCTCAATCTGTCATTCTGTCAAACTTTAACAGATTTTCAACCTTATCTTATCATAACAGTTGGTCAAACTCCAACTATTGTGATTCGAGTTCGATTTGTAAAATTTTACAGATTAGGGGGTTGACCTGCTGGAGTCTGTACATTATCAGTGTTGAGGACACCATGCATCCAACCATTACTGCTTTGTAAATTCTAGGAAAAAGAGAGAGAACTAAAGTATTCCTAGAATTCACGTAGCGTATTGTTCGCGTGCTATTGTATTTTCAAGAAGTCATTTTCCTTAGCTAAAGCTCTATTATATTCCAATAAAACTAAGTATCAAAGAAAGACAAATTGAAACATCTCACAAAATATTATAGGAACAATACATGAGTTTCATCATGTTACGTCCGCGCCCTACGAATATTATTCGTAGGTTACGCTCTACGCTCGTAGCAAAAGTTGTTGCTACGCCTCGTAGTCTCGTAGCAGTCGTAGCTATTCTACGAACGATGTGCTACAGTGCTACGACTGCTGTAAAAAAATATATATAAAGTTTATTACGCGTTATCTTGGCCGAATTGTGAATTTCACCCCTTTAAAATTGCTTTTTTTTAATGCAAAGAAAAGATTTTTAATACGGTTTAGGGTATTTTTCGGTAATTTGATAAGTCCCGCGACGCCCCGGCAGGCTTTGATTGTTTTTAAGGTTTGGTAAAATGTACTCTATAAATAACCTAGCTAGCCAAGCGGATTAGACACCCTCGAGAGGAGGTAAAAGATACAACATCTATAACAAATTAAGGCGGTTCACATACAAATCCGGTCGTCTGCGGAAGCAGATTATAGCCCTATAATCTGTAGAGGGATCATGCCCACTGCCCAGTGGGTGTGATTCCTCTACGCCGCGCCTGTCGGTGATGAGGTATCAATTTGATACAAGCCAATACCACGTGAGATCCGCTTCTCCGTTCGACCGCGCGGATCAGCGATGTTATGTCGCTAAGCAGGTTTTCCAACTCGCTAAATATCAGACTCTATAATATTAACTTCTACTCAGCACTAATTCGATATATATTTCAGCTTAGCTACATACTACGGTAGAGTAAATAAGGCTATTTATCTAAAATGTAGGTGCCAACGGAGTTAAATTACGTCAACAGCTAATTTCGAACTAAGCCAACCCGGTCGGTTCGAGGAATTTACAAAATACTCAACGCTTTGATTGAATTTGGAATTTTCGAGTGATCTGGGTAATTTGATGTTTAAACACATAAAATTCTCTCAGGGACGGGGTCAAGCGATGAGCGGGTCATAGTACAGTTTAGTTTATATCCTAATGCTAACTCGGTAATCCCAACTAGTTCGGACTAAATACGAGTACATACGAGAATGTTTGTTACTTATTAGCTTCAACCACTAAATCGACCGTCCTAAAATCTCGTATATTATAATACGTGTTTTCAGGTGTACAGAAATGGGATCTTTAATAAAAAAAAACAATGCACAAAGAAAACAATTATAATTTGCACACGGCGGTGCAAGGCTGCCCCGCTTGGGTAGAGCATCACCGTGTTCTTACAATGATGGTGATAGGCGGCAAGTGGGAAGCGGTCGCCTCCTTCTGCGAAGCAGTCATGCTAGCGAAGGAGGAGGCGGGACGCGTGAGGGAGAGGTCAGCGTCCACCTCAGAGCCCAGACGCAGTGGTAGACGCCCACGGCGACGGGACGGGACGTCGCAAGACTATCTCCGGCTACCGTGGGCGCGCGCATGCGTGCGGCGACTAATGGGCTCAGTGTACGACCATGAACCATGCACGGGTCGCTGGCGCGTATTGTGTTCCACGCGTGCCTCAAAGAGTATCAGCACGATGACGGGGCTAACGAATACCGTGACTCCGGAAAGCAACGGGGGCTAATGAAGGACACCGTGGATTTTAGTCAGTACAGTAGCCAGATTTAAGTCTGACAATCCCTCCTGTCTTGCCCTGGGTGGGAGGACTCGTTTAATGATTTTACCACGACAAAAAAAAAATGTAGCCAAATTCAAAAGTTGTTCTCATAAGTATTATTTGGAACAAATTCCACGGTTAAAAACACCGAGGAAAATCGATTAAAGCTAGTCTGCAGAGTCTAATACATTCTACGACTAGTGAAAGTTGGCAACACAGTTGATAGCCCTTTTGGGACCTTAAGTGTATTAAAAGTTTAAATTGTGAGTGTTTTTGAGTTTTATTTACGTCTTGGGCTACCGCCACGAAAACTTGTACTTCTTTGGATCAACTAAAGTTTAGATAAAGCAAGTTGCGCGGCAAGTTAAGCAACAGTTTTAATTGAATCCAAACAATTGCATCAACGAATTTTACGAGTTTCTAGGGAAATGTAAATAACAATACCGTTCTTATTTATCTTGCAAAAATATGTAATCATTTATTTTGTGAAGATATTTCAAGCCTTATCATGAAGGTTCATTTTTTTTATGCAATTGGACTGAAAAAAATCTGACGTCTGTGTATTTTCGTGGAAACGTCGCAGAATCACGTCGAGGACTACTGAAAAGATTCAATTAGTGAACAAGAATTGTACATTTCTTTGAAAATCAAAACCTCCTGTAACTACAAACATCATTCTGAGAACAGAACACGCGACACACGACAGGGAGGTGGCTTCAAATGAAGTATTCTCAGAATAATTACATTCACGGCGAAGAGTTTCCGAAGTCTGTGAACATTATACGCAGGGCGCAGTTAACACAAAATTATGCGCTTAACGGCCCTTCTGTAACGCCGGTTCTTATTAACACATCAAGCTAATCTGACTAACAGATCTCCAGTCTTAACTCGTTAATTCCACTCAGATTTGTCTAACCGCACAATCAGGAATTCAACAACAAATCTTGAGTTATAGCAATTACCATGTAAATTTGCGAAGTTCGCGAAATAATTTAACGCGGTGTAGTCGCCGGATTCAAAACAATTTATATGTTAATTCTGTAGATATGGACTGAGTTCTGTACACAAACGAATTAGAGCCGAATGCTCCCAAACCACGAACAAGCCGGCACGTTGTCAATCGCGGAATCATCTACTTTATTGAGATGAGTTCGTATAACAAGAACCACAGAAGTTGTGTGAACAGCTGTGTTCGACTCTTGAAAGTAACTACTACAATTCTACACGAAGCACATAGTATGCACGTCACAGAGACACTGCCATTGTTACTGAAGCATCTGCATCAGAAATTGCAGTAAAATAGTAAAGAAACACACTTTGAAAAAGGCTGTTATTTTCAGCCATGCTCCAACAGAGATATAGCTTTTACCATCCTATTTATGTCGTAACTTCATAAAGTCAGCCCACAAAAAGGAAATTATCCATTTATAATATTCCACACGAAAATGTTTCCTATTCTCGTGTGACAGTGACTATTTATGTTTAACTTTGGACTAGCTTGGAAACACAAATTGTACTGGGTCAGCGAAGTTAGAAAATGTATGTAGCTATGCAAGGTGTACAGTGTAGGTCTGGAATAGTCTGGATTAAATCCAGGCAAAACAATAATGTTGCACTAGACGGGGGAGGAAATTAACTTTAGACGTGTTACGTTGTTCTTAATCATTTCTGCAGGATAACTTTATAAAGTTTTGTACTGTAAGGATTTCACTTGATAAACAAAGTAACTTGATAGTTTAATCAGTTATCTTTGGAATCAGTTTTAAAAGTAGAACCTAATAGTACGAGATCCGGTAGAAGAAATATATACCCTCATCTGTTATTTGAAAATGGCTTATAAAACACGCTAGATACTCTAAACGACAATATTTTGGTGATGGGTTGTCGGCCTGAATCGCGTACCGTCAATGTTTATTCATAAAAATTGTCTTCAAAAATTTTCGTTCCACTTCCCTCATCTGTTATTTAGAAAAATCAAACATTAGCTGATAGAATATACCTCAAGGAATCTAAAAAACGTAGGTTGTCGGTGTCTAACCCTGTCCTTCTAATTAGTTGTCGGGTTTAAACAGGTGAGTTACCGTAGATATCAAATAATAGATCTTTTTATTCTGAATTCAACAGTATTTAGTTGTCGAAGCAAAACTGTGGCTGAATTTCGGTTGTCTAAATTATAATCGTAAAATTTGTTCCATAAGCGTTGAAGAACAAAGGACAAGATAATGATGCTGGTGTGCAGTTCTGCACCCAGACAGGTCGAAACGTGTTTGGAAGACTAGTTTCACTTCCTACTAAACTAAGGTTGCGGCATTAGTGAAGTGTTGTGCGCGAAACTGTATGCGGCAGATCGTTTTAAATATACGTAATTTTCCAACTAAGTACGTGTCGCGGGATTATTTCCTTACCGTGACCCCGGAACAGAAAGGGCTATTGAAGGACACCGTGGATTTTTGTCAGTAGAAGTCTGACAGTCTCTCCCGCCCTACCCGGGGAGGACCAATTTGATGATTTTACCACGTTAAAAATAAATAAACTAAATAAGTACGTGCCATTGACTAAACACTGGATTCAACTCAGACTAGATTATTATATAACGAGACACGTTCATTTATTATCGGCAAGTAATTTAACTACATTTAACAAAGAAACCATGTGGTTTCCTTACTACTTCTGCCTGGTTTAAAAAAAAAAACCACGAAGAGGATAGCAGGGTCTGAAAGACCCCGCCATTCTCTTTTTCCCAGCAGTGGGTACCAGCAAGTCCCGAGGCTGCACCTAGTTCTAACAGATAAAATATATGACTTAAAAATAAATAGGGTTATGTTGAGAAAAAATAGGAAAACATAATATAAAACTATAATAGATGTTTTTTGCTACTGACATTATGAAGTTAAATGCTTCGGAATAGGAAAATTAGAGACAGAGTATTTAGGAAAAGTTATTGTTAGGATGAAAAATGTTAGGAAGAACATTATCGGGTTTCCAATAATTATCAGAGTTTAAATTTTAGATGAACTTTGGCGCGCCCTTCCAAACACTTTTCGACCTGTCTGTACAGTTTCGCGCACAACACTTCACTAATGCCGCAACCTTAGTTTAGTAAGAAGTGAAACTAGTCTTCCAAACACGTTTCGACCTGTCTGGGTGCAGAACTGCACACCAGCATCATTATCTTGACCTTTGTTCTTCAACGCTTATGGAACAAATTTTACGATTATAATTTAGACAACCGAAATTCAGCCACAGTTTTGCTTCGACAACTAAATAAATGAATTCAGAATAAAAAGATCTATTATTTGATATCTGATTCGATTAAATAACAGATGAGGGTATATTATCTACGGTAACTCACCTGTTTAAACCCGACAACTAATTAGAAGGACAGGGTTAGACACCGACAACCTACGTTTTTTAGATTCCTTGAAGTATATTCTATCAGCTAATGTTTGATTTTTCTAAATAACAGATGAGGGAAGTGGAACGAAAATTTTTGAAGACAATTTTTATGAATAAACATTGACGGTACGCGATTCAGGCCGACAACCCATCACCAAAATATTGTCGTTTAGAGTATCTAGCGTGTTATAAATGCCATTTTCAAATAACAGATGAGGGTATATATTTCTTCAATGTATCCTAGACTATAACAAAATCTTACAACCTGGAAAACTCTACAACATAGGTTTAACAATACTGAACAAAGGAATACCGGTTCCGTGTCAACGAAACCGACCTAAATCGACGAACATGAATATTTTCGAGCCATTTGCACACCGATCAGCACAATAGATTAGGTGGGACGTTGCGGGCATACGTGGGGCATACCCTAGTATAACATGAACGTTATTCGTCTCTGTTGGTGAAAAGCTTTAGCGAGTAAGCTCATCAATTTGGACCGACAAAATCGTGTTGGTAATTGAAAACACAGGCGCTGGGACAGTGATAGCTCATACGAGGGAACACGCAAATATACTACATAGCATTTAATCGAATCCAAATCTGCAACTGCGTTGCAATCGAGAACTCGCTGAATCAGAATCGATTAAGCTCGAAATTTCTCGTTAATCGATTTAGTCGGAATCTTGGGAGTTGTCGAAGTTCGCTGGCGTTAGTTAATATTCGTCTGATTGTATCGCATTGTGGGGTATCCGGTCTAACGCAGATAGATTTCGATGATGACTTGTTCGGAAATGATCTTCGAATTTTAAATGTGGGACGGTTGTCGATCAGAATATGATTGAAGAAGGTCCAAACGAATGATATTATAATTTCGTTTAGAATATAAATTGAATGTTAAAACATTTTTTAAACCGTGTTATAGAGGTATAATTATTACAATAACATATCAGTTTTGTTACCCTCAGGTCCAAGTGTGGGTCATTTACTAAAACAGTCTTCCAAAATGGAAGATTGTTTTAGTAAATGACGTTCAAAAAGTGCGTACGGTTACATAGGCCTTCTCATGGCGGTTTTTTCTAACGATCTAAAACATGGAGCTCTTCAAAAACGTCGTCGTAAAGTTTCTGGGGTCAGCTACGCTGTGAAACCTCACAGCGTAGCTGACCTGGGGCGGGACTGTCTTACCAGTTAACCGTGACCCTGGAACGTACAGGGTTATTGAAGGATCACCGTGGATTTTAGTCAGTACCAGTGTGGCAGTCCCTCCCGTCCCGACAGGAGGACTCCTTTGATGGAGAGAAAATGGTCGGCTACGCGTCGGCGATTCCTATAGAGTTATTTTTCAATAGGCTACGTTGACCGCTTTCCATCAGACCAGACAGAATAAATGATTTTGATTGCATAATTCTTATTTCGATGGAACAATTATCATGGAAACTTTTAATCAAGTCTTTGGTCTGATTTAACAAACAATAACAACATCCGTTGTTCCAGTTTCTGTTGTATTTTGGCTATTTGCCAGTCCTTGGCAATACATCAACTCACAGTGTGCTTCTTGTTTAGAAGATATGGCGGTCATGCCAGTTATGGTAAGAGTACCTAATCAAGACAATCAAGTACCTAAGTATGAGATGATAACAATAATCAAGTAAGTCAGTTGACATCGCTTCGTATTTCTAGTACATACGATTTTCAACATGACATTATTCAGATTTGCATTATATTTTTTTGCTTTGCATTATTCAGCGTTATTTCGGTGCATGTATGCGCGCATTCGATGGAATCGCGCGTCTTTTTTGAGGTTTCCGTTTTGTTAAATCCTTTTATGTGTTAATTCCACAAAAAACGGCCGGCTCTCGGTTATTTTGAATAGGTATTAAATGAACCTTTTCAATTTTTTTATTATTCTTTCATTAATATTTTTATCAACAGCATTCCGGGAAGATTTCGGGTATGTCCGTAAAAACTGAAAGGTTAAATATCTAGGGAACTATACGCTATAATCTTTTTTCATTGACATTAAACATTAAAGAAAAGACAATTTTAACAATTTAAGTAGATTACGATTGCTTTATTTGTGTATTACCGTGAAACATACCCAATGCCGCTTGTATATTTTTTGGAACTTGGCAGTTCCTCTACCGTGCATGCTTTTTTTCTAATTCGTGCTGTTCAAAAGAGTATAGAAGCTGTAGCTGGCCCTTAATATCTGCAACAATATAATACCTTGGTTTAAATCGCGTTAATTTATTTAAAAACTAACAAAATGTCAATCAAGCGCCAAAATATTCGTGTAACTTTATATCGTCTTAATAAAAGGAAATGCACCAAACTTACCGCAATAAAAGTAGCCAGGGACATTTGATTGAAAGGTCCTGCTCTGAAGACGAGAATCTTATCAGTAGTAAGGCCAAGAAGCGCCACTTCTCTTTGTATCTTCTTATTTGCAATTGGCCACTTGCTCTCGAAAGTACTGTAGCTCACAAAGGTACTCTAAAATTAAAATGATTTTCTTTTTAAATTCGAAATTTTCGAAGTCTTTTCATTTTACGTGGTTCGTACACCTCTCGCCGCAAGTCTCCAATACCTTACGACTTTGGTGTACACACGACTATTACAGTACAATTCCATAGAATTTTGCACACAGGCACGCGTCAATGGATACCCAAGTCGTTTTTAAGGTCTTGCGTCGCGTTGTGTACAAAGGGCCCTAATCGTAAAGTCAACCTGCCAGTTATGAAAATTACAAAAATAGACTCTGAAGTGCGTCGCGTTGTCTACGTAGGGTTCGTTTGTAACTTTGTAATGCACAAGCAGGCCTAGAGCTAAGGGCCCTAGGTCTAAAAAGTGTTTCATGACCAATATCAATTTAATTTCTTCATTATTCTCACACTAATAAGATCGTCCTAACATCGCCCAAAGTTGAGCATGCACTATAAATTATAATACAATGTGTAACGTTTTATAGTGCAAAACCTCTCGTGGGGTAACTCAGCCCATAAATTATGTTAATGAACTATGTTTGTTCCAAGACTGCAAAAAAATGCTTTTTCATACAAAATGAGAAATTGATCGGGCCCATTAGTATGAAAAATCATTTTTATTTGCGAATTCGAAAAGTCTTAGAACAAACATTGTTCAGTAACATGGGCTGAGTTACCCCACGAGACGTTTTGCGCATTTAACGTTACTCGTTCTATATGCATGTACAGCCTCCGTACCTGTATCCTTGCAGAACCAATAAGATTTGACATAGTTTTCGCAAGATTTTTGGGCTAGTTTTTTTCCAAAAATGTAAAAGTGCTGTTGGTAATAGCAATAAATAAAAAAATCACCTCAACAGTAACTTCATTAGCGTACCAGTAGAACAGCAAGAGTTGGATCAAGCAGGCGACCACAAACATTATACTCGACGCCAGGGTGCCGATATCATCATGAACCTGCACAAAAATAATTTAGAACTGAAACTTTAAATATCGTAGTAGTATTACATATTAAATTGATAAATGCAAACGTTTGTATAGGTGGATGGATGGATCAGTGGTGTTGCTAGGCCAGAATCGCCTCGTACCAAAACTTGTTTGGGGTAGAAGGGCCCATCTAAGTGTAAAGTTTTGCAGAATAAAGACAATATTATAGCATCCTGACTCGTGTAACTAGGTAATGCTATTACTGATGTAATTATGAGAATTTTGAAGGGAGCTGGGAAATAGGAAGTGCTGATCGACTCATCGTTGCTTATTTATGAACACTACTTTAATAATGCCTTTTTGAAGATTGAGCTACCTATGTTAGGAGTTCGATAATTGGAGCTTCATTTAAGAGCAACATTTTTTTTCCAGTCATCGTCGGTGGGCTTTGACTCTTGGGGGCCCTTGTGCTGATATGGTGAATAGCTACACTTCAGGGATGGATGTTTGTCACATAAGAATGCTTGAACGGATCTGATGTTTTGTAGAGGGATAGGCTGTAATCTTAAATAACACATGGGATACCTTTCATTGCCGTTACGAGCAACCAACTACATGATATGTCACATCAATAGACTTACCTCAGCTATCTGTATGATATTGACACCCAGGTTCACTGAAATGACCGCCAGGTACACGAACATCACAGGAGATATCAGTGCGTTGAATAGATGAGTAAACCTGAAACAGTATGATACGTCCAGAAGTTTAATTATCACGGATTTCCATACCTCTACGAACGACAGCTGATGATGGCCCGCAGTGATTGACACACTTGTTCATAAAACTTCTGCCACGTGCCGTACAAGTCACAATCTTGCCGATCAGACATCAATTTCATTGGATGAGTGTAGTAGTTTTTTTTACCAAGGATCATTGTCTTAATTTAATACTTACTCCACCAAAGTTGTATAGAAACGATGACACTCTGCAATGTTACGGTGGCTTTTGTTTAAATTCAGAGCGTCAATCATAATCCTGCAATGTAAACAGGTGATCTTCAATTGCCCAGCGAAGAAGATCATGATAGATACCACGAGAGTGTCCCAACCAACAACGTAAGCACTGACAATGTGACCCAGCACAGTCTGGATCAACATCGAGATGTAGTAACCAGGAGGTTCATGATGGAATGGAGTGTATCCATCAAAAATATTCAAATAGATGCTAGTCCCGTTCACATTTATCTGATTCTTTTGATAGGGCTCAGAAAAAATGCTGAAGTTTGAAAAAAAGGCGAGGGCCCAAAAGAAGTATGACACCTTCCGATTCCTTTTGATGTAAGTATGAATTATTTCGTCATGCTTTGGATCTTTTTTAGCTAACTGTCCCCGTTCTACAGAAGACATATAGCCAATGAGAAGTTCCCACTTCTTGTAGTCCTTTTCAAAGAAACAGGACTTCAGGATGCCCATGTGGAATGGAGCGTACTGCAGAATCAGTTTGAGGGAGTCGGTGTTGAATTTGATAAAGCATCTGACATACTGGCTAAAGAAGAATGTCATGGTCATATAGAAGAGAAATTGCTTGAAACGTCCAATCAGGGATTTGCGATTTGGGTGCCAAATACCAGTTAAACCTAATAGTTTTAAATGTGGTCCTACTGAAGGATATTCGGGGTCTTCGAGAAAGTTTAGAATGCTTAGAATTGAGAAATTCGACATTTTGGAAAGTTGTGATCGCTTTGAAATACTCGTATTAAATGATACTAAAATTCCGTATAATTGGCGTGAGAATTCTTATGTGAAATGCAGTTGTTACTTGTATTTAGTGGCGAATAATAACAGGGTGCTTTTGCTGTTCAGATTTTGTATTAAGAATTCAGCTCTTCAAGGTATGTAATTTCATATTGGTTAATAACAATGTATGAAATACGGAATTCCATTTCGTTGAAGACGTGTGTTATTTTATTAAATTGTTTTGAATATTTTTAATGTAGGCGTTATCATGTACACTCGAAGAAAAAAGAAGTTAAATTGTGTAAAAGATGAGAGCCTATCTGACCTATAATCCCTTTGATCCCGGATTATAATTTTTCTGTACAATTAAATACATTTTATGTAGGTATTCCATAGATCCGTGCCCTAGTAAACACCGAGCTTAATGTGCATTACTGTTCATACACGTAAAGTACACAATGGGTAGCCATTGCCAGAATAAACAGAAATAAAATAATAGATCGATGGTAATGGCTGTGCTTGAATGGGACTCAATAATTATGTAGATGACGTGATAAAACTGGGGACACATTAACGTATAATGCATACCTTTAATAATAGCCAACATGAAAACTGTTTCCGATACTAAAAGTTTATAAAATTTAAAGGAACTGAGCTAACAGAATCTTCTGGTGCTCGTATTGTAGGACAGCAAAATTTTTTCGTAAAACGAGATCTACGTATCGATGTGGACCACTCTCCAAAAGATCTTTGCACAACTAATTGTTCATTCAGGAACAGTCATTGTTATGAGGTAGGTGTAGAATCATATTGCGCCATATAACCCTCAGTATCATCCTAAGCCCGCAAGTTTACTTTTTATAACGTTGAACCAACTTTTCCTCACTATCATTGTCGCGACCGATTGTCCGGATCGACCATGATGTCGATGCAGACGTCAGCGTAACAGTATTGGTAACAGTAATTAAAGTTGATTTTATAACTAAAATCGCTTTACCGCTTCATTGTATGTTTGTACTATCAAGTTCGTTCTTAGACAGTAATTTATTAAAAAATATTTTTTAAATATTTTCCAGCTACCTACCTGCTCTTCGTTGCTCTTTAACGACCAAACACTGCGCGCTCTCACAATATTTTAACGTGCATGCCATAAAATATACGTAAGTCCGAGGAATAAAATTAAGCTCCACCGATAAAGTCTCGACTGTCCGGAGGCCATTACTGCGATGACAAAGGGGTATTGAAAGATTGAAATTGTGATATTGAACTGACCAGCTATACCATTCTCTCAAAGGGGTGTTAAAAATGAGAGTACAACAACAGAGTTAAAATTAGATGATTGTTTTAAAGTAGGTATTTATTGTTTTCGAATCGTTTGGATGTTTTTTTGTATGGTTTCATTATTTTACTGATTATTTCAGTAAGTAGTTAGCTATAGGTTGGGGACGCCGCAATTGCGGCGGTAAGCCCCTCTTTGAGGAGTGGCTGGATAGGAGTCACGGCGTCCTGACCTACCGCGTGACGCAAGTCCTCACCGGACACGGAAGTTTCGGGAGGTACCTGTGTCTGATGCGAAAGGAGTTAAACGCCTGGGTGTCACCACTACGAAGATCGCCCGGAGGACTCAAGTCGAGCATACGGTGCAAGACTGCCCCGCTTGCATGGGCAGAGCACCGACGTGTCCTCACGGCGGCGATAGGCGGAGACCTCTCGCGCCCGGCATTGGTCGCGGCCATGCTGCGGGGCGAGACGGACCGGGAAGCGGTCGCCTCCTTCTGCGAAGCAGTCATGCTCGCGAAGGAGGAGGCGGGCCGCGTGAGAGAGAGGACAATGTCCTCCTTCCGCCCCACCCGCGGTGGTGGACCTCCGTGGATCTCCGGCCACCGTAGGCGCGGGCATGCGGTCAGCGAGTAAAGGGCAACTCGCTGCCCGACCATAGACCATGCCCGGGTCGACGGCGCGTTGTGTTCCTCGCGCTTTTCAAAGAGTGTCAGCATAATGACGGGGCCCCCTCAGAGAGCCAAAGCCTGCCGGGGTCGCGGGACTTATTCTATCACCGTGACCCCGGGACATAAAGGGCTATTGAAGGACCCTGTGGATTTTAGTCAGTACAAGTCTGACAGTCCCTCCCGTCCTGCCCGGGGTGGGAGGACTCGTTTGATGATTTTACAACGCTAAAAAAACATTGTAGATAGCTAGGTTCACACCTTGGTAGGTGTAAATCAATTCCATTACTTACAATATTAATACAACGCAATTCTTTTCACATGGAATACCGCCTGTGAAAAAAGAAATAGCAAAGTTGTTTGTGTGCTAACTTTTTTTAATTTTGCTTTCGTTTTAGCATCGTGATTCAAACTAAGAACATTGTTTTTCTTTAAATAAATAAAACAAAGTGACTACAAACAGCTATCTATTAGAGAGGAACAATGAAAGTGTTTCTATTTCCGAAGTTTTAGTAAGAATCCCGGTTGAATGTTAAGCCTGTCGTTATGTCCAGATAAGATCACAGGCGGAAATTAAGAGGAAATTGTATTTGTTTCTTATACAGCGACGATGTCACAATAAAGACAATATCCTAGCGACGCTACGTATAAATAAATGTTAATTTTCTATAGCAATTAGATTTTAAAATAGGCACATTATGTACCGTGAAACCCGCCAACTTTGATTTTCAAGCCTAACATTGGCCAGATAGCAAAAATAAGCAAAACAAGTTGTAACGACAATATTGTCTCAAATGGCAACATTTTACAGTCTGTTAAGGAAAATAGGTTATATTTATGGCAATACTGATAGCAAGTTCACTTGCTACCTTCACTCAGTTGGCTGTCAACGGTCGTCGAAAGAAAGTCAATTCGAGTGGTACCAAATTGTGCATCGTGTTTTGTGATCCTAGTAAGCGTGAAAACTTGCGGAGATGAGTAGTTTTTTTATATGTTTTTGGGTGAATTCATGATAATAACATGATGAGCTTTTTTAAATCTTAACGAGTCTTTTAAACTTAGAAATTTAGCGACCAATGTTACAATCACTTTCTGCGAACACAAGATGTCAACTTTGGCCACCAAAAAACGTGTGCTAGGGCTGCTCCTACTCACTTTGTAACCTATTAAATAAGTAAAATTGCCATTTTTTTATACCTTAATTTGTTAAGTATCTACAGTTATAGGTACCTAGTAAAAATGATTGATATTAAAACACGTTTTTCTGTTAAAAACATCCAATCGATTTATTTTATTTTGGACAACCCTATGTCTAAAAATCATTTGTATGAATTTAAAGAAAAAATATTGGGTAACTTTGGCCACTGCCCTGTACGGCTAAATTCGTAACCTTTTGTTATTATTATCTTTTAACCGTCAACTTTAACCAGTTTCCTATCGTAATTCTTAATTATACGGCTGTAAGAGCGAAAATCCAAGAGTTATATGCAGTGGCTAATGTTGGCAGAAAGTCGAGGTAATTTTGGTTGACTATTTAAATTCGTTTTTGGGTATAAAAAGTCATAAGTTTTGCAGGTTTCGAGTTTAATATCAAGAGTTTAGGTTGCACTTGGTTTGCAAATATAAAAAAAAACTAATACTTGTCATATATTTTTTCATAGTTGTAGCCGATTATGTGTAAAAACCGGCCAAAGATGGCGAGTTTCACGGTAGTTTAATCTCAAAGGGTAAATTTGAATTTTATTTATAACAATTGGTGAAGTAAGTAACTACTACTTAATTATAATAATTTAAACATTCAAAGCTATTGGACACAAGTTTATCAATTTTCTACGTCATCAAAAAGTCAGACGGTTTTGGTTCGAATGAGAAAGATAAATGTAGACTGGCGTATGTAAATGATGTGTTGCGCTGGCGTTCTGCACCAAGAAAGACTACAGATTATAGCAATATAAAATTATTAAGGGGGATGCTCCAACCAGTCCGCGAAATTCAAATTTTTTTACGTTTTTTGCAATTTGCAGGCCAGTGACATGTTGTAACTTTATAAATATTTGTGTTGCGCAAATAACAAGTATAATTTTAAATATAAAAAATATCAAAAAACTCGCTCCATCAGCTCTCACATAGAAAAGGTGCATCATGTTAAAATCTCCGAAATCTAACTACGATGCACCTTTTCTATGTGAGAGCTGATGGAGCGAATTTTTTGACAATTTTTATATTTAAAATTATACTTGTTATTTGCGCAACACAAATATTTATAAAGTTACAACATGTCACTGGCCTGCAAATTGCAAAAAACGTAAAAAAAATTGAATTTCGCGGGCTACATCGAAGCAATCACCTTAATTGACAAATTACTGTAACGCACTCCTATAACAGTGTCTGATGGGGCCCCCTTTTTTTTTTTTTTTTTAGCGTGGTAAAATCATCAAATGAGTCCTCCAACCCCGGGCAGGGCGGGAGGGACTGTCAGACTTCTACTGACTAAAATCCACGGTGTCCTTCATAGCCTGTTAAGTTCCGGGGTTACGGTAAGGGAATAATCCCGCGACCCCGGCAGGCTTTGGCCCTCTGAGAGGGGGGCCCCGTCATTATGCTGACGCTCTTTGAGGCGCGCGTGGGACACAACGCGCCGTCGACCCGGGCATGGTCCTTGGTCGGGCAGCGAGTTGCCCTTTACTCGCTGCCCGCATGCCCGCGCCTACGGTGGCCGGAGATCATCGAGCGACGTCCGTCGCCGTGGGCGCCTACCACTGCGGCTGGGGCGGAGGGAGGACGCTGTCCTCTCTCGCTCGCGGCCTGCCTCCTCCTTTACGAGCATTACTGACTCGCAGAAGGAGCTGACCGCTTCCTACTCCGTCTCGCCCCGCAGCATGGCCGCAACCAATGCCGGGCGCGAGAGGTATGGGGCCCCACTTAGAGGGCTAAAGCCTGCTGTGTTCGCTGGACAATCTTATCAGGTTACTGTGATCCTGGAATTTAAAGGGCTATTGAAGGAACACCGTGCACTTCAGTAAGTACGAGTCTGACAGTCCCTCCATACGTAATATCCGTAGTATCTCCAAGTAGTCTGTGGTCCCTCCTGACTTGCCCCGCGTAGGAGGTCTCGTTTGATGATAATACCATGCTAAAAAAAACAAGTTTCACAATTGAAAGATAATTTATAATAAAGTTAGTTCTTAGATTATTATGTTGAAACTTTAGATGCTGTTATACAAAGAAAATAATAGTCACAATAATAAAAGATTTGCAAAAAGGTTTGCCAAACATTTGCAAAAGTGTAATGAAACGTAACATGCATGACGCGCGGCCGCCGAACGCGTCTGTCAAGTCAAGTTTAAAATTTGACGGTTATTTTGACTGTTAGCGAACGAAAGATTTTCAAACGCCGCTGTTTATAAAACGGAGTTTTAATTAATAATTAATGAACAATCCTTGTGATTCATGAGACGTAAAGGAACCGTTACTTACAGTTGTTGTTTGAGTTGTGGGCAGTTGTGCTGGTGAATTTCCAGTGGCGAGTGTGTTTGTTCAATGAGATATATTAAAAGTTTTGTGGTGATATAAAATGGTTAGAATGGAAAAAGCCCCAGCGGTGGGCAGGCCAAAGACTTCGTCAACTGCCTTGGCACCGTCGAAGTGTGGATCTACACAAAACATGGCTGCAAACGTGAAGGTTGTTGTGAGAGTTCGCCCTTTGAACGAAAGGGAAATGGAAATGAACACACGCATCGTGGTAGATGTCGTGGACGATAAAATGCTGGTGTTTGACCCTAAAGAAGAGATCCGACCATTCTTCTATCAAGGTGTCCAACAGCCTAATAAGAATTTTTTAAAGCGCGCAAATAAAGAGTTGAAGTTTGTGTTTGATAATGTTTGTGGGTTGAATGCGACCAACAAGGATGTATTCGAGACTACCACGAAGGATATCCTGGCTTCTCTAATGGAGGGCTACAACTGTTCAGTGTTTGTGTATGGGGCAACAGGCGCAGGGAAGACTTTCACAATGATTGGGAATAAAGAACACCCGGGCATCACAT
Source organism: Agrotis segetum (assembly GCA_036375495.1). Classification (NCBI taxonomy): domain Eukaryota; kingdom Metazoa; phylum Arthropoda; class Insecta; order Lepidoptera; family Noctuidae; genus Agrotis; species Agrotis segetum. The sequence goes on along the minus strand of JAQSVV010000586.1, from coordinate 1,408,358 downwards.
ATTTGACTATGGAACATTTATTTTATACTATAAACTCTTTTGAAAAGGAGAGGGAGTTTGATATTGGAGTTTCTTACATTGAAGTGAGTAGTTTTATAAATTATTTTAAGGTTTCATAAATTAATTATCAAAGCCACAAGTTTCTAACAACTTTTATATGTTAAACTCGAGAGCTATTTGTTGTTGTTTTGCTTTCATTAACTAGGCAATAGTTTGATAGTTTCCATGTAAGTTTGACCTATGAACTTTGTTAGTTGTGAACTAGAGATTTAATTAAAATAGGAGTAACTTGATGTAATTTTTCTTGCATAAGAATTTAACTTTATAGAGAAATATTGTTATGAAAGTTAGTAAAACTAATATAATATTACCTTTACTTATTCAGGCTTATAGATTACTATTTTCCCCATCTACTACCCGCTTTTGTATGTGACTTTACTTGTATTAATGGCCTTCATTATTACACAAGAACATGTCATAAACAGTCTCAGGCACTGAGCTTCCCAAGACCAGTTCTGGTGATTATTCCTTACATCCCAACCTACACTATTAATTTACTTCTAGGTGTAACTCTAAGGCAATAGGGTAGCTTACTGCATAAATAAATATAAAAAACAGTTAAATCATCATTTAGAGTACTTATTGAAAAATAATAAACACATTTGTTTAGTTTTTTTTAATCAATGAATGTTGACAAAAATAAAATGCTTAGTCAATATTCACTCACACTTCCAAATTGTTGTGTGTGTGTGAATTGTGGGGCGTCATAATGCTTAAAAAATTATAATGACCAGTTGAGGAGAAATGTTGTATCTTAGTAGTTTTTTGTTTTCTTAACAAAAGAAAATATAGGTCAAATATTTTTTGGTAATCTAACATTCAGAATATTTTTTTTTTTTCGAGTAAAATAGTCTGTTGAAAGTACTGTATTAAGGTGCCTGTATCAGCTTGTTGTTCACATTTGATTTTATTTCTGCAGTTCATTAGCAACAACCACTTCACATGTACAGACGCCAGCAGGTCAACCTACCCGAATCTGTCAGATTTTACCAAAAAAACATTAACCTTCTACTCTTGTGATAAGGTTGAAATTCTAATACAGAAATCTGACAGATTGTGGTAGCTTGATGTGCTGGCGTCTGTACATCTTAATTTATGTCATCTCTGTAATTTTCTCTGCTTATATTTATAATTCCAGGTGTACAATGAAAATGTGTATGACTTACTGAAACCCTCAAGCACCCCACTACAACTGCGAGAAGATTCAAAGTATGGTGTGATGGTTGCTGGTCTCACGCTGAACAATATCAAAACTGCGAGGGAACTGCTTAACATGCTGGAGAATGGCAACAAGAACAGGACACAGCACCCTACTGACGCTAATGCTGAGAGCTCCAGGAGTCATGCTGTTTTTCAGGTTTGTTAATATACTTATGGGTAAAGTAAATACTCCTATAGTTAAATTTTCATTATTTCAAGTGAAGAGATGAGTATTGTAAAGTTTGTGCAGAGTGAAGACGAACTTAGACTGGAAATGATTAATGTTGATGTTAATTTTTATCCCAATGTCATTTTTTGAGCAGTTCAATCATAAAATCATCATTTTATTACTTGTCACCAGTAATTATGTCAGTCTTAGCAAGCTTCCAGCTTAGGTCTTTTTTGATTATTTTTTTCCAAAAATAGTCCAGTGTCTGAAATTGTGAATGTCAATATGATCACCCTTCTTACATGAGTCTCATATCAACCATTTTTCCGACAGGTATATGTCAAAATGCGTTACAAGACAAGCAGTCAGCTTCGCATAGTGAAGTTGTCTATGATAGACTTGGCAGGAAGTGAGCGTGCCTCCGCTACTGGGTGCGTTGGTGAGCGGTTCAAGGAGGGTGCTAACATTAACAAGAGTCTATTGTCTCTGGGCAACTGTATCAACAGGCTTGCTGATGGGAGCAGTTATATTCCTTACAGGTATAATAAAGTATTATAATGTTGAGGAAGTAGCCTAAAAGTAGATGAGTTTCTAAGCAGAAGAAGGCATAAAAAAAATTGATATATTGATAAACAAGTGATGTCAGTATCTTTAAAATTGTGTGAATAAAAGATAAGACATTGTTTTTTATTCACAAAATATAGATTACTTTTAGGCAAGCATGCTTCAATCATTACCGACCATAATATCATTGCTTACCATCAAGCAAGATAGAGAGTCCAACGCAAACCTATTTATTCAGCTGGAAGAAAGAGTTTTGTAATATTAGAATCTTATTTCCCCACTACCCAATTAGGACGCGTTTACAATTGACGCAAAATTATGCCTTTTTTCGGTACCGATTCTTACTAAACTGAATCAAATCGAATAAAAGTAATAACGAATACAAACAGATTGGTTCTTTATCTTCCCAGGATAGACAAGCTTTTCTTGAAAATGATAGGTTTAAATACTTTAAAATCGATCTGCCGTTGCCATGTTTACCATATCGTGTTGTGTTTGCGAACATATTTTGTTCTACAAATAACATATTTTAATATTCCTAATACTACTGAAAGTAGGCAAGTATAGTCTATTTTAAGACATAGACAATATTTCTTTATTTTTCATTCAGAAATACACCAAAAGTAATTCCGCAAAACAGGAAGATATTGACAAATTTTCGTCAGAAATTATATTTTTTTATCTATCAATATTTAATGGGTATTTAATTAGAAAGTACTGAATAACTAAGGTTACTATCTTACCTTGCATCAAAAAAATAATGAGTTCATTTAAAAGTAAAATAATAGTGTAAACAATTATTTTATGAAATGACAAAATTCAATATAAAACCAAGACCATTTTGTTCTTTGATTTAGACGGCGCGGGGCGCCTATTGAGGGAGGACGTATCGCTCGCAACCATTTTGACATTAGTCACGTAATCATTAAAATTAAAAATATACGCCACCATTCATGACCTTTAGACGCGGCGCTAGTGCCTTCGCCATAACATCAAATTGCATTTGAAAAATGTAGTAACTCGAATTTTCCGTAGGTCATGAATGGTGGCCAGGAATTTTTCCAATCGCAAAGAGTACAGCGTAACCAACCTTTCTTGATACAAATTAATATTTTGAATTATTTTAATTCTGATCTGATTGTAATGTAAATGTATCAATGTGTTGAATACGGATATAACTGTATCTTATCCTATACTATTAAACGCGCATAAAAATAAATATATTTTACGGTTCTCGAAAATGACTCCGACGATTACGATGAAATTTGGAATAAGTATAAGTATTTATTGGTACGAAAAATCAATTTAGGTAAATGTTCCATGTCTGGGAAAAATTGTTATATCCGTATTTACACCCATAAAGATTTACACCAACAATATCTAAACTCAGGGGGTAATCTCCGGAAGTAATGAACCGATTTTAAAAATTGTCTCACTTGTCAAAAGCTATATTATTCACGAGTGCAGAGAGTGTAGGCTATAAATTATAAAGATATCATGTATATTTTACCGCCCAACGAAGTGGGCACGGGTCAGCTAGTGTTTTATAATTTCGTCGAGCGAACCTGGCGTTGACTTCCATAGGGCACGCATGCCGCAATCGCGGCGGTTAGACCCCTCTTTTAGGAATGACTGGATAGGCGTCACGGCGTCCTGCCCTACCACCTGATGCAGGTCGTCACCGGACACCGAAGTTTCGGGAGGTACCTGTGTGTGTTGATAAGGAAGGAAGAAATGCCTGGAGCATACGGTCCAGGTCTGCCCCGCTTGGGTAGAGCACCACCGTGTCCTCACGGCGGCGATACGCGGCAACCTCTCGCGTCCGGCATTGGTCGAGGCCATGCTGCGGGGCGAGACGGTATGGAAAGCGGTCGCCCCCTTTTGCGAAGCAATGATGCTAGCGAAGGAGGAGGCGTGACGCGTAAGGGAGGAGGAGAACAGTTTCCACCATACAATGCAAAAAGCAACCAAAAAATAAAGAAAACCTGCAATATCACGGGTATTGCATCGATACCAGTACCCAAATGCATGCAGGTGTAAACGATCATAAAAAAAGTCTTTTATGGTCCCAATCATTGAGCGCGCAGCATACTGGAAAAGCATTGGAAAAATTCTTTCTTCATGGAAAAAAAAATGTGTTTTTCTTTATAAAGACTCATAAAAGGCCTCGGCGTTAAACCACCACGCCAAACGACATTTCGCAATTTGCTTCCATCGGTTGCAAGTGACTCTCACAATGTCGTCGGTCCGCCTAGGAAGAAGCCTGTCTATGCTGCCGATTTTAGGGGTAGCTGGGTCGTAAGGTGGAGACTGTCCTCTCCCTCACGTGTCGCACCTCCTCCTTCGCTAGCATGACTGTTTCGTAGAAGGAGGTGACTGCTTCCCAATCCGTCGCGCCTCACATGACCTCGGCCAATGTATGAGCATTCTCGCGGACACAAACACTTAGAGATTTGTGTATCACTGCTACTAAGAGGTTTCAATCAATCGTAAATTCTAATTAGTTCCAAAGTTTCAATCTAGAGGCATTGGTTGTTTACCTGAACCCGAAAAGTGGTCGTAATTTATATACCGTATAAGTTCGCACCGACATTATCAGAAGTAAAAAGATTGAAAATGATCTCGTCCATGCCCCAATGCTTGATTGACTTGATTTATGTTTCTAGAGACATCTTATATAAATACTAGCTTCTGCCCGCGGTTTCACTCGCGTCAAATTAGGCGTTGGGCCCTATGGCCCCGTCCGAATTAGTTCCCTTAAGGAGCGCCTGCAACACGACGCGCCATGACTCATGATCAGACGGCGAGCTACCCATTGCTCCCCGTCCGCAAGCGACTGGAATATGCCCTACGATTGCCAACGCCCAGGGTGTCTGCAGCGGTGGCTGGGAGAGAGGTAGAGGATGTCCATTCCCTCACACGTTCAGACTCTTCCCCTTTCCCTTGCCTGCCGCTGAATCCGCCGAATCTCCGACTTGCGCTAGGTTAAAGATGAGGACGCCCGCCGTAGCGCCTCTCCAACCACTCTTCGAAGAGGGATCTTACCGCCGCAATCATGACATGCCCTGCCCAGCCCGACATTATTTTGATGTGATAGTATTTTGATACTGTGATATCTCCTAAGATATTCATTCAAATGAATTGAAGTCAAGGGCAATTTTGTTCAAACTCAAATGCTTCTAATGAATAACGTATTTACTTGGATAAGGATCAATATCATGTTAAAAAAGTCCTAAAATAAAAGTAGAATTTTAGGTGTGGATAACCTTTATCACCTAAAGGTTTGAAAAATAAATAGTAGCCGATTCTCAGACCTATTCCATATGCCTATAAAATTTCCGTTTATTGCCCGTGGTCCACCCGCTTGGTTCACCTAGGTGTACCACGGGAAATTATTTTTGCCCGTGGTTCACCTGAATGTCCACATGTTTTCATCGTAGTATAACGAAAGAAAAATAGTGATATTACAGGGTTGGGTTTAGTAATAATTGGTAGTCGGTTAAGGTAACAGAGGCTTAAAATGGGTAAGGTTTAAGTCCTCGATTGTAATGCTACCACTATTTTTACGCGGAAATTTATTTTTCCAGACATTAAAGAAGAAAAGTATTTACAACCTCAAACCAGATAAAAACCGAAAACGGAACGTAAAAATGGGCGATTGACAACCATATCTTTGCCACTTATTTTCTATGGCGCAAAATCAAGCGATTGCATACGTAAAACTGAATGTCATCTGTCATTGTTTGTCAATTTTATCAGAAAAGCCTCGGATCCAAGAGCGAGCGAAGCGAGCTCGGGAATTGGGGCACCCCGACATGGACAGGTTTGAAGGCATGGCAGGGTGTCTGTGCCAATGCCAGACCTCGCCATCGCCTTTGTGTTAGATTATTATTTTAGACCTTGAACGCAGAATTAGGAGCCCTACGAAGCAGGGTTCCGTCGAGCCACCTTGGTAGGTAGTAGGGAGTTATTTGACCTAGGATGCAAGAGCGAGCAAGTCCCGAGACTTGGAGCACCCTTGGAGTACCTTTCCGTGTCGGGGTTTAGGGTCTAGGAGTTGCCTTAACATGACAGTGGTGCCAGGATACATGAGGCACCTAATCCTTATGCTAAACGAAACCAATTTTTTGGAATACGCCTATTATGTGACTTTAACGAGTTTTGAGGTTAGGTTACAAAACCACATTTCCGCATCATGGGTGTGGTGCCCCCAGGGGTGTGGGAAAAGGGGTCCTCTTTTCCCCCCTCCGCCTGCCACTTTATACTAAATTTTACCCCCTTACCCACTTACCTACTTATATTTATGTTTACCTACGTAGAGGTAGAGATACGTTAAAATGTTAACTAAATTAATTAAATAATACTTATGCCGTCAAAATAATAATGAAATAAAATAAAAAAAGTTTAAAAGAAGTACTTTAACACGGAGTAGAATTGGAGCCCCATGCAACTCATCCACTTCAAAACTGGGCCCAGGGACAAACCAGTGAAAATGAAAGAAATGGTGCTACTACCGTCGCTCGTCCACTTCGTTGCATGGGGACCATAGTGCCACCGTTTCTTTTTAAGTCCGTGAATTCCAGTTAGAAAATGAAAGAATGTTGCTAACCAGCAAAATTACTAGGCTGGCATGAGTTCAAGGTGGTCTTTTTTTTAATAATATGGTAATTATTTTAATCATTTATACAGTCTAGCAAAAGTACAAAACCAGTCAGGTGCAAGTATTTAAAAACATACCACCTTGAACCTATGTAAGCCTGGTACTTATTCTGGTTAATACAATTCTTTCAGTTTCTAAGCTTGTAGCTGGAATTCTGTGCAGACGGTGAGCTACCCATGAACCTTCTTGAATGTGGCATAAATATTAGTCGAGAATCGTACCTAGAGAAAATAATTTGACGTGGCACACCAAGGTGAACCACGGGAAAAAATAATTACCCGTGGTACACCCAGGTGAACCACGGGCAAAAATAATTTCCCATGGTACACCCAGGTGAACCACGGGCAAAAATAATTTCCCGAGGTACACCTAGGTGAACCAAGCAGGTGGACCACGGGCAATAAACGAAAATTTCATGAAATCGGTCAAGACGTTTCGGGAGAGTATGGTTACTAAAGCCGGATCCAGACTGGTGTAGCCTGAATCTTACGATTACGTGTAATCTGCATGAAAAGTGTGGACGGCACACGAACTCAAAGCAAATTGAGAACACGAATACTGCGTGCGCCTTTGTGTTCGCGCAAAAACCGACAGCCGATGGATCAGCCGCGAGCGTTACATGTAATGCTGGCGGTGCCGTCCACACCTAGAATTCGCGTTACATTACACGTTGGATTCGCGTTACATTACAACAGTCTGGACCCGGCTTTACACTGTGATGGCGGCTTCACATTAGTGCCGTAAACCCCCTGACCAGGCGCGAACGAGAATGTGGATGGTTTTTGCGGGGTTCACGCGCATTCGTGCCTGTTCCCCGATCAGTGTCGGTATTGTGCCGAGAATTCACGGATTCAGTATCTAGTTATAAGTAGATATGGCTACGCTACGCCACATACTAATTTACGGCGCGGCGGCTTCGAATACACAAGTGTGAATCTGTTTTTGCATCAACACCTCTGTAGGCTTCATAAACATCAGATAGATAAGTACTAAAATTTCTACCAACCTGCTGAATAAATTACCAAAAGGACCAAAGCCTGCCGGGATCGCGGGACTAACGAGTAATCATGGCCACGATGGTCCGTAATTTTTACTGTTACACCTCAAAAAGATAGAACCGGGTGGATTTGGCTCCTTTTTCCGGAGAAACTCACGCCTTGGTCTGAGCAACCGGCCATGGTTAGTCTGATATTTGTGAATAGGTCAATTATCCAACTGCGGCAAGAACGCAGTATTTTACAAATACATAACGTATTATCCATTCGTTACCTACTGAGAAAATAAACTAGTGTCTAGAAGCCACCGGATCTCACTCTGTTTAAATTTTCGTAAAAAAATTGCAAATGCTCTTGTAGTTGTCTTTCTGGTATACGAGGCATAGATGTTTCGTTAGTGTTTTGTTTTTATTCGTGGGGCATCACGCTGTCAAATTGACAGAAATTGTGTTCTTTCAAACGTATTTACACGTCTTCTAAAAGACAGTCTTGGTGGCAACTGTAAAACTGTCATGAAAGGTATGTTTCAGTATTTTAGCTCTTACAGCTTTGATCGTCATTGCCATGATTTTTGTATAGGTATTTGAATCAAAAATTGTACCTACTATGTCAGGTACATTATCAAAAAAAATTACTCTTTTTCGTTGTTTTGTTACTTAAACCAAAATTGACGAAAATATGACACGACTTTTTGTAGTTATTCAACTTTATGTGTTACAACATTAAGTTGAAAATCTATTAAAGGCAAACTATAGTTTTAGCGGTGCCGCGGCACTGAGTCGCTAGAGAATATTACTACTGACATAGGACAACTTAATGCATTCCTTAGTTTCTATTCTTCTCATTGGGTATGGTTAGCCGATACAAGATCTAGACAGAAATCAATAAAAACTTTTTCAAAAAAAATGTAACCGCCTTCAAAAACAACCACAAAAAAGTGGAAAATAATCTACAAAATAACTTTTCTTTCGGAAGTCGGTGCCTTTGTTTTTTTTTTCTTTTCATTGTCTTTTTAGCCACCGACTTCCGAAAAAAAAGTTATTTTGTAGATTATTTTACACTTTTTTGTGGTTGTTTTTGAAGGCGGTTACATTTTTTTTGAAAAAGTTTTTATTTTACTCTTTTTAGTTTAAATATTCAACCCGAATTCTTGTCAAGAACATTATTCTCTTACATGTGCACTATAATTTGTAATCCTTCGCACCAGTACTTACATCACTCATGTACACATTAAGCTAATAAAATTCCATATCTCAAAAATTACTAAACCGATTTTGATGAAACTTGCAGTATTCTCTAAGTTAAATGATACCTAGTACAACAAAAAAAGAATTACTTAAATCGGACTTGTAGTTCCGGAGATATGCGAACACAAAGTAAATCAATCGATGCCTACTCCTTACTGTTAAGGAGTTGTACCTTCCATCATCAGGTCATCCACCTGAGATGATGATTATCAGATGCAAATACTTGAACAGCTTTAGAAAATATATGAAAATGGTACTATGTGCCTATAAAATTTGAAGGTTGCCCTCGATTTCCCTAGGATCCCATCATCAGATCCTGACCTGGTGATCATGGGACCAATTGGAAAGTATACCCTTTCAAACAAAAGAAAAAAATTCCAAATCGGTCCAGGCGTCTTCGAGAAATCGGGGAACATACATAAAAAAAAAAAAAAAAAGATTCCGACGAATTGAGAACCTCCTCCTTTTTTTGAAGTCGGTTAAAAATGCTGAACAGCATTCAGCCTATGTTGACTAAATTAATAGCTCAAACGATGAACGTGTTCAGACTTTCAGACGAGAGTGAAGCATTTTAACAGCTGTCTCAGCCTATGTTTCTCAGCATTCGCCATTATTTTAGTGCTGCTCCGATATTGTACAGGCTAACCATACCCATTGTCTGTATTATATTGACATTCCATTAGCTTCTCAGATACGGCTATCAGGTCTTCACGACCGTGCCGCCTGTGCACTGATTTTGTTAAGCTTGTTATATTTATAGCCTTATTCTCATGGGGGAATGTAGAAATTACAAAACACCATCTTCAGTGTCCCTTACATGCACACTCTTATCTCTCATTCCTTTATTACTTTAATAAAAATAAGTTTTCTTCTCGTAGCAAAACAAGAATGGCGCAAGCGCATCTCGGAGGAAGAGGAAGTGTACAGTCAGTTGGAGGCCGCGCTGCTGAGCCTGATGTCCCGCCAGCGCGTGCTCGCTCTCCGCCAGCGACTGCGCACGCGCGCTTTCTCGCACGTCGCTGACCTCGCACATCGCTCCTCCTCGGAGGCAATGGAACAGGTATTTATGAGAAATAAATGTTGAATTTGTGGAAAGTTGATGAGTTGCTTATCGGACTGGTCCCTCCACGGCAGCTCCAAAAGACGTATTTTGTGCCGGTGCTATCATAACCTTGTTTTTTTTTAAAGTTGACGTATTTTTGTCGGTACTTTAATTATTTAAATTATTGTGATTCCGCACTGGGCCCGCGTGGTGGATTATGGCCCACTCCCTCCCTCTTACAGAGAGGAGGCCTGTGTCCCGGCAGTGGGAACATTATAGGCTGATGATGATGATGATGATGATTGTAACTCGAAATAGCCTGCCTACACCCGCCTATTTGTTATTCATAATTGAATACTTGTTAAAATTACGATCAGCTATCTGCTACTTTTGATTACCAGTAAGATTTGACCAAAAACAGATATTTGTAGTTGTAAGTATATTGTAAAAGCAATAATATAATTATTATATCTATACTTCCCCCTCCTTTTTCAATCTAGATGTGCAATGAAGAAATACCAAGACAAGAGCGCGCAGCTGAAAATTATATGAAACAATCTGTAAGCCTAGACTCCAAAGTAATGACTGCCTGGACTAAATGGGACGAGAGCAAGAAGAAATTACACATCATCTGCCAACAAGCTCTATCAGACTGCCCAGAATTAACAGACTTTGTTGACAAAGTACAGTTGCAGAGTGAATTACGACAGATTAAGGCCAGAGACAATCTGAGACAGAAACTATTATCCATAGAGAATGATGAGATTGAGGCCTTCACGGAATACATGAGTGATATGCCGACTATGTTGAAAAAGTTGTATTTAACGCTAAAAGGTTACGACAAAGCCCCTCCAGCATTGACTTCAGAATATCTAGAGATTATGAAGAAAGCAAAAGCAGCTAAAGGAATAACGTGGTCTGATGATGGCCATGAAGGTGACGCACATTTCAAGTTCATCTCAACATTAGATCTACACAAACCCTCCACAACATTGGAATACAGTTTCTCCAAAAAGGACGACGCCAACGCCACTGTAGACATAATAACCGACAGTGAGGACCTAACTGACATAGAGAATAAGGAACCAATAAAATTATCAGCCAAGAAACGCAAAGGCACACCAATAAAACTGCCTAATAACGAAACAATAATTATAAACGACTCCTTCGAGAGTCTGGACACGACGAGAAACTTAAATTCTGCAAAGAAAATCAAGAGGGAGTATGATGCAGCAGCTGACATTGAAAACTATGGAGTTATTGACCCTAAGGACTTGAATTCGACGTTTGTGTTGACTGGGAAGATGGAGGCAGCGTTGAAGAAGCCTCTGAAGACAGAATTCAAGATGGAACACGTTCCAGTGAAGAGAGGATTGACGGATAGGACGAATACCATGCCGCCCAGGACTATTAATTTCGGTGATAAAGGTATAGTAAACCTGTTTCGTAGAATTTCATTGTTATCTTTTCTTTCCCATCTTCGAAAAAACAAGGAAACAAGGAATTAATTAGGTAGTGAAACTCCTCAGACATTTATCAATATCGAGAGAAACAAATAGTGGTATAAAAAAAAAAACATTGTCACGTTTGTGGAGTTCTGCTACTTAATTTGACGATGAATCATATTTGTCATCACCACTCTTCTTTCCTTTCACAGTTTTCTTTTTTATGTTGACGCAGAATGTCTTCATCATACTTTTTTAATGGGGAAGGCTGGTCAAAGCTAATTGTAGATTGCGCCACCATAGCTAGGTCCTAATCCGACCAATGAGGTAGTACTATTTTGAAGTACCTATATGATTTGAACCAATGATGATGCTTCGAACAAGCATACTAGCGCCATTAGTTCCCCAGGTTGCCATCCCCATTAGTCGTCAGCATCACAGTCATATTAATAGATCATAATTACATTATGTCTTTTTCTTTATTATCGTGTGTCTTTTCATCCGTCTTCCCCTACTATTATAACCACATCTCTTCCAAATTGACGACAATAATGATGAATGATCAATATTATTCTGTACAGCAAAAATAGTGAAACCGGTAGTCGGCAAAGCGATACCGTTCCGAAGGCCGCCGGTACAACCGAACCCGCCGCAAACCAGGAGCTACGGCTTCGGGTCCAGTGTGCCGCGGGATCAGACGCAGAAGAATGTGCAAGGTACATGGCATTAGCAATCTTATGCATGTTGACATAAGAACCCTCTTTCATTACTACTTGGCAAAGTGATATTTTTATTGAAAAGCAGACTAGCCTTTCTGGATGTAAATGATTATGCATAGTCTTTTGCTATTTACAAGTTTCTACTAATATAAAATAGTTTCGAAGCTAAAATATATTTAAATTTATTCTAAGTAGATTATTTAAGTCCAGGACTTAGGTATTCTAAGAAAAATAAGTGGTGCGAAGGTACTCTAAAGCAGCAACACTTTGTATAATATATTTTGGTAATTTTATTGGTCCATACAATATTTTTACTTGAGTGATTCATAAGTGCTTTGCTATAAATGCTCACTTATGGCAAACATTTGACAACAATTTTATGTAGCCAGCCAAAAGTCAGCTTTAAGAACGGTTTTCATTGTGCAAATGTTACAAATGGCAGTTAGTACCATTGTACTACAAAACTTGATAGTCACTGGTCTTTTAGTGGTGAAACAGGGCATAAAGATTTCGTTGGTCTTGTCTTTGTATCTGTTTTGATCATTTTAATATTGATTAATATATATGAATAAATGTCTAAATATTAATGCACTGCATAAATTCCAACTCACGGCAACCTAGTCGAGCATTATTAATTTAACAATTCACTTAGGTATGGTTAGTTATCGCCTAGTGTTGGTGAAAAGAAAACGGACATAAGTAACATTCTAAAACACGAGAAAATTCCGTTAAAATTGTTGCCAAGCAAAGGCTTTATCGAAATTGTTAACGCTTTGCGCAATTTGCGCAAGTGTCATATTTTATAAGTAAAATTATGTCCATACAATTAAAGTAAAAATAAGTATAATAATTATAATATAAATTATATGTATATGCTTTACTTAAAATTATTAAGAACCATTTTTTTCATATTGGGAGGCTCAAAAAGAATCAATAAACCCGAATATGTGTCTATAACAATATTGTCAAAAAAATGTAAAATAAATAAAACAGCCTTCATAAAAAACTATTGCCTGTTTGAGCTTGAGGCCTACAGTGTTGCATGTAAATAGAGGGTGCTATAGGTTTACATATCACAGTGACTTAAAAAACAAACAAATAATACGAGATAGTCAACTATGGTCACGCGCTTCTTAGGAAGCGTCCACATCAGCTAAATACGCCGCAAATGCGCAACTCGCGCGGCGTTTGCGAGCTGCACATTCGCCAGATATGGACGCTCCCTAAGAACTTATGATACAGTCATACTGAACACCTAGCCTTAACCTTGTGAATATCCAAAATATTAACCCACTAACAATTCCCTTACATGTCGTGTCCGTCTGTGTGCCGTATAACAAACTAATAGACTCAATGGCTCGTGGGAAGACGAATGTCACTCAAAAATCAGTCGGTTACAAAGCAGTGAGGGCGCGGGACAGGTTCCAGTCACATCCATACTCCAGACCACCACCTGTCAGCAGGAAGTGACGGGACCACAGACAACAGGACTGTACAAAATAGATTATACAAAAAAGGTTTGTGTTCGTCGAGTTTTTAATTAAGGATTTTGTTTGATACTAAGCTAATTTTTAGACAAACTGATTGATTATAATCCTGTTGTGTAAATTAAAATTAAATTAAATTTAAATGTTTAATTTACTGCCTATTCAGGATTAGTTTAATTAAAATAGAATCTGTATATTAGAAATGGAGAATGCTCGTCTTGAAGAGAATGTCTCAGTAACAAATTAACTAGGTAACTAATTAATTTGTTACAAAAATGTTTCTAAAGCTTCGAAATTTCAAATATACATTTTGTATAGCCAGATTTTAGGCAGTGTTCACACCAAACTAACAGTCGGCCGACGATTATGAGCCTCGCGTTACAATTGTATGGAAAGTCAACGTTTTCCGCGGTTAGACTTTTTCGTTTGTCATACATTTACTCAATCGGCAGTCTACTCTACGTGTTGGTGTGAATGTATCCTTACAGAAATAATAAACACATGTCGAAGTTTGTCCCTAATTAGAGTTTACACAAAACAATTTCATAGAATGGTAAATATTAGGAATTCAAATAATATAAGTGTGGCAATAATACGTTTCGGACTTTCAATATGTACTCAGACTTGATCGTGTCTACATCGCGAAATTCGGACTAAAATTTAATCTAAATTGAAACTTCGATATTGGATATGTCAGAATTATTGAGTGTGTAGCTTTGATTGGACGCTCGAGAGCTAAACGCTCTGTTTTGTTCATTCAGGATTACTAACAATTTGTCGAAATACACTCGCGTTCGAAAAAACAAACCAACCAAATGTTGAAAATCCAAATTGACTTTTCTACTGTTGACTATTTGCTGGGTACTGATATCACAAATTAAGTTTATTATCTTTTCTTTATGGAATCTATTAAATTAATTAAAATATTGACATTCAAATGAGAAAGAACATGTGATATTTATAAGGGCTTCCATGTGTATGCTAATTTTTATACACAAAAATATAGTATTACACATTGCAGTGTTGCTCAAATAAATGAACATGTGTGGTTTTTTGGCACGCATTTTTATAAAACCATTTGATATTTTACATCACAAAATTGAACATATTTTTAGAATAAGACACAATAGATGGTCATAGACATTTTTATTTTATTGATAGACTTTCGACTAACCAGATTATAATAACAAAAAACCCATTCTGATACTCCAAAGTATTCTTTTCTTTTTTCTCGACGTCTTTAAAAAACACTTCGTTTCTATAACTTTTAAGTGTAGTTTAAACACTAGTTTTAAAAATAAATGTTGCTTTAATATTTTTAATGATTTTGTAAGTGTATTCGATTTATCTTATGTATTGTATAGGAATTTTGCTTTTTTTATAATTTATTGTAATGTAACTTGACATTTTCGTAAATACTTGTATACTGGCCTCATACTAAATACGAAATGTTGAATTTGGTATTGATATTTCCATTGGTTAAGCTGAGACTTAATTCATGCGATATATTTGCAATACTACTGACATTTTGAATTCTACAGTATGAGGAAACATTAGAACTTTCATGTTCCATTTGAAACTTTTCAAACACTATTTCTGTAACTTCATTTCACAAGTATCGCGACAAGTCCACAATGAAAGTATTTCATACTTTTGCAGATTTCGATAACATTTTTAAATGACGTCCTTGAAGGTGACGATTCTTACCGATACGACTTTTGTATGAAATATTGTACTAAATTAGATTACTTTTGATACATTGATTGTTTTTCTATATTAGCTTTACAATTTACTTTGCTATGTAAATTAAAAATTTCTCGTACCTACTAAATATCTGTTATTTAGTAAGTAAACAATAAAAGTAACGAATTGTAACTAATGTTTAGAATTTTAATATAATTATGATGTACCTATACTTATTACTAATGACTGAATTACTTTCTAGGCGTATTGTTTTCTGAGATTGAATTTTAATTAAGAAAATGTGGAGGTTTAATTAAAGAAATTTGAATATTATGTGAAAATTGTTTCTTTTGTCACTCTCGACAGCGTCGCCATCTTTTCAACTATACAGGGTGAATTTTTCAAGTGAACGTGGATTGCTGTATTCGAAAGTATGAGGAATATCGAAAAAAACGCGGAAAGGGGTCTCCAGCGGAGCGAGACCGATTTCCAAAGTCAGCGGGTTCGATTCCTGGCCAGGATTATTGATTTTTCTAAAATCATTTTCGTCAAAATCGGCCTCGAGACTCCTTTCAACGTTTTTCGATTTATTCCTCATAGTTTCGGATATAACTATCCCCGCCCAGTTGAAAAATTCACTCTGCATATACCTACTGCGTGTAGTAATTAACTAAAATTATCTATAAAAATAAAATTTTAGAATGATAACTCGTATTCACAACATACTTATAGGTAGTTCAATTTACTCTGAAACATGAACTTCTTTGACAATGGTTCTAATCATTCTAAAATGAACATAATTTACAACAGCATAAAGATGATTTTCGAAAATACATAAAGAAAATAGATAAACAGCCTCGTTTGAGTTAGGAATATAATCATTTTGGGCTTCAACGATAGTCCGTTGTGTTCTAATGCCATTAGAAAGGTATAGCCCATAGGCGCAACTGGCACTACCTACATATTTCATCTTACTAGGGTAAGTTCACAAACACTGAGCGAATGTTCATGATAATTATATTTTTTTTTAATTGCCATATTATTCAAATAAGGACTAAGTTGATGTGGATATAGATATAAAAACATGTCAGGTCATGTTTGCACTATCGTCTGTATAGGTTACCGTGAACCTGGAACGCAAAGGACTACTTAAGGAACGAGGTGGATTTTTAGTCAGTAAGAGTTTAACAGTCCTTTCCGGTCCAGCCAGGAAGAGAGGAATAATTTGATGATTTAAGCACCAAAAAAAAACTTACGCAAATTATGTTAATTACGCGTTTTGTACTTTTTTAAACTATAAAAAATATTCAGATCCTTTTACATTCATTGATGTCCGAGGTCTTGACATAAGTTTTCAGTTAAAAACAAAAAAAAAAATAGTTCCTTCTTCGCACACCAGAGGCGCTGTTCCACTTTTCCATACAAAAACGCTGTAAATACTGGAAAGACGCTGTAAAGTAAAATAGTGAATGGCTATATTTTCTCACGTAAATTGGAACTTTGACATTTTTCAAATTGACTAATTATTTCAAGGAAAAAATTTGTTCCTTCTTTGTACACCAGAGGCGCTGTTTCATTTTTCCATTCAAGTAACTCTGTAAATACTGGAAAGACGCTGTAAACTAGTGAAAACTCGTTATATGGGTACTGATAATAATGATGCGAAATGATGACTCAACAGCCTGCCTCAACCGCAGTCGAAAATTCCCATACCTGTATGGCACGCGACACGTCGAGCACACCCTTTTATCTCTTGTAACTAGAACCCAACTCTTCACCCAGCAGTCTACACTACACCCTCACGACACTGCACCCCACAGTCACACTCCTGTTAATTTATTCCCATTTTTAACTGCGTTGCTCTCCACTGTGATCTGACCCGTATGTAGACCCCATTAGATCCGGGTGCACTCCGGTACAGGAGTCTAATTACGACGGGTACAAATTGAAGGCTTTGAAATACACCCCGGCTTTCTACATGCTCCCTGTGCCGTGCAGCTAAGTTCAAATGAGATATTCGATTCCAAAATTTGCACATACACAATGAATTTAGTGGAATGCGGCGCAAAAGGTGAGAGCTTTAAAGTTTTCGTGTTTGGTTTGAATTTTTGTGAATAGGATTCGCATAAATTATTCCGAACTTCTGAGTCTCACACAGTTTGGTGTGGATTTCTGCAGTGTTTTTAGTGTAGGAAAATAAAGAATCAACAGTTTCATGCGAGAAGGTGAACACTTTAGAATGCGAGAATGCTGACCAGGTGTTCCTGAGGCGTAGATAATAAAATAAGAATATTTTATGGACAGTAAATTTTGATCTTTTAAGATAGAAAAGAGTTGCTATTTTACAGGGTTAAATATGTACCTAATATATGAAGCAAACTAGCTAGTAGGTACTGTCCGGAAAAAAAGTTGCGCTCAGTAACTCGATTAATTAACATCGACGTCACGTGTCGATTCATTCCACGCCTCGTCCCGAAGGTAGGCAAAATAAAAATCAGGCAAAGGTGTCAACAAAAACGCGTCGAATCCTGAACGGACCGCAAATGAATTGATTCGGCGCAATCAATTTTTTCCCGCCCTTCTAGCTCAGGGAACTAGGGTACACACCGACTCATTCACTCCCACCCTGATTATCGGTCAATCATTGAGTCTCACCGTTCAGTTAACTGGAAAATTGGTAATTAGGTATAGGTGATAAAATGTGGAAAGTGTGCTATTAGGAGATAAAAACAGTCAAGGACGAATGTCTGAGAAGTCTCTATTTTGGGATATTGTTTTTTGTTCATTAGGGCTATTTGGGCTTGGCAGCCAATTATTTTCCTGATGATAAGTAATTATTGGTAGAAGTTGAATTTGGGGTGGAAATGACCAATAAGGCGCTAATTTCATCATTTTGTAATCCACAATATTTGAGTCTACCACCATAGCAACTACACCATAATACAGTATGTCCAAGTTCAATAGGCCGTTATGCTAGAAATTCGTCTTCGGACCTCCGCAGCAGCTATTTACATAAAACTAATTATCTTGAAGGATATCTATCTACGTTTGGTGGTTGCGATACGATCTGTTGGCTAAGTAGCCTCGACAGACTGAAAGCTGCGATTAAACTTTGTAGATAAATGCATAACTATTCAGATCAACATTATTGATTTATCGTAAGTCGTAAGACACCTTCCACGAATTATGCGATGGCGGGGCGGCGGCACTTTATTTTTTAAGTTTTGTTGGTAAGTAATATTTCCATATTTTGGTAAGGAACAGCTGGGTCGATACTGACGAAACCTTGCTCTGTACTAAACATATCTATTTTTACCTCCCTAAGTATATTCTTTTAGAATTCTTTCTAGCGTTGTGAACCGGACTTCCCGAGGGATAGTTTCGTCGTTCACAGATCACTGCCCCCATCGGAAAGTAAACTTCCAAAAAACTTCGGTTGTTTGGATTCTTTTTTACACGTGTGGGTTTGTTCTTTCCAACTGGGATAGAATATACGGGCCTAGCCTAGGAGGAAGCATTAACTTTTTAGTTTTTAAATGTATCGACGATTACTTGGTACCTATCTTTTTATTACCGTGGTAAAATAATCAAATGAGTCCTCCCACCCCGGGCAGGGCGGGAGGGACTGTCAGACTTGTACTGACTAAAATCCACGGTGTCCTTCAACAGCCCTTTGTGTTCCGGGGTCACGGTAAGGAAATAAGTTCCGCAAGCCCGGATTATAACTTGGTATCTTCCTAAAGTTTTTCATTTTGTCAGTTGATACACAGCAGGCTCAATTCTGTGGATTCAGTCTCATATTAATTCACACAGCACATTGGCGCGGTGGTTGAGCCATCAACTGCTACGCAGCGTGTCGCGGGTTCGATCGCCGCACAAAAAAAATATTTGTATGGTCTAGAAGTAGTGTTCCGGGGTTTCAGGTCTGGGTGTTAGTATAATGAGTTTGTATGTTTGTAAACGCACCCACGAAGTAGGAGAAAAGTGCGGCAATGTTTTCCTGAAACAAAAAAAAACCGGCCAAGTGCGTGTCGGGCCACGCACAGTGTAGGACCGTAGTTGCCCATCAAAATACTTATGCGAACTAACTAAACTGATTCACTGAATTTAATTTTAAAAAGAAGAATTTTCAAAATCGGTCCAGGAGTCTTTGAGAAATCGAGGAAAATACATTTTAAAAAAGATTACGGCTAATTTAGAAACTCCTCCTTTTTTTGAAGTTAGTTAAAAATAGTTGACGATAAAAACCTACCTATCCCCAAAAAACATACCGTAAAAACATTATACGTATTAAAGCTGTAAAAATAAAGTTGACAAACTTACATTTGCAGTTGAAGAGGATGTTCTCCGATACATTTTGTTTAAGAAAATATGTTATCCAAGCACATTTTATAAGTTGGTCGACTATTACTCGAAAAGTTGTAAAGCCTACTTAGTCGTCATAATTTTCTTTTAAGCTTCGTTATATACAGGGTGAATTTTTCAACTGGGCGTGGATGGCTATTTCTGAAACTATGAGGAATATCAAAAAACGTTGAAAGGAGTCTCGAGGCCGATTTTGACGAAAACTAAAACTGCATCATTGGATTTTAGAAAACCGGCCAAGTGCGTGTCGGGCCACGCACAGTGTAGGGTTCCGTAGTTGCCCATCAAAATACTTATGCGAACTAACTAAACTGATTCGCTGAATTTAATTTTAAAAGGAAGAATTTTCAGAATCGGTCCAGGAGTCTTTGAGAAATCAGGGAAAATACATAAGAAAAAAGATTACAACGAATTTAGAAACTCCTCCTTTTTTTGAATTTAGTTAAAAATAGTTGACGATAAAAACCTACCTATCCCCAAAAAACATACCTATAAAAGCTGTAAAAATAAAGTTGACAAACTTACATTTGCAGTTGTCTCCGATACATTTTGTTTAAGAAAATATGATATCAAGTACATTTTATAAGTTGGTCGACTATTACTCGTAAAGTTGTAAAGCCTACTTAGTCATGATAATTTTCTTTTAAACTTCGTTATATGTACTACTATTGTGAATTTTTTTACACCCCCAAACATAACCGTTTAGCTGGTAGAGGGGGGGGACACTCGAATCGAGCAAAATTTAGCACTTTAAAGCTTAATATTTCACAAACGACTTTTTTTATCAAAAAATTGTTAATGGAAACTATCATTATTTTTTAAAGGCCTATTTAATGATACCCCACACTAAGGGGTACGCGAGAAAAAAAAATCCTCACTTTACGTGTAAGTACTGGAGGTACCCTAAAAAAAAATATTTTACGAAATTTTATTTTACCACTTTTTCGGCACAACAAATCCGTATATTTACACCAAATTACAGCTCTCTAGTACTGTGCGTCTCTGAGCTAAACTGCGGACGGACGGACGGACGGACATGGCGAAACTATAAGGGTTCCTTGTTGACTACGGAACCCTAAAAATCAATCATCTTAGCCAGGAATCGAACCCGCTGATTTTGGAAAAAAAATCACACCCTATATTATGAAGCCATTCGATAGTGTTGCTGGTAAGGATAAAATTCTGTGAAGTAATCATAAACGGCAAAGTTACGGAAAAGTATAATTTAAAAAAAACTGATCAATCTTCAAAGCAATGACTTAATTTGAAACATAAGTTAACCATTTCTTCTTTGAAACATTGCTACTTTTTATTCAACTCAATCATTTATTATTGCTGAATGCAGTGGGATTATTACAATGAAACAATGAAATTTTATAATTTTGAATGAATATGGCTCAGTAGGAGTAAAGCGACATAGAAAAACGCAATTTTATAAAAAAATAACTATTCCCTTAAGTTTGTCGTATATGGTTACTTCCCAGAATTTGATCCTTGTTAGCAACACTATCAAATGGTGTAATAATACAGGGTGTGATTTTTTTTCCAAAATCAGCGGGTTCGATTCCTGGCCAGGATAATCGATTTTTCGAAAATCTAATAATGCAGTTTTAGTTTTTGTCAAAATCGGCCTCGAGACTCCTTTCAACGTTTTTCGATATTCCTCATAGTTTCGGAGATAGCCATCCACGCCCAGTTGAAAAATTCACTCTGTACTGTATACTACTATTGTGAATTTTTTCACACCCCCAAACATAACCGTTTAGCTGGTAGAGGGGGGGGGGGGACACTCGAGTCGATCAAAATTTACCACTTTAAAGCTTAATATTTCACAAACAATTTTCTTTATCAAAAAATTGTTAATGGAAACTCACATTATTTTTTAAAGACCTATATAATGATACCCCACACTAAGGGGTACGCGAGAACGAAAAAAAACATTCCCACTTTACGTGTACAGGAGGTACCCTAAAAAAAATATTTTTCCAGATTTTATTTTACCACTTTTTCGGCAAAACAAATCCGTATATTTACACCAAATTACAGCTCTCTAGTACTGTGCGTCTCTGAGCTAAATTGCGGACAGACGGACGGACGGACGGACAGACAGACGGACGGACGGACATGGCGAAACTACGAGTATAAGGGTTCCTTGTTGACTACGGAACCCTAAAAATACATATACAGGGTGGTTGTAATGCCACCTGGAGGGAAAGTACTTCTAATACTGCAGATAGAAAATTTTACTCAAAGGAAACATTCCTTAATTTTTGAATAGAAAGCAAATTGCATTCAAAGATTTTCAAAACTTCTCTTCTCCACCCGGGAATCGAACCGGCTAAAATCTGAAAAAAAAAATATCTTGTACTTTTATTGCATCGATCGTTAGGGTCAATTATAAGGATGAAATCTCTCTAACAAACATGATAAATTAAATGAAAGGAAAACCAGGAAATCTTATATTAATTTAATTATTTACAAAAAATGGTTCGTTTCCCGGGTGTGGGAGAAGAGAATTTTGAAAATCTTTGAATGCAGTTTACTTTCTATTCAAAAATAAAGGAATGTTTCCTTTAAGTAAAATTTTCTATCTGCAGTATTAAGAGTACTTTCCCTCCAGGTGACATTACAAAATTCCACCCTGTATATATTGATTGGTTAAAAAAATAATAATGACGTTGACTCCTTTCAATTCCAGCTCAAGAGTCATTTATTGGATCCATCTTAAAAATATACTTAAGAATCTTTTACAGAGTGGATACATTATTGGTGAGGTTGAGGTCTGCAGTTTTTGTCGACACTCGTAGGAAAAAAGAGTGAGTTATCTCACCTTGTTGTCATGCGTAGTATCTCTATGTAGGTTGTGTTGATGTCTTTTCATGTTAATATAATACCATTAGAACCATTTTCTCCGATTAGAACGTTTACAAACAACCCCAACCCGAAATGGAAATAGGATCTGAAAAGGCAAGAGTCCGAGGCGTTAAAATCTGCAAGGTGCGCCCCGCGCGCCGCGCGGCTCGCGCTGCTGACACATGTCAATGTCAAATTGGTGTTGTCAAAGCAGGATTGCATCGTGCCGTGCCGCATCCGAAAAGCCGAATAGTCTACGTGTTAAGTGGTTTTTGCTGAATAAATTCCCATTTCAAAAAAATAATACAGGTAAGAGAGCTTTTAGCTACAAAATAATTATGTAAGCGACCTCAGTGTTTTGTTTTTAGGTTGTATGCTGTCAAAGGTTAGGTTAAAATTAGATAAATATGCCTGCTGTTGAATATTCCTGAATTAACTTGCTTACAAAATAATGGTTAATTCTATGGGCGAAGAAAATTAACTTGCTTATTTTGGTCTTTTTTGAGACAAGTAGTGGCATCTATTAGATTTTACCGTAACTAGGAACAGTTTTCCACGGTTTTCACGACTGCTCGGCTTTTCTAAAAATGAATTAAAAATGATTTCGTCAGTATTTTGCTCCGTTTGATATTTATTAATTAAACAGTGTTAGGTACTGATTAAATTCCTACTGATGACTACGAACTTTGCGTGGGATTGATTTTTATTTTCGTTTATAAAACTAAAATGATCCGCTGGCCAGTACAAAAATACGTACATACAATTTTTTAAGTAACCACGAGTTTAGAGTACACATTATAAAGAATGTTTGTTTTAGCAAAAACTTTTTGTTAATTTTAAATGGCGCGGCAAATACTTGAAACCACCTGCATAGATTGCATCATGCAGTGTGTTCTTTAGAAACAGCGAGGGGGAGAGCTCGATGAACAACTCACTAGCGTAGCGCAGTAAGGAACTTTTTAGGTCAGCAAACTAAATTACCTATACCATCCAATCCAACAACATACACAGATGTGAAATAATTATGTTAATTTGTTTTGGAAATCCAATTAGTTTTTACGTCTTTTATTTGCACTTTCCATTCATAGTTTTATTGTAATACAATAATAATTTGCATTTACTAAACATGCATTCAATTTATAAAATTGGTAACCACTACCGATAAAAGATGGCGCTGATTTCTAGGGATGGCATTTTAGCGGGAAAATCGTGACGTCAGAAAATACGTTATAGTGTTGACTGCAAATGCAAATCCTTGGAAACACAGTATCAATTAATTTAACTAATTGATTCTTATCTGCATGTTGTATATTTTTATTGGTTTTCCCGTTATTGCCGGAAAAAGTTATCTACTTGCAGGACTTATCTAATAAATGAAATAAATTTTATCGCTTGATTTCACACATAGCAATTTTCAGACACGAGTTAATTTCATGCAATACCTATGCAAAATATTTTTTTTGCTTGGCTTTTTATTTTTACTACTTATCGGAAACGTTATCGCATAATTATACTTATACGTAAATTAAAAACTGAGGAAGGAATCTATGGTGACTCTTTATTCAAAAATGTCATATGCCTGTTTTCTGAACCTACACTCATCACTGCTCTTTTAAAATGACTTTTGGTCGTTTGGATACTGTATAAAAAACACATCCTGGTTCAAATCGTGATATTTCTGATCGACGATCATCAACGTACGTATTATTTTCAAAAAAAAATATTACTAAGTAGGTAGTTAAGTATACTTACGATATACCTAACAATAAATTGAAAATCATGTAAATATTATTATTTGATGGCACGATCAGCGCAAAAAAGTAGTAGTAGGTAGGTAGGTATTAACTAATAGGTAATTGTTTCAATGTCATTGTCCGATAACTAAGATTTGCACGCGTTATAATTTTGCAGACGAGACGGTTCGATACAATTTTTAAGCACGGTTCATTGTTCGAGTCTGTCGTTTTGATTCGTTGTTGGTATGTGTACTTAACATAACGGAATTCAATAACAACCACAAAAAAGTGCAATACTTATAACTTTCTTACGCAAGTCCAAGTCTGTATTCATTTTTGAAGTCGGTTTTTTGTTGTTTTTTTTTACACTTTTATGTTGCATTGTATGCAACGCAAATTCTTTCCGAATCCGTAGTAACTAATTACATCATCGAAGTAAACACTACGGGAAAAATGCTAATAAAATTAAAACTAATAGCCAAACAGATTGCAAAACTTTCTTTTGAAGTTGGTTAAAATGGTTTTTATTCACATTCTTAATACAGTCAGTTTACTAAGATTTCTTTTCAACGCAGCTACATTTATCGTAACTTTATGCCACTCCTTTGTTGCTATGGAAGTCAGTGGTTATGAAGCACGTGTAATATTGCAGGGTTCTTTCGTTCAGAAATGAATATTCAGCAGTATAATTTTTCCTTTTTTTAGTTAAAGAGTTAAAAAAAGAACCATGTCTACCTGCCATATATGCGTCCACGTGCAGGGACCGTTATTCTCTCTCTACTGTCTATACGAGTACAAGCCAATGTTGTGAATACAATATTCATTGCATCAGCAAATCTGGTGATGAGTACCTGAATGCACCGGGAAGTCCCGCGCTAAATATAGACAACAGCTGCTGAAGTGTAGCTGTTCTTAAAATATTATGGATATAATCAGAGTGTTGCTCATAGATTAAAATTAAAACTGTTTGGTTTATTATTAAGTTAAATAATACAGTATTATACGACTAAGCACCATAAAACAGTGATGTGGCATTTAAATTGGCTGTAACAAAACGAAGCGTATCAAAGTATAAATCTATAACCTAATACCTACTATTATTAAGCTAATATTAATGAGTTATGAACATAAAACACTGAGTCAATTGATTTTCAAGGTTTTCTGAATTTTTGATAGCGTAAGGCCAACATCGTTTTACGATTAATCTGTCTAGTCTATTATTTTTAATTAGTTTGTTGTCGCCACGTGTACAGTCAAGTTCATTGTCAATATCTATGATAAAATGATTTATTTTTAGACTTCAAATTAACCTCATCAAAACGGGTTTGAGAGATATCCGGGTCACGATGACCCAGTTCTTTTAGTAAAAAAATGTAAATGACCCACTTTATATTACATAAGTCAGATTGTTTTATCTTGCTCTTTAGATAACAATGCATTTTTGTCTTTCTGTAAACACTGTATTATTCGGAAGAAGATAATGTGGTAGGTAATCGATTATTTTTCTGCACAGGCAGTATTAAGCTGCTCGGTTGATAAGGTTTATCACCTAACAACAACTGACAATACAGACCCAGACGTTGTCCGAAATAGTAATGATATTATGTAACGCAGTCATTTATAATAATTGTCGAGATAGGCAGTTCCTTTATGAATCGAACCTCCGTTCGGACAGAGCTCTTCTAGCGTACGATCCCTGATTTAAATCAACGCCACTGGCCGAGTGTAACCCAATTTGATAATAGAATTTGGACGTATTTAACTCCCGAATCTAGTGGCCCAACCGACACTTCAATTCCACAAGTAATATTTGAATTAAACTGGAGACGATTCAACGCCCCTGGGGGACAGTGTCGCCAAAATAGGGTACTGGTCCCTGAAATGGGCTGGCGGCCTCAACACGGCCCGTCTTGTCAGGGTTAATTGATTTATGTATTCCACTCCCGTAGGCTCAGATTAATAGATTTGTTGCTTAAATAATAATCCGTGATGAATTTAGAATTGGCAATTTAAGTTAGTATGGAGATTCGACGTTATTGTTGTTCCAGATTTATTATCCTGGAATTGAAGGAGATTTGTTGGTGAGCTAGTCTCTGTCAATTGCTTTTTGATGGATTGGTTTACTTTATATTATGGGTTATTATTTTATTCATTGTAGCTCAAGCTGTAATAAACTTAAACTATCAAGTATTCAATTGTCGACAGTAAGGATAAATTGAGTAGCACATTAAAGTATCAGTAAGGAATGTTTTATTAGTCTTAAAAATGTTGAAAACAATATCAGAAACAGAAGTTAGTATATTATTACAATGTTTGTTCAACGTTTCTATTTATGTTCGAAATACTGTTTACTTCAAACCTCTGATAGAAATTAATAGCAAACAATCCACGTCCCACACTATTTTCAGTTTGCGGTAACTAAACACACAGTTGGGCTCTTTGTTAAAGTGAATCAATGCTTTTAAAGTGAACGTTTAGTAACTCTGAGCCGACTCATCCTTATCCTAATGCTCTCGTTAATGGTTCAAGTTTCAAGTTAAATTCGGTTGCTTAATTAACTCTATAAGTTATCGGTTCTCGGTTCATTGTAAAACTAATGCAATCTTCGGCTTTTGCGGGAAAGCGTTTGTAAGTTTGTCTTAGACTAGTTTGACACTTTTTAATGTCACCGGGATTTTTTTTGGGTTTTGGATCTTGATTTTGGGTTATTGTAAATGTACAACCAAAATACTGTATAGCTGCTCAGTTGCTTTACTCAGTCGGGAGAGGTCCGGCAAACTTTTTGTGTTCTAGACTATTAACGCTAAAATCTAAAAACTTGTTTTAACAAAAAACAGGATTCTTTACAACTTTGCCGAAGTTTGTTTATTAGCTAGTGCTAGGACTTCATTAAAACTTTCTTTAGCCTTTCTACTGCATAATACGTCGTTAAAAACTAGGTAATCGTTTTGAATAATTTCCTGTCCATTGACTTAGTAATTTGATAGCCGTTGCCCGTTACCAGGTAAAGTTCACTGTTTTGTGTTGACTGGATAATGACAGGATATTTGCTTAATGATATTTGTTCGCAAACGGGGAGTTGACGCCGTCGTTGTTTTGTGAACACCAGTTTCTTTTTTTGTTCGTCTAGTACTAGTGACCCAATTCGCGTACAAGCGATTCGATTAGTATTCTAATATTGAAACGTTTTCGTCGGAATAAAATCGTATGAATAACATAGCATTAAAATTAGTTTTTCTCTTATTACAGATCTAAAATGTGTGGAATTTGGGCGTTATTTGGCGTGAGTGAAGACTTATGTCCGTTATGCACAGAGAGCTTTGTGACAATCCGTCACCGCGGTCCTGACGCATGGCGTTTCGAAGCCGATGCTCGGGAACCATTAGCGATATTCGGATTTCGACGATTAGCCATTGTTGACGGACTCCACGGCATGCAACCGATGAGATTGCATCTCTATCCTCGGACAAACCTCATTTGTAACGGAGAAATTTACAACTTCAAGCGGTTACAAACACAATTCAAGTTCCCATACGAAACAAAGTGTGATGTGGAAGCCATCACACATCTTTATCACAACTTCGGTTTCCAAAAGACAGTGAAGAACCTCGATGGTGTGTTTGCATTTTGTTTAATGGACGGTGAGAAGAAAAAAATCTGTGTGGCCCGTGATCCTTATGGCGTCCGCCCTCTTTTCGAATATTGGGATGAGGAAAGAGGTGTCTTAGGAATCTCTTCGGAAGGCAAGGGTCTGATTAAGTTAAAACAAAACGGCAGCGCTGGTGCCACGTTAAGACAATTCCCGCCGGGACATTATGCGCAATGGAGTATATTAGACGATGGCAAAGTCAAACTTGATTTTATCGAGCGGTACACGTCGCCCGGTATGCCACCGAACTTCGTACCATACGTTTCGGAGGCAGATTTGGAAGGCAAAAGCATAGAAGAGAAAACAGCGCTTCTCTTAGAAGCTGCGTGTGAAAAAAGATTGATGTCAGATAGACGTATTGGGTGTCTACTTAGCGGTGGGTTAGATTCGTCCCTTATTGCGTCTTTAGTAGTGAAGCTTGCTAAGAAGCATAACTTACCATACAAAATACAGACATTCGCTATTGGTATGGGCGATTCTCCAGATTTGATAGCGGCTCGTTCGGTTGCTGATCACTTGGGCACAGAGCATCATGAAGTACAATTTGACGAGAACGACGTAAAGGAAGCGTTGGACAATGTGATATATCATTTGGAGTCATTTGATATAACTACAATACGAGCTAGTTTGCCTATGTATTTGTTGTCGAAGTATATCAAAGAGAAGACAAACACTACCGTAGTATTCAGCGGAGAAGGAGCAGATGAATTAGCACAAGGATATATTTACTTCAGAGATGCTCCTTCTGAGAATGTAGCACATGAAGAGAGCTTACGTTTGCTCTCAGACATTTACTTGTACGATGGTCTCCGAGCGGACAGGACTACTAGTGCATTCAGTTTGGAGCTGCGTGTACCATTTTTGGACATTCAATTTACTAACCACTATCTGAGCCTAGATCCAAAGCTGAGGCAACCACAAAACGGCATAGAGAAGCATTTGCTTAGGAGTAGTTTCGCTAAAAGTGGATTGCTGCCCGACACGATATTGTGGCGTCACAAAGAGGCCTTCAGCGACGGAGTTGCTTCTGTAAAAAAGTCACTGTTTACTATTATCGGGGAGGTAATCGCCGAAAGGTCGATAGAGGAGAATATTGTATATCCAGGAGTACAGCCCAAGACAGCCGAGTCGAAATATTACCGGTACGTGTTTGAGAAGTCGTACCCCGGCCAGCATGTATTTACTCCGTATTATTGGATGCCGAAATGGGTCGCTGGGGTGTCCGATCCTTCGGCAAGGTTTATAAAGCATTATGCGGCTAACTAAAGCAATTTCGTGGCTGTGCAAAATTGTAGAAAAAAATAATTTGCGGCAAGCGCTTGTTTATTTGAGCATAGCTCTTATGATTTGGTTTAATCTAATTATACATTTATTATATGTTCTTGTAATCAACACAAAAAAAATTTAGATTATCTTCTCATAGGGTTTCGTATCAATCTTTCGTGATATGACCCACCTTTGTTTTAACACTTGTTCTTATTATGATTTCTAAAATTACTCTTATCTGGGAAATACAGTTGAAGTGTAACAAAGTGTGTTAATTCCCAGTAATTGACTTGCGGCGCTCCTAGCAACTTGACTTTCATTAATCCCAGGACAATTTCCAGCCTCCTCTGTTGGTCTTGGAGTAAAGATAATCTACTTTTGATGTTAATATAATCGTTTGGGCTGTATTAATGTGATTGCTGTAAGCATTTGTATTGTTTTTGTTTTACTTCTACACAATTATGTACATACATTCGTGTATATTTGTATTTTTTTAAATACCTAACGCATTATTTGGAGTTGATCTTGACTGTTTCTTTTATACTGAAAGATTTTAAGGAAAAGTGAGAAATAACCTATAAACGTATAAATAACATTTTGTTTTGTTTAACAAGTCAATTGTTAGCCTCTTTAAAGCTTGTAATTCAATAATTTAAAATTGTGTGATCTGTTATACTTTGAATTTTATTAAATTAATTCATTTGTCTATATTGCTTTTCTATAAACTATTTCAACCAACCCCGCACATACACACACATTCACATCACATTGTGAACTGACCGAAAAGGCTATAAATGAAGCTTTTACCAAAATTAAATGCAGTTATTGAACAGTGCATCTACGGTCGATGCAAGAAAATATTGCGGCTGCAATCATTTCTAACAGGCTTGACCTACATCCCCCATGACTAACATATATGTATTACTGTTATGTTCGTACAATTGAGTGTTTAGTAATTGGAACTATTAAGAGCCTATGCACACTACGTTTTATAGGCGCCGGTGCAGCCCGTTTCAGAAACGCGCTGCACCAGCCCGTCGACGGTGCGTTTTCATCACAGCAGTTTGTTGTCAAAGACAAAGACATTTATTCGTCGAATATGGTAGTTAGACAAAGATGTTAACATTTTTTGGATCAGCATATCCACCGCACAAAGCGGCATACGAATGTATGTCACTTTGTTCTAGGCTGCGTCTGACTTGCGTGCGTATCGCGTCTGCGTAGCGTCAAACGCGTTGCACCGGCGCGTTTATAAAAACGTGGTGTGCGGGCTCTTAAATATGCCTCCCCTGTCCGACTGTCTGTATTTTAAAGAAAGAAAGAATTTTCATAGAATGTGTTTATTTCTATTGCCGCCATAACAACAAATCTACATTATATTACTATATAGAGGAAAGATTTGTCTTTTGTGTGTCGTGTGTGTATGTATTTCAGAAGGTAATAGAAAACATTTCCAAAAAAATTTTTTTTTAGAAAATTGCAAATGTGTCGCGCGGAGGTTAAGGAGGAATTTGATTGGTTTAAAAATTAACTTGTAAGTATGTGCTCTTTGTTTTCCGGGGGTATTTGCTCTCAGCGATTGGACACGTGTGCAGCGTGTCGTGGGTTCGATTCCCGCAAAGAAAACATATTTTTATGATCTACTGGACTACCTACCTACCTTTATTTCAGGTCTGGGTGTTTGTGTATGTGAGTTTCTATGTTTGAAAACGCACCCACGATACAGGAGAATTTCCAAGTGTGGGGCAAAGTTTAAAAAAAATGGTTCCCCTGCGGCCAGGCATCAGTAACGTCTTATTCAAGAAAATATCACATTTCTTGAGAAGTAAGATTTTTTTTCTTATATCTTTTTCCGACGTACCTATAAGAATATAAGAAGTCATCAAGGTTAGGTGCTAAAGGAAGACTTTCCTTTTTTACAATACATATTTTATACCTACTTCGATCAGTACATTATCCGTCTATACCTGTCCGTACCGACAACCTGTTTCTTTATAAAAATACCCTTAGAAACGGCCAATTGATTGCTTACATTGACCTTAATAGTAGATACTTAAGTTAAAAGGCAGACGTTCTTCGAAAAAACGGCACGTGCCGCAAAACATCCACTGAAGTTTTTTTTAATGATCGAAGACTGAAGTCATAGAAGGTTATGTACCTAACAAACCTGACGCGCGCGCCCTGAGCCTACTTAATTAATTACAAAAAACTCAATCAAAATACCACAGCTAATTAATCACAACGCCAGCTAATCAAAGAAATCAATGAAAACGACACGCAGCCACGTTAATAAGAAAATGAACAGAATTCAACACAGACGGAGCCCGGAGACTTTCACTAAAGAATCCGGCAAGTTTCCCGAGCTAATGGAACGGATTCCTATAAAGGTCGGAAGCAATCCGGTGTCGGATGCCGACCGGAATGCCGATAGACCGGCGTAATTAAAACTGCCACGTATTTTAACTGATATCCTGCCACCTGGATTGTTAGACCGGGAGATCTGTCGGAAGATATTACCCATTTAATTTGTAGGTAGGGACTATGAGCTTTATAAAATAATCTTAAAGGTTCTTAGAGGTTTTTTTTAATAGCAGGGTAAAAAATTAGATACCGGGAAGGATTAAAGTTTGTAGTATTTAATCTCTGGATGTATTGAACCACTTTTGAAATTTCTTCTTTTGTTCCAGTAGAAAGCTAATTTTTTTTTGAATTGCAAATGTGCGAATCTAGAAGGGGTCGCTAGTTATCGACATAACACAATAGGTGAATAATTTGTCATTTGATTTTCTGTGTAAATAACTTTTATTACTAAAGAAAAAACATAAGAGTGAACACACGCATTTAAATTAAGACAGAGAGAAATAGAGACAAGTCCTTGTACTAAGTGTTTTTCACAGTTGACGTATACCTAAGTAAAATACTTAAAGCTCTAACAAGTACGCAATGCAAGCGGCAGTTGCTAGGAAAGGAAAGTTTTTCAACATTTTCATAGTGATGAAACGCTGTAATACGGCTGAAAATCTGAAAATTAAAAAGCAACTGAATTTGAAGATAAGTTCTATGTCTGCATCCACTTGAATTAGTGATATCGATGGAAACCTTAGATATAGAATAACGATTTGTAATTTTTCCTTTTCAAAAAAACTGCTTGTTTGTCAGAAGTTATATAATATAATCATCATCATCAGCTTGTATTTGTCCACTGCGGGAAATAGGCCACTCCAAAAGCATGCTATTGAGCCTGGTCTTCGAAAGACATCTGGAGAGACTGGATGAGCTGAGCTCAAGAAGTTAAGTATTTAGGAAGAATAAATAAATAAACAATGAAAAAGATCTTACACCCCAATCAAAGCTGATATTTAAGAACTACTTCAAACAATCATCTACTGTACATTTTAGCAACGCAAGTAATTATAAGTAAAAACACCATTACTTGAGTTTACTTACCTTTAAAAAACAATTCCTAGCTCCCGTACTATCGAGGAATGATTTTGTTCCTCTAGGAATTCGCTCTATCGCGCTGCCGAATAGTCTCGAATTATTCTAGTAGAACGAATTTTACGTAAAATAAATCATTGGGACAGTTGATTGTCTGTCAGTGTCAGAATTTGCGTCTTTTCAAAGTTATGTTTACATGGACTGTGTTTATAATTTGACTAGTGGGCTGTGCTGTTTTACATTTCACGTTATTTTTTTAATTTAACCATGGAAGGGAATTATTTTAGTGACTTTTGTTTCGCTGAAATCGTAAATATCGACGGCGGGATAAGTGCGCTGTTGTTGCCGTGTATTGGCCAGTTGCTCTCCACTTTCCAACAACTCCGAGATAAAATGCTAATAAACTCGTCCATCTTTCAGTGGTTTCTAGTGCAATCGTGGGTACACGAATTACAAAGTTTGTTAATTGTGCGAAGGTCGTCGTTTCAAGAAAACAAAATGCAAAAATCAAGAATATAAATCGAATTTCCAGTAGGTATGACATGCCAATCCGTATTTTATTTAAAAACTAAAGAAAAGAAAACAGTGTACAATCCAAAACTCAACAAATTAACTCAGAAATGACGTATCTCTACAATCGACATTACATCTCTACTGCTCAGAAGCACTCGACATGAACTCTAACGTTAGCCTTCGACAAATGTCGAATTCGACATCCCCAGAATAGCAACTATTAAAATTTGTCGAGAAAATGACGTCATTAGAAATTTTTGTCGAGTTCGACACGATCTCTAAAGCCGAGAATTGGCCCCCTGGAGAGACTGGATGACCTGAACTTAAACAATCATCTACGATACATTTTAGCAACGCAAATAATTATAAATAAAATACCATTAGTTGAGTTAACTTACCTTTAAAAAACAATTCCTAGCTCCCGGACTATCGAGGAGTTTTCTTCCTCTAGGAATTCGGCTCTATCGCGCTGCCGAATAGTTGTCGAACATTATTCGGAACAATTGGAAAGGTAAAATAAATCATTGGGACAAGTATTTTTCTTGTTACATTCATAATTTTAATTAATTCAAAGATCGAGGATACTCGAGCTTGCTTCTGTAATTTGATTAATCTGATTTAATTCGTGAGAACGTTTTAATTCAATTAAGGTTATTTGGGTGTGTTGTAATTTTGTAAGGTGTTTTGGTAACGCCAGAGAAACAGGGACTTTAAACCAGATGATTAGTACTCTTTGTCATGTAAATGTATACGAAAATAAAATATCATTAGATTTTCTCAGACGTAGATAAGAGCTTTTCGAGCAAAGAACCAAAAGTTGAAGGTCTATAAGTTCATGGCATCCAAATGCGGATTTATTTCCAAAGAAAAATGTCGCCAAGTACTAATAAGTATGACCTTAGCATCCTATAAGGTTTTACGCGAACGTTTCACCGCGTTACGAAGATTAGATCAATTTTATATCGCCACCGTTACCCGGGTGACACCTGCCTGGCTCGTAAACCATATGTCGTATTCACTGACCGACATTTTGAAACTGTTTTATGGTTCGAGCGGTGCCATTTTTTTTCCTGGCCGCGATATTGCGATATTCAGCCGAGAATTGTTTTATTTTTTTCGGTTTTTCGGATTTGGTGCAGATGTTTTAGTTTGATGCGTAACATCACTGTTATGTTCTTTCATATTTTGATAGTTTATGAAATATTGGATGTTGTGGCAAAATGTGTGATTGTTTATAAAATGTGTTGTGCTATTGACATGTAGCAAAAAAGTCTACAAGAGCTGCTCAACGTAGATAATATTCTGAGTGCTATCTATTTGCACTTTCTTTTACCATTTTTTCGAGTAAAAAACGATCTTAAAAGGATCAAACAAACATCTCGGTCTAGACAAGTAAGTTTTCTACCTATAAATATAAAGCCCCAAATGCGCAAAAGAAAATGATACACGAACTGATCTGTCAAACGCACTGTAGATTGATGTTCGATGAAATACCCCTTGTGGGTGGAAAATTCATCTGAAAAGTACCGATACTGGTGTTTCGTGTTACACCCCAGGGACATATAAACTTTCAGTAATAAATGCGTGTAAAATAGTTTTTTCTTCTTCTTGACTTCGCTCCGTAGCTTACGTAACAGAATAAAAGTTTGTAAACAGGTGTTTACGGGAAAAAGGGTACATCCTCTTTCCTGTTTTTACCCGACTGCGTTGATGAAAATGTTTGGTAGTTATTAGTCTGGTATTTGAGCGGACCGGTTAGAGAAATACGGCTAGTTACCAAGTCTGCAGGCTAATTAAGAGTAGGCAGGTTGTTCTGTAAAGGTATCTAGTTACTTTGCAATATTCATTTCATCATATCATTTTGACTGGAGATCTGAGTCCGCATTCCAATTATGTATATTATGGTAATATTTCATTCTCTTGATACTTCAGGAATCCTTCAGGATACGAAACTAATGTAGACATAACTACAGTTAAGGAAAATAGGATTCTTTTTTATGATGATGATTAAGATGTCTTCACCTGCATATTTTATTTCTTTTATTATAGGGACAACCAGGCGACCTCCTTCAAACTTTACAATTTTGCCAATCGAATCTTCTTTTGCTTAAAGTCGAAAATTTATTAGTGTTTGACAGATGGGTATGGTAGGTAATATGTTAGCGTCTATTTGTTTGCCTACTGTATTATTGAATTTTAGTTTAGATAATGACCTAAATATTCCACTCTGTTTTCTAAGATATTCATTATTCCGCAATATTGTAATCCCTTCTAAAGCTCAGCACGAGTTATTATGGGAGAGAGATACCGTGCTAATTGCGCATGAAGTTTGTAAGTCATTAACGAATTTTATCCAGATTTAGCTGTGGTACTCATCACTTAAATGAAATACTATAACTCTGTAAGGTGTTTGTTTACTCCCCAATCAATTTTGAATCATGTATACCTGACTGTTTGTGTGGTCAGGCGATTCTAAGTTAAGAAATTAAGTAAGTATATTAAGCCGTAATTGTTTTATACTAGTTGTATTTTAATAGGTTGTTATTACCTTACGACTTTGGTATCCGGGCGACTATCGCAATATAGATCCATAGTGGTTCGTCAGAACCAAAACCGAAATTAATTACCGATCAATCTAGGAGGTATCATGAACAAACAATTACATTAACGATAAAAGCCGGTAGGTATGATTTCAGCGATTTTCAGTCAATTCCCTATCGGGCTCTGAATGAGCGTTCGAACCTGAAATATGTGAGGTATGGACGCTGAAAGTGATTTTAAATGGTGGCTCATATTTTTCGTTATTTTTGTCCGTTTGCTGAAAAAAGTTGATATTCTTACTTAGGCACCTAGTTTCAAGAAGAGTTGAAAGGAAATCGTTTGTGTTGAGATATGAAGGAATAATAAAACGCTTATCATTAAAAGAGTTATAAACATAGACAGTTGTGGATGGAAGGAAAAAAAAGCTAAATAAATGTATGTGAGTTTATATTTTGTTTGTAAACGCCCCAACGACACAGGACAAATTCCTAGTATGGGGCAACGTTTTCTTTTAAAAAAAAGCTAAATAAATGATAATATGGATAATGCGAATAATAATAGTAGCAGTGAATAATTACGTAATCTTACGTTTCTTTGACGGAAGCAAATGGAACAAAGAAGAACAAGTAATTTTTCGATTACTGCCTCGACTATGGATATTAGGTAAAGCCAGTTATGAAAGAGTGTTTTAAAACAGAGTTACTAGGTTGTGGAGGACTGATTCTGTATCTATTAGTACCTGGGTCTGATGTTACTACATACAAAATACGATTGGTTTGAAAGCCATCCCCAACAAAGTTGTGAAAAAGGCTGGTAGGCATATATGTATGTAAATGGATTAATAAAAATCCGATGTCTCGGCAAAGAGGTTTCTGGATATTTTCAATCGAACTTTATATTAATGTGAAAGGTGAAATTGAAGTGAATTATGTCAAAGGTGAAGTGGTCTCGTCTCGTCCATTAATATTAAATACCAAACAAAACGCAAGCTTGTTTTGACATCTCTGGTGTTGGCGTAATTGTTTAAAATGTTCTCCCGCCTGCCATATGTCGCCTTTTGTCCAAAAATATACAAAGCGTACAAATAGGTTTGACCTTAGTTTGCCCTATATTTGAGAGACGAACATGATGAGAATTAATTTACTTATTTAATATTACATTTTCTGTTATAAGTAGATTCTAGATTATGCCAATAAGATGTCAATTTAAGTTATCGAACATGGTGTGTGTCGGTGTGCTTTATAAATATGATTCTGTGTGATAATCTAGGTCTTTCATTAGATAGCAATTTTATGATGTTACAAAGTGTAATCTGACTATACCTCGATGTAACAAGTCACAGTTTATATTAAAAGAGTGAAGCAATATCTCGAAGTTTGATCGATTGCCTCTAATGCTGTCTTCACAATCAGAAATTAAAATTCCTTTTAAACAAGTTTTAAGTTTAAAAAAAATATAGAATTGAGACTTTTGGCGGGCTCTCATTCTTTGACTTATGGCTTTTGGTTTACTTCGTTATTTATTGAATTATCCATCCTAGTGTTTCGTAGCATGTGTATATCTTCTATACTTATAATCTTGTAATTATGTATCTTCTATAACACTTTAAGCAGGCCCGGAGAATTTTTAAAACAAGAAGAACAATTCCTTTATGGATTTATCATCTCATGGCTAATCCGTGCCTCATGGAATTCTTGATAGACCGTGTTGGGTATGCAGTACTAGAGAGATACTTGCAGCATCTGCACGAGTGGTAGAGCAGTCAAATTGACCCTTGCGTCTTCTATATTTATATCTTGTATTTATAAATCCTTTAACCATGTCAAATGTCACATTTACTATCTTCATGGTTTATTTCTTTATAGATCCATGGCCTTACACATTCGTGCGTAGTTGGTCCGTCTGTCACAGGCAGTTGGCGCTGCCGCCTCCAGTTCTGTACAAAGTGAAGCTCAACTGCATAGCTTAGCCGTGAGTTGTGGAGCGCCGTCAATAAGACTGCCAAAGCTGTTTTCAGCTGATCACTCGCTAAATACAGCGCTGCAGCGTTACAAGCTGCTTGTTTGTAATCCTTTGGGACTTGTTCCCACAAGTCCCACAGTCGTAACACTCGACGGGGAGGGGGTTATGAAGCCACTGGGATGCCTCGTTTATATGTTGTTGTGGTACTTAGTACAACACGTTGTTACCTCTACCTACTTGATTTCAACATGTTTCGTGATGGTAAACGTAGCGATTTTTTTAGAAGTCTTCTCCAGATGTTTCCAAAAGCCGATTTTGTGTGACTAAGCATTTGAATGTCTTAATCTTGATTTATATTTTTTTAACTATAGCAGGCCCGGAGAATTTGCAAATGTGTTTTGAATAGGAATAGCTAAACGTAGGGATTTTTTAGAAGTCTTCTCTAGACGTTTCCAAAAGCCGATTTTGTGTGACTAACAAGATTTTTTTTTTCTTAGCAAATGTGTTTTGAATAGGAATAGCTAAACGTAGGGATTTTTTAGAAGTCTTTAAGGATTTTATGTGACTAGCAAGCAAATCCTACTACTATTATAAAGGCGAAAGTTTGTAAGTATGGATGTATGGATGTTTGTTACTCTTTCACGCAAAAACCACAGAACGGATTTGGCTAGAATTTTTCAGGTACATAGATAGTTTATAACCTGGATTAACACATAGGATAGTTTTTATCCCGATTTTATGTTCCCGTGGGATAATTTTCGAGTTGTAGCGGGTGAAGCCGCTGGCAACAGCTAGTATAATATAATTTCTCTTAGCAAATGTGTTTTGAATAGGAATAGCTAACTAATCATTTATACGAGACGCGATAATATGACCTGCAATACTCATCATCTGCCTAACCTTTTCCCAACTATATTGGGGTCGGCTTCCAGTCAAACCAGCTGAATATTAGTATTTTTCATGGTGCGACTGCTTGTCAAACCTCCACAACCCAGTACCTCGGTTATACGATACCTCATGGTAAGACTGGTTGTCAGACTTTAGAGTTTCTGACTAACAGTAACGACTGTCGAAGACCTACAAATGACAGGCGGGACCAACGGCTTTACGTGCTTGCCGAGGCACGGAGGAAACTCGCTGTGACAGATGGTGACCCATTCCCAGACCAACCTCGGCAAGCGCGGCTTAACCCGGAAGATCGGCTTGTGCGGCTGTATTTATTTAGCCACGACTTGCAGTACTATTCTCTATTAACACACCCTTGTGAACAACACCCTGGGACTGAAGTTTGCTATGCTCTAAGCTATTGACAGCGACACTAACCAATCGTGCGACGTGAACGATGAGCGCTCGAACTTCGCGATTGTACAAAACTGAGAGCCGGGACCAACGAGCTCTTACGTGCTTGCCGATCACGGAGGAAACTCGCTATGGCAGATGGTCACCCAGCCACAGACAACGAAGCTATAAGTCGGAAGATCGTGTGCGGCTATAATTATTTAGCCACGACCTGCAGTACTATTCTCCCATAAACAGCCCTTGTGACCACCACCCTGGGACTCGCGTTGACAGCGACACTAACCAATCGTGCGACGTGAACGGTGAGCGTTCGAACTTCGCGATTGGTCGATCTGAAAGCCGTCGCGTCGTTGAGCACATTGTAGAGTCCAGCG
The DNA here is from genome assembly GCA_036375495.1 of Agrotis segetum. NCBI lineage: Eukaryota > Metazoa > Arthropoda > Insecta > Lepidoptera > Noctuidae > Agrotis > Agrotis segetum. The sequence continues at coordinate 1,369,091 of JAQSVV010000586.1, read as the reverse complement.
ATGTAATTTCTTATGGAGACTAGCATAAGATCTTATTACACCTAACAATTAACCACTATAAATGGAACTTAATTTTTGAATGCTAAGTTCTGTCGCTGCATTTAATTTAAAACTTTAAAACCTAGCTTTATTTTTAAATCTTGACCCTCAGTAAAATAAATTGCGAACACACCTCTACACAATCCTCTACACTAAAAAACCGTATGCGCCGCGCTAAATAAAATGTAACTCCCACCGCGAAACGTAACAAAGTCGGTAAATCTAATAATTTATTTTTCCGTGTAGCCACAATCCGTTATTTTATTAGCTTGCAACACTGCCGCTGTGAGGAATTAAAATATTTATGTTCATTGCCTCGGGCCCGTTTAGGGAAACATGGCCATTGGAATTATTTTACGGTTTTAAGTGGCCCTTCCCTTTTAGTATTCAGTGCGTTTGGGTTATGATCAGCTATTCCTATACTTCGGTCTCTTGAGGTTTGATTAAAGGAGTTTCAATCAGGTTTATCAAAAGATAATTTGTGTGAAGTTCTACATAATTTTTAGAGGAGCTCGTGGCTAAATAATAACAGCCGCACAGGCCGATCTTCCGGGTTAAGCCGCGCTTGCCAAGGTTGGTCTGTGAATGGGTGACCATCTGTCATAGCGAGTTTCCTCCGTGCCTCGGAAAGCACGTAAAGCCGTTGGTCCCGGCTGTCATTTGTAGATCTTTGACAGTCGTTACCGTTATTCAGAAGCTCTAAAGTCTGACAACCAGTCTTACCATGGGGTATCGTATTACCCAGTTACTGGGTTGTGGAGGTCCGACAGGTAAAATACTGATATCGAGCTGAATCTGGTTCGACTGGAAGCCGACCCCAATACAGTTGGGAAAAGGCTAGGCAGATGATGATCTACATAATTTTTGTTTGAAAAATACACCTGTCCTCTAGTAAGAACTAAGTTGGTGAAAAAACATAAACTTAAGTTAGTTTCACTTGCATAACGAAGAGTACCAAAACAAGTAAGTTCTCCAGTGTGCTCTTCTGAAAACAAAACTGGCTGATATCTTCTAGAGCAAGTTTCAAGAGCTTAGTGTCAGCCGTCGTGAGTCCTTGCGAAAGAGTTATAACTGCACTCCTCAAGACCGTTTGGTCAACAACTTCGCTGTACTTACTCGTTTCCATGCTCAAAGTATTTTTTTTAAGAAAATGTAAGTTTGATCGTTGTTCCATTTCATTACGTGTAATTTGCCAAAATAATTGAATGACAAGCATTCCTGAACATTTTTCATTCCAATTTTATTGTTGTTTAAATAATAACATTTACCACGAAGTCGGTTAAAAAGCGCAGCGGTGCTTCATTTCATTTCAATTATTCCATTTTATGTAAACACCGTAATATAATACGAAGGTAAATCGTTTATTGCCCGTGGTACCAAGCGGCCTAGTAGTAACACGGGAAATATTAATTTATCCGTGGTAAACGCGGTAAACGTGTATTACACACGTTTACCGCCGGGGTCGCGGGCCTATCTATGTCCTGGAATGAAAAGGGCAATTGAAGGAACACGGTAGATTTTAGTCAGTCCACTCCACACAGAGCGAGAGGACTAATAAAGATAAAACATAAAATGTAAATTAAAATTTCCCGTGGTAATACTAGATCACTTGGTAGTACATAATATCACGGGTATTTTTTTACCCATGGTACTATACTAGTAGTATACTAGTAGTAGTACTACTAGTAGTACCACGGGCAATAAACGTTATAAAGAGTTTTACCATCAACTTTAAAAGTCTAACCATAAATGTATACAGGTGTGAAGATACTTTAATTTACATTCCTCCTTTAACGGGTGCAAGTTAATACACCTTAAGGAAATAAAGAGGTTACCGGAGCGAGATATCTCGCAGAAAGCGTGGTAAAATTCTGATTATTTTATAAAAGAACTGATTTATTCCACTTTATCCACATACAGACCGCATTTTGAAGTCGACGTCTTCGCACAAACTTTTCGCGCTTAAAATTAAATTATTTATGTGCGCTGGCAAAACGAATAATATATATTTTTTGTCTCTGGAATTTAATATTTTTCATTTTAACGTGTTTTATGAGTCGCTCTTATTGAATTTTGTTGCTGCGTTATTTTTGATTAAGCGCTATGCTTTTCCCGCGTCTGGGGCTTGTGAAATTTTAAATATTCGGTGTGGGAGCGTTTTGGCGCGGAGTTTTCTTATTTTATTCATTCGTACAGGTGTGTTTGTTGAGATGTTATGAAACGCTGCACTCTGTACGCATATTTTTGTAAGCGACGATATTATTTTCGCTGCCGGGAAATGCTTATTTTTTTGGTTAAAGCTTTTGCTTTTTTCATGAATATGCTGTTTTGTGAACATAGACGTGTTATAGGGATTATTTAGGGACAGAATCATGAAAACATTTATTTTTGTGATCTTAAGAGTGAGTATTTGTATAGAAATATATAATTAATCTCATAGTTACTGCCGTAAGCAGCATATTTTGCATTCTATTTTTTGGAATAATAATTAAGATTTGGTTGAATAAATTACAGAGTTTTATAATAAAACTGACTATTTGGTTTAAAAATAAATTATCAATTTTAGCAAGATATACTATGTTAGTGTTACCAAACGCAGCACCGCGTACCGCGTACTTACAAAGCACCTTTTAAAACCAACCTCTCCTAATTGATCCGGCCGCGTAACTCCAACTTCTACATCAAACTTGATGTATTCCTCTCATAATTCATAATGAGTTTCATTAATGCGGTAATGGATTACTTGAGTTTCCCACAAAGGATTGAATATGACGCCATGTTCGATGGAGATGTTAATTTCCGTAACTTTTGTTGCTTGTACGAATGTACGTGTATCCATTGTTTATCAATATCCGGCTTTGTCTTTACCGTGAGTATCCGGATAACTATGCAAATAAGCTAGTGTTTTCTTTAAAATTATTATTCTATAAGCGGTGAGATAATGAAGTTGTTTGCTTGAGAAACCACGCAAAATACGGTATTTGATAGCGTAGTTTATTTGATACTTACCTTTGTTCAGCAGTAGATGCTTTATAGGCGGAAATTATAGCTCTGAAAAGTGTCTACATTGTGTTAACCTACGCTGTCTTTTTGCGTTGAGTTCCATAAATAGGCCGACGCTGGATTGTGTTTTTCCAATTTTGTTGAGATAGATCTGCTAGTCTAACTGCGTGCACGCCCCCCCCCCTATAGAGGGCCTGCCGGGGTTGCGGGACATACGTATACCGCGACTACGGTACACAAAAGGCTACCGAAGGACACCGTGGATATAAGTCAGTACAAGTCTGACAGTCCCTCCCGCCCTGCCCGGGGTGGGAGGACTCATTTGATGATTTTACTACGAAAAAAAAAGTCTAACTGTATGCAGCTAAATATCAGTATTTTATGTGCAGCAACTGCCTATCTAACAAGTAACCACCCAGTTAGTACTGGGTATTTTATTTTTTAAAAGCATTGTCTGCGTAGTTGATTTCTAAATATAAGTGTTTTACTTTTTGACTGTCTAGAATCCAGATACAGAGATGCGATGCAGATCATAAGATATTTAACCGACGAAAAGAAAAATAAGACACAGTCTCAATCAGAGATATTATGTTTTTTTTTTAAGTACTAGTGATGGGGTGCGTCTCATTTCATATAAAGTTATTTGATATATTTTCATTTCAATAACGTTCACATGATATAATCAACGTGAGATATACCAACGGTTGATATAATTTCTCCACTCATAATGTTTGTGTTACTCTAAAACTCATTTTATATAATTTTATTTGATATAACGTTTAATAAAGCGAAAATCATTAAATATAACGTTTGAAACGTATATTTTTTCAGTTATTTGACCTAGGATGCAAGAGCGAGCGAAGCGAGCTCGGGACTTGGGGCACCCCGACACGGACAGGTTAGGTTCGAAGGGGATGGCGGGGTCTTTCAGACCCCGCCATCCCCTTCGTGTTAGGTTACTTTAAACCCTGTACGCAGAAATAGGAGCCCCGCGAAGCGGGGCTCCGTCGAAGATTCACGGGAGGTGGTACTATTACTAGGTGCATCAGTGTTAGATTACTTGCCAGGAAGAAAGAAAAATTAGACCAAATAAGTTTTATGTCTTTTGAGCGGTATACAAAACGATTTTATATTCATTGATTGTTAAGCTTATAGAAATTAGTCATTATAAAATTATGTCAATCGTTTATTATATTAACAGATCGTTATATCAAATAAAATTATATGTTCAGTTATTATATCTTGTAAGTTTTAGAGATTTTGTAGTTATATCATATATTACTTACCCCTAGTGATGTGCACTGTCTACACACAAGTCCAGAAAATCCAACAAATAAAAGAGCGCTTTATTAAAACCCCATCAATTAAGCAAAATAAAACGCAAAGGTAACAATCAACACCTCTTCTAAACCTGGTCACATACAACCGCTTATTTCTGTTACCCGATTAACTTATCAGAGGTTTTGTACAAAAGAATCACCCTTACCTTACCTCCAGCGTGAAGAATCACCCTTCGGGTTTTTTCTAAGCAAGTCGAGTTTAATTACATTTGTAAATTAAGCAATGGGACGGGGCGAACGTGCGCTGGTTTCAGATAGGGTTTAATACAAGAAATAGAATCTTTTGTTCTTATAGCGGGCGGATAATTTGGTGCGAGGCTGGCGTGATTATGGTGGCAGTCATTAAAGATTTGAGGCGAGACTGAAATGTTATCGGTTTTGTGCGGGTTTTACAAATAGCTGTGCTATTGTTTTAGCTATGACTTTAGAATTAAGCGTTTGAGCCTTTATTTTCTTTTAACTTTTTTCTTGGTTAATACATAAGTAACGTGGACGTGTGGCGGTGTCGTGGCGCTGAATATTTAGAGAATAGCAATACAGAATGAGTACAACCTTCAGAAAACGCTGAACAAATAAAAATCATTTAAATACCAAAAGAGTTTAAATCTATGATTAAGATTGCTACCTGCTTGTAAAATAAATAGTCGGTGAAGCTGTTTTATTTACTACAAAATATAATAAAAATTTACCAAAACCAGGAAAACACGGGTACCATAAAAAACACGGTCAAATCAAGTTATAAAATTCCAGGAGTACTTTCAAACCGGAAAGCCGCAACTCAGTTCCCCGAGGTGTCGTTCTGTTGACAAATTCGATGGAAGCTGCGAATTATTTTTGGGCTCAATCGATCAATCAGAAGAATTCTGCATGTACACTGTGCTGTGTAGTTTGTTGGAAGTTCTTGATGTATATGTGTGACGCAACTTTACGAGTAAATTCCCTGTGGGGTTAGAGACCACAGGAAACGAACGAGAGGAAAAGAAAGAGATACAATATGCCAGGAGGAAATGAAAGAGATACAACACTGCAGGTATTGTAACTCTTTCGTTTCCTACTGGCCTCAATCCAGCCCAGAGTCAACGATAAAGCTTAAAAAGCGAGCTTACCTAGTAAGGAACTGGAACTCCTGCGCATCGACGGAGCACTCAGTAAAAAACTGGATAGCGCTCAGTCATCCTTGACAAACGGCGGGATACAAGATAGTGGTGTGTTTGGTATACATCGACATCGACACTTCTCAGTTAATTTTAGCTACAACTATTTATTAATGGCCGCTTGCAAATGACGTCCTGAGGCCTTACTACGAGCTCATAACGCGATCCAGTTTAGGCTGTGGGAAAGAGATGGCGCTAGACGACTTGTATCGCTGTGTCTCTTTCCCACAGCCTAATTTGGGTCGCGTTAGCAGCTCGTGGTAAGGCCTCTGATGGCGCTAACGCTACGTTAGTGTTGTGTTAAGTATGCCTAAAGAGTGTATTACACCTCACGTTTATTAGCATCCCCGTCTTATACACTGTTCCCCTACTATTATATTTTGGGTAAAAACGAAATAATATAACCTAATCAGAAAGCTAACCAATCGTCAACATTGACTGTTCGCTAGTCAATATCTTGTAATACACTTATAAACTCCTCTCACTCCTATACCTCTAATTACATTTCGAGAAAACACAGCCCAATGACAAGCCGGGCACGAAATAAAACAATAATATCGAACAAGCGTTTGGCCGGAGTATTTTATTTTATTGGAAGTAATGTGAAGACAGATCACTGTCGACACGGATCGTGTCACTTTCACAAAAGATATTGTTCTGTGTTTATATTCGTGTTGTAGCGGACGAATCGATAGCTCGCATTTTGTAAAGGGGCGTAGGTTTTTTTTTTAAGTGATTTTGTATCTTTGAAAATAGGTTTTAGGAGATTTCGCATGATATCTAAGTTCCAGTACTTAGATAGGTACGTATATTAGGTGCGTATAACATTAGTTTGTTTCTTAATATTTCTAATACAATATCTGAGTATATTCCTCCTCCCTTTAGTGCATCTCCCGCGGTGACTGCGTAATAGTGAGGTATACGCTTGGCCTGTCCCTCACGACTCCCACCTCCTCCTTTGCTAGCATGACTGCTTCCCACTCCTTCCCGCCCCGCAGCATGGCCTCGACCAATGACGTGCGCGAAAGGTCGTCGCATCCTATCGCTTTCGTTAGGACACGGCGCTGCTCTGCTCTAGCGGGACACACCTCTTGGCCATGGCCTTAGGACGACAGAACTTCCTACATTCTGTCATTTTGTCTATTCTTTCTTAGACAAAATCCATTCTTCTTACCCGTGATCTTCTGAATATCATCCACCACCTTGGCCGTTCTTCTCACCATCATTAACCGACACAACAAAGAAAAAAAGAAGGTTTTCCGGACTCCGGTAGCTTTAATAAACTACGACTTAATAAACCCGACACTGAAAGGTACATAAATGAAGACGCTCCAACAATATAATGTTAGATCCCTTGTTATTGTTATTGGCTGTCAGAAATCACAATAGCCTGTTAATCTACTTGATACGAGATGAGACAGTTGATTTAATTGAATGAGGTTTTCGTACCACGGAGGTTGGGTGCTTAGGGATTTGTTACTGGTTTATAGAGGCTGTGTTGAAGAACTATAGGACCAGGATAGGCAAAGGCATTAAACTATATACGAGCAATAGCCGGGGCATCACGAAGAAAGTTGTGATCCAAAACTTTTTTACCACTAGGTAAAAAGTCGCTCAGTCAATTAGTCGCGTTGCTATGCACCGCTAGATAGTGCTACTGACCCACGGTATCAACAATTTTGTACCTATGACAATTTTCCCAATGCCCGCTCTATAGGTTCTTTTAAATCCCTTTGAGGATAGGTTTGGTTTTCGTACGCGTCGACTTGCCGTATTGTGTAATGGCGTCATCAGCATTATTCATTACTGTAGATGGATTGTACTTCGGTGAATGTGCTCAAGAACTCCTCGACCTCATCCCACCAGCCCCCTGATTTCATCACACATCTAGGCGCACGGTAAATTAACATCCATACTTTGTTGCAATTCCATCAATACGCACTAAGAATTTCCAAACGTCTTTATAATGCGAACACCGAAGAAGTGGAAGTCTCTGCCTGCGTCTTGTTTCCGAACGCATACAACCCTAATCTCTTCAAAGTTAGAGCGAACACTTCTTTTGGGTAAGCTCGCTCCATCGTCGACCTTGTATCTGTCACCCTGAGCTAGACTAAGGTCAAGAGCAAACTCAGGGTAAAAAAAATCGGATGCTGACAGCATTTTCAGATTTCATAATACATGATTTCGTACAACGTATTCAAACATGAGGCGTGTGCGGCGCGTGCGATGCTGACAAATGTACGATCAGCTAAAATCTCTGCTAATGTCAGATCACTTTGAAGTTTAAACAGGCCTATTCAATGTCCATACTCCAGGGAAGCTGTTTCCTTTAATAATAACAATAAGAGCACTTAATGAAGACTTCTCAATTAGTGTCGATGGCGGCCGGCAAACATGTCGGACACCCTGTTCTCTGTTCAATTCTTGTTAAGAGCGACCCGCGCGTTAACTCTTGTAACTGAGATCTTGTGTGTAGCCATAGACTAAGCGGGGGATTAAGTTTTATTAGAATTAATGGACGGAATTTGTACACATTACAGTACAAGTAGTGCCCAGAGCTGCCGGTTGTTGGAAACTTTTATACAGTGACTTTTGCCACAGTCGAATGTACCGGTCGTGGAAATTATTTGTCACGATTATTAGTGTACTCTCATTTAGGGTAGAGTACTAGTGAGCGATTATACTATACCAAACTAGGTATAGTATAAGGTAAAGCAAATTCTTTTATAATTACTATTAACTTTACAGACAAATGTTTTACTGGGGGTTTATTTCGCTGCTTCTTTTAAAATAAACTATAGGAAGTGACAAAGAGCGGGCGCTTTGAGTAGACTGTCCAATGTAAAATTGACCTTCAAAAAGTGTTGATTAGTCAGGATAATTTACGTGCGTTTGTGCTGCAAGGGGAATTTGATAAGGTTGGTTTTGAAGATAGTCTTCAACAAATTCATGTAAGCACCATTTCAACAATTATCCACCTTACTTTTCTGTTTAAAAGAAACATCTTGTCATACCTGAAAGTTGCAAACATAAGTAGGACGAAAATCAAAGATCAAGTAGAAATTCACTTCAGTCATAATGTGAAAAAAAAAATTGCCCACGGAATTGAGCAAAAATCACCGTGTCCGTAGAAATGCCCGTATAAGGTTGGTTTTGAAGATAGTCTTCAACAAATTCATGTAAGCACCATTTCAATAATTATCCGCTTTACTTTTCTGTTTAAAAGAAACATCTTGTCATACCTGAAAGTTGCAAACATAAGTAGGACGAAAATCAAAGATCAAGTAGAAATAATTGTACAGTGAAACTTCAACATTGTCCGCTGTTCTCGTGGCCCTACACGGCAAGGGTTCAAGTCATCTGAACAGAGATAATGTGTCGGATCACCGCTTGATTAATTCCGTCCCGGCAGACACCCGACGTGCTATGTAAACCTTATGACACACTAATTAATCTGTCCTTCGTTTTATATACATAATTGAGTATATTATAAAGAAATTTTGAAATGATTGAATGGAAATATTTGAGCTCTTTATAAGAAATGGAATGGTACTTTTTTAGGGGAGTGAATATTGACTTCGGCGGCTTATTGATAAAAAATAATTGTGTCTTGGTCTTGCGCAGCCGCGGTTTTCGTTCCTCGACACACCAAGTCTTCTTCTTACATTATTTATATCACGGTCAAGCCTCAAAAGAAAATTCTACTTAGCATATATTATAATATTCCCACTGATGGGAGACAAGCCTCTCTCTCGAGAGTAGGCTTTGCAGGTAGGTAGATGAGACATGAAATGTGAACACATTGTGTTAAATTTTTGTTTCTAGTCTAGTTTTTTAACCGACTTCCAAAAAAGGACGAGGTTCTCAAGTCTGTTTTGAGAGTAGTAGTGATGAATTATATTACACAAAGAATTGGAAACGCCTTTGGTAGTGAAGTTACTTTGGAAGGGGTTAATTTTCTCTGAAGTTTATCGTACTAGGCTATTACTGGCTCGCCTGCGCAACATAAGTTTGAACTTTTAAATTCCCTTAAAAGTAATCATGATTTATTTTGAATACGAAATAGGGCAATGTACGCTTCCTTTCTAAGCAAAATTCTCCAATACCTACACAATCTCAACACTATTTTATCTTCTAAGCTCGCTCGTACTTCTCATGAAACTTTATGAAGATTACCCACCCTCTGAAACAGCCTAGTTCAACAATATCCATAAAACGGTTTCTGTGAAAGTAAACTGATCAATGCAGACCGCACTAAACAAAACAGGTATCCTCCCGGGGCTGTATGTATGAGGGATAGCTTGCCAGGATTCTGTGTGCCAAGGTTTGATGTGCGCCGGAGTGGGAAGAATTTGGAGGTGGTAAAATTGTGGCAAGAAGCTTTAATATCACGCCTGTGATCCCCGAGAGAGCAGAGGCCAAATGCTTGGTCACACGGCGCGTGATATCAAGCGTCGAGCTTGATTTCCTAGAGAAAGCGTATTTCCGTCAAACGGGCTCAAATTCAAACTCCATGCTATCAAGCGTCGAGCTGTTTTATTTCGTCAAAGTTAAACCAACACCCTGAATTTAGAACAATGTAGCTATACTTAAGTATACTTTGATGATTGTGATTTGTGCCGCGAGCACAATCAGTGCCCTATGACTATTTCGTAGCACGAGTTATACTAGCACTCGTCTTCGTTCAGCCCAACAGGCTAGCAAATTATACCTAATTTTGCCTGTGTTCCACCAAATAGAAATTAAATTATGTCTAACGAGGTGTAATAAAAAAAAATATTTCCGTTAGCAAACGGGCTCAAATTCAAACTCCATGTAACAGCTACGGAGTACAAACTAAACGACACAAACGATTTGATTGCAAAAGTAAAGTTTAAAGTTCAAAAGTGACTTCTAATAATGGCCTAATTTAAATAAATACTTAAATCGATTGACTGTTTTATTTCGCCAAAGGTTAACCACCAGCCTAATTCAGAACAAAGTAGCTATACTTTGATGATTGTGATTTCTATTGCGAGCACAAAAAGGATCATTTTGCCCCATGACTACGCGGCTACGGGAAAGCGTATTTCCGCAAACTCCATGTAACAGCTACGGAGTACAAACTAAACAACAGAAACGGATAGTACAACTGCGCAACTACTAACTGCACCGTAGCATACAATGCTACGCTGCAGTTAATGGCTACGCAGTCGTAGCACGAGTTATACTAGCACTCGTCTTCGTTCAGTACCAACAGGCTAGCAAATCTATACTCAATATTATAAAGCTGATTTTTTTTTTTTTTTTAGCGCCGTACTCAGGAACTACTGGTTCGAATTGTTTGTGTGTTGGATTGTCTATTTATCGAAGAAGGCCATTTATGCTATAATAACATCACGTTACGAACAAAAGGAGCAGAGAAACAGAGGTGAAACCACGGGAAACAGCTAGCAATAAATATACACCGAAACTTTTAGTCGTCTAACAACGGCAGTTCAGTTCATTATCCAATGACTCGTAAACATTTAAAATAGGTATTTATGAGATTTGAATAAATAAAAATATTATTCATTATAATGCCACAAGGTGTAGTTAGAAACACTCTTGGCTCAAAGAAAATGGAGGAGATGGAATGATTTGCTCGACTTTTGCGCTGGGTACCTCAACAGACTGATATCAACAGTTTGATACGCGCGTAAACGTTTACGTTTAATACAAATAGGGTGTTTCATGTTTCTAATGTACCTATTTATTAATGATAAAAAATATAATTAATGATAACAAATAATAATAAAAGTATTTTACGTCGGATACATTGAGTGGACCACTTTTGTAAGACGACTAAAAAGTCAGGGTGTACTCGTATTTGCCTTCTTTTCGCACAACTTTTTAAAATTTTCGTAGTTCCTTGTCGAAAGGTTGTATATTTTTAGTTTGATCCATCGCATCTCCCGTAGGCTCAATCTGTTGAGCGGACGAGGGTCGGTTGGCAAGCTTTAACATAACAAATTGGCGAACTGAACCGTCGGCCCACGTTGCCTACACTTGTAGCCCTATGCTGATTTTTCAACACTTCGACTTTGTATTTATTTGTAGGTATTAATAAGATTCGACTAGATTTATTGGTTGTTCTTTTATTTTTATAGAATCCAATTTTTTAGGGTTTTGTTAGTGTTTTTGGAACAATGCTTTTTTATTTAAATGACGCACTCTAGTATTATGTATTGTGAGTACGTTTAAAATCATTTAAATATGAATAGACAAACATCAAGACCCAGAAAAAACTACCTATAGGCCATTGAAATATTCATTTCGTGCTGGAATCGAACCTACGACGGGCAGTGTAGCAGTCAATCATTTATATCGCGGGACTGTCTTATCATGATCCTGAAACGAACACCGTGGATTAAGGTGTACAAGTCTGATAGTCTTTCCGCACCACCCAGGGCTTCCTCCGGCCTTTCCACACAATCCGGCGAGTGAAAGTGACAGAGCTATACAAGACGCCATCTCGTTCACTCACTGGAACAAGCCTGGTTTTAAGACGTTGTAATACCCCCACAGGAAGACTTATTGGATCATGATAACACTTAAAAACAGCATCAGTCAATCTTAACCACTGCACTAACTGTGGCGCCAAATTCTTTAAGTACTGTTCATTTTTTTTAAGCTTTAAGGTTTGGTTAATAGGGTACGAACAGACTTGGACTGGCTATCGATTATGGATACTGACTCAAATACTCCAGAGCTATGTCTACAGATTTTTGGTACGTATTCTACTTATTCATCGTGTGGATGATTCCTTAACTATATAAGCTTCGTCCAAAACTCTGCCACATTCACGGCTTTACTGATGGGCTCGGACAGGTCCTTTTGAGTGCAGGTGGAATTACTGAAAGTACAAATGAGGAGGTGAGCCATTGTTTGTGATAAGGCTATGTTGATAGTACGTATATAACAACAGAGTGAGTGGCAATTAACAGTTTTCCATTTAGGTATTTGTTGTCACTTCAATCCTTTTTATATTTTGTTGAATGCATACAGTTGTAAAGAATCATGTTTTGAAAGCACCAGCGACGGGTGCAACAGAATTCAACGCTCAAGTGGGAATAAATTGAAAAATTTTAAGCGCGCGCGAATTCACTAATGAAAGTTTTAAATGACCGACGAAAAACAAAAACTGACCTCGTTATTGGGATTACAATTTTTTGTTTGCAGTTGAAAAAATATGTTGTGCAGCGTTCAAGTTGGTAGAACTGTCGGCATAGAGCGCAGCGCCGAGTTTGCGATGTTTTGTGGGCGCCATTCGCCGACGGCACTGAACTTTTTTAAACTTTTTTTACAAATCCGGCCAAAACAATAGCCCGCGAATTTCATAAAGGGTCCCAAAGCGTCAACAACGTCCCGCACAATGGCGGGCGATTTGAACAATTAATCTTCGAGACGAATCGAACTTTACCAAGTTGCTCGTAATTATTAAAACGCTGTGGTTCTTTTTAGGAAAATGTTTTCGGGATTTTCTTGTACAACGATGATGAGGGTAGAACGTGGAATTAAATATCATTTTGTGGAAGTGAAAGTTCGGAATCGGGAAAGTTATGAATAACGGTACATTGTTAATTAGAATGGCTTGTAATGGCACGTGTAGTATTAATTAGTGAGTTCAGTTTATTAATAGATGGTTCAGTTCATTTATTTATAGAATAAATTCGAATTTAGCTTTGCTATTAATTAATGATTTTTTAAATCAATTAAATAAACTGTATTGGATTGTATAACTGGCTGGAGTCCGCAACTCCACGTCATAATCATATTTTGCGTGCTTATTTAAATAAATCATGATGTTCTTGTAACTCACTTTTTAATAACTTTGTATTTTCTCTTGTGGAAAGACATACTCGTATCATAGTCAGCTCTTAATCTTTCCTCTCCTGATACGCAGATATTGTGAGTGCGTGGCTATAATCCAAGCTCGGGTTGCTAAATTTTCACATAAATTCGAAAGGTTGATTCTGATATACTCGTATGACGGTGTCACCATACCTTCACCATAATGTTATAACAAAAAGGTGTACTGTAAACAAGTTCCTAAGTTATTATATCTCATTCTAATATTAGAAAGCTAAAGAGTTTGTTTGAAAGCGCTAAACACAGGAATTTCGAAGTTCAAATTAAAATTTGATTTTTGTGTCGATTATGTTTGTAGTCTATTTATCGAGAAAAGCTTCAGTTTACATAACATCACGCCGACCAATAGCAGCCGAGCAGCGGGCGCAACCGCGTACAACAACTAGTTACACTTTAAAAGTAGATTAAAAAAAACATTGAAATAAGTGGTGGAAAGACAAATCACCGCCTACAACGCCTCTCCCAAAATAAAATCCACCTAAAATCAACGTAAATGCAAAACAAAAAATGCTGCTTCTAAAACAGATTAAACATTCTTGGACCCTTATACGTTCCAGCAGGATAGCCCCTGTCCACTAGTGCAATTACTTGCGCCGTACGAAACTGGGATCACGACAGACCCAACTTGAATACGAAATAATGTAAATGTTAAATTGAAATTATATGGAAATGTATAGCGGTCGGCGGCGGGTTGCAAGAAATAGAGGTTGGTTTTCATTAATAAGTTTTGATTAGTATGAGATTTTGGGTTTTAGATGTAAAAAGTGAAGTTTTAAGAGGAAAATCGTGTTTTCAAAGGTCTTTTAAATCATGACGTAACGGTAACTTCACTGATGTTCGCACCGGAGGTAAATCCGAAGAAGTTAAATCTAAAACACCTTCTTATTTTACCAGTAAAGATTTAACTTCATGTACTTGAGGCGAGCTTCATCATCATCATCATCATAATCATATTTAAATATCAGCCGTAAGACATCCAATCCTGAACATAGACTTCTATGAGGGTTTGCCCAAAATCGCTACGCCGGGCATGCGTAGTGGCGATCACAGAGACATAATAAGCGACGAGGATGTGAAAGATGTACGAGTGGCCGGGACCATAATCACGTGCTTTTTCAAGGCATAGAGGGGTACCAGTATAATGGATGGTAACCCATTTAAGTACCTAGCGATAAGATTATTGTGCTTGCAATCTACTTTGTGGGAAAAAAATTAAGAAATTATTATTATTATTTAAGCACTGACCTTAGGAATCAATTGACCCGTTATTATTTAACCAGATGCCCCACGAAAATACATTATGTATTTAATGAATTAGTTCTTATACATTACACATACAACATGAAAATACCATTTGCAGCAGTCTGCAACTCTTGACGTACAGTCAGCCACTAAAATCTCTGACGTTATTAATGTCTTCGTCTAACTAATGTATCGCCGTGATTACAAAGTCGCTTGTATAATTAATTTGTCTGAGTGTACCTGTCGTGTGACTTGTGATTAATTGTAGTGTCTGTTTTATTGTTAAGTTATTGTAATTATAGTTATTTTTGTAGGTCTCTCTCTATTCAGCATAATTTTAAAGAGTTCAGTTTTTATTTGTGACTCATCCAACAATCGGGTTTTGCCAATAAATGGCACGCCATTAATCGAAATTCTTCGAAACTTTCTTCTAGCTGTTACCAAATATCCTGAGAAAATCTTCTCACATCTTCATCACATTAATTGTCACCTAATTTAATTCAAAATAAAATAATGACGTCTAAAGTTATAATTTTCGACATCCGTTTCCAAGTTACATTTTGCATGTGCGCATGTCAGAAGTTCTGGCGTTCCCCAAAAGTTTCGCAATACGGACTTGAGAATTTGATTCCGATGGTCAGCACAACATAACATTAAGTGCCTATTAGGCCTATTATTGATGAGTTTATATTATGTATGTTTAACTAGCGGCCCGGTATGTGCTTCGCTACTATCTATACTAGCCATAATAATATTGAATTCATGTGTCACAAAAAAATGTGCTAAATGAAGAATGGCTCCACCGATTTTGTTCAAACTTCACATAAACTATTCAAAGTCAAAGTCAAAATTATTTATTTGCGTTACCATCTACTAAATATGTAAATACTCCGAACAAAGCCTAAACATTTGGTTTGGATATAGGTGAGTCCGTTCTTGAGTTATAAAATTACAACGGAAAGTGGCATTGATTTTTATATTTTTAGAGAAGATATAGATAAACAGAATATTGGTGTGGTATAATAATAAAATAAGTCCTCCCGCCCTCTGTGGATGGGACTCTTACTTGCTAAAATTACAACTCCTTCGGTTTTATTTGCGTGATAAATTAAATAACTCATTATTCCTATGCTCTAATATAGATATCAAAACTGAGCATACCAATTCACTATTGATATCAAAACTTTCAATAATAATCCATTTTCGTATCCGTTTCCCCAAAACAACTCATACTATACATCTTTAGCCACGACCATCTTGTTTTCTGCGGTCGTACGGTGTATAAAGTTCGGAGGGTCCCTCAGACGTCCTCCCGGCCTCCGGAGGTCGGAGAGAGGATAACTAAAGACATATCGACTCTTATTTAGTTTATTGGATGGGTTTTCTGAACGTAAACTTAGTTTGGGATAACATAGGACCCTTGATCCGATCTTCCTTGTTTGTATTTTGTAGTTTTTTGCTCCGTTCTGAGTTTTAGTTGTGGGTAGGTGGTTATTTTAATGTTTAGATAGGTTTTTGTTAAAGGATATTACGAGTTTAATATAATGTTTCACTTATAAATAAGCTAATAGGTTTCTACGTTGCCGTAAACTTTTCAAACGAGGGAACAGAAGATACTGCTTCTAAATGTAATTTGCGGTAGCCTAAATGGTAAGGCGTCTGAAGTACTCATCCAGAAGACGTGGGTTCAAATCCCACTCGCAACTGAATTTTTCTTTTCTCAAAAAACATCTTTAGGTTTGTAAGGATCTAACAGGTAACTGTTTTAATCTTTTACCGTTTTATACTAAACTTACCCTGTCACTTACATGATAATCTTCCGTGATGGTATGTGGGTACTTAGATTTGTCTGCTCGTAACAATTTATTTTCATCTACCCGTGTTCTCCAGTCAACCCGCGATCATTGCGCTTGCAACAGCGTAGCGTCGAAATATCGGGAGTTCAAAACAAATTACAATCACGGAAGATATCCCGAAAGTGCCAGTGTAAGTGTATTTTCTGAACTAAAAGAATCAGGTGTGGCATAGCATAACCACTAGAGTGTCGGACTGCACTGGAAGGGCCCAAATGGCTAACTACAGTTCCTCGTTGGATGCATGGCCTCCAAAAAAACCAGAAAGTAAGTAATAGTAATTTAAAACTGATTCAACTACATTTAATGAATTAATGAACTATCTGATATAGTTTACATTTAGTTTGTAACATTTGGAATCTAGCTTGCGCAGTCCTCCGGTCCTGCATCCTGGCTTTCGTTGGCTAAACCTGGCCACTGGCCAGGCAGATTCGTGGGAGCCCCGCGTCTACTGAGACTTGGCTGCTATATAATACGCCACATCGACTTTAACGCTAGTCTGAGGCTTTATGGTACTAAAATATTAGTGAAATGTAGGTGTATTATTAAGTACCTACGTAACAGTTATAATCTTAGTTACATTGTTGTCCAGTCAGATATCTCTTTCGTGGCGCGTAACATAAACCATTTCGTACTACGTGGCAAGTTAGCTTGGCACTGTTCGAATTAAAAATCTACCATTTCATTGTGTCAAAAAAAAAACAGTGTTCGAAAAACAAAATCAAGTTGCCATTCATTAATTTGGTAAAACCATAATCAGTGATTCCAATTACAAATAAAGTAACTGAATCAGGTAGCTGTTCAATATTAAATGAGCTGTTATTTTGCTGTTCCATATCAATTGATAATGACGTAATAATAAATTATTTTAGTTGACAGCGCTGTCCGTTTTGTTATTATTAAATGAGATATTTTAATAAAGGGCGGGGTGTCACTGGGAGCGAGTCAGATCAATATTTGAGTAAAATCGTAAACATACCTACGTACAGTTTTAGTACAGTGATTTATACAGTGTGTCCGGGCACGAGTTAGCGATATTTGAAGAGGATATTCTAGGCTCATTTTCATCGACAAAAATGCTTTAAAAAAAATTTTTACTCCAAAACTTCGCGAATGGCAGCCATTTAAAATTTTTGATCTGTCGAATTGGGGTGTGTACAATAAAATGCAAATATCTTTGAATCCAAGAGACCTAGATTCATGAATATGACTTTACTGTAAAGTTAAATGTTGAGGCTTATCAAAAACTTACGAAAGTTTTCTAAATAATATGTAAAAATAGCCAAAAAACATGGGCAAACATGAAATTGTACACAAAAATTACTGAATAATTTCACATTTTTAACTCTAGCTCGATGAGTACCCCTGAATTTTGCTAGGGTTTTTGCATTAATTTAAAGGTGTTTGAGTCAGGCTATAAAATGATATCAAAATTATCACTCTACGTAAGTATCTTAGGAGTTATGCTCAATTGAACATCACCCTTCCGTCTCGCCCCGCAGCAATAAATCCAAGAAACTGTACTATTTCAGTCTATGGATGGTTACTTGGGGATCATTTATGCGGTGGTCAATAATGCCAGCTCATAAATATTCGTTGGAACGATTTAGCTCACCCAAAGAATGCGACACCTGTAATATTGGGGTACATGCGCTAAGGAAGGGTGATGTTCAAGTGAGAATAACTCCTAAGATACTTAATGTAGAGTGATAATTTTGACATCATTTTATAGCCTGACTCAAATACTTTTAATTTAATGCAAAAACCCTAGCAAAATTCAGGGGTACTTATCGAGCTAGAGTTAAAAATGTGAAATTATTCAGTAATTTTGTGTACAATTTCGTGTTTGCCCATGTTTTTTGGTTATTTTTACATATTATTTAAAAAACTTTTGTAAGTTTTTGATAAGCCTCAACGTTTAACTTTGCAATAAAGTTATTTGCATGCATGTAGGTCTCTTGGATTCAAAGATATTTGCATTTTATTGTAAACACAGATCAAAAAATTAAAATGGCTGCCATTCGCGAAGTTTTGGAGTAAGAATTTTTTTTAAAGCATTTTTGTCGATGAAAATGAGCCTAGAATATCCCCTTCAAATATCGCTAACTCGTGCCCGGACACACTGTATAACAATGATTAATTATTATTTAAACTATTGGCAACGCATCAAAATTGGAATTCACAAGTGTTTTGTTTTTGAGGTGGGGAAATCATCAAAAGAATTATCTGACTGTAAAGGGCTTCACACACAGCAGCTATAATGTAAAGATGTACATTATAGCACGATAAATCTCATTACATCTTTCCATATAAATCGTCAGGAGACCACACACTGCAGCTATGATGTATATTTTTACATCTTCGAATCTCTGTGGAAAGATGTAATGAGATGTATCGTGCTGTAAATACATCTTTACATTATAGCTGCTGTGTGTGAAGCCCTTTAGACTCTTACCGATAAAAAAGGGGTGTTTCTTTTTAAAGTTAGTTCCGCGACCTGGAGTCAACACCTCGTATTATTATTTAAGAAATAACAAAGTCCAGAGGGAATAGGTTACTTCTAGGCAAGCTTGCTTTACCATGGACCACATTTTAGCTTACCATCAGGCAAGCGAGATAGTGGTCAAACACAAACTATCGCTAAAAAAAAATAAGCTTCGCAATAATGTCATCATTTTTGTAAGTCTAGAATACTTACTTTAGTGAAACGCTGTCACTCGCGCCTTGCCTCAACCAAACTCGCCCCCGAATATAATTGAATGGGGTATTAATTTACCTAAAATCAGATTTCATTAATTAGCCAACTATCCTTTGTCTCATCGGGTTTAACAATACACATTGACGGCTAAATTAATTAATTGTTATTAAGTAAGACACGCCATTTATCATGATTTTCGTAAAATTCTGTGTTTCTTAAACAATGGTTGTTGTTGTTGCTATAGAAATGTTGTCTTTTGTTTATGTTTTGTATTAACTGATCTTAACTGTCAATTACTTATCTGATTTTGATGGTTGTTTAATAGACCCTGTGAAATTGGTTAAAAATTTGTTCTAAATTATCTGTTAACCTTGAATTAATTAGGGGGATTTTACCCTCTTATTTACGACTAGGTTTTGGAGGAGCTCGTGGCTAAATAATTACAGCCGCATAGGCCGGGTTAAGCCGCGCTTGCCGAGGTTGGTCTGTGGATGGGTGACCATCTGTCATAGCGAGTTTCCTCCGTGCCTCGGAAAGCACGTAAAGCCGTTGGTGCCGCCTGTCATTTGTAGATCTTTACTGATACTCGTTACTGTTAGAAGCTCTAAAGTCTGACAACCAGTGTCGTACCATGGGGTATCGTATTACCCAGTTACTGGGCTGTGGAGGTCCGACAGGCAGTCGCTCCACGTAAAATACTGATATTCAGCTGCATCTGGTTTCACTGGAAGCCGACCACAATATAGTTGGGAAAAGGCTAGGCAGATGATTGGTTTAGGCGCATTAGGGCTAATTCTCATTTAGGCAACCGACTCCATAATGGACTTCTTCTCATTTGGGCTAATTCTCATTTGGGCTACTTCTCATTTGGGCTACTTCTCATTTGGGCTACTTCTCATATGGGCTACTTCTCATTTGAGCTACTTCTCAAAAGGGGATGTTTAATAAAATAAGTACTGTCTTTATCTACTCGTATATATATGACTAGGTTTTACTTTCTACTTCGCTAGCGTTGTGGGTTTGGGGAAGGCCGATGTGCTAGCGCTTGTAGGAATGTAGGGGTAGCTACAACTGAGGTGAATACAACCAGCCCAACCGTTTACATGTGTTACCAGTTGTCCTCGTTGTCAGACAATGATTTCCCTTGTTGCGGTTGTCATTACACAAACAAACATCCGTTTCAAAACGGACAACTGTACTGTGATTATGTAACATTAGTTGGGACTTTAAACCATTTCAAAAATGTATAATTCTATAACCGCTACTTGGCTCTTATTGGTCGATAGCGTGATTTTATATAGCCGAAATTCAAATGACATCATAAAAAAATTGGTACTATAGTTGGTGCCAGTTAAGATGGCAATAGCGGACATTGACCCCTACCTAATAAGTCCTCGTATAATGACATAAGCTCAGAATTAACATTTTTATAAAATACCGAATAATATAGTAAGTATATTGTAAGGATATAAGTACTTTAGTATTCATAAAATATCAAAATGATAAAAATATTTCACCTGTACCTAAGATTTTATATTATTTTGATATTTAAGACTCACAAGTAAACACTATTATTTCACAAAATAATGCTAATTCTTATCTTATGTCATTATACGAGGACTTATTAGGTAAAGGTTAATGACCGCTATTGCCATCTTAACTGGCACCAACTATAGTTTAATTTTTTCGTTTATACAAATTTGTATGAAATCAAAATCAAAGCATTTTTTTCAAGTAGGCCAGTTACAGTTTTGAGTTCACAAGACATAAAATGTGTGAAAGTCACAAGACATAAAATCTGTGAAAGTACCGTAGATGCCCGTTCCAAGAAGTAGACCTCTATGGAGAAGAACGCGCAAGAAATTCCATGGACACACTTGTTAGATCGCCAAAATTATTACAAATCCTTTGTTACATCATTCATTTTGAGATGGTACATCATGTGAGAACGATGTAGTAAGTTAAAAGTGTCCATAGTATGAAATTAAAAGAAAGACAATTCAGAAACAAAATGATCAATAGATAATTGAAATGAACCGTGGCAACTAAGAGATGACCAGTCCCAACTGACAGGCAGCGCCCGTTCACGAACATGACACATCATCAGCACCATTCAGCCCAACTATTTTGAAGGGAGCTAAATGAGAAAATACTTATTTAACTAATTTTGACCAACTTCCGCCGTTCCGATACAATGAAATGATTAACTCGCACTTGATAAAAAAAAAAAAAAAAAAACGTGTAAACTGTTTAACATCAAAAACGAGATAAAAGCTCCTCTGAAAGTTTTCCCGTATCTCTTATGGATGCGGATTTTTCCCTTTTGGCCAATTTAAAAGAAATACCCTGTATGTTTGTCGCGGGACTTTATATCAAATTACCGAATTACCGTCACCCTTGAACGAAAAGGGCTATTGAAGGAAACCGTGGATTTTATTTAATACGAGTGTGACAGTCTCCGCCCTGCCCTGGGCGGGGAGGACATATTTAACGCTTTTACCACGCAAAAAAAAAATTACCAGGATAAAAAGACGATTTATGTTCGTCTTTGACTAACTTTGCGTGGATTACACGCTTGATGTTATTCAATAAAAAAGGTCAATATAAAACAATCTATCATTTACTTTATACCCGTTGCTTGCTAATAGACACAAATGCAGTTAGCTCAAGTAATTAGTATCTAACGTAGGTACTTACAGATATTGGCGTACCTACTGCCATTTTATCGTCGGGTTCCTATTAAACTTTAAATATCCAAACATTTGGCCCTACGTTACAGTCCAGATGTTACCTTGTGGTCTAAGTTGGGAGAGGTAGTTGCTTGAATTAAGTATACCTATTACCTACTAAGCATTTTTATGTTGATAAATAATATTTTACTTAAAAGTCTTAGACACCTTTTTTTTTTAGTCGGGTCCTCTTGGGAAGATTTGATTGGGCCCCGACTGTGAGTGTGAATGAGTGAATTCTAAACTACTGGGCTTGTTTCTTTCTTTTTAGTTTTTTTACGCAGTCGGGTTTTTTGTTTTTTTAAATATTTTAAACCTGTTAAATATTCAAGGAAGTTACAACAGTAAATTCAACGAACACTGCACATAAACGTGTAATAGTATACTAGTTAGACGAGTTGGGCTACAGACCATTCTTCCCTTACGTTAGTGCTGCGCAGACAATATAATTTGCAAACAACTAATCGACATTAACTAATGGATGTTAAAAAAGGTAGTGAAAAACACAATTAATGCTGTTTGCTTGGTTCCAAGCTGAAACTTTGTTACTTTACCTATTAAATGTGGAGTTTCACTGAAAGTAGTAGCTGTACATAATCTGTAACTTCAAATCCGTAGACAAGTTGGGAACTAACTACGGCATGCCGTAAATTTTTATTTGGATGTTACACCGGTATTAGTATCCGTACCAGTCGTGAATAGGTTGATAAGTCGGCCTCAAAGAGACCCTTGAGGTCTCTTCTATTTCTGAACCAAAATTCATGAAATCGGTTCCGTGATTCAGACTCTTAAGTGCTCAGATCATAGAAATCGGCAGATAGAGCGCTCAGAACACGGTACCAAGCTACGCGTCGTACCAAGCTCCGCGTCGTTGTTGTTTTTTGCCAAAATATGCCATCTCGTGTCTTTAACCATCGTAAAAGTTGTTCTCAAAAACAAAGAAAACATTTTATGGAATGTAATTAAATTTGATTTTGTATTAACATTGGTGGAGACACTCGCGTGTTCTGAGCGTTCTATCTGCCTATTTCTTTGATCTGAGCTAATTGAAACAAACATTTCGTATATTTAATAATAGTTAAGAAGAGAAGAAGACGGCCAAAGACTGCCGGGGTCGCGGGACTTTTCCATTTACAGTGACCCTGGAACGTAAAGGGCTATTGAAGGACACCGTCGATTTTGTCTGTCGTGTTTTTTCAGTCTTGGGTGGGAGGACTCATTTGTGATGATTCTACCACGTAAAAAAAACTTTTGCTCGCGAGTTTAGAACTAAGAAACTTGTCAACCCTAAAAAAAATATGGGGTTCTTAACATCGCAAATGAAAAACTCGACACGAGCAGTGCCACGGGCACTCTCAGGCCCGACGCTGAGTTAGACGGGCGTCCGCGACGGGCAACCGTCGCGGGTCCACGTCCGTGGCCTCGCGCGTGGCCCAGTGCGTGGCCCCGCGCGTGGCCCCGTCAATGGTACCGCGCGGGGACACGCGCGTGGATACTCACACACCACGTTTATAAACACACAGTGAATAAAATAATGAGCTCAAACGAAAGAAAAAGAAACAAACGAATACCAGATTAAAATTGCAATTAAAACTATACTTGTTCTACAAAGTTTTATTAGATCTCATATTTACATAGCCCGTCTGAAAGTGAGTTACGTTTTTTCCCAGCAATAGTTCAGTTTGAAGCCCGTTAGAGCCTTTTACTAAAACAACGAAGCCTTTTATGCATAAAATACGGATTTTTTGTTTGTAAGGTTTTGACGTTACATTCCGTTTTTGGAGCTTTATTAGACATAGCTGAATGAAAAACATGTAGGGTAACTGTGACTGTGTAAGGCACCATTGTTGCGAGTAGTGGTGACAAAACGTGTTCTTTGACTTTTAGAAAGGGTTAGGTTCCGTTTCGTTATGACTTACCAGAGGTCGAGATTTCTGTATATTATTTACAGCGTACTTTGATGTTTTTACTGCATTATGAGCATAGGTCGGAATTATGTAGAGTTAATTTGGTACTTACCTATATCTTTGTAAATTAACAAAGATAAAATTTTGATGTGTGATATAATTTTGATGTGTTATATCTTTGTTTTACAAAGATATAACACATTAAAATTATATAATTTTGATGTGTTATATCTTTGTTTTACAAAGATATAACACATTAAAATTATATGCATTGGTTTAACGAAAGAAAAATATGTATCCATTATTTTTCAAAACTCTAGTTGACGGACTAATTAATTTTATAATTTATTGATGCTATCAAATTCCCTGTTCTCCAAGTTGTTTCCTCAATACAGATTCCCGGAAACTCTCGACCTTCTACGACACTGATTACATAAAACGTTCTGAAATAAAAACAAAGCTTTTAAAGTAAAAACGTTAGTAATTAAGTTAATTATTGTGATGAGCACAATTAAATGCTTAATGGAATGCTCTTTTTTAACGACAACGTTTCCCGGGAAAGTTAGAAAGATAAACTTATATCGTCCAGTTTATGTCTTAAAGTAAACAGAACAGAATAAGCCTGGAGAGAAAAATAATAGTTCTCTCTGGTTACGCGCGGCGAGCGCGTTACCAGTAGCGATACAAAACAAAACTATATGCCTGCATGCAATAACTTTGTTTCCGTCGGAGTCGTGACGATACGCTGGTGGAATAATCGCTCGTCGTGGAGATTCGCCGACGATAGAAGCACGGATTCGCCGCGATTCTTTCGCTCGTGGAGATGGCGATGGCGCCTTAGCATGGATAATTTTATTATGGTCTGTCCTCTGGTGTTGTAGGCGCCAATAACCGGGTTATTGGACATCTCGCCCACAAAAAAACTGGCCCGCAGGCCAGATGTCCCCTTTTTAAAATGTGAATGGGTATATTCGCCCGGACCGATTTAGTAAAACGGGCCACAAGTCTTCTATAAAATAGTAAAGGGATATTTCGTAGTATAAATATTTATGTACTTTAATAATAATTCTAGGCGGGAGGATTATTTAAGTACATACCACTTTGAAGTTATGCTTGCCTAGTACTTTTGCTGATTATATTATTATTGAACAGATATTTCATTAAAAATATACGATTTTGCCGAAATATCCCTTTATATCATTTGGCCAGTTTTTTTGTGGGCGAGATGTCCCATAACCCCAATAACCTACGGTGACCGCTTTCCTTCAGCAGGCGTAGCATGGCGCCGTTGGGGGGGGGCTGTGTCGACGCAAGAATAGACAGAACGTAGAAATAATTTTAGCGTTTTAAGCATGTTTATATAAAAAAATATGAAAAATTTATGTTCTTTTCTTCAATAGTGTACGAATGGTGTCATATTTGTGCAAAAAAAAGAGTCGGTTTGTGTAGAAATAACTAAAATAACTTTGTCTTTTCTTGGTAGAATAGAGATAGAATCGTCATACTACGCGTGCAGGAAGCCATATGCTTGCTTGAAAAAAATGTTGCTAGTTTCTAGAAAAACCGAAAACTGGTATATCCACCTTACAAAATAAAACCTATAGCTCTTTGAATGCTAACAGCGCTGTAGGAATTTTTGATTTTATTGCTGTATGAAGAGAACAAAGCGCTGGATTCACGTATGAACAATTTTTTTTTGTTTAAAAGTGGGTGTTTGTTTTCAATAAGTGGGTCACTGGGGGTCGGGGCGAATTTCCAATAGGATATTATAATAACGCATTTTTTGCACTTGTACTTGTAAATGTTTCGTTGAAGCGAAATGTTATGGTTGTGGTGTGACTGCCTCGTTTATTTAATAGTTTTGGGTTTGTCAGCCAAAATGATTTTGATTATTATAATTTTATTGTAAAAAATCTAGCTAATAATTTAAGGTTTGGTTAAACTCTATATTACCGTCTTACCACAAGAAAAATAAGCATCTGTTGAACACTTGTCAAAATAACTGCCAACGTCAAAACATTTCGACACTCATTGATTGACATTTCACCTTGATACAAGGGTCGTTTTGCAGTTACACTTTTAGTAGACAATCTTTTTGTAGTAAGGCGGCTATGGACTAAAAATCCACCTTTTTCCGTTGGTTGCCCTATGCGTTCCAGAGTAACGCGGCGGTGCTAGTCAAGCGACACACTCAATTTCGCTCTTTGGACTATTTTCAAATTCGCACCTTTGCTCAATTTAAAACGAGCAGAAAAAAGGTTGTTGTTTGTTTCATAAAAAAAATATGATAAAATTTGACGTTTGCCAGACGTGAGGTCTTCGTTTGTTTTTTGTGATACTAACAAGATACAGAAATGGCAGAAAACCCACTCTTCCTACCTACGATTTTACCGACGTTTGGAACAAACAACTGAACTATACTCGTACTTAACTGGGTGCTTTCCGATTGATCCTTGACGGTGTGTACCCACGCCATAAAAAAGACCAGTGGTGACCCAGTGGGAACGGGTTTGAAACTCGAACACTTCGAGCCCAGTTAGGCATATTACTTTGTATCATTGTTTCATCACCACTGCTTTTAAAACGGTAAAGAAAACATGGTGAGGCCCTCATTGATAATCCACTTTCTTCATTTCATAGAGAGGAGGCCTTTTTTAAAGTGATAATTATCACCAAATTAGTTCTACCACCTAGGGAAAGACGGGAGGGACTGTCAGGCCGGCCACATACATCAGTTTTCCTGATCAGAAATCCTGATCCGTTTTCTATCCAACCAAACACAGTGAATTCATACAAATGTGTGTGCATGTTTTGTGTGTGTTATTCACATTTCATTCATCATTTCGGATTCCGAACGGAAAAATAAACTTATGTATGTGGTATCAGACTTGTACTGAGTAAAATCCACGGTGTCCTTCAATACCTTTACGTTCCGGGGCCACTGTTACCTGATATGATAGTTCCCACACAGATAAGAGGTCCGCTGTATGTGTACTCGTAGCAGTGAAAGCATTATAGGTTAATTTTATTATGCTCATACTTATAAACTGGCTGAAACAGGACCGTAGCAAGTGAACCTTCTTCCGTGACCTGTCCATCATTATAACTTCGTTAGCAAGCTCTCACTTCGCTAATTTAATGAGGAAGCTGTCTTGTGTCAGGCACACGGCATCTTGATGAGTATGTAGCTGAAATTTCAACAAAATTGCAATACTTTGTACATGAAGTTGGACCAAGTTTGTGTTGGTACCTGAAAGGCGTCTATTAGGTAAGAAAAGCAAATTTTTGCTTATTTTACTTGTGTTGTTTACTGATTTTTGCTCTAGATAATAATAAATCTGTGATAAAATGTATAACTATTTTTTTCATCGGGTGACTAAGTATTTTAAGATACCATGTAAATTGTTTTTTGTGAAACTTGGGACAATGAGATGGGGTAGGATAGGAATATTAATACATAATATTTTTACAAAAACTTTATTCTGTGCAAAAAAATATAAGGACAATATGCAAAGCCCGGAGTGATTTCATGTACTTTTGTCACCAACTGTCATTGAAGTCATTACATGAACATTGAACAAACCGTTTTTTCGGGATTTCATTATTTACGGGATGGAATTGAAATGCACGCGGGCGAAGCCGAGGGTAACAGTGAGTGCTTTTAAGTCTTCATCCTACATGTTCCTAACAATTTTAATATTTCGGAAACATCTCTTTAAAGTTCCAGAATCCCGAAGGCATGTCCATATTAATATAATGTATACCTTTCAGGTTATCGACCCCAAAATCAACCTTCCTACGCTTTCTGTTAAGCAATATAGTCCTTATTGTTATTCTAATTAATTACAAAAGTTATTGAAAACTATTCATACACGTGCATAATTTGCGTAAACACACCAACTACGTACAAACTACGAAGAGCTTACGCGGACGTGCAGCCTCTATGTAACGTATCATCTGCTAAGCGTGGCGATCATTGGATTATACTGCGAACAAACTTCCTTAAAGTTCGCTGAGCCAATTTATGGGACTGATTAGCAACTTACTGGCTACATTGTTGCAACTTGTGATTAACTTGCGCATTAGTGTATTTAACTTCTTACTTAGTTATAATATTTACATCTGTTTTTTTTATGCGGGAATTTGATATGACTGTCAAACATTATTTTTTATTTAATTAATGTTATACAATTTTCATTTACTACATTCATAGATAACTATCATATTAATACAATGCACATCAACATCTAAAATTCATTTGCGTGTTTTTTACTTGGTTTAACGTGGACTCTCACCGTGCATGTACTCTAAGGTTGAAGCAGACAATCCTTTGATGGCCAGAAATTAATTTAAGGCCCCCAGTCAGGGCTTACAAATAGGTGTTCCTGTTTTGTACAGGGCCTAGACAAATTTAAACATACGTATAAGCGTCGTCGCTCTCATTTCCAGAAATTTTCAGACCATATTACGGAGCGAGGGGAATGGGAAGCAGTCACTACCTTCTGCGAAGCAGTAATGCTAGCGAAACGCTAATCATGAACTAGTCCTTAACCTCCGGCCCCAAAGCCTTATCAATGCCGGTATAGACGGTGGTGCACACCTTCTTGCAGCCTCGTTTGAACAGCATGATGGACTTGCCCAACACCAGCAGATTCTGCGCCTTTCTGTGCTCATTTGGTGGTGGCTCCCGACGGCGTTTGGATCGGCGATGAAGCTGTATTTCTACTCCAAAGGATATTGCTGGAAAATCAACACATGCTATCTATAACTATGCTATAATAGACTTACGAAATGGGTTATTCCACTTAAACGCCAAAAAGGCTTTTGGGATGCCACAAGATGAAGAAAAAGTCTCCTTTGTATTGTTTATCTTTGAATTGGTTCACCCAGGTGTACCTGAGTATACCCATTCTCAGATAAATAAAGGCCTCCGCTAATGTCGAATCATTTCTTCTGGAAGATAATTTACGAAATTATCTAATGAATGGGGAAACCAAAAATACTTAATTTATTCACCTGGGTGAAATGACCCTGGTGAACATAGTGTAATAAACCTATTTATTAAATACGTTTTAGGCTTTTTTTATTTAGCTTTGTGTGAAATTATCAAATGAGTCTCCTACCTAGGGTAGGTATACCCTAAGCGGAAAGACTCAACAAAAGGGTTGTTGTCAGACTCGCACTGACTAAAACCACCGTGTTCCTTCGACAGCTCTTTACTTTCCAGGTTCAAGGATACCTGTTTAGACAGACCCGCGACAAATGTTTTAATATGGCCTGTGGTGTAATTCATTTGAAAGCACAATGTGATTATTAATAATAATAAGTTAGAATTAAATTTGGTTGGTATTAAAATAATAATATTTATGTCAAAACTACCTGCCAACAGATATCCAATCCCGAGCAAACAGAAAGCTCCTCTCAACATCCTTAAAGAGACGGGCTGCAAACCTTTTGTGGATTCCCCTTGTGGCTGCAAACAAACTTGGATAATAAATCAACAACAATTCTTAACTTATTGTTTAGGACCCCTGGAGGTTATTTTAAGATGTCAATGTCACCTGTAAATTATGTAACAAAATAATGCAAAATTGAAAATGTATTGACAGACTAGGAATGCGGTTTCGCTTGCGGGACTTAATTGCCCGCAGGAACTTCTTATCGGAGTAAGAAGTGTCACGTGTTTAAACCACGACCATTCACAAACTTTTTCAAAAATGATACAGCCTTACTACAATAACTTAAACATCTGTTGCGGTTCGTGAGTGTGATTGTGGTTAACCAACAACTGTTTACACCAACACATTAACAGCTTATTATATAATAGGATAAAATTGCGGATGCAACAATTAATTATAGGTTAACACCGCTAGCACAAAAACAGTGGTAAAAACATGAATAAAATTATTGAAATACAAGAGATTCATAAAAGTAAAAGTATTAAGTGAATAAAATAAAACAAAACAAAATAAAATAAGTTACTTTGACAATGTACGAAAGTAATAAAAATAATGTTTACGAGTATGTAACAAAATAATAACAAAATCCAAAATTTAAAAAATGTAAATAGCAATATCCCTATATAAGTGTGTGCTTTTTGATTGAATTGCCCTATGAACTGCACTCACACTGGAGTGGTGTATGTCCAGCAAGTCGCTGCAGCTGTTGAGGATCTTGCATAACCTAGGAATTGGAGAGTTTGCGCCAAGTACAGACCTTCGATATGGCGGGCACAAAGGCGTTATGCTATTCCTAAGATACCTAGAAGGCGCACGGAACCTAATAAGGTTTAGTAAATCGGGACAGTCAATCCTGTTACGCAACAGTTTAAATAAGAATAAAAGATCTGCGACTTCTCTGCGCGCGGATAGGTTTTGCACCCTGAAGTGTTGCAGACGGGAATTTTATGAGGGCAATGACCGGTGTTTTCCTTTGTAAAAAGCTAGATGCCACATAAAGCGCTTTTGTACACGCTCGATCCTCAGAATATGGGTTGCGAAGTGAGACCGCCATACAACGCTGCAGTTTTCCAGAATACTACGCACAAGACTGCCATATAACATTACTTTAGTGCCCGACCTGCGAAAACCCCTAGTATTCCTAATTATGAATCCCACCATTTTGGAAGCTCTCTTAATTATACTTTCAACGTGGGGAGTATAATAATGATACCACGCTATCTGCTCGACCTCCCACATACTACTCTTTAACCAAACATAATTTAATTAAGAACACACAATACTGTTTGTAAAATGATATGATAAAATTATTTTGACGGTTAATTAAATTATGTTCCGAGTACCTAAATATTTGGATGAATTCATTTTAAATTATTAATAACAGAAAATATATTTTTTGAATTTTTTATGATATTAACAGAAACAGTTAGGGTACTGAGTCGGTGGCAAAGAATGGGCGTTTTTCCATTAGCCGGTCCGGCACTGGCACCGGCGAAGCAAAAATGTATGGAAACGTACGGCTCGCTTTTGCACTTACCGGCGGCGTTGAGTCCTGCCGGCACCGTCACCGTCGCCGTGGCAGCAAGCTTCCCAGTCGGTGCTGGCCCGGCAAATATGCATGTGTATTGTATTTGAATTGTAGCCGAGTACGTGTAAATGCGCAGGTGGGCAGGTGGGCAAAATTCGTTGTTTCTGCGTTGGTATTGGCATCGTAGCTGTAAAACATAAGAGATAATAACATTATTGTTACATCTACACGTTGTACTCTACTTGTGGTCATGCTGAAGTGCATGTTAGTACTGTATCACTTACCGGGCGACCGGCATGGAACAGGCGAAGTGGAAAATCGAAGCACCGGCGCCGGTGCCTGTGCACGGCCATGCTGGTGCCGTGCCGTTGCCGAGCTGGCTAATGGAAAAAAACGCCCATTCGGTGTCGGCCCGGCAAATCTGCATGTGAATAGTGTATGAATTGTAGAAGATTGCGTGTGAGGGAGCGGGTGGGTAGGAGGTCGTGGGTCGGGTAGGAGGATGCGGAACAGAGAGAGAGAAATTCGCATTTGGTTTGTGATTCGTTTGGATGACTCCAAAATTCGACGTCTCTGCGTAGGTATTGGCGTCGTAGATGTAAAAGATAAGAGATAATAATAATATTGTTATATCAACATGTTTTACTTCACGTGTGGTCATGCTAAAGTCCATGTGAATACTGTACCACTCACCCGGCGACGGCGTGGAACCGGGGTAGTGGAAAAGGAAGCCACGGCGCCGGTGCACGGTCGTGCCGGTGCCGTGCCGTCTAATGGAAAAACGCCAATCTCTACCGTTTTTCGAAGTCGGTTAAAAAAAAAAACGATTTTCTCGTACCTACTATATATTTATTAATTTCATCACAGTTTCACTACTACAGTAATATGAAAAACTTGTTTTTTTCTCACTATCTATCCCATGCTGTCTCACTCATCTGCAAATACTGCTCTCAGTCTTTCCGAAAGGTTTTGTCCTACGCCACCTTTATAATAAGTCTTCGCGGTATTGTATCCAGATCGTATTGGCATCTCTTTCCTCTTTAGGATGGGCTTTATATATTACTAGCTGCCCGACAAACTTCGCACAGCCTTAAATTGCATTTTTTTAAATTACTGTGCTTTATAAATCTTTACTGGACTTTCAAAAATAATTCGAAACTAAAATTAGTTAAATCGGCCCAGCCGTGCTCGAGTTTAAGCGAGACTAACGAATCAATTGCTGATTTTTATATATAAGAAAAGAATAAGAAGAAGATATAAGTATACATACATATATGTATATAGATTAATCTATTTGGTTTAACTGGAAGGCGAACCCAACATAGTTAAAAATGCTAGGCAAATGATGAATTTCGTGGCTTTCGTTGAGGAAATTGAGTTTCAAATAGTTTACTTTCATTACTGGCTGCACTTATTCCGTGGTAAAACCATTTATGTATTTTTGCTACAATCATTTGCGTATCAAATACTATTTAGTGGATTTCATAATGAATTGTGTACAATGCACGATTGTACATAACGATTTGACCAATCAGTTAATTAAAAAAAAATTCAGTTCAATAGGAATCAAGAAGTGAATTGAATTAAACTTGCAAGATTTGATTACAGACAACAGGACAGATGAAAGAAAATAAAAGATTTTGAAAAGCAAACGGTTCATTATTAAACTAAATCTACTAGGTTCCTCGTTTTACTAGTGTGTGTAGTGAGGTAAAAGTGTTATGTTTGACTTTATGAATTTTCTTATTATACAACATGTAACGTAATTAACACACACCCTCAGACATCCCAATTAGAATATTATGTTATAATCATAATACATATATTTAATTTATAATTTAACATGTAAATGCAGTGTTTAAAATAGTTATTTTGCAGTAAGGTTTATTTTTCTTTATTTTGTATTGAATGACGGAATTTGTAATAATACAAATAATATTGCACTTATAAGTCTTGTTGCCTTGATTTACGGTCTATCTTAGTTTGTTTTGACTGTACATGGGTAATGTGACTATAATTTCCGTAGATTTAATTATTTTTGACAAAAAAATACCTATATTAAAAATGATAGAAATCGATTCAGTAAAGGATTCTGAGCAAACTAATTTCAGGGTGTGCGTTAATTATTTTACATGTTGTATATTGTACTACGTACGGCTTGCGAAGAGGCCGCTGCAGTATCTCCCATAACTTCACCACCCTGTTTGTCGCTCTCGGTGACTGGGTCCGATCTCCTGGCCTGTTCTGGGAGATTCTTATACTCATCTGTTGTCATCTTCGCTATGATACCGGCTTCAAAGAGAGTCATGACCCTAGATTTTGAACAAACATTAGCCGTCGTACTAAAACATGTTAAACTTCTGTTGAACATTTGTCAAAATAAAAACTGTCAACTTCAAAACGGCACTTAACGTTGTTATGAGGGTCGTCTTACATTCCCACTTTTTTAGACAATTGTTTAACAGATGTTAAACTTTTTGTAATACGACGGTAAAAACTTTAAAGATTAGAATTTTGATTAAATGTTTCGAGTTAAAAAAACTAGTTTAAGTAGGCGTCTCCGACACAGTGTTGGTGGATATCACATGTCTTCTAATGTTTAGTTTTAGGCAATACACCCACCTTCAATTTTATTCAAGGAAAAGATCTGTATAAAGATTTAAAAAAATTAAAATTATGAAAGTTGCGTATCAAAGTTAAAATGTATAGTTATAACGAGAATTTGACTTTGTTCGCACTATAAGGTCAACATGATTTGTAAATTTTCGTGCGAAAATTTTACTTACACATTGTTAAAAGTTTCTAAATAAGGACATCCGATTTGTAAAGCGATTGCTGAGTATCTCGTGTACAGCTTTTCGCTCAAGTGAAAGTTGTGGGACCCTGAAACAAAACTTCGCTCTGAACTTTCTGAATTTCGGGATGGTTGACAACCGTTAATTAAGGATATCAGACGGTTGTCTCGTGTAGCCAAGAATAAAATGGTAAAGTTTCTGTATTAAATTAAGGGTATTCTATTTAAGGGTTTTTAAAATTATTGGGTTGCGGGATGCGAGATCTTCGTGGGCTTAAATTAGTACTTAAATCATAATCTGCTTAGTCTTTACCCAACTACGTATGTTGGGGAACGAAGCGTAATATTTGCCAAAGGGCTAAGCAGATGATAAGATCATCCTTGGACGTCTTGAAAAGATCGCTTTCAGAAATAAGACCGACCATTGTGTCACCCTATTTATAAGATCTACTTTGTAACTGTGATTTGTATGGTGTGCATAATAAAGTGTATCCCGCCAAAAACATTTCATGTAAAATGTTGCCAAAACGAGCACATTAAAGTTTGCCTTACCAAAAATATTTCATGTAGATCTCATGTAGAACCAAGCTTCTGAATCCACACGGCCTAACTCCTACCGACTCCTAACTTCACAAATTCTACACATCAGTTAAAAATGTATTGCTTGGCTGTTTCGTTACTAACTTCAGAAAGTAAATATAAGCATCACCTCCACGACGGAAGCGAAACGGTGAAGCCATACATTTTTACTGATGTGTAGAATTTGTGAAGTTAGAGTCGGTAGGAGTTAGGCTGTGTGGATTCAGAAGCTTGGTTCTACATGAGATCTGATATATTTTTGGTAAGGCAAACCTTAATGTGCTCGTTTTGGCAACATTTTACATGAAATGTTTTTGGCGGGATACCCATATTGTAGAAGTGCATTAAAAATATCTATTCCGACATCTAGATGGTCCGCCATATTGGATTTAAAATGACGTCACATTATTGTTGAAGTTGCTCTCAATAAGCCGTTTCATTTGGTACCCATATTGTAGAAGTGCATTAAAATAACTACAACCCCAGATTTTAGGGGATGGGGGATAGGGGATGTTTTTTGTAAACTGAATTTTGTTTACATACCGAATTTCAGCTTTCTAGCACTTCACGAAGTACCCTAACATTTAAAGATTTCATACAAACTGCCACCCCCAATTTAAGGAGATGGGGGGCGAAAGTTATAAGTTTATGAATTTTCTTGTTGGTTGTATACTAAACTTAAATTACATACCGAATTTCAGCTCTCTAGCACATCAGGAAGTAGCCAAACATTTTGATGATCATCAGTGAGTCAGTGCATCAGTGACGAAATTCGTGTATTTTAGATATCAATAAAATGTAAAGTATTATAGCTATTCTATTGATACCTTGTATGCTTAATAAGTCTATTAATGGCATCATATCCTGCGAATATGAACTATCTGGTACATCGGAAACCAACTCTATGAGGGTTCAAAAAAACGACGAAACACTTCGAGAAAAGGTAGGTAGTGCCCTTGCGCTTCGCTTGGCTCGTCTTGGCGGGGGCACTACCGTGCCCCCAGATTTATCATCTTTACATATAATAAAATCGTAGAGCTGTCATTCCTGTACATTGAATATTTTTTTCTTTTTGTATTTTTTTCGAGATAAGGGATCGATTCTGATGCCAGATCAACTTTTATTTTTTTTCGATTGGTTTTATGTTTTTTTGGTTTGTTCTATCTCCGAAACTACTGTTAAAACATCGATCAAATATTCCTAATAACATGCTTCTGTAAATAGGCTGTGTCTTATTTCGCTATTTTCTCTAGGAGATAAGCAAATTTGAATTATGTTGTTTTTTTATGTTTGTTGAGAGTTGGAAGCTAAACCACTGGATATTATTTATTCAAATTTTCCTCAAATATTCCTTAAACTGCTCTTCAATTAATAGGATATGTATGATTACGCTATTCCACTTGGGGGATTATTAGTCGATATGTTGATTTTCAGTCATTTTTGACATTTGTATAAGAATCGCTATTTGAAAACTACTGTCAGCGGACCAGCCAGTCTGGGTGGTGAACTGCTTGACTTTCGTGCAATGGGTCTCAGGATCAAATCTTGCATTATTCTTTTTCACTTTTTGTGGATTTTATTTATCCTGTGAGAGTTTCAAATAATTAAAAACAATTTTACCTTTATTTCAATATAACTTAAATTGCAATTTAATTTTTTTCTAATATTTTTCAGTAGTTCTCTTCTTCAGTAGTACTAGGATAAATCTGAGCTGATTTAAAATTGTAGGTAGGTAAGTTGGATATTATTTTAAACACAATTTATTGTTTCGATAATAAATACTAATTGCAGCGATACTGTAAATCGACCAAAAATGATAGTCTTTGAAATTAATGTCGCTCAAACAAGGACGTTTCCTGTGCAAACTATGTAGGTACCTACGTATAACATTATTGATCTAAACTAATATTATTAATGCAAGTATGTTTGTTTTTTACCTTTTCACGCAAACTACCTACTGAATCGATCGTCCCAAAATTTTGCGTATATACATTGTCAGGAGTATAGACACGGACAGGGTACCTTTCATCCCCTAAAATAGAAGAGAGCTGTTGCCGAAAAAAACAAATATACGTTCATATTCCAGATGGCGTCACTTACACGATCCGTATTGTTTCTCAAATTCTAAATTAACGCAAGCGAAGCCGCGGGCAAACACTAGTCTATAATAAGTCTAGATCTATCATCTACATATAAATCAGTACATACCAAATCTCTCAGTATCATAATACAACGTCTCCCTTCCACCCAAAACAGCAACACGTCTTCGGGAAAGCACTAATCGCACGCCCATCTCAACGTTGCGCACGCGTTGTATTCGCTGGCGTCGCATCAGATTCGCAAGCCGGCCGTATACACCTGTACCGTTCTGCAAAACGCATTTTACGTAACATCGTTGCAAGTGTAACGACTAGAGCGTTCTCTTTTGCGTTGTTCAGTTCAGCAAAATTAAAAATGGCGAATGTTCGATGTTCTGTTATACTCGTAAGTGAATGCTAAAGTCCATAAGCACGTTTTAATTCCGAAATATTATAATACCTGTTATTTGCTTTATTGATTGGACTATCAGCAGTAAAAACTGTGTTAAATTTCATACCAAACATAATACACTTTTTTGTGCACAAATAACATACGTTACTATTAAGCGTGTGATGATAATTCCAATAACATTTACGTGAAATTGATATCCAATTTCTCAAGTAAATAAAATAAAATACTTATTATTTCGTTTAGCAATCATTTCATGGAAGCCTTAATCCAGCATTATTTACATCGGATCTATCACCGCTTTATGAAGCATAAAAATACGTAAACCTGAAATAACAAAGCTTATCGCTCGCTCGAATTTGCACGAAATCATAATATGCATGAATACATTGAGTTTGAAATAAATATACAGGATACTCGTACTATAGGTAGATACGTACATACATAAAATCGAATTAAATTATATTTTTTTTTAATTTGAACCACAATATTTTTTTTACGTGGTGTAATCATCAAATGAGTCCTCCCAGAATGGACTGTCAGACTTTCCTATCATATCCTCTCCCCCACGCGTCCTGCCTCCTCCATTGCCAGCATGACTGCTTCGCAGAAGGAGAGGACTTGCTCTACACTAGGATTGTTTTCTGTACTGCGGGTGCGTTAACTAACATAAAAACTCACATACACAAATGCTCAGACAGGGAACAAATACTTGTAGATCATACAAATATTGTCTCCGTGCGGAATTAGAACACGCGACACTCAGCGCAGTAGTCCAATCGCTCAGCCGCTACGCCAACCGTGCCGTAGATCTTAATAAACCAAATGCACTCGCAACGATTATACTCCCTGTGGGTGACCCATCTTTTAGTAAATACTAGTTGACCGGGCAAACTTCGTACCGCCTCAAAATCACCTTTTAAACCTTCCCCGGACTTCCAAAAATAAAATTCAAAACAAAAATTTGCCATATCGGTCCAGCCGTTTCAGAGTTTTAGCGAGACTAACGAACAGCTAAAAGACGCTGGATGCAGGTCGCATCCAACAGGTCTATGTGGAGATCGAAAGGGGAGGCCTATGTTCAGCAGTGGACGTCCTACGGCTGAGATGATGATGATGAATGAACAGCAATTGATTTTCATATTATAGAGAAGATATACAGGGTGTAAGGAAGAGCCCTCCACAAACTTTCAGGGCTTGCCCAGTAGACGAAGCTGAACAATCTTGAACATTTTTTTTTTCAGCGCTGAAATAAAAATGTTTAAAAAAAGTTTGTGGAGGGCTCTCCACACCCAGTATAGAATTCTAAAACTCACTTCCAAAATAGCCAGTGAAGAACTGTGGCTTTCCACCACCAGCTCGTAACCATAATCCCTCATGGCTTCCTCCAAGGCTGGCAGGGTTCCAATGGGGCGTTCTCTCGAAGGCTTGGCTATCAGGCTGGTCAAGTTCGCCGAGTACATGTCTCCGATGACGTAGGTTGCTCCGAGAGAGATTAACACGGAGACCAGCCGGGCCTTGTGAGTGCTGGATGGCTCTTTGCTGGATGCTAAGACAAATTAATGTTACAATGATACAATGTCATTTGGTGACACTGATTAGACGATGAGATTTTGGACAAGTAACTAAGAGTTCAAGAGTTAGTGCTGGGGATTCTGTACTATCTATAAGACAGGCATGGCCCTCTCGTCCCACTCTGGATGGGGAGACTCATCTTGACTGGTCTGTTGGTCTAGTGGTTAGTGACCCTGGCTGCTATGCTGGAGGTCGTGGGTTCGATTCCCAAATCCCACCTAGGACAAATGTTTGTGTTATGAGCACGATCATTTAATTTTGTTCTGTGTCTGGGTGTAATAAATTATTTATATTAATATTTATGTATTTAGAAATATAATATAATTATGTTTATCAGTTATCTAGTACCCATAACACAAGCTCTGCTTAGCTTGGGACTAAATGGCGTTGCTGTTGTGTGATAGTTGTGAAATATTATATTCTAAGTATTTATTTATATCTGATGATTTTACAACGTCAAAAACGGCAACACAGCTACACGATTAAATTTATACAATGTTACTTACACTGCCTCAAGAACAGCGTGGTGGTGAACCAGCAGCAACTGCTGAAGAGTCCCAGCTGGTCACATTTACGTTTTTGCCATAGAGATGGAGCTGCGATCACTATCCAGAGCGCTGGACCCGTCACTAGCAAAGTCGCGAAGACTAGCGGCCAAACCTACGAACAGAAGGAGAAATAAATGGTGAATATTGTAAAGAAGTCTTTTACTAATTCTTATTACGACAACACTGTTAGGGGGGGGGGGGGTATTACAACGTCTTAAAACCAGGCTTGTTCGGGCGAGTGAGAGTGACAGAGCTATACAAGTCGTCTAGCGCCATCTCGTTCAGTCACTGAAACAAGCCTGGTTTTAAGAAGTTGTAATACCGCCCCTGTTCTTTTTTTAAAAATATACTGTGCCGTCCAAACGAAAGTCAATTAAAAAAAAACCAGCGTGAACGTGTAGACTAATTTGTCGTAGAAAATAACTGTTCCGTGCCAATTCCGTAGGCT
This sequence comes from Agrotis segetum, assembly GCA_036375495.1. Classification (NCBI taxonomy): domain Eukaryota; kingdom Metazoa; phylum Arthropoda; class Insecta; order Lepidoptera; family Noctuidae; genus Agrotis; species Agrotis segetum. Next base: position 1,329,818 of record JAQSVV010000586.1, on the reverse strand, counting down.
TGTTGGTTTTTGTATGTATTGGATAGGCTCCGAAACGGACCGATTGCATAAATTCTTTCACCTGTTGAAAGCTGCTTTGGTCCTGAGTGACATTTTTTTTTTTTTTTTTTTTTAGCGTGGTGAAATCATCAAATGAGTCCTCCAACCCCGGGCAGGGCGGGAGGGTCCTGAGTGACATAGGCAATAATGCGGTGTCCAAGTCGCTCCCAAGCTGGCTGTATTGGAAATTTATAGACGAGGCCAATGTTCAGCCTTGGCCGATGACGATGACGAAGAAAAATAACTAAAAACATATTGAAATGCCGATTACCTCCCATTGAAAAGGCCTGATGATTGCCAGGGTCTCGCTCAGCTTCGCTGGTGCATGCGTGAGGAAAGCTCCAGAATCAGCCAGAGTCATGAATGAGAACTCCACTGCTTGTAAACGCTCCCAAGTCATAGTCACGTCCCCTAGGAAGAAGTCTGCTTGCTAGAAGATAAGTAATCTTGATTCACATACACAAGGTAGTAAATTGGTTGTTGCAATTTTTCATTAAGGTAGCATACTTATTTTTATGGAGTAGAACTTAACTAATCCTTAGAATGCACGTTAGAATCTTCTTTGCCAATTTATTACTTCCTTTTTTTTTAAATAAAACTAATAACTTTTTAAATACTACTAAGTAAATGGACTTTTTTTTTTTTTTTAGCGTGGTAAAATCATCAAATGAGTCCTCCAACCCCGGGCAGGGCGGGAGGGACTGTCAGACTTCTACTGACTAAAATCCACGGTGTCCTTCAATAGCCTGTTATGTTCCGGGGTCACGGTAAGGGAATAATCCCGCGACCCCGGCAGGCTTTGGCCCTCTGAGAGGGGGGCCCCGTCATTATGCTGACGCTCTTTGAGGCGCGCGTGGGACACAACCCGCCGTCGTCGACCCGGGCATGGTTCTTGGTCGGGCAGCGAGTTGCCCTTTACTCGCTGCCCGCATGCCCGCGCCTACGGTGGCCAGAGATTATCAAGCGACGTCCGTCGCCGTGGGCGTCTACCACTGCGGGTGGGGCGGAGGGAGGACTCTGTCCTCTCTCGCTCGCGGCCCGCCTCCTCCTTAAGTAAATGGACTACCAACTTAAATGATATTTATGTGGAAAATTGACATATGGTATTTATGTAGAGCTAGCTTATAATGACACGTAATATCATGGGTCGAGAAATTCTAGAGGGATTAATTAAAAGTAACATGTTTTATAGGATTATCTCAAAAAGATTACAGAAGAAAGGTTGATAACCCTCTTTCATCAAATAGTTAGAAATAAACCAATAATAAATTTGATGTTCTGTGTTGTTTGCAAAACCTTTATTCATTGGAGAAATTATTTTCATTATTATTGTAGCAAAACTTACACGTTTCCAGATCAGTCCGAGAGTACCCTTGAAAGTTCCGTTACTTGAAATACTTGACCCTTGGCTCCGGTCTGGTGGGTCATAGTATTTATACCTGAAGGAAAATGAACTTTAGATCTTAAATAGTAAGGTCCAAAATTAGAAGATGATAGTTTAGGTTTTAAGTGGCCGTGACCAACTTTAATTAGGGAGAAAGTGTTAAAGGTAAGCACGTGTAAGAATTTAATTTGTATCGTAAATAAGGTTCGTTTTCAAATTGTTAATGTTTGGACACTTCAGGGGGTGTTGTGTTTTAGGGTGTTTGCCAGTTTCTATAATAATTGTTAAGTAACAATTTTGGGGACTGAATTACATTTTCAAGAGTTGGTTTGGTTTCACTGTTCTCCAAACAATAGTACGAATTTCTAAAAAAAAGTAACAATTCTCACTGGTGAGGATTAGTCAGTGGGCATTTCTGAAATATACACAAAACGCAAACATGGTTTTTAACATTCGCTACCAGAGTTACCAGGAATTTAGTGTTACTGCTAACCTGGTGACAAAGGCACCGTACATATGACTGAATGAATGAATCCAAAACAACACTTGTTCTAGGAATAAGTGCGTCGATGTCTCTCAGGCTTTTTAACCGACTTCAAAAAAAGGACGAGGTTATCAATTCGACTGTATTTTTTTTTTGTTACCTCATAACTTGCGACTGGGTGAACCGATTTTCATGATTCTTTTTTTATTCGAAAGCTGGTGCTTCCCGTGTGGTCCCATTGTCACCATTTCAGGATCTGATGATTGGATCTTGGAGAAATCGAGGGCAACCCTCAAATTTTATTAGCTGACACATAGTTTTTCGCAAATCTTATGAAGTAATTCAAGTACTTGCGTATGGAAATCATCATCTCATGTAGCTGAGCTGATGATGGAAGGTACAACTCCTCAAGTAAGAAAATTATGTTTGTGTTCGCATATCTCCGGAACTGTAAGTCCGATTTAAGCAATTCTTTTTTTGTTGTACTAGGTATCGTTCAACTTAGGGAATACTGCAAATTTCATCAAAATCGGTTCAGCAGTTTTTGAGATAGGGAATAAATAAAAAGAGATGTTAACGATGTTATTACCGGTGCTACGGATTACAAAATTCTAGTGCACATGTAAGAAAATGATGTATTTGACAAGAATTTTGGTTGAATATTTAAACTAAAAAGAGTAAAATAAAAACTTTTTCAAAAAAAAATGTGACCGCCTTCAAAAACAACCACAAAAAAGAGTAAAATAACCTACAAAACTTTTCTTTCGGAAGTCGGTGGCAAAAGAGACAATGAATTAATAAAAAAGTCACCGACTTCCGAAAGAAAAGTTTTGTAGGTTATTTTACTCTTTTTTGTGGTTGTTTTTGAAGGCGGTCACATTTTTTTTGAAAAAGTTTTTTTACGGTTCGGGGCGGCGGTGGCGGCGACATGCCTTATTGCCACCGAAAACAGCGACATGGCAGCGTTAGCGGGTCGAGAATGGGTCTGCAAGGCCTGCGCCCACGCCACCCCGCCCCGACGCTCTCCGTAAAGATGAAGGCATTAGGGGGCCTTAGGCTGCTTTTCCACCAGAGATGCGCTATGCTACGTTGCTAAGGATGCGTTTGATATCCACCAATCATATTCATTTGTTTTCATAACGCACACACACATAATGAGTCATACTTGCGAAGCACATTGAAGCGTCAAATTATTTACAATTACAGAACCTTCTTAACGACGAACGCGTGCGTCTTTTGAAAGAAAAATGCATTTGCATTTCGGTGTGGACATAAGGGTGAATTTGCTATGTTAAATTTCAGATTGACGTTTCGACTTTGCGGTTGTATAAATTGACTCTTACATATTTTTTTTTGGTTCATTTTAATAATAGCCTTTTACTAGAATAGTAATTGCACTATATAATGGAAATAACTATTTAAATTTGGGAATATAATAAGACGTCATGATTTTATTTCCCTTACTTGAAATTCAGTTTCTTAGCGAGAAGAGCGAGCAGCTTATCGTCACGTCCGCCAGTAACAGTGATCGTGTTGTCATTGTTGTACTTCACGAAGTGCCATGGAGGTGCCTGAAAAAACAATTACTTACTAATTTTAGTGTACAATAAAGTATATTCTATTAAATTCTCAAAAGCAGTAATTGAAAACAAAAATATCCTACTACTATTATAAAGGCGAAAGTTTGTAAGTATGGATGTATGGATGTTTGTTACTCTTTCACGCAAAAACCACCGAACGGATTTGGCTAAAATTTGGTACACAGATAGTTTATAACCTGGATTAACATATAGGATAGTTTTTATCCCGATTTTATGTTCCCGTGGGATAATTTTCGAGTTGTAGCGGGTGAAGCCGCTGGCAACAGCTAGTAAAACATATGTGCTAGTATGCCTGTGACAGATATACGCAACATTTATCATTTAATGTGAGTGTTTGCGTTCCTTTCCGTCAGTACTTGAACAACCACAACAATTTAGTTATTAATTATTTTAAAGACGACAATCATCGTTTTTTAATAGTCTTGGTTTTAAAACTAAGTCTCAAAAGCAGTAAAAAAAGGAAATTTTGTAAAAAAGTACCTATGTGATTATCTCTGCAGGTATTATGAAGGGCAGACTTTCTCAAGGAAAATTAAAAACATAACGGACGTTTATCGTTTAACAAATTATTTTAGTTTCTATTATGATTAACTATCGTTGTAATAAAGATTGGTTTATGGCGTATGATAGCATGGAATTTTTTAATCAGGCAATTTAAGTCAAAGAAGAACATCGGTTGAACAGCACATGTCTAAAATAACTGTCAACTGCAAAACGGCACTAGACGTTAATATAAGGGTCATTTTACACTTACCCTTTTTTAGACATGTGTTCAACAGTACCCTTAGCACGAATTTTCACTCTTTTACTTTACAGCGTCTTTCCAGTATTTACAGCGATTCTGTACGAAAAAATTGAACAGAGCCGCTGGTGTGCGAAGAAGGAACTAATTTTTTCATTGAATATTTGAAGAAAAGTCAAAGTTCCGTTTTACTTTACGTCTCAAATACTGAAAACTCGTGCTGAGGGTACTGATGTTTAAGTTTTTGTAGTAAGACGGTCAATGTTTTCGACTAAGCTTAGCATCAATATTCTCGTACTTACATGGAGCACAGGAACTTCAAAGACCCTTCCTTTGAAGTCATCGTAGACCTTGTCGGGAGGTGGAAGAACGGGAGACTTGTAGAGACTGCCAGCCCACCAGTTCACCAGGGTTAAATGATTTAGACGATTTGGAGTACCCTGGTTGTAGTAGATGCGAAACCTAAAATTCCACTTTATCATTGACAATAATACATGTCGCAGATATTCATCATCAGACTATAATGTTCCTACTGCTGGAACAGAGGCCTTCTCTCTGTGAGATGGAGTGGGATATAATCCACCACGCGGGTCCAGTGCGGATTGGTAGATGTCACATGTCTTTTGGTTCTAGGAAATGCCGGTTTCCTCACGATGTTTTCCTTCATCGTTTTGAGAGCAGTTGGTGATGAAATAAATTAGGTACACAAAGTAATGCGCCTGGCGGGTTTCGAACTCACGACCTACAACTCGTAAGTCGGGACCGCCATACCACTGGGGCACCACTGCTCTGAAACTGTCGGAGATATTATGCTTAAGCAAATGGTCAAAAGGCTATATAGAGGCCGTGCCTTAACTTCGGACTTGTCCGTCTATGTGTCTGTCAGTAGTGCGTTCGTTCTAGTGTTGGAGAGACGGCGCCTGTGCCTGTCGTGCACACTGATTGATAAAATAATACCCTGCAGGCATAGCATGGCGATTCTCTCCAAGGAAAGATCTCTATTCTACCAAAAATGATAAAGTAATCGACTGTTTTTTTGCACAAGTACGACACGATTCGTACACTATTGAAGAATAGAAACATATCTCTTCTATATTTTAGACATTCTTATGCTAAAATCGATAAAAATGTTTTGCGTTCTGACATTTTGTCTATTCTCGCGTCAACAAAACGCGTTCCTATGGCGCAATGCTAAACTTGCAGGGCAGCAGCCTACGATGGAATCCACTCGATTCTGTAAGATTCTGCTCTTTTATAATACGAATGTTCTAAAAATACCCACAAATAGAGCTAAACTGTACCAAAACTGTCTTCCAAATTGACACTAAGTCCATAAAGCACCTTAATCCTATTACAAACAAAAACTAAATTAAAAACAGACCTTATTGAACAACATTTCCACGTAAACCGAGTCCCTCGCCAAAATGAAGAATGACAGCTTCGTTGTAAGATAATAAAGCAAATAAGTCTCTCTATGTTTTCTTTGGCGCTTATAAAATATAGTGGGCATTCTTGGGCCAACTCGCAATCGGCATCCCAATCGAATTACATGGCACGTGATTGTCCAAGACTTTGTATTCGATGTGGAGCTATTGAACTTCAGAAGGAGGGGGGAAAAATGTAATTTTTAGCCTTACCCCTAGGCGGAGTGGTGGGCAATCAGTTGCTGTTGGTTGTACTGGTAAAGACAGAAGGGTTTTTGGTACAGTTATTATCAATCTCATTACAAAATTTGGTTTGTAAAAAACCCAGGTTTGGTTTGTAAAAAACCCAAGAGCCTATGCACACCACCCTTTTAAACGCGCTGGTGCAGCGCGGTTTAGAAACGCGCTGCACCGGCGCGTCGGCGGTGCGTTTTCATCCAAAGGTTTGCTGTCATTATTTTGTTCTAGGCTGGGTCTGACTTGCATGCGTATCGCGTTTGCATCGCGTCAAACACGTTGCAAAGGCTCTAAATCTCGTTAAATTACGTTATTACAAATCGTGGTTTTGCGATAAACCATGATCAAAGTTGTGTGTCATAACAGCTTTTTTCATTGTGTTTTTGTTTTTGTGTTATTTTCAACCAAATTGTTTTCAAACATGTTCAAATGACTAAGATCCTCATTTTATCAAAGTTTTGTAATAAGGGGGAAAAAACCACGGTTCTGCAGATAAGACTTGTCTGGTTGTCCAAGTTTAAACCAAGATTTATTTGGTTTTTCTAACAGAATTTAATGATGTTTGTATTTTTTTTATAAATCTAAACATCCCGACAACGTAAAAAGTGAAAATGAAACAAAAGAAACAAGTTCTGTAGTCAAGAATACAATAACAGTACCCTTAGCACGAATGTTCACTCTTTTACTATATATGTATTTACAGCTTTTGCTTTACAGCGTTTTTGTATGAAAAAATGGAACAGCGCCTCTGGTGTGCGAAGATAACACTAATTTTTTTCTTGAAAATTGTCAATTTGTATTTGTCAAAGCTCCAGTTTACTTTACGTCTCAAATACTGTGAAAATTCATGCTAAGGGTACAGTTCCGACCAATCCATTCATAATAAACCTTGTCAATACCCATCATTGGAAAGGTAACATTTAAGCCATTCTAGATTGTACGTATGTTTTATTTTTTGTATTTTGAAGTATCTGAAATACCCCAGCTTCAGGTATTTGAAATACAATTAGTAATTACAGTACTTATTTATTAAGCAATGGGGATGGCAACTGGGGAACTAATGGCGCTAGTATAGCTTGTTCCAAACATCGTTATTGTTTCAAATCAGTTTAAATCTTAACCTCTCGAGCCCCCGAGGAAAATGTTTTTCCACTAAATACTAATCGATTTTATGACTTATTTTTCCAAAAAAAAGGATTAATATCGGTTTTTGTTTTGGTGGCACAAAAACGTGCCGTTGGGGATCGGGCGGTTAAAGTTACTTCAAAATAGTACTACGTCATTGGTCGGATTAGGACTAGTCTATGGTGGCGCCATCTACAATTAGCTTTGACTTGCCTTCCCCATTGAATAAAAAAAAAATGAACATTTAATTATTTTGTACTTAGGTATATTAATTTCGTTTCAATTTCATCTATTCTCGTCAAACTATTTCTATAAACTCTATTTACAATGATGACAAGCTAAAACACTAAACAAAGGATGGACCGTTATAATATTATTAAAACGTCAGTATGTCAAACGTTTCACACGAGCGTTTGTTTACGAAATTATGACGTCACTGTTCACTATAGACACAGTATGAAGATAACCAGTAAACCAACTAGATCATGTTCATAGGAACCTTGTGTATTACCAATGACTTATGGCGCCAAAACATGGTCTCTTACTATGGCCATCATTAGTAAGCTCTAAACAGCCCAACGAGCTATGGAGAGGGCTATGTTCGGAGTCTCTCTGCGTGATCGAGTCAAAAATGAGGAGATTCGTAGACAAACCAAATTGCCGACATAGCCCAGCGCATTAGCAAGTTGAAGTAACTGTGGGCAGGCCACTAGCACGCAGAACTGATGGCTGATGAGGCTCTAAGGTTCTCGAATGGACGCGACGTACCGGGGACGTCTATCCACAAGGTGGACAGACGATCTTAGGCCTTACCACGAGCTCTTAACTCGATCCAGTTTAGGCTGTGGGAACAGAGCTATACAAGTCGTGTAGCGCTATCTCTTTCCCACAGCCTAAACTGGATCGTGTGGTAGGCCACCTGATGACGATCACAGGATCGCGCTGGATGAAAGCCGCTTCTAACCGGTCCTTTTGTAAATTTTTGGGGGAGGCCTATGTTCAGCAGTGGACGTCCTACGACTGAAACCAGTATTTAATACACGGCATAACAGTTTGCATGTCTGACCTGAGTTGAAAATACCGAGTGATGATGGCAATAAGTCTACTGTGGCATAGATATTGCATTAACTAGTTAACTCTTCAAATGGAGCGGAAACCGATGTTGAACAGTAAAGTGAGGGAAATATTGAGTGTTGCCAGTCATTTAATGGCGGGAAATGACTATTTAACTATAGCAATAGTAGTCTATTATTGCGGGAGGCCTGTTTAAAATTTTTATGAAAACCTGTTTGGAATTAATTATCGTAAACAACCCAGTTTTCGGATACTGCTCATTTTATATAATTCTTATAATACTGTTGTGATCAATTACTTAAACTCAACTTTTGTTAAATCCCAAACATTTAATATCTAACCAATCGTTAAAAATAATTTATTGGATCTTAACCACAGTTTTAAGTAATAATTATGCATATACTCGTAGTATTAACCGCTAGCCATGGCTTCCAGCATAGCTGAATATAAGCATTCAGCATGGAGTGACCTATTAGCACTTCACAACCCATCTTATTTTGAAAGTCGAGAAAAATTCTTTTCAAATGAAAAAAAAATGTCTCGATAATTTTTTCGCATTCGAGATTGGAATTGTGCCGACGCGGTGTGTATTGGTAACCCAATTACACGGACGCAGGTAGGTAGGTATGTACTTATTAAATTATTTCATTATCCATTAATTATCGCTTCATCAGTATTTCCATTATGCTCTAGTGTAGGGACGGCAGGAGCTTTTATAATGCATGTCTGCTTGTCTAGTTATTAATTGGAATAAGCGTGGGATGTGCTTGAAAAACAAATATTAAAAAGTGTGACAAATATTAAAATAATTATAATCTTTTTATCCATGACCAACATGGATGAAAGGTAAGTTATGAAATCGGATCTTTTTTATTTTATGGTTTAATATCGTCAAATGAGTCCTTGCTTTGTCATCATCATCATCAGCCGTAAGACGTCCACTACTGAACGTAGGCCTCCCCTATAGATTTCCAATAGGACCGGTTGGAAGCGGCTTGCATCCAGCGTGATCCTGTGGCTTCAAAAGATCGTCTGCCCACCTTGTTGGTGGACCGTCCCACGCTGCGCTTGCCGGTGCGTGGTCTCCATTCGAGAACCTTACGGCCTCATTGGTCAACAGTTGTGTCCTTGCCTTGCATGCCATGCCATGCCTTGGGTTTTTTAATAGTGTTACAATCATCAAATTAATCTTCTTACACCTAGGACGGTATTGTCAGATTTATAGGTACTGAGTAAAATCTAGAAGGGTATTTAACAATTTCGTTCGCAGAAATATCTATGATTCTGCTGAAGTAACCTTTTTAAACCCTCAGCTACTGGAATTTAAGTGCACTCCTTGTTGAAGAATTCATTTTGAGGTAAATCGAACCAACCCTAGCTGTATTTATAGCAGCTAGTATACCTACATTTATTTTTGCTGTTTGGCGTTGAATGATTAATAACCTTAATATAGGTTAATTATTGTGATAATACGTGTAATTGATAAAAGGTATCTATTAGTCAAATATTATGTTTTGACTTCATCTGGTTTGGTAAAATACAAATGGGAATACTTTAAGCAAAGAAATAATTAAAATTATTTAATATTGTGTTGCTATTGCTATCACTGCAGTTGACTCGTAACATGAAAAACGTCCTTATAGTCTAAAAAATAAAAAAATACTTAAATATTTTTGAGGAAAGAAAAAATCTGCTACGAGTGGGATTCGAACCTGCGTCTTCTGGATAAGTGGATGGCAACTGGGAAACTAATAGCGCTAGCATACATACAGCCAACCATCGTCAATGGTTCAAATCTTACAGGTACTTTCAAATAGTACCTATAAGACCTCATTGGTCGGGTTAGGACTAAGCTATGGTGGCGCCATCTACAATTAGCTTTGACCGGCCTTCCCCATCGAAAAAAGATTCGGCCTTGACGTGTGGGTTGCGATGGCCTGATTAGAAAGGCGTCTGGATTACTTATCCAGAAGACGCGGGCCGAGTCCCACTCGCAGCAGAAAATTTCTTACCTCAGTTATTGCATTAAATTAAAAAAAAAAGTATTTAAAACTAAAGTATACACAGAAATATTATGAAAGTAAAGCTAACTTACACGCTCTCTCTCGGGTTGGTGATAACTGCGACCCTCATGGCTTCCTTAATGGTCATCAGGAAAGTCTCACTAACCGGTCCGTACGGCCAGTAGAAGAAGTACAGTATCATATTGTGGATCAGATTGTTCTCTGTCAACTGAAATATCAAAATTGTGCATTTTTTTTAACGTGTTAAAGTTATCAAATGAGTCCTCCCACCCCGGTAGGGCGGGAGGGACTGTCAGACTTGTACTGACTAAAATCCACGGTGTCCTTTAATAGCCCTTTCTGTTCCGGGGTCACGGTGATGGAATAAGTCCCGCGACCCCGGCAGGCTTTGGCCCTCTAAAGACCCCGCCCCGTCATTATGCTGACGCTCTTTGAGGCGTGCGTGGAACACAACGCGCCGTTGCGCGTCGACCCGGGCATGGTCCATGGTCGGACAGCGAGATACCCTTTACTCGCCGCCCGCATGCCCACGATCAAAATTACGCATAGAGAAATATTTAAAATATATGACTTTATTTTTGTTCTGTTTCTTAGTACATAAAGTGAATCGTTTATTCCCGTCCGGTGACACCCCTTACTGTCACTGTTATTGGTTGATAAAAATATTCGTCATCGAGTAGCAGTGTTACTGGTTGGTGTATAAATTAATTCCCATCGGGTAACACTATTTCTCGATGAAAAATTTTATTACCAGCCAGAAGAACACTGGTTAGTTGTATGTAATATAGGTTTCTGTAAATATTTATTTTTAGGCCCTGTAAATTTAAATTTTAGTTTTTATTTTGTCATTTTTGTAAATATTTAATTTTAGTTTTAGTTATAAATTTCGTTTTACACTTTGTTTAGTTTTGCTGATCCTCAACAAAAACAACTAAAAAGACAGTTTTATTTGCTTTATAAAATGATTTTAATTGTAGTTCTTTTTCGAATCTATTGATTTTACATTAATTTAAATACTGTAAGTATTAGCGCATCCGTAGCGAATTTCAAAGATTTTCTTTGGAATTCTTTCCACAGTTTTTTTTTTACAATAGTTGTTGATAATACTATGTTTTTTTTTTTTAATTCTTGTTATTTGACAGGTTGGATGACCGTCTGTTTAAAACCAGTAACCCAGCTCAGTAGGATTTAAATTAATATTCAGAATAAATAATGTTGGCGATGTAAATTACAATTGTTGAATTTCCTTGCAGTATCAACTGCACGATTTTAATCATGTTGCCAGCCGTTAATAATAATTTCAAATAGATATATTTAAAGTGATTTATTAATGCAGTCAACGGCATCTTTTTAATTAATGAAAATTGTGAAAATATTTTTGATGAAGTATTTTGTGATACTTATTTTGTTTAATTCTGGTATTTACATGATATTTTTATTAATTTGATTTTATAACTTAAAATAAGTTATTTATATTAATATTTAAGATTATTTAACAATTCTTTACATATATTTTTTTAATATTTTTAAAAACAAGCTCACGTGTTTTTTTGAAATTGTCCCTATTTAACGCTGTGTATTTAATAAACTGTATAGTTAATGTAGATACCTCAACAGTGTCTTAAGATCCACATTCTTAAATATTTATAGAATTTCTTGCCTTTCAAAACTAAGACATACCTAGCTTAAACTCTAATTCAGCCGATCATTGATTACGATGATGCCTGCTCGTACATCCTCACAAACTTTCGCATTTTTAATATTAGTTATTTTTGTACACTGTGTCCACGTTTTGTTGTCTATTTCTATTCTGTCGTTGGTCTGCTGGAAGAGGTTTCATTGTGAAAACAGTACCTGTGTACTCTTTTATCTGTATGTTATTTCTTGTATCTATGTGTTCAGTGTACATAAATAAAAAAATAAAAAATAGCTCCTAAAATGTTGGCAAGTCCGTTGTTTGTCTGACCGGTATTCTTTGTCCGGATATCACACAGACAATTTGAGCAGAGACTATTTAAACTTTAATTAGGACGGTCTTTGTTTGTTTGGAAGATGGCCATTAGTGCGGGCCGTACATGTGTCAATAGTTTGCCGCCTTCCCGCGTTCCAAGCTTACGGCGCGTTTCAAGCTTACATTCCGTTCCAAGCTTACATTCCATTCCAAGCTTACGGCCTGGTCCAAGCTTACGGCGCGTTCCAAGCTTACATTCCGTTCCAAGCTTACGGCCCGTTCCTAGCTTACAGCCCGTTCCAAGCTTACGGCACGTTCTAAGCTTACACCCCGTTTCAAGATTACGTACCGTTCCAAGCTTACGTTCCGTTCCAAGCTTACGGCCCGTTCCGAGCCCACAGCCCGTTCCAAGCTTACAACCCTTTACAAGTTTACGGCCCGTTCGCGACCTTGCCGCTATGAGCGGTATCTAAGCACGGGGTGGCGATATGGCAAATGTGTTGAAATGTTTTAAACACGACACGAGACGGCGACTGTGAGTACGTGGTGTGGAGAACGCTCCGCTGTACCGCCCGCCGTATTGCTCACAGCTTAGACCAAATTTGTGAATGGATCGTTAGGGCGCTTTGCGGACGCTTTTACTGTAGCTTCGGAAAACTTTAAGCGGATTGTATGTATGTATTTAAACCTTGCTAAAAAGTTCTATGTTTTCGAGTTAAATGGAAGGGATTATACTTTGAATGTTTTATTATGAAATTACTTATAAATACTATTAATATTATTAAAATTGGGTTTGCTCACTAAAAAGGAACTGGAACTCCTGCACAATGATAAAATACAGAAAAAACTGTTGAACTTCGAAAGGCTTTGACATGAACAGTGATGAGGAAGAGCTTCTGAATGCTTTTATTTATGAGTTTTGTTTAGCTACTCTATTCTTTTTTGTTTTTACAGAATAAGTTACACACATCACTCTAACAGACCTTCAAAGATACCGTCATGTTTATGTAATTCTGATGGAAAAAATTGCTGCTTCCTAATATTATTATCATGTTTAAATTACCTCAAACAGAATATTCTCACATTCATATGGTTCACAGAGGATGAGGCTCGTTCTTTGATCTGACACATCCAAAGCCTTTTTGAGGAACTTGTAATACTGAAACAAATATAACAAGGGAAATATTAATTAGATTTAAAGTATACCAGCAATTGCCCGTCACTTTATTCGTGGAATATAAAATCAAGTATCTTTATTTATTATTTTGAAGAGACAGTTGTATTTTCCTGTGGAAAAATGTAGAAAATAACAATAAGGAAAACATAATATATTCTCCTATTAAGACAATAGTAAGACGCACAGGCAGAGTTTCTATTGGTACAACAGAAAGTGTTTTTTAGAAATAATCCAATTAATTTCTTAATAAAGATATTTATCTCGGAAAAAAACCTTGTCTTTAATGAAATCAAGAAATTCAGGCTACTAAGATTTAAGGCGGACCTAGTTTCTCCAACTAGGTGAAGCACGGAGACTATCAATTTGGATTTGGGTTCCATGCTCCAACTGACGACGTTAGGGCTGGTGTACACAATGCCGCCGCCATTCGCTGGTGTATGTTTTTGCGGCGGCGCGACGGTGCGATAACGGCGCGATGTGGGCGCGGTAGCGGCGTGGCGTGGTCACTAAGGCACGGTGGCGGCGCGGTCACTAAAGGCGGGTCCAGACATGTATCATTTGCCCGATCCAATCACCGTATTGTCGACGCGTATCATGATCGCATATTATGTGGACTGGTAATGATATACGTATCATGAGACGGAATCTCGATACCCCATTATGATACGGCCCGTCCCATGAGCGTGTCGGTTTTTGTTCGATCATCAAAGGTGATACAGAATTGTGAAGATGTAGACACAGAATGTGAAGAAGACGGATACGGAGCAAATCGGAGGCGTCCACAACTTGATACGGGGCTTGATACAATACGCAGATACGGATACGGTGATCGGATACGGTGATAAGATCGGTCAAATGATCATGTCTGGACCCGGCTTTAGGTGTACACAGCATAGAGGTGCGGTAGCGGTGCGTTGTCGGCGGGGCGGCGGCGCGCGGCGGTATTGTGTACAGGAGCCCTTGTACAGTGGAACAATAACTGATTTACGTTACCTTTTGCTTGTTTTCGTTAGTTGCGATGTTCAAATTAGTAGTTAGAACATCATGTCGGCTCAACATGCGGAGCAGTTCCAATAAGTCTTGTGATCTGTAAGAGTAAAATTAGCTTATGACCCTAATAATGCTAATAGGTAAGTACTTTATGCTCTCGTGAAAGCCGATATATACGGGTTAGTTTGTAAAACATTGTCAATATTTCTAAGGCTGAAAGTACTTATTGGTTTTAACAATTTTTACTATCAAATCAACCCACAAAAGGTTGTTAAACTTTCACAAATAATAACTCTGTATTATGGATCAAGTATCTTGACTTGGCCTACAAGGATATCAACCTGTGGGATGTGGACTTAGTGATCATTGTGTCGATAATCGTGTCGGTACTTGGCTTAATTGCCAATAACCTCTTACTTCATTTAAGAAGACTGTCTTTTCATGTAAGAAGGTTGTCTTTTGGCTGATCAAAGACCTGAGTCAGAAAGCAGTATTTCTTGACATGAATTTATAGCGGTGTATTATCCAATGTCCGTTTTTAGGGTTCCGTAGTCAGCAAGGAACCCTTATAGTTTCGCCATGTCCGTCCGTCCGTCCGTCCGTCTGTCCGCAGTTTAGCTCAGAGACGCACAGTACTAGAGAGCTGTAATTTGGTGTAAATATACGGATTTGTTGTGCCGAAAAAGTGGTAAAATAAAATCTCGTAAAATATTTTTTTTTAGGGTACCTCCAGTACTTACACGTTAAGTGAGGATTTTTTTTTTCTCGCGTACCCCTTAGTGTGGGGTATCATTAAATAGGCCTTTAAAAAATAATGATAGTTTCCATTAACAATTTTTTGATGAAAAAATTCGTTTGTGAAATATTAAGCTTTAAAGTGCTAAATTTTGCTCGATTCGAGTGTCCCCCCCCCCCCTCTACCAGCTAAACGGTTATGTTTGGGGGTGTGAAAAAATTCACAATAGTAGTACATATAACGAAGTTTAAAAGAAAATTATCATGACTAAGTAGGCTTTACAACTTTACGAGTAATAGTCGACCAACTTATAAAATGTACTTAATATCATATTTTCTTAAACAAAATGTATCGGAGACAACTGCAAATGTAAGTTTGTCAACTTTATTTTTACAGCTTTTATATGTACTTATGTTTTTACGGTATGTTTTTGGGGATAGGTAGGTTTTTATCGTCAAATATTTTTAACTAAATTCAAAAAAAGGAGGAGGTTCTAAATTCGTTGTAATCTTTTTTGTTATGTACTCGTATTTTCCCCGATTTCTCAAAGACTCCTGGACCGATTTTGAAAATTCTTCTTTTTAAAATTAAATTCAGCGAATCAGTTTAGTTAGTTCGCATAAGTATTTTGATGGGCAACTACGGAACCCTACACTGTGCGTGGCCCGACACGCACTTGGCCGGTTTTTTAATACGTTTTCACGTCTAGTGGATCAAAAAATTTGGATAGAAAATCAAACAAGGACCTGAATTTAGAGATATAATAGTTTTTTTCGTCCACCTTTTCTTGTTTGGTTGGCAACATCATCAAATGAGTCCTACCGCCCTGTGCAGAGTGAAAAAAACTGGTTAACCCTGATAAAACGTAACCCTGTTCCTTTTGCGTGGAGTATTCCTCTAACACGGTCCCGTAACCTTTTAGCCCTGGGATATCTACCACCAAAAACTAGAAAGTCTTTTCTTTTTTTTGGTTCATAAAAATCTAAATATACATAACTCAAAGGTACTAACATAGTGATCAATCAACGCACAGCCCAAACCACTGGAGGGATCGGTCTGAAAATGTGTATGTAGGTAGATGTTGTGTACGTGGCATCCGCTAAGAAAGGATTTTGATCAATTCTACCCCCAAAGGGATAAAATAGGGGATTAAAATTTGTATGAAACTTTTGTCAATTTTATAAAAAATACATTGTTAAGTTCCGACATCCATGCGAACGAAGTCGCGGGCACAGCTAGTAAAAATATTTCAATAGGGTAGTTTCCAGGGTCAAAATAATTACATTCTATTTAGTCCGTATTTTAGATTATAAAAAAAATATTGGACACGTATTTTTTCTTTTTTCGATTAAAAAAAAAAGAACAAAGATAATAGCCTATTTAAGTTACCTGTGACGTCACTCTGCGCGAAAAATGCCACGCATCGTGACGTCACACGTAACTTTAATAGGCTATATCTTTGTCATTTTTGGTCTAATTTACAAATAAAAAAATACGTGTCCCTTATTTTTGAATAATCTAAAGGACGGACTAATTACATTTTTGTAGGCAACTAGCCTATTCTCACGTAAAATCTTACCTGATAGCAGTAGAGTTTCCCCTCACTATCGTGATACTCTTCGACGGCAGCGCTTGTGCAATATCTTTGACAGCTATTGAGAAGTCTTTGGGCAGTTTCGTCAACACGTCTGATGTAATATCTCGAATATCGAAGAAACCGAAAACCGAGTTTACGGAAAGGAATATGAGCAGTATTTTTTGTATGAGGTTCATTTTTACCTGACCACGGTAGAATTTAAAAGAGGGTAGTGGTTTTTACTTGATTTGTTATTACGATATCTGTAAGGAGCGTTTCACTTAGGTTGAAAGATTCTGCCTATCATCGGAGAAACCTAAAAGCTTTGACAGACAACAAGTTAAGTCGTGGCGGGGCGCTAGGCGTGGGATGCTCTTGGCGTCCTTACTTACTATTAAAATATATGCAAGATAGTCACACAAAACACGTCGGCGTTTAGAGGGCGACCCACGCCAAGGAAACGCCACGCTACCATCGCGCCACGCCGAGCTGCTGTTTGGCAAAGCTTTTAATATTGTTACGAGTTTTATATTTTATTGCCACTTAATACTTTGTCTTTTTTTTTTATCGTGGTAAAATCATGAAATGAGTCGTCCTACCAATGGCAGGACGGGAGGGTTACACGTGTACTGACTAAAATCCACGGTGATGCTTCAATAGCCCTTTACGTTCCTGGGTCACGGTAACCTGACGAGAGAGTCCCGCGACCAATGAGTACTTTATCTTCAAAAATTTGTTTCTTATAAAACCTTTGTCAAAATAAACTGAAAAAGTCTCTTAATCACAAAAACTTGAACACGATATAATAAATGACACTCATGTACTAAAGCAAAAAAATATGAGCTTGATTTAATGCCGTCTCCCAACTACTTAGTTCGACGGACTGACTTGCAACTAATTCTATCTAATATCTTATGAGTTCTTATGTTATATTTTAGGCAAAGAGAAAAACGCAGAAGCGACAGACAATTTTTGGGTGGTGGGCAGTGTGCGTAGGTGTAAAAATAATCGTTTGAAGCAAGACAAAAATCCTATATTACTCGTATCTATTCTATTATGTGTCCATAGGTACAAGTGTGAAAAAGACAAACAGAAATATGGAAATATTTCACATCAAGCATCTAGGAAAATAGCTAAAGCCTTACTGATGACAGATATTGTTGTATCTGTTATATAATACGATGACTTCACTATATCGCGGTGTATTCACGCCGACATCATCATCTAAACAAAAGAGGTTATGATCCTAAGACTCTCTTATGGTAGCCATACACCATCCTGCCTATCGAACGATCGATTTGACGCTTGCAATTGTTTCTAATCGGCAGTTCGTCCATATGCACCATACACCATACTGCCTATCGTACGATCGATTTGACACATCGTCAAATCTGCAGCAGCGATGCCAACTTAGCAACTTTATAGCTAGATCTAGCTATTATTCGGTGACCGATAGCTACAAATTTATAAAATTTTAGCTGTCGTCACCGAATAATAGCCAAATGCATCACTGCTGCCGATTTGACGTTGTGTCAAATCGATTTGATGACCTGTCAAATTGGCATGTCATGCCATCAAATTGGCATAAATCGCCCATACACGGTCAATTCTATTTGATCAAATTGGCAGTATCATGCCGATTTGACAAATAGGCAGTATGGTGTATGGCTACTATTACAAACGAAACCTTTAAACGTAGATACCTAAATTTTGGTCAGAAGGTGCAGTTTATTATGTAGGCGTGTATGCCCAGGAAGGATTTAGCGAAGATCCACCTCTAAGGGGATGACGCTTATGTTAAACTTATTCCATGGTTATGTAATTTTGAAGCTTGTCAAGAATATGATCATATACATAAATAGAAAAAGTATGGCATTATTAGTTTTTTAAAACTACCCTCTATTGGTTATCTAGACGATGCTTAAGTTTGCTGTCTGGAAAAATCATAACGCGCGGGCCGATTAATTTAAAATGAGTATTATTTTATACATTATATATTAGATTCAAAATAGTCAAAAACGTGTTTTAGGATTTTTCAAAATTATTCTGTACAATAATGTAAATAAATGGTAATTAATCCTATGATCTCATAACTGATCAAACACCTGACAGTTCTATTAATTTAGCAAGTCTTTGTCGTCTGTGCAACGAAGTATATCGGGTCCCCTCCCCACGGGTCGGCGTGGATTGGCATTTGACGAGTAAAGTGGCTACTTTTCATCGGAAGGGCCCACATGACCGATGAGTTGAAAGCTTTACCGTGTTGCCTTCTACATTCAACACCTTTGGTTTGAGGGATGAGGTTATACGTGAGTGACGCAGTTTTGATTCAGTATGACCGGATTTAATCTACCTCATACTTGTACCGACCCCCTTAAGCAGTTAACGGATTCAGTCAAATAAATGATGAATGAAAAGAAGATGCAAACCTGGAATTTGAACCCAGGACTTAGCAGTCACGCTTGCGTTTACTAGTCTAACTAACAAAAAATGTGAAACTATAAAATGCCAAGTATACAAAACCTCTCGTGGGGTAATTCAGCCCATGTTACTGAACAATGTTTGTTCCAAGACTTTTGGAAATCCGCAAAAAAAAAAAAAGATTTTTCATACTGATGAGCCCGATCAATTTCTCATTTACGAGTATGTATGAAAAAAAAATTTTTTTTTTCTTAAAGCGGCTGTGTTACCCCACGAGAGGTTTTTGCGCTATTAACGTTACACGTTGTATAATAATTATGTAAGTTACTGCACGGTTTGATATTGAAGGTTAAGCCGCGTTTGCCAAAATCAGTCGAGGGTGGGTGACCATAAATAAAATAACGAGTTTCTCTCGTGTCCCGACACTAAAAAAATACAAAATAATGTAAAAAACAAAAGAAAAAAAGAAACAATAAAACTAATAAATGTCCTGGTAGATGATGAGAATGATAGTCAAGAAACTGTCTGCACTGCTTCCAAATTCTGAACTTTGTTCGTCTTTCCGAAAATTCTAGAGGACTAGAAAAGATTCCACAGCAAATGAATTAAATTCAGTTGAAATGAACCCACGAATGGAGGCAGCTTGGATATGAAAAATGTAAATATTTACAACGTCTTATTTAATTTATTCTTTGTTATGGTCTAGATTAAATTTGCCTGCCTAGGGAAATCACAAAGTAAAATTTGTTAAGTTGCCCACAATATTTCATTGTGTATTTTTCGGTGCTTATGCTGAAACTTGTTTCTTTTGATGAACAGCCGTATATAAACGGCCTGTTTATATTACTGAAAACGACTGAATTTCACCAAGATACCTTAAGGTTTAAATCTGTTGTAACCACATAGTTTTAGGTTATAGATTCAGGATGCATCGCTTATTATTATAATTTAATGATGCATAGTGAAAAAAAAGGATTTAATTGCGTAAAAGGATTTCGATATGAGGGCACCTAGGAAGCGTCCAAAAACAGGCATGAGATGGATAGGTTAGGTTCGATTTGCATGACGACGCTCATATTATTTTTGGTTCCGCTAAAAACTGCAGACCAAAATAGGAACCCCGCGCAGCAGGGTGCCGTCACCAAAATCTCCTATATGCTTACTATAATAATAAATGCATACGATTTAAACGCACAAGCGTTATTCGCACATTCATTTGTCGAGTTGAGGTAGGCACTCGATTTTTTAAGACCATGTTAAGCTGCCAAGCAACTTTTTTGTCAAAACAGCTTTCATGTAAAGGAAATATTTAAACTTTTCGACAAGAGAAAACCTATGAACTACAAAGTACTCGTAGAACGTAGATAGCGTGACACAAAGAGGTATAACTTTTAACCAAACACACTTAAAAGTTGAAGAGTACGTTCGGTATGTATAACAAGGTATTGAGAGACTGTTAGCATTTCGCCTGCTCTATAGTTTACATCATTCAGACACTTACATCTGGCTAAGTCGACTCATACAAATTGTTTGGTGCTTGGACTGCCAGACGATGTTGAAAAGTGAATTGAATTAAGTTAAACACTGTTTTAGGCTATCACGGTTTTTTTCACAATTTGAAATGTCACTTACGTGATATCTTCCGTGATTGTTTATGATTTTGAGTTCCCAATATTAGCGCCATGATCGCGGGATGACTGGATCAGTTATCCCGCGATCGAATAAACAATCACGGAACCGGAAGATATCCCGTAAGTGACATTTCAATGAAGTTAGTTGGTAGCATGCATAACGATAGAAAATCGTTGGTAGTTCTGTTATAATGGTTTTGAAATGGACACTTTTATTACATCGTCTTAAACTTTTTCGTCTGTGCGTTGTATGTCGCGTGACGGTCGGCCGCGGAGTAGGGATAAAGTAAAAGGTAAGATTCCCACCAACCGGCCGGAATCGGCGGCATTTTACAATGCGGTAAAGAATATTGAAATCTATCAACAGTAAATACAGTTAATGTTTGCTTGCAAAGTTATCTCCGTCGGCATTCCGCGACACGTAGCGACGTGTCCCTTATGTTGCTTGCAAATATGAACTGTATTTACTGTTGATAGATTTCAATGTTCTTTACCGCATTGTAAAATGCCGCCGATTCCGGCCAGTTGGTGGGAGTCTTACCAAAGGCGCTCGTCAGAGCAGCCAAGGCCAATGTGGCGCCGCCTTATGTTCGCATCAGCTGACCGTGTAGTTTAAAAAAATAATGTGAAAAAGTTTCACTTTTATCGTGGTTTCATAAACCACACATTGCTTTTTTTATCGTGATAGAATCATCAAATGAGTTGGAGGACTCATTTGACCCAGGGCGGGACGAGAGGGACTGTTAGACTTGTACTGACTAAACTCCACGGTGATCCTTCAATAGCCCTTTACGTTCCAGGGTCATTATTACCTGACGAGACAGTCCCGCGACCCCGGCAGGTTTTGGTCCTCTAAGGACCATCAGATTCGTGGCAGATTTTTGAGGTGGGCATGGAACACCCATCTCTCTTGATTAAGACAGAGATGGGTGATTACATGTGTGTCGTCCCTTTTCATCACATGTCAATTCTAAGACAGACGACTCCCTTTTAATTTAAGCTTTGTAAGTTTACGAGATAACATTATACCGTATGGTTCATTAAGTGTTTTAATATCATGTCACACGGTGCTTTATGAAAATCCAAGACAATGTAACTAATGAGTTACGGAGTAAAAACTTTCTTGTAGTAGGAAAAAAACGATTACTACCAGATTTGACGTAAACGTTTCATACTTCTTCTAAATCATTTGAAATTGGCCGAATGGGCGTATGTAAGAACCTTTGTCATAGTTATACATCAATCGTAGAAATATTCCTCAGTAATAAAGAAAAAATCTATAATTTAGAATTCATTGTTTTGGAAAAACACTGAGACTCATTTCAATTTCCTTTTTTTTTTTCGTGGCAGAATCATTAAATGAGTCCTCCCATCCCGGGCAGGGTGGGAGGGACTGTCAGACTTGTACTGACTAAAATCCACGGTGTCTTTCGGTAGCCCTTTGTGTGCCGGAGTCGCGGTATACGTATGTCCCACAACCCCGGCAGGACTGTGGCCCTCCATAGGGTGCCCAGTCACTACGCCGACGCTCCACAAGGCGCGCCCGGGCGTGGTTCATGGTCGGACAGCGAGTTGCCCCTCACTCTCCGCCCGCATGCTCGCGCCCACGGTGGCCGGAGATTGTCCCGCGACATCCGTCGCCGTGAGCGTCTACCACATCATTTCAATTTACTTTCGTTAATTTTGAATATCGTGCATAGATCCATAGTGTATAATGCGGTCCTACCTATCACATGTCACATGTTGTCGACTTGAGGGCTATCGGTCCCTGAATTATTAATAATCCCGTGAAATATCAAAATGTAGCCACTTATCATCCGTCTGGAATAGTTCAATGTCACAAATAATAACTAAAACTTGCTTCAACAAAATAATGAAAACTGGATTAAGTGCTTCTAGCTTTTTTTAATCTGTTATGAGTCCCAAAAAAAAATAAACAGATTAGATCCCTGTGGATTATCGTAATCTCGGCAAGAGTAAGATCATTCTTCATCATCACATGAATAAAGGCGCAATCCGTCTGTTGTCAAAATTTAGCTATACAACGGGTAACACCAAATGTGCAAAACCTCTCGTGGGGTCACTCAGTCTATGTTCCTGAACAATTTTTGTTCTAAGACTTTTGGAAATTCGCAAAAAAATATTTTTAATGCAAAATGAGAAATTGATCGGGCCCATCTGTATGAATAATCTTTTTTTTTTGCGTATTTCCAAAAGTCTTAGAACAAAAATTGTTCAGTAACATGGGCTGAGTTACCACACGAGAGATTTTGCGCATTTGGTGTTACACGTTGAATACGAGTATTGTATGTTTAACTGTAAAATTAATCTAGTCATAATTCCGGGTATAGTGGTAACTTTATTGAGACATGAACAATGTCGCACATCCAATAGACGACTTTATGAAATGTTTTTAACCATTCAAAACATTGAAATAATGTAATGATATTGTTGCCAAGGTTCAAACTCGCTTATCAAAGCTAACCGAAGCATAGTCTATAAAACTATCTATGTATGCAAATTCCTGGGAACATATTCTGCGTATTAGCAACATATCCCAATAGATCTGCCGCTATTATGCATAACTTGTGTGTGTAAGCTCTAACATACACCCGGCATTACCTGTTGTATCACCGCGGCGGGTGTCACAGGAAACTGTACACCGATGAGACTAGTTCCTTAGGTGAAGGCGGTGGTTTATGTAAGAAACTGCTAGCGTTCTTATTTTTAGTAAATAAGGGCTCATGTCAAACAAAATATTACTTATAATTTCAGCGTTACTCTGCTTAGCTTTTCGTCAATTGTAGTGTGGCCGGCGTTCTGTATAAAGATGTAGACACATACTCGTACTTTACATGGAGTGACTGCCTTTAAGAAAGAAAGAAAAAGTTTTATTGGACTCACATACGATAGAACAACATAAAATTAAAAACAAAGATGTAAAAATTAAGTACAATAAACTTAAACTACAAATAAATTTAAATAAAATAAAATAACCAATTTTGGTCCTGTACGAGTCCAAAAGGCCCCTATCTCAGCATAAGCTGTGGCAAACGCTAGTTATCACACTTGTAGCCTACTGACTACTTAGGAACCCTTTATTCCCATTTGCCACCTTCAGGCTTGCCACCGGGGTGGTGGTTGGCACTAATAGGTTGCATTTACCACCCTAGTAGTCAATGTACCAGTATCTACTTAGATTCATCTGCCCCCTTCGTTATAGTAGAGGGTTTATTTGCATTTCATATTGGACATTATCATTAGTTATTGGTATCAACCATCACCCTGGAAGCAAGCTCGAAGGTGGTGGATGTTAACGGACAGGAGAACTTCAACTGTACAACGTTCAGTACATGTAGTCATAGCCATTTATTCCCATCGGTTACCTTCAAACTTGCTATCAATTGGTGGTTCATTCTAATTTCTACTGATAATGTCCGATACGAAATGTATCATGAAGGCTATTATTTCGGTTTTGGGTCCTATGCTCCAACTAATGATGCTATTGGACAGTGATGCAAAATATGCTTTAATTGGAGCACGGCGAGCCTTTTTTGTAGTCTCCGTCCTTACACAGGTGGAGAAACTAAGTTCACTTTATCATCTGGTGGAGAAAATAAGTTCACACTTCACTGTCATCTGTAGTAGCGAAGATGACACAGCCAATTCTTACAAATGGTGGCTAGGGACATTGGCTTAGTGTGCTTAAGGCATAAAGGAAACTCTTAGTATTGATGATCACCCATCCACAGACCAATCTTGGCAAATTTTGAAGGACGATTGGTTGTTACTATTTACATAGAAACACTGGTCGAGTCAATGTGACTGAATCTCATGAGCTTTAAATAAAGTAT
The DNA here is from genome assembly GCA_036375495.1 of Agrotis segetum. Classification (NCBI taxonomy): domain Eukaryota; kingdom Metazoa; phylum Arthropoda; class Insecta; order Lepidoptera; family Noctuidae; genus Agrotis; species Agrotis segetum. The sequence continues at coordinate 1,305,348 of JAQSVV010000586.1, read as the reverse complement.
TAAAAAAAGAATTTGGAAATAACCTATCAAAAAAGTTGTCATCATTGCAAAGTTATCTCTTCTTATCTAGGCCCTTCGTTTTTTTTGAGTTAGCTATTTTTCATATTTACCAATACCATTACTTAAAAATCAGTGAGTGCGAAATAACAGCTCACACTATGGATACCAGATGCTTGGCCAAAAAAAACATGTTTTCTTTTTTTTCTGAGTAGGTACATGTTTATAATATTTTTCAGAATGATTTATAACTTAGTACGGGAATTCTGTTGAATTTTGAAATACCAAACCGCTATCGCTCTTCAATTGCGCCATATCCACTACCTGCTATATGAATTTCTACCTTGCTGCTCCAATTTCACAGACGGTTTCACAATGTGAGCGCCGAATATTTCACTCGATATTAATATTACAAGGTGGGAGCATGTGGGAAGCGTATAGTGATAATGTTTTTCGAGTATATTGTTAGGTTAAACACTTAGAACATATAACGGTACAGTTTTTTTCTATATAGGCTTACTTTCTAAGCTATTTTCGATAAAAGATCGTAAATATATTCGAGTTTATTGAAGTATTTCTTTAATATTACTCTGTTACTCCTAATATACGTTTAGGGGAAATGATTTTCGGGAAAATGTTTCTTTACAGTTTGAGCGGCGACCTTTTAAAAGTGGGTGGGTCCTGCCGTAGGAGTACATAACTCTCCATAAATATGTACAGCGGAGTTATATATGTACACTCCTACGGTCAGTACATATGTATAAGGAGTTGTGTCGCAGCCCGAATTAATCCGTCCAGCAGGGACATAGCTTCTCTCATTGGTTTGCAATAGGCTTTTTAGAGTGTATAATGGTAACCTTAATTTAGTCGACCCACGATCTAATGTATGGTGATTTCAAAATGTTGGCATTGTGCTACCGATTACTTGAAAGCAGTCATGGACAGAAAGTAGTCATGGTGCGAAGTAAGCACTACGCTACGAAACCATACAGTAGCGCTACATATCTTACAGGCCACCGCAGTGGCGGGCAACCTTTTGTTAGGTTAGGGCAATAAAGTGGCAAAATAAAGTAACGGCAGACAACAATTTTTATATTGAACGCCGGCAAGAAATTTTATTTAAATTATTTATTTATATAATTAACGGTTATCCTCCTTATCCATTAATGATTAGTATAAAACAATCACGGGTTTCAAGGAGCCTTGCGGTGCCGCCCGATGCTACAGGCTAATGGGACTTCAGTTTCAGCCAATTTTTACTCTATAATTTTTGATGAGAAGTGTTCAACTAAAAACAAAAAATTATAATATTTGCCTAAAATATTCTTTATTTATCTTTTTTGAGATAGACGTGTTCTTGACTTTAGTCTAGTTTTTTTTTTCAGACAAAATAATTTATCTAATTTTTTTTTTGATAATTTGATGTTCTTTCTTTTTCGTATTATTATAACTGTCTGTGTCTGGCTTTATTACGTTCACAGTCATATATCAAGCAGCCTAATTTATTTACGAAAATAAGTTAGAATAACAAAATAATAATATTTTATTTGTTTTCGTCCAAAGTTGTCACATTCAATGAGTATAATTCTGTGGCCGTATCTAACGTTTCTAGTAATAAATTATTTAGTATGTTTAACAATGCACGTTACTGACTGCCTCGGGCGATAATTAGCAAATGTTGTGTCGTAGGATTCTGCTGTTATTGTACCAGAACATTAACTATCCCAATCTATCAAACTGTCCCAATCGAATATGAACCTATCTGTTTTAGTGATAATAATATATACAACATGTTACGTTAATAGTGCAAAACCTCTCGTGGGGTAACTTAGCCCATGTTAGTGAACAATGCTTGTTCTAAAAAAAAAAAAAAAAAATTATACTGATGGGCTCGATCAATTTCTCATTTTGTATGAAAAATCTTTTTTTTTCCCAAAAGTTGCTCTGGATCCACATGATGGATATGGCCCACTCCTTCTCAGAGAGAGGAGGCCTGTGTACCAGCAGTGGGGACAATATAGTCTGATGATGTTTCTTGCACGTTCTTCTCCATAGAGATCTACTTCTTGGAACGTGCATCTACGGTACTTTCACAGTTTTTATGTCTTGTGTCTGGGACCGTAGCACCATAACTATTTTTATACTTGTTTTATTTTATGTCTTTTGACAATTCATAAGTGCCTGTAATTGGCCTAGTTGAAATAAACGATTTGATTTGATTTGATTTGATGAAAAAAATGTTGATGAAAAATTTGGCTTGGGGTTGGTTGATGTGCACAATGAAGTATGTACTAGGTTTTGACCCGTATGTTCAATCTTTATACTATGTATACACATATATACTATGTATAAAGATTGTCAATCATAAATTAGAGAAAAAATACAAAAAACAAAAAGTGCCGACAACAATATTTTTGTGTTCATATCGGATAATGATTTTTTTTAATGTTTTATGCGAAACGCTAACGACGTCTTCCAGGGTCTCATCTACATCTACTTGGAACCTTTATCAAAATTTGTTTAGAGCTTTGGAAAGAGTAACAAACTTAATTTCCTATTTTGAAATATTAAGTTCTTATGCGAGATGCACCTAAAATACGAGTACATAGCAAACGAACAATTGCCTTTGTCTAAACTTTGGTAAAATAGACAATTTCCTTCTCAAATTTCTAGTTAATATCCGACCAATTTTAACACGAACAAACGTAACAGACAGAGAGATAGACCGACAGACAGACAGCCGGAGTATCGACACTCCGTTGTTGATGTAGTGGCCTTAAACACTCGTATATTATGACTGCTGATTCCGAACTGGGCCTTTATTTTTAGCGTGGTAAAATCATCAAATGGGTGACTTGCCGTCCGATCACGGACCATGCCGGGTGACAGCGCGTCGTGTTCTACGTGCGCCTCATAGAGCTGGAGCCTTAAAGGTGTACGTCCACAGGTCGTCATCGCACGTATCGTACGAAACGGATTTTAGTTTGCCTTGTATGAAAACTCATACAACTGCGTCCACTGATCCGCATCGTACGGACGGCTCATCGGCAATGCCTTAATTTATGCGATGCGTACCGATGACGTTATACGGAATGCCGATTAGTGGAAGCGATAAATGTGGCATCGGCAATCCGATTGCTGATACTCGCGTCGGCAATCCGATCGCTGCCGACACAGAAATCCGTTTGATGCGATGCATCCGATACGTACGATGCGGACCTGTGGACGCTTACCATATTGGCGGCCGCAAACATTAGTTTATTTTAAGTTCGGAATTCGAAATGATGAATGAAATTAAACAACACACACAAAACATGCACACACATTTATTTGTATGAAATCACTGTGTACGGATGAAAACGGATGACCTGATCAGGAAAACTGATGTATGCGGCCAGGCTTAGAAGCCTGCTGGGTTCGTGGGACTGTCTCATCAGGTCACAGTGACCCTGGAACGTAAAGGACTATTGAAGTATCTCTGTGCATTTCAGTCATTACATGTCTGACAGTATGGGTAGGAGGACTCATTTGATAATTTTAGGACGATGAAAAAAAGCTGAAATATTGTTAATGAATGTTATTGCTGTTTATGGAAATAAACTGTTCTGGCTCACTAAGTTGTGGATTTTTCCACTACTCAGCGGAATAAGTAAAATTCCACTGAATGTGTAAAACAATATTTTGTTTATTTAGGTACTCATTCGTTTCTCAATAGTTTTAAACACATTATTCTGAAAAGGAGAACTGGTATATAATGTTTTTAAATTGGAATACTTGTGGAATGATCGATTGATCCGTCGTCTTTCAAAAAGGTTTCTTTAAACGAGCAATTCTTGTATATTTATATATAATCAGGATCTCGGAAACGGCTTTTTCGGAACGGGTTTTTTCATAACCCAAGATACCGTTGCCCCGGAACGTAAAGGACATCCGAAGGAACACGGGTGGATTTTAGTCAGTAAGAGTCTGACAGTCCCTTCCGCCCCACCCAGGGCGGGAGGACTCATTTGATGATTTTACCAACTTAAAAAAAAAGCTCGTTCAACCAGATATCAATAATAATTATGTGACATTAATAGTGTGAAATAGGAGGTGACAACAACAACTAAGCAAATCGAACTAGTCCATCAGTTAAAGATTTGAAAATTTTGATATTGACTAATCGATAATGGGGGCTGTGACGTCGTAACTAGTAAGAATTAAACATATAAGACTGATGCATTGAGAATTTACACGGATCAAATAATTTTAGAAAATCTAACTTACAAACCAATTAGATTTTTCATTCATCTTGCCCATAGGTAGTGAAACAAAAAAAAAAAAACATTGTAATCAAATTCCAACAAGAAGTTATTTTTAGAATAAAGAATAGTTTGTTGGAAAAGCTTATTTCCTGTTGACGTGTAGTTGTAGCGGTGACCGCAGGCGTTCCAGCAGATTGGCTGCACCGCACACCGACCACGCCCTTTTAAAAACAATTACTGTTTCCTAGACTTATTGTGGAACATTTTTATCGGGAGTAAAAACTTGAGTTGAGGACACGTATATTCTGAAAACAAAATACATAATATGAAAGAAGATCGTTGATTATTAAGCATGGTATACACAGAGCTAATAAATCAAAGATAGTCATTTAAAAACTAGTTTTTATTGTGATAAAATATAAGTTACGATGGACAAATTCGATGGGTTTGCGGCGTTTCATTACAGAGTTCCTATAGCCATCTTCAGGCTCCATCATCGGGTCAGCTGCTGTCATCAAAAAATTGCATTGTCAAGCGATATACATATACCTACGTGCAAAATTTCAGCTCAATCTGAAACCGGGAAGTGGATCAAATGCAATTAATTATACCTTTTATTGCAGGCATCAATGAACACCTGTGAGAAACTTGCAAGATTTGATTACAGACAACGGGACAGGTAAAAGTAAATAAAAGCTAGTAAAAATGATAAATGTCATTAAGACCGCTAAGCGCCGTTTAATAATGCTAGGCACGCCCTGACCCACATGTAGCACACAACGTGTCATCGACTTGGGCTCGGTCCCTATCGGACGGTGAGCTACCCATTTCTCGCCGTCCCCTAGCTTGTGCCCACGTTGGAGAACGCTTGCGTATATTATATACTCGTACATATTACGTATAGTGGCTGGGGCGTCAGACAAATCCGATTTACACACCTAGCAACTATCAAAAGGTGATTACTAATACAGTTTATTGAAAAAATTGCCATTTTATCTATAAAATGAGAGACTGACTGTGGGTATTTAATTAAGCTATAAAAAAGTAGCTACACAGACTTTGCCAGACATGTTGTTTTAAATTAAATTCTAACTTAATTGATGAGTTTTGAGAATTAGAGTTTTTAGTTGTTAATAAGATTACTGCGCTATATTTTAATACGAAATTAAATAGTTTTTGTATTTTAAAGTATTTTTTAAAAGCATTGCTGAAACTACAGCCATGTTAATGTTAGAATTTCACTCGGACACAAGTCAAATAAGTTTTTGGGGCCTGAATGCGTAGGTACTTTGCTTAAATCTAATTATAATTCGTAAAACATTATAATTACTCTGTGCTTTTAAGTTTATAACCGAACAAGCCGTATATGTCTGATGGAATTTCCCGTCAGCAAAATTTACGAATATCCTAATCCCTTTAGCGGCTGAAAATACACAAAAACTTTTCTTGTGCTATTTTAAATACAAGAATAATTTATCCCATGCTGCTAAATCCATTAGTTGAGGTTGTTTAATATCCTTCAAATGTTAAATGTATTAGTATTATGATTGATAAATATTATCATCATCATGATAAAATGATAAATAAAATTAAACAACAAAATTAAAATAAATATTTACAAAAAAGAAACCACACTTAATCTATACTTCAATACTAATTTGAAAGAAGATCGATGACTAATTTGAAAAGTTTGTTTGTTTATTTGGTTGAAAGCGCTACTCTCGGAACTAATGCTTCGAATTGAAAAATCTTTTAATGTTTGATAGTCCATTTATCGAGATTCTACATGACAATAAATCGATATAGTAGAAAGCGTGTAAGTTAGCGCAAAGTTGTCGAATCTTTCAGATTGTTTGTTTAATTATAAAGTTGTTGTGGCAGCGCTGCAGCGCACCACATGCTAATAGTATGAACAACAACAACAACAACATTGTTGTTGGAACGCAAGTGGGAGGGGCTTACGTGATTAGAAAATAAAATACAATCCTGATAGTCTAGGGTTTGGATTAGATTTTAGTTTGTAGTTCAGTCTTTATTGTTGAGAGTTATAAGGATTTCGTTTTTTATGCGAATTTGTGTTACGAATATAATTACGTAAATTTTATACTGACATGGTTACTAAAAGTATCTGTGATCATAAAAATAATGAAGATGGTAAATACACCAAGTTCTGATAATACTGCGATGGGCGTGTAATAAATCAAAATCAAAATCAAAACATTTATTTCAAGTAGGCCAGTTACAGGCACTTTTGAATTGTCATAGACAATCAAATCAATAATAATACTAACAGTTTTATTTATGTTTCTTTGTTTTGAATTCTGGACTTTATTATAGATGGACCTTTTTAGGATGCCAGATGGTTGGAATTACCATTCCAACTATTTCTGAGTAAGTCAGAATCAAAAATTTAAATGAAATATTTTTATTTTCTTAGGCCCATGAGGGCACTTATAAAACGTCGACAACAGGTTCGGGTTCATAGTTTCCATGTAGAAGAACCGGCAAGAGACTCCATGCTTACTCTTATACAGGGTGAATTTGAATTAATGCGACAAAATGCTGGGGGCTGGGAGCTTTATTTACAGTAACATAGCTATAATAAATGCTGGAATACCGATAATATTCGTACTTATATAAAGATAATAACATCAATGGACCTTTTGAAAACGATAATCGCATATTTTTTTTAACGATTCAGATTTTAGAAAAAACAGTTTATAATGACTATGTTACTGTTTTTGATGATCGCATTTAATTTTTTCGCATTAATTAAAAATCACCCTGTATAATATGTTTTTACAATCCGATTGTTACAATTTTATAATGTGGGTCATCCAAAAGACGTATTGTGTCATTTTTAAACCACTTTTTTAATTGGGACTACCGCATGAAATGTCACAAAATAAATACTGGATAAGTAGCTCATTTAAACGAACATCTGTTCCAATTAATGACCTTTTTTTAATCGATGTATGTGCAGTGACACCTAATTAATGAACTCATGTTAAAAAACCCTCATTTAACAGAAAACCTAGCACTCAAAAACAGATTAGTTAATCAGCAATAATATAACAATGGCGGTAATGAATTAGTCGTAAAGTCTAACAGCTCGTAAGACAATTATAATGTTGGTTAAACCCTCAAATTAGCGAACGTTAACTGAATGATTGTGTCGTTAAGTGAGCGCCTCAATGGGCCTTTGTTTTAATTGTACGAATCGCGTGCGAATGAACGATACGTTAATATGAACTTTATTTTACACCAACATTTGTATTGATAAATCTTATATTTAAGTAAATATTAACCTTTATTTTAGGAAAAGCAATTTACTTTTTAAACAGTATTAATTTGATATTGAACAATTATTTCGCGGGATTGTCTTAGCAGTTTACCGTAGTCCTGTAACGTAAAAGGCAATTGAAGGAACACTGTGAATTTAGACATTTCTAGTCTTACAGTCCTTTCCGCTCCATCTAGGGTGGAAGGACTTATTTGAAGATTTTATTACTTTTTTTTAAATCGTGGTAAAATCATCAAATGAATTGGGACTCATTTGATGATTTTACCTCTACTTCTGCCCTAGGTGGGCCTAGGGCAGAGCGGATTACACTGACTAAAATCTATGGTATCCTTCAATAGCCGTTCCGGAGTCACGGTAATTAATTGGTTTGACTGGCCTGTTAGTCTAGTGGTTAGTGACCCTGACTGCTATGCCGGAGGTCGTGAGTTCGATTCCCATCCAGGACAAATATTTGTGTGATGAGCACGATCCGATCATTTGTTCTGTGTCTGGGTGTAATTTATCTATAATATGTATGTATCTAGAAATATATAAGTATGTATATCAGTTGTCTGGTACCCATAACACAAGCTCTGCTTAGCTTGGGACTAGATGGCGTTGTGTGATAGTTGTGGATATTATTATTATTAATTCGTAAGTCCCGCGCCCCCGGAATATTTAACCACTTAAAAAAAACATTAATAATGGTTGATAGTTTTCAGCTGTCATATAAACGTACACTTTGATAGCCCACCTATCATTATTAGAAATAACTATTTCCCCTTTCTACCCGATGCTATCTCCACGCCGGAAAGAATGAAGTCGTAGCGCCCCATTCTCATAAATGATCGTCGTGTTAAGTGAGCTATTACGTCATTAATTGACCGCCTCATTGGGCTTTCATTTTAATTATCCGGCCCGAGTGTGGGTGTATGAATGGAGGGTATTGTTGAAAAATAGTGATGAGCGTCTCATATTTATTACTAAACTTTGTAGGTGTGTTGATGAATAAGGGGTTATCCAAAATTTTGGTGTGTATAAATAGTCTCTACGGTTTGGTTTTTTACCCGGCAGTGACAGAGATGGGTTATGTCTTTACGGAATCGTAGCATTTATTTCAAATAAGTCAGTTACAGGCACTTTTGAATTGTCAAAAACAAATAAAATATTATTTAACAATACCAAATTATGGTGCTACAGTCCCAGTTATAAGACATAAAAACTGTGAAAGTACCGTAGATGCCCATTCCAAGAAGTAGATCTTCTATGGAGGAGAACGGGCAAGAAACTCCATGGACACTCTTTTTAGATCACCATTAAAGGTTCTATTGCTGAAACCTAGTATTGTTGGTTGTATTATGTACAACCAACAATACTAGGCAGGCTGAGGCTCCACTGACAGCGATTTGCAATTTTACTAGAAGAGCGAAGTAAGATGAATACGATATGGCCATATTATGATAAGCAAAAATCCGGAGAAATTTCAGCGTTAGCGTCATCGCTGAAATTTCTTCTACAGTACTTACGCTATCCACATAATGCAATCAAGACATGAGGTTTACTATACGCCTAATGTAGATAGGCGTTATTTTATATACATATAGGCATTCAATCTTAGTTAGGGTTTGTTGTCAAAACGTCTGTTAATAAGGCCGAATCCACAGGTTTAGTGCTTCGAATAAAGGATATCCACAGGTTTAGTGTTCCGAAAGCACTCTAAAAGGGGTGTCCGTTTAGCGTGCTTTCAGAGCATGACACCTACCATTCGAAAAATAATTCTTTGGCTAAGATCATCCTCCGCTTGTTCTATTCACAGTTAAAAATAATAATATCCGCGTGGGACGATCTTGAATATTGGAATTGTGATCTATTTTCGTCCAAGTCACGCGGACAGGATTTGTTATTTCTCTGAAGCTTTGTATTGTTTATTCTATGACTTCTATTTATGTATAAGCTCGTGCTAGGATAAGAACTGCTTCAGGCATTCGGATGGTGAGTATGGGTCCCGATGGTCCATGGACCATGCCCAGGTTGACGGCGCGTTGTGTTCTACGTGCGCCTAAAAGAGCTTTCCAGTGTCACGGGACTGTCTTATCAGGTAGCCGCAACCCTGGAACGTAAAGAGCTATTGAAGGATCAACGTGGATTTTAGTCAGTACAAATCTGACAGTCCCTTCCGTCCGGGCATGGTTAGCGCAGTGGTTTAGTGATGGACTGTTGTGCAGCGTGTCGCGGATCTATCCCCGCACAAAACAAATTAATTTGAATGGTAAGTAGTTGTTCCGGGTCTGGGTGTTGTGTGTTTCAATGTTCATAAACGCACCTACGATATGTCAAAGTCAAAGTCAAATCATTTATTTTAAATAGGCCATCAGTGAGGCACTCTTAAACGTCGAACATTAAAATTAAGGAAAGGGATGGGATGGGATTGATTCTACACCCATTCGCTAAGGTAGGTTGTATGGAGAAGAATAGTCAAGAAACTCCATACTTACTCTTTTTAAACATCTGTTACAATATTTTTATAACATCATTTGAAATAATATATAATGTGGAAGCAATGTACCTTGAAAATATATACTAAATGAATTTAAAAAATAATAATTTAATAATAATAATAACCGTATCCGTAGGTATAGGCGGCGCATGGAGCGATATAATCAGAATCGCACGTTCCAAAGAGATGAAAGGTGGGTTTACAGGTCTTGGGAACGACCAGACCAAGGTGTGGCTGACGGGGATCTGCCAGATGATGACGCCATGTGTTCATTTTGGCGTAGTATCTGGTCGGTACCTGTCAGCCATACTGAAGGTGAATGGACCGGAGACGTCGAGCGAGCGTGCGATCCTATAATAGAAATGGGGGCAATTTCGATAAGCCCCCAAGACGTAGCACGTGCAGTCCGTCCGTTACCGAACTGGAAATCTCCGGGGCCGGACGGACTGCACAACTTTTGGATCAAGTGGTTCAAAAGGTCGCACGTTCGCCTGGCGGCTTTGTTCCAGTCAGCCTTAGAGTCTGGATCGCTACCAGAATTCCTGACGACAGGAATAACCCACCTGCTCCACAAATCAGGTAGTACTGCGGAACCCAAAAATTACAGACCGATAACGTGTCTACCAACTTTATATAAAGTTCTTACATCCATTTTGAGAGCTAAAATTAGTAAACACATTGATGAAAATTCTATCATGTCTGCTTCTCAAAATGGATGTAGGAACGGGTCCCGCGGTACTAAGGAGCTGCTCCTCATTGATATTGCCATTAGCCAACAGGTTCGCCGTTCTCGAAAGGATCTGTCAACATGTTGGATAGACTATAAGAAGGCCTATGACTCGGTGCCACATACATGGCTCATGAGGGTGCTGGAGTTGTATAAAGTTGATACAACTCTATGCACTTTCCTGATGTCGTGTATGAGGCAATGGAGGACACCTTCGCTATCCAGGATGTCGGCATAACCCGAGAACTAGCGAACCGATAAGGATAGAGCGAGGTATTTTCCAGGGTGATAGTTTGAGTCCACTTTGGTTCTGCTTGGCCCTGAATCCTCTTAGCACACTGTTGGAGGATTCAGGTCTAGGCATTCGGTTGAGGAGAGGCGGTCAGGTTATATCTCATCTCCTTTACATGGATGACCTTAAACTCTTTGCCCCCAACAATTTGCAACTAATGAAGCTACTGAAGGTAACTGAAACCTTCAGTAGCGCCATCAGGATGGAATTTGGTGTGGACAAATGTGCGGTCATGCATGTAAAGCGAGGGGAGATTGTGGAATCCGTGAGCACCGAACTCTCGGATTCCATAAGCCTTAGATCCCTCTCAGCAACCGAAACCTATAAGTATTTGGGTATGTCAGAAGCGTTGGGCATCAATGTTACTGGCATGAAACAATCGTTGAAGGAGCGCTTCTTTGGCCGCCTGAAAAAAGTATTTAATAGCCTTCTATCAGGTGGTAATAAGGTGCGCGCTTTCAACGGCTGGGTCATGCCGGTCTTGATGTACTCTTTTGGCATACTCAAATGGACTCAAACAGAACTTGATGCCCTGGATAGGAGGGTCCGTACATTGCTGACTGCATATCGAATGCATCACCCACGGTCTTCGGTTATGAGATTGTATATCCCGCGAAAATGTGGAGGTCGAGGTTTTCTCAACGCTAAGACTCTCCACAATCGCGAGGTATGCAATCTCAGGGAATATTTCCTGAAAGCCGACGTGGGAATGCATCGAGATGTAGTGGCGGTGGACAAAGGCCTCACCCCGCTCTCCTTGGCTAAAGAGAACTGGCGCAAACCTGTGATGCTTGACACTAATGATCGCATGGAAGTATGGCAGAGCAAGGAGCTTCACGGACGCTTTTTCCGGGCTCTACATGGGCCTGATGTAGATTTGTCAGCGTCCGTGGCCTGGCTACGATCCGGTGACCTCTTTGGTGAAACCGAGGGTTTTGTCTGTGCAATTATGGATGAAGTTATGATGACGAATAACTACCGGAGGTTTATTGTGAAGGATGGCACGGTTGACATATGTCGGGCATGTCACCGTCCTGGCGAATCAATACGTCACATTATTTCCGGGTGTTCTCGTCTGGCTAACGGAGAATACTTGCATAGACATAACCTTGTAGCCAGGATAATCCATCAGCAACTTGCTCTGAAATACAGTATTTAAAAGGAACCTTGTCGAATCGGAGGTGCCGTACTACAGGTATGTGCCCGACCCAGTTCTTGAAAGTGGTAATATCACACTGTACTGGGATCAATCCATCATCACTGACAGGACTATTGTAGCTAATAGACCTGATATAGTGGTGGTGGATCGATCAGAGCGGCGCACAATGATTGTTGACATAACCGTCCCGCATGACGAGAACCTCGTGAAAGCTGAGAAAGATAAGCAAATCAAGTATCTTGATTTGGCTCGCGAGGTTGTCGATATGTGGGACGTTGATTCAGCTGTCATTGTGCCGATAGTCGTGTCGGCCCATGGCTTAATTGCCAAGAGCCTCGACCAACACCTAAGGAGGCTCTCGTTAGGCAGCTGGATCAAGGGCTTGATTCAGAAAGCAGTTCTTCTGGACACGGCGCGCATTGTTAGGAGGTTCCTTTCTCTGGAGCCCTGACTGCCGGTAGCTTGGACCCTGTTCCCGATACCGGTGGGCCACTATTATTTATATTTTTAAATGTTTTTTTTTTCTTTTTTAGAAATATTTAAAAATGTAAACTATAGGAAACAAAGATGAATAAAAATAATAAGTAAATAATTGAATTAAAAAAATCAAAAAGGTACATGGTGTTCACATTTTAACAAAATATTGCAATCAAGAACACAAGTGTGTGAGCATTCGAATATCAACCAGCTTGATTCTGCTTAAGCCCTACATTGTACTATGGAGCAGGAGCAAGTGGTGGCATGAGAAAGTGGTTTTTTTTTTTTTATGTGTGATGGGTTTGCTCTTGACCTTAGTCTAGGTCAGGAAAGACTAAGACAAGGTTTGGGGAAAATTAAAAAAAAAAAACTGGTAATTAAATTTAAATTTTAGAATCTAATAAAAGTTTGTCTTATTTTACTTAAAAAGTGCACTAACCTCTTTTAGTATCCCACCGAAGTGTTTTAAAATTAACTTATTCCTTTGTAGCGTAAGTTGGAGACCACTTAACGTTATTACTAACTTGTCTCTTCGATACTCCAAGAAACAAAGAACGAATTATGATGGAGACATTGTTTTGAAAGCTGTGTGTTTCGAGTCAACGAGAACAGCCATTTGACATACTTACTTAACTTTATATTTGGGAAATAAAGTAAGAGTGAAAGAATCTTGGCGAACATACGGAAAAAGATTTTTAAAAAAATTGGTAGGATACGAAACTCGTCCACTTTCGAAAGTTATAGGTACGGTTTTTTTTTATAATGTAAATGTTACAAACAAGCATATTTATGATTATGATTGATTGAAAGCGGTCACTGAGTCTCCATAGAGTGACGTCTTCAAGGCATCTATATGCCTGCAAAATTAGAACCTGCAGAAAGAAAAAGTATTTAAAAGGAACATCTAAATTAATAATATTCCACATAATAATATTCCACAACTATCACACAACGCCATCTAGTCCCAAGCTAAGTAGAGCTTGTGTTATGGGTACCAGACAACTGATAAATATACTTATATATTTCTAAATACATACATACATAATTATTATAGATAAATTACACCCAGACACAGAACAAATGATCGTGCTCATCACACAAACATTTGTCCTGGGTAGGAATCGAACCCACGACCTCCGGCATAGCAGTCAGGGTCACTAACCACTAGACCAACAGGCCAGTCAATTATGCCCAAAATAGAATTGTTGTTTCCTGGAAATATTTTTGAACACCTGATTAAGGTAACAACCGTTTTCAATTAAATAAAAAATTAACCAAAAAAAAGACATTGTTTCTGTCAACCATCTAACAAATTCAAAACAAACCAACAATAAATCTACAAAAATCTTCATCAAAAGATGTTTTTGTTGACTTTCACCCTAATTAATACAAACTTCAAAGAAGTTTGTATAAAGCCGTTTACGTAGAGCATCCTCCTTACTTATTTATGGTATAATCCCAGTATCGCCATAGCAACATTCCAAGCCCCGCTTAACTCAATTCTTATCAACATCATACTTCTGAAAAATACTTGAAACTTTACACAAAAGAGACCCTTAAAGATATTTATGTCTAACGTTTTTATAGCGAACGATCGATCGCTCAAACCGTGGTTAGCTGTTTTTCAATGGTCAGGGTGAATTGAATTTCACCCCATTCTATTTTATTCCACCCCCATTCTGCCCTGTTTTCCGCATTCTACCCCACTCACCCGTTAGTACAAGTTTAAAAAAAGAAGTTGAATACAAACCACTTTTAAAACAATAGTTGTTGAAGTTTGCGCAAGAATTTTTTAATTAAAAGATTAAATACGACGATTTTTTTACTGTTTTAATGAATACGAACTGGGTTTTTAATATTAAAAATGTAGATTATTTCGTTTATTTTTTTAAGATTGTTTTAATGTTTAGAGATTTTATTGTTTTTTTTAATATTAAAATAATAAGATCCGATAAAATAAGATTGTGTCATCTGCTATGCTTTTAAAATGGAAAAATGCTATTTTTAACGTTTTTCATTAAATCTGTTGCTGTTATTGATGGTGATAGATTAAATCTGCAGACACACAGGCTTCACTCTAGTATTTAAATACCCGTTGAGTGATAGAAAATGGTCAGTTTAATTTCTGAGTATAAATATGATTCGAATCTAACTGTCATTGATGTGATTGCATAAAAACATAGATTTAAGTCATGGACTGAGTATTACCTGTTTAAAAATTGCCATACTCAAAATCAAAATCAAAATTAACTAACAATATTACTTATGTCATACATGACAGAGATAGATAGTCCAAAATAACAACAAACCCGACTGCGTAAAAACCAATTGAAAAAAATACGTGAAAATAAATTTAATCAAATAAAAACGAGAAAGAAAATAACAAGCCCAGTTGTTTACAATTCTGTTAAGTAGGTAATACTAAATAACTACACAAATGAAACAGTTTTAGTAATGATACACACATAAAACAAATCATAAATTCAATTGCAGAACAGAACGACTCACAGTTAGGGCCCCTTGGGAAGATTTGATTGGTAAAATTTGAATGGGCTCAATAAACGCATTTGGTCTCTAAAACGCCACATAGAAACAAGCATACGCACATACACAGACTGATAAACACATTATCCTCCTTTACGTCGCGCAGTCGGGTAAAAAGGTTTAACTTTCAATTTTCACCAACAAAACAAAACCAATCAACCGTCCTTCAATGGAACACAGTACAAAAACCCTTACGTAAACACAATAAAACAATTGACGTATTTGTCGAACAGTCACCTCGCTGCCTCAATACCGTGCCTCTATCGCTTTGTATCGTCGAAAGCTTTTAGGAGATGAGATCGAAGGACCTAGCGTCCCCTTACGTCCTCCTGATACGCTCCGATGACCAACACATTGTTTATTTAGTTAGTAATATTGAGTCCAGATAGGTGAGTGGTGTTATGTTATATGGGAAGTGACTGATCGAATTTACGTCTTTGTAATTTAACGCTACGTAAGAGAAGGAGACATTTTGTCATTTGACTCATAAAACAGAGGAAATATTGTTTGAACATGTTCAGACTGTTTTTGAAAAAGATGCCAGATTTACCTACTTTTCTTAATGACGATGGGCTAAAATAATTATGCAGGATTTATAAATTTAACTATGTCATTCAGGAACAATGCAGCTTTCTACAGGTCTAATAATAGAAAATAAGTTAATTTGACAAGCCTTACGAACATAGTGCTGTCACAATAATGAAATAGAAATGAGGAAAAACACAAAAGGTAGGTATCGTATGAGGCTGTGCCAAATCAGCTCATTTCAGCAAAAAGCCAGGCCACAAAGTGCCTAACGCAGGTATTCAACTCAGCCTGAAAATTGTTTCAGTACGTCTAAAAATTTTAAATGGGTACATATTTGAATGTCGAAGATTAAAATATCTAATTTTAATCTTCGATATTCAAATATGTACCCCTCTTAAATATAAAGAAACCTCTTTTTAATATTAACCGTATAGTTCGGTAGCGCCCCCGAAAGGGGCGCGACAAGCAAACCTACGCTGGCTCAATAGTGGGTCCAAAAGGGGCAGACGTTGTAGTCATACGACATCCTCATTATAAATTAAAAAAATATAATATTCTCTGCGTAAAATCCTATGAGTGCGCATTAATTAAGAATGTTAAATAAAAATCTGATTTATTCACGAAATTAAAACTTCTACATTTAGCGCCTATTTTCATAATTTACCGTAACAAAATCCAAAAGTGTAAATACGATCTTCGCCATTTTGATGGCAGTGCTGGGTGGGGCTAAAAATCATAAAAAACGTGGTTTTCGGACATCCAACGGATCATTATAGGAGGAATGAATAACTCGTCATTTAGTATTGTAACGAATTCATACGTATTTCAACATAAATTAGCAGTGGTAATGAAAAATTTGATATCTGAACTCGAACTTTCGCGCCACTTTTGTTTGTTTACATTTTTATTTTGCACTTGGATCACACACGCGAGCTTTTACTCCTTAGTAATAAAGATAAATATCATGCCAAATATTATAAATAACGTAAAAAAGACCAGATCTTGGCGTAATTCTCTAATACAGGGCCAATAACACGTATTTTTCATTACCACTACTCAATTTGTATTCGTAATCGACAACCATGTTATTTTTTTTTAAATCGTAATGATGTGTGAAAGCGAGTATTCTAATCGATTCCATAATTGATTTTTTTGTCAACTCGAGTGAAAAAAATAAGGAAATTAGGAAATCGATTAATAAAAATTAAAATAAATTTGTTTTATGCTTAGAATACAATTATTATCTAATAAAATATAGTTTAAAGCTTTTATAATAATATTACGTACATTGTCATTCCCAAAAAACAATAATAGACAAAGGAACAATGTCAGATAATAAATGTTTGAATGCGCGGCAATTATTTAATTCAAAAATTTTGAATTAGGAATGCACTCGCTGTGGTACTCGATAACCAAAATATTATGTAATAACTTTTAATTTATTAGCTAATTTTTATTGTACATTTTATTTTGTACAATCATATAATTTTTAATGTTGAATGAATATAGAATGCCTTGGATTTTGATAGGCTTATTATAAATGAGTTTGTTTCCTACCAAATATTTTTTTTTTTATCGTGGTAAAATCATCAAATGAGTCCTTCCATCCCGGGCAGGGCGGGAGGGACTGTCAGACTTTTACTGACTAAAATCCACGGTGTCCTTCAATAGCCCTTTATGTTCCGGGGTCATGAAATAACTCCCGCGACCCCGGTAGGCTTTGGCCCTCTAAGTTCTCATTATGCTGACGCTCTTTGAGGCGCACGTGGAACACGACGTGCTGTCGACCCGGGCATGGTCCATGGTCGGACAGCAAGTTGCCCTTTACTCGCTGTCCGCATGCCCGTGCCTACGGTGGCCGGAGATCGTCTGCCGACTTCCGACACTGCGGGCGCCTACCACTATGGTTGGGGCGGAGGGAGGACGCTGTCCTCTCCCTCTCGCGGCTCCAAACAAAAGATAGCCAAATTAATTATTTTATTGTACAAATTTGTTTCATGAGATTGGTTTGGTCACGTAAGTATTACACGTCAGAAATCGAGCTTTTGAAATAAAGAAAGAAAATGCTAGGTAAGTATTAAATTTTTTTACACTATTCGATGTCGCTGAGGATCAAATTCGGTGAAGTAATGATAACTTGGTAAAATATGAACTAATATACAAACAATAATTTAGTCATTGTACAGCAGAATAAAATCAAAATTCGCGCAAACTCACTTAAAGTTCGAATTTCAAAAAATCGTCAATGTATTTACACCACGAAGTGATAATAAAAATTTGAAATAAGAACACTATGTTGTGAACATGTAGCGAAACATTATTTAATGGAAAAAAATCCTTATACCTCAAGTTTGTCGCATGTTTCTACTTCACAGAATATTGATAGTTTGATTGCTGAATTTATATTTCAAAAATTAATTTTTTATGATGTTATTTAATTTTTATCAAATCGGCCTCGAGACTTCCTTGGATTTTTCGCTATTCCTCATAGTTTAAAATTTAGCCAAACACGCCCCGTTGGAAATTCTAATTGTTTGTTACTGCAAGGAATCATTTAGAAGTACATACTCCCATCTCTCAGCATTAGATCCGAACCCGGTGTTTGTCTTTTCACGTTTTTTAGATCCGTTTTAAAAAGATAAATTGAAATTAATTAACGAAAACACAAAATGGGTATAAGTAAAACCATATGATTGTATTTAAGTTTAGAAGACATATAGGTATGTTTAGCCTCCAATGAAACACCGATAAATAAATTATTGCGTAAACGAAATAATACTTGAAAATTTGAAATATTATTAAATGATTCAGATTTAGATTCATAGACTTATTGCATGGACCTTGCTTTCTATAGTCAAAAAGCAGATAAATCAGTCCATGCTCTATGTCTTGTTTTACTTTTTTTTTCATGTTCGATTATGTTGCGAGTATCGATTAGGCTGAATGAAGGTTTTTAATCGTTTTGTGAATATTGGGTTTACGGTCAGCACTAAAAAGAGTCATGTTGCAACTTAGTTTTTGCAAATTTTTATCCAGACTTTGACCGTTATTATTTATGAAAAGATGTATGAACACTGGCAAATCTAGTAATGTATATAGTAAGTTATTTTATTTATTTCACTGTTTAACCATTATTATCATGTGATAAGCTTCGTTATGTACATATTTTTCAGCATATCTAAATTACCTAGTTTTTGGAACGATGTAGCATTTTGTATGTTACACGCATTTTACAACAGAATGAGGCAGTTTTATTGACCTCAACATGTTCTTAGAGATATTGTTCACAAACTTATCGCATGAAATAGCTGTAGTAACATATTTTTGATAAAAAATTGGATGCTGAAAGTTGACAAAAAATATTGTGTAATAGCTCAAATTTCGAATCACCTCGTCGACTCAGCTGATGTGTCATGTGTCAAAATATTGTCGTGCAGAGTGGTTAATATTGATTTTCCTAATATTATTACTATGAACCGAAAGCCTCTCGGAACATTTCCTTGATGATTCTTATTTTGAATCAGGTCCATCTAAATCTGTGATCAGCCAGCACTCGCGCCAAAGACAATAAATGCGTCAGTAGCGCCATCTCTGGCAATGTAAAAAAAAAAACGACCAGTTCAAACTTAAAAATCGAAGCCGACCGTCGCGTGATAATTATATCCGTGCATTATGAAATACAATCAAAATCTTGAAATACTTCTTTAAAACAGTGTGGTGGTCCCAGAAAACAGTGAATATCCAGTTTAACCTGGCTTGTAACTATTCTTTAGGCTGGGTAAGTGTAAAATTTACAATATTGCCAAACGCATGCCATTATGAAGTCTTTTGAAGGTTTAAATTGTACGAATATGAATTATTGAACAGCTTATTTTTTGCTTATATGACTGGACTATGATGATTTAAATAAAATTCAACTGCCACAGTGTTAGTGGTTGTCTTAATTCGCAACGATTCGACCTATTACTCGTATAATGTTTTTTTAAATAACTTATTATCAAGTACGAAGACAGGTCTTAAAATACTTTTCACCTTCCTACCCTCCACATACCATTAAAAATATTTGGCTCCTAGCAAACGGGGCTCTGGTCAGCTATTAATACATAAAAACCGGCCAAGTGCGTGTCGGGCCACGCACAGTGTAGGGTTCCGTAGTTGCCCATCAAAATACTTAAATATGCGAACTAACTAAACTGATTCGCTGAATTTAATTTTAAAAAGAAGAATTTTCAAAATCGGTCCAGGAGTCTTTGAGAAATCGGGGAAAATACATAAGAAAAAAGATTACAACGAATTTAGAACTTCCTCCTTTTTTGAATTTAGTTAAAAATTGTTGACGATAAAAACCTACCTATCCCCAAAAAACACACCTATAAAAGCTGTAAAAATAAAGGTGACAAACTTACATTTGCAGTTGTCTCCGATACATTTTGTTTAAGAAAATATGATATCAAGTACATTTTATAAGTTGGTCGACTATTACTCGTAAAGTTGTAAAGCCTACTTAGTCATGATAATTTTCTTTTAAACTTCGTTATATGTACTACTATTGTGAATTTTTTCACACCCCCAAACATAACTGTTTAGCTGGTAGAGGGGGGGACACTCGAATCGAGCAAAATTTAGCACTTGAAAGCTTAATATTTCACAAACGAATTTTTTTATCAAAAAATTGTTAATGGAAACTATCATTATTTTTTAAAGGCCTATTTAATGATACCCCACACTAAGGGGTACGCGAGAAAAAAAAAATCCTCACTTTACGTGTAAGTACTGGAGGTACCCTAAAAAAAAATATTTTACGAGATTTTATTTTACCACTTTTTTGGCACAACAAATCCCTATATTTACACCAAATTACAGCTCTCTAGTACTGTGCGTCTCTGAGCTAAACTGCGGATAGACGGACGGACGGACGGACGGACGGACGGACATGGCGAAACTATAAGGGTTCCTTGTTGACTACGGAACCCTAAAAACGATACTTTGTCGGTTTTCATAAAAACAAACAAAAAATCTCTATCAAAATCAAATAAAGGTGTTCTCTCTTTCAATTTCTGAATTAAATTCTTTTGATCTCCAGGTGAGCATAAATTTTAATATCAAGTTACATATCGTACCCAATTTAAATATTTATTGCCCAATTTTAATCTAATTTTCTCATAAAATAAAATGTTATTTATGTCATGTCTGTGTTATTGCCAGTATGGTAATAATAAAAATTTGAACAAAGAGTATCTTATGTTTTTATGTAAGTACGAGTATATACTTGACCGTAATGATAACTAGATCAGACATTAAATTTATTTCTTCATGATTTTTTTGTTTGTAAAAACAGAAAACGAGATTGTTTTGCCAGTATGGTAATAATAAAAATTTGAACAAAGAGTATCTTATGTTTTTATGTAAGTACGAGTATATACTTGACCGTAATGATAACTAGATCAGACATTAAATTTATTTCTTCATGATTTTTTTGTTTGTAAAAACAGAAAACGAGATTGTTTTTGTACTTAAAAATGGTGTTTCAATATTTTTACGTGACTTAAATGTAAATAGAAAGATGGGAAGACAAACATGAAGAATGGTATTTGTAAGGTCCTTGAATATTGATTACGTTTCTTTTAAAACAGAGGCCTTTTTTTTTTAGCGTGCTAATATCATCAAATGAGTCCTTCCGCCCCTCACCGTCAGACTTCTACTGACTAAAATCCACGGAGTCCTTCAGTAGCCTGTTATGTTCCGGGGTCACGATAAGGAAATAATCCCGCGACCCCGGCAGGCTTTGGCCCTCTGAGAGGGGGCCCCGTCATTGTGCTGACGCTCTTTGAGGCGCGCGTGGGACACAACGCGCCGTCGACCCGGGCATGGTCCATCATGGTCGGGCAGCGGGTTGCCCTTTACTCGCTGCCCGCATACCCGCGAAAACAGAGGCCTTAGCACAATTTTTTTTGTATTTTAAAACTTTACGTCAAAAAAACGGAAAAGTCGTGGTAGGGCCTCTAAAAACTGGTTAGTCACGAACCCCTGTCAACTGTGGAAAAGAGACAGAGCTGTACAAATCGTCTTGTACCAACTCGTTCCCACAATGAAATTACTACCTACCGATTTAAGACGAAATAAAACCTTGTCGAATATACTACTTGTAACGTTAATAGCGCAAAACCTCTCGTGGGGTAACTCAGCCCATGTTTACTGAACAATGCTTGTTCCAAGACTTATAGAAATTCGCAAAAAAAAATGCTTTTTCATACAAAATGAGAAATTAATCGGGCCCGTCAGTATTTTTGCGAATTTCCAAAAGTCTTAGAACAAACATTGTTCAGTAACATAGGCTTAGTTACCCCAAGAGACGTTTTGCGCTATTAACGTTACACGTTGTATAGGAATAGACAGAGTAAAACAAAAACATTTCTTTGCACTTCTATGTAAGTTGTTACGTCACAAAGTTCACCTGTAGTATACATACAGTTGTAACGTTCCTCGCAATTTGATTGAATAACTAGGTTTCAAACAAACTCGGAGGCACTTACTCTAAATTTTTTTTTGTTTTAATATAAGTTGTAGACATTGTTTTTGGGAATAACAATCTAATGAAATTTAATATCGAAGTTTAATTGCGTTATTGAATTTGTGAAAAGTCTACTTTGGCTTCGAAATGGACCAGACGGTTTCACTAACAATAATTTTAGTTACCGTGAACTTTACGTAAAGGCGCTCCCTTACCGCGAGCATTCACCTGTAATGTAGCGTTTTACCGCTCAAGCTCAGAAAGTTCACTTCCCAAAATGTCCCTTGGTTTCAAAATGTCCATACTTCCCGAAACGTCCATTTCCCAAAATGCTACGACAGCTACGCCTTTAAACTGGGAATATGAGAACTAAATAATATAAAAGCCTGAAATGAAAAAAATGATTCGAGCATTTCATCGGTGATGGAGAACAATCGAGCAACACAATGCGCACCTTGTATCAAATCTATACCTATTAAATGTACGCGAATGCTCGTCAGTTATGCCAGGTAGCACTGTAATGTAATTCTCAAAGTCGAATCTATAATGTTACATTGCACGGGAATGCTCCCGGTGAGGGAGTACCTTAAGGTTCACAATCAACAAGCCTACACTTGTTATTGAGCACAATGACCTAACCCTTTTTCTTCTACCGTGACGCAATCACGGTCCCACCTTTATATTTAAAACCGAACCTTATCTAAGAGCTTTGAAAAATAAATACTTGCAGGTAAACTGTTAAAGTTTCCTCTAGTTTTACTAGTAAAGGACCCGGGCCCGGTTGCCGTCCCATCCGGAGTCAGGTGCTAAAACAGTGAGATAAACCGACCGAGGCCGGAAGCTCGCGCCGCAAACGACGCCAGCCGAATTCTAAAGCGCTTTCAGTTTGGACAGGTTATACCTTGCGCTGGAACCAAGGAGGATTGCAGTTTTAATTAAAACCTTTATGAAGTATTGTGTTTATTTTTTAACTCATTTCGTCTCATAGTTTATGTTAATTTTTCTACTGCTGTTTAACGTTGGAACTAGTTTTTTCAGGAAAAGAGGGTGTTTTAAAAATTGTGGAGGCTTTTTTTCGTTTTAACTTGCTGCTATGTTATGAGATTCTGTTAATGAAAGTAGAATGCTAGAATTATTTTATGTAGCCTATTTTTATTTTACTTCTGTTTTGTTTTTGCTACCACTTCATGATTATATTTTTGTCAACGGTTTTTAAAAGACTGCTAACCTTCATGACACTTGATGACTCTCTCGAATCTTGGAAATCAGAAAGTAAGTTTTTCAACGAATTTCTCACTGAAGTTCCCAGTTCTCTTTAAAAATAAAAATCGTTCTAACACTTCTTTAAAGCCCAACAATATTTAACAAATGCGCAGCCAGCACTAAGTGTAGACAGGCCAGTCTCTTCACTGGCACTACTAAAGGAAGCTCCAAACTTGCACCTTGGCGACGAAAACAGACCTATACAAATATATTAAGGACAGTTTATCGGCACTTTTTACTACATCCTCCATTGAGTTTGGTTTAAAAGGATGTTGTTCAGTGAAGCGGTGTAAAGGATACATTGGAATCTGTGTTAATATGTCGAGGTGGATGTGTGCAAGCTTAAATAATAATAATAATAATTCGTTTATTTACCAACAAAAGTTACAAATAAACTTATAAATACAAATGTTGCAAAAACTATACAATAATTGATAACCCTGCCTCTTAAACTAGGATAAACACCTGTATTTTAAGAGACAGTGCTCCACCGAGCAGTTCCATAAACATAGTTTGACACAATAATGGGTGGGAGATTACATAGATTTGCGAAGTGTGGGTGAGAAAAAGTACAGGTGTGCATGGAATAAGAAGTGAGTAAGTCGTGTATGTGTATGTGTGAGTGTGTGTGGGTGTGTGTGTGAGTGTGTGTGTGTGTGAGTGTGTGTGTATGTGTGTGTGTGTGTGTGTGTATTTGTAGTTGTGAGTATGTGTCTATAGTAAAAAATAGGTGTGTTTGTCCTTTCGTTGTGAGTTTATGTTTATAGGAAATAGGTACTTATATTATTAGACGACGTATGTGAGTAAAGACTCTGTGTAGGCGTAGTCCTTTTGCAATAGCCACTCTGTTACCGTGTTTTTAAGTTTGTGTACGTTTAAGTTTATAATATTTAGTTGCGTATTTATTTTTTGGTATATGTGTGTACTTAGTATGTAGAATTGATGTGTTGCGAAGGTGGTTTTGTTCTGGGTTCTCGGAAGAAGATTTACTCGCTTATTTGGATTTGGCGGAGGCAAACCGCCGTGTATTCTAAGAAGTGATCTGAGCACAAAGAGTTGCCGTACCGTCAGAACACTACAGTCAGAATACAATTCTGTAGTCGGATATCTGTAGGGTTTTTTGGTCATAACTCTGTGCTCTTTCCACTCTCAAAATACTCGTTTTGGCTGCACCGCCTCACGCAGTTATGCAGTATCCGAGAACTGACTGACACAGAGCGTAATAAACCATCTTCAGTGTGTCAAGATTAGCCGAATCTCTAAGGGACTTAAAAATGTGGATAATGCGCAATGTTCTTGTGGTAATGGCTTCAATTTGTTTGTCCCATCTTAGGCCGCTATCAATTTGCACTCCAAGGTACCTTGCACTGTCAGCTCTAATGAGTGCTGGACAGACACAGTGGTCGTTTAAATTGAGGCATGAGTGAGCAATTACAGAGAAAGTATGAGAAGGTGCAGTGTGACGTCGGATTGCGAAGGGGATGAAAGTTGTTTTGCTAACGTTGAGTGTCAGGAGGTTATAACTAAGCCATTCCATAATTTTGCGCAAAGCATCTTCTGTAGTAGCCTTGACCATGTCCCACGTAGGTCCGTGGACAAGTATCGCAGTATCGTCAGCATACGCGTATATATTACAGTTGGTAAGGCTCATCATGCACAGGTCGTTGACGTAAATTAGAAAAAGTGTAGGTCCGAGTATGCTTCCCTGGGGGACGCCATAGGATACCGGTTCCTCGTCACTGAAGTGTTCGTCAATTTTTACCACTTGTGTGCGATTTTTGAGGTAACTTTTGAACATCTCAAGTGAGATTCCACGCACACCGACAAGTTCCAGTTTGTCTATAAGTTTGGGAACAGAAACGGTGTCAAATGCTTTGGCAAGATCAAGCATGATAACCAGACATTTTGATTTACTATCCAACCTTCTAGCAACCTGTTGCGTGAGGTCCAATACGGCATCTTCTGTCGACACTCCTTGCCGAAACCCGTATTGGTTCTCTGCAATTATTTTATGTTTGTCCAGGAAGGCCTTTAGAGATTTGTTTAAGATCTTTTCCAGAATCTTGGATAGGGCTGGCAAAACTGATATTGGCCTGTAATTATTGACACTGTCTCTGTTCCCCCCCTTATGAATTGGGTGTATTATTGCCTTTTTGAGAGCATCCGGAAATACACCTGTTTGGATGCAACGGTTACAGAGGTACGTTATTAGTGGGACCAGCACATGACGGCTCTTCTTAAGCAGAATAGATGATATTCCGTCGCATCCCACAGCACAATTATCACGCAACTGAAGTATGATAGACTCTACTTCTACTTCATCAACCTCCAATATAACCAGAGAGTCCACTGGGGAGATGTTAGAGTTTTCATGTACTAAAGTAGGAGGACAAGGATTGATGTTGGTTGTGGTGGTTGTACGTCCCTGTAACTTAATTTTTGCCTACATTACTGAAAAACCTATTCACGTCATTTATCGATGATTTAGGGTTGTCTCGGTCTTTAATCAGCTCTGAGGCACTGACTTTTGTTTTATGTGTGTTTGTGATGTTTTTTATTGTTTTCCACATGTTTTTGGGATTATTTTTGGCTTTATCTAACTCACTTTTTTCATAGGCAACTTTTAATTTTTTGAGCAAGCCATTGCAAAAGTTTCTATAGCGTTTATATGTGGTCTCAAGAATTGGATTATTTGGATCCTTCTTTAATTTCATGTGCATTTTGTCCCTATTTCTAATACATTTTAAAAGCCCAGGAGTCATCCATGGTTTTATTTTCTTTTTCGTCTAGGAATATTTACTAATTTTGTATGTTTTGAAATAACTGATTTAATAATATTAATAAATTGGGTCATACATTCATTTGCATCTTCAGCTTGGTATATAGCTGTAAAGTCCGTATTTTCAAGCTCAAGTATAGTGGATTCATAATCAAGACGGGTGGTAGATTGGCAGACTTTCGTGGAGGGAACAGTGTTAGCTATAGACAAGACAATAGGTTTGTGGTCTGTAATATGCGATTCCAAAACTAGTGTGGTCGCACGTAAGTTTGACTTGAGAAAAAAGTGATCAATACAGTGTTCCTGTCGGGTATGAAATAGATGTGTTGGCATGAGTCCATAAGAGGCATTTATCATCAGATATTCTAAGCTCCGTTCATTTCTATTACTTGGGCTTATATCGATGTTGAGATCGCCTACGAGGACAACACTAGTACAAGAGGATATTTTATCATATGTCTTAACTAGGCTTTGCGTGAATTTATCAAAACATTCTTTTGAATTTAGTGATGGAGAGCGATAGACGGCTAGAATAGCCAACCTTTTATCAATCTGATAAACAAGACAATTCCCACCCTCAAAAGTCGGCTCCCACACAGAACCCTGCAAAGCTCGTTTCGTGTAAATTATTACACCATCATTTTGGTTATTATTTCTAGAGCTCGAATGAGACTCGAATTCGTCCAAAACAGGTAGATTATTGACTTTACTTAGCCAGCATTCTGTCAGAACAACAATGTCGAAATTGATTTTGGTCATATTTAACAGTACTTGCAGTTGATTAAAATTTTTATTAATACTTCGTATATTAATATGTAATACGTTCGTACTGCAATCGGATTTGTTGATGTGCTTGAGGCAATCTTCAGGTTCACAGCTATATGAATTACCTATTTGAATATTATCAAGCTCATTGTTAATGATATTTATGGAGGCCATTATGAATTATTATATATAAGGTTGGGTTGTAACATTGATAAATTTATACCGAATCGACCAATTATCGTAAGGAGTAATATATTATAGAATGAATTTGTTCTGCTGAGTTGTGAGAGTGAGGCGTGAATGTAGTATGTATCGAATCTGGTGTGTTGTGTGAGATAAGCATGTGTGTGATACGTAATAATTATGATGTGTTTTGTGAGAGTTTCATGTGTGTAATCAAGTTTATTATAGTGATGTGTGTTATAGACAAGTTTGTGAGAGAACGTGAAAAACTTACCCGCAAGGGCACACCCGTGTAGTAACATTTTACAGAGTATTATAATTATAAAATAAGCTATATTATACTTAACATTAATTGCCAGTTTTGTAGGTTTCCCGCAGTTGCTGAAAGGTATTTTCGTTTTTGACAACAGTATATTTGTCACCTTCCTTTTTGCGCAGGAGAATTCGGCCATTCGCAATCCAGCAGTATTGGTAGTTTTCCGATCTGGCGAAGTCACGAGCAAGAAAAAGGAGTCTTTTCGCTTTTGAGGTCAAATGGTCTGACACGAACAGGGACAATTCAGGCCCGTCTAGACCAAGGTGTTTGGTGTTAATTTGTCTACCAGGCTGGGACAAATTATATTGCTTTGCTTCTTTTAAAAACTTCTCTTTGGCAAAGATATTGGTAAATTCAGTGACGACGGCTGATGTTGTCGCGTCTGCCTTTGATGGCAATCTGTATATGCCCTTAATTTCCTGAGTAGAGCAATCACTCCTAACATTTTTCATCAAGCTGGTTACCATATTAAGCAGGTCTTCCTTTTTCTTTTTCGGTACGCCTCTTATTTCAATACAGGTCTTTCTAATGGTTCTTTCCATCCCTTCACTTTTTTCTTCCAACTCCTCAATTTTTGAGCGTAAGTTATTCCTGTCACGGTCTAGGATATCGATCTTTTTATCTAAGTCCTTTATTTGTGCTGACAGTTCTTCTAATGATTTTTCAATTTCATAATTTGATGCGTTCAATCCGGTCTTTATTTCGGCCAACCCCTTTTCAAGAGTTCCCAATTTCGAAAGACCCTTATCCAGTCTGTCCAGTTTTTCATCTTGCTGTTTCATCCAGTTTGTGAGCATATCCTGGATCTCATCCTTAAACATATCCAGTGCATTGTAATCGTCATCATCTAGTCGAATACGTTTGGAATTAACTCTCTTTGTGACATTGGTCACAGGTGTCGCCGAACTGCTAATAACAGATCTATTTATGTTAGAATCTGAAGCAGACAGTCCTTGCGGTGGAGTACGACTTGGATTCATATTAAGATGTTTTAAGACTCACTGTTCTTTACGTGATCTATTGAGGTGATGCCGCCGGCGCGAAGCGATAGTAGCGGTCGCAGTTGTTCGTAGATGTACTACGCAGTGAGCTGCCAGTGACGTCACTCCCAATAGAGTGTACCATGTCTTTCAATGGCTGTTATGGGACTATTTTGTAGGGAATAGAAGTTTGTTTTGGCTTTTTAACTTGTTTAGGAGTTCATTTACTTTTCATAAAGTGATTTCGTCACATATTTTACGATAGAGCTCAGGTTTGAAACATATAATTTCTGAAGTATGGCAGATCCATTCCTTCATTTGGTTCATTGTGCTCAGCCAATCAGCAATCTGTCAATCTCCTGGCTGCCCTCATGCATAAGCACATGCAGGAATGCATGCATGGAGGGTGCCACTGCATCCTGCATGCAAGCCTGGATTTTTCACGCGGAATAAAAAATGATGTTTTCATTATACTGAACTTACAATGTCATGAATTTTCGCAAAGTAACGCCTGATTCTATAATCTATTTTGCGTGTTGATGATAAAACTAACCAAATATTTAGAAAAAATGAAAAAAATAGTCATGGAATTGATTTATTACATTCATGCGTTGCAATGATAACTGGGTAAACAACCAGAAAGACACACATTGCGATAGCGTAATATCAGAACGCACACCGTTGGACTGACTGCTCGGTGCCACAACACTATGGCCTCTGCCTTTTTTACTTCATAGTGTTTGGTTTTGACTCCAGTGTAATTCAGAGGTCACAGAAACATAGTATACGATGGACTGAGCTCAGTTTTCAGCCGGAGGACATCTAACTCCGATCGATAGAGCTCCTTTCCTCTCAACTAAAAACAGCATAGCAACATTATTTCTCACAAAACAGTAAAATCGACACACCCAAAAATTGTTTCTCCAATAAACGTTTGACCTTTGCCAGAGGAGCGAGCTCAATGAAAATATTTTTTCAGTCGGATACTTCTTAAAATACTTCGTCATTTACAATATTAGGCTGTTTGGTTGTTTGTTCAGGACAAGGCTGAGTTTCACAAAACTAGAAATGTACTCAACGGGATCGGATTTACGTTGAAGAGGGAACCGTGATGGCGGAATAATTAAATCGGGGTTAATTTAATCGGGCTAATACTGATTTTGGAAAATATTTGAGTGGACCCGGATTTGATGTTTTAGTCCGTTGATCTGTGCTCCTTCTTCGTGTTAGCAGAGTTCCACGAATGACATTAATTTTAAGTTTCAGTTCGTATCGGCTAATATTTAATATTTTATTTAATGAGTAATGAAATAATAATCAAATTCTACAGAATTTTGAGTTTGGTAAGTTGGCTCATTTGTTTTCATTATTATTTTCGAGTAGATAGATAATTGTTTCGTTTCACTATTAAAATGTTCGTGAAAACCAATTTACAAAATAAACATTATTTTATTTTGTAATCTGTAGATATATTTTTTTACGTGGCCCCAAACAGAGAATTTCTCCGTGGTTGCGTAAACAAACATTTATATTCAAACACACATATACCAGGAACAACTATTAGTAAGTCATACAAATATCTGTCGAGTCCGGGAATCGGACTTGTGACATGCTGCGCAGCTGTCCCTCGTTCAGTCACAGCTCCAACTAATAACCAGTTAGGGATATTCACAAATGTGTTGCCACAATCAAAAGTATGAATTGTAGGTCGTGGGTTCGTACCCCACCAGGTGCATTACTTTGTGTAATTTATTTCATTAACCCTGTCTCAAAACGGTGAAGGAAAACATCGTGAGGAAACCGGCATGTCCTAGAACCAAAACTTTGAAGACATGTGACATACCCTAATCCGCACTTGGCCCGCGTGGTGGATTATGTCCCACTCCCTCTCACAGAGAGGAGGCATGCGTCCCAGCAGTAGGGACATTATAGGCTGATGACGATGATGATGAATAAAAAGTTTTAAAAGATTCATGCTGGTGTATGTATCATCTAAGCTTTTGATTCGTTCGTGGAACTGTCTCACCAGGTAACTGTGGCCCTAGAAGGCAAAGGGCTATTGAAGGATCACCGTGGATTTTAGTCAATACGAGACTGACAGTCCCTCCCGTCCCAGCCTAGGCTCCCGAGGACTCAATAAATGCTTTTACCACGAAAAATAAAAGCCTTCGATTCGTGGCAAGAACAATGAAATGTGATAAAATGCGGTTCTTCCAAGACACAGGCTATTCACGAGGATATCCCCACAAAAAAGAGGCCAAAAGAATACAGAACAGTATCAACACCTTTACCTTCTTGACCTACTTTCTCAAAAACAAGCAAGCGCAGTCCCCAAAATTTATTCAAGTATACCTGGTCAACGTCAAGTGACCCTCTTTAAAACGAAGACGCTTCAGCATCCGACGGGCAAACATCAACAAATTGATCAATGTTGCCACTATATTGCGTAGCTCTCGGGTTGTCGCACACTTTGAATACCAAGTGGCACGGATTTATTTTACTATAGGCCCAAAGCATACGCTGTGGGGAGATGATTCAGGAGTCTAAGATCAGAGAACTAAAGTGGCTAGCATTTCGCGTAGCGTCAGCATGTTAAAGTGGAAGTGGGCCGGCCATGTTTGCAGACGGACAGATGGTCGATTGAACAGACATGATGTTGTGTAAGAGCAGTGGTGGCCCAGTGGTATCGGCCCCGACTTACGAGTTGTAGGTCGTGGGTTCGAATCCAGCCAGGCGCATTACTTTGTGTAATTTATTTCATCACCACTGCTCTCAAAACGGTGAAGGAAAACATCGTGAGGAAACCGGCATGTCCTAGAACCAAAAATTCGAAGACATGTGACATTCACCAATCCGCACTGGGCCCGCGTGGTGGATCATGGCCCACCCCTTCTCACAGAGAGGAGGCCTGTGTCCCAGCAGTGGGAACATTAATAGGCTGATGATGATGATGATGATGATGATGTTGTGTTATAGTGAAACCCCGTATGCACAAACTTAGTGTGCGACGCCTTAATGCTCGATCGTTGATTCGATGATTGATTTGAAGAAGTAGGCTCACAGCGGTTGCTTGTTTGTACTTTTTGGGGAAGTTTTACGTCCAGCAGTGGACAGCAATTGGCTGTAATATGTAAAAAGAGCCAAAAAAAAATTCCTTCTGGGCGCTAATCGCGCTCGCTACATTCTATCCAACCGCTGTACTTAGCCCCCTTTGTTTTGTGCCACACGCACTACGCCATCGCACAGTCAGCTTGCACGCTTTTATCGCCTTTGTGGTAAAGGCAGCCATATCTTAAGGTTAGGCCTCTAGAAACGCGAGCATATTGGGGATTAGAAACCACTTTGCCATATAATAGAGTCTAAGTATTAGTTGTGAAAATCTGAAAGAGTTTTTGGTTCTATGGTTGAGAAGAAGCGACTTTAGCAGCTTAAGAAAATACTACGGCGATGTCTGTATTTTTTTTCATACTTTTCATGAACTGATTGGGTGGCACGTCAATGTTCTTTACGTCTTTTCTTATTTCAAGGAACGATGTGCTCACAGATTTTTAGAGTTACTGAGCTGATGAATGTTATCTACCATAATGTGAATCAAATTGGTACTTATAAAGACTTTCATTCAAAACTGTTTATTTTCTTGCTCGCTCCCGCTACGTTCGTCTTACAGTTCGCTGACTCTCTGGCCCATACAAAGATCTGTTGCATCAAACATTTCCGGGTAACGTTTACGGCTTAGTAAATGTTCTGTAGAACATTTGCTTACTACAAAACACTGTTTTTTCCACGAAGATTTCAGTAGAAGGAAGTTCTTGTTCCTTTAAGTAAGAACTAAGTAAGAGTTGAACATTTGAAAGCTTTCTTTTCATCGTTTTGACGTAGATTCCGAGATTTGATAAGTGGTTTGTCTTATTTTATCTTTAAAAGACGTCGAGCTTCAAGCTCGAGGAAGAGGTTGTAGTGTTTCACAGTGCGTTTGATAGCTGTTCTTTGTTTAAGAATATTATTTTTATGATTTCAAAGAATTCTATTGTTAAATTTTATAGTTATCAGTTGTTGAAGCATCATATATACCTACCATATAAAATATAAAAGCCATAGACGTAGCAAACCTTACATTAAATAAATATTCAAGAGTTTAGTGGGTTTCAAGAGTTTTCCCAGAATTTTTTAACAGTCTGGGGTACTATTGTATGTAGATCGGAAACCTTTTATTAAAGGTAAGGGGAAAAATATACAATTCCTTGATTCAAGGAATATTAATTTGTTTTTTGCAAAAACTCGGCGCTAGCCCGGAAATCGTATGAATTTATCTGTATTAAAAAAATCACTATATTATAACGTATACACCATGAGCAGGGAGCAGTAGTGGCTCAGTGGTATCGGTCCCGACTTACGAGTTGTAGGTCGTGGGTTCGAACCCCGCCAGGCGCATTACTTTGTGTAATTTATTTCATCACCACTGCTCTCAAAACGGTGAAGGAAAACATCGTGAGGAAACCGGCATGTCCTAGAACCAAAAATTCGAAGACATGTGACATCCACCAATCCGCACTGGGCCCGCGTGGTGGATTATGGCCCACTCCCTCTCACAGAGAGGAGGCATGTGTCCCAGCAGTGGGAACAATATAGGCTGATGATGATGATGATGATGATACACCCATGATGATTGATGGTACAGCTGATCTTAAACTCCTACTGACTTAATATATCGTATTTTAAGTGTAATTAATGTCATTTTAGTCTATAGTCTCCGCCAGAT
Source organism: Agrotis segetum (assembly GCA_036375495.1). Classification (NCBI taxonomy): domain Eukaryota; kingdom Metazoa; phylum Arthropoda; class Insecta; order Lepidoptera; family Noctuidae; genus Agrotis; species Agrotis segetum. Next base: position 1,272,044 of record JAQSVV010000586.1, on the reverse strand, counting down.
CAGTGTGGTATAAAATTCGTTGACCCCCGTGTACCAATATTTCAAAACGATAAAAAAATTAAAGGCGCTCTCTCACTGCGAGCATTCACCTGTAATGTAACGTTACAGATTCGAACATTCGAAGACAATAGAGCATCAAATTGCGCATTTTTATGTTACATTACAGGTGAATGCTATGGTGAGAAATCCACAGAGCATGAGGGGTGTCAAGGGGTCTGAAAGGATAGCAGATGAACCCTTCTATCGACCATTTCAATTTGGCACACGATGGACCAAACACCCTGTATACTGTTACTCATTACAGGATAACGGTATTAATGTTTCGACCTAAAATATCAGCACAGTTTTCAAACAAATCCACCTTTTCAGTGTTAAAAAGATTAGCAGCGATAGTCCCACGTTATTTTCGTCAAGGGTATATAAAAAGAAGTCCAGTAAAGGAAAGCTCGGGGTCCGGAGCTAGGAAATGTGATTATAGCCAATCCGATGTGTCGTCGTGACGTGGACTCGTTTGATTGGCTAACGCTTCCCAACTAGGCCATCGTCGGTTTTGTTGCATTCACTGAAAAACTAAAACAACATTTATCGCTAAGCTAAATTAAAGCCATGAAATGTTAATATGTTATTCTATTTTTTTCCCGACTGCGCGACGCAAAGGAGGGTAATTAATTAATGACGCGTCGTTTTCCACGCGCGCCTCAAGGTGCTGTTAGCAATCTAATGGAGCCCCCATAGGGGATCAAACGCCTGCCAGGGTAGCGGGACTGACCCCTGAACCTCGAACGAAAAGATCTATTGGAGGAACACGGTGATTTGTTAGTCAGTACGAGTTTGACCTGTGTGACACAGGGCGGGAGGACTCATTTGATGATTTAACCACCTCTAAAATGTAAACGACTTTAAGAGAAGAGAGAGTAGTTTCTTGAGAAAAGTAAATTGATTACACGGTTACGCAGAAAACTAAGATACTTGTAATCAAGCCATTTTAAAGCTACTAGTGTTAAATTCTTAATACCTTACGACTTCGCTAACCCAAAACACAAACACCTAGGATTGAAATTCAAATACCATCACAATATAATTCGCTACAGAGACGAGGGCCTCAATTACATCTGACGTGTACTTTTGATCCCCGACTAATTACTCTGACACGTTCTTCAGATCTTTCATTTAAACTGCCTGAATCCACAGAGGTTATGTGGAATAGGATTTTGAAGGCTCTGGGTTTGAGAGTTTGTTAATATTTGCCGTTTTGCCGTTTAATCTAATCCTAACTAGTCCTCACTCCCAGCTAACGTTTTAATAAGAAAGTTTTTTTTTTTTTTAATTCACGTCTAAGTCATTGCTTATAAGTGTTGGAAGAATTATATTTGTTAGGAACGAACCTCATTTTTATAGGATTGACAAGAATAGATTAAAGAGTACAAGACCATAACTTTTGTATATAGACAACAAATAAGTATGAATATACAACAATAAGTGATGAGGAGAAAGTTTTCGAGTGTCGACCATGGAAGGAAGACGCAAAGTAGGCAAGCCTCCCACTAGGTGGTCTGGCGAAATCGTGAGGGTCGCGGGCAATCGATGGATGGATGCAAGTAGCTAACTGTTAAAACATTGAATAAAGTTTACTTTGCGTCACAAAGACTGGAAAAATCATTATAGGTATTTGAAAGTTACAAATAATCCTTTTCGTTATGTACTTACACTTTGTAATGTTCACGTAAATAAAGAAGTTTTTCACTCCATTCCTCCGTCTTCAACTTTTTAAAAGCAGTTTTAATTGGGCCTAATCTTATTTAAACCGATTTAATTTCCCTAGACCTAGATCTAGACTACCAAGCCGGTAAATAAATGAAAGGTTACGTGTGAAATGTAAATAAAACCTCTTCGTAATTAGTAGGTGGAGTAAGTCTTGGTACTATGTATAATCCAAGCTTAAAGGCTTGAAGGATTTCGTATTTAAATGAAGGTGTATGCTACTTTAATAAATGTATACTCTTTGCTGTAAGCTTATTATAATGTTCTGTGAGATAAATGGATAGGAGTCTCGTAGACTTTTAAGAGGCCTCGTTATCTAATTCCAGTTTTTGTCTGCGACACTACTCGCACTAATTATAGAAAAAAAAAACTGCCTGAAATAATATACTTGAATGATAAACATATACCGTGGCGTCATTTATTATCATAAAACGTGATTGCTGTTTTCATAGGGAACAGAACTTTCCGGAATGAAATATGCCTTACAGTACTTTCAGTGTGGTCAGTTCAGTGACAGGCGTGAAAAAGCAACAAACAAACATACTTTATTTGTTTTTCAAAAGAAACGACACACTTAATATCACCCCCATGGTAATTAGTAATGCCCTTAATTATTAATTACAAAGATTCATAATCATAATTCAGGCAGCCATGAAACCGTAAAACAATGCAAAGATAAACATGTACTCGTAACAATTATTCGCACGTTCCACGATAATAAATCGCGGACGTTTGAGTGTCAAATGTGTTACAGAAATATGAGCTTATGGGTGGTGCAGACCGGCCGCAATGTTTACACTCTATAACGGTCAGTTCACACAGAGACTCGACTCGATTCAATAAAAATGCGCTCAAGTAAACTTATCTTTTGATGAAAAAATCTGTCCTAAACCGGATGATATCACCTTTTGAAAAGATTTAATATAAGATAGGTAAAAAGAAGAATCATTCGAAGTTTACCAGACAACTATAAATAGAATGACCTAAACATAACTTTTTTTGCCACATCCAAACGTCCTGACATTGTTCGGATTACCAGCATACTTTTAAAAAGTCCCGATACTTGTCAAAATGTGGGTATACAATTATGCGGTCAACAAGAGATAAATATATCCAGGTAGCATGTTTTAAACGGTTTGACCTGTATGCTATCATCATCGTCAGCCTATAATGTTCCCACTGCTGGGACGCAGGCGTTCTGTCTGTGGAGGGAGCGGGCCATAATCCACCACACGGGCCCAGTGCGGGTTGATAGATGTCACATGTCTTCGAATTTTTGTATCTAGGACATGCCGTTTTCTTCACGGTGTTTTCCTTCACCGTTTCGAGAGCAGTGGTGATGAAATAAATTACACAAAGTAATGCGCATGGCGGGGTTCGAACCCACGACCTACAACTCGTAAGTCGGAACCGATACGACTGGGCCACCACTGCGCTCAATATGCTATAGGCTTATAATAATCGACACTAATTTTATAAAGCTGACGAATTTGTTTGGTAGGACGCGCTTATCTCAGGAACTAATGGTTTGAATTGACCAATCCTGTGCTCTATATAAGAAAAATCTACTACGTGTGAGTTATAAATTAGCTTCCAGGCTCGCCTCAACAATGTCCGATAATTCCTGAAATATCTCGCGCTGCAAACAAACCCAGTGAATCAACTATAAACTAATTTATTAAGATCGAAGAGGTTGTTATTAACACCATGGAGTGGCTCAACAAACAGTTACTGGGCGAAGGAACACAGCCTTCTAACGTCATTATTTAGTCCAATTTGCAGAATTAGCCTGATAAATGTGTTTGAATTAGCGTTTTCGTAGACCGATGCGCGCGCCGTAGCTCGTAGCCGGTGCTACGGTGCTACGCGTTCAGTGTTACCGCGCCGGTCGAGACCGCTACGCGCTACGTTCGCGACGCGATTCTCAATCGTTTACGTATTAAAGAACCTTCGTATGATTTGTGACGATATTTGTGATTCGTTCTTGTGTTGATAGTGTTGTGATTAAAGTGAATGTGAGTTTTAATTAGGTAAGTTTATCGATGATTTTTTTTATCGATGTAAGATTAAATCTATTTTCTTTATTTATTTTAATCAATTCATTGGCTAGGTTTCGTTTTCTTAGGAAACGTTTATGAAATTAAAATGAATAACACGTAGTTTATTAATTTTAGTTGTTTTCCTGGATCGGAAAAATCTTATCCTGAACGAAATTGAGGAAAAAGGCTCAGAATTTTTGTTTCTATAATTTTATTTCAATACTTAAACATTGAATTGATAAAGCCTGCGTAAATTGTTGATTTATTATCGGAGTCAGAAAAAAAAATACTTCAATATAACGTTTTATACTTAAAGACGGAAATTTATTTAAATTACTACACACCAATTATTATCTACCTGTCATAAATAAATCATACAATAATGATAATTTGCCATGTAATTGGGATATGAAAAAATAAACGAAATATATGAGTGTCGTATATGAATACAACACAAAATAATAGAATTCATACAACGACACAATTACTCGTCTTCCTTAATTGAATCCTATGGATTCCCTCGGGATTAAAGCAAATCTACCGGGCTCGAATCATAAAATTGATTTTAATACGGATTAGTAAAATGATTTCGTAACTCAAGCTTTTTTGTATGAACTTGTATGGCTTCCCAATTATTGGGATGAGGTATTACATCAAATACTGTAGATAGCTACATAATATTATGACATGTCATTTCTGTTTACAGGAGTATGAAAGTTAATGATACAACCCAGTTACTGGGTTTGAAAAAACCGTGTGTGCTAGGACAAAAATGTGTTATTCTGTATGTAATTTGTTGTAAATAATTAATTTCATAGTTGGTTTTATTTAAAACCAAGTCACAATTTGAAAGATAAATCAAATACTGATAAATTGTTAGGTTGGCACTATTGACTAAATTATAAGTTGATTGAATTATGAACCTTACATAACAACTAATTGAATAAAAATTACAAAAAATGAAAATAGCAAAGTGACTCATTGTTTCCAAAATTTGAATGATTTTTGGCCTTTTGCCTTGCACATAAGGTTTATTCTCGTATGTATCAATAATTGATATCCCACTACGATCGGTAATCTGTTTGCTAAGCATTGTGTTACTGGCAATATTTACCTATGACCATTGGCGGTATAACATGATATGAGATCATAAATTATGTACAATCGAGCCAGTGGAATTATGACCCACCATGAGCTTATTTTCCTACAGAGATTCAAACATAATTAGGTCCACATTCGCGTAAACATACATATCCATGGTAACGACTTTGATCTTTGTCAATTTGACAGATTCAAACGATTTATTGTCAAAATGGGTCATGATTCCACTTTGTCGACTGTACATACCTTGGACTTAGTGCAAATATCAACTAAAGAGCTTCACACACAGCAGCTATAATGTAAAGATTGTACAATCGACAAAGTGGAATCATGACCCATTTTGACAACAAATCGTTTGAATCCGTCAAAATTGACAAAGATCAAAGTCGTTACCATGGATATGTATGTTTACGCGAATGTGGACCTAATTGTATTTGAATGTTTGTAGGAAAATAACCTTATGGTGGGTCATAATTCCACTGGGTCGATTGTACATTATAGCACGATACATCTCATTACATCTTTCCATAGAAATTCGAAGACGTAAAAATATACAATATAGCTGCATTGTGTGGTCTCCCGACGATTTCTGCGTGAAGCCCTTTCCTCGAAATTTTGGCAAATTGAGTTTATACAAGTTGATTCCAAATTATATCCTCTTTCTACGGATAAAACCGAATAACCCGTACGATGCTTAGTTATGAGATACCGAGTCTTAAAAATAACTAAATTAAGCTGTCATTTGTATGAAAATCTAATATTCCTTGTTAATCAGTGAAAATCTAAATATATATAGCTCAAAAACGACTGACTGACATAGTGATCTGTCACCGCACAGCCCAAACCACTAGACGGATCGGGCTGAAATTTGGCGTACATGTTATGACGTAGGCATCCGCTAAGAAAGGATTTTGACCAATTCTACTCCCAAGAGGATGAAATCCATTAATTATTCCCAAAAATTATCGCATTTATAATTTTAATATGTTTCGTTATGAAGCTCCTGATGGTTTCATTGAACTGTGCACTGTACTGTGGGTACTGCGGCCCTAGAATGCAAAGAGCCTGTGAAGGAACAGGGTGGTTTTTAGTCAGTAAGAGTCTGATAGTCAGGGTGTAGACTTTTACACAGCAAAAATAAAAGATTATATAGACATTGCGAAATTAAAAATAAAGTAAAAATTTAAATTAAGTACGAACTGTTTTCATTTTTACTAAACACACTTAATTAAAGTACTAATTGTTTACATAATCAGTTGTAATGAGCTTTTTAACCGCTTTGATATTGCAAGCTCGTCGCTAATTATCTAAATAAAACAGAAGAAGATAAATAAAGAATGAAAATAAACCGCCTTCAACGAATATACAACTCAATGAAAATTCTCCATTAAACCAAAAAATATATATTTATGGGAATGGCTTTAGGAAGGAAATCGCTATGCTTACTGAGAGCGTGAATGAGACTTTGAAAGAGTAATAATGTATTTAATTTAATGACTACAGTGAATTTACGAGTGGCTGTAATGTACTTAGTTTATTTTTGTAACGAAATGTACTCATATAAGATACGCAACTGCGGTAAAAGTTTAGTCTTATAACTACAATTTATGATTGTAGAAAGTTATTATTATTTGTTATTTATTTATTTATAACTAGAAACCCGTCCCGGCTACACACGTGTGGACATGATGATTTTTGTCTCCTAAAACCTGGCACTGATGGTGACAAAAACAACAAAAAAAGAAGTAGCCGAATCGGTCCAGCCGTTTTCGAGTTATGAGCTTAGCAACACATTTTGCGATCCATTTTTATGTAAAAATATTAATAATATATGTTTATTTTTATTAATATATTTTAATATAAAAATTGATATAAATATATATATTTATATTGAAGAAGAAGATAGATAGGTAGAAAAAGAAGAACAAGATAGATAAAAGAAGTTAACTAAGACTTAAACTTCATATTTACGTATTGAATAACCAAATTATAAAAATGAGACAAACAAAATTATTACACAATTAAATTAAAACACTTAATATGGCACAATATTATTACCTATTTGTAAACTAGCACACACAACACTAATATTACTACTTCACTTTGTTGTTTTGTGATAGACCTAAATTGTTCCAAATAAATATTTTCTTTATTTTCTATTTGCAATCTAAAAATAAATGATTTCAATCGATTTTTTCTCTGAAGTACACATTGTTCTGTGTTGTCTGTATTCGTATGTAAAGAAGTAATCTGTTATCTACACAAGACAAGAGTAATTCATTATTTATTTTCACGCTTGCTAGCTAAGTGTTGGTTATCTTAACTAATGATTTCACGTTACTCAGGGCTGGCAGGTTTGAGAGCAGTGGTGGCCCAGTGGTATCGGTCCCGACTTACGAGTTGTCGTGGGATCGAACCCTGCCAGGCGCATTTCTTTGTGTAATTTATTACCACTGCTCTCAAAACGGTGAAGGAAAACATCGTCAGGAAACCGAGATGTCCTAGAACCAAAAATTCGAAGACATGTGACATCTGCCAACCCGCCCTGGGTAGAGTGGTGGATTATGGCTCACCCCTCTCACAGAGAGGAGGCTTGTGTCCCAGCAGTGGGAACATTATAGGTTGATGATGATGACTCAGGGTTGGAATAATTTCCAAATATTGATTTATCTTTAGTTTTGATGAGTGGAATTTAGCCGTAAGATCAAAATTAGAAAATACATACTCGTACATAAGCAGTAATATTAGTCACTAATATTAGTAATAATAGTCACAAAAACCGTTCAGTACAATTGTACTTAGGTACGTATCTCAATCTAAAAGTGATTTTAATATTACTTAGACACTATGAAACTGATTTACATCCTTGATTTTAAACTGAGTCTATTAAGACGTTAGGTTTGGGCCACATAGAAAAAAACGTAAGACGAGGACGCGTCGCGGGTCTTCTATTTGTTTTACATCACGACGCTTCTATACATTTTGTATGAAAGAGACGCCGAAGAGATAAATATGTCTCCGCCCGCCTCTTCTGCGTCTTACGTCTTTTCTGTGTCCGCGCCTAAAGTCTCTCAATAGACTCAGTTGAAAATCAACGTCAGGCTTCTAGTGGTTAGCAACTTTATCGTGGTACAACAATTGACATTTTGAGACAAGAACCGTTTCAAAGTAATAAAACAATCAATTAAAATGTACATAATTAAACATCACTTAGGTCAACCATTAAGTTACCATGTCAATTTTCCTTTTCGGCCTATAATTTATTCCCGTACATTCGTCGATAGATTGTACGCTACATTAAACTGAACACGAGTATTCGAGTCAGTTGATCGGGAAGACAGCCAGCTGTAAGGTTTTGTTTTACGCATTTTAATTTACGCACGAAGAAGCATTTGAGAATCATTCGAATTTGAATTCCTCCGTATTTTTTTTCTCTTTTTATTCGATACTTTTGTATAGAAGTTATCACGGCTGTTTTTTTAGGCGTAATTCGTTCAGAAGTAGCTACAGATTTAAGGTTCCATGTGATTTGGGGCGCGTTTATTGCCAATTGGATAATATTCCAGTATCCGAAATGCAAGTGTGTTAAGTACTTATTATATTTCATCATCATCATTTCATTTCATTTGATGTGATGTGGAACGAGCTTATTGCCATTCATTTCGATTATTATCTGAAATGCAAGTATGTTAAGTATGTACTTTGTTTGGATTGATTTAATTTTCGGAATAGCATTTCGGACATAAACTATCGGATCGCTTTCGCTTTTCTATGTGACTGGCTTCAAACAATTTCATACATTTCAAACAAAAACGCCTCGCTTCTCGTTCGCCACGTCTGTCTGTTTGACAATAACTTTTAAGTCAATCTTATTTATTGCCCCTTACAGTGTCCTCTCCTATTTGGAAATGAAGCCAAACTTAACAAAATAATTATTATGTATAACACACTTTCTCATTTATTTACTCTGTCTTTATTATTACAACTTACCTATTTCATTCGCTAAGAACTCTCAATATAAATAACTGATTTATTTGACAATGGCACGTCTAATTTGACAGCTCTGTCAAAATATTTTTCAATCAATTATTCTATTAATGTGCAAAGTAATAATTAAATCTGAGGAGTTCTTGAGAAAACTTTCAAAGAGGCCGACAAAGTACATTGAACTGAAATAATTGTTTGCGTGAGATTATTTTCTTCATTGAGTTTACTCCAAGGAATCCTAGTATTATTTTTACATTGATTTAATTACTGTTGATTAAAAAAACTTTATTCGTGCTTTTTACGCTTAGTGCCATGAAAATGGGAAAGCGTGGAGGAAGGCCTTTACCCAGGGGTGGGACTGAGCAGGCCTGAAAAAATAATTTTGCTTCAGACTAGGAATTTCTTCTGTTTCGTGGTTGCGTTTACAAGTATTTTTAACTCACTTAAGGCTGCTTATTCTGAAACTTGGCCACGTCGCAAAAAGCTGTCAAATATTTACAAGTTTTAATTAATTTGGCAATTTTTCTGTATGAAAACAAGAAATATCGCTCTGTAGTGCACTAAAAAAATGATATAGGAATGCAATTAAAACACTGACAAAGATGTTGTAAACGTTTCAGGTGTATAAAAGGCATTTGGAAAGCTTCCAAATGCTTTTTTTACATCTAAAACTACATATTCGGTGTTATGATATTAATTATTGCATTCCCTTATCAACTTTTTGGTGCATTAAAGAGCCATATTTCTTATTTTCATTCAGTAACAATGCTAAATTAATTAAAACTTGTTAATATTTGACAACCATTTGCGACGTTGCCAACTTTCGGAATATACGCTCTTAAACAACACACAGCCCACACCTTGGTCAACTACTTGTAGATTATACAAACATTATATTTATCCTACTAATATTATAAATGTGAAAGTTTGTGAGGATGCATGTATGTGTATGTTTATTTAGGTATGTTTGTTACTCTTTCATGCAAAAACCACGGAACGGATTTGGCCAAAATTTGGTGCACAGATAGTCTATAACCTGGATTAACACATAGGAGTTTTTATCCCGATTTTATGTTCCCGTGGGATAATTTTCGAGTTGTAGTGGGTGAATCCGCTGGCAACAGCTAGTATTTATATATTTGATTGACGGCACGGTTAGCACAGTAGTTGAGCGATCGGACTGCTGTGCCGCGTGTCGCGGGTTCGATTCGCGCATGGAGCAAAGTCAAAGTCTTTGCAGTAAAGTATAATTATATTGTATGATCTTCAAGTAGTTGTTTCGGGTCTGAACGTTTGAGTATGTGAGTTTATATGTTTGTAAACGTACCCACAAAACAGGAGAAATTTTTAATTTCAGGCATTTTTTAAGAAAAAAAAAATTTTTGTAGCGAACCGCAGCAGCGACATGGCAAACTGTATCTACATAATTATTAGCACAAAAACAGTAAGTTACCGCTACCAACATAACTTATTTACTTCAGGCTAGCTAATTACGTCTGTGTTAGCTGTAGGTTCACCACAATAGCTTAACTTTGTACTGGATAGTTACGCAAACTATTATACTACATAATATCCCCACTATTTACTTTGTATTCAAGTAATTAGGTACCTTATTAGTTTACTATAAGGAATATTATTAGATGAAGTAAGAAATACTTTTATTTATTTATCTGGCGCCTAGCTGTCCCCGTGGTTTTACTCCTCCTATTAGTTTTAACGTGATGTTTTGAAGCCTGTAGCCTACCATATAATAAACAGACCATCCAACACATAAAAAAAATTCAATTCAATGGGGAAGGCAAGTCAAAGCTAATTGTAGATGGCGCCACCATAGCTTAGTCCTAATCCGACCAATGACGTAGTACTATTTTGAAGTACCTTTAAAATTTGAACTGATTTGAACCAATGACGATGCTTGGAATAAGCTATACTAGCGCCATTAGTTCCCCAGTTGCCACCCCCATTCTTCACTGAGAGCAACGCGTTCAAGCAAACAAAGAAGAAATAACTCTTTCTTTTGAAGTGAAAACTTCTTTAGCGGCGTTGTACACTTTTTCTGTAATGGGTAAAAAATTTAAAACTCGCGTCAGGGTCACGTGACCAAAACTCGCGTCAGGGTCACGTGACCCTGATCGAAAATGAGTATTTTTAAGTAGAAGTACGCTTGCCTAGAAGTAATATACATAATTATTCATGACTGAAAAAACACACAGCAGATCAGATCACAGCAGAATAGGATCCCGGCAGGAAATCCCACTCCGTTTTTTTTTTTAATTTTTGTCAGAAGATAATAATATGGCCACCTCCCGATGTCAGAGTTAATACATACTCCTTATACATACAACAGAGACTCATCATTAGGAAGAATCTCAGGGGAGCTAACAGAAACCACATAATGCATCCTGTTACGATCCATATACACTTGCGAGCAAAGTATGGAATCACTACTGTGATTTTGTGCGACCTTCAGTACTTAATAAATAGTTATTTATAATAAAAAATGTATCAATATTTTTCAATGTTTAACTGTTTACTTATCATTGATCCCAAATTCATTCAAATGACGACATTATTTAAGGAGCTATTAAGTATCAATTCCAAGTAAGTAAGTGATTTAACACTTTTGTTTGCTAGTGTAGTAGGTAGGTACACTCCTTTCACCTCAAATACAAAGTAATAATAAGCTCTAATCATCTTTTAAGTACAATACTGTGATATCTGTTTTTAGTTACCATATTTAGTTTTTTTGCTTGATAATTTCAGAATGCTTGTTAACTAATTGGCCTAATTTTACATTAAGGTCAATATATTGATAATGATTTTAATATACTTTTATTGTCGCAATATTTTGACCTTAAAACTCTTACAGAATTAATTAATTTCAAGATCCAAAAGACGTTTAAAATTGTATATTACTGACTGCATAATTCATACCGAAATCAAGTTAAAACAACCATTGTGGCAGGCATTAACAATAGTTTGAATACTTCATTAACCAAACTATTAACAAAAATACGAGTATAGCATAATGCTCACTATGGCCTCATTTTAGAATTAATCACACATAATTAAAATATTACTACAGCAAATTTAATTTATGAGTAATACAAACAATCAATGTTTGTTAAGTGATTTTAATTAATATGATCAAAATTTTGGAATAACACTTTATATGTTGTTTACAGTATTAATAAATTGAAAGTTTAACAGTAACAAATTAATTTATTCGGACTAATTTATAGTCCGAATAAATCAAAATCCAACACGCACTGCGCCCGCGTGGTGGATTATGGCCCATGCACTTACTTAGTATTATGTTCCACCGTTTTTTTTTGTTTTTTAATTTTCATAATTGTATAATCGACAAAGTTGAATCATCACCCCCATAAGCTAATTTTCCTACAGATATTCAAATACAATTAGGTCCACATTCGTGTAAACAAACATATCCATGGTATCGACTTTGATCATTGTTGACTGGCCTGTTGGTCTAGTGGTTAGTGACCCTGACTGCTATGCCGGAGGTCGTGGGTTCGATTCCCACTCAGGACAAATGTTTGTGTGATGATTCACTTTGATCGATTTGTTCTGTCGACCCAAAGTGTAATTTATTATAATGTGTATGAGCATTTAGAAACATCACGAAGAAATGTTGTGATCAAAATGTCTTACCTTTAGGTAAAAAGTCCCTCAGTCTAGTAGTCGCGTTGCTATGCAACGCGTTAGATTGTGCTACTTGTGGAATATTTATTATTATTATGGCAATTTTTTGTACATATGCCCGCTCTATAAGTTCTTTTAAATCTCTTTGATTCGACCCATTTTTGTTCGCACGGGGATAGAGCAAAACAATTACATTATAAAATCCAGCACAAAACTACCGAAATCGAGGACACAATGCGGAATCTAAACAGAAAGTACTAGGGGAACAGGATTCAAACTTTTTTCGAGGGAAATAATTTTTGTCGACGAACTTAAAACAACCCCTCAATCACGACACGATGTTCATTATCGGACCCAACAACTTACACCTTAGTTTGCACAGGACGACACATTTGATTAATTTCAGGAGTCCGCATAACTCCTGTTACCTGCGGAACCCATCGCGAATAACTCGCATCAATCATGCCACTGATGTTTTCCTGTTTGTTTGAGCAGAAATAATGATCCTTGTAGGCAAAGTTAAACTTTTGGATATGGACTTTAAAATGCATTGTTAGTTTGACATTTTTGATTAAGGTTATTAATTAACTGTCGTAATAGTCTGTTGGTTACAAGTAGGTACTGTTGATCATGCGGTCCTGGGTTCTATAACTGATTTACTTCTGTGAAACCTAAGTACACATGAATGCAATTAAAGATTTTGAGTTCGAGTTTGAAAAACAATAGGCTACGGGTATTTTACTCAAAAAAAAATAGTCCGATAGATGGATTATCAAAAATATTTGACCCGTATTTTTTCTTTTGTTGCGTAAACCAAAATTGTCGAAAATCCAACGTTTCTAAAAAATTACCAAATGCCACTAGGTCGATATAATTTTACAGGCATTATGACGTCACAAGCAACTCTTTCTCTCTCACTCACTCACAAGAATTTCGAAGCGTTCGCTTATCTTTGTTAATTTTCAGTGTTTAAAAAAAAACTAAAAATACCTGTGCATTATTTTTTAATACTTACTATAAATAACGAACTAAACAGATATTTAATTTATTTATGGAATAAACTACCCACCCTATTACTTGGTTGTGGAGTGGTCGGTGCTTTTTTAAAAAGACCTCGTACCCCCGCACTTCCGTAAGTAAGCCTCATATTATTTGCTATTATTAATATGACTTGTAATAAATTTATTGTAAAATTTTACTTTGAGATTGTACATCGAAAAAAGAAAAACTTTATTATCAGCAGAAGACGTAATCGATCACAATATTTTTTTGTGGTAATTAAAAATGCTTTTACCTGTTCACGTTAATAGTCCCTCACTAAAAGTCGCGTTGCTATCGCAACGCAGAGATTTAAATATTTTTCGCTCGTTACAAAAAAATTTGGCATTATTAAAGAAAAATAAATCGTTAGTAAATTGCTGGCGACCACACGTACGAAGCCAGGTCGGACACTAGTCGTATATCAAAGTACACCATTAGTCCATTACCTGTGCGTCAATCACACGTGTATAAAATAAGAAACTACAATTAGGTGCCAAAAGTACACCCTTGTCGCGATACATTCCCGTTTTTTATTTTCATATTATGGTCTCAGTTACTTTTGTGACGTTGATGTATGGAGTAACACCTCATTTGTCACCAGTCGTTGAAAGCTTGAAAAGAAAATGATGGTCACTCCTGTTATTACACTTATATTTTGTTCTATTTTTTTCATACTAAGCTTTAATATTTGACATCATGCTTGTAGTTACTAAAGCGTTGTTGGTAAGGCAGAGGTGATAAACAATCTGCCAGGGTCGCGGGATTGTCTAAACTGGTAACGTGATCCTGGAACATACAGGGTATTGGAAGAAACACGGTGAATTTAATAGTCATTAAGAGTCTGACATTTCCAGCCGATCCACTTCCACACTCTTTACTTGTGCAGTGTTGAACACAGATGATGATAATAGAATAGAATAGAATAAAATTATATTTATTTGATATTACACATATATACACATAAATAATGAAAAATAAAATTAAATAGATCGACCGGAGCGGGCATCAACAATTATTGCGCGAATTTTTCTGTTTTCACGAGGTTCTCTTCAGAACCTCGTGAAAGCAGAGATAAACAATTCAAGTATCTTGATCTGGCTCGCGAGGTTGTTGACATGTGAGACGTGAATGAAGCAGCCATTGTGTCAATAGTCGTGTCTGCCAATGGCTTAATTGCCAAGAGCCTCGACCAACACCTGAGGAGGCTCTCGCTGGGTGGCTGGATCAAGCGCTTGATTCAGAAGGCAGTACTCCTGGACACGGCGCCTATTGTAAGGGGGTTCCTCTCTCAAGAGCCCTGACCACCGCTAACCCGGACCTTGATCCTGATGCTGGTGGACTGCTATTTTATATTTTAAAATGTTTTTATTTCTTTTGTTGTAAAAATATTTAATAAGGTAACTAATGAGTTAAAAGATGAATAAAGAGGTTAATTAAAAACAATAAGAATTATGTTGAGCATGCCCTTACCAAAAGGGTTGCCAAGTCAGCATTTGCTGAGTGAAAATTTTAAGACCCAGCACTGGTTTTCAATTAATATAAGTAATCGCACATTTTGTCGGCCTGTTATTGCATCAAATGGTTACAAATAAGTCCAAATTCTGGGAAAATCCGATGGCACTTTACTCAAGCTTACTAGTTTACAGCTATAGTGGCATAGCTCTAGCCAGGGACCGAAACAGGTATGATCAATACGGTTATTTTTTCGGTAACAACCTTTTTTTCTTTTACAGGTAATTTTAAAGATAACCTTTATTATTAAAAGTGAATACATAACCAGTATTAATACCGGTTACCGAAATAAAAATTACCCCTATCTTGCACACTTCACACGTGCCGTCGGCAATAGTCACAGGGCGCGCATCGCATGTGTGTGTGACAAAGAGTCGTTATCTTTAGTTAACCGGTATTAAAACGGTAACCTGAATAGAGGTTACATTTTTCTTCGGTCTGGTTACCCAGATAGCGGTTACCTCAATCTGAAAAATAACCAAAATTCTTCAATACCGGTACCGTAATTTATAAAGGTTTTCGGTCCCTGGCTCTAGCGATCCTACTTTAGCTAAAAGCTTGGTAGACCTCATCAGCACAGCCTGGCTCGCGACCGGAGTTCCAGTGCCTTTGGACTACAATCATGCCAGGGGGTCTAATTTCAAACCATAAAACCCGTGTTTTCGCCCTTAGTTACGGGCGTTTTGACAACGAGATCGAATTAAAAATGAATGATACTGATTTGACAGATAGCTCCTTATGGCCGGTATACACGGCAACGATAAAACTGCGCAAACGAACTGCACAGTTCTTTGCGCAGTTTTATCGAACGTATGTACAAAAATCGGCGCAGTTTTTTTGGTTGGTGCAAGCCATCGGAGCAAGAATAAAATCTATTCGTATACTGCGCAAACCGACTGCGCAGTCAGATCGCTACGATAAATCGTTGTCGTGTATACCGGGCTGAGACCGCCCCACCACTCATGACCTGCGGACATTATTTCTATCGATATTATTATCAAGTCTGAACCGTGTATTCCGTACCTAACAACAAACATGTTTGACGTAGTGACTGAGCTATCGACTGCGCCGCTGCGTGTCGTGGTTTCGATTCCCGCACCGAACTAAAATTTGTATGGCCTACATCTACTTGTTCCGGGTCTGACTGTTTATATTGTGTGTTTAGTGTTTGTAAACACACTATACGATACATGAGGAATAAGTAGAGTGGGGGGCAAGGTTTAACAAAAAAAATATAACCTTCTTTAAGAAGTCATAGAAAAGATGGGCGGCGCCAGTTATAAAGAGGTTGCGCCACGTCTTTTTTTTTAAAGACGCCTGAAGGAAAAGTATTGTGTTCGACTCAATTTAAAACTTCTCAAAACCTACACCTGGTAAGAACTATCGGATTTTCTTAGCGGGCTCTGTAGTAATGTGTCTGGGCCACAGAAGTGCTTCCCCAGATGTGCATTTCGTTTATGCTTCAGTGGATTACATTCACTGAGGTGCAATACGATTTTATCAGTTTTTGCAAACTTGTGCAGGGGAATGGAAGCCTGTGTTTTCTGTTTTACGTTTGTTGAAGTAGGGTGTGACACACTACTGTACTATACAATGGTGTGCAATGAAATATAACGTTAATAAACTTTTTTGACAGGTAAATACCTGAGTAGCCTAATGAGTTATGATATTATGCAAAATTGGATATTACTTACGCATCATTATTACGTGTAGTCGTCATTTTATACATAAGAACAATATTTTTGTCAAGGTTTTTGATTCTTATTAACAAGTTTGTATGTATCTGAGCTAAAATGTTGGGCCTAATACTTACTCAGAGTTTCTGAACCAATTCAGAAAATTCTTAGAGTACCTAATTGGTAACTAAATTATCCCGAGTGTTATACACCAATAAAAAGAAAGATCCTCATTACCGACACTATAAAATGGCTCAATAATAAAGAGCAAGTTTTTTTTTCCAAAATCAAAGGGTCCGATACCTAGCTAGGATTACTGATTTTTCCAAAATCCAAAAATGCAGTATAAGTTTTATTCAAAATCGGCCTCGCCTCCATTCAGTATTTTCCTATATTCCTCAAACTTTCTAGTGAGATATAGCCACGATATTCATTTGTTCACATAACAATTACGATAATTTTATCTACAAAATAGTTTATTATTGCGTCTCGATAATACTCGTACATCTAACCTTATTAAAATAGATTTTGAATTTAATTAAAGTTTCATTGGAGAGGTCCTCGACCGAGTTCCACTGGGAGTTAGTCTATACAAATCAATATTTACTTATTTACTTCAAATCGGACTGATGTCAAAGCGTACCTTAATTACAATTAAATTGTCAAAGTTATTTTGTTCGAAGTAACTTTTAAAGTGCTACAATAAACACAGTGAAATATCTTGATTAAATGCAACTTGTTAATGGAAAATTGGATTTTATTAAGTAATAATTTAGGGTTTATTTTTGACTAGCTGTTGACCGTGAGTTTACCCTGCTACTCGGCTACTGTTGGTCGTAGCGTGATGTTATAAAATAGAGCCTACAGCCCTTCTCGGCAAATAGACTATTCAAACACATTTTTTTTTTCAATAAGAATCTGTAGTTCTAAGGCTACCCGCACACACAAAATAATATTGACAATAAAGTACGTATTGTCAATAATATTGTGCGTGTGCGGGGCCTGTATTGCGGTATTCGGTTTTATTTCATTTGGTTTCGATTAATATTGACAATCTTGCATTGACAATATTATTTTGTGTGTGTGGCTAGCCTTATTTCAACCATGGGGTCGCGGGATTGTTTCATTAGGTGACCGTGGCCCTGGAACGTAAAGCTATCGAAGGATCACCAATTTTAAACAGTACTAGTCTGACAGTCCCTCCCATCCCGCCCTGAATAGGAACCGTTTAATGATTTTTACACGAAAAAAAACAGTCAGCTTGTTATGAAATAACAATAGCAAGTAACCAAATGTTGGCTTTATCGAACTTAAAATTTGTACAGACATTAGATAATTAATACCATGACAACTTCAAACACTGAAAAGCATAGACTCTTAAAGCACGGTAATAATATCTACAGTACTTGATCTTCATACAAACGGACGAAACGCGAGCTATACCTACGTGCCTCGATGTCGGGGCGCGCTCGGTGCGCTGACAGTCACGGCCGTACCGTAGTGATGAACGGACGGTGTGTTGTTTTTTTAACAAAATCAGTTCATGGACATAATTTAATATGACGAGTAGGAAATATTGTGCTGTTTTTGGGTGTATGAATTCGTCAATAACGTATCCAGTCATAAGTATTCAGTATTTTTTTTAAATACCTGTAAACTCTGAAAAGTACTGACTATAAAATAATTTTACTTAAGTACTAGTAGCTGGCAGGTAGGTACATAATGTGTGTCTTTTTAATGGATAAATATTTTCTATTATATATATCACGAAAAAAAGGGTATTTGGATTAATAAATACAGTGAATATACTAAAGGAAAGTTACTGAAACGAGTGAAATAGGTAAGTTATAGGCAGTTCTGAATGAATCATGATACGGTAGGTACTTACGCTTGTGTTAAAATCCTTCCTATTCAATATACAAAGTATTTTATTTGTTTACTGATATAAGAAAAGTATATTTACAATCACAAAACTAAATAGATACAGAAAGTAGGCAAATGTAATTAAATTGCTGGAGACGGGCGTCGGATCGAACAGCCCTAGCGCATGTTTACGTACCGCGCGGCTGTAGGTATTTATTTCTATCATGCGGCCGAGATCCACTACTGTAGATATAAAACTGTGCTTAAAGAGTCTTTATTTATGGGGCGACTAAGAAGTTCACCACATTCTCCCCCGCTGCATTCTAACTTGAGGTGTCGTAGTCTTGCAAATAGGCAGGTGGTCTTCTATCTCTTTTAGTTAGCCGAATCGAAGGAGTATCTGGTGCAGTACACCAAAAAAAGGTCTTCAAAAAATGTCTGATATGCACCAGAAAATATAATATTGAAACGAACCGCACACAATAGTTCAATTTCCTTTAAAAAAGCAATAGAACCTTACTTGATGATATAATTTTTGTAACACCATACGAAACTTTATTTCCGACTTTGCCCAAGTTTTGACGAGTTTCCCTATGGAAAGATTTCAGCGCAGTCTTAAGGAGAAGTATGCTTGGTATCTCTTTGGAACAGTGGATAAGTTTGTGTTGATCCGCGAATAAGATATAAGATAAAGGGCGTGGATGTTGAAAAGGTTAATTAATCATTCAGAGCGTTGAATCTCTTTGTTAAGATTTTATTTGTTACGATAATAATGGAGCTTCCTGCTGGAAAAGTCAAGAATTGACAATATCGCTTAAGTAATTTTGAGTTAACAAACCCATAAAACCTTTGCTCTGTTTACTATAATATTTGTCCTATATTTTATAAAATGTTTTCCATTGTAATTACCTATTCGTATACTGATTAATATTAGTAAACTAACAGTAAAGTACCTGGTCGCGGGATTTATTTCCTTACAGTGACTCCGGAACATAAAGGGCTATTGAAGGACACCGTGGATTTTAGTCAGTACAAGTCTAACTGTTCCTCCCGCCCTGCCCGGGGTGGAAGGACTCATTTGATGATTTTACCAAGCTAAAAAAAAACAGTAAAGTACCTCCCTCGCATCTCACGCACGAAGTGTGAGTTGAAATCCGAGCAATTAACAATCTTTTTCATCTCATAACTTTGAAAGATCAATTTGGGCATCACTTCGCTTTCAAGGAAAACATCGATATGAAACCTGGACTTAATATGAAATCAGTGTAAGTGAAATCAGAAACCTGTGAGGTCCCAAGAAGCGTCTTAATTAACTTTGCCATAAGATATCCTCTCATCTCATGATATATGGAAAGCATACGCGATAGTCTTTTTTTATTTCACCATAGTAATCATTACCTAGCTTCAATATAGTGGAGTAAAACAAACCGTTTTACGCTTTTCGGTAGCGTAGCGCCATCTGTTAACGAGGAATAGAGAAATTCAACTTGCAGGTGTGGGTTGCGATAGCCTAGTTGGTTAAGGCGTCTGGAGTACCTATCCAGAAGACGTGGGTTCGAATCCCGCTTGCAATCTAATTTTTCTATCCTCAAAAAATCGCATTGCCTTCTTCAATTTAATTTCATTTGAATCAGTTTGATTCAAATAATTATACTCGTACTTGTATGTATGTATTATTTTTTGTTTCAGTTGAAATATAATATAAGCTCGGTTATCGTAAACAATTTCAATTCTGAAAATCAACACTTAACATTGGCTGTTGGTCAGTATTTTGAAGCGTAGTGAGCCCTTTATCGATTGACTTCCATATTTATACATGGTATTTGTTTATGTAGTGCGGATTAATAATTGTGATTTTTAATTTTAGTACGTTATTGCAAGAACTTTATTTAACGTATTTTATATTTTATATACAAAAAAATACTAAACTTATCATTTATTAAACACGTTTATTTAAAAAAAAAAACAATTGTCAAGCGCTTCTGACACGTGATACTTCTTTTTTTGGAATGCTCATACGATTTACTGATGTTGGCCGTGGTTTCCGGTCTATGTTTATCTTTATTATATAAAACAGCTATGCATATGCCGCTTTCAGGTCTCTTTGTTATTAAATACCATTAGCTTCAGTCATTGGCCAATGAGGTAGTGCCATATAAGACGAAATACATAAAATAAAATAAAGTAAAATCTTTAGGTCACATCTTTTCACCAGTTGGGGTAGATAATTCTATCAGAGATCATAATCTTCCTCAATTTGAAAACACAGAAGAAAATACTTCACTTATAGTTAATTACAGATAAAATCAGCCCAACTTTGAATATCCCAAACACACACACACACCCCATTCACACAAACACACCCCCCACACACAGAAGTCACCAGTGTACCCCACAACTAATATTAAAGATGTTCGATAAGGCACCGTGTGTCCTATCAAGCATCTTGTTCTATTGTTTCCGCAAGGCGCGTCCTTTGAGCGTGATTTTCAAGCGGGGGCAAAGACAATTGTATATACGAAGATATGGCTTTTGTTTGTGTAGTTGTAGGTTTTTAAAGTGGGATCGAAGTACTGGACTTGCCGTAGTTTATTTACTTTGTAGGGTGAAGAAATAGGGGTGGTATGACAGGAAACCTCCACGTGCGCTCGTGGACTTTAGTTCCCTCTCGAATACGTCCGGTGGGAAGACCGGTTTTTCGGGCCGGTGCACCCTGGGATGCGGGCAAAAACTCTTCCTTAGGCACACAAAGAGATCCTGTGTGCCTAAGGGATCTCTTTGCCCGTCTGCGAATAGCCTGTTATGTGGACGCTCCAACGTGTGTCCCTTTAATCAGCATAGGGCACAGCGGCGGAGCGGGCTTCCGGACTGGGAGTGATGAGTAGCTCGCCGTCCGACAAGGACCGGAAATGTAGTCGGTTAATTAATGTATTTGTATTCTATTGAACTTACGTATTTGACCAGTTCATCATAATAATTTACGAGTATTCTAACCACTCAACGATTTGTTCGAGGTATTGGCGTTGACTATGCCAGGACCTATTTCAAATTTAATGTTTCAATCCATGTCTAGAACGTCTCTTTAGACCAGTGTGGATATTTCTTATACTTTGACTATATCTTTAACCTTTTCCTTTTCTTCTACCGGTCTTGTTAACTGTTCCTAGTATTTTAAAGTTGTTTCAACCGTTAAACTACAACTCGGTAAAGATCTATTTTTATCTTGACAAACAAAAGAGCATCGCGTTCCTACCTCCATACTTAGGTCACGTGCGACTACAGATGTTATCGCTTCTCTTGAAGTGGTGCACCCGGCGTTCACCGAAGAGGGAGTAGACGTTCCTTTGTACGTTTGTTCCATACTTTGAATTCATTCACTTTAATTATATTAAATTAGTATAAGCATAAAGATGATTTTTTAGGAAAGAAAAATTCAGTTGCAAGTGGGATTTGAATCTTCTGGAAAAGTACTCCAGACGCCTTACCAATTAGTAACTACAACAAGAGATGGCGCCACGTTACCAAAAACCATCCAAACGAAGGAATAGCAAAAGAATCAGCTTGCAAGTGCGAGTTGCGATGGTCTAATTGGTAAGAAGCGCGTCGCATGCGTTATTGCGTATATAATAATTAACCCCTTAGTAGTAGCATTTTAAACTGTTGCTTCAATTGCATAATGACTCTAGAGTCTAGAGTTTAGTAACAGGTAGGCTGAATTATGATTTATTTGTTGTTTAGCCACTGTATGGTAAGTTTTCTAAGGATACTCTTCTGCGTGAGAGAAATGTTCGACACTCGGCGCGGAGCACTATGTAAAATTTGAATTTTATGTCCGCCATCTAACCGCGTCGACGATTGTTAGGCATCATGTGTTATTTGCCTAAGTAGTCTTAAGTTTGGATTTATTCGATTTATGGTAATTAACGACATCGTGAGGGTCGCGGGCAACCGATGGATGCAAGTGGCGAATTGTCTTTCGGCGTGGCGGTCTAAGGGGGAGACTATGTTCAGCAGTGGACGTCTTCCGGCTGATGATGATGATGGTAATTATCTTGCTGTCAGTGTAACATAAAACCACTAACCAATTACAGAAGTTCTTGCTATTTTTTTAGCTTGAATATCGCCACATGATTTGTCTGTACGAGATACCAAAACTGTTTTCACCTGGAGAAACACTAGGCAACAAGAGCAGCTCACGTCCACACTCGGTCACGTTCCGCGACAGATGTTATCGCGTCTCTTGAAGTGGACTACGGGACGTTTGCTGAGGACCAAGCTAAGACTTCCCTTTGAAAGTTTGAATTGTTATTTAATTCGAATTAGATTTTACAGTAGTGATTAAACCAATAGCGTTATGGGAGCCTTCGGCGAGGGACAAATACATGTGGCAACTGGCGGTGGCGAGGCGCGGACGTGCTGCGGGTGCGACACCACTTCTTTGATATTTCAAGACATACTGGCATGCTCGCGCCACGCCCGCGCCGGCCCATCTCAGTATATCTTGCGCATCGCATAGCCACTAGTATTTGTCCCGTGCCTTAGAAATTATCTTAATTCTCTGTCCAATCTTTTTTTTGCGATATAACGTTCAGCAAGTATCCGGTTACTACAGTAACAGTTGTTGAGCAGCTGTACTGCATGTAGCAGTACTGCCTTAGAGGAGCTCGTGGCTAAATAATTACAGCCGCACAAGCCGATCTTCCGGTTTAAGCCGTGCTTGCCGAGGTTGGTACAGACCTCATCCACACCCATGCCGGTGAGCATTTTGTCATAGCGAGTTTCCTCCGTACCTCGGAAAGCACGTAAACTCGTTGGTCTCTGCTGTTATTTGTAGATCTTAGACAGTTTTTACTGTTAGTCAGAAGCTCATAAGTCGCACAACCAGTCTTAACATGGGGTATCGTGTTACTGGGTTGAGGAGGTCCGATAGGCAGTCGCTCCATGTAAAATACTGATATTCAGCTGTATCTGGTTTAACTGGAAGCCGACACCAATATAGTTGGGAAAAGGCTAGGCAAATAATTTCATGTCATTTCGTGTTTTGAATTACTCGTATTATCTTCTTTACTCAGTTCTAATAGTTTAGCATGTATATCATATATTTTGTGTATTATATAATAAACTAAGAACGGTACGACGGATGTGGACGGCCCTAGAGTTACACCTAAACTATTTTTACCTGAGCAAACACTATCTACAAAAGAGCAGCTCGCCTACACACTCGGTCACGTCTCGCTACAGATGTTATCGCGTCTCTTGAAGTGGACCACGAGACGTTTGCTGACATAAGGAGACTTACAAAGGGTCTTTCACCCTTCATTGGAGACTACTGTTCTTGGATGTAATGTAATTGAGTTGTTTTCATGTAATTAAGGAAAATAGATCATTGTTTTTTGGTACGAGTAATTGAGTACGTAAAACGAGTGAGTACGTGAGCCGCAAGACATCCACTGCTGAACATAGGCCTCCCCTTTAGACTTCCAGTAGGACCGGTTGTAAGCGGCCTGCATCCAGAGTGATCCTGTGGCCTTCATAAGATTCTGCCCTCCTTGTGGGTGCGTGGTCTCCATTCGAGAACCTTACGGTCCTATTCGGCCATCAGTTCTGCGAGCTATATGGCCTGCCCACTGTCATTTCAACTTGCTAATTCATGTTTGTGTATGTGAATTTAAATGTTTGTAAACACACCCTCAATAGGATTAATGCCTAGCGTGGCGAAAAGTTTAAAAAGTAAAAGCCTGAATTAGTGTTCTAATGCTAAATTAAACCAATGGCCTACGTATTAAATATCAAAATGCTCCTCTTTCTTATAAAATACTGTATTTTGACCTCAATATAATAAAAGCAGTGGCCAAAACAAACAGAAAAGGTTGGGAAGAAGATGAATACACGATGACCATGCAGTATATATGTTTAAGGATTTGTCCACACCTGACGCAGCGGTCTTAATGGATATTTAATGTTTACTGAGGAGATTGCGAATAGGAAGGAAGACGATTTACACCGACCTTATTGGTGGTGTGAATTTAGCTTAAACCATTCATCCGTTCGTCCAAATATACGAAATTTTTCATTTATAATTCGTTCTGTAACTCTGGCTGGAGTTATTACATTCAGACTGAACGACAATAATTTGACCTTTCCCAATAAATTCGCAATTTAAAAAATGATCAAAAAATATTTCGTATGATTTCCATGGTGATATTTTGTAAAATAGTAGGTATGATAGGGTTGCCATATCTCAGATAAAAAAACCCTAAATAAAAATAGTTGTAAGAAATCCTTGGGACCGCATTACAGAGAAAACGGATACCGCGCTTATAAGTGAGACTCGGCCCTAACAATGAACGTGTTCACTAAAAATAGATATAAAATGGTTCACAAAGAATATTATCCGCTCTACACTCAACTATTGTGACAAGGAACTGTAAGATGATATAATATTCTTTATGTAAGAAGATACTATCTTGCGTGGCTATACATATATCAGCCTTCGGGGTGGACTTCAAGGTTAAATCGAGCTTTTCTAATAAGGACCCCTCCTCCACTTTTCTATATTTTAATCCAGTGGAACTGAATCTACTGAAAAAAACAATGTCGTTTGTTTTAGGCTGCGTCTGACTTGCGTGCTTATCACGTCAAATGCGCTGCACCGGCGCGTTTAAAAAACGTGGTGTGCAGAGGCTGTAAATGCCACTGTTTTCGTCATGTATGTGTATTATGTTTGTAAACGTATCTACGATACAGGCAGAATTTCCTAGTCTAGTCTAGTGTGGGGCAACGTTTTTTTTAATTTAAATTGTAGCATTACTTTTAACTTCCACTTCTAAGTTTACATAGAATGATAGTTTCTTCGGCACCACATTCCTTTTATAACTTAACACATTCATAGACCAAAACATCCCAAGCGATCCCAAAACCCAGAAAACCGTCCCACATTAGACGCAGTCCTAATTATTTTCAAGTCGGGACCTGCGCCGCTTGACTCCGTTCCCTCCGTAACGAGTGTACGTCCCGACTCCCTCTCCAATGGCCCTCTTGTTAAAAATGCATGGAAACGAGCCGTAACACGCGGTAACTACCTCCCTTTAGCACGCCCTACGAGTGTTTGTACCTATCTCTTTGGAAGACGGCTCTGTTTCATCGGCTTTTGATGGCTTATTTCTCGTGAGTGGTTGTATTGATTAAGATTGGGTGATTTTGGTTAACAAATAGGTTAAGACAAGGTTACTCATCTTCAATTTTTTTATTTCAACCCAAAACTGAACTATTTCTTCAGAATGCCACTTATTTATATGTGCCGCTATAATGCCATTTATCTATAAAAAGTTTAGCCACAAGTGTTATCTATCGGTAGTGTTGTAGCTTTCGGTCACCGAGATAATAGCTAGATCTAGCTATAAAGTTGCTGAGTTGGCAACACTGCCGATTTGAAGTTGTGTCAAAGCGATCGTCATGCCGATTGGATCATCTATCAAATTGGCATGTCATGCCAATTTGATGGATTCCAATATCATGCCGATTGGTCGATAGGCAGTATTGAGTATGGTGTAATGGCTACCATAACGCAAAAAATACAGTGGAAATAATTTAAAGAAAAATAGTTCGGTAGTTAGAATATTTTAAGATTTATTGAGTGGATTAACAAATATTTTTAAATAATAACGAATATTGGTAGGATTATAATTTACGATCTGGCGGCAAAAAATGCTTTTATTTTTATTTAATTATACGAGAATCGTTTCACAAGTATCAATTAAGCAATACTTAATTAACTAAACTCCCTTTCCACCAAAGGCCACAACCGTAATTCCCACATTTCGCCACCCTATCATTACATGCACAAGTCTTCAGTTAAAGTCGCAGTCGTTCTATGCAATTGCATAGCGTTTTGTAGATAAAGCCGGGTTCACAAAGCCGACGACAAAGGGCAGACAGTCTTTGTGTTCTCGATATTGTCGACAAATGACGCATACCTACCATTGCCTTTTGAAGGTAATTCTGTTGTCATGAACGTTTGTTTTGTCTCCGTTTTGAAAATGTTTGTGAATTGTGATGTAGTCTGTTCTATGCCTAAAGTTGGTGAGGAAAGAGTTGGGATACGGGGTCTAAAGTCATAAAAGATTTATCGAAATTTGTAGTACAGTTTCATATTCAATACGATTGTGTTTGGAAGGCTTATTGTTGTTCTGTCAAGTTTCAGAATATTTCTCGTTTGTTTTGCTTTTCCACTGAAAATGTTAGTTTATCAAAGGCGGAGAGAGACGGCCGTTTTGTTGCTGTATTTTAGTCTTGTGACGTTTCGAATAGGTGATATTTATTGAAATATTCCATAGCTTGCTCTTTGATCTAGTCGGGTTACCTTCAACAAACGGTACGCCGCCGTCTTCTTGTGTCATAAAATATAACTTGTAACGTGTACTTCTGTTGTCATGGAGGTTCGTTTTGTCTACGTTTTGAAAGGTTTGTGAATTGTGACTTAGTCTGTCTAAGCCTTACAGTTGGGAGGGAAGAGTATTTGTAACGGGTCTCAAAATAAATAATATAGAAAGTAAATTAGGAATATATTTTGTTAGTTGTAGTTTTATTGTATATTTTACTGATAACTTGTCTTGTTAGTCTAGTTAGTTTGTTGTCTTCATCGTCGTGTCGATGATTCCCCAGGTTTAAATGAGCTTCGACCAAAACTCTGCCACTTTTACAGCGTTGGTGGTGGCCTCGGACAGGTCCCTTAAGTTAACAAATATTTTTAAATAATACAAGTGTCAATGGTACTAAGCAATAATTAACTAAACTCCCTTTCCACCAAAGGACAACCGTTGCTATCAAATGCACAAGTCTTCAGAAAGTCGCAGTCGTTCTATGCCATAGCGTTTTGTAGCTAAAGGGGTGCCGACGACAAAGGGCAGACAGTGTGTTCTCGATATTGTCGACAAATGACGCATACCTACCATTGCCTTTTGAAGGTAATTCTGTTGTCATGAACAGTTTGTGAATTGTGATGTAGTCTGTTCTATGCCTAAAGTTGGTGAGGAAAGAGTTGGGATACGGGGTCTAAAGTCATAAAAGATTTATCGAAATTTGTAGACAGTTTTCATATTCAATACGATTGTGTTTGGAAGGCTTATTGTTGTTCTGTCAAGTTTCAGAATATTTCTCGTGGTTTCGTTTTCCACTGAAAATGTTAGTTTATCAAAGGCGGAGAGAGACGGCCGTTTTGTTGCTGTATTTTAGTCTTGTGACGTTTCGAATAGGTGATATTTATTGAAATATTCCATAGTTGCTCTTTGATCTAGTCGGGTTACCTTCAGGTACGCCGCCGTCTTCTTGTGTCATAAAATATAACTTGTAACGTGGCACTTCTGTTGTCATGTTCGTTTTGTCTACGTTTTGAAAGGTTTGTGAATTGTGACTTAGTCTGTCTAAGCCTTACAGTTGGGAGGGAAGAGTATTTGTAACGGGTCTCAAAATAAATAATATAGAAAGTAAATTAGGAATATATTTTGTTAGTTGTAGTTTTATTGTATATTTTACTGATAACTTGTCTTGTTAGTCTAGTTAGTTTGTTGTCTTCATCGTCGTGTCGATGATTCCCCAGGTTTAAATGAGCTTCGACCAAAACTCTGCCACTTTTACAGCGTTGGTGGTGGCCTCGGACAGGTCCCTTAGAGTGCAGGTGGAATTGCTCAAAGCACAAGTGAGGAGGTGGGCCATCGTTTGTGCTGGTGCTCCGCAGGTGCACCTTTCCTCATCACAGTACCCCCACCGGATCATGTTATACTTGAAGCGACCAACCTGGTTTCGTAAACGGTTCAAGGTCTTCCAGGTGGACAGTGGCAGTTGGTGGCCTGATGGGTCTTTAATGGGATTTCATTCGGGCAACGCGATTTCCAGCTACCGCAGGCACAGCTGGCATGGTGGACAGCGAGTGATGTGGAGCTGGACGCCCAATTATGAATCGGGCCAAGGCTTCAGTCAGCGGCGGTTCGTGTTTCACCTGTACCTCAGGGAACTTTCGGTAAACTGACGGGGCAAATAGCCTTCTAGGGCCGCGGGAGTGTCTTAGAGAGTACCACATTCCTGGAATGCAAAGAACAACTGGAGCTACAGTTTGGTTTCGATCAGTCAAGTCTGACAGCACTACCCATGCCCATAGGTTTGAACTAAAGTCGTGATATTGTGCATCTATTTTCATAATCAAATAAGCCTCAAATAAGCATTTATATTCATTAAAAACTTCCATAACTAAATGCAAGCCCATTTATACTAAATACAAACTGCATTATTTTACAAGTAATTACAACAAACTAAATTACGAGTAGTTTGCGGGATTTATGAACATTATTACAAAGCAATGCGTGATTTTTCCTGAAAGCATTTAATTTTAATACTCGGCTGAACATAATTGTACCGTTTACTGTACATTTAATGTAGTGCAGTGTACAGTTGAGAACATGCAATGTGAGTAGTAGTAGCAAATGTAGTTTTTAACTTAATTATATTGTATTTTTGTTTTTGTGTATTTTCACTCATACAACATTACTTATTTGTAAATTCATACTAATTAGTCAGATCACCATCACAGCCGCACTGGTGGACCAAAGGTTAAGCCACGCGTCCCTATGTGGCCTATGGGTGCTGTCCAAGGTGTTTCTTATTACCCAGTAACTGAGTTGTGCTGGTCAAATAAGCTCACTCAATGTTAAAAATTCAGCTGACTGCGTTTGGGCTGCAAGCCGACTAAAAAAACAATTTTTTTGGACACGAGTTATATTAAATACAGCAACTTTGATTGTATAGATCTGAATAATGTACTCTGTATGCTGTCCCTCGGACTGTTCATAGAAGGCAGGTGCGAGCGGGTACGCTATTTGCAATAGGTACCTGCCGATCTAATACTGGCCAACGTTCACCAATCCGACGAATGGCAGCGTCTTATGATGAAGATTTCGAACACTTAGACATATTCATGTGCTCCATAAAATTGTTTAGAAGCCTTTTGTATGAGACACTTTCACGTTCTTAGTTATGTAACTTTATCTTGTTTATAATATTTTACTTTTTCGTTTTTACATTAGTTTTATGAAACTGTCATACACGAACATCGATGCCTTAGCATTTTAAAAAGTTGTTCTATCACGGTAATCTGTGAACAGCGCTGTGGGCTACATTATTATTTAAGTTAAAATGTTATTATGTTGTAATATCACATAGTGTAGCTGTTTGTTGTTCCTATTTAATAAAATAAAATAAAAATAAAATAAAATAATGTACAGTGGTTAACCTGATTTTCTTTTATTTATGTACAGTCACGAGCAATAACATTATACACTTAACAAAATTCAAATGAACTCGTAAACTACTGGTTTAATCTTTGAAATAAGACCTAATTCGTAATAGCATGGCTTCCAAAATAGAAGTGTAATGAAATGGCAAAAGTTTAATCAATATGGTAGCAGAATATCGCTTTTGAATACTTCTTAGGGTATCCATATTATTGCTCGTGACTGTTCCAGTTTTACGGTTACCTACTGAGATAATCATGTGACCCCGGCAGTCCCGTCACATGGCTGATATGCTACCCGAGCATGGTACATGATCGGACGGTGAGTCACCCATTACTCGCCGTCCGTATACCCAATGGTCCCACTGCTAGAACAACATCTTCATTTATCATCCAAAGACCGTCAATATCATAGCGAAATCTGAAATTCAATTAAAGAGAGAAAAAAGTTGAGAACAAGTAAAAGTGGAACACATCTCAAGAAATATGCACATACATTATCTTTCGTCTGAAGAAGCTACTAGCGCTGACCCGATATATGATTTAGAAGGCATTAGGCAGTTCCAAAAATATTTCTGGATTATTTGAGCGTAATCTCATGTTAAATGTACAAACATAAGTATTTTTTTCTTAAAAATATTAGCTACACTAGAAATTACACCTGTATTGATGGGATGTGAAACGCACTTCTTTTTTGTTTCAAAATTGCTTCAGTGCGAAACCAAGGCTGTATCGGTATCGTTAAATATTTACTCAAATTTTTCTTTATATTCAAACTTCATTGTTCCATAATTGGAACAACGAAAATAAAAAAATTTTGACTTGTTAATAGAAGTAAAAATATTAAATTTATTTCGTAAAATGTTAAAAAAGAATAAATTCAAACAATGATAGAGCAAAAATATCCTCTCATTTGGATCCTATTTAATTGGACATCCTGCTCTTGTTCATTACTCAAAAAAAGTTTCCACCAACAGTGCGCATTTAAAAAAATAAAATTTATAGACTCACAAACGGAAAAAGGAAAACGGTGTTTCATTTTACCTTTTCAACGCAAGAAAATATTATAATTTCGGAGAAAAAAAAGTTGAAATTATTAGCCTCCTTATTCTCCCAGGAAAATAAAGAAAATAAATTGTTGGAATAGAAAAAAAATCTATTCTTAGTGGGGTCCACAGTTTTATTGTTCTGGCAAGTAAATAAAAAGGCGATAAAAAACTATCAGGCTATAAAATAGGACTTAAGAAGATCGAAGCCTCGTTTTGAGATCGACGTTTCGATCAAATTCAGTAAATACAGATACTCGTTCACTGCGGCTGCCTCGAGGCGAGAATAAATAAGATGCTGTTACTTGAATACTTAAGCAAGGGAAATAGACAGACTACTGAATTGCTGTTTACGGTAAGTTACTAAGTTATATATAAGTAAGTATCGCTAAGTTACTAGTCAGTTAAGTTATAAAATGTTAGTAGTATGCGTTTTCCTCTCCTTCTTTCTCTTTATCTCTTGGATTTTTCTTGAGGCTTTTCAAATGTGTATGACGGCGCGACGTTATCCACAAATAAAAAATCTAACAAAATAATCTAAAGCGCCTCGTCCACGATAGATTAAAATAACGTAGAGCGAGTCTCATAGGGCAATCTACGACGTGTACACATTAGCGAGACTACCCTAGCTAGAGTATCACGTTAATGTGTACACGTCATAGATTGCCCTATGAGACTCGCTCTACGATATTTTAATCTATCGTGGACGAGGCGCTTAAAAGTTAACATAGGTAAGCTTATAAGAAAGCCTGTTCTTATATAAAATGTCAATTTCAAAAAATATACGTACATCAACAAAACTTTGCGATCACTTTGAAAAATCTTTTTGGTACGGTAGATTATATTAGATTATTAAAGCGTATTTCTATCTAAAGAAAACACACAACAAAGCAATGATATTATAAGTAAAAAGAATCATATTAATTCATGATAAAGTTCCCTTAAGAAATGTCAGCATAAATATGCTAGTGATTACAAACTTTTTTTGGTGTGTGTTCTAACGAAAATGAAGCCACTATGTCACCAAGGCAGCCTCGAGGCAGAAATAAGTAAGACGTTGTAAGTACCATACTTAATTCAAGGTAAAGCTTATACCTATAAACGTAAATAGTAATTTGTTACGTAACTTGCTAGGCCTTAAAGTTGAGTCATTAATTTTATCTTAGGAATCCCCGTTTAGTTTATTCGAGACAAAAGAAAAACATGAGAGATCTGGACTGCCTGTTTTGATGCTGCGCTGGTTATGTCGGGACGTTTTAGTGAAGATGCTTTTGAGCTATCTGTACTAATATTATAAAGCTGAAGAATGTGTTTGATTGAACGCAATAATCTCAGGAATCACTAATTGAAATTTAAAAAAAAAGTGTTTTATAATCCATTTATCGAACAAGGCTATAGCATCAAGCTATGGTCAATAGGAGCCGAGCAGTAGGCTGTGAAGCCGCGGGCAACAACTCGATAATTATATGGTTGATTCAAGATAAGATTTTATTTACGATGCGTTAAGGATCATAATAACTTGTATTTTGTACGCTTATGCTGGATGTTGTGCTCGACTGATGATCAACGCGGACATCATGGGTCAAGCGTAGCTATATCAATGAAAACCTACTTATAAAGGGCTACACTGTGGCGCTGATGAAATGTTACGCGTACAGTTAGGTACGTAAACACTCTCACACAACACTCGCCACTCGTGCTGTACCGTACGCGGTACAGCATGAGTGGCGAGTACGAGCAATTATGCTCCAGCCTTCGCCCCTAACGCGCTAACGCGACGCAAGTCTCCGATACCTTACGCGCGGGCCACATAGAAAAGACGTAAGACGAGGACACGTCGCGGGCGACGCGTCTCTTCTGTACGTTTCACGTCGCGACGCTTCTATACATTTTGCATGAAAGAGACGCCGAAGAGATGACTACGTCCCGGCTGCGTTTTGTCTTTTCTATGTCGCCCGCGCCTTACGACTTTGGTATCCATTATCCAAAACTCATATAGATAAATATACAATTTCCGAACCGTGAACTAAAAATACATTGTACCAGGACACCATAGTACTCTAAGATAAAGAAGAACTACAGCAACTACCACCCAATTCAATAACTACCACCACAAAGGCTTTACTACTAAGCAGGATACTGTTTAAAATTTTCATTTGCTGATAAAAGTTCAGGAGACAATTCATAAAGTGAACACAAAGAGCATTGAGACATTGCAAATGGTTCTGTTCAGGAACTTTGTCTATGGCAGCTTGTCTGTGGACCTTTTGTGTTACTGCTGAATAAGCTAGTATCAGTTTTGATGCTGTTCTGTTACCGATTGAGTGGGGTTTTGAGCTAATGATGTGTGATTGAGTTGGAAAAACTGTAAATTATGATATGATATGAATTACAAGTGTGTATGTTATATTAAGTTAATACTTCAAGCTCAAAACTGTGCAGAGTCGCACTTAAGCTATTGTCAAACAGACAGGCGCGACGAACGCGAAGCGAGTCGTTTTTGTTTGTAATAGTAGGCATACACCATCCTGCCTATCGATACGATAGATTTGACGCTTGCAATTGTTTCAAATCGGCAGTTCGTCCATATACACCATACTCCATCCTGCCTATCGATACGATAGATTTGTCACAACTTCAAATCTGCACCAGTAATGCCAACTCAGCAACTAGATCTGGCTATTATTCGGTGACGACAGCTACAATTTCTAGCACCTTTTCATTTCATCATGAGACTATCGAATTAGATTAAAAAAAGTGGTGCAAGCGATTTTCGACCTTATCGACATTTAAAATTTAGTTTGTTTTTCTCATTCGTTAACATTGCTCCTTCATTAAAATCAGGTGTTTGCATAAATGTCAATAAGGTCGAAAATAGCATGAACCTTTTTTTAACTTGCTTTCGTGGTCCCTTGACACCTCTCAAGTTTTCAATCGTATTTTGGTTTAAAATAAAATGAATAACTCTTTTTTTACGAGTGTACATGCGATCCATGTGCAAAAGCCTCAGTTTTCCTGGTAAGGCCACGTTCACATGGCGATTATTTTCCCGTATACTGTATACAAGATTTTATCGAATAGAGCAGTAATAACAGTTCACAAATGAAAACTTGAAAATAGTTTAAACGGCGTTCATACGGGAAAATCCCGTGTTTGAGAAATATAATATTTTACCGTGTACCGTGCAAAGTTGTCCTAAAACTGGTCAACTCTATTCGATAAAATCTCGTGTACGGTATACGGGAAAATAATCGCCGTGTGAACGTGGCCTAACCGTCCCTGTAGAAAAGTAGCTAAAAAGTTTAGCCACAAGTTACACTTTTTAGCTTTTTTTCTAGCACCTTTATAAAATTAGCTAACTATCTATGAAGTTGCTAAGATGGCATCACTGCTGCCGATTTGACGTTGTGTCTAAAACGATTTGATGACCTATCAAAATTGGCATGTCATGCCATCAAATTGGCATTCCACCCCCATACACGTTCAATTCTATTTGAGCAAATTGGCAGTTTCATGCCGAATTGACAAATAGGCAGTATGGTGTATGGCTACCATAATGTATGCAATTGTTGAAAACCCGTCACATAGACTATCGGATCGCTTTCGCTTTTTCCATGTGACCGGATTCAAACAATTGCATACATTACAAACAAAAACTGCTCGCTTTACTTTTGTCACGCCTGTCTGTTTGACAATAGCTTTAATGCCAAACATTATTATGCCTAACTCGTAATACGAAAGTATTCATATACTCACTCATAACTATTACAAGTAAGTAAACATCTATATACTGTAAATATACAATACAAACCAATCAGCAATCAATAAATAAATAATATATTATACTTACTGAATATACAGAAATATACAATAAGGCTTACTCAGTTCCAATCGAAAGGTCATGTAAAGGATTTAGTTCGCAACGAGAAACTTTTATCGAGGTCAATGATTAAATTGGACACAAATTGTGTATTGTATTAGGTATATGTATACCTATATATATGCTTGATTTCGTAGGTAATTTTGTATGTTTCGACGTAATTTTATTTACATTTGATATTATTTTATTTTATTCATTTTCTATTATTTACATTTATTTTTATACTTAAGGGCGTACGGCAAAGCGAAAGCATCGTTTGATGAGTCGGAAAAGTTGCCACGCACCGCCACCAGCAGGCGCCAGCATCGCAATTAACGCAATCCAAAGTTTTATGTATTTCATTTCGGCAACTTCGACATTTCATAAAGTGTTCCCTTTACGCAAAATACATGTATTACTCTAGTAGAAATATTTTAATATAAGGATGTCGAAACATTTACCAAAACAAAATGATAGAAATCTTTATTGATGTGGATTAATATTTTGTGAATATTTTTATCATTCACAGTCTTAAATTTATTTTATAACATTTTGATGTCCCGAGATTACGAACAAAACTACTATTTTGGTAGAAAATTAATGCGTGTGCGTTGTGTTCCACGCGCGCCGGAAAATGTGACAGCACAATAACGGGGCTCCCCCTTAGAGGGTCTACTTGGGTCGCGGACAAACGAATACAATACTGTGACCCCAGAACGTAAAAGGCTATTGAAATAAATCGTAGATTTTAGTAAGTATTCCGAGTCTGACAGTCCCTCCCGCCCTGCTCTGGGTAGGAGGACTCATTCGATTATTTTAACACGGTAAATAAAGCCTCAAACACACGCTCCTTTTACTATCGTGCGTTCACATACTTAAGCTGGTTGCGTGATATCTTTATATGTTCGAGAGTAGGCCTTAAAGCTAAGGATGCTTGGACGCCCTGTCATCCATTCCAAAAGAAAAACTGGTGTTTGTATTAATTTTTGATGTCATTTCGATGATAATGACATACTACAAGCGCCGCGTTTGAAATGGACATTAGTCGAGCAGCGGCATGGATTTCAGTAGTTTTTTACTCATATGAGCATACAGGTATAGTAGAACAGTTTGAATGTCAGAACCTCTTTACAAATAAATCTTCATTCTATAATATCTTATCCACAGTAACTTTTCTTTGGGACAAGGTTTAATATCACTTTTCTGATAAATGAAACCTTTAGAGATATTATCTATCGACTCTCGGTAAACAAAAGCATGAGCCCAGTACTGATCTTTTATACTCCAAAGCAATCAATAGAGCGAGAAGCCGACACTTGTACCGAACACGTGGTGAGACAGCAATGACCACCGATTTTTCATCATAGTCGCAGCATTATACTATAGGCGATTCTTATTTAAATCATGCAATGTGGACCATTTGGAATTGGTTAAAAAAACCGGTTTTAAACGCCCAAATGGTCGGTTCAACATTGCGCCTCAGGGTGGTGGGTGCTATGCCTTATTTGTAGTTGACAAGTAATTTTGAAGTATTCAAAATGACAACAGCAGTTTTCATTTAATTTATTTTATTCATGAATTTCCTGCGATGATTTTCAGTAAGTTTGGTTTATTTTTATTCTTGAT
This sequence comes from Agrotis segetum, assembly GCA_036375495.1. NCBI lineage: Eukaryota > Metazoa > Arthropoda > Insecta > Lepidoptera > Noctuidae > Agrotis > Agrotis segetum. Next base: position 1,235,586 of record JAQSVV010000586.1, on the reverse strand, counting down.
TTATTAATGAAAGCTAATTTCGGCTTGGAAGTTATTGAAAAAAGAAAGTTTACGTGACTTATTTACAGTCATGTCCGTTTACAATCAGGTCCCATTGAACACACAAAAATATAGACCTAACTTTGCATTTTTTTTGTATCGAGAAAATTTCAATGAATCGTGTTTTCAACTTTGTGAGAATTTATATCATATAGTCAATTACTTGGGCGATATTCCAAGTTTTAAGATTTGTTGTCCATATACGTACGAAGAAAAGTAAAAAATAAAAAGCGTATTTTTATTGACCCATCACCTTAATAAACTATCAATATGTGGTTGACCGAGTTTCGCTCGGTTTTAAAATGGCTATATCTTGGGAACCGAGCTTTTCTCGAACCTGGGACCTTGATAAATCGATTACTTGAGCCGAAAAACCCCTAATCTGTAACTTTCATGAAAATCCTTGGAGCCGTTTCCGAGATCCTGATTAGATATGAAGAATTGCTCGTTTAAAGATATTAGATAGATAATAATAATTAATAGGGGTTGAAATACTAGGCCATGGGGTCCGAGTGTTCAACAAGTTTTTAAAGAACTTGCTAAACGTATAGTCAACTCTTCGCGTGGCCTATTTCTTGGTCAAAGAATCAGCATTGCCATTCAACGATGGCAGCACTATTGCGACCAGCGTTCTGGGCACTTATCCTGATGATGTCTATGAAGCTTTGGTTCATAAAAAAGTAAATTCTATTTCATTTTTATCTATGTTAATCTATACATAACATATTAAAACATTTGAAATACTTATACAAAAAATAAAAAAAACAATCACCTTGACTTTAAATTTGACTGTAGGCATTGGACTAAACTGGACTTGATTATCTGTGATATTTTTTATTTTCGCAAAAGTGCGACACAGATAAGAAAAAGGCAGAACTAATGACCTAATCGTAGTGCGACAAGTGTCAATTTTTAAAGAAATATATTGAGGAAGACTTATAATGTTAAATACAGCTCACAAGTAAAACTATTTATCAATGTGTGTAAGCAAACAAAGTGAACACAATTTAAAAGCCAGTGACCTAGAAAAGGCGATACGGAGTCTTCTAAACTTAGAATTCAATTTTGTTGCAATTTTATTATTCTTCAGCAATTTGGTAGAAACATTGTATGTAGCCGTAGTAGTGTAAGCTCTATTGGAAAAGCTGGATCGGAACGGCTTAAAGGCTTTCGGCTTGGAAGCTGGATTTTAGATAATGTTGCTAGTGATAATATTAGTTGTTTAAAAATAAAAACGTACAAACCAACGACCAACCCACAGTGGCCTAGGGGCCTAATCTCTAAAAACGAAATCCGTGGTTTCTGCTTTAGTTGCGAGCGTTTTGATAACGAGCTAAGATAGAATGATAATTTGACAGATAGCTCCTTGAATCCGCACCACCACTCATGACCTGCGGAAAATCCAAATTGATGTAACGACATAGACACTAGCGCCGCGTCAAAAATACTTCAGTCGTGGCGGAAGTCCGTATCCATACGCAAATTTTGACGTCAGTTACGTTCGTACATTCGTGTCCGTTCCTGTGTGTTCGTTAACGGACTTAGAAAGTCGACGGCACGGTTGGCGCAATAACCATTGCGCGAGTACTGCGCAGTGGGTCGCGGGTTCGCGGTTCACGGAACAAATATTTGTATGACTTGCAGTTAGTTGTTCCGGGTCTCCTTTCCGAGTTTGTTTGTTTGTTTGGAATTCCTAGTTTCGGGCAACATTTTTTTTTTAAGAAAAAAAGTCGTAGACCTGCATTTTGGCCAGCAGACTGAATCTGGCTAACAGGAACTAAAGATATAACTCTACAGGCGTCAGGCATCGCAAAAACGTTCCGCCAAAGTTGACTCGACATTGCCAGACCACAAAAAATTAATGAGAATTGTGTTTCTTTTCAACTTACTACATTAAATTTCAACTCAACCTGAAATACACAGACTATTACATAGTAACTAGTAGGTCATGCTGAATTTAACTTATTCTAGAACCCAGAGATAATTAAAACAATAGCTTAAATTATGCTTTGTATTTTGTAACGTGAACATAGCATATTAATAAGACATCGAAATATTATTTAAATTAATTTGATTCACCAACAATAAATTGAAGACACCCACATCTATTCTAATTTTATAAAGTTGAAGAGTATTTTGGATGAACGCGGTCTTTTCAGTTTCTAATGGTTCAAATTGAAAAAACCTCTTTGTTTTAGATACTGAATTTATTGTTGAAGGATGCAACATAGGCTTTATTACACCACGCTAAGACGGGAAACACGGGGAACAACCAGTACAAAGATATGAAATGCATCAAACAGGCTTATTAATAGCCTACTGTAACAATTAAATTTGAATAGAAATGCACGAGAGGCCTTGCCTGAGTTAGAAGCCAAACTGTTTAGACATTAAAATTATCTAACAAGATAGCTAGTTGCTTAGTTATTCCACCTAATATTATTCCTTGGAGAGTCGATTACATGTCGACACGACTGGGTACGCTAAGTGGCTTCACTACGTTTGTCAAAGTCAAATAGTATGCAGACGGGAGTAAATGTAGAAACTATATGTTTGACACAGTTATAACATATTGCATAGTGAAATGTTACGGTTTCTAATTCAAGATTACTCAAAGACTAAAGTGCTAAATTGTTATTTGAACAGTTGTTTGATTTGGTATCTAGCTCTGGAACTTTGTATCAAATTAAACATATTTTTGAGGAAAAAAAAATTCAACTGCGAGTGGGATTTGACACTTATCATCATCATTTCAGCCTATTGCAGCCAGGCCTGTCCCAGGGAGCCACCGTAGCGCACGATCTCCTGCTTTTTTCATCCAGCCACTGCCAGCCACCTTCTTCAGGTTGTCGGTTCATTTTACCGGGGGGCATCCCACCCTACGCTTACCTACACGCGGTCTCCATTCGGGAACCTTCCTACTCCACCTATCGTCGGTTCTGTGGCAGACATGACCAGCCCAATGCCACTCATCTTCATCTGTGACTTTGATCTTATGCATGGTAAGACCCCATTCCGGATTTTATCCGATTTTACAAATAATATAATTGCATTATGACTATCCGTTGACTATCAATTAACACATTCCTTCAATGACTTTTTAACCTGTATATTGTCCCAATACTGGGCGAAGGTTGCCCCCATAACTTTCCACTCCTCCCATTGTGCGGCTTTCTCTGGCTTATCTTTCATAAACGTGTCTAGATCGTCACGCCAGCGTTTTCTAGGCCTATCTAGGACTTAAATTAAATTGGTTCTTCTTTGTTCCTCTAACCCCCTTATCAAGGAAACACCACACTCTTTCAATTACTCCACTCATTCTTTCAATTGACCTAACCCTGCAAGCTACCCCCTTTCACACCGAGGTGGTTAAACATACATTGTGCATTTACATTTATTTGCCATACCAATGTAAATGCCCAGGGTTTCCGTATTTTTGAGTCACAGTTGTCGATTGCAACATTGTAGGGGTTTGTGAAATACAACATGGCGGCCATGCAGATTCATTTGATGGAAGATGAGGTACCGTGTGACGGCTCTGTTTGGTTCAAATTTTAATTTAGTAAAGTTGGAGACGGAGTATTTTCGTTTTCAGTTTTTGACGCACGATGCATTTTGGGTAGAGTTTAATTAATTAAGTAGAAAATTAACAGTTCAAAATGTATACAGAATGCTAGGTTTTACTTGGTAAAAATGTTTGATGTGAAAAAGCCGGCATCATGATTGTAGTGAGCATAATGAGGAAGAGCGAAGAGAGATTCATGATTAAAGTGGTTTTGTGGTTGACGATGTGTCGGTAAAGAGTTTGGGAAAGATTTTGATTAAGAAAAATATAATTTAATCATTCAAACTATGACCACGTACGGAACCAACTAGTCACCACCTGAAACCAAGTCACCACTGACCGCAAACCAGTTACAATTCAACTTAAGACTAACTTACAGTAAGTAGTGGCTAAGTTAAATTCAAGATTACAGCGCCAACTTGGTCCAGCTTAATTCAATTCTAAGCACGGTCTAAGCACGGTTTAAAACTTACTATTCTGGATTCAGTTTGGACTGCAACTGTTACAGATTAATTGTAATCTAAGTTTGATTCAGTTTAAATTGAATTGTTTTGTAATTCATCTGTTTGGCAACTATGTATGTTTGTTGCAAGTGATTGTTGGTTCGTGTTTGGACTACTACGTGAGTTTTGTTTGACTGGAAAGAAATAATTGAGTCTGAGTTGTAGTGCTACAACGTGAATGTTATAAGTGAAGAATGCACCGTTATTATTAATGCACCGTTACATTAGGTAATAATTGTTTGAATCGGCTTTGTAAAAATGTATCTTCTTTAACTATACGTCCCAACTTTTACCGATTAACTACAAAAAGGTAAACATCTGTATTGAATAATTGCATTAAAGAACTGTCAACTGTAAACTGGCATTTGACGTTGATATGTAGTTGCTCTTTTTTTAAACAAGTGTTCAACAGATGCAGTACATACGCCAGCTAACTGTCAATTTTTTTTAATAGATTTTCAACTTTATCACAAAATAAAAAGGTTCTCGTTAGATTGGCAGAAATTGGCCAGATTCGGGTGGTCTTGTTCTAGTTTTTTTTAATGATGTGTATTGGATTATAAATAAAAAAATGCATCAAACGGAATAAATATATATTATTTAATGACAGATATTACGTATTTACTGACAGACTTTCACTGTGTCCAAATTGCGGTAATTTGACCTTCAATAAAGCCCAAAAGTTACTCAGCCGAAAGTACCAAATTTATCCATACATCTATACAAACTATTCAGCTTTATAAAGCGAGCACTTAATACTTGGAAACTAACGTACAACTTTATCCGTTACGACAAAACTCGGGAAAAACAAATAATTCACTATCTAATTGCCGTTTTTGCAACAAGGAAATGTTGCTGCAATCACTACAGAGGCGTTATTTACTGAAAAAATGTTTGGCCACGTGCTGGCAAAGGAAGGGGGCTGAAATTTTAGTGCTGTGTATGAATGAAGTATGAATTCTTTTTGTATGGAAGAGTCGTTTTTATGCGTTACAAGGTCTACTATTGAATAATAATTTTCTGTATGTCTAAAAATTTTTTTTCGTTAAAATTAATCAGTGTTTCAACCAAATCATTCTGTAATTTATTATACTAAGAAGGTAGTCCTCTAGTTATGATTGCTATCTATAAATCATTCGATTGCAAAATCTTGACAAAAAGATATGAAAATATGAAATGAAAAAAAAAAATTAGTCATAAATTGAAAGCCCCATAATAAGTCACTTGGCAACCTCACAATGTTGCCAGGAACAAATATTTCTCTACCTAATTGCCCTTTTTTCAACAAGGAAACGTCGTTGCAGTCACAAGTGGTTCCATTTAGTGGAAAAAATGCTGGGTTACGTTCAAAAGAGGCCATATTACACTGCTCGTTGCAACAATTAAATTAATGTCTTGGCCCGACGGGCCTAATTAGCGCCCACTACGATTTAATTGGCCCTCTTTACTTTTTTAGAAGTCCCGCTGGCAATTTGGCGAACGTTTTAAATATTGTTTGGCTTAAAATGATGGTTTATGTAGCCAAGAATGAAAAGTGTAGTCGAGTGTTCCATTTATTATAGCGACAATGGCCAAACATTAAAAGGCGAATTTTGTCAATTTATCTGAACTCGTCTAATTATTAAAATTTAGGCCCGCGAGGCTATATGATTGGCCCTCTAAGGGGGTCCCGTCATTGTGTTGACAGCTCTTTGAGGAGACTTGGGCATAGTCCATGATCGGACAGCGAGTCGCTCATTACTCGCCGTCAGCATGCCCGCGCCCACGGTGGCCGGAGATCTATAAATCTTGCGATAATACAAACAGTAAGGTGAACAGTTTAGAGACGGATGCGTCTAACTAGCAACATATTGCAGGCATACCGCATGCAAGCACAACATTAAACTGAATGGGTGTCCCATTCCCCTTAATTGACTCCTATAACTTGCATGGCTTTACAAGCCTGCGAATTGCTCCAACTCGTGTTTGTTCTTTATAAATTAAAGGCGAAAATGCTTTTTAATGGTAAAATATTTTTATTTGCGAAAAAAGGGTTCATGTTCTTTGAAGGCACAGCATTCGTTATGGAAAAGACATACTGTCACTTTAATGATAAATTAATATACTGATCCGTCCATATTGCTCTTGTGTACGGTCACCAACAGAGATAAGTGTCCAGGCAGCTAGTTTTGAACCGTTTTCCTATGTGTTCTATGTATGCTACATGCTGTTATGTATGTATGTGCCTTCTTGTTGTATGCTATTTATAGCTAAAACTTACGCAGACACATTACAATTTATAACACAACATTAGAAAACCGTTTGAAGATTTCTCTCTGTACACTTACTTACAAAGCTACACCCAATCGTTTTTTTTTTAACCAATGCTGGGCGCGAGAGGTCTCCGCCTATCGCCGCCGTGAGGACACGTCGGTGCTCTGCCCAAGCGGGGCAGTCTTGCACCGTATGCTCTACCGTGTCCTCCGGGTAATCTTCGCAGTGGCGACACCCAGGCGTTTCTTTCCTCCCTAGCAGACACAGGAACCTCCCGAAACTTCCGTGTCCAGTGAGGACCTGCGTCATCCGATATTATGTCAGGACGCCGTGACGTCTCTCCAGCCGCTCCTCAAAGAAGGGTCTTACCGCCGCGATTGCGGCGTGCCCGACACCCACTCGATAGGATTCAAAACGGTAATGACGAGTAAATCCGCAATGACCCTATCTAATGGGCCCAAGTAATTGACAAGATCGCTGTTTGCAAAAAAGAAAACTCCTGCTTTACAAAATTATGAAACACAATTTGTATGTTTATCATTCCTCCCCCGCCATTACCATATTTAACAAAAACTTATTCTATTATCCAGCGACCCACTTACAAGTCCGCAATAAGCGTTACTTCTGATTCTTGCTCCGTTTCGCATTAACATCTGCAATCTTAATCTTAATAAACGATTAAATATATGTTTGTTCATTACGGCTAAAGTTTTGTGTGGATCTTCTTGTTTGTGTAGTTATCAGCACAAATATGTATTTTGCAAAATATAACTTCCTGTAGTATCTACGATTTAGACAAATCAATTCAAATTGGAGGCTTTTGGGTTCGGAGGTTTTTTCTTTGTGTCTGTAATATTCTGTTTTTTTTAAAACGTTGTTCTAATTTAAACAGTCGGACTCAGAACAAAAAGAAAGAGACAAAGCTATAGGTACAAGTCGTATAGCCCTATCTTGTTCCCACAGCCTAAACTGCGCCATTTTTATTCGATCTTCTATAAATCCTAGTAATTTCGTAACATATACTTATGTGGCGCCACTAGCAGCACCATCACATAACAATAATGATTGATTGCAGTAATGGGTTTGATTGTGTTTCGTGTTATTATTAATTACTAGGGAAGCATTGTTTGTTTGAAAATGTTGTTCTCAGGAGTAATTATAATTAACGTTTGGTAGTTGTATTTTAATTGATGGCCTACGAATTTATTGTTTGTAAATTTAATAAGTAATTATGTTTTGAGGTTTAATATTTAGAAAACAGAGATATACGACAGGGTCCTTTCATCATCATCATCATCATCAGCCGGAAGACTTCCACTGCTGAACATATTCCTCGCAACGCGATGCGATTGGAATTATTTCAACTACTTTTATCATATTATCATAATATTTACTTCGTGTTGCATCGCGTCGCGTCGTATTTGTCGCTCACGCAGGACACCGCGTTAGACCGCCACGCCGAACGACAATTCGCCACTTGCATCATCGGCAGCCCGCGACCCTCCTTTAAACAAATCCAGGGTCCTTTAATCAAACATATAACTTATTCGGGTTTGTTCTGTGTCGCGGATTTGTCTAAGTGAGATACTGTGGCTCTGGAACGAAAATATCAACAGAAGGAACAGGGTGGATTATTAGTTAGTAAGATTCGGAGTTTAATGCAGGAGTCTGTCGATTTGCGTTTTTTGTTCAGCAGTGCGTAATAAGCTTTAAATAAAAGCATACGGCTGACGATTGTGATCAAAATCTGACAGTCCCCTCGGAACAGACCTACGGAAGTAGAGACTCGTATGATGATTTTTTACCCAAAAAAGGGGTCAGGAAAAACATGGATTAAATTGTTTTAAAATTAATTACTCTCCCTGAAATATTCCTTAATACACTGAACCAAATTTTTCATCTGAAACGACAAAATTTACAGATGTAAACGTAAAATATGGACCAATTACCAACACAAAATTGGATTTTAATTGATAATAATACTCAAATGAGTGGGTATTACGGCCATTTTATTCTACGTACACGCCCAAATAATGCCGTCAAGCATTTTTAAAAAGAGGAACATCAAATAAATGGTCGGTCCTCACAAAAGTTGACTCTGTTACAATGTTTCAGTCACATGAAAAATGGACTCGTTCCGAACAATGCGCTGAAATATGAGCCAGAGGTAGAATTGGAGGATTATTGTTTTTATTTAGTCCATAATAAGGCCACGCTTTGTAGATTATTCTTCACCTACGAGATTGCCAGGTACAACTCGATATAAATAGAAGCGATCCTATGTGTTAATCTCGTATTAACTATCTGTGTATTATTTTATCTAATTCCGTTCTGTGGTTTTTGCGGGAAAGGGTAACATACATCCATCCATCCATCCAAACAAACTTCTACATCTATAAATCTATGGGTTTTTGTTTTTAATATTTTAATAACCGTTTTTACTACATGCATACGAATATCTAACTGGTACATACACCAAAACAACATTTTTTTTAATTTTTGTTTGTAATGGCTTTCTTGAGCCGATTGGGACTTTTATTGGCAGGTAGCTGATGTAATAGTAATAGTAGGAGTAACTTAGGCTTATTTTATTTTAGAAAAAATCCCATTACCTTTTTAGAGCGCGATCCGTTCCGGTGATAGGCTGAAGACAAGCAATCTCTGTAAAGGCATGCGATGACTTGAACGTGTTGCGATCTGATACATCGAACGATCAGTTGAGAAAGCACATAATTATGGATATCCATAGGTTGCAGAGATCGCATTTTCTATACGAAACTAGCAAACCCGGCGAACTCCGTTTCGCCATCAGATGGCTTCGTTTTCTTTGCTATAAACCTCACGGAGCCCGAGACCTTTCCAACGAATGCAAAACCGTGGAAATCGGTTCGTGCGTTCTGGAGTTATATCGTCAGGAAGGAAAACCCGACTTATTTTTTTATATAGTAGATTCCTATGGAATATATTAGGCTACGTCCGCACAGACAGGCGGCTTGCTTAGCGCCTAGAGCCTAGTGAGTCACCTAGCGAGTAGCTTAGTAAAACGAACGTTCTAGAATGTTCGCGACCGGCCGCACTGCGCGCTTGGCGCCTAGCTAGTCGCTTAGCGTGTATCGAAGTAAACAAACGTGTTGGTTTTTTGTCACGAGGCGCGAGGCATTTTAACAGAATAAAATGGATGAATTATTAATTGCATCAGTTCTTAAAAGAGAACCTCTGTGGAATCCGGGTAGTGAACTCCATAAAAATGCTGTTATCTTAAAAAAAACTATGGGAAGAGGTAACAGTCGAAGTAAAAAAAGATGGTAAGTACAAAATGATGGATAAGGCCGTGAAATGGTATATTTCAAATGTGAATTTTCTGTAAGTAGCAGTTTTAGAGCTATTTTTGAAAGTGACATCTCGTAAACGTGCCGACAAGCGAATGAACAAGGCACTTAGCGACCCACCTCGCAAACCATCTGTAGTGCGGCCAGCGTGTATCCTAGCAAGTAGCCAGAGCGCAAGCTACTAGGCTCTAGTCGCTAAGCAAGGCGCTTGTCTGTCCGGACGTAGCCTTATAGTGTAGTGTACTGTACATCAATATTAATTACAACAACATTTATATTAATTTAACACAACAAACTATCAGTAGTTTCGAAGGAAGTTTTCGGTTTCCGGAACTCAATAAAGCCCAGACCTTGGTAAAACGCCTCAAAGCATCGAAACTTAGCAAATACATGTGTTTGCACGTGTTTTGTCTGACTTGTGGATTTGGTGCCGAATTCTGAATAGATAGAATTAGGTACCTATCTACACTTCACTATAAAGATGAATAGTTTATTTGTTTGCACGCGCTCATCTCAGAAACTAGAGGTTCGAATTGAAAAATTTTTTTTTTGTTGCATTGCCCATTTAAATTACGCAACGAATAATAGGGGTCGAGAAGTGGAGGTGAAACCAATGTGGGGACGAATATTATAGGCTGATAATGATCATGATAATTTATGGTGAAAAATTGCCTATAGTCTATACTACTCGTATAATAATAATTATGGATGTGGAACAGATAATCAAATTGATAAATTTTGACCCTGTGACCAACTTTGTGATCGCGAGGTAATAAAAAGCTTGTAATTCTTTTGGATCCAGTATTGATGTTGTCTTTTTACTTGTTTTTTTTTAATAGTCATCTGTTAAAAGAAAAAAACGAACCGGACAGGTTCTGTCCAAATTGGAACGATGACGCACGAGCTCGCGAGAAGTAGAAGAGTGGAGGGAGGCCTATGCTCAGGAGTGGGACAGAGCGGGCTATTACAAAAAAAAAAAACCATTTTTATTCGTGATAAAGTTCCATAAAAAAACAGCTTAAATTCGAGAGTGACACAATTTTTTTTTGGTGTGTGTTCTAACGAAAATGAAGCCACCGAGGCAGCCTCGAGGCAGAAATAAGTAAGACGTTGTAAGTACCATACTTTATTCAAGGTAAAGCTTATAGGTACCTGGGGTGCTATGACAGGAAACCTCCACGTGCGCCCGTGGACTGGAGTTCCCTCTCGGATACGTCCGGGGAGAAGACCAGTTTTTCGGTCCGGTGCACCCTGGGATGCGGGCAAAAACTCTTCCTTAGGCACTGTGTGCCTAAATGGTCTCTTTGCCCGTATGCGAATAGCCTGTCGTGTGGATGCTCCAACGCGTGTCCCTCTGATCAGCAGAGGGCACAGCGGCGGAGCGGGCTTGCGGACGGTGAGTGATGGGTAGCTCGCCGTCCCACCAAGGACCAAGCCCGGGTCGGTGGCGCGTCGTGTTTCGCGCCAAATGCCTGCTGGGGTCGCGGGTTTTTTCTTAACCCAGGTTACCGTGGCCCCGGAACGTAAAGGGCATAGGAAGGAACACGGGCGGATTTTAGTCAGTAAGAGTCTGACAGTCCCTTCCGCCCCACCCAGGGCGGGAGGACTCATTTGATGATTATACCACCTAAAAAAAAAGTCATCTGTTTTTTTGACAAATACACTCATAGAAAACTGTCGTGTAGCTTGGCCCCACAATAAAACACCCATGAAATTGTTGATCTACACTTGTCAATAGATTTTCGAAGAACTTCAGGTAGGTACACCCTTTTCGCTAGTTAAAAATTAACAAAAATAATTACAAAATTGCTACACAGGAATGCAATAAAGACACAAAATGAAAAGGTTTTCAGCAGGGCAGGTAACAGTGTTACTTTGATACAATTATGTTGATGAATCCAAGTTTCGCTGAAGTTCGCAGGCGCTTCTACAGTTGTGCTCGATTGTACTGTCAACTGCTTTGTCTTAATCCTGTTATTTGTATTAAGCAGGAAATCTCTAGGTATTGTACTTTGGGGTGTTATTTTGTTGTTAGTTGGGATTTACCTAGACCCAAATAATCTTCAAATTAATCAGAGGTAAAATTAATCACCTGATTCTAGGTGAGCTTTACATGAATAATGTAGGCTTACGCATAATCAACCTTTTAATGCTTCCTTTGCTGGGACACAGGCCTACTGAGAGAGTTTTGTGCGTAATCCACAATGTATAGTGTGGGTGGTGGGATTTTCAAGTCTTCGAATTTTCGTCCTTGGTTGGGCGGGCGGTTTTTCATTGTAGTATCGACGATCCCTTCCATTTCTCTTTCTCACGGTACTGTATTTATCTGGTTACTGTGGACCGAAAACGTAAAGGGCTATTCATGGACTATAATACCGTACATTTTAGTCAGTACGAGGCTGACAGTCTTTCCGCTCCACCCAGAATGGGAGGACTCATTTGATGATTTTACCACTATAAAAAGATATAGGTAGTCAATATATGTATATATATTTGTTACTTGCTTTCTTGATAATTGCATCAGTGAGCGGAGTTTACGCAGCTAAGTTTTGTGCCAGGTACATTTAAACTTTCTCCCATCAATGTGCTTTAGGAAGACAATACAAGTCCATGTGATTTGAAGTCCGCTTCACTGACTGGCCATTCAGATGAGCAGTGTCATGTGCGAAACACTTTTAAGAGCATTTGCGATAACGATTTAACAAAATAAAGTCGACATTTCCACTCCTCTTTACTGCCACAACAAAAAAAAAAACGAAATCCAATCTATTGTTCCAGACAGGATCCGTAATTTTATTTAGACAAGACTAAAAATAAATGCCCTATAACTGTTCCACGTACTTAAAAAAAATAGACTCAAGGATATATTATAGAAGGTCGGGTACGTGGCCGAACCCAAATTAATCAGTAGCCAGATCTTTTTAGGGTTACCTAATCCCTACCTGAAGTATATAGGGACACATACTTGTCCTTACTATCTTGTGACGTGTGGTCATTTCAGGTGTAGTAGGACAGGGTTGGTGATTTATATTATTTATGTGTACATTTTAAATTGGTCCCTGATGTTATTTAATTTTATAGTACTCAATACTTTATTGCATTGCGTATGTGTTCTTAGGTGGTAAATACTTATAAATAGATCATAACGTGGACCCTGTCGGGCACAGCAATTGAGTTTAGCAGAGAGGAAGCTTATCATTGCACCTTTGAAAGTCGTTAGAGGTAGTTAGGACGCTAGCTGTTTGCCGTCGCTTCACACTGCGATTCACAGTAGCGAAGCAAACGCGATATTGTCGCGCTTCTGTAGCGATGCAAAAGCGCTTCAATACCTCTTCGTCGACTCACGCGCCACCGCCCTCCGTTCTCTCCCGATGTCGTTCGATACGGCTGTGCATTTGCAACGAAACAGTCTTTACGAGATTCTAACTAGTAGTTTTGAATTTCACCAACACTTATAATTTGTATAAAAATGTAACATAACACGTTTTTATATAACAATGTGTTTGTTTGATATATATTAGACAATCTATCTAAATCTTATACAGTATAAAAATGGATCACAAAATGTGTTGCTAAGCTACATAATTCAAAAACGGCTCGACCGATTCGGCTACTTCTTTTTTGTTGTGTTTGTAACCATCATTGCCAGGTTTTAGAGGACGAAAATCGTGTCCACCCGTGCGAAGCCGGGACGGGCTGCTAGTCATAAATATAATAATTTATATTAAATACCAAACTTCAATTGGATATCCTCTATATTGCGTTGATTTCCTCCATTTATTAACACTTGTATAAAGCTTATCTCTTAGAAGAATAATAAAACACAGAAAAAAAATAAAAGTCTAATATAAAGAATACATATTCCCGGATCTGTCGTAACGTCACGGCTTTACTGAGTCCATTTCGCGACAGTACGATATTTATCAATAAAGGCCTCACTTGACCGCGGCCTGCCTGTCAGTGAGACAGTCGTAAATCTATCTATATTTTTATGTTCATTCTTTTATATGTCACGAGGAAAGCTAAGGTCCTTAGATGTATGTGACCTCGTGCGAAAAAGATATAAATTGACACAATAAAAAAATACTCTTCCTTCCTGATTTAATATTTCCTTATTTTACCTGTATACGGATGTACGCCAAAATAAATAAATAAAAATTTTCATTGAATTCAGATTTTAAATATTTTGTGCGCAGCATATGCCTGCTTTTCCACCAGAGATATGCAATGGTACGTTACTATGGATGTAGTGCGATAGCACTGGTGGAAAGGGATTCAACTAAGATAAATAATTATATACAACGTGTAACGTTAATAGCACAAAAGCTTTGGAAAAAAAAAATAAAAAAAAAATGTTTTTCATATAAAATGAGAAATTGATCGAGCCCATCAGTATGAAAAATCTAAGATTTGTGATCAAACATTTTCAGTAACATGGAGTTAGGATTTTGCGCTATTAACGTTACACGTGGTATATATTTTATATGGAAGGATGCGTGCTATGGATGTGTCCTACGGATACCTGCTATGGACCGTCTTCCCTATTATCGATACATCTCATAGCTCGAGTTGCGCATCTTCCTCGAGCAGCAACTTTGCGGCGGCGATCTTCACAGCGCATCATACTCGCACCGCTACATAGCTTATCATCAGTTCAGTGGTTTCAAACATCAGCTTTTACATTCTTACGGCATAGCCAGCACATGTCTTGTAGAAAGGCACCCCAACTCTTGCGTCGCGAATCGTAAAGCGAATCGTGCTCGCATTTTAATTTTTCTTTCCACAAAAAAGCTTAATTTAATTTAGATTCCTTCGTTAATGAATTTTTTGTTGATAATTTCCTTTAGTTTTTTTTTTTTTTTTTTTAGGTGGTAAAATCATCAAATGAGTCCTCCCGCCCTGGGTGGAGCGGAAGGGACTGTCAGATTCTTACTGACTAAAATCCACCCGTGTTCCTTCCTATGCCCTTTACGTTCCGGGGCCACGGTAACCTGGGTTAAGAAAAAACCCGCGACCCCAGCAGGCATTTGGCGCGAAACACGACGCGCCACCGACCCGGGCTTGGTCCTTGGTCGGACGGCGAGCTACCCATCACTCACCGTCCGCAAGCCCGCTCCGCCACTGTGCCCTCTGCTGATCAGAGGGACACGCGTTGGAGCATCCACACGACAGGCTATTCGCATACGGGCAAAGAGACCACTTAGGCACACAGTGCCTAAGGAAGAGTTTTTGCCCGCATCCCAGGGTGCACCGGCCCGAAAAACTGGTCTTCCCCCCGGACGTATCCGAGAAGGAACTCCAGTCCACGGGCGCACGTGGAGGTTTCCTGTCATAGCACCCCAATTTCCTTTAGTTTGGGAAATAAGTTATAAATGAATAAAAAATTCAATAAAAAAATCACACGTTAAAAAGCTCTTTTACTTGGTGAACAGTTTTCTCAAAACTTAGTTTTTGGCGTAACGGCCTTGTTGCACCTACTGCTTCATGCTTGATTTATTTCCCGACTTCAAAAACCATGTCTCTAAAAACCTATTTAATTTGGTGCAGCAGCAGTCGTCCTAAAGTTATTCACGTACAGACAGGTACTATACTGGGTTTAAGGGTCAGCCCTCAGCAAACTTTTAAGGCTTGCTCAGTAGATTCTAAAACTAAACTCTCTCTCGAAACTGAACAATCTTACTCAATTTATTTTTTCAGGAAATGAAAAAAACATCAGCCTCTCCATACAAACTGTCCAATCAAGTTTGTAATTTTCTATGGTGAGGCTGTTTTTTTTTTCATTTCTTGAAAAAAAAAACTTGAGACGTGTCAAGGGACACCCGAATGGAACGAAGTTAACAAAAATAATCATCGCAACACCACATTGTTCAATGCGAAATAGAAAGACGAAACGAAAATAATTATCTGGCTTGCTTTCTATTAGAGAGAGAGAAACAGAGAAACATGTGCACGCCGCAATACGTCAGGAGTCACGAGGAGCGGGGGTTGAGTGAGGGGTACGAGGCGCGGGGTGCAGGCGCGAGGTGCGGGGCGAGGCAAAAAAGTGTCGTGCCAACTTTTCGTAAGAATTTTTTCCGTCTAGCCTTTTTCACAACGCGCGATAAGGAACTTCGTTCCAATAATAGCGAAAGATTGTTCAGTTTCGTCTACTGAGCAAGCCCTGGATGTCGAGTCTGCTAATTATTAGTCAGAATGGCGCCATAATGGCGTTTAAATTTTCGAACCATTTTTTACTCAGCAGTAAAAAAGGTGCCCTGGGATCTGGAGGCGACTGCCCTCCAGCGCGTCTATGAGTGGCGCGTGGAGGCGCAGCGCCGGGGTGTAACCCCGCTGCCTCGAGAAGTCGAGGCGCGGAGGGAAGAGCTCCGGCGCGATCTCAGGGCAGTATGGAGGGGACGACTGTCGCAACCGAGGTCCGGGCACGCCGCAATCGCGGCTGTAAGACCTCTCTTTGAGGAGTGGCTGGAGAGACGTCACGGCGTCCTGACCTATCGGATGACGCAGGTCCTCACCGGACACGGATGTTTCGGGAGGTTCCTGTGTCTGATAGGGAAGGAGGAAACGCCCGGGTGCCACCACTGTGAAGATCGCCCGGAGGACACAGTAGAGCATACGGTGCAGGACTGCCCAGCTTGGGCGGTGCACCGACGTGTCCTCACGGCGGCGATAGGCGGAGACCTCTCGCGCCCGGCATTGGTTGCGGCCATGCTGCGGGGCGAGACGGAGTGGGAAGCGGTCGCCTCCTTCTGCGAAGCAGTAATGCTCGTGAAGGAGGAGGCGGGCCGCGAGAGAGAGAGGACAGCGTCCTCCCTCCGCCCCAACCGCAGTGGTAGGCGCCCGCGGCGTCGGACGTCAGCAGACGATCTCCGGCCACCGTAGGCGCGGGCATGCGGGCACCGAGTAAAGGGCAACTCGCAGCCCGACCATGGACCATGCCCGGGTCGACGGCGCGTTGTGTCCCACGCGCGCCTCAAAGAGCGTCAGCATAATGACGGGGCCCCCTCTCAGAGGGCCAAAGCCTGCCGGGGTCGCGGGATTATTTCCTTACCGTGACCCCGGAACTTAACAGGCTACTGAAGGACACCGTGGATTTTAGTCAGTACAAGTCTGACAGTCCCTCCCGCCCTGCCCGGGGTTGGAGGACTCATTTGATGATTTTACCACGCTAAAAAAAAAAAAAAAAAAAGCAGTAAAAAAGGTTCGAATAAGCACTACAATTGAAACGCCATTTTGGCGCCATTCTGACTAATAATTAGCAGACTCGACACCCTGAAAGTTTGCTGAGGGCTGTCCCTTACGCCCAGTATAACCAGTATAAAGATGTATAGCCCGTGCGGAGCCGGGGTCGTCAATAAGCCATGAAACTCCTATCCATCGCATCCGCGCCATGTTTTGACGTTTCTGCAGAATATTATCAATAAGGTCCTCTTGACCTCCGCTGTCATCAACACAATAGGACTTTCTTTATCTCCGTATTAACATTCCGTTCTGAACTATAACCAATTCTTAGAAATGACTCTTAACGGTAGGCGTGCTCTCGATACGAAAATATATACGTTTGGTGTATTGGGTATGTGGAAACAGAAGTTTAACTTTTTTTTTCATCGTGTTAAAATCATAAATAAGTCCTCCTACGCAAGGGACTGTCAGACTTGTACTGGCTAAAATCCACGGTGTTCTTTAATAGCCCATTACGTTCGATGGTGACGGTTCCCTAATCAGACGGTCCCGCGACCACAGAAGTGTAACTTGGGGAGTTAAATTGTCGTATAAATTATCTCCGAAACTACTGAGTCTACAATTCTGAAAAAATAAATCAGATAATAGTCCTTTGCCATTACAGGAAAATTATACAGAAGTCCAGAGATCTTAAACACTAGTTAGTTATACATGGCGTGGAACAACTTGCACTTGGCCAGTGTGTTTTTTTTAAATTGTTGTTAGTTTTGTCTTCCAAATTCTTGAAATATTTTTTTATATTAGTATAGCCGAGTAGTTCGTATTTATTCCGGTCGGATCCCCTGCTGATTTTAAACGGAGTCATGAGATGACATGCAGGTAAATTGACCTCTATGCTTGATAGCATGGAGGTCACTTTCGCAAAGAGGCACAAAGGTTCGTACATTGTGCCAATGAAAGAATACTGAACAGCTGGTGCAGGTAGGTTAAAACCAGAGTTGTTTCGGTGAGGGAACGAGGTAGCGCTAAACGACTTGTATAGCTGTCTCGTTCCTTTTCTGGCTGCATTCACACACATCAGTAACGTCACGTCACCGTCACGTCAGCGACAACGGACCTCACTGATAGGACGTGCCGGTGACTGACGTAACGTATGAATGACGTGACCTACACTCCTAGTGTGACTTTGTTCCCAAAAAGTACTAGGAGCATAGAAACATTTTTTTTAAAACGGGACGGTGACGTGACGTGACGGTGACTGATGAGTGTGAATGTATCTAAAGACGTCATGGTAGGCCATCTGCCTGGGGCCATATTACAACGTCTTAAAATCATGCTTATTCCAGTGAGTGAACGAGATGGCGCTAGACGACTTGTATACCTCTGTCACTTTCACTCGCCGGAACAAGCCTGGTTTAACAAGACGTTGTAATTACACCCCTGATCTCCTCGAGTTATATGCTTGTGTAAGAAATAAAGGATTGTGTGTGTGATTAATAAAATGTGTATTTCTGGTTTTATTGACATTAAATAGACTTTATTACCAAGTTTTAGATATCAGGATGGTTAATGTTATTTATTTACTGTATGTAAGGTATCTCTAAGGATTTTTGTACAGGAATGGGTTTATAAATAAAAGCACAAAATCAAGACTAGGTATTTAATACCAAACTACCTCCTTTCGCAAAGCCCTAGTTCTCGTGGAGAAGAAAGGAGAAAGAAACTCCACGGCAACGAACATTATCAGTACACAGATACACATTTATAAAATATACAATATCAATAACATTCAGATCATAATAAACATTGATTAACTTACATTTTCATTGTAGAACATTAGTACACAAATTAAAACTCTTAGCATCACTTTCTTAGATTCTCAATAAAATTATTATATCACATTAATTAAATAGAACAACACTCAATCACATTAATTAAGTAGAACAACACTCAGAGCACAGCTTTTTCTTATAAAACGATCGGATAATAATGACCACGAATTTGACGGTACATCTGTTTTTATAAACTTATAACTGTACCACTTCCAACAAAAGTTGCCGCCATTATTGACGAATCACAGATTGTCATACATTTTAGCTAAATAACTAATTAAACAAGTAATAATAAACAAATCTTATGTAGTAGAACCTTTTTAAAACTTGTTTACTTAATTTAGAAGTTTAGTTTTTATTTATTTGCAACCTTTATTAATTTCGATACCATATTTGACTATCAACTGATTTCGTTCGGAAATCACATCATTGTTGTTTTAAATATGTTACTATTTTTAATTAAATAAGGGCTATGTAGGTATCTTTACATATAATAAAATCGTAGAGCTGTCATTCCTGTACATTGAATATTTTTTTCTTTTTGTATTTTTTTCGAGATAAGGGATCGATTCTGATGCCAAATCAACTTTTTTTTCTTTTCGAATTTTTTTATGTTTTTTTGATTTGATCTATCTCTTAAACTACTGTAAAGTTGTCGATCAAAATTTCCTCAAATATTCCTAATAATATGCTTCTATTAATAGGCTATGTATTATTACGCTATTTTTCCTGGGAGATAAGCAATTTTGAATTTTGTTGTTTTTATCTGTTTGTTGATAGTTGGAAGCTAAACCACTGGATATTATTTAGTCAATTTTTCCCCAAATATTCCTTAAACTGCTCTTCTATTAATAGGATATGTATAATTACGCTTTTAATAGAATTTCAACCTTATCACAAGAGTAGAAGGTTATTGTTTGAGTGGTAAAATCTGACAGATTCGGGTAGGTTGACGTGCTGGCGTCTGTACCTAGATATAACATTATTGATCTAAACTAATAATAAAAATGCAAGTATGTTTGTTTTTTACCTTTTCACGCATTACTACCTACTGAATCGATCGTCCCAAAATTTAGCATATACGTTGTCAGGAGTCTAGACACGGATAAAAGGTATCTTACATCCCGAATAACAGAAGAGAGCTATTGCCGAGAAAACAATTACGTTCATATTCCAGTTCATAACGCAAGCGAAGCCGCGGGCAAACACTAGTCATAAATAAATCTGACACTTGCATAAGTTATTGCATCTAAATTTGCAGAACAGGTCGATGAGTCCTATGTGCTAGTAAACACCAGAGAGTGTTATTCAGTTATCGGATTACGACAGCCTAGTATCCATAAGCAATATGTAGATACTGCCCCATCTGTGTTACTATAGAACCTTAACGCTCATGCACTCAGGTACCTATGTAAACAACATACGAGTAATATATGGATTTGGATTACAAAACAAAATAGTATTAGTAGTTGTGGAAGTTTACTGCATAGATAAATTGAAAATCTATGTAGTGCGTCAGATATAGTATTGAAAAGTAATTAACACGTTTTTTTTTTAGTCAATGAATATTTGAAATTCTTAAGTGGATACCGACCGAGCATCGTTTTGTGTCTTTAAGAAAAGTTGAATCTTCATTAATTTTGGTTTCAGTAACAAAAGAATAAAATAATAACTCGTATTTTGTGATACCTAATCTATCTTTCGGATTTAAAATAATTTTATTGAGTAAAATAGCCGATTGGTGAGTGTTGTGCGATATTTGGTGAATGGAATGGGTGCATTTTACTGTCGAACAAAACAGAGTGATGCATAATCAACGTCAACGCAAGACATCAACACTCTTCAAAAGAAACGTCAAACAACGATAAGCAAACATTAGAACGAATGGTAAGATTAATGAACGAATGGAACGGGAGTAATTTACGCGCGATTACGCGCCGCTCATTCGCGTACTTCATTTCACTTTGCGCCAGTATTTCGTACTTCACTCCTCACTCCGACTCGCGTAATTCGTTTGAATATTCTGAATTTAACTTCGTTCGCAGTCATGCGACTGTGTAAGCGTATGTGTGTCAACTAACTCCGCTCGGGATTTAAAGAAAAATATTCTTATTTGATTTGCGTTCATTTGGGGACGTTACTCAAGAATTACTGTCTCCTGGTCGTGGTAGAAATACACTGAGTACGTATGTCGTCCGTTCGAGACGGGTAGACGGTGTTCTTACCATCGAGGGAATAACTTGTATGAAGCTGTATAGGAACGTGAAGATTAACACAAGAAAAGAAAGACTTAAGAAATTTAGATTGTGGAAGATAATGAAATATATAAGTGACTGACATACAGATGTGCAGGGCATTATGTGTTCCGAATGATGATTTCTTAGAGGTTTATCAAGAAACATCTTAAATGTTTCTTCCAGAATGTTGAGACCAGGTTTAAACACGGACAGGGAAATATTGCCGAGAAAGACAAGACTTCAAGTGACACCAATTCTATCAGCATCGGTCTAACAGAATGAGCTGGACACTAATTAGTCTCATTAGTCGACAAGTGTCTCCCGTGATCTGTCAAAATAAAATGAGTACCTAGTAAGATTTCACTACTACCATTCCTTCTTGCATTAAGAAAGCTATGGTAAAAGAAGTGGTTCAGTTAAAAACTTGAAAGTATTCTGTTAAAATTACCATTTCAGAAGTTTGTGAGTAGACAAAGTGCAGCAAAACCATTGAACTTCGAAACAGCTGCTTACAAACCACGCTAAAATAACTCCAGAAGAAAGCTGATAAAAATAATGTCAAGTTCCCGCTGCATCTCAAAGAAACACACGTGCATACTGTTTACAACATTTTCAGAACATAGTGAAACTTCTGTAATACTATTATTCTGTATCACCGTTGACCTAAAATTCTACTATCCCAACTTATGTACGATGTAAACGATGCTTAGAAGCCATGTGACACTACACTACAAAATTCAACTCTAACCTATTCATTCAGAGTTCATTTTTGTCTGATAGATTTTGGTAATAGTATTTTCGGGTTCTACTCCTATTCGGTGCCGATATCTGTGATGCGATCGGGTGCTAGGCTGTTTTGTTTCCTTATTCCGAGCAATACCTATATAAAGGATGAGTGACACTTTGCCGGATTAATTTAGTGTTAGGAGCTCTTGAAATACGATAGATCGGGCCGAGATTTTGGATTTAGTGGGCTGTAGTTTAGACGAGTCGAGTAATTTAGTGGAGTCGATGTAATTGTGTCCTGTAGGTATCTATTGTTTTGGGACAATAAGCTTGGTGATTGTTTTGTCTTAAGGTATTTTAAGATAGTAGTGATGAGGGTCGCTATTGTATTAAGTTTGATACTGTTTCTAAGATCGATACTCTATTGAGTCATCGTTTCTGGAAATTGCTTTTATGCGTAAGGAGCTGGATTATTACGATATATTTTAATACACACATCAAAAGTGTCTAGGGATCAACATATATTTTTGCAATAACTTTTCTCCTGATTGATATTAATTAAAATGTTCTTTAAGGATTCATCAAATAAAGTGTTATCGTTTGTCACAGTAACGATAAACCAAGTCACCTTTGCATTCATAAAGAAATTTGCCATTTTCCTAATAAAGGGATTTTTGACATTTGAACCACTAACATTAAAGTTCGAAAAAAAGACTGAAATAACAGTTTTCTTTAAAATTTTATTGGGTAACTTAAACAATTAATAATCCGTGTTTCTACCGCGAACACTAACAACACAAGAACATCGGTTTGGCATACTCAAAATGAGTTCATCCAAATCACGCTGTGGAATGGCCGCCCATGTTCGTTGCAACAACAAAAAAAGGTCTTCTTGCGACTGGATACCCTCCATATTCGGCAGAGCTCTTCTCTGTAGCATATCCCATGTATGCTCAATCGGGTTCAAGTCTGGCGACTGAGCAGGCCAGGGCAGGACATTGATGTTAGCTGCGGCGAGAGTCTGTCTTACAACTCTTGCGGTGTGCGGTCGTGCATTATCATGCATTAACTGAAATAAGGGACCGATTTGCACTTGTAGAGGAACGATGACGTCTGATACAATCGTCTCAGCATAAATTTGAGCGTTGAGGTTGCCTCTGATCCAAATCAACTCAGTTCTTCCGCCGATCCAAATACCCGCCCATACCATGATGGTTCCACCACTATAAGGATGGACTTCCTGGCAGGATTTTAATCGCTGTTGGCGTCCAGGGGTTCTCCAGTGTCTTATACGTCTTGTATCCGGTCTCATACCAAAACGAGACTCATCAGAAAAGCACACGAAACGCCATTGTTCTTCTGCCCAATTTCTGTGTTCAAGAGCCCATTGATATCGAATCCTACGATTGTGCATTGCTATAGGTGGTACCCGTAGCGGTCTTCGGGAATGAAGGTTCACTTCATGCAAGCGGTTTCTGACTGTTTGGTCGCTAATTAAGTTCCCTGAAGAGTGATGAAGCCTCACGGCTAACATCATGGCGGTTATTGTTGGAGCTCTTCGAGTTAAGATTTGAATGTATCGGTCTTGTCTCCGTGTGGTGCAGCGATACCGTCCTCCATGGCGCTCAGCCACGGTACCAGTGCTTCGGTAACGTGTCCAAAGTCGACTGATAACACTCTGACTTGTATTCAGAGCTAAAGCCACAGTACGTTGCCGGGAACCAGCTTCTATCATTCCCACGGCTCTGAGCATTTCTTCCCTGCTTAAATGACGTCGCCGCTCCATAATAACGTTGGTTTTAATCAGTAGTAGGGAAACAGTAGCACTAATAATATCTTCAATGCGTTGTATGTTTTTATAGGGAAAATATTGACAGCTGATTTTCATCTTTTACTCGAATTTGATTTACAGTTCCTGATTCAAATTATGAAATGCACCAAAAAGGATCCATATAAATTTATAAAATCATAAATTTATTACAAAGCCACATCTCAATCTCAAGAAATCCGCATAAAAATGCTTGATCCCTAGACACTTTTGATGTGTGTATAACGAGTGAAATAAGGAATACCATTGTTTTTGTCAAATCTAAAGACAGAAATGATGATTATTATTAATGCCTTTGAAATGTAGCATATACGAGGTAAGAAATATAAATTGTAGTTCACTGCACATAGAACTTTGTTTACCAAGATGGCAACGTAACACGAGCGGTTTACATACCCATGTGGTAAAGTAATCCGTACTAAATGCTACCTCTAATCAAATCAAATCAAATCAAATCGTTTATTTCAACTAGGCCAATTACAGGCACTTATGAATTGTCAAAAGACATAAAATAAAACAAGTATAAAAATAGTTATGGTGCTACGGTCCCAGACACAAGACATAAAAACTGTGAAAGTACCGTAGATGCACGTTCCAAGAAGTAGATCTCTATGGAGAAGAACGTGCAAGAAACTCCATGGACACTCTTTTCAGATCGCCAGAATTATTACAGAACCTTTGTTACATCATTCATTTTGAGGTGGTACACTATGTGAGAACGATGTAGCAAGTTTTTTAATTAAAGTGTCCATAGTAACAATTAAACAAAGACAATTCAAAAAACAAAGTGATCAATAATTATTAAAATAAACCGTGGCAGCTAAGAGATGACCAGTCCCAACTGACAGCGCCCGTTCACGAACATGACACATGCATCAGCACCATTCAGCTCAACCATTTTGGAGGGAGCTAAATGATCCGACACACGCGCCACCATCAGCGAGACATTTAAGTGAGCATGACAGACTCTCAGCCGCCAGGGTCATTCAAGTCAACAAGAGACGTAGGTACTCAATGAATGACAGCTCTGAAGTACATAGTACTCACACAATGTCGGCTATGAAACTATATAATACAAAGAAGATTGAATCTATACATTGCAAATACAGTTGTAGTCTTCAGCAGCTCCAACAATGGTATTAAGACGTATACTTTCACTATCAATTTATTCATACATTCACTGCCTCATGGAGCAGGACCAGCATGGAGCCAAGCATTATCATCAGCGATATAGTCGCTCAGTTTGTAATATGCCTGCTTACACAGTGTGCGTTTAATGCATGTTTTGAATTTAGTTTCATTCAGTTCAAGAACGTTTTGTGGTAGCTTATTATAGCATTTTAAACAGTACCCCATGAAAGAAGAGTCTACTTTGGCGAGTCTGAAGCCCGGCTGAACTAATTGGTTCCTACTTCTAGTATGATAATTATGTCTGTCACCTCTTTTAGAGAAAAGATGCAGATTTTTTCTAACGTACATTATATTTTCATAGATATATTGACAAGGTACCGTCAGGATGTTAATTTCCTTAAACAGTTCTCTTAGAGAATCGCGCCTACGGAGATTATATATGGCTCGAATAGCTCTCTTTTGGAGAATAAAGATAGACTCGATGTCAGCCGCCCGTCCCCACAATAAAATGCCATACGACATTATACTGTGGAAGTAACTGAAATATACAATTCTCGCAGTATCAACGTCTGTGAATTGACGAATCTTCCAAACAGCATATGCTGCTGAACTTAATCGCCCCGCAAGAGTTGTAATATGAGGGCCCCATTGTAGCCTTGAATCAAGTGTTATACCCAAGAAAACCGTTTTATCGACGAATTCTAGTATCTCATCATCCAACACTATGTCATAATTACTATTTTTAACATTTGGTAAGGCAAACCTAATGCATTTAGTCTTGTTTCCATTTAATACTAAATTGTTTGCTGTGAACCAATTATGGATCTGACGCAGGGTATTATTGACGTCGTCTAGATTCTGGGCTCGCCTACTTATTTTAAAAATTAGGGAAGTGTCATCAGCAAATAACACCATCTTGTGTAGTTGATTTTTAAGTAAATAGGGTAGATCGTTAATATATACAAGAAAGAGAAAAGGACCCAATATTGAGCCTTGTGGAACTCCCATTTTAACTCTTAAACCCCGTGAATTTACACCATTTATCTGAACTTGTTGTTGTCTGTCACACAAATAAGATTTTACTAAACTAAGAGCAAGTTTACCTAATCCGTAATGTTCAAGTTTCAAAAGTAATGTGTCGTGATTAACGCAATCAAATGCTTTGGAGAGGTCACAGAATATTCCTATGGCGTCTTGTGCCTCTTCCCATGCAGTAAATATGTGCTTCAATAGGGTGACACCGTTTCAGTTGTACAACGTCTCTTGGTGAAACCATACTGCTGATCGTGTAAGATTTTATAGGTGTTGAAGTGGTCAAGCATCTGATTTAGCATTACTTTCTCAAATATCTTGCTAAAGACTGGCAACACGGATACTGGTCTATAATTGTTAGTATCTTTGGAGTCCCCAGATTTAAAAAGAGGCACGACTTTACTGAACTTCATCAAATCAGGAAAAACTCCTTGATCCACACACAGATAAAAATTAATGCCAAATATGGCGCTACAGTTTCCACAACCCTGTACAAACTTTGATAGACAATCCCCATAAATCTTCGGTCACTTTAATTTTAATTTCCCGGAAAGCTTTAATAACTTCGTAGGGTTTATATGTTTAAACTTAAAATCAGCCGGGCTGCCAGAAACGTTCGCCTTTAATAAACCTATTGAAATATCAGGTGAGGAATTTAGAGCCTCCGTAGTCCTAACCGGTATATCAGTAAAGAATTTATCAAATTCTTCAGCTACTTCCAGATTTGAGCTTATAGGACCCAAGATGTAGCAAATTTTAAATACCGATGCGATCTGCTTGGTCATACTAGTTGTATACCTATAGAAACTAGTTCATTGAGCGAAAACAGTAATCCCAAAGACTGGCTTGATTATATTTGAGATTTTGGAATTTTGCCCCACACTTGGAATTTCCTTCTGCGTTTACAAAGGGGGCTCACAAAAATACTTACAAATGGCCAAAACCGGAACAACTACTTGTATGTCAAATATTGGAGCGGAGGGATCGAGCAGGCAATACGCTGCGCACCAATCAATCGGTCAGCCACTGCGCCAACCATGCGTTTTAATTTATTGTATCGTTTATTTGATACCTCTCATTAATAGTAAACTTGGATTTTTGTTATACAAACATGAAACTAACGTTAATACCAAACCGCAACAACCTCAAATCGTTCCGGGGGATAAGGCTCAGCCGCATGTTACTAAACAATGTTTTATTGTATCGTTTATTTGATAAAAATTGTAAAACTATTTTTGGAAACAATAAAATATATTTTCAACCTACAAAAAACTGAGAGAATTGATAAGACACATCGGTTGTTTTTTTTTTTACAAAAGTTTTTGATCGCTTGTTCATAACATGAGCAGTGGTAACTCGGTGAATACCCCCACGAGAACGTTTATATAACAAAAAGAATACCTCCCCCGGTTATAAAATCACTTTAAAACTTTAAATCCATTTTATTTTTGTAAACATCATAATTCACCAGTGTCTCCCTATAATCAATTCACCTTTTATCGCTGTCCTGCAACAATCCTGCAGTGTTTGATTTGCATCGACGATTCACTCGTAATCAGCTTAACTTGGATCGAATGAAAAAGAGTAATGAAGTGTAAAAATGTGAATGTACCGTGTCCTGGTGGAATGTTGATAAGGCAAAGTATTTGAATGGAACTATGGTATTTTGGGGGCTATAGTAAAAGTTTTTTTTTCGTGTACCAGTGTACCTACCTTTTCTTTATCTTGGTAAAATCATCAGGATGTGTAGAGTCCTGTGCCCAGGTAACGCTATGTCAGACTTTTTACTAACTAAAATTACGGTGAGTTCAATAGAACGTTCCAGGCTGGTTACCTATGAGACATTATGCGAGCCCCGGCAGGCTTTGGTATCTACGAAGTAAGATTGCTAACAGCTTTTGAGGCATGCATGAACACAATGGGCCCTACCCGGGCATGTACATGAGCTTCGAGTACCCATTACTCACCGTCCGCATGCCCTTTTTCGTGCACTTAAATTAAATAGTAGAGAATAGTGATAACGCTATATTAAGTTTGTTCCAGTATCGAGGGTGCATTTAAAAACATAGAAACTCACATAAACAAACACCAAGACCTGGACCCACTACTTGCAGATCATAAAAATTTTGCGTGCGGGGATCGATCGACCCGATTGAATAACAGATAGGACCAAAACCCTGCTGTGCTGGGGTCGCAAGCCTCATCAGTTAACCGTGACGCTGAAACATAAAGAGCTATTGAAGGACATAGATTTTAGTCAGTACGAGTCTGACAGTCCCTCCCGTCGCGCCCTGGATTGGAGGACTCATTTGATGATTATACCAAGGACGAAAAAAAAAAAATTTTTTAAACGTAACCTTACCAACAAAAGAACTCCAAGGCAACTTTCCCCCGTAAATCGAAGTCCCCAGTAAATACGACACCTCCAATAAATAAAGAAAAGAGACAAACACCCACGTAATTGTCGCCGTCTACGTAATTAGAAGTTATAGCGATTGCAACTAACAAACAACGCTTTTAGCTAATTTATCGGCGAATTTCGACAATTGCCATTCGGTACTTAGCGACTAGAATATAATTTATTGCCTTATGGCGGATTCGATGGTAACTTTTAATGTTATATTTAATGGGGGGATAGCTGTTATGTGATTCGAAAAGTTCATGTAACTTTGTTATCTAATTTGCGTATTATTTACATTGTTCAACTGCTTCATTGGTCAAAAGGTCCTGCCTCCTGGGGTCGCGGAACTGTTTAAGCAGGATACCGTGGCCCTGGTACGTCAAGGGCAAATGAAGGAAAATGGTAGTACCTCCCGGGTCGCGGGACTGCTCTGGCCCTGAAAACTAAAGGACTATTGAGGGACCACCGTGGATTTTAGTCAGAACGAGTTAAACAGTGTGGGGGGGAGGGCTTATTTGATGATGAAAAAGGGTGTTAGATTATTAGTAAGTCTGGTACGAGTTTGGTGGTCTCTTGCACTCCTCAACGGGGGGGGGGGGGGGATCTTGATGATTCATTAAAAGTTGACGTTCAACGAATCCCGTTTAGTTAGTCTCGCGTAACCCTGAGCCAGGTAACTTGGACCCTGTTCCTCTTACCGTTCCCATTTTGTATGTTTGGAAAAATGGTTTAATATATTTTTGAAGTTATTTAAAAATGTGTGTACTGTAAACAGTTACAAAAAAGACAATGATCCCTTAAGAGGGCTTCGTTAAAGAATCAAAGGTTGTTCAAGTGTATCTTCCCAGTTAGCAAATATTTTAATCATGAGTTTCCAAATATTTCGCGAAGCGACTACCAACGAAGCTCAGCAACCCGCGAGAAATTAGGTCAAATATAAAGTTACCAGTAATTGCAATTAATTTAAGGGTAATAAGATTGTGAAGTGGCGAATTTAGAAGAGGATTCGATAACAGAGTATTTTATGAAATTGTGGGTTGTGTTTATTTATTTTTTATTTATTTATTTTATTAGGTTCACCAACAACCAATTACACTGATACAAACATAAATAATACATATAAATGAACAACAACTTAACAGTGCATCAGTTACTTATAGGTAAACACCGCATGCATACAACAATGAATTAGAAAAAATAAGCTAACTTACTTAGTATTAAGCGCTAATATTGGGGACTCGATCAAAAGGTACACACAAAAGTAAAAGTAACAATATTTGGTTTGTAAAAACAAAATTAGATATTCGGCATATTCCAACACTTGTAAGGTTGATAGATAAGTTACATGTAATTGTACACTTGTAAGACTAGGGGTTTCTGAATATGCGGTTAATAATGGCTTTCTGTTTATTTAAAGAGTCAAAGTGGAGATCGATAACATCACTGTGTGTTAGACACACGCTTTACGAAACAATATTTAAATTCACCCACGTGGAGTTGGTAATATTAGTACATTATATACAATAAACTGTACAATATGTACTGTTTAATAAAAAACATTTTGTCAATATTTGATATTTATTCTCCCAAGCACGGAAATTCTGAATATAATATCACCACTGTTCCACGAAGGGCCTATAATTAAATAATGTATTCTTTTATATATTATACATATTATGTACAACAACAGACAAGAAAACTAAAACAACAATTTATTTGACAAACATCATCATTTCATAACCACAACTGGGTTAAATCACTACAACAACCAACCCAATTTCAATATAGACTAAATTCTTAGTAAATCTAAAACCTCTTTTTCTAGTCCTGAAAAGTTTCCACAAGACCAGTAATCTGACTGAGTAAAGGTCTGTGTAAGTCACGCGACATTTTTCTTGTGTTTATAATTTTTGTTGTTAGATCCTGCCTCTTCAAACGATTCTCCGATAGATAATAAAACATATTTTATTGTGCTACTTCAGCTCCATGGATGAGGACTTTGTTAACGGAAGTTGGGAGGTTATCCACGGATATTCTTGAATTTCCCAGCGGTTTCCAAAGACTTCTTTAAATTTATTCGAATCAATATTAAAACCCGAGAATAAGGCTTGTAAAATTGTGGAACAACGTTCAATCAAACCTTTATTTACGTATCTGAAAAATCTTTCCTTTACGTTCGCGTTCGCAAGATGGCACGGGCTGGTTCGCGTTTTCTTGAATGAACTTTCCATTACCCCTTACTACTAATTCGACACATTCAATTTCATGTAACCAATCTCAGGTACTTATCGCAAAAATATAATTTATTCCTAGAGACAATTTTCCGTAATCTATCAAGACTTTTACATAAATGAGTATCATACTATCTAAGTTCCTATGTCTACACTTTCGACCTCATCCAGTGAAGCTAGAATAGTTTCCGACACGTATTGATATTTCTGAGGAACAGTTACCAGTTAGGGCAGACCAAATCTTAAGGAAAAGCATCCTTGAGAAAGAAAAAATCAAAGTACCTGAAAAACAAAATATAAGTAATTTACGTTTGTTTCGTAGACCGTGCTACGAGAGAGCCTACGCGGTCGTAGAGGCTATATAGCAACTAAAGATGCAATCAGGAGGCAGACAAACCTTTTATATTTTCAAAATAGACAGTTCAATCTTTATGTAAGATATGTGAGAATAGTCGATTATGGTAGACTTTTTTGTAGGTCTATGTGAAGTCAAATATAAGTACATATTTGGTAGAAATACCGTAGCACCTAAAAATACGTCATAATAGGTACAAAAAAAACTTGAAAATATAACTAATTAGTAATAACATGCCTTGATCTTTGAAATTCATGTTAAAAATACCACTCAAAAACAATGCATTTCTAAGAATTCAAAGTTACACAAACAGTACTGCTAAAGAGTTACTGACAAAGCGTGCGCAACATTACGATGTGTTGACTTCGAAGGTAGAAAAATAAGTGAGAATTAGGTAAAATGGGTGACATATTTATATTTTATGGTAGCTTGGTTATCGGTCAATCCTTTTAAATAATTAAATTGGGGTTAGGAGACGATGAAATTTTCGATTAATGACCTATGGGCGGAACCACCGTGCACTGGTTACGGTAGTGCGCTGATTATGGCGATATAAGTAAGTCACAGTGACAAAAAGTTTTCAGTGAGCGACAGCTCTAAATCAAAAAATAAATCCACCCCTAGTTACAACATAGTTACCAATATTAAAATATATTCGCCATCAACCAGCTATTGAAGTTATTATAGTTATTTATGCAACCGATTAAGTCTGATTAAGTGCCCATTCACACATCAGCGGGCTGCGGTGTCCTGATATTGACGGCCATTAAATGTTGGTCCATTTTACATTTTCCGGACATTCTGTAAAATGACCCGTCTGATTAACATCAACGTACTCTGTTGAATGAGTCTGGAGTTGAATAGTTTTGGATAATTAAGTTGGTGTTTTGTAATTATTTAAACATGGAACCACATCTCGTATTTTTACTATTTCAAAGCGTTTAGCTGATAAAGAAGATTTTTTTATGAAAAAGACTCAAAAAATAAATAAAAACTCCCGTTCTGAGTAGAGCTTGCCCTTGCCTAAGGTGTCACGGTGTCCTACCTAGATTTATTTTAACACTGGATTGTGGTTTGTAGCATTTGACTATTTAGAATTAACATAAAAATTACGAAAAAAAAAAAAAACATAAAAGGTCTGGAGTGATTATTTCACTTTTATTTGATGACTTACTATATTTCATTAGTTTTACCTTATCCTTGATCACGGGACTGTCGTATCAGGTAACCATGACCCTGGAACGTAAAGGGCTATTGAAGGTTACCGTGAATTTTAGTCAGTACAAGTCTGACAGTCCCTTCCATCCTGCTCTGGGTGGGAGGACATATTTGATGATTTTGCCACATAAAAAAGACTACACCTGATGCTTTTTGAATTCGTACCGTAAACTCTTCCCGGATTCTTCATTATACATTTTGTTTGTATCAATTAAATCTTAATGACGAAGCAGTTCCCCGAAATAGTTTACAATCAAGATAAAGCTACATTTATAAGATTACCTACTGTTCTCAAATATAATGGGAACATTCGCATTCACTATACAGCCCCATACAATAGGGAGTGTTAATGTGGGATAACCCCTATCAATTCATTGGGATTATTGCCTTGACTATGTTGACGTATAACAAAGTGAGAATGGGATAGAATGGGGTATTGTGTTACAACTTCTATCTATTCATGAATACTTGATGTAACTTTAATAATGTAGACGATTGTATATGGATAAGGGCAAGGAATCTCTATCAATCTCTATGTATTTATACTTAGTCCCTGCGTACACAACGCGACGTAAGTCTTTGATACTATATGACTGTGGTGTCCAGGCGACTATCGCAACACAAATCCATAGATGTTCGTACACAGGCACGCGTCAATGGATACCAAAGTCGTAAAGTTTTTTTTTTTGTCGTGGTGAAATCATCTAATGAGTCCACCCCCATATTGTCAGACTTGTACTGACTAACATCCACGGTGTCCTTCAATAGCCCTTTATGTTCCGGGGTCACGGTAAGGAAATAAATCCCGCGACCCCTGCAGGTCTTGGCCCTCTTAGAGGGGCCCCGTCATTTTTGGCTAACACTCTTTGAAGCGCGCGTGGGACACGACGCGTCGTCGACCCGGGCATGGTCCATGGTCGGACAGCGAGTTGCCCTTTACTCGCTGTCCGCATGCCCGCGCCTACGGTGGCCGGAGATCGTCTGCTGACGTCCGACGCCGCCGGCGCCTACCACTGCGGTTGGGGCGGAGGGAGAACCATGTCCTTTCTCTCTCGCGGCCCGCCTCCTCCTTCACTAAAGTCGTAAGGTAGCGAAGATTTGCGTCGCGTTGTGTACGAAGGGCCAATCGCCGCCACGGTTGTTGTTGTTGTTTCGGGCTTTTTTCAACTCTATAATCATTATGTAGGGTCACGAAGTAAAAATGAGTGACAAAATTATTGGACAGTTGTCCTTAATCACCATATTGTGTCGTCAAAATTTATGAACACCAAAACCAGAGGAGTTTATTCAAAAGTTTTAAGTTGCTTTTGTAAGGGCCCGTATCTTCATAGACGGGCTAACAAAGTAGACGTCCAGCTCCTTAGATTTAAGTAGTAAAAAAAAGAAGCAGACATTATTTAATAATAAAAAGAACATAGATTTAGTTACTGTATTATATAAAACTGGGATTAACTAAAGTTGAACACAATCGAAGTAGAAGTAAATAGATAACGTTCATTATGCGATGTATTTAAAAAAAAGAACAGCGGCAAATGAAAATTGGCGCGTCCACACAGAGCGCGCACACAGCCTCGCGAGGCGGTATCCTCGCGGCAAATGCCTCGCGAGGCAGTATCCTCGCGCGGCAAATGCCTATTGAATTCAATGCCTTTACAATTGTGTAAAAGTATGGATTCTTTATATTTTTCCACTGGCATAAAAAAGAAAACAGTATTGTGTATTTCGAATTCTTTGCAAATGTGTGGAAAAATACTTTTAACAGTAGAACACAACTTTTTTTTAAAACATTATGTTCTTGCATTTCGAATTTTGAAAGGTATTAAAGGTGAAACCGTATTCACGTGTTTGTTTTCATTGATTTTTAAAATAACATGGACGTCCATCCTTTTATCGAAAAAATACTCATGCAGGAAAAATTTGTAACTTTATTCAGCTCATGAAAGTTTTACAAAAAAAGAAGCCTATCAAATCTGCCCTAAAACAGCGTGTCAAGACCTCTCCATTAAACAATGTAACAATACGAGAAACATAGCTAAGTCCGGGCAATAATTCAGCAAATTTTCAAGTAGTGCCAGCCATATTTCATTTTATAACATTTTATCTCGGGACGACCGGCGCCTTACATCTCTGACTTTGTGTCGTTTCAACAACTCCTGTTTATAATCCGTACCTTGAAGTTTATTTTCTCTTTTGACTTCAGAACTATTGCTGCTTACTTATCTGGTTTAAAATGTAAGCTTATGAATTGTTGGAACGTTATGTTTTTTCTTAAAAAACCTCGTTAATACCTGGTTAGAATGGCAGCTATAGCTGTGTTTTACTTCACCTATCTTGTTTACAACCTCTTGCAACAATTTATTTTTTTAATATATTTTTTTTTTATTTACTTAGTTTGGCTTTCAGTTTCACAAGATACATCTGTTTTAAGGAGGTGTCTATTAGTCCTTAATAGTCAGTCAGTACTGGGTAGCAGTAGCACAGTATGAGAGCCGTGGTGGCCTAGTCGTATCGGCCCCGACTTACGAGTTCGTCCACGAGTCGAGTTACGAGGTCGTGGGTTCGAACCCAGCCAGGCGCATTACTTTGTCTAATTTATTTCATCACCACTGCTCTCAAAACGGTGAAGGAAAACATCGTGAGGAAACCGACATGTCCTAGAACCAAAAATTCGAAGACATGTGACATCCACGAACCCGCACTGGGCACGCGCGGTGGATTATGGCCCACTCCCACTCACAGAGAGGACTGTGTCCCAGAAGTGGGAACATTTATAGGCTGATGACGATGACTGGGTAGCTGCATTGACACTCTGTTCCACCATTTACCATCCTGTACTATCACTGTGGGCACATTAAAAATGATTTCACGTGAGAATTGTGCAATATAATGAAACATCGGTTTAGAATGTATTTATGAGCAATCTGACGCTTCTATACATTTTGTATGAAAGAGACGCCGGAGAGACATATGTCTCCGCCCCCCCCCCCCGTCGGCGTCTTACGTCTTTTCTATGTGTACCGCGCCAAAAGTAATACTAAAAATGCTTCCAAATGAGATTTATCCGTTTACATTTAAATAGTATTACATAGCATATTTCGCTGTTTGCTATACAATTCTAAACTAATTATTTAATAACTAGAAATTCGCTAGCTGTTTTGGCTTCTGATTTACGTCAAGTTCAAAGAACAAGGAGTGATTACACAGTAAGATCAACATTACTGGTAGATAAACTAACAACCGAAAACCCTAGGGCTAAAATGTAACGTACGAACGATTGTCAGGCAGGTTTAGCTTGTAACTCCTTGTGTAAGCCAACATCCCAGTTGCCATGTCAACTGATGCCAAAAATAGCTTACATACCTAACTGAGGGCCTTCGTTCATGAGGGCCAAAACCTGCCGGGGTCATGGGACTAACGAATTACCGTGACCCCGTAACAAAGGCTAGGGCTAGGGCATGCAAGACGATCTCCGGCCACCGTAGGCGCGGGCATGCGGGCAGCGAGTAAAGGGCAACTCGCTGCCCGACCATGGACCATGCCCGGGTCGACGGCGCGTTGTGACCCCGGTACATAAAGGGCTATTGAAGGACACCGTGGATTTTAGTCAGTACAAGTCTGACAGTCCCTATCGCCCTGCCCGGGGTGGGAGGACTCATTTGAAGATTTTACAACGTTAAAAAAAAAAGGCTAGGGCTTAAGTTTTTCGTATATTATTCCTTCCCAATTTTTTTTTACCTTATTAGCAGCACTATCGAATGGTGTAATAACACTACATGGTGTATTTTTTTTTCAAAATCAGCAGGATCGATTCTTGGCCAGAATTATTGATTTTTCTAAAATTCAATGATGCAGTTTTAGTTTTCGTCAAAATCGGCCTCGAGACTCCTTTTAACGTTTATTGATATTCCTCATCATAGTCATCATAGTTTCGGATGACTATATGCCATCCACGCCCACTTGAAAAATTCATTCTGTATACTATTGCGAACCTGTTCACCCTTTAGTTAAACACGAATCACCTGCCTGTTCGTAACCACGTGCTGTCAGAAACAGTCGCGCGTTTGCACGGGTGCTGTTGCAATGACGTGTTTGTGTCGCTAGTGTCGAGCGTTGCATCGCTTCAATCAAGCGTGGTTATAACGCGATAGCAGTGCCTTGTTCAATAAGTTGCTGTGTGCCAAGGCCCTAGTAACAGTAACCTACTTACTCAATACATACAACTATATTTCCAATATGCCAATACAATCACTTGCCAACACTGCGAACAAAGTAAAAGGAACATTCGCAATCAATCACCAAATCACAGTCTTTCTTTTCTTACGAACTTATCTTTACGAAAATGTCAGGCCAATTTTACCCATTCATGAATTTACGACATAGAAACAAATCAAAACACGGTACAAACAATGGACTATAAATCTTGCTGGCAATTTCAGATGCGATCTTGTGAATCGGGGCAGGTACCGTGTTATCGCGCACAAGTGACGTATTATTTGTTTCAAATGGCCCTCTAATAAAATAGACGGGCTGTATAGTTTTGATTTATAGGGGCTTTGTTAAGGGCGCACGGAAGGCAGCCGAGTTACTTTAAAGTTATTGATTTGGTTATGATTATTAAGATTGGGTGCTGCGTAAAGTATCGACAAGGTTTGTTTACGAGAAATGAGCTATCAGGTTGTTGGAAATTCTTAAAAAATCGTCACTTTTCGTTGTAAGAATTTCGTTCAAAAGTACAAGGTACTACCTATTGTAGTGTAGTTTTCCGTTCAATAATATTGGGTAAAACGAACTCAAACGTATGTACATATTATTATTTAATTTCTCCCAGCACATCGTTTTGTAAAGCACAGTAACCTATTTGGCAGACTGGTACACATACATAAAAACGTTCCTTGAACTCCAATCCCTGAAGCACAAGAGAATTCTTCTTATCATTTGTTAAAAATTGAACAAGTACGAAGCAATATTTTTTCTTACGAACACTGGCGGCCACATTAACGTCACACAAAAAATAAAATAAAAATATATACAAAAGAATCAAGAACAATTCTGGTGGTGCATTTAAACTGAACACAGGTAGATAGTGTCAGTGGCAATCGCGTAGCCTGGAGCGCTCAGCTCGCAGGTGCACGCCGAATTATACACATAGAAGGCGGAAAACAGCGAATTGAGGCGAGAATTTTGTGCGAATTTCGCCGCGATAACGCCCCGTCCGATTGTCCGCCGCTGACGTCTGGGAACAATTTTCGCTGTTTTATTTTTGTACATGTACATTGTTCTTTTGTAATGAAGTGTAGTGTGCAATCGCGTTTCATTTACTCAGGGAATATTGCTGCGAGTTTTCGTCCTGTGTTATGAAAATCTTTCCACTTAGATGATCGAAGTTTGAGATAAGTTTTGCTGAAGAGACTTGGAAAGTAGCACTTTTGGGACCAGTAGTGATTAATCTAACAAAAAGACTTTTCTGCTAATGCCTAGATTAATTTCTTAAATCTTTATTCGTTGAATGGTATACAACGTGTAACGTTAATAGCGCAAAACCTCTCGTGGGGTTACTCAGTCCATGTTACAGAGCAATGTTTATTCCAAGACTTTTGGAAATGCGCAAAAAAAAAATTGCTTTTTCATACAAAATGAGAAATTGATCGGGTTCATCACTATGAAAAATCGTTTTTTTAATTTGTCTTGTGAATTTCCAAAAGTCTTGGAATAAGCATTGTTCAGTAACATGGGCTGAGTTACCCCACGAGAGGTTTTGCGCTATTAACATTATACTTGTATGATTATGCTCTATTGTGCTTAAAACATCTTTGGAAGCCTGTCACGTTCACACTAACATACAAATATAGGAATCACCAAATACTACTACGAGTGTGCGTAGTTTTACGTGATGTAAAGGACTTTTGCCCTTGCCCGCGGAGATATCAAATTATATAAAGGAATACATTCTGAAGAATGGGACATGTGTCATGTCAACGACATGACACTTAAATTTTTTCAATCGCAAAATTATTTTTGTAAATTTGATAATATTCCGATGTGAATCGCTATTAAATATACTCCACAATTTGTCCTGGTGCCACCTATAAAGATGGAGTATGCGCTTTGGTCAAACGTGACCCCATAAATAAAACGATGGTGACCGCCAGTACTTTAATGTCTGACTCGAAATAAAGAAGAAGCTCGACGAAGAATCATATGTTTACATGCAGCAGGGGCTTGTATTCGGCCAGCTCGCGACTTCTGGTGTGACGTGTGCAGCCGGTGCCGTGTGTCGCTGAGCTCGCAGCGCCGCGCCGTGCTCCGGAGTGCGACACCTGCAGCAGTGTCTTTGTGAATCAAACAGTGATACTTTGGTGATACTGCTCCTGACTACCGTTTTAGTGTTCATCTTTGTTTTAGTTCCTTTATATTCCAGTTACTTTCGTGTGTTTATATCAATTTAGTTTTTTATAAGTATCTTAATTAATTATATTTATTTTTAAGCCCTTTTCTTTTCAATAACTCATGAGTTGTAGCAGCAGTGATGTGGTAGGTGATAGTGCATGTCAATCTTCAACATCGCTGACATCCCTGGAGAGATGCCCACTTTGTTCCCAGGCACGATTTTTTAAAGGTAAGCGGGGTCTGAACGTTCATATAGGTAAAGCGCACAAACCGCAAAACGTACCAACTTCAGACCCTGTCTTACCCTCTCCTCCTACATCACAAACAACAACTTGTTCTGACCCGCTTTGGAAAATACTTTCAAAATTCAAAAATTCTGTCCCTATATTAAAGCGAGTTCCCCGAGGCGCCAGACCTCTTGTTGCACAAACTTTGGCTGGTTGTGTCCGCCTTGCGGTCCGGGAGAACTCGCTTAGTGCTTGGGTAAAACTGCTCACCTTCCCTTACAGAATTCTCCACGTTCAAAAAAATTTGGCAACCAAAAAAACTTTAACTTCTCAAATTAAAGAAAACTGTAACGTTTCGGCTCATTTCGATCCCAAATTACTGACTCAGAGCTTTAATAACGCTAGAAACATATCCCACTTGGTGGAATCTAAGTTAGGGAAGGTGACATAAGTGGTGCAGCCAGGATTCTCTTCAGCAGCGATGTGCTGGCACCGTGTTCTCCAGATACACTGGCAGCCCTGGAGTCTAAACACCCTGCGCCAGCTGATGACCTTTCCTTTCCCGACCCTCCTGACCCGGACATTCACTGCCTCACCGTTACAGGTCGAGAGGTGATCTCAGCCGTTTGCTCCTTCCGAAGCGGCTCCGCCGGCGGCCTCGACGGCCTAAGTCCCCAACACCTTAAGGATCTTATCTGCTTGGGCGCCGGGGAAGCTGGTGAGTCGTTGTTGAGGGAGCTTACGGCTCTGATTAACCTCATGCTCTCCGGCAATGTGAGCGAGTCTGTCATCGACGTTCTGTACGGGGCAAATTTATGTGCCCTGCGCAAGAGGGATGGCGGTATTCGCCCCATTGCCGTGGGAACAACCTACCGTCGTATGGCAGCCAAGATTTGCTGCAAATTTTTTGGTGAGGCTGTTTCGGATAAATTTCAGCCCCTGCAGCTAGGTTACGGCTCTAAAGGGGGCTGTGAGGCTGCCGTACACGCTTTGTCGACCTACCTAAATTCTGGCAAAGGTGAGGTCATCTTGAAGGTTGACATTAAGAATGCCTTCAATTCGGTTAACAGGGACACCTTGTTGGCTGAAACTAAAAAAGAATTACCCCAAATTTATAGTTTTCTTTGGCAGTGTTATAGGCACCCATCTAAATTACTGTATCGAGACAACCTTTTAGAATCTGCTGTTGGCTGTCAACAAGGTGACCCCCTCGGGCCAGTGATTTTCAGCTTGGCTATTCACCCCATTGTTCGACAGCTAAATTCTAAATTCAACGTTTGGTACCTCGATGATGGGACCTTGGGTGGCGATGTTGACACCGTTCTGAATGACCTAATTTTTTTGAAGAATGAACTTCATTCCATTGGCTTAGACCTCAACCTTTCGAAATGTGAACTTTTTTTAACGGACAGCACCGACAGACAATTAACAATTCCTAAATTCAACTCAATAGCCCCAGACATCAAAATTATTGACAAATTGTCTCTTCGCCTCCTGGGGTCCCCAATTTTTGAAAATTCTTTTTCTGACTTCATTGATGAAAAAATTCAAAATTTTCTTGATATTTCAGGTAGATTGCTCGAAATTAACATGCATTCGGCCATTACTCTAATTCGCTATTGTTGTTTCGGCCCTAAATTGATATATTTCCTTCGTGCTTCCCATTTATGGAAGTTCAATCATCTTTTGGACAAAATTGACGTCATTATCAGACAAACACTTTCATCCATTTTAAATGTGGCTTTGGACGACCGTGCTTGGATTCAAGCTACTCTTCCCATTCGCATGGGTGGTCTCGGCGTTCGCAAAATTTCCAGTATCAGCTTACCGGCGTTCATTTCTTCTGTGCACGGCACTGAAAAATTAGTTAGGAATATCCTGGCTTCCACACTAACTGATTTTGATGTGCCGTGCTTCTTGGAGGCTATGGACGCTTGGAAAATCGCTTGCCCGAATTCCGATGTACCCGGCAATCCATCTTCCCAGAGACAGTGGGATGAGCCGCTCTGCAGTGTAGTTCAGAATAATTTACTGAACACATCTGCTACTACTGCTGAGCGTGCGCGCCTACTGGCTGTGGGTAGGTGGGAGTCGGGTCTTTGGCTTCACGCACTGCCGTCGTCGAGCATCGGTACCTCACTCGACGACACCACCTTCCGGCTCGCTGTTGCTCTCCGTTTAGGATCCCCACTCTGCTCTCCTCACCGCTGTCACTGTGGGGAAGCCGTCAACAGCCTCGGACACCATGGCCTTTCTTGCGGCCGCAGCGCGGGCCGTTTTGCGCGCCACGCGAACATAAACGACATTATTCGACGAGCTCTTGTTACCGTCGGCGTTCCAGCTGTTTTAGAACCCAACGGCTTGGCACGCGACGATGGCAAGAGACCGGACGGTATGTCTCTGTTTCCTTGGAAGTTGGGTAGGCCTTTAGTATGGGACGCTACCTGTGTCGATACTCTTGCGCCATCCCATCTTCCAAGTTCATCGTGCTCTGCTGGCTCTGCTGCTGCGGTTGCTGAAAACCTCAAGCGGCGTAAATATAGCAACCTTAGTGGTAACTATATATTTGAGCCGTTTGGGGTTGAAACTATAGGGCCATGGGGTCCGAGTGCTCACAGTCTCTACAAAGATATCGCTAAAAGACTTGTTGACGCTTCCCGTGACCCAAGAGCTGGCTTTTACCTTGGCCAGAGGCTAAGTATTGCCATTCAAAGAGGCAACGCCGCCAGTCTCTTGGGCACATTACCAGCTGACAGCGTTGAGGATGAATTTTTCGATGCTATTTAATAGTTTAGTTTTATTTTAATTTAGTATTATTATATTTATATAGTTTAATTAATATTAAATATAGTCCTCATTGTGTTGAATAAAATTCTGAAGAAACAGCGGAAAAGTATTGAATAGGAAAGTAAAATGTTTGTGTATTTTACGCATAGAAGCTACAATATGGTTGGTACCGATCGTTGATATTGCTCGTTCGGTAAGATAATTATGGTTCTTCTAATAATTTGACAGCGGCCGGTTTTTTGGCACGGATGTGTAAAATAATTACAATCGTTGTAAATGTTAGATTCAATGATCGTTGAAGAAGTGATAGTTATTGGATATTTTCAGTTTACTTATTTATTTTCTATTTTGCATTTATTTGTACTTGAATGAACCTTAATATTTACACATCTATTAAACTGACATAAAATAAAATTAACTATAGGAGTATAAAATACTAGTTATTTACAGGAATTCTGGTGTGTAGCGGTGTCTTTCTCAACCGAACATAAACTTCACAAAAAACTTTAGAAAACACCACAAAAAAAGTCTCAAATAATAAAATAAACAATTTTGGGTAGTGGTGTTGAAAAATGGTCTAAAAATAAAAACTACTCAACCAAACTGAAATAATTTGTATGGGACCAAATGATACAGTGCATTGGAAAAAAAAGAGAATCAGCAAAATCGATTCACCCAGGCGAACTTATGAGGTAAAAACATTTAAAAAATACAGCCAGATTGAGAACCTCCTCCTTTTTTTGAAGTCGGTTCGCTTTTTTAAACATTCTCAGAAAGAGGGAAAAAAAATCTTGCGGAGCTATCGCAAACCAAGTATCAACCACAAACAATAATGTCACAGCTAATACTTTAGACTCGCAGTCACTTACTACGGTTGTAAAAGTCTCTCAAGTGTTACTGCTATACTATCTCCCGTTTTAAAGACGTCGAGATAGGACTAGTAGATGTTAAAATAAAATTGCTATAACTTTACAAAGTCGGAAATGTCCTGTTTTGTGTGACGACATGACTTTGTTTATTACTGTGTTACGGTTTTAGTATTCAATAAAAACTATGTAATTATAATGACTGTAGAAGTTTTATTGTGAGACCATTTGTGTCTCAGAAATCTCCACAATAGTAGTTGTGTTTCTTTGTGGCCTTTTTCTATTTACTTATAATAAACTCCTTGTTACCGATCTCTTCTTTAAGCTTTCTTCTCGATGTCAAAACATCGAGACTGTTGTTCTATTTAGTCCAACATTATTAGCATGTATCCTTGGAGTACGTATGAAATCGAATAGGAATAGTGGCGAAGTCATTTCGAAGATGCTATTTTTATGTTCAAAAATGCATTGAAATCCGGTGCGATACGGGACTATTTTAATGTTGCTATTTGTTCCTCTCGAGATTTGGACTCAGTGCTCATCAGTCCCCTTCGCTACCACGAAATCTATTTTTTTTTTCTAATTAAACCACCTCTTTATTCAAACTACCCTCTCAAATGAAGTCTTTTTAAAAAAGATTCAAAAGAGCAAGATGTAATGAAGTTCAGAAAAGAGTTGGTCAATAGAGGTGCGACATTCATGACCGCTCTATTCAGCTCTATAAAACATAGAGGGGTGCTCTCTAGCAATTTTCTCTAGTTAAGGAAGCTCTAAATGAAGTTGCATCAAAGCTTTGAAGGGTACACGTTGAAAGGTCTTCAAAATTAGGTAGACGGCATTTTTAGGGTTCCGTAGTCAACAAGAACCCTTATAGTTTCGCCATGTCCGTCCGTCCGTACCACCGTCCGTCCGGTCCACCGTCTCCGTCCGTCTCCGTCCGTCCGTTCCGTCCGTCTGTCCGCATTTATACGCACAGTACTATGTAATTTGGTGTAAATATACGGATTTGTTGTGCCGAAAAAGTCTAAAATAAAATCTTAAAATACGCTTTTTTAGGGTACCTCCAGTACTGTACATGTAAAGTGAGGATCGAGTACTTAGTGTGGGGTATCTTAAATAGTTTAAAAAATAATGTTTTCCATTAACATTATTTGATAAAAAAATTGAATATTAAGCTTTAAAGTGCTAAGGCTCGATTCGAGTGTCCCCCCCCCCTCCCAGCTGGTTATGTTTGGGGGTGTGAAATCACAATAGGAGTATATATAACGAAGTTTAAAAGAAAATTATCATGACTAAGTATGCTACAACTTTTAATATCGACCAACTTATAAAATGCAATTAAAATGTATCGGAGACGACTGCAAATGTAAGTTTGTCAACTATTTTTACAGCTTTATAGGTATGTTTTTTGGGGATAGGTGTTTTTATCGTTGCTATTTTTAACTAAATTCAAAAAAAGGAGGAGGTTCTAAATTCGTTGTAATCTTTTTTCTTATGTATTTTCCCCGATTTCAAAGACTACCGATTTTGAAAATTCTTCTTTTTAAAATTTTAGCGTATCATTTAGTTAGTTCGCATAAGTATTTTGATGGGCAACTACGGAACCCTACACTGTTACACGCAC
Organism: Agrotis segetum; assembly: GCA_036375495.1. Lineage (NCBI taxonomy): Eukaryota > Metazoa > Arthropoda > Insecta > Lepidoptera > Noctuidae > Agrotis > Agrotis segetum. Next base: position 1,191,836 of record JAQSVV010000586.1, on the reverse strand, counting down.
TTCAAAAAAAAATTCGTAAATATCAAATTTAAAGTCTTTTGCTCGATTCGAGTGTCCCCCCCTCTACCAGCAAACGATGTAATGAAAAAATTCACAATAAGAGTTATATCGAATAAAAGAAAATTATCATGACTAAGTGCTTTACAACTTTACGAGTAATAGACCAACTTATAAAATGTACTTGATATCATATTTTCTAAACAAAATTGTCGGAGACAACTGCAAATATAAAACTTTATTTTTACAGATAGGTATGTTTTTTGGGGATGGTCTTTTTATCGTCAATATTTTCTAAATTCAAAAAAAGGAGGAGGTTCTAAATTCGTTGTAATCTTTTTTCTTATGTATTTTCCCCGATTTCTCAAAGCCTTTTTGAAGGGTATCAGTTTAGTTAGTTCGCAAAGTATTTTGATGGGCAACTCAAACACTGTAGGTGGCCCGACACGACGGCCGGTTTTTAGAAATCCACTGTGATCGTAGGTGGAAGAAAAAGAAGATTGCTTATTGATTCTTGGGTAATTGAGTATAGTGAACTATCACGGAGCAAAAAGTATACTATGCGCACACAATAACGGTGAAACTGTAATAGCACATGTGACGTCAAGCATGCTTTTCTGACACTGGACGCTTTAAAAACAATATTCATTCATGAAAGTAACAGTTACAAGATAATTGATTTGAAAAAGTTATTTTGTACAAAGAATTTTTTGCCGAGCGTATATCTTTGAAGTGACAGTTCACATATAGAGATTATTGACGTTGATACTCGTATATACGTTGTATATTTGAGATATTATTCGTGCGTGAGTTAATACTAAATTAGTATGAAGTTGAGCCATTTCACTTATCTTAAAATTTCGTATATAAAAAGAAATGTTGTGAAGAGCCCGCAAAAACTACTGAATGAATTAGGATGATCTTTTTCATTTTGCACACATATTTATAACCTAATTATTATAAAATAAATATTATTTCAGAATAATTATGTATTTCTGTACTACTTTATTAATTTTAAATATAATAATAAAATTATGATAATTTGACATCACGGCGCATGTTGCTAAGCGATTGGACTACTGCGCAGCATGTCGTGGGTTCGATACCCGCACGGAGCAAATATTTGTATGCAAATATCTGTAAGTAGTTGTTCCGGGTCTGGGCGTTTGTGTATGTGAGTTTATATGTTAGTAAACGCACCCACGACACAGCGGAAATTCCTACTGTGGGGCTACGTTTAAAAAAGTCTTAGCACAGTCCGGACGAACCCGTAGGCATTTGCTAGTATCTATATCATATTTCTTAACTGTGAAATCTCAGTTTTGGCCCTGTTTCAGTTGGTACTATCAACAGGCATACTTAACATTAATTTTCTTCAATTTCAAGCACAATTCGCAGTATATTCACGGGCGTGTTTTCACGGTTGGTCGCCGAAGGAACTGAATTGTTGTTCATTTAGCACGCGATTCTTGGAAAAACAAATAAAGAACCGTTTTCCAGGAAAATTCTTAACATTACACATGTAGGGTTTTATGACAGTAATGACGTGTTTTATTACTTTCACTCAAGTGAAGAGAGAGTGGGTATTTTGGTTGGTTTGTTACATCGTGACAGTACTAGACAACTACATCGATGGACTCATTTTCTTCAGCAGTGTATATCTTGATAAGTAGAAATAGCCACCTCTTCGGAAAAATGCAGTCAGGGTCCAATCATTGAATCAAATCTCACAAGCCAATTATTTTGTCCACGTACCAACATTACATACCAAGATCTGACTGGAAAATCAATTCATCATCATCATCAACCGGAGGACATCCACTGCTGAACATAGGTCTCCCGCTTAGACCGCCAAGCCAAACGAAAATTCGCCACTTGCATCCATCGGCTGCCCGCGACCCTCACGATGTCATCGGTGCAGAAGCAATTGAAATAAGAAAAAAAAAAATTTCAATCGAGAGGGTTTAAATTGTCAATTATGTAGAATCCAGTTGTAAATATACTTAAAAGTGACAGCATAAAAAAAAATCTTAAAACTTCGTGGTACCGTGAGTGTCTTTTGCCGTGACTTAGTGTCGTGTTCCAGTAGTGCTCGTAGCAAGATATCAAGAAAGAGGGTAGACAGATTTGCCTGCTCCTAATAATTTATTTTCATCCACCCGCAATCTCCAGTCAATCCGCGATCATAGCGCTAGCAACAGCGTCAAAATATGGGTAACTCAAACAAATATACATTTAATCACGGAAGGCATCATGTAAGTGACATTTTAAATTTAATTTCTTGGCGTGTGACGTAGGGATCAAACGAAAGGGGTATTTTTTTTGTTTCAATTCTCCATGAACATTTTATAATCTAAGCATGCATTCATTTGGGGTGCTATGACAGGAAACCTCCACGTGCGCCCGTGGACTGGAGTTCCCTCTCGGATACGTCCAGGGGGAAGACCAGTTTTTCGGGCCGGTGCACCCTGGGATGCGGGCAAAAACTCTTCCTTGGGCACTGTGTGCCCAAGTGGTCTCTTTGCCCGTATGCGAATAGCCTGTCGTGTGGATGCTCCAACGCGTGTCCCTCTGATCAGCAGAGGGCACAGCGGCGGAGCGGGCTTGCGGACGGTGAGTGATGGGTAGCTCGCCGTCCGACCAAGGACCAAGCCCGGGTCGGTGGCGCGTCGTGTTTCGCGCCAAATGCCTGCTGGGGTCGCGGGTTTTTTCTTAACCCAGGTTACCGTGGCCCCGGAACGTAAAGGGCAAAGGAAGGAACACGGGTGGATTTTAGTCAGTAAGAGTCTGACAGTCCCTTCCGCCCCACCCAGGGCGGGAGGACTCATTTGATGATTTTACCACCTAAAAAAAAAAAAAAAAAAAAGCATGCATTCATTTTAACCTTTCGTATCAATAATAATGCTGCAATAGTTCTCCGTCGTCAACATCTCTGTATATCCTGTATTTGATAAACGGCTTACCCTAGCAACAATAAAACCTCAATACTCTTACAAAAACTGACCCTGATCTTCTAATTCGTTGAAGCGTTCAGGAACGGGAGGGAATTGCTCTAAAGCTTTTAATCTATCCAATAAAATTGAAGAATCTTTATTGTAAAAAATATGATCCCTCTCTTACTAGAGTTGAGATCGGCCGAGCAAGCTTGGGGCTATAAGATTCGATGTCAAATGGATTTTAATTGTTAGTTCAGATAGAAGTTTAAAGTGGAATTGACGGTTTTTTATTTCATTTTTAGTTGCGGTCGTTACTGATTTATTTCAAATCATTATGTTTGAAGCTCGATTCATAGATTTATTAGCTAAGCTATGCCTTGATTTGCTTCACAAATGGGTACTTTTAATATCAGATTGATTTTGACACTTCAAAAGTGCTTGTGTAAAAGAAGAAATAAATGCTTTGATTACAATAATATTTTTTTAAACGAAATTCAAAACGGACGAACACGATACTATACCTTATAGGTCATAGTTGTATATCTGTATATTGTATATGCTAAGGTATAATACCTTACCACCCGGATCTTTGCAAAAATATAGGATGTTTAAAGCTACAAAATTTCTGACAGCCTTGAAATATGAAAAACATCCACCTCCCGTGTCCAATTACATTTATCTAAATAAACCCTTGCGATCCACAATCCGTACAGAGACGGCATTCATTCATCACTCAGCGAACGATTGAAAAATGTCGTGCCAGCTAACAGACCTATTTAATTAACTTTCCCGAGCATTATGACCGGTTTATACCCGGTTTTTATGCCCGACCCGGGCATTGTGTGGACTCAATATCGGTTGCTTTATTGTCAACGGTTCCAGTCAGAGGACGCTTTGTCAAGTGGTCGGTGGCTCGGCAACATTATAAGGTTGGGTAGGTATATACCCGGATACCCGGATAGGTCGTAAATGGTAGTTGTTGCCATTTATTACCCGTTAACCGATCGATTTGAAGGTAAACAATAGGGTTTTGTGTATGCGATGAGACGGTAGGTTTAGTAGTTATTATCTTTATTGAGTAGTGAAACTGATGTCGTCGTTAGGTTTTCTTTGTATTCTGTTTGTTGTCTCAATGGGGGAATATTCGGGAATATTCTGCGAAGCAGTCATGCTCGTGAAGGAGGAGGCGGGTCGCGTGAGTGTGAGGATAGCGTCCTCCCTCCAACCCAGCCGCAGTGGTGGACGCCCACGGCGTCGGACGTCGTAAGACGATCACCCACCACCGTAGGCGCGGGCATGCGGGCGGCGAGTAAAGGGCAACTTGCTGTCCAACCATGGACCATGCCCGGGTCGACGGCGCGTTGTGTTCCACGCGCGCCTCAAGGAGCGTCAGCATAATGACGGGGCCCCCTATAGAGGGCCACAGCCGGGGTTGCGGGACATACGTATACCGCGACTCCGGTACACAAAAGGCTACCGAAGGACACCTCAGATTTTAGTCAGTACAAGTCTGACAGTCCCACCCGCCTTGCTCGGGGTGGGAGGACTAATTTGATGACTTTACCATGCTAAAAAAAATCTTTGTCTTTAGTTTTACGTTTCTAATAGATTGACTCTCAAACTACTGGACCGATTTTATAAGTGCGATAATAAAAGTGCATGAGTGAAAATGCTAAACCTTTACCACCGCAAAAACAGTTGCAACGATACACGATTAAAATTATCAAAACAAAACTCAGAAATAGATATATTTTTTTTATTACCCTGTTTTGTCCCACTCCTGGGCAAAGGCCTCCCTCCACTCCTTCCACTTCTCGCGAGCTCGTGGGTCCTCCTTCCAATTTGGACGGAACCTGTCCAGTTCGTCCCGCCATCTCCTTCGCGGCCTACCGCGACCCCATCTTACTGTATCAGGGCTCCAGTTTTGTGCTATTTTGGCCCACAGTTTGTCCGGCATGCGACAGACATGTCCTGTCCAATCCCATTTAAGTTGAGCAGCCTTTTGAGCCTATAAAATTGAAAAAAGAAAAACCCACAAATAGATCTATTTCGCTTTCAACTCTACAAACACAGATTACATCAGTGCCCATTAAATTGATACCATTTCCTTCAATACTCTGACGTTTCCTCGGAAGGCACCTATGTGGGGCTGGGGGGTACATTTTTTATCACTTGCTGGGGGCGTGGGTGATCAATCATTGATGTAAGAAGCGTCTACACGAACGAATTAGGGCATAGCATGGTAAAATGGTTTACTGATTTTAATATAGAATTATGAAAGTGCTTTCTTCGCCTTTAGAAATTATACAAGGAAAATAGTACTTTGGGATTTTCCATAATAATATACATCAAAGTGGTTTTCTTTTCAAAAAATTAATAGCTATGTTTTAAGATTTTCTCAATGTTTGGCACCGACGATTGATTAAAAGAAATTAAAGGTCTTTTTTGGTGTTTAAAACGAATAGTTTGGAATATGTGATTAAATCGAATTGTTTGATTTTCCAACCCTGCTTGTAGATCATACAAATAATTGCCCCATGCGGGATTCAAACCCACTATAAACACTCTTGCGCAGCAGTCAACCGCTCAGCCATCTGCACTAACGTGGCGTCAAAGTTTTTGAACTCGTTTTATAACATTATCTAAACAAAACAAAAAAAAACAATATTTGTTGATGCTTCTGCAGTTTCAGTCTAAACACACATTATTTCTAATAATAGAATCGTAGCTAATAGGTTTAATCTTAAGTACCTCACGAACAGAAAAAAATAATTAAAACTACTAAAAGATAAATCTTACCTGAATAAACAGCGCTTACACAAGAATCGTAATAAATTCTTTAATTACTTAACGTTAATTTTCTGTTAACTTAATATAAATTTACTCGACTTAATATTAATTTCACTTATCGAAGTTGTTAATTGTCTAGAGCAGTTATTTTTAGTTCTAAACTGGAGTTTGGAAACGACCGAACTTTAGTATACTGAGAGAGAAACTGTCATTTAGAGACAAAAAGACAGTTTGGTGGAGTCCTTCTTGTCACAATGACTGTTGTAACTAAATGGACGTTAAGGTTCATCCATAAATTATTAAGTCACACATTAAGCAATGAAGTGAGCGGGTGGTGTACTAAACTTTGTGCAATAGCTTAAAATTATTTTAGTACTAACATCATCTTGTAAGTTTCGATGTTCGCAATCGCATCCTCCAATGTGTCCTCCTGCCCAGTGTGTGGCGGAAGGGACTGTCAGCCTCGTACCTTACGTTTAAGGGCCATGGTTACCTAGGTCGACAGCGCGTTGTGTTCCACGCACACATCAAAGGGTGTCAGCATTATGACAGGGCAGGGCCTTTACAGACTCACGAATTATCGTGACTCTTACTTATACATTATAGTATGACAGTCCCTCCTGCTCCTGCTCGGCCCTGGGTGGGAGGACTCATTTGATAATATCATCACCATTAAAAAAAAGGGTCATGGTTACCTGCTTGTCTCTCTGACTGTCCCGCGAACCCAGCAGGCGTTTGAAGCCCTATGGGGTCCCATCAGGAGATGGAGATGGAGCCTTTAAAACGCGCGTGGAACATGACGCGCCGTCGACCGGGGTATAGTCAATGAATGGACGGCAAGTGGGCCTCACCGTCCGTTGTCCGTACTAAAATATTGAGTCTGGCGCCGTCAGTAGCTCGGCAGGTCGTTTTGGCTAATTTTAAAAGATAATAAATAAGCCAGATTACTTTATTTTTATTTCAGAAAGCTCTATATTTATAACAAGAAAATAGACCATTATCCAAAAATATAATTTCGACGAAATCGGTATTACTATTATAGATACACATAAATAATTCAACTTTGACATTTAACGTTCGACGGCTACGACTGACGTAGCATGGGCTACACTTTGATACGGCGTAGCCTACAGGTCTACGGAGCTACGTGAGGTTGCTACGCTACTTTTATCAGTTCTAATTTTATATTCTTAGGTTCTATATTTATATTATAATCACAAGGATGTAACTCTTGAAAGAAGTAAGTCATAGTTTACTGTTTTCGGATATTTTTTAAACGTTTGTGTGTGTAAAAATCATAATTAATCTGATATCTCTTATAGTTTCTCCACATTTTGCTTATACTCTACTAATGAAAAGTGTTTAGAGAAAAATTAAAAAAAAAAATAGAATATAGTCACAAGACTCAAAAACTTTGAAAGTGTGGTGTTTGCCCATATTAAAGCGTAAATATCTATGTAGAAGGACGGGCAAGATACTCTTTTTCAGTCAGAGAAATTATTACAAAACCTTTGTCACACCATTCATCTTGAGAGTAGGCATACATTATGTCAGAATGATGTCGCAAGTGAAAAGTATCGATAGTAAATGTGAAAAATACAATAAATAAAATCAGAAGTAACTAAAGTAAACCGTGGTGGCAAAGAGACAACCAGTCCATATTGACAGTGTTCAAATTCGCGATATTTCCATGCGTCGTGATTACGAAAATGCCATCAGCAGCATTCACCAGGCAAAATTGCATTTCTTGGAAAAATAATAGATATTTGCCTGGAAAAATCTAATAATACGGCACTTACTCATAGATTATCAAAAAATAGTTAACACATATTTTTTCTTTTGTTACGTAAACCAAAATTGCAAGTTCAGGTTTTATTTGATCTGACGTCACGAGCTAATTTTGATACGTTATAAATATCTTTGTAAAATGCATTAATTTAACAAAATAAAAATATGGCTATTATAAGAAGAAAAAAGAAACGTTACTGCATTATTGCACTGTAATTAACACCAGTCATTAGTGTTCCTATATTCTCCAAGTACTAAGAAATATGTTAATAGTAATCACTTAATACGTACCTCGTTCTGCATGTTAAAACGAATATTAACATGTAAATTAAACGTCTAATAGCAGAAGGCCATTGTGAAAAATGTAGAACAAAAAACGTTTCAGCGTCTTGCACTTTATGCTCAGATGTTGCAGTTTTTATGGCGGAAAATTGTGCTTTATTTTGATAAGCATATGAGTTATTAGTTTTGTATTTAGTAGTGTGACTTTCATATGCTGTATTTATGTTAAGCGAGGTTAGATTTTAAGCAATAAGCTCATCAACTTGAGTGCTTGCGTACACTATCATTTTATAAAATGCATTAACACGGTATTAACGTAAGTTGTTAATAAAGGGTGAAATAGTTATGACTGTACAGACGCCAGCAGATCAGCAGATCAGACCAATCTGCCGAATTTTACCAATCGAACACTAACCCTCCACTATTGTGATGAGGTTGAAAATCTAATAATTAAATTTTTTGAGTTTGAACAAGGTTGATGTGCTAGTAATTAAAAACAATAAATTATGTTGTGAATCTTGTAATAAGTATTTTTGACGAAACCATATTCGTATTAAATCGTGAACATTTATTTAAAACAATAACTAAGAATGCGAAACATTCAAATTCATTCTTAATTTAAAACTTCAAAAGTCGACGTACTGCCAAAGGCCCTAAAAATAAAGATTGCAGTATTCGAAAACAATTTTCGCTCCCAGTTTAATGCTCACTAATTTCAAGTAGTAAATAACGCTTCGAGCACTAAAATGAATCCCAACTAACCCACAACCTTGCCCGGTTATAAAATAAACATTTAAGGCCCCTTTTATAACTAATAAACTATTTGGAACAAACATTTTATGGCCCTAAAATATTTATCCGAAGTAGTTCCGGCTTTCCGAAAGATATTTCATGTAATTTACGTAAGTGAACCTTCCCTTAATTAAAATCTATGTTCTTTGTTCCAGGTGTTAGAATATTCTGGAAGTTGTGACGTCATGGAGTCTCCGTTCTGATGTGAAATTATTTCAATTTCGTAGTGTTGTGATGTCAGAGTTTTAGTGATGAGACTTTACATGTGAAAGAAAATGGGGACGTTGAGGTTCGGTGTTTCGTTGCTCATTTGTTGGATATCCGGTAAGTTTCCTTTTTCAATTGCCTACTATTTATTTTACTCCGAAATATTATATACAAGTATTATTTGTAACCTAGTTTTTTCCATAACTATCAGAATGAATTTTAATCCACAGATATTTATCACCCGTCTAGTTCGGGTTATTATCTGCTACCCCGATCCCCGAATTCCGATTTATTTTTATAAATCCATTAAAAGTTAGTTTTACAATAATGTTTCTCGCCATTTCTTCTTTAAATAAATTGAAAAGCGATTGTAATGAGTGTAGCATGCTGTCATCCAAGTAATTCAGGCATCTTATTTAAGGCACCAATCCTGAGTTTTACGATTTCGCACCTAATGTAGCATATGCTGCCAAACCCCATTTAAAATACTCGTTTTAAAACACAGCACATTAATAAGTAGGTTTTCGGTCCAAGAATTTGGGTCAGACGTAATTTAGAACGTATTTAACTTCAAAGATGCTGTCGGTTGAACGTAATTTAGGATTTTGGCTTACGTTTCGTTTTAAGATGAGGTCGATAAGTACGGTTTTGCCTTGTAGTGTGAAAGTACTACATACAGCATTTATTATAAACGTGTCGAAATATTCAAGGGTGACGAAGTTTTTGAGTGGAACAACCATCAAAACGTAAAAAATTAGCACAAATCGTTGACGTAATGGTAAAACACTTGCAACCAAAACCAGGTTAGTTGGCTGAATAGTAACTGTGGGCCAAAATAGCTCAAAAAATGGTGCCCGGAGACAGGCAGGCAAGCCACGAAGGATATAATGTAACGAACTAGATTTGCAACAACCAAAAAAAGTCGAGGGAAGTTTGCCCAGAAATGGGACAGAGGAGGCCCGAAAAGTTTAGTTTGATGGGTAAAATCATATCCTTAAATATGACCACATATTTTTGGTAAACTCTGTAGATATTCAGCATTTTTAATTTTATACATAACCAGGAAAGTCGGCTTATGCCTACGGCAAAAAAGAACAATTAAAAAGTTCCCTTACTTTTTCAAATAAATCAATCTGAAACTCATTTTTCAGAGCCCCCGTCTAAAAAACGTTACACAATCCACAAATTGAATTCAGAACTCGAATTCGAAAATGTAACTCCGACTACCCTAATTAAGATATAAAAAAAAACTTGTTCAAATCTCCATAAATTAACTCGTTTCTTAATTCAGGAATTAAAAGAAGGCTTTTAGTTGATTAACTTTTCAACGGGCACTGGAGGTTCTACGGGACCATAAATCAAGCATAATACAATTACAGTAATGTTTGATTAAATACGGCTGGTTGGTGCGTCGGGCGGCAAAGTTAGCGGAATGTTGGTACTACCGGTAGTAGCGTAGTGTCAACATTGTACCGAGGTGTAGAGAAAATGTCGGTTAAAACTTGTTGAGTAATTAGCTAACGCGTCGCGTCGTCGTGTTAGTCGTGTGGTGCGCGTTTGGTTTATTCTTAGTCTGAAAGTAGTGTGTTCAACATAGTCATTTTATTTTTAAATATTTTCAAATGTTTGGACATTAAACTAACGAAGACATGTAGCTGGGGTTCACTACTTCCGCGTCCGAATGAAAAAACGGACCCCTTACAAGATCACTCATTTGGTCGTCTTTTCGCCTTTTATAGTTAATTTTATTATTTGGATATTTCTACAAAGGCCCGAGCCATCTTTAAAACACGAAGTCTTTATTGAAGCTCTGGAAAAACAATCGAAACACATTTTTTTTTGTTCCTTTATCGCTCTCTTTGTAGCCCCAACATAGTGTTGTTTCAGTCCTCATAACGAGATTTCGACTTCCAGTATATTTATTGCTTTCAAACGTTCGAAGTTAATTATGAGCGTGTGTTGTGCGACTGAGTTTAGTCTATTACGAGTTCTTGTTTGTAACAGGGTTGCTATTTCTTTGAACGTGTTGACCAAGAAACCCATTGAGTATTATTACAAGGCGCTGGAGACTGTTTCCACGAATTCAGTATATGATTCTAGGAACCCTAGGGGTCAACTTACATGTCGCGTAAAATGCTTTTTACAGCAACTTATTTATTTAGTGTGAACGTGAAGTGACACCCTCTCACAGAGAGGAGGCCTGTGTCCCAGCAGTGGGAACATTATAGGCTAATGATGATGATGTAAAGTGAAAAACTTTGTGAAGTTATATTTTTCTTGAACATTTTTTATTCAACAGTGTCAATTATCGGTGCTTCTGGCTTTTAATCTGACAACGTGTGATGTTTTGGTTAATCGAGGTCATTTCTGAATAAATTTTATATAAAAGACGAACTTATTCAATCTTTTTCTGTAAAATGCGCATCACTAGTTATCACCTAGTTTTCTTAAGAAGGTAGTGAGTAATTTAAATGCGGAAATATGAACTTGAAAAATGGATTACTAGATATTACCAGTTAGATCGGTCACTGATACTGAAATATAACTTAAAATGGGATTTTGACTATCATTTTGGTTTCATCTTTTAATATTTGGGCTCTGATGTAACTGCGGTCATACATGGATAAACTGATCAATTATAAACAAAATAAATGTCGTGCTTTAAATTCTAATGATAAAGAAAAGTTCAGAAATATTAAAAGAAACATAACTCCGAATAAATAATAAGATTGCTTTTTATTTGATGCCTAAAATAATCACAAAGGATGATTTATAAGATAGTCTGATTTGATCATATTTCTAATACCTTTTTTCATCGCATTACTCATGATATCCCCAGATCCCTTTCAAAGTAATATTATAATAATGTCCCTTTTCGACAATACTTAATCAACCAGAATGACACACAGAAAATAAAATTGGTACTGGCAGCCATTGAAAAATGCTTCCACGAGCGTCCCTATCACATCAATATTTCAGAATAGAGGCACCGTCCTAAAAATGCGTTCAGACGATAAATACATTTGAATGCGCTTTAGATTATATTCAAAGCATATAATTCAATTTGGACAAAAATCAAAACACACCGGAACACAAATTTTAGGGACCCGAAAAATATATTCCAAGGAAAATCCAATATTATGATTATTCGTCTTCGAGAATCCAATAATTCGTTATATTGAAGAAAGTTTCCTTCTCACAAAGTTGCCAGTTCAATATGATTTTCTTTGACCCAGCTCCAGCCATTATTAGTATTATTCTTCGTTGCCAATATCACGATTGCTTTTCGTGCCTAAATGTCAATTTTAGTAACTGTTTGTTTTGGCCGATGAAAAGGAATATTAAAGTTGGCAAATCAATGTCTATTTGTGAAAGGAAAGGTAAATGTTACGATACTGTGAAAAACTGAGTGTATAACAAAGAAAATATTCCAACATTTTTTCTTTTACTGTAGTAAAAAGGTTTTATGCCAAAACCTTCTTTGTTGCTAATCAAGACTGATTTATATTAATTTTATATCTATCACCAGTACGGTATCTACCTTTCTAATGAGTGGCGAATAGTGAATATTAACCTGACATGATAAAGAGATTCAAGCAAGCGAAGACCGAACTGAAGGCCATCCCGGAAAGTGAGTTTCCCGGAAAATTGGAAAATCCGTTGACATAAGCACATTTTATCGGGAGGGGATTACTTTGAAGGGGATGTTATTGATTTGGAAGAAAAAATATTAAACGTAACCTCAATAAAAATACCTAAATCCCAAATTTTGTAAATCTACTTTATTCGTAGGAGGAAGTTATTTATTTCCGTGTTGACAAAATATCAACCAACCACATGAGAAATGAAAATCTTAATGCATGCAGAATAAAAATAATTTTAAAGAATTAAGAAAGCAGTGTAAACGCACGAGTGAGCAGTGATCGGACCAGTGAACGTACGATTGAACTAATGAACGAACTGAACATTCACTTTACATAACTGAATGATTACTCTGGGGACACTGGTTTTAATCAGTCATGTAGAAGTCATTTCTCGAAGAAAGTCTGTGTAGTTTCAACTTAGATATTTGGCTCACACTTTGATCTCATTTCAAGTTTTAAATTTAATTATGAATCTTCAATTAACGCTTGTTTGATTGGTTTATTTTGTGATTTATTTTATGTTTACTAAAATATTGTATTTATATGTAACATAATATTAATTCTACAATGCTTGAAATAATGTTCTTTTCAAGTTTAGAAAAACAAAGACGGCTTTTACCCGGGAGGTCCTACCCATGTGTGTACGTAATATGGACAGCTACTTTTTTCTTGTGGCATACGAGTACTTTTCTGGTTAATATAATCATCATTGAAATTAAATATATATAAAAATCGTACTTTATTACTTAGGGATTCTTAGTTTACTACAATTACTATACCTACTTCATTCATTTAAAATCCACTCCATCAACCATCAGGAAAACAAAATACACAAACAAAAACTATACCCAAATAAATTCCACATAGGCATAGACAAGAACAAGGTCGTTCAAAAACTCCATAGAGCCGTTTAGTTTAAACATTTCCAAGCTACTGCAGAAACTAGGGTTGCCAGATTTGCTGGTTTCGAAGCCAGGACAAAAATATTTTAGATATGTATTTTCTTCGGCTTCTAATAGTTTGTGGCCATCGCGGTCCCCAAGCATTTTAATAAAACCTTTGCAAGAGTGACTTTGAAGAGTGACTAACTAACATTCGTAGAAAGGTGGCTTCGATCTTCTGTCCTTAAATCACTCATAAAATTGTTGCCTCTGATTTAACCTTCATACGGTCTTCGGGTCAATTTTGACCCATTTATGGAATGAAACTAAGTTTTCTCTATAGCTAATTTCCTTTGAGATTTGATATTTCATGACTTTTTCCAAAGTTTTGAACTGAATACAATAAGTATATTATTTTTTCAAAATATCTCTTATATTTCGACCTACAACTTTTTTTACGTTCACGGTCTACGGGTCAAATTTGACCCTACCTAGTAAATAAACGTCATTAAGATATTTTATTTGTTACCAAGTATCCAATTTGTTTTGTATGGTTGCATTGTTCTTATCAAAGCCCTCTTATAGTCTTACAGTAAATGTTGAGGTGAGATAAATGCCGGGAACATCAGATTACACTTGGAAGGACAGTACTCAAAAACAAGCTCGAATTATCACCAGAAATATTGAATATGAAAGAAACCACTCCTTTTTATCATAATATTCTACCTTTACCTAGGTCTTCAGACTTGTATCCAATATCATCATCATCATGTACCCACCGCTGGGACACAGGCCTTCTTCCTTCTTCAGTGCATGTTGGTGGATGTCACATTTCTTCGAATTTTTAGGTCTGTGACATGCAGGTTTCCTCACGATGTTTTACTTTACCGTTTTGAGAGTAGTGGTGATGAAATAAATAACAACAAGTAATGCGATTGACCTGCAATGAGCCCTCGTGGTGAATTATGGCCCACTCCCTCTCTCCGAGAGGAGACCTGTGTCCCAGCAGTTGGAACATTTATAGGCTGATAACGATGATGCGCCTGACTGGGTTCGAACCCACGACTTACAAACGAGTAAACAAATCATTTCACTAAAAATTGCCAAAAGGTATGAGGTACATCTGAAAATAATTCACTATCATCATAATCATTTCAGACCAAAAACGATACAGGATCAAAAACAACCAAGACAATTCTATCAATTATGCCAAAAAACACAGACAAGAAACAGCTTTCTAATACGATTACTTTAGTGTGCGAACTGTAAAAAACCTGTCACATTTTGAAATGACATTATTTTTGCAAAGTTTTGTAGACCAAGTATAAAAAAATAAGAATTATAATAAATTCCGATAAATATACATTCCGGTAGCTTTCCTAATTATATAATTTATAAAAATGTAAGACCTAATAACGGTTATTTCATGAAATATTACTAATATCTTCCTGAAATGTAGTACTGGGTCAAATCAGACCCGAAGACCGTCTACGTCAGTAACTATGAAGTCCGTATGAAGGTTAATGTTAACGAATTCCGGATTTTTTAGGGTTCCGTAGTCAACAAGGAACCCTTATAGTTTCGCCATGTCCGTCCGTCCGTCCGTCTGTCCGCAGTTTAGCTCAGAGACGCACAGTACTAGAGAGCTGTAATTTGGTGTAAATATACGGTTTTGTTGTGCCGAAAAAGTGGTAAAATAAAATCTCGTAAAATATTTTTTTTAGGGTACCTCCAGTACTTACACATAAAGTGAGGATTTTTTTTTCTCGCGTACCCCTTCGTGATGGGTATCATTAAATAGGCCTTTAAAAAATAATGTGAGTTTCCATTAACAATTTTTGATAAAAAAATTCGTTTGTGAACTATTAAGCTTTAAAGTGCTAAATTTTGCTCGATTCGAGTGTCCCCCCCCTCTACCAGCTAAACGGTTATGTTTGGGGGTGTGAAAAAATTCACAATAGTAGTATATATAACGAAGTTTAAAAGAAAATTATCACGACTAAGTAGGCTTTACAACTTTACGAGTAATAGTCGACCAACTTATAAAATGTACTTGATATCATATTTTCTTAAACAAAATGTATCGGAGACAACTGCAAATGTAAGTTTGTCAACTTTATTTTTACAGCTTTTATAGGTATGTTTTTTGGGGATAGGTAGGTTTTTATCGTCAATTATTTTTAACTAAATTCAAAAAAAGGAGGAGGTTCTAAATTCGTTGTAATCTTTTTTCTTATGTATTTTCCCCGATTTCTCAAAGACTCCTGGACCAATTTTGAAAATTCTTCTTTTTAAAATTTAATTCAGCGAATCAGTTTAGTTAGTTCGCATAAGTATTTTGATGGGCAACTACGGAACCCTACACTGTGCGTGGCCCGACACGCACTTGGCCGGTTTTTTTTTCTCAATTCTGGGACCCATTATATGTTATATGCTCTTATTCCGGGACAATCCCGGTGTCTCCCAGACAGCTGGCAACCTTAGCAGAAACAGATTGTCCGTAGGGACGCGGCAATTGTTTCACTTGACTCCGAACTTCCACTGCATAGTGAACAGTTGATGCACGGCTTTGCATTCGCTCTTACATTTTTATTTTTCTCCCTTTAACATGTAAAATGGGGTAGGGTTCGTAGTTTCAAAGCCTATTTTAGTTCAGTGGCGGAGAAACTGTTGCTTTGGAAATGAAGGCTCTAGTTTTGAAGGTGATAGTGACATAGTTTTAGAATGATGTTTGATGGAAATTGTACAGTAGGCGTTCAAAAGTGGTTAGGCACGCTTTAAAGTCAATAGCTTGACGTTTAGTTTGACTTATGACCTTCTATTTTTAAGAGACACATTCATCATCAACTACTGATTGTATAGGATTCATAATTTCAACGTGTATAGTATGTGTCCACTTGGCCCAGTGGTAAAGCGTACCGCCTGACGTATGCGGTGAACGGCAAGGCGTGAGTTCGAACCTCTCGCAGTGATATTCTTTTTGTAAGTTTTACTCAATTGTTAAATATTGTAATGGGACAGAAATATGATTATAATCGTTTGTTCACAATTTCTGTGAGGTAGACGAAGTTTTAGGAATATTTAACTTGACCGAAATCAAGTTGTCGTTAGATTGTGGTTGTTGGTTAGTGACGTGTGATTATATGTATAGATAGCGATATATTTAAGTATTCTCAAAATGCCGGCGAATATCAATATTGAGGCAAGAACGAAATTTATTGAAATGTCACGTTGAAGTTCATCAAATGAGTTGACTGTTGTCAGATTCGTATGAATCTGATATCACAAATGTAACATGAGTTTGTTAATCATAAATAAATAAAACAAAATTAACATTTTAATTCAGCATGACTTTGTTTATTTCCACCAAGAGCAAAAAAAAAACATAAACACATAAAACTAATATTTGACTTTTTTTTAAAATAAATAATAAGCATGAATAAATTGTAAATTAACATGAATAACTAACAAGTTATTGATTAATATAATTATAATGATTTCAAAAAAAAAAAAACTAAACAATAGATAAACACATTATAAGACTCAGATCTCATTGATCATAACTCCGCTTAGCCCAACAGCTATCAGTAATAAAATAAGTAAATTAAAAAATTCGAAGTGACGATAAAACAATAATTATTATCCAATTTCATAAGCTGATTATAACGACTAAATTACGTTTAATTATATTTAAGAACCTAAAGGGTTTTTTTATAAAGTGCGGCCTAATTAGTATGTTATCCCATAAAAAAAATTATGTGTAATTTTGTCTTTATGTTAACAAAAGAAATATTAAAGATAATATGACTATTTATTAAAGCCATTTGAAATAGTAATAGTTCAGCAGGCTAATTTCTCTATGCGTTCCAAGGCCGCGGTGCCTTGTTACTATTTCCAACAATCGTCGCATGGCACTGCGGTCCTGGAACGCAAAACGCTATTTGCCCTTTGCGTTCCAGGGCCATGGTGCAGAAACAGGTTGTTTTTAGCAAATAAATTTCTTCCGCTCCACCAAATGCGAATTACTAAAAAAATATATGGAAATATGTTCTATTACTGAAATAGAACCACAAAAAAAAATAACCGCTCTGCATAAAAATACCCTTTTGAGGACATCAGTTTAATTTTCGTTTTCTTTATGAAAAGAATGATTGAAACTTAGCCTCAAATCTAAGCCCTAAATTACTTAATAAGAACTGTGAATAAAATGATGTTTTCGCTTACAGTCTATTAACAATGAATACAACAAAAGCTATATAAAAATATGGTCGTGCTTTTAAACGTTTCTTTTATTTCTATAAAACAAACGGTTTTTGGCTGATATTTGGTGTAATTTTTGTCTTGAGTGCACGGTTATTCATTTCGTGTTGAATTAGTTACTCATTGGGGGAAGCTATTTCCTTCGTATTCATTCACCATCATTTTATTATGATGTCTGACAACCGTCGGCGTCGGTGTTGGACTTTGCTATCGACAAGCTTAGTATTAGCGCTTGTCGTTCCTCGTATCTCATATCCACAGGACTGCCAGTATTTCACTAGAACAAAACATGAAATACTATTATTATCTTTATGCAAAATGCAACTGTTAATTTTTTTTACCTACTTAAAGAAAAATCTATAAATAACACTTATTACTTTCAAACAAACCTATTGTAGGGAATCTTATCTAATAAATAAGATATTAACATGTGAAATAACTAAAAATTAAATGTTAATACTCACACTTAGTCCGGTTTAATTTGATATTTGTATTGTTTCATCCATATTTATGCACGGCTATAATATTCACCCTCAGTGATTATAATTATTATTCCCACTGTTAATATTTCACAGCAAAACAATAACATTAAAACAGCGTAATAGATGTAAACAATCGTCACACAAAATAACCAGGAATCAACAACGTTCTATTATGAGACTTAAAACGAACTAACATAGTTATGTCTACCTCACAAATCGAAATAATTTACTTTTGTAACTTTTGTTTTGTTTCCTCTGATCTACCTACAAAACTTTATTATACTTATTATGATGATAACGGTCGACACACAACACTAATGACTAGTATTAGTAATTATTAAAAAAAAAAAAAACAATTTTATTTATCAAATTTCTACAAAAAAATGCATGAAAAATAACAAAAAGAATATAGCAATTATTTAAAAACATTAAATAAAATAAAAGTAATTAGAAAAAAGCGAGGATCGATCCTTCGACAGCAGTGATGGAAACATCCGAGCACGTTAACCACTGCGCCAGCATTACTTGTAGGAAAAGGTTGAAATTATGAAGTATACCGTAAGTTCCTTTGATTTGTATATGTAACAACTTATAATAAAAGGTCGTAAGTCACAGCGAAGCATCAGGCCATTGCTTTCAGAAATCGACCCAGGAATTTGGAATTCGACGTCTCTGGAACCCTAACCACCGGTAGCTTGGACCCTGCACCCACACCGGCGGACTACTATTTTTATACTCGTATTTTTAAATGTTTTTTTATGCGTTTGTTTTTTAATATATTTAAAAATGTATAAATATGTATAGCAAATAAATAAACGTCATAATAATATTCCACAACTATTACACAACGCCGTCTAGTCCCAAGCTAAGCAGAGCTTGAGTTCTGGGTACTAGACAACTGATAAACATACTTATATATTTCTAAATACATACATATTATAGATAAATTACAACCAGGCACAGAACAAATGATCTTGCTCATCACACAAACATTTGTCCTGAGTGGGAATCGAACCCACGACCTCCGGCATAGCAGTCAGGGTCACTAACCACTAGACCAGCAGGCCAGTCAATAGGTCATTATAGGATAGGTCAGGTAAATGATATTGAGGTAACTGCTAGTATAGTATAAAATACATGCTAAAACTACAGTTACCCCGTAAATAACAAGAAGCACTTCATATTTCCTTTTACCAGATCTGTATGGAAATCTACTTTTAAACTACCGTCAATATAATCTATGCAGAGGAAGAAAATATTATTCAGTTCGGTCCAATCGTGCTTTGAGTCGCTTCGGGTAGAAATTTTGTCTCAAAGACGTCGGTAAAAGGTTACTCGATAACGGGCTTGTGATGTTGATTTTCCTTTGGTCTTTTTATGTATTTCAGTTCTTTAAGTGGGTTAAAGAAGGTTGTTTGTTGTCTTTTCGCGTGGAAACTCAAAATTAAATAGGTTGAATTTATGTCGAACATGCATGGATTTTCTTTATATTTATTAGGCAAAGGCATCGTTGTAAATTTGAGAAGTAGGTACAGAATTGTTTTTTTTCGATTACTTTATGTAAAAATACCTACTTCGTATTTAAAAAATGGAAATAGGTTTGGAAGTATTTAATTAACACATTCCAAAATGACGATAAATCACTAGTTTTATTGCAATTTATTCACGAAACATGATTTAGGTTTTCTTTAATTGATCAAAAACTCTTATTCACAATATTCTTATAATGAACTTCGCAAGGGTTCAAATTTTGAACTGACCTGGTGGATTTTTTTGAAAGCTTTCTTACTAATCCTGTCCTAAAGATAACGGATACAAAAAAAGCTATGCGCGTATAGACATCAGACATTATTATAAAATTATTATTCGACTCTGTTTAGTTGTTTCTTAACAGACTACTCTGAGACAAAACACTGAAAGGAACTAAATCTATCTGAGTCTTTTTTTAAAGCCTCACCATTTTTAATCCATCTGTAACTCCAATTACAAGTCAATATACAAACAAAACTCATCTTTCAAGATGTCCAGATGTCCCACATAAATCTCCGACTATTTGCTTCCTCGTCCACTGCTGTTGAAATAATGCCAGATTTACGTCCACCGCCTGCAACCTCTGTTTCTGAGTATAATAAATTGAATATTAGAATATACGGTTCGAAAAACGAAGTGTCGTATTGAAATATCATTTTTCACATCTTTTCTTGAAAAAGGTTTTTTTCTTATTACTTCTATTAGTATACGTTTTTGCTTGTTGTGACTTGTTATCTCTGTGACTGATTCTGCCTTTAGGGTGTGCAAAGTATGCCATTTTAAAACAGTCCCGTGAACGTATCGTAAATGAGTCTTCAGAATCCCGGAAGTCAGACAACCAACCAATCTTACCAACGAATATAGTTTTATTCAGTTAATAAGAACTGTAACATACATAGAAACCCATAAAATGTCTGCATGATTACCTCTTCTGACAATGTTATAGGAACAATACAATACAAAAATAGCCATTTCTATATTTGAACTAAGTTACCCCGACAGCTGACTCGGCATGTCGAGAACCGGCTACGTCTGTCCGAATCGACGTCATTACATTAGTCTCCACTGCGAAGCTGACTACAACAGAAAATGATACATGCAAATAGCCACAACACAGATAACCAATCCTACCGTTCACTTCGTACTATCGTTCTCGAATAGTTCACTCACTCATTCAATTGCGTTCCATACATTCACGGATTCACACACGCTTAGGCTTACCGCGTAAGTGTTGTACATGTGTGGGTAAAGATTGATGAATGTGTAAGTTTGAGGTGTGACTGTGTGTGTGAGTGAGTGAACTGTTTTTCCCCGTGGTGTTCGTCCAGCCAGCGTGACCCATATACAGCTCGCTGTGGCGACATAAATTATGAGACCAATTGTTTCCTACATGCCTATTGTGTCTTCCATTGCATTTATTTAGGGGCTATTTTGTTAAAATGGCAGTCAGCCATTCCTCTTTTTGTGTTCTAAATAAAAGTGATTTTTATAGACTTCAAATTTATTAGGGACGTATAAGTAATTGGGATGTTAAATTGGGTTCAGCATAAATGTTTTTTTCTTAATGCAACTATGCGAGTTGATTTCTTATACGCGTAGGTAGTTCCATTCATTTATGGCTGAACAATTTATAGTTTATATAGAAATAATTTCAATAACACTAAAGACCAAATATTTTTCGAAACAATAATATTATGTTCAAAGTAGTATCAGCAAAAGTAATAAACAAATACATAAATAAGCTAGGAAATATCTTTTATTCTTTGCCAAGCATCTCCATAATTCGTTTTAGAAGCTAGTTCAGAGTCCATAAGAAAATAAAACTACACACGGTATATATTTTCTCGTTATTTATGTATGTAAATGGCAATTTCGCGACCTATTTGTCTCCCTTCACTATATATTCCCGCGACGGATCGCCTGACGTTGATTCCGCACGCTGGCCCTCGATAGAGTTAAAAGTAACACTAGAAGGAGCTATTAAAATTACCTTTAGGATTAGCTGTTGAATGAGCTGTCAGCAATCTGAAGGGGCCTCCATAGAGGATTTTGGTCCTCTTTGATCGCCTGCCTTGGATTTGTCCAAGCGGGTAGCAGTCTTCTGCGAAGCAGTAATGCTCGTGAAGGAGGAGGCGGGCCGCGAGAGAGAGAGGACAGCGTACTCCTTTCGCCCCAACCGCAGTGAGACGCCCGCGTCGTCAGACGTCGGCAGACGATCTCCGGCCACCGTAGGCGCGGGCATGCGGACAGTGAGTAAAGGGCAACTCGCTGTCCGACCATGGAACATGCCCGGGTCGACGGGGCGTCGTGTTCTACGCGCGCCATAAAGAGCGTCAGCAAAAATGACGAAGCCCTCTCGCCAAAGCCTGCCGGGATCGCGGGATTTTATTTCCTCACCGTGACCCCGGAACATAAAGGGCTATTGAAGAACACCGTGGATTTTAGTCAGTACAAGTCTGACAGTCCCTCCCGCCCTGCCCGGGGTGGGAGGACTCATTAGATGATTTTACCATGCTTAAAAAAAATAGATGTGGGGGATTTGAGTAAGAATGAGTCTGAGATCATTCCTCTACACCTACGGAGGGAAGACTCATTTGATGACTTTATGAGAAAAATCAGTTATAGTTGTAACGTTAGCACAGGATAAAACTGATTGAAAACGTTTCAATGTGAACCATCTAATCTGGGGTTCTTTCTGATATTCCAAAATGCAATATTCTCTTATTATTAGACACTGTGGCATCATCAACAGAGAGCTTAAAACGGAGCCTAATTTAAATTAAATGCATAATAAAAATGTATTTAATTATTTTTTAATAATTATGTTTGTTACACAGTTTGTTATAAATCAATTAGAAACAGTTCTAAAAGAGTAACTAAAAACTTTTCACAAACATGTACAATTTAAAGGACTAGTATTTATATAAAAAGACCGTAGGCAAGTATGTCTGGTTAATAGTTAAATCAGGATAACGATGACTGCTGAGCGCAGCTGAAAGCAGTGGTGGCCCAGTGGTATCGGTCCCGACTTACAAGTTGTAGGTCGTGGGTTCAAACCCCGCCAGGCGCATTACTTTGTGTAATTTATTTCATCACCACTGCTCTCAAAACGGTGAAGGGAAACATCGTGAGGAAAGCGGCATATCCTAGAACCAAAAATTCGAAGACATGTGACATTTGCCAACCCGCACTGGGCACTCTATCTCACAGAGAGGAGGCCTGTGTCCCAGCATTGGGATCATTATAGGGTGATGATGATGAACGATGACAGTATGAACAGAAAACTGTTTTCTTCAGTCTTCTACTACATAGATACTGGCTGTTAGCAAATTGAGTACGTGCACGACATCAGCGCCACCTAGCGTTCGCAACTTTAGGGGCTCTGACCGTTCTAATTGAAATCAGATTCTTTAACAAATCACTTGGTTTTGGATTCCATGGCGATTCATTGGTACTGAACAAAATTAAATAAGCATAAGCAAATTGAATTCTATAAGAAAAATATCAATTAAAGGATTAAAATTAGGGTTATGATGTTATTCACTTTTTCTCTTCACGGCAGCTAACCATCTCCTGCATTGTTCATCTTTCCAAGAACCGCTTGGGAATCAATAAAACTTAAATTTACTATTTGACCAACAAAGTCTGCTAGTATTCTTGCAGTTTACAACACAACAACTATTTTTTCCAGCGGAAAATGCGATTATAAAAAAGTACGTACAGACGACAGAGCTGAATGTCAGAGCCGTCGTATTCCGACAGCGCCCCAACACCTGCCGTTGAAGAAACTACGATATCACGTCAGATATTCATTGAAATCAAATGATGTTAAGGGCATTTTGTTTAAAATTAAATGCTTGTAATGATTAACGTATTTTTTTGGATATGGATCAATACTTTAATCATTAAAACATTGTCGCAAGAAATGTATTATTTTAAAACCAATTTGATTTCCAAAAGAAAGGTTATGGCGAGTTAATCTTAAAAGATAGACATATGCTGTCGCGGACTTTATTTTAGAACGTTTCATGAGGAACAATTCCGTCATACATCATTTTTCCGTAATGTAAACCGTTTACGCAGCGTACGCAAGGGAAGCTCTCAAGAAGAATTTCCCGATTTGACAACATTTTTCATTGCTGCTCTGCTCCTATTGGTCATAGCGTAATGCTAAATAGGCTACAGCCTTCCTCGATAAATGAACTATCTAACACAAAAATAATTATTCAATTTGAACCAGAAGTTCCTGAGATTAGCGCGTTTTTAGCAGTTGGCAAAACTGAATGTCCTCTGAGATAATCCCCCATTAGTTCTACTTTTCGCCACCTTGAGCGCTGCAATCGAATAGTACTACTCCCACCGCCGTCGTGCACGTTCTCATATCATTCGTTCATTCACTAGTACAAAGGAAAAAAAGAAAGGAGCTTTTATACCATAAGTAGAGACGTTACAGTCTGATTATACATAAAATGTAATAAGTATACACCTCAGATCAACAATACACGAACATTAACTATGTTTTACGAGAATCTATTACACAAAATTATGGTAACATAACAATGTTTGCGAAAACATCGTTCTAAGCCTATACTTATTTGTGCCGCATCCAGTATTTTACGTGATCATACACGATTATTATCCTGTTGACGTGTTGTGACCAACAAAGTGATGCATGAGCGTGGTCTGGGATTGTTTTGATACTAACAACCTCTTTTGTTCACTATTTTGGACGGTGTTTTTTTCTTTTATTTGTCAGTATGCTGATGTGGGGATATAGTGGTTTAGTGGGTTGAGTATCAACTCTTTTACTGTTGTTTGGACGTGGTTTATGATTCTATTTTTTGCTTGGATCAATTCCTCTAACCTTATCACAATAGTGGAAGGCTAATTTTCGATTGGTAAAATTTGATAGATTGGGGTAAGTTGACCTGCTTGGCCTCTTTAACTAGAAGTCACTAAAAAATAGAACTTTAACCTATTTTTTTAAATTCATTAACTTATACTACATATAAATATTTAGCCATTTTAATAATCCACTATAATGTTCATATTAACCGACATTCTTTTGCAGTTTTTATAATCAATTACAATGACAAAGTCTTTCATAGTGCAATGAAGGACATATATATAGGCTTCCCTGAAGTTGCGCCACATCATCCTGTCTTTGGCTTCGTATCTAGTGGTATCACAAAAAAATGTTCAAGTTGTTGACAGGACATCCTTTTGGTAAAATGTCACTAACGCCCAATTTTACATTCGCACACCGCTACTTTACCAAAAGGCACTAACGCACAATATCACATTCGTACTATCGCAGGATGTCATTGATGAGACCTCATACTAACCACTACCAGAGAATAGTTACAATGAAAACAAATTATTAAGCACATCTTAGAGACAGCAACGTTAATTAGAACATCGAATTGGGGGTCGTACGAACACTACGTTTGGGTGACAACTGGGAATAGACGGCTGAGTGATCCAAAACGTGTTTGCACTCAATTATTCATCAGCAATATTAATTAACTTTGATAAAGACACTCATATTAAACCAAGTAAGGCAAAGATTATGTCGCACGTGTAAGTGAATATCACGAAGATATTTATTAAAGATCATTATATCTACTGTTTGATGTCGATTTAAGGAGAGGAGTAAAAGAAATCTGAGATTAGTGCTTACAACATAAAAATCTCTTCAGGTTTATAATTTACTAGCTGTTGCCAGCGGTTTCACCCGCTACAACTCGGAAATTATCCCACGGGAACATAAAATCGGGATAAAAACTATCCTATGTGTTAATCCAGGTTAGCCAAAGCCGTTCAGTGGTTTTTGCGTGAAAGAGTAACAAACATCCATACATCCATACTTACAAACTTTCGCCTTTATAATAGTAGTAGGATTAGTATAGAAGTCCAGATCCAAACTAAAAGTTCACCGTAATAAAAATATTTTTTAATACAGTTGCTCAAAAAGTGATGTGGGCTTATTACACACTAGTGCTTTTTTTACCTTTCTCGAACTAGTGCGTTTTCTTTTTCAACTGTCAATATAATGTCTATTAAAAAGAAAAACCAACCATTAAGTTATACTAAAGAGTTTTTGTGATTCATACAAATACGTATATTTCTGAAAAGAAGATACTAATTTATTTCAATATCAGATTTAATAAAAAATCAGTAACCAACCCCCTCCCCCTAACATTATAATGTTATAAAGTATTGTTTATATTTAAATAAACATTTCGTGGCAACAAACACTCCTTTTACTTCTTTTAGGAATTAGCGTTCCAAAAGATTCTCTTTGATGGCTCTGTTCTACGGAAATGTCGAAATAGACTATTTTCAAAGCGTTTCCTTTATTATTTTGCTTTTTGAATAAAATGTTGACCTGTTGTCTGACGTGGATTAAAGCACTCTTTGCTTATGAAGAGGATTATTTTAAGATAAAGCAAAGTGCCACGTGGATTTAAAATGGGAATAAAAATAATAAAGGTTGCCGCTGGTATTTTAAATCGTTGCACGTGGAAACCAAGGATCAGGAACAGGGGGTCTACTCTCTTAAGCCCGTCAACGAAAATATGAGCCCGTATGAATGTAACTCAAAACTTTTGAGTGATACTCCCTATTAGTTCCGGATTCGTACAACATAATATGGGGACTCGGGACAAATTGTCCATTCTTGTTGTGACGAAAGCGCGACTCGCACTATAATTGTAAAATACAAACGCAAGTTGTTATCTCTACTAAAGGGTAGGCCTTTAGTAGGTCAAGCAAATCAGAATGAAATACATAAAAAAGTACATGTGACACTCGGAGACTGCCGCGGTGAAGCTATTGCATAACACTTTTTTTATTTAAAAAAAATCGCCTACCGCGTATATTTAACGAGAATATAATTTATTTAAAACTAGCTGTTGCCAGCGGCTTCACCCGCTACAACTCGAAAATTATCCCACGGGTACATAAAATCGGGATAAAAGCTATCCTATGTGTTAATCCAGGTTATAAACTATCTGTGTACCAAATTTTAGCCAAATCCGTTCAGTGATTTTTGCGTGAAAGAGTAACAAACATCCATACATCCATACTTACAAACTTTCGCCTTTATAATAGTAGTAGGATTTTTGTGGTGCACTACTATAATAAAGAACTCCTTTGTTGTAGGAAAACTTTATAAATAGGTTTCATTGTGAAAACTCCTTAGCTGGCCGTTTAAAATCAGTAAGAAAAAGTAAATGGTCTTGACGGGTATTTTTGATAGTCGAAGTCTCCCGAATTGAAACGACGTTAGACGATGCGTGGTGTCAGGTTTTTTCGTTAGGTTTTTGGGAAAATTCTTGATTCGGTCGCTTCGCTTCGCCACACTCAGAGCCTGCAATAAAAGCTATGCAATAGCTTAAAAACATCACATTTGTGCATTTATTCGCTATAAACAATTAAATCCAAAACATAATTATAACATGAATACCTACCGCTAAGTGTAAACACGAGAGACGAAAACTTGCAACATTTAATGAATACACCGGTCGAATGCTCCGATACCGCGGTCCCCTTGAAAGTGTGAATCTCTCAGAATTGTAGAAACGTTTCGGTACGAACAAGTGTTCCCTTTGCAATAGTTGCGTTCTCCGTTTATCCGTATCTGATTGTCTAAGCTCCAGTTTGTCGATTAAAATTGATTTCTTTTAATTTTTTATGTAAGTTAGTATGTTTTGGGTTACGTAGGATAAGTAAGATCAATGAAAATGTGTAAGGAGATGATGAATGTAATATTACTGAAGATTTTATTTTGAACAAAGTTGTGAGAGCAGTGGTGGCCCAGTGGTATCGGTCCCGACTTACGAATCGTAGGTCGTGTGTTCGAACCCCGCTAGGCACATTACTTTGTATAATTTATTTCATCACCACTGCTCTCAAAACGGTGAAGGAAAACATCGTGAGGAAACCGGCATGTCCTAGAACCACAAATTTGTAGACATGTGACATCTACCAACCCGCACTAGGCCCGCGTGGTGGATTATGGCCCACTCCCTCTCAAAGAGAGGAAGCCTGTGGCCAGCAGTGGGAACATTATAGGCTGATGATGATGATGATGAAAATTTTGTGTTGCGACAATCGGTTAATTAAGGAAAACAATAATTATACATAAAAATCATGTACTTTATTCTCGACTAGCTTTTCTCCGTGAACTGTGATGTTTGACAGTTTATAACCTTCTTTCTTTAATTCGAACCAGTAGTTCCCGAGAATAACACATTGATGGCAATGCTGATTTTTTGACCAAGTAATAGGACTGCCCTCTGGTGATGATGAATTGATTGATAATCAATCCGGTTTTAAAAAAAGTTTTATAGAAAAAAAACGTTGTGTGAACTACTCAATATAGTTTATCTAAAGCCCTATAGGAATTTGCTGAGAGACATTTTGATGACGTCACATTTTTTCGAATATCGAAATGTCAATATCGTTCCCAATATTCCAGAAAACACCTCTATACCCAGACTAAATATTGTAAGAAAAAATACATCTTACGAATTCTGAAACGTAACGCAATAAACTCTACGTGACGACGCAAAAAATATATTTTGCGAAGAAAAAATTATGTTTGTCACTTGTTTTTGAGGCAAGAAGTTATTTTTTGATGAAAAAATAACAGGACAGCTAGAAAAACAGCTAAGACAAGTTCAAAACAAGCGGAGACAGGGGATAGGGTAGTATCGGATGTCGTTGGACAATGGTATTTTTAGATAATATCTAGGACTAAAATGTTTTGTGAAAGCTTCATAAAAGGTTTTCGCATTGAAGATTTATTATATTGTGTGGGTTTAATTGTATGTGACAAGAATGTCTTTTCAGAAACGTGGATGTCAGTATTATAATAAAGTAGAGTTTCCGTAATAAAATGTAATGTAAGATAGTAAACACGGATTATCACACGGGTTTGGTGGTTTATTTTTCAGCGAAAATCAATTCCTACATTAATCTTTTCTCAATTTTTTATTTATTTGTGTTACTATTGACAGGTGGCACACAATTAACAAGCTCACAACCCAATCAAGAACTCAAAAAGCCAATAAGATTGCTCAACTAACGAATATCCAGTAATTACGGCTGTTATTCCGCCGGTAGTCCTGTGGCCCATAAAGGGTTCCAGGCCATTGAGCAGGCCGCAACGATAAATCACCGGTACATTACTCCTGAACGAAGAGACATGTGACGTGTACAGGTAGACAGGGACGGAAGGTTAGGA
Organism: Agrotis segetum; assembly: GCA_036375495.1. NCBI lineage: Eukaryota > Metazoa > Arthropoda > Insecta > Lepidoptera > Noctuidae > Agrotis > Agrotis segetum. The sequence continues at coordinate 1,162,997 of JAQSVV010000586.1, read as the reverse complement.
AGGAAAGAGAGAGGGCAGTATGTAATATTCTATTCGTTAATTGGGTTGGAGATTGGTTGAAAGCTTTATCGATACGGGATACGCTTTTGGGAGGCAAAGTGTGATAGTTTAATTATAATGGAAAGAGAAAGGGCAGGTTGGTTCTATTTTTGAAATATTGATGAGAGGAAAAATGAAAAAAGATTTTTGTTCAATCTAGAAAATGGCGGTAAAGTTATTATGCCATATTTTAAAATATAACAATAATGTTCTTTCATCTGGTCTTTGCCAGCCCGACTGTGTGAGTTAATTTTTTTTAAATCGTACCTACCTAGAATGTACTTCCTAGGGCCGCTTTAGACAATGTCCCAACCATGTAGTTGATCATCATCATCAGCCTATATTGTTTCCACTGCTGGGATACAGGCCTCCTCTCTGTGAGAGGGAATGGGCCATAATCCACCACGCGGGCCCAGTGCAGATTGGTGACTGACACATGTCTTCGAATTTTTGGTTCTAGGACATGCCGGTTTCCTCACGATGTTTTCCTTCACCGTTTTGAGAGCAGTGGTGATGAAATAAATTACACAAAGTAATGCGTCTGGCGGGGTTCGAACCCACGACCTACAACTCGTAAGTCGGGACCGATACCACTGAGCCACCACTGCTCCCATGTAGTTAAACTGTAAGTTATTTTTTTTTAAACCGTTTTTTTTTATTAAAATAAGTTTTTGGGTAAATAAATATTTTGATCTCATTTGAGTTGAGCCTTTTTTTTAAGCGTGTAATCATCCAATGTGTCTCACCCAGGGTGGGACGGAAGGGATTGTTAGACTTGTACTGACTAAAATCCACGTGATCCTTCATTAGGCTTTACGTTCCAGGGTCACTGATAGCTGATTACACAGTCCCGCGTACCCAGTAGTAACTGATTTGAGCCTGAGACAATGTTTTCGTAAAAAAGAGACAAAAAACATGCAAACATAGTCTGTTGCTAAAATAAAACGACTACATAAAAACTTTTTGTAAAAACACCAAAACATTGTTTTGCTCATCGTTTCGCCTTGAACTAAAGCGAAAATAACAAGAAAATCACCATTCCTTTTATTAAGAACACAGCCAGTCCACTCGACTTGCGCCATTGAAAACAATCGAAGCCGACTTGCTGGACGAACGATTGGCAAAGCGCAGCTTCAGGCAGACAATATGTCTTTTGTCGCTAACTGTACATAGTCGAGCGTTCCATTGTAATGGTAAACTGCGCTAGATTGCGACGCGGCGACGACCGCCATTGCCCCCTGAGATTATACACCTACTGTGCTCGACTGTACCGCGTAGATAGGTGGAGTGGGCTGCGAGTGTACCCTGAGGACTGCTTGATTGAGGTGTTTAAGGCTCATTTGTTGATTTCCAGTACTTGGGACAATGACAGCCTATCAAATCAAGCTATTTGAAAAAAAAAAACGTGTAGCACTCGGGGACTGCCGCGGTAATGCTATTACATAGCATTGTTTAATAACTTAGCAATTTTTTATTTTAGGCTATGGTCAGCCACGTTAATCAAGTGAAACGTCAAGAAAAACAAACACCGTGCCGAAGTCTGCCGAACTGAAACGACGCGGCGACGTTAGACGATGGTGGGTGTTAGGTTTATTTACGTTAGGTTTCTTTTCGTTACAGAATTTCATGTAAGTATATTATTTTATCTATTATTTGAATTGTATAATGAGTAAATTAATGCGATGTGCGCTGGATTGAAATATTGAAATTCAAGTCCTATATACCTATGTCACATAAAGAAACAATTCGGGTAAACGCTCATTCAAGGAGAGTAACTACATCAGTGCAATTACTAATCAAGGATTCGACTCAACCAAGCACTGGCATCATGTAAACGGGTCGTAAGATGCGAGCGATGTGTGCCTCGAGTGTTAATACAGTTAGAGACGCAAAGCTTTGACTGCAACGTTGTTGGAAGCAAGAACGTTTTGTTTGGCTCAAAGGGAAGATGAAGTAAATGTTTGTTTTGTGGTCTCTGGAAAATAGAACATACCCTATATTGTCCTTATAATGTAAACATGCTAATAATTAGTTGAACACTAGCTGTGGCTCGCGGCTTCATCCTCGTTTAATTCAAAAATTTATCCTGTGCAGGGTTAATCTTTTAAATTGACCAACAGGGGTCTATATCATCATAATCATCATCAGCCTATGTTCCCACTGTTGGGACATAGGCCTCCTCTCTGTGAGAGGCCATAATGCACCACGCGGACCCAGTGCGGATTGGTAGACTGATGTCACAATGTCTTCGAATTTTTTGGTTCTAGGACATGCCAGTTTCCTCGCGATGATTTCCTTCACCGTTTTGAGAGCAGTGGTGATGAAATAAATTACACAAAGTAATGCGCCGGGAGGGGTTCGAACCCATGACCTTCTACTCGTAAGTTGGGACCGATACCACTGGGCCACCAATGCTCTTTAGGGGTCTATAAGAGATACGAAAAATACTTTCTTAGGAACCTTTAGCTCTTTTTGGATGTTAGTAATTTTGTTTTTTTTTTTGGCCAAGCGTAAGTTGTTCGTAGCTTCTTTTCACTAGTTTTTAGTTTTTAATATAAAAAAAGCTATTGTCCTAAAAGGTTTCTTTGTATTTCTTACGGATTTAGATATCCCCTTTTTGGCCAATTTAAAAGAAGGACCTATATTTATTATTACATCTGGATTAACTGTAGAAGAATAGAATGAAGGTAGAATGTGAAACTCGTTGCTCAATAATAACAGCGGCAGAGGTAAATCTTTAAGGTAAAGCCGCGAGTGTCGAGGTTGGTCTATGGATGGGTAACCATAATATATCATAGCCAGGTTCCTCCCTGTCTCAGGCAGCATTTCAAACCATTGGTCCCGGTTGGACAATGTACATCTTTGACAGTCGTTAGTAACAGTCAGAAGTTCTGAAGTCTGATAGCCAGTCTTACTAAGGGGTATCGAGTCTGATAGCCAGTCTTACTAAGGGGTATCGTATTATCCAGTTATTGGGTTGTGGAGGTCAGATAGGCGGTCGCTCCGTGTTAATTAATTTCATTGCAAACAAAAAAGGGTCCATTATATCTATTATTTCAATACAGTTCGACTTAATAGATTTGAATTTATTAATGCTATCACATTCTTACTACAAAATTAAAATACTTTGAAACTCAATTCCAGGAGTATTTCGTTCAAACTGACAAATACAAAGTTGGAAACCACAAAAATACTTGATCAAAATGTTATAAACACCAACTATTTTCATTTTCGAAGGGGTCACACATTATTGTGGCACAAACAATGGACCAGTCGTGCGAACCAGTTTAATATGTGGTGTGAATGTGTAAATTTAATAGGAAATAGATAGTTCAATAAATCTTCAATATTAGCTATTTGCATACAGTATCAGATGGGGCGAGTGATGTACGGGCTAATTTACCCCCAAGCTTAATATTATAAACATGAAAGTGAGTTTGTTTGTTATGCTTTCACGTCTAAACGTTGAAACGATTTTGATGAATATATTATAATATATAGGGTGACTGGCAATTAGCATACGATACTTAAACACGTCATTGTGCTCATGATAACAAACATTATTATGCGAGTAAAGCCGAAATCGTAAAAAAAATATCAGTTGTTCAGTACATTAGGCAAACATAAATGTACTGAACAGATTTTTTTTCGCGAGTTTAGGTTTGTTCCCATAGTAAAAGTTGTTGGTTATCATGAGCACAATCACGTGTTTAAGTATCGTACACTAATTGCCAGCCACCCTATATAATGTACATTTTATGATCGATTTCATATTATACATAATCATAAAAAAACTGTATAGATTACATAATTATTATGGTGCAGAGATAAGTGGGTGAATTTTAGATATACACATTAAAGGTAAGGAGCTAGTTTTCAATAAATCCGGGTTTGAATGAACATATTGTGTAAACACGGATGAGATGAAAGAAGTAAGTTACGTTAATGCGACGGAATGAGCGACTCGCTGTCCGATCATGGACTATGCCTATGCCCATGTCGACGGCGCGTCGTGTAAAAAAAAAACATAAATAACACAATTGCGAGTAGCACAGTTGTCGTTTTAAACTATAGTTAGAAAGCTTCATATTATTATTTTGTAACGTTTTTTCAATTAATGGTTTTATGCCTCAAGTGTAGCAAAACTGAATGGTACATTTATATTCGAAAATATAGCAGTAAGTTTCGTATTAGCTTTAACCTCAATAAAATCAATATCTAGATATATAATAAAAGAAAATTTATGTACTCCGTAAGTAAACAATATTCCATCCAATTGTTCATGCTCACATAAATTTGAATAAATTTCATAAAATCAGAATAAAATTGATTGAATTAAATTTTGTTGAATACTGTGGATTTTATTAGGAGCTTCAACTCAATCTGTATATTGATTGATTAATTATTATTATAAAGTTTTTAGGGTTCCGTAGCCAAATGGCAAAAAACGGAACCTATAAATAGATTCGTCATGATGTCTGTCTGTCTGTCCGCCTGTATTCACAGCCACTTTTCTTTTCTTGCTGCTACGGAACCCTTTATGGACGTGTCCGACACGCACTTGCCTGGTTTTTTTTCTTATATTATCTCCCCTAACAAAAAATATGTCGATTTTCCCAAGTAATCCCAAACTTTTTTTGATGTGTGACCTATTGGATTCGAAACTGTTTATAGTTTTAAAAATAACTAGTAAGAGAAAAAGAAATCTATTTATTGGTAAATAATAATAATATTCAAAGTCAATGTGACATGCAATAACTTGCAGTGTGTGTTTTAATAATTATCAACTCTCACTTTAGCTCAACATTATCAAATTTACACTCAACTAACTAGCACAATAACGTAAATAAACCATGTAACTTTATCAACAGAAATATATCAAAAGTATTGCATGTCAAAAAATGTATAGTTATAAATATAAAAAGCAACTTTAAGGCGCTCTCTCACCGCGAGCATTTACCTGTGTAACGTTACAGATTCGAGCATTTTCATCAGTGAAGGAAGAGAACACAGCATTACAATGCGCACATTGTATCAAATCTTACGCGAATGCTCTTCAGTCAGGGAGCTAGTGTTGTAATGTGTAATGCTCAAAGTCGAGTTTATAATCTTGCATTACACGCGAATGCTCCCGGTGAGGGAGCGCCTTTAGGCGCGGGCCACATAGAAAAGACGCAAGACGAGGACGCGTCGTGGACGGGCGACTCTTACTTTGTGGCCGCGTAAGAAGCAGACGGGGCGGAGACATATGTCTCTTCGGCGTCTCTTTCATACAAAATATATGGAAGCGTCGCGACGTAAAACATACAGAAGAGCCGGGCGCGGACGCGACTCTCATACATTTTCGCCCGTCCGCGACGCGTCCTCGCCTTACATCTTTTCTATGTGTCCCGCGCCTTAAAGACAAACAAAATTCCATACGGAGTTACAGGCCACTTTGTATTCCGGTGAAAGCGGGGAACGTCACCCATTCGATAGCAGTCAAACGTTGTAGACAGATCGCGAATGCTGGGACAGTTTATGGTATAAAAGAGTTCTTTTTTAACTTTATTGTGCCTGTATTTTTAGGAAAAGTTTATGTTTGTTGTAGTTTAACTATGAGAGTTGCTGACGTCATATCATGACGTCACTCACCTCATAATAACGTAAAAATAACCGTAACTTGATAAATTACAATATCAAACTTTAGTTTGCATACACTATTTTATTGTTATACGTTAATTTCAAGTGATAGTCCGTTGATAGTCAACTAACTTTGGCATAATAGTTGTTATTCAATTAGATCCTAATTTATAATATTCGAATCTTAAAATCATAACTACTTCATAAATAAATTAATAATGACATCGTGTAATCGAAACTACAACCGTGAAATTTGTTTTTAAAGACATTAGAAGTACGTGATGTTATGTAGACCCTGACTAAAATTTTAGTTTAATGAGTTCAGTGGTTTTTCTGTAAAGATACGAGTATTATATAGGTGTAAGATAAAAACATCACTACGATTATAATTGAAGTTACATTAATATGTAGTAAACGTATTTAGAAGTCATAAAATTTCAAAGTTTATTACTTTATTTATCCTTCTCTTCCAAAGAAAAAACCACTGAACGGATTTGAATAAAGAATGGTACACAGATAGTTAATAACTTGAATAGGAAAAATGTTTTTTTTTAAATCTTTATTTAAAGAGATTTTTCGCCAAAGCGAAGGAAAAATGTTGGTTTCAGTATGACGTCCCCGTGACAAAACTGACAACATAACGCGGGCGAAGCTTCTAGCAACATTACAGCAAGTTATTCATAAACATGCACAGTCACACACATTCTACAGCTTAAGCCGCTTCTAAATCCTCCACCCAAATGAGTCCAAACCGGAACACACAGAGAAAAACTTTCCCGATTATTCATACCTTGATAAGGCCGCAATATCCGCGGAGCTAACACTTAAGATCCACGGGGGACTGACATTTAAACTTGCCGAATTCCATCCCCCAAGCCCTCAACAACGTCCGACGTTACTCGCCTTATCTACAACGTTGTACATTTACAAAGGTTTTACATATAAATTGCTACCATAGAAAGCACGGGAGAAAAACTGTGATAGCTCGCATGGGAGACCCCTTTTCGACACCTTGTTCACGACCTCGGGTAATGCTTCTTGTGAGGCGTCTTGCGTTGTGACCGAGTGAGCTCAGATCAATAATATAGTACCAACATAATTATTTAGACAGTTGGTGTACTAAAATATATGACTGCAGTCGCTCCACTTTACAACATACAAGAAACCCTTTTTAACCGACTTCAAAAAAAGGAGGAGGTTATCAATTCGACTGTATTTTTTTTTTTTTTTTATGTTTGTTACCTCATAACTTGCGACTGGGTGAACCGATTTTCATGATTCTTTTTTTATTCGAAAGCTGGTGCTTCCAGTGTGGTCCCATTGTCACCGTTTCAGGATCTGATGATTGGAACTTGGAGAAATCGAGGGCAGCCCTCAAATTTTATTGGCTGACACATAGTTTTTCGCAAATCTTAGGATGTAATTCAAGTACTTGCGTATGGAAATCATCATTTCATGTAGCTGAGCTGATGATGGAAGGTACAACACCTCAAGTAAGAAAATTATGCTAGTGTTCGCATATCTCCGGAACTACAAGTCCGATTTAAGTAATTCTTTTTTTCTTGTACTAGGTATAGTTCAACTTAGGGAATACTGCAAATTTCATCAAAATCGGTTCAGTAGTTTTTGAGATAGAGAATGAATGAAAGAGATGTTAACGATGTTATTACCGGTGCTACGGATTACTAAATTCTAGTGCTGAAGGTTGAATATTTAAACTAAAAAGAGTAAAATAAAAACTTTTTCAAAAAAAATGTGACCGCCTTCAAAAACAACCACAAAAAAGGGTAAAATAACCTACAAAACTTTTCTTTCGGAAGTCGGTGGCAAAAGAGACAATGAAATTAATAAAAGAAGTCACCGACTTCCGAAAGAAAAGTTTTGTAGGTTATTTTACCCTTTTTTGTGGTTGTTTTTGAAGGCGGTCACATTTTTTTGAGATATGATGTATGAAGATGTATGTAAGAACTGTCCGGCTCTTATTGGCTATAACTCACCCGGTGACTCTTTTAAATAGTCCTGTAAACTTCAAGGAACAGTACCCTTAGCACGAATTTTCACTCTTTTACTTTACGGCGTCTTTCCAGTATAATATTTACAGCGTTTTTGTATGAAAAAATGGAACAGCGCCGCTGGTGTGCGAAGAAGGAACAATTTTTTTCCTTGAAAATTATTGTCAGTTTGAAATTGTCAAAGTTCCAGTTTACTTTCAAATACCGAAAATTCGAGCTAGGGGTACAGATGTCATTTAATTCATTCGAGTGAGTGCCGACGCGATGCAGTGTCTCGTATGCTCTACCCCTAAGTTAGTCGCTGCCGCCAACACTCGTACTCGTATCGTTTATACGCGTGTGTTGTGGCCAAGCAGTGAAGGCCAGAAAAAGACGCTGAGCGACCAAGATATTTATCGCGTTTCGGTTATTTTATTGAAAGTTAGTTTTGGCCTTTTTGGTGGGGTTCGCTCGTTATGCTAAACTGAGCCTGTTGAGTTAATTAAATTCGTTAATTATAGATTGTAGTTTGCTAAGTACGACTAGTGACGATTTGGTGTTTGAATGATTATAATCTACAAAACTGTTACCGTTTTTTGTTTACGTAGTAAAATTATCAAATGAAACCTCCGGCCCAGGGTGGAAAGGGAGTTACTGTCAAAATCGTACTGACTAAAATCCTCGGTGTTCCTTCAGTAGCCTTTTATGTTCCGGGGTCACGGTTTCCTGATGGAGGTTCTGTCAAAACTGTAACCGTTTATACAGATAACTAAACCCTTTTACAACGATTAAAAGTAGATACTTTAAAACGCCTCTTATTTCTTTATCCACATACACGCAAGAAAGCCAGTTGTGAGTAATATGTTAACCAGAGTACCTAAATAAAAAAATAAAAAAAATATTAGACTGATAATTTCAGCACTACAATTATAGTTAGGTACCCTTGAATCTGGCACGTAGATCTAATCAAAAGAGTTCTCTCTTTTTCTTTTTTAAAACGCGGCAAAGGAATTTCAAATAACACAGGCTACCCTTATAATGTCTTTAGTCGCCTAAAAATTAGTCCAACGAACATTAAAATAAGGAATATTTTTTATCAGAATTCGCTTGAGTGATTTCTTTAGAACTTACGCTCGAAGAAAGTCAGTGAAAAACCTTTGGTTAGCGTCAAAGACCACTTTATTTCGGTCACGTAACCTTCGTTAATGAAAATAATAATTCCGTCATAGAATTAGGACGGGGCAATGTGCCTTTTTGCTAAGAAACCGAGTGGAGGTTTATTATTATCCGTTATTTGCCGTTCTGCTCTTATTTTTGGAGATAATACTTTTTTTGTTGAACACCTCTGCACTCTACATTATATAAGTATGGAGTTTCTTGTTCATTGTTCTCGATACGAAACTACCCTTGGGAATGGGTACACCCATTAATAATCAGAATCAATCCCATTTCCTTTAATTTAAAAAATCGCGTTCAAAAGTGCCTCTTTGATGGCCTCATTGAAATAAATGATTTGACGTCGACTTTGATTTTTCTATACAACTAAAAATGTTATCAATAGATGAGCGCAACCGCGAATCGCAACGAGTCGTGACTATTTGCCATCTACATAAAAGGCCGGCCGGCTTAAGACCATACAATACTATAATACGAAAAACGAGAAAAAAAAAAGGAGTTTTTGGCTTTATCCGTCGCGACCACCATTCTGTCTTACTTCAGCGGCAAACTGTTTTTACTGTTTTCCATCTTTTTTTTGAATGAGTTGGCTCTACATAACTTGTCTTATCTGTCATCGAGATCAAAACCAAATCCACATTACATACAAAAAAAAAACACTGAAAAAGTCACTGCTATTAGTTGGATGTCATTATCATCGTGGTTTGCCTTTGCAATCGTCTTCAAAAAAGCTCCATTTGAATGAAACATTTGACACGAACACGAACACGAACAACTCGAAACGTGAATTTTGTAGATAAGATCAATAAATACGAGTGTGTAAGCAATTCATTTATGCAATCTGTAACACAATGCTTCAAATTGTCGTAAATATTTTTCTCATTGTGCAGTTGACAGTGAAAAGTTTCTGTAATCGTAATAAGGATTGGCTGCTTTACCCGAAATCTAACTTCAGGTTTCACTCATTTCTTCACCGTCAACGGTATGGGTACGGTTTACCCGAAAAATCTGATTCTCGTGACTGACGAACAAAATCATTTATACATGACATGTGACAAGAACAAGCAAGGCTTATCCGACGGTTATAACTTTGATTTTTTAGAATGTTGAATATAGAATTTTACGGTTCTTTTAGAATTTTACGGTTAATCAGCTTATTGCTGTGAGCGTGTGGGTGTACATACTAACTTTGAAAATAGGTACAACTGCGCATTTCTACAAAACACCTGACAGAACCACTTCCAGGCAGCTTATTAAATTAACTATGAAGGTGGAATGTAAAGGAAATTACACGTTCCTTTGTAGAGTTCTCGTTTATTCATTGTGAGCCTCTGTTGAACGATCTCATCGAGGTAAAATATGCAAAGAAGAAAATGTGGTCCGTAGTGGAAAAACCTGTTTATTTCAAGGAAAATAGTTGATGAATATTTTTTATTTTATTTTGACTGTAACCACTGCTGAATGTTCCTTAGGAGTCCTTGGTTTGTTTTCCATCCGATAGAATCAGAATAATCCTTCTATGAAACGAAGGCATTACTATCATTTACTTTCTAGGAAAATGTTCCTTACATTTTGCGGAAAGGTTCAATCCTCGAAAGGTACATTTTGTGAATTCCTCGAAAGGTATATTTTGCGAAAGGGACATTTTGCTACCTATGGAAATTTTGTAAAGCGACTTTTTTGATTGAGTCCCTTTTGTTGATACAAATTGCGTAAACAACATTTTACCAATTTCCGCAACAGACAATGAATTGATCCTCAGATGAAACTAAGATTAAAAAATTGGCTTATTTAACAGATTTTTATGGACATCACAGACTTGACCAAAACATGTCTCCAAAATGTTGCCAACTAAACAGACCTAAACTTTTCTGATATTTCTTATGGATTCCGATTCACTCCTATTCTGTTAAATCGACATTATGTCGACTAAAAAGAATAACTCTAAATATTGAAATAACAATGATCGATAAAACATGGTAGGTAAGTTACTATGAGAATTTATTTCATCAAAAATACATTTTACCTTAAAATAAGGTTTTGTTCTTTTTCTGAGTAACAAAACTCGCAGACTAAGCTTTTAGTAATGAAAATAGTACATCACAAGGCACATAGGTTTCCTGGAAATTCTCCGAATTAAATTAGGTCACACTTTTGGGAGAATGAATATTTTTGTTTCGCTTTCTGAAAAACGTATGTATATTTACCCCATTATATATTTTCAGACAAAGATTCTGTACATTATTTCGTCTAGTATATAGAATTATATAATACTAGCTGTTGAAGCAGTTTCGCTCGCGTCAAGTTCTCTCATGAGATCGCACTACCAAAATTAAGTTTTTTACGTATCCAGGGAATCAATATGTGTGCCAGTTTCATAATGAATCTATTTTAAAGTTTTTATGTGAAACAGTAACAAAAACCATCTATCCATACACAAATGCGAATATTTTTGAGTATACAAATGTTCGCACACATTTATTTCAATAACATTTAAAAATAGAATTTAATTCCGACCCACATGAAAGAACTTTACTTTTTTTCGTAGAACAATTTATTATTACCATAGCAAACGTGGGCGAAGCGTGGTTTAAGCTAGTATTATGAAGATGAAGCAAAGTTTTCATAACGAAATCTTCCTAATATTTTAATTCTATAAAATCCTATCAGATGTAGTCACCCACAGCGTCCATTGTCGTCGTCGCGGTCAAAGAATGACAGCGCTTTGTTCCACAGACCAACAATGAAGTACCCACGGGGACGCTCGCGTCACCGAACATTATTCTCTTTTTTGTCCACACATAGTTTTGTGTTGACCACTGTGCTGTTCGCGATACACTGTGGTTTGTTTTGCGGGTGACAGTAGGTATTTAGAGTTTGACTTTATTAATGAACTAGTTTATACTCGTGGTGTTGCCCGTATTTTATTGTTTCACGGGAACGTCATAACGTTATAAAAATATCCTAAACGTAGATGGGTCGAGGGTATGTCTTGGCAAGTTACCGTGCCCCTGGAATGTAAAGGGCGATTGAAGGAACAGGGTAGATTTTTAAATCAGTAAGAGTCTTACTGATTAACGCAGTAAATACTACGCTTTAAATGAAATAAGTAAATTCTGTGTGTAAGGCTTTAGATTCGAGTATTAAATCAGTGAGTGAGCATTACACCGAGCAATATGTAAAGATACAATTTGTGCAAATAATTTGTTTCTGTACAAAATGTAATCGGATTATTAGGTAAATTGTAGGTGAATGCTTCTGTAAAGGAGCGCCTTAAAATGAAGAGATATTTTTACAGTGATTAAACTAAAATGTTAATTATATTATGACTGTAATAAATAACATTTGAAAGAGTCCAAAGGTATCGATCTCGCGCGCGAACCGGCGACACCTTTAGATGGAAGAAGATCGAGCATCTAACGATACCAAAATTTTAAATAATGGAACGTTCGTTCTATCGAAATAAACTTATGTACCTGGTATATAACACTCTATGTAGTGACGGACCGAAATTTCGGTTTCGGTTTCTTTTTCGGCCGGTTTCGGCCAAAAAATCTAGTTTCGGCCCGAGTTTCGGTTTCGGCCAAAATATAGCCGAAACTTTGCCGAAACCGAAACCTGACGTAACTCAAGTCTTCATGCATTTACACGTGCTTGCTTGACGGCGCGGCGGGGCCCGGCGCTGTTCGCCACCGTTCATTTAATCGTGAGTTAAGGTTATGTTTTCGAGTTTACTGCCAAGAGTAAGTCTTGTATGTTCATGTAATAATAAAATATATTTAAATTTATCAATCGTCAAGGCAGAAAATATAGATTATGGCTCAGTAGAAGTTAAATAACATAGAAAAATAGCCATTTCAAAAGCTATTTGTTCCATAAGTTTGCCGTATAACATTAATTTCTAGAATTTGATCCTTATTAGCAACACTATCGAATGGTGTAATAATGTGTGGTTTTTTTTCCAAAATCTGCAGTTTCGATTCCTGACCAGCACTATTGATTTTTTAAATTCCAATGATGCAGTTTTCTTTTTCGACAAAATCGGTCTTCAGTTATCCTTAATTTTTGTATAATTATACACTTTTTCTTAAGTCAAAGTCAAAGTCAAATCATTTATTCCAATTAGGCCATCAAAGAGGCACTTTTGAACGTCGAAATTTAAATTTAAAGGGAATAGGAAGGGGAAGGGATTGATTCTACGCCCATTCGCTAAGGTAGGTTGTATGGAGAAGAATGGGCAAGAAACTCCATACTTACTCTTTAAAAAAAAAATGTTTTACAATATTTTTAACAGCGTTTGAAATAATTAATGTCGAAGCAATGTACCTTGAAAAACTAGACTAAAAATTTAAAAAATAATAAGAAGTAAAAAAAACAAACAGGTACATGGCGTTCACATTTTAACAAAATATTGAAATTACACAATTTACAAATATAATTTAAGTGTGTGAGCATTCAAATTTCAACCAGCTTGACTTTGTTTAAGCCCTACATTGTACTATGGAGCAGGACCAGCATGTTTCCAAACATTTTTATCTTGAATATAATCTTCTAATTTATAATATGCTTGTTTACTAAGGGTTTTTTTTATGTAACTTTTAATTTTTTTTTCATTTAGATTTAAGATTTCACTCGGTATTTTATTGTAACATTTAACACAGAACCCCATAAAAGATTTTTGTACTTTAGACAATCTAAAATATGGTTGATCAATTTTATCTTTATTTCTCGTATTAAAATTATTTCTGTCGCTTATTTTATTAAAAAGTTGAAGATTTTTCCTAACATGCATTATATTTTCATAAATAAATTGACAAGGCACTGTCATTATATTAATTTTTTTGAATAATTCCCTAAGAGATTCGCGACGACGTAGATTGTAAATTGCTCTGACAGCTCTCTTTTGCAAAATAAAAATAGATTCAATGTCAGCTGCCCGGCCCCACAATAGGATGCCATATGACATAATGCTGTGAAAGTAGCTGAAGTAAACCAAACGCGCAGTTTCGACGTCGGTTAACTGCCTAATCTTTCTAACAGCATAAGCGGCTGAGCTTAGTCGCCCTGCTAGAGATGCTATATGGGGGCCCCATTGTAATTTATCGTCTAACGTGATTCCTAGAAAAACTGTCTGATTAATAAATTCTAATTTTTTTCCGTTCAATAAAATTTCACATTCAAATTTAACAAATGTAAAAAAAAAAACCATAAAATTCTAGAAAACAATCGAAAATTTAAATGTTTTAATAAGTTTCGGTTTCGGTTTCGGCCGAAACTGAGACCTAGGCCGAAAGTTCGGTTTCGGTTTCGGCTGAAAAATCAGTTTCGGTCGGACACTAACTCTATGTCTATAAATAACCACATTAAGATGGTATCTTGAAAATTTTTCAATAAAATCGGCAGAAAATGAACGGAAGTCTTGCGGCCTCAACAACTTTGTTTACAGTTTAGTTACAGTCAGTTTTTATACTGTTTAATGACTGAACATGTTCATGATCTTAGTCTTATCTCAACTATGTTGAGGTTGGTATCCATTTGGACTGAATATAGCTGAACATCAGTATTTTATATAACGACCGCCTCCACAGTCTAATAACTTGATAAGACTGTTTTGTTTTTTTTTGACAGAACATTGCCTCACATCACTAGGGATTTCTGCTGTATCGTGGGTGCGTTTACAAACATAGAAAACTCACATACGTGCACACCTAGACCCGTAATAACTACTTGTAAAGCATACAAAATATTTTCACGATTTATTTTTTCGCTCCGCCGGGCTGGACACTGCTTTAAAACTGGTTGTCAGACTTTAGAGCTTCTGACTAACAGGACGACTGTTCAGTCATTTCTCAAACCAAACTCACAAAGAAACAATCTTAATATCCACGAAGGAAAGATAGCTACAATGTCTCTCAAGTAAAACACGTACATTTTCAGACCATTACCAGTCCTATACAATGTAACATTATGAAATTGACGCTTTAAAGGTAATTGTGCTCTGCATTGCAGGAAATAATACTGAACAATGTCGCCCGCTCCTCTTTGAGACATTTCTTACAAATTGCCGTTAAGGAATTTTAACTCATTCCTTTCAGCTTTTGTTTTTTTTTTTGTGCATTGACGTGAAAATTGCCAGACAATTTTCGAATATTCGAAGATTTTAGAAAAAGTTTTAGTATTGAAGTGTTAATTATGAAGATTATGAGGTGATAATATGCAGACTGTTTTGATATTGATAGGTGAATGATTGTAATCATTTATTATTGACTGCGGATCATCAGTACGAGCGATTCCGCAATAAATCCGATCCGAATCCGTGAAAATAAACGTTCCAAAGAAACCATAAAACTATATATATTTTTTATCAGATATTTAATAACACCGACAACAATATCCATCAATTTCCTGTATTATCACAAAACCGAATAAAATGCAATGCGAAAAACAATATTGGTCCAAGTGTAATTTATTTCCTCACCAGTGCTCTCAAAACGGTGAAGGAAAACATAGTGAGGAAACCGGCATGTCCTGGAACCAAAAATTAGAAGACATGTGCCAACCGCACTGGGCCCGCGTGGTGGATTATGGCCCACTCCCTTTCACAGAGAGGAGGCGTGTATCCCAGCAGTGGGGACATGATAGGTTGATAATAATGATGATTCTTATTTTTACGGATGCAGTGGGTAACCGCTCGCGCTCTAATTCACTAGGCTCATATTATTTATAAAAGTTTACAAAGAGGCACATAAACCATTTTTTTTATATAAAATATGACTGGCCATAAACAAACGCGTCCAATCTACATATGTGATAGTCGCGCGTTATCCGAGGTGTGGTGACATGTGACCACGTATTATTGAGTGCGGGTGAAAACAGTGCGGTGATAGGGGTGGTTTAGATGTGTTGGCTTTTTGATATGGAGGTTTATGGTTTCGTAGATAAGGTTTAAAATTGAGTGATCACTGACGTAATGATGAACAAAAGTTGGTTTATTAGAAGTAAGTTGTAATGGGTTCATATTTCAACAATATCTATATCTAAAATATTAAAAGGTAATAAGTAAAAAATACAACAAAAAAATAAAGCAGAAGAGATGTTTTACTTCAGAATTCGCGAGATTATGGAAATCTAGATCTTTTAAGTTAAAGTAGAAGAGCTTTAAATTATTCTCAAAGAAAATAAAAGTTAGTTTTATTCGTATATTTAAAACATAATTTACAACAGTAATACAAATTACAACATATAGCAACACAGTACAATCAACGTTCATCCACGAAAAACGTGAATAAATTAAAATAATAAAACAAATGAGCGAAAGCCAATCGGCGTTCCTGCGGTTATCCCGGTAAACGCAGGAAGCGAGCATGCAACCGCGGGTTCCGCAGCAAATTAACATAAAAATCACACGGTAAATGTTGAATTAAATGGAAGAAGTGGAAACGATGTCGAGTTTTTCGTGTGTTAAAATGTACGCTTGTTGGATCTGTATTTTTATGTTTTTGTTAAACTTTTCAGTCGAAAATGTATGCTCTCATTGGTAGTAATAATTTCGGGGAAAATGTAAGAGCAGGACCGTAACCCAATCGTTAAAGCTTTCAAGGTAAATACAGATCGCTAGTTTTTTGATGACTTTTTAGACAAATTGGCGTCCGTTTTTGCTGGGGATGCGTCTAGTTATGTATTAGTCATTTTTTTATTAACAGCCATTCGTGTTCTGTCCTTCAATCAAATTGATTGAGGGACAAAATTAAAACAAATCTGTCCCCTAATTTTCTTGGATCTTTCTCTCCCATGTTCGGTTCGAAACACCTGGTTCGAAACAACAAAAGAACTATGACTAGAAAAGAAGTGACTGCTAAAATGACGGTTATAAAGAAGAAGAGAAAATTGTTAGGAGTCATCTCGACCGACCTTAATTTTCTGCATTCGTTATTTTTGGTATGAAGGCAAATTGCAAATTGAGATTTAAGCAGGAGAAGGAAAACAAACAAATATAAAAATTTAAATCTCCAGAACAAACTACATTCTCTTAAAAAACGCTTACTAAACAAGAACCATTACCATACCATTTTATGGTAATCTGTGGTCTGTAGTCTATTCCCTCTAGTTTCACAAGCCAAGCATTTAAATGGCTCACATTAAAATGTTGTTCTTCAATCTATCCACGGGGTACCGTTAAGGGCTGGTAGTACTGTTAGCGACAACAAAAACACCGCAAAACAACATTAACATAGAAAGAGTGATTTTATAAACCGCGTGCGTGTTGTCTCAGTGAACATGAGACATTATAGGGTTGGCAAACTGTTGGAGAGGGAGAAATGTGCGTCCGAGAATTTTTTGAATATTTGTGGGATAGGGATTTTAAAATGGTTTAATAAAAAGGACACGAGAGCAGTGGTTGCTTATAGGAAAACACTGGAATTGTGAAACGATCGCATCTGTTTCGAAGACAGGATTGATTATTATGAATGTTAATGTTTAGATCACGAATACTTTCAAAGTGTTGAAGGAAAGAATCGATATATCCTGGAATTAATACCTCATACTCTCACAGAGAGCTAAATTGTGTTTCAATAATACTCCTATCCTCATCTTGCTGCGTATGTAAATAACGCATAATTGAGTCAATTTTGCGCTAGTAGTAAAAGTATCGGGCGTCATTATCCTCAACACATTCCTCAAAATTGAAAATTGACCCAATTACAGACAAGGCTGCATGGTAATGAACCAAAAGCACTTTTATTTAAGCAACTAGTGTTTGCCCGCGGCTTCGCTTGCGTTATTTTAGAATTTGAGAAACAATACGGATCGTGTGGCGCCATCTGGAATATGAACGTAATTGTTTTCTCGGCAACAGCTCTCTTCTGTTATTCGGGATGTAAGATACCTTATATCCGTGTCTATACTCCTGACAACGTATATGCTAAATTTTGGGACGATCGATTCAGTAGGTAGTAATGCGTGAAAAGGTAAAAAACAAACATACTTGCATTTTTATTATTAGTTTAGATCAATAATGTTATATCTAGGTACATAGTTTGCATAGGAAACGTCCTTATTTGAGCGACATTAATTTCAAAGAACCGTGTTTATTTTAAACATTAGACTATCATTTTTGGGTTGATTTACAGTATCGCTGCAAATTGAACGTACGATAGCATTGCTCTTCTCCCTTGCATTCCGCGTGATACCTAAAAAATAACGAATTATCTGACTCGATGAGTACAACTTGTCGTCGTTTAAAACAGAATCTATGCACTGGCTTGAACACCAATACAAAACATAAAGAAATACATTTTTTTCTAATCTTTAAAATTCCACACCTCGAAACAATTACAATTTAAAAAAATATCCAACTTACTACCTACAATTTAAATCAGTGTAGATTTATATCCTAGAAAACTATTGAAAAAAAAAATAGCAATAATTTAAAATCGCGAATAATATTGAAATAAAAGTATACACATTTTTTTTAATTATTTGAAACTCTCAGGACAAATATAAGAAAAAAGTGAAAAAAAGAAACAGCGAGATTTGATCCAGAGACCCCTTGCACGAAAGTCAAGCAGGATACCAACCAGACTGGCTAGTACGCTGACAGTGTTTTCAAATAGCGGTTCTTATACAAATGTCAACAATGACTGAAAATCAACATATTATAAAATTGCTAATCCCCCAAAGGGAATAGCGTAATTATACATATCCTATTAATAGAAGAGCAGTTTAAGGAATATTTGGGGAAAAATTGACTAAATAATATCCAGTGGTTTAGCTTCCAACTAAAAACAAACAGATAAAAACAACAAAATTTAAAATTGCTTATCTCCCAGGAAAAATAGCGTAATGATACATAGCCTATCAACAGAAGCATATTATTAGGAATATTTGAGGAAAATTTGATCGACAACTTTACAGTAGTTTAAGAGATAGATCAAATAAAAAAAACATAAAAAATTTCGAAAGAAAAAAAAAGCTGATTTGGCATCAGAATCGATCCCTTATCTCGAAAAAAATACAAAAAGAAAAAAAAATATTCAATGTACAGGAATGACAGCTCTACGATTTTATTATATGTAAAGATTACCACGTATCATCACATTCTTCAACGCCGCGGAATTACTCGTACCACGTCCTGTAACCAGATTGATCAATCCACTTTTTTCTAAACTTTTCCCTCGCACCAACCCTAAAAGCCATATAGGTGACAATGATATCTATGTGTGTGTAAACCGTCTATTTTTACGCGTTCCTTCGTAATATTACGTAAGCGTTTCTTTATGGAAAACTAGCTCCGTGACCCTTTTCTTACCGTTTCTGTCGTCAAATAGAACTCATACCATTCTCTTGATGTACCAGGATTTGGTGGCTGTTTTTCTTCCAATCTTTGTCTGGCAAATAACGCTGGCAGTTCGTATTTGATTGATAGTATATTGTTTCTATATACGTTTTATGGTACAAGTAGTGGGTGGATCAGGAATGTTATGGTTGTGTATTGGCTGATTATTGTCTTGTTTTGTATGATAAGTTTGTGTAATCTAGAACATTTTGGCATGAATGCTGCAAGGTTTTCGATTTTGAAATAGTTGTTTTTATATCTCGGTTCCTCTATCTTTTATTTTGTGACAGGTTATGTTAATTTATAACCGTCTTTTATGAAAGGTCACAACATTTTTCGAAAAATATTACACTTTGTTTAATAAAGCTTGAATTGATTCTGGAACAACAGAAGTGCGTCACATTATTGAAGACATTGTTAAAGCAGATTCGAAAAACACCTGAAACATGTGACTAATTTCCAATCACTATTAACTAAAACGCAAATGCGGCAAACCTTAGTCAACCAAAGCTAAAACAAAATAATATATTAAAACAATCCACCTACAATTTCGGTACACAAACACCAATTACAATTACAGCATAATTTACCCAGTCATTTTAATTAGGACCAAAACGCTGGAGTACTTATATTTCATTCACTCGGTTTAGTCTGACACCCGACCGTTTTCAAATAAGCAAGTTGGGGTGTAAGTCAAACGATTTAGAAAGTAAATTGAGCTCTTACAACCCCGAAGGGAATGTAAGACTTCCAATTTTGTTGCATAATCACGGGTGTGTGAGGACGAACGTTTCAAAGGTTTATTATTTCTTTCCTGTTTGTGATGTGGAATGTTTAATTATGTAAGAATTCCGTTTTGTTTCTTGGGTTTTTCACTCGATATATTTTATAACAATTTGGTGTAAGAGTCACATAATATTATGTTGGGAAAATAACTGGTAGAGCTTATTTTGAACGTACTCGTACCTATGTCATCCATTTCTGTACCTACATATTATGTATGTAGTAAGTGCTCTCAGTAAGTTCAGGTAACATATTAGTTACTGCACAAGTTCCTACGCCCCTTAAGCTCTTGGGTTTAAGATCTAGGCTTATATAGAAATTCTAGACCTAGAAACTACTAACCTTAGCTTGGCACTGTTCAAGATGAAGCTCTGTTGTTGTTTCACTTCAATCCTACCAAAATAAATTAAAATTACAGTGTCATAAAAGCCATGTCCATCGTCCTAACTCAAAATATAATTATTTTGCGTCTACGTAACCTACAAAAATATACATCAACAACCTTTTTTATCTGTTTGTCAAAAAATGAACAACATTCATTAAAAATACTCCTCAGAATCCGTAATGACGTATTCCAGTTACACAGTAGCGTGTCATGAAAGTCGGTGTAGTGTATTTGAAACTGTTTATAAACACACCCTTAGGCCCCTCGTTACCCCACTGTGCATTGAAATAGAGTTGTCGAGTATTTTGAACAAAAAAGACTTTTGAAACGACGCCGTAAATATCAACAGATACCGCACAGTGGTTTAGGAAAATTCGCCGGGACAAAATGCGAGACGGAAAGGAGTTTCGAAAAATGTTGGTGTAGATAAATTAAAATTTTTCGTGCGCTCTTCCTGTGGTGCGTAGTTGTTTTGTTTTTTAATGAAGTCGCTTATGTCATACGGTGCAGTTAGATAAAACTACGTTGGCTACGATATACGAGTTTTTCCCTTTTTGTACATTTTTGTGAAGAATATTACGAGGTTTTTTCTATATAATTCTACATCTCTGTACTAGTTGTTCCCCGTGGGTCCACCCGCTGCTCGTCTCTTATTAAACAAAGCGTGATCTTATACGGCCTTTCTCGATTAATTTGTGAGATAAGCGCGTTCCAGCAATCAAAGCCTTTTTAAAAACATCGTTCAAGAACATTTACATTATAATATTTTAAGCATTTCTGTTTGTTTTGATTTAAACAGTTTCTCAGCAAACAGACTGCTCTAAATTGGTGCCCTTGGCAGTTCCGCTAACTTAGAAAAGGGAATCTTGTGGCACAACATTATTATACATGCGTAACAACTATCTAACAATGGAAGTTATGCAAGTAACTCTAACACACTTCCTAGCAACTAGAAGCAAACCTAATTTCCAAGCTAACTTTACAGTAATCTCATGTGTATTTAAATCCAAACAAGAGCAAATAATAGATATATATGTAACAATAATAATATTTCACAAGTACATATCACACAACGCCATCGCCATCTAGTCCCAAGCTAAGCAGAGCTTGTGTTATGGGTACTAGACATCTGATAAACATACTTACATATTTCTAAATACATACATTTATAGATAGATTACACCCAGACACAGAACAAATGATCGTGCTCATCACACAAACTTTTGTCCTGGGTGAGAATCGAACCCACGACCTCCGGCATAGCTGTCAAGGTCACCAACCACTAGACCAACAGGCCAGTCCACATACAACAGTATACCACAGTATACATAGTTTCTCAACAGCCCTTAGAATAACACAGAACCATTAAGAAAACGTTGTTCTTGCTTACTGTACCCATTAGGCGTATAAAACTATCGTTAATCCCGCTCTTGACCCAAACAAAACCAATTATGCTTTCAATAAATCTTCGAACGTGTCCAATGGTCAACCCACGTAGTTCAGATAATATTCTTACAATTTCCTCCTTCCAAAATTACACGTTAATCAGCAAAATACATGATTGAAAATTCGTTGTCGTTAAAAGCAACATTTTTAATTTTATTATTTTCCCAATTTTGACTGTAAAATTATGTTGCGTAAACACAGTGCGTTGGAATTTCGTTTTTAATGGATTCTTTGACTTTTTGTTATTCTTTTGCTCAATTTTTGTTCTGATAAGGTTGACGTTCCTTTGACGGTTTAAAAATAATTTTCATGTTGCTATGGGAAATATGATGAAATGAAAAATGATAAAATTTCCTCTCTCTGACAACGAACTTTGATTGGTGATGTTTTAAATTAAAAGTTCGGAATTGCGAATGTCAAGTCTTTGCCGCAATGACAGACTGATGTGGCAATATAATTTTAATGGCTTTTGGACATACTGTAACAAGCGGGTAAAATGTCATTTGAATCCGTTGGTGGTCTTTAAATTACCAGTTTGACCACCATAACAAAGAAATAGACATTCTCTTTTTAATAAAAAAAAAAAGGTTGCACTCCAGGAGTGCCGGTAGAAGTGAAAACTTTTTTGTTACTATGTTTTATTTTTAATTTGAATGACGTCTTACTCATTTTCGATCAGGGTCACGTGACCCTGACGCGAGTTTTAAATTTTTTACCCATTACAGAAAAAGTGTACAACGCCGCTAAAGAAGTTTTCACTTCAAAAAAAATCTTTTACGTCATTTAAGTCTATTTATCCTTAAAAACAAACCTTTTATTCGTTTATTTCATCTTCAAAAACAATCTTCATCAGATCAAAGCAACCACAAAACAGATCTCGGGGAACCGTGTATTTGTTCCATTTGTTCTAAGATTAGGGGAGAGGAGAAAGGGCCGGGGAGGGGCAAAAACAAAGAGTTGCTTATCTTCCCCAGTGAGTTGTAACCTTCAACTAATGGAAATTGATTGCTAAGGGCGCAACTATTGGCCACTATTTTGTGCCTGGCTAGTAAGAAGAGAATTTGGTTGAGTTTGAATTTGGAATTAATAAGTTATTATGCTCTTTGTATCTGGGTTCTATTCCTGTATCATATATCTAATGAATGATTTATCTGGATAGGAAAAAGGCTTACAGTAAAAAATACGTGTCGACTTGAGAACCTCCTGTTTTTTTTTTTCGGTGGCTAAAAAGGGTTTGTTCAAAATGAAATCTCGTTAAATATTACGATTAAGAGACACTACCAACTTAAAGTAAACTAATGGTAAAGGTGCCAAACTCGTGAGCCAGCCTAGATCTAGTCTGGGCTGACTCAACTTTGACGGCATGGTTGGCGTAGCGACTGAGCGATCGACTGCTGCACAGTGTGTCGCGTGTTCGATCCCCGCACGAAACAAATATTTGTATGATCGACAAGTAGTTGTTTCGGGTTTGGGTGTTTGTGTATGTTTGTCTATGTTTGTAAACGCACCCACGATGTAGGAAAAAAATCTAGTGTAGGACAATGATTAAAAACAAAATTGAAAACACCGCTAAGAAAAAGATCTAAACGCAAAAAATATTTAATACACTAAATCGCACATGTTTGAGATATTTTACACACTAAATAGCAGTAGAATAAAATCCCAAAATACCTGCATTTAACCAACCACATGTGTAGCTTGCACGAGACAATATCGAACTATTGTATCGGCTCCAATGAGTCCATTCGAAACTATTGACAGGTCGAACAATCATCGGTTGTGTGACTATGTCAAAGGCATTGACAGGTTGATATCCAATAAATTGGAGTGCCTCCGACTGCAACCGACTTCTCCCGAACTCTCCCGAATAATTTCGATACGCTTTGATGTTCGCACCGCTTTCCAACTGTCATTTCATTTTGTCCATGTTCAACTTTGTTTCGTTTCTAGCAGAAAATTGTGCGGACATGGGATGGCCATTTAAAATATTGGCTGCGGTTGGATTTGTTACGGATGAAAATTAAAGTTGGGACGTGTTGGTGACGTTGGTTTTGTTGTTTATTTTGCTGTAGATATATTTATTTTAGTACCATGCTATCTTTTCCCCAGAGTTAAAAATTTTGGTGTAAATTACTCAAGTCTACCTAAGACTGTGGTGCTGGCGAAAAGATGCTGGGGATCCCCTGGATAGCACATCGCACCAACGTGTCAATCCTACAAGAATTAAACATAAAGACAAGGCTCACTACCATCTGCCTACGTAGGATTCTCGAATACTTTGGCCACATTGCCAGGAAGAATGACGATAACCTAGAATGGTTATTAGTCACTGGTAAGGTGGAAGGCAAAAAGCCACGTGGTAGAAGCCCAAGGTCCACGAAGCTCTGCGCTCGGCGGCAGATCGGGACAGATGGCGTCGCGTGGTGCGAAACAAACTCCTGCAACAAGGAGGTGGTCACGACCCTCAGCATTGAGGAAACCGATCCTAGGAGGAGGACCTAAGACTTGAGTAATATACTCACAGAAATCCAGTTTACCGTACAAATACTTGATGAGATGGTGGAGCACACGGTGCACCTCTCGCCCCTGGTATTGGTCGAGGCCATGCTATGGGGCGAGAAAGCATGGTTAGCAGGAGGCAAGCATGGAGGAGACGGGACGCGAGGGAGAGGACATCCTCCACCTCACGATCCAGCTGTCACCGGAGATGCCCACGAAAACAGACGTCGCGAAGCGATTTCGCCGGACACCGTACGCCCGGCATGCGGACGGCGACTAATGGTGACTTGCCGACCGATCATGGAACGTATCCGGGTCGACGGCGGATCGTTTTCCGACGGGGCCTTAGAGGACTCATTTATTGATGGTTTTTGCACGATAAAAATTATTTGATTTGATAATTTATTCATTATGACATCATTTTCAGTTACGGTAAAATTTATCTCTATATATGTGACTTAGGGCTGATTTGGTAACTCTTATCTGAGTAAAAAAAATGGCGGTTTGACAGTTTATCTTTAGAAAATATGTCAAACCGCCATTTTTATTCGTCAGATAAGAGTTATCTGACTATTGAAAAATCAACCCTTAAACAGTTAAAACAAAACAAACAAAAAAAGTTTAACATAGTTCTTTTTAAATACTTTTCTGTGGATTTGGAGATTTCTATCAAACCTTTCAGTTATATTTTTAAGGTCGAAGTTATAAAAAGATAAAATACATATTTTATTGAACCAACCAGCAATTGCAAATACATTCTCCCAAAAATCATTTTCAGTTACAACCTTTCAGTTCTATACAAAACTGGTCGATTACCACCAAAACAACATTGTATTATGTGTACCCACTACTAGCCTCTAGGTATTACGAAACAACTGCCAACAAACGTACCGATCTGTGACCAAGGCGTGGTGTTTGAGATTAGCCCCAGTGACAAACGGTTATAACAATGGGGGTAATGCGGCCGGACGTGTAAACCAGCCTTAGAGGCAGTCTAAACCCGGTCTTAGACCTACGTCCGGGATAAATTGAATTTACGGACGCCTCTCGTAATTAAGATTTGGGATTAAGAGTTATATTAAAACGTGATCGTTTATGAAATATGGAATGGAGACTGGATGTAAAGGGGTTGGGTATTACGCCAGTTCTGTTGACAATGATTTTATTTTCTATAATTATAACTGGTTGTGACCTACAAAAGACAAATAAGAGAAGCGGTGGCCCAGCGATATCGGCCTCGACTTACGAGTTGTATGTAGATTGTGGGTTCGAACCCAGCCGCCGCAATACTTTGTGTAATTTTTTTTCATCACCACTGCTCTCAAAACGGTGAAGGAAAACATCGTGAGGAAACTATCGTGTCTAAGAACCAAAAATTCGAAGACATGTGACATCTACCAACCCGCACTAGGCCCGCGTGGTGAATTATGGCCCAATCCCTCTCACAGAGAGGAGGCCTATGTCCCAACAGTGGGAACATTTATAGGTTGATGATGATGATAATCTATTAAAAATGGTGTGGCGATCTTTTTTTGGTTTGTAAGCATTTTAACGACAAAATCCGAGGAAGAAAGAAGAATGGCATATCTTTGAACCTATTATTGACTTAACAAGAGACGGACCAGAGGGCTGGTTCCTTTTTTGGTCAAAGAATAAGCATTGCCATCCGACGTGGCAATACTGCCAGTCTTCTGGGCACGTTTCCGGCGTTTGAGTGATGACAGCGATGCGGAGGAGTACTTTGACGCCTAAGTGTCTCTGTGTTTTAGTGTTTTTGTTTTTTTTTTTACTTAGGTATTTGGTTTTAGTTTTAGTTTAGTTGTAAATATAATTATAGTTTTATTTATTTTTATATCTATCTTTAGTTACCTGTGAACATATTATTTAAGTTTTATGAACAAAATAAAAACTTAACAAAAAAATAATATTCTGTCTTCTGTTTGCATAAATAAAAACTGGTTGCCTGGTAAGAATGGAAAAAATACAACTTGTGTTCACAATATCTTTTAAATAAGAAATTGTAGACACTTTGTGAAAATAAACAAGCTATTTCGCAACAAGAGCCTACTCGATTTCTTTTTTGTTAAAGAGAAAAGCTTTAATCTTACGCCATATTATAAAACAAAAGGTACCGAATAGGTATTTTAACGGATCATTATTCGCTGATATTAACACTTAGCTGCCTTCTTTAAAAACAATAAAAAACGATGAGAGCAATTTCAGTCTAGAGAACGTTTCAAATATACAAGAGCACGTAACTTCAAGACACCCTGAAAATAACTTATTATCAAAGTATGACATTGAAGAGGCACGGGGTCATGGTACACTGTACGGCGGTTTGTTGTATATTTGCCACAAAGTTAATTTGCCACATTTTTTTGAAACCTCAAACATTGAAAGTTAATTGGCTACACTCGATTTTGTTATTTTAAAACCACATAATTTTTGCTGAAAACGGCGACACCAATACCTTCATGTTCATGTCCTCCTTGTGCTTTCTATTCAGATTCTACATTTTCTTCTTTAGTTTAGCATATCTTATGGCCCCATTAATGTGTTCACAAGGAGGCGTCTTAATTACGCACACAGCGTGTATGCTCGGTTCTTACTCTCGTGTGCATGCATGAGGTACCTACAATACAGTCAAACACTGATTCGTTCTCGGTTAAAAGTGTTTCAGACCAGTCGACACTTTACAGCGATACCGTTGCGTGTTGCCAGCAATGTAGTTGCGCCACCGAATCGATTAAAAACAAACGTAGTGCGAAGGGTTTCGATTGAATTGTACCGCGGGTTTCGATACAAACGCAGCGGAATTTTTAGATTGTCTTTGTACTGCGAATGTCTATCTACTTTTGGAACAGAATAGAGTGAGTTATGGAGTTGCCTTGTCTCTCATATGGTTTTGATATTCAAATACAATAATTATATCAGTTGACAAAAGCAATGATTAGAAAAAAAGGGTTATGGTATGTTACTATCAACCATGCCGCAACTCTTTAAAAACTAAACTATTCATTTTAGGCTCAGCAACATGTGTGTACGTTAATCCGTAGATACACCTTCGACCCTCCTTACTAACGCTTCTTTACATACACAAACAAAATATTCAACCAAATTATCATAAATACAAACTTCATCACATAAATTCGAAGCCTACCTCACCTGGTAACTGTGGTAGTTCGATACAGAAAGCACTAAACGTTCGTCTCTTGTGTCCAATGCCGCAGGTGCTACTAACTATCGCCTCTCAGCCGCTACGCGCGCAATTTATAGTTAATGTGTGGACGCCTTAGTAAGTTGCTGTATCTCAGACTAGTCTGGGTGTCCTAAGGGTGTCGTGAAATATCGTCGTTGTATAATAATGTTGTTGTACCTGCAAATTGAGCTTTATAGATAGTGAATATTTTATAGGTCTGCTTTGAGCGGCTTCGTTTTCAATATTTTATAAACATTGAAAGCTATTGTCAAACAGACAGGCGAAGCAAATGCGATCTGAAGTGTTTTTACATTATTTGTAATTATGGAATTGTTTGAATCCAGTCACATAGAAAAGCGAAAGCGACCCGATAGTCTATGTGACTGGCTTCAAACAATTCCTTACATAACAAACAAAAACGTCTCACTTAGCGTTTGCCACGCCTGTCTGTTTGAAAGGCGTGGCGAACATAGCTTTAACGCATTAACGCATGCGAAGCGAAGTTCAATGATTTTCTTTGGGAAGAAATATTCGAACCGCGTGAAGGATTCAAACCTGCGACCTCCGAATTCAGTACATCCGACGCTCTTTCTAACCGAGCCAACGAGGTTCTTACCTACCGCGTCGAATTCTTCAATCCATTTCATAACGCGTCAAAGTGACGTTAAGCGCCATCTATTGCAGACCATTCCAATTCCTTCGCGAGCATGACTGCTTCGCAGAAGGAGGCGACCGCTTCCCACTCCGTCTCGCCACGCAGCATGGCCGCAACCAATGTTGTCACCTATCGCCTGCGTGAGGACACGGCAGTGCTCTGCCCAAACAGCGCAGTCCTGCACCGGATGCTCCACCGTGTCCTCCGGGCGAACTGGCAAGATAAAATTGGTTTATGAATTATCAGTTCAGATGTTACGGAGTAAGAGGGTAATCAAAACAATTTTTTCCTGCATATTAAATAAGTTTATAATGAGTTATTATAATTCAATACAATACAACAATACCAAGATGGATTGTGCTTTACTTTGCAAATAATACCTATAACCTAGTAATATAGTAACATCGCATGTGTTAATTAATATTTACAGTTAGTTATCAAATTTAATGATGTTATAAAGTTCAAGTAGCTGTAGGCAGTTACTCATCGACCTAGTATGTATAAAATAATGCCTACAGGTATGAAAATTTGTAACAAATAAAATCGAGCTTAAATGTTGTACTCGTAATTTTGGCCCAATTTTTGAGCACGTTGAAAATGTATCAGTGTTTAATTGCGAATAGTAACTGAATATTTTTTGATAAAGGACGAGGTTCTCTGTAACGAATATTCAATAACTTTAACTATTGAATATTCACTTATTCAGTCTTTGATTTTTTTTAACGTGGTAGAATCATCAAATGAGTCCTCCCACCCCGGGACCTATTCAGTCTTTGATAGATGAGAATTCAACCCGAATATTAGAGAGTAGTTCCTAAATTATATGAATTCACGTTACATTCAGATTTATTCAGTCATTCACAGTGTACAGACGTGCTCGTTAGCAATATTTAATTAACGCAATAATTGTGACCTTCTTTATTATTTTGCTAACTCCGACTTAAATTCTGAGTAAATTAAAATGGAAACATAGACAAAGTGAACAAGTTTTGATTGAAAATGGATAACAGCCCACGTAGTCCAGTGCAACCATCTACCTCACCAGCAAAAAACCGTCAATCTGACTTCTCTATAGAAGTTGCGTCCACGCCCGAGATACAAAAATGGATGTCGTCTATTGAGCAGCAGTTAAATGAAGTTTGCTCTATTGCCACGGATGGCAAACTCAATTCAGAGCAGAAATTGAAAATATCTAACCTAAGCCGTAAAATAGGATCAGGCGTCTCGCAAATGGCAGTTTTATATCAAGACCTGAAGCAAAAAGCCCACCAAGCCATGAATATCATTGATGAACTGAAAGAAAAGCGCGACCTATCTGAACAAATTTTAGAACTGAAGCAGACGATCAAGAACTCTGGTGTTACGGGGAATGCTTCATTTGCTGACATGGTGAAGAAAGGATCAAATAGTTTTGTGCGACCGAACAATCTGAGCGCTATTGCTATTTACCCAAAAAACGCATTAAAAACAAGTGACGAGACAAAAATTTTAGTACAACAGATCATACGCCCTGATGAAATGAAGTTCCACGTACGTGGAGTCCATAAAACAAAAAATGGGGGTGTCATAATCAGCACTGAATCAAAACAGGATATTGATAAAGTCAAGGAAGCAGCTCATCTGACGTTGTCTGCTGGACTCACCGTAGACGAACCTAAAAAGCGCCAACCACGGATTGCAATCGTAGGAGTGCCGACTTCTCTAGCCGATACTGACGTTTTCAAGTGCATTTTCGAGCAGAATGTAGCAGATATGTTTCCAGAGATGTCAATAGAGTCCTTTTTATCAGCTGTAAAGTTCAGCCATAAATCCGGGAAAAAAGATGCATTGA
The DNA here is from genome assembly GCA_036375495.1 of Agrotis segetum. Lineage (NCBI taxonomy): Eukaryota > Metazoa > Arthropoda > Insecta > Lepidoptera > Noctuidae > Agrotis > Agrotis segetum. The sequence goes on along the minus strand of JAQSVV010000586.1, from coordinate 1,133,035 downwards.
CCTGTAACTACATCATCGAAGTTCCAGCCAAGATCCGTAAATCCCTAATAGCTCAAGGAAGGCTTTATATAAATTGGACTTCCTGCCCTGTCAGAGATTTTACGCTAGTTACTAGATGCTACAATTGCCAACAATACGGTCACGCAGCAAAAACATGCAAAGAGGGCAAGTCATCGTGTGGACATTGCGGAGAAGTGGGACATTCCAATACTGAGTGCGCGAAAAAAACCGAAGCTCCTAAATGTGCAAATTGTTCGCGATTTAATAAGCCCAATAATCATAAAACGGGAGATGCTGAGTGTCCTGCTAAGAAAATAGCAGAATACAGGTATATAAACTCAATTGACTATGAGGGCGCATAGAACGTCACACTCTTGGTCAAACTTATGAGTTGATATACCTTACCTTGCACAATAGTTGCGTAACAACAACAAGGTGATGTGCTAGCCTACTTAACGATTTGGTGCTGTCTAAGCATGTGACTGTTACGTCGCTGGCTATTGAAAGAACAAATTACCAAGTGCACCTAATTTAACCTAGTTTATGTTTCTGCTGACGCTTATAATTTCTGTCATATTACATGTTTAGCTCTAAGTTTTAAGTTAATTATTATTTTAAGTATTTAGTTTTATAATAAATACGTAATCATATTCTTAGCGTAATTAGATATTGTTAACAAAACAACTTTTGTCGTACAAATATAATTATAGTTCCATTCGCCTGTGATACAGGTTTATCCTAGTACAGGCATACAAATTTGTGAGATCTTCATCGTAAAATTAAGATTAATTTTGTATTTTACCTTTTATTTCTGTTAAAGATTATTATTTATTTATTTATTCGTAACGCGTTCGGGGTAAAATCTGTAATACTCGTAAATGGATAGGTATTTTGACAAATACTCTTGCTAACACCAATGGATAAAAAAGCTCAAATATAATCCGAACTAATGCTAACTAGGTATTTAGTTAACATTAATGATAATTATTATAATCATGACGAACACTCGCAAAGCTTTAAAGTACTCGCGTTAAATTTTCATGATCTCTTTAAATAGATAAAATTGGATTATGTCCATACAAATATTTATGAAATGTGAGGACTACAAAGGTAGATTTAAAATTAGTTTTGGAGTTATGAATACATTTTAGTGACAACCTAAAATATTTAGTTATAAATTACTTGGGGTAAAACGTTTCTTTTTTTAATAGAAGCTTAGGTTTAAACATACATTAATAAATACATGTAAATATAAATTAATATTTGCTTTGTGTATTTTTCTGTGTTTTAAAGTACACACATCAAAATTGCGATCACTACACATAAGGATATGTATTAAAATAGAAATAGATTATTTTTGAACACCAAAATGTAACCGACTTCAAAAACAATCACAAAAAGTTCAAATTATCACACAAAAAACTTTACTTTCGAAAATCGGGACAAAAAGTCAATTAAATAAAAAATAAAATCACGTATTCTATTTTGTGGTTGTTTTTGATAAATAAAAATAAAGTCAACTATTTTTTTTTGTACACAATGACCTAAAAAAAACTACTGAACCAATCTTGATCAAAAATGTATGGGACTAAATGGCAGATTATACTGTATCGAACAAAAAAAAGAATCATTGAAATCGGACCAGAAACATCGGAGTAATCGGTGTTTTGTACAATGTAGAAAACTTTTTAGGCTTTTGTCGATTTTTCAAAAAGTGCTAGGCCCATTTCAATAAAATTTAAATGGGATCGGAAAGTATACTCTTTCCAACAAAAAAAGGTTTTTTCAAATCGGTTGTTAAGAGGAAACAGCACGGCCGTTTTTCCATACAAACGTAGTCCCCTGTTTTCTCCCTGGATAATGCCAGTAGAGCAATATTTTTTTTACAAAAAATCTATGATCACTAGTGGCATGTCTCTATGTTTTCCTTTTTTCCATAAATTAATTATTAAAAGAGATATGAACATTCAAAATCCTAAAAAAAATGGCTAGATTTTCCGCTGTGTTCAAATATCCAGAAAACAAATTTGACGAGATTATATAAAAAAAGGAAAACATAGGAACACGGTCAATGCCTTTCTTTATTTTTTAAAGAAAAAAATAGTGAAATCGGTTAAGTTTTGGAGGAGTAATCAGGGGACTACGAATCGTTGATTTTGTGCCGTTTAATAAGGTATTTTCGGTCCAAGCTGCTGTTGTCTCTATCGCGCTCTGTAACTCTGTTGTGGGCACTGCGCGACAGCAATAGATTTTACAAATACCTATTTTTCAATTCTCCAGCCCTTGCTGTTTCCTCTTAAACGACGGAGTTATGCCCGAACATACATAAAAAAAATATACAAAAATCTGAATTGAGAACCTCCTCCTTTTGGAAGTCGGTTAAAAATAAAGTCTACATTAAAAATCCAGGTTTAGATCGAACCTCTTTCTTCCATTTCGGTGAGAACACCTGAGTTATCGGGGTCACAATTCACTCATCGTCTCGAAAATACATAAATCATATCTCAAAGTAATGACTCGACCACTTCAATTTCTCTATAATATACTTCTTCGCTTGTATTTCTATCCGACTGCCCTAGATAGGTGACGGGCTTCGATGTTTTTCAGTTTTATTTCAGTTTATACCATAATCTAACCAGTCTCTTTTTTTTTAAGTTGGCAAAATCATCAAATGAGTCCTCCCGCCCTGGGTGGGGCGGAAGGGACTGTCAGACTCTTACTGACTAAAATCCACCCGTGTTCCTTCCTGTGCCTTTAACGTTCCGGGGCCACGTTATCCTGGGTTAAGAAAAAACCCGCGACCCCAGCAGGCATTTGGCGCGAAACACGACGCGCCACCGACCCGGGCTTGGTCCTTGGTCGGTCGGCGAGCTTCCCATCACTCACCGTCCGCAAGCCCGCTCCGCCGCTGTGCCCTCTGCTGATCAGAGGGACACGCATTGGAGCGTCCACACGACAGGCTATTCGCATACGGGCAAAGAGATCAGTGTGCAGCGGCCCGAAAAACTGGTCTTTCCCCCGGACGTATCCGAGAAGGAACTCCAGTCCACGGGCGCACGTGGAGGTTTCCTGTCTTAGCACCCCAATCTAACTAGTCTAACTAACATTTTAATTTTGAATGTTTTTACCGATGGATTTTCCAAGTCTTTTCAGAACGGCAGGACAGGTGGCCCTGAAAGCGTGAGTAGATAGGCTGTGAGAAATAGACAGATTATATCTTCTATAACCGAATACATCTTCTAGCACCATCTCGTTCCCTGACCACTCACTCTTTAAGACAGGTAGAAAAAAAAAATAGCTCGGATTAAAAATGGTAGGTGATAAATTTTATTTAAAAAAATATCCCTCAATAAAAAGGACAATTTAAATAATACCGAGGCGTTACCATAAAAAAAAATCATGTGAAACCGTGTGGTAAGTATATTTTTGTTTTAAATCTACATTTTTAACTTAAATGCCCAAAACCGAGAACAATCACTTGTTTTGGTAAATTTTACCAAAATCAATAGGTAATTGAATAACCAACTTTCTCTACTAATGTCTAATTACTACACAGCACTCTCAACGCGTCATATCAATCGGAATGTGACATAGTGTAAGCATAACGGTTGTTTAATTTTAATTTGTGTAACTAAATTTATATGGGTCAAAGACCTGAAATAAATGAATTATTATTATAAACAGACTATATACTAAATCTTCTACATCCTATTAAGGGGGATGCTCCAGCCAGCCCGCGAAATTCAAATATTTTTACGTTTTTTGCAATTTGCAGGCCAGTGACATGTTGTAACTTTATAAATATATGAGTTGCGGTAATAACAAGTATAATTTTAAATATAAAAATTATCAAAAAATTCGCTCCATCAGCTCTCACATAGAAAAGGTGCATCGAAGTTAGATTTCGGAGATTTTAACATGATGCAGCTTTTCTATGTGAGAGCTGATGGAGCGAGAGATTCTAAAAAAATTTGAATTTCGCGGGCTACATCGAAGCAATCACCTTAATATTATAAATGCGAAAGTTTGTGAGTATATACTTAGTATGTAGGTATATTAGTTCACGCAAAAACCACTGCACGGATTTGGCTAAAATTTGACACATACATAGTTTATAACCTGGATTAACACATAAGATCGTTTTTATCCCGATTTTATGTCCCCGTGGGATAATTTTCGAGTTGTAGCGGGTGAAACCGCTGGCAACAGCTAGTATTATGTAAACGCGGTACTAACCTATTTCCCAAGTAATATAAGGCCATTGTTTAGTCGAAACTAGGCATGTAGCTCATCTAGTTTGACACGATAACTGGGACAGACGCCTGTGGAAATACTAATTAGCCTGCGAGATGTGTTGCTGTTACTTTCAAGTACAAGTTGTGGGAGACGGTGGAAAAATGAAGCGTTTACGTCATGTGTATTGAAGCGTGTGAATATTGACTTGGTTAATTGGTATTAGACTGTAAACCAAAGAGAGTAACGCGTGTTTTTGATTGCGCTGTGTTCTAGGAATTCAACACGAAGCGAAGCGGCACAATTCAAAGCGGTGTGTGAAGCGGCGGCGCGCGGCGGCGAGTCTGTCCTGTTGTCCTGTGTACGTGACACCCACAGCTTCCAGAAAAAGGCATTGCACGAGTTCTCGCGAAACAATCCAATCAACAAATCAAATGAGGCCTTACCACGAGCTCTAAACGCGATCCAGTTTAGGCTGTGGGAAAGAGACAGAGCTATACAAGTTGTCTAGCGCCATCTCTTTCCCACAGCCTAACTCTGCCAGCCACTCTGATCGCGTCCGCTTTGCTTCGCCTGTCACCGCAATTCTCATTTCCATTTCTCTTTTCTAATTATAAATAGACTCTAAGATTCATTTCCTAAGTTCAGATACTTTGGTTGCGGGACTTACCAAATTATCGTGACCCTGGAACGTAAAGGGCTATTGAAGGACACCGTGGATTTTAGTCAGTACGAGTTTGACAGTTTCTGGACACTGCCTAGGGTGGGAAGACTCATTAAATGATTTTACCACGAAAAAAAACGTTTTGGTGTTGTGACACAAATCAATTTTTTCATCATCTTTATCAGCCTGCAATGTTCTTTGAGCTGAGACACAGACATTCTCTATAAGAAGGAGTGGGCCATAATCCACAGCGCGGAACTTTTGGGGATATAAACATTTGAAATACTCAAAAGACAAAACCCTCTTCATAAAACTACTAACCATCACCTCAACGCTATACCCTGAACTATGAAGTAAACTTTTGGTACCAATAAAATCAGCAGCACTCGATCACGCTGCTCACAAAATATATTAACGGTGTTCATATAAAAAGGCTGAGGTCTTATCGGCACGAAGCAGCCGTTTGAGGCAGGGTCAGTCGAATAAATATGGATTAACCAGAGGAAATATGAGAGAACATAGCAGGAATAAAACCCTTGTTAGCCCTTACAGTACAGCGGCGGTAATAATATGCCGCGAGCCAGCGTGTTTTTTTTTTCGTAGGGGAAGTTGTATTTGATTTTCTGATAACATTGTTGTACTGATTAGCCTTTTTTTTTAGCGTGGTAAAATCATCAAATGAGTCCTCCCATCCCGGGCAGGGCGGGAGGGACTGTCAGGCTCGTACTGACTAAAATCCACGGTGTCCTTCAATAGCCCTTTATGTTCTGGGGTCACGGTAATGAGATAAGTCCCGCCACCCGGTGTATTGATTAGCTTCAAAAATCTTTTGACGTTAGATGAAATTAGCTGTTTGCCCTACATTTGCCCCTTTCAAGTTTTTATGCAAAATCAAGTAATCTATAACAAGGCTTCCAAATACATATAGCCGTGCAGACAGCCGTACGACCAGTCGTATCGCTTGCACATTTTAGTACCTAGTAAAAAACTAGTCAAATTGTTATTTGGACGGTCGATTTTTGCCACCTGACAGGTCGTATAGCTCAATAAGTTAAAGGTTCAGGTCAAGATTAAAGTTCATCCCTGAACTAAAATGCATCAAAGTCATTTAGGTGTAACCAACTCGTATAGGTAGAATAAGTTCTACAGAAATTGTGTTACTAGATAATGGGACTTGAGTTTTCATACTGTTGTGTAGTGTTTGTGTAGTCTACTCTTCATCACATCCCAAAACTGTCAGTGACTCACAGTGACCCCATGTGTATCTGACAAGGTCGGTAAGAAGGTCTGCTTAACAGGGTCATATCGAGCTAGAGGGACAAATTTCACTTCACTCTTCTTTGTGTGGGGATTTCCGTGTAGATTAACTTTTACATTTTTTTTTCTTTTTTTAGCGTCGTAAAATTCTCACGTCGTGGAATTCAAAACAAAAATTTGCCAAATTGGTCCAGCGGTTTTCAAGTTTTAGCGAGAATAAAGAACAGAAATTGATTTTCATAATATAGATAGAAACGCCTTAGGTACTTTACACGTAACTAATAACAATCATACAAATTCTTGGATGGATGATACTCAATCAATCCAGCATGGTTGAACGGTTTTGTATGAAATTCGGTATACAGATATAATTTATTATCTGTTTTCACACAAAAATATGATTGATCCGGTACCACTGTTCCGTGGCATGTTGACTACCACGCGCCGGGGGCGCCACGGGCGGACTCAAAATTCCTAGAATCCTATTCACAGCTATAAAAATTCTCCATTTTTTGAGCTTCAAAATAACGAGAAAAAGACCAACACGAAAGCTTGAAGCGAGAGTTCTTGCTCCACCTAGCTAGACGATAAACGTGGCACAGAATTATTCGGTTTACTCAGAGTCTTGCTTGCAATTTGTACAAATGTCACTAACAAGGACTAAGTTTGAAAGTTGAATGTTTCCAAGAAGAAGTAGGTTTAACAAAGTCAGTTATGTTTTTGAAATATTATTATTATGTTTTCAGGTGTTTTTGGAGTTGAATTCAGCTTGATTTTTCGGGATTCACATCTTATAAATTTTATTTTTTTAGTGAACTGCATGAAGTGGTTCATTGGTTTAGTGATTGTTCACGGTCTCGGTTTCGATTTCCAGGTCAGGCTAAGTGTTATAGTGATTTTGCACTACGAATTTCGAAGAAGCAGCCACGGAGTCGGCATTTGTGCCCGGTTCATGTCAAATGGGCTACTATTAAGTCCTACACTTCTGCCTGAACCTTAGGAGATCGCATATAAGAAGTTTTGTAAAGTAAAATTTGCTACATAGGCATATGATGAATGAAAGAAAGGTGATACAGATTACAGATGCACAATAATCCAACTCTTTTTTTTTCCAGATGACAAAAATATGAAAATTGTTTATTATTCTCTGTGAAATATTCCTCAGCCTCAAATTATTTTTGTATTAGTTTAAATGTATTAGTTAGAATAGTATAAAAAAAAACCAATAAAATTTTCGATTTCAGCGCCGGAAGAATTTTTGGAAAGTCTTCATACAAAAAAATCCTCGTTTATCGAACTAACTGTTAGGACTAAGGTGGTAAATGCGGGCTTTAAGCGAATTTGTGGAAGTCTCGACAAAAAAATGTTGTTGAAGTCGTGAGATTTAAAATCTGCATGATAATAGTAGATTATTAACCAAGGGGATAAAGCAGTGTCTTCTGTCGCGGGTGACGATTTAAACCGCGAGCATAACGAAGGACTCGAGGCTTACTCCCGAGCGTAGCGAGGGTGTTAGAAACTTAAATCACGAGCGAAGCGAGGGATTTAAGACGAGTCCTGAGTGTAGCGAGGGATTTAAGTTCACCCAAGACTAAGACAGCTTTATCACCGAGGAAAATACTCTACTTTTCGTACCACTTGCGAAAAAATTAACGTTATAATAATATGTATGAGATAAGCATTAATTAAACATTTAAATTTAACAATAACTTATTTAAAAAAATAAATTAAAATAAACTCAACGTTTATGTATTTGAAGAAAACAAAACGCGGCAAATTCCTAGATTATATTGTATTCTCGGAAAAGCAAAGGCATCAAGATCATACGGCCTCTTCGGTTTTCGTAATGTTATTAAATCATAACTGCATAATAAATGCGTATTCCTTTTTCAAAAAGTTGTATAATGCTTTACATACAAACTCAATGGTGTAAAGTCAGACTGATGTAGTTCACTATGGGTAAGTATTCGAAATTCAAATCACATTCTCTCCCTAGAGGATGAATGAAATTCAGTACAACTTTCTTTCCCTAGGGAAAGCTGTTTATAACAGATTAATAATGACTATTGTTATGTACGCTTTTTGTGGCATAGAATGTCACTTTTTTGAGCAAGTGGTACGAAAAATAAATTACACAGTATAACAACTTTCCAATCCTCACTCACGTAAGTCCAGGCCCTTACAACTGGTCACCATTGCCTCTCAGTTCTTTTCACTTAAAACAAATCTGTTTGTGGCAGGCCTTAATTCGGAATCCCAAAAAAAAACATTGCCATTCCCTAGACCCAAGCCCATTTTTTGCCCAACAAAAGGGACCTTTAAATCAATCCCACCTTCATCACTACCAGTTGATACCCAAGGAAAGGGATAGCCAATAAAATAACTACCCATACATTCTACTTCGATTCACGACGAAAGCAAGCCAGCCGGCGTAACAACCCGAAACCGACGCTAACGTGTATAAATAAGAGCCCCCAAATTCCCCAATTTATTTTGCGTCACCCCCAACCCGGGTTGAGTAAAATATTCTAGTTGATGCCCGTTGGAGCGGCACCGACCACTACAGACCGGATTAGCTTATGTGCTCCTGGTACTAAAAGGATTTTTCTTTTGAATTTTTTCGGGTTTTGGTATGCCTATCTTAGGTTTTGTGAATTTTGAGAGCGACTGGCACTGATGCGACATCTTTGACAATGGAAAAATTCTAACATTGTTAGTCATTCATCAGCATATGAATAAGCCGTAATTTTTCAGCCTTGAGTTTTTGTCACTCATCCTGTCGCTTATATTTTTTTCATGGAACATCGTGTTTATTGTCAAGTAGATCAAATTCGAAACCAGTCGACAGACGACAGTTCTCGAAATAATACTCGTAAGCTTACACAAACAGGTACCTATCACTTAAACGTATTATTTTTTCTTAAATATAACATAAGTCTTCGTCTTCCTAACCTTTGACATTTACTCGAGACAACATGACATTTCGAATATCTTCTATTAACGTTACCTGGAATTATTCGAAGTTGATCCGATTGGCGGCTGATGGTTGACTCTTGTTAGGGTACTGTCGAACAACAAGAGAATATTTGTACAGAGTACGCACACATTATTCTCCGAACGTATTAGTTCGGATAAAGGCACCCACGCTGTAGATAATCCTGCCGTGGGTGTTATGAATGCAAAGCGCTCTCATTAAAGAACTTTTCCACCTTTGTAAGTAAGAATAGCTTTTATAGCTATGGCTTGTAAGTACTGGATGGTGTTGATGATATGGCATATAATGAGACCACGTATTCTAAGATGTGTTTGAACTCGATCGTGGTAGATTACTTGGAAAATATGTGTATATGTTTGTCATCTTCTTGTTAACGTGGCGATGGCAATTATGGAGTCGGTTTAAAAGACTATGGACTTCGAAAATTCAGCTGCAAGTGGGAGTAGAATCCGCGTCTTATAGATAATTACTCCAGACGCCTTACCAATGAGGTCATCATCGCAAAAACTCGTTTTGTTCTTGCGTTAAATAAATAAAACGATGGACTTCGAGTTTAGCGTCCATCATTTCTTGTAATAAAGAAAGAAATTAAAACTTCAGTTTGTTTAGTGTCCCGATCGTTAGTGTGGCATAGCACCTCATTTATTTTATTTTTAACTGATATTATTATTTCTTTCACCTACTGGAAGATAAACATATAATATTATTCAGCGAGTTACATATTATAGTCTGTATATTTCAAATTACACATGAGCGAAGCCGGAGCAAGTCGCTACTGTCATAATAAAAGTTGATCAAGATTCGATCAAAAATTTGTTGTTAGGCGCACATGCTGCGGATCTAAACTAGGATTCAATTTGCATTTTAAAAACCAAACTAGAGAACGATGACAGCATGAGTCCACGTCCAAAACCGACCAGTGTAGCCTGAGCCCTACATTGACCATTCCCTTTCCCGGAAGGTGCTGGATAACAAGGATCAGGGAGGGGAGGGGTAGTTCGGTTTAGACTGGGTGAAGTTTAGGCACTTTTTACGGACGTTTATCTAGATATACGCAGATGGGTCAGACACATGTGTGGGATGAGTTTCATATTGAACGTGAATTTTTAGGATTTTATGGTCATGGGGTTGAATTTGGAATGTTATGATTGGAATTTAAAAAATTAAAAAAAAACTGACTTTTGTATTTTTTTTCATAATTAAAATTATGGTTTCAATGTATTTTTGACAAAACTTTTGTATTATAAACAGTGATCGGAATACAGTTTCCATTTCTTGACTCTGTTCGTTAGATAGTTAGTTAAATAAATTCTGCCTATTCAGATCATAGATCCTAAATAATTAAAAAAATGCCATAAATTGCCGTAAAGTTTATTGTTAAATAAAATATTTAGACAAGTGTTTATAACAGGTTGTTTAACTTTTTGTAGTAAGGCTGATGAAGTTTATAGAAATACGCTCGTATTTGTAAGGTTTGTTATATTGATGGATAGGTGAACAATTATAATGGTTACACTGTTTCATAATCCAATTCAACCTCTATTTTTATAAAATTAGAGTCACATAAAAAATGACGTGATGTCACAGAGGACCTCCCTGTAGAACGCCCAGTAACTCGCACTTGACCACATTCATTTCATATTCCGAATACATCAAACAGTGACGCCAACAGAATAAAATAAAACGGTGTGTATGAAATGCATGCTGTTTTTGAAAAAAAAAAACTTCCTTTCATGTTAGATTTGTTTTCCAATATAGTCGTTTGACTCTTTTATAAATATTTCTAAATCTGACGTTAGAATAACTTTTAGTGAATGTCGTGAATTTTTATTGAGGTATTTATTTTTGGTGTTTGATATTTTTGGCTTGACTATACCTTTTCACATTGAAAACTGTTTTCCGAAAGGTTACAAACATTTGATTCATTAAGAAACATTTCTAAATTAAAATTTTGAAATCAATTTTTGTTTCAGTCTAGCTTTTCGGTTTCATCTTTTTTATTAAAATTATTAAATTCTCGTTGATTTTATCAGTAATAGTCATTAAAGAGTGTTCGTATTAAACGTCCATTACAGCGATAATTAACGTCATTCCCCATTAGTGTAGCCCTAGCGATACACCGTGCAATAAGTATGGCCACCACGATAAGGATTGGTCTTATTGTGGTGCTATGATGCACGTTCTTAAATAATAAAAAATATGAAATAACGCAAATAACATACGAAAGGTGAAGTAGGAAGCTTCTCGAATGGAGATCGCGCGTAGGTAAACGTAGTGTTTGACGCCCCCGGCAAGATGGACTGACGACTTGAAGAAATTAGCTAACACCGGCTGGATAATATTAAGCGGGAAATCACGCAGTATGAAGTTTCTTGGGAGAGGTCTAGGGCCGTATTAAAGCCCTATTATATATTAAAGCCGTATCAAAGGCCGTATTAAACGTGTTAAAGCCAGACTTGTTCCAGTGAGTGAACGAGATGGCGCTACACGACTTGTATAGCTCTGTCTTCACGCACCGGAAAAAGCCTGGTTTTAAGACGTTATAATACGGCCGCATGCTGGACAAATCCAGCAGTGGACTGCAATGGGCTGAAATGATGACGATGATTGTTTTGCTCAATGTAATTTTTTTTATCACTGAAGTTTTCTTAAAATCATATAACCAAAAAAAATCAAATAGATAACAACATGCAAAAATATCATCGAGTAATTTTCCTACCCCCATTAATCTTAAACAATTCAATTGAGATCGTCACCAATTCCAGTTACATTGTTTTCCTTGCTTCACGTGATTGAGTAATTAAGTCCCTTCGTCTTGATTGTCTGTGGGTTGTCCAACATCAAGTGTTTAAGGAATTAAGGTCCTTTTGGCAGTAGGGTACTTTAGACTCGGATGTAGGAAAATAAGGGTGTTTCGCGCAGTTCGTGCATATTCCAAGACATTTATACAATTCAAATTAATTGTCGAATAACTTCGTTTTTTTTTCTGATATCATTAATTTACAGATAATCCTTCAACATTTTGTGGTTTATACTTGATTTAATGAAGTATTACAAAATAAAAAATCGGAATAAGACGGTAATGAGAACCGTTACCGAAGGGAATGATACTGAGACTTAGAAAAAAAGAAGGTAATGAGGTTTGAATCGTTAATTCGTATTTTTTCCAAAAATAACAGAATGATGAATCTCGTGCATATTATAAACTACGAAGGTATTTATTAGAAATTATAATTAGCTACAAATTAAACAAGATTATAAATACTCACGTAGTAAAACGGACGATTAGAATGAGAATGGTTCCAGAATAATAACCTCCTGCGAAACTTTACAATACTGTATTTTTTTACCACGACCATCCATCCGCCTGCCACGATGTTTGCTGGGTGACTGAGACGCGTGCGGGGCGCGGTGCGGCCCTTTAGGCACGTTTAAGTTCATGTGCAGACTGTTGTTTAGATGTTTTTACAAACCGATGGTAATCAGAAAAAAAATATGTTAAAAGTTTTACGAAATAAAATTTATTATTTTTGGTAAATGTCGTTATTTATTTTAGGTGTAAAAGTTGTGTTCTTAATATTGTTTCTTGGTACGGTTAATTTATTAACAATTGATATTGATTATTACGGTTAAAATAAAAATGTTTATATTAGAATAGTAAATGGACACCGAAGGAAATGAGAATCTGTAAAGATTTTTATTTATAATTAATTAATTATGTTATATGGATCTGTAAATATTACATGTATTGGTAGCATAACTTTGTTGTGTTGTTTTTCTTTAAAAGAAATGTTGATAAATTATGAAAACATATTTTTTTTTATTGCTGGACTTGTAATATGCACGAAAAATGAGAAACACCCATAAATGGAATTTAGGGTTTACTGTGTGCTTCTATTTAAAAGTGGTATTAGTTTAGAGATTCGAAGATGTAAAATTATACATTATAGCTGCAGTGTGTGGTCTCCTGACGATTTCTATGGAAAGATGTAATGAGATGTATCGTGCTATAATGTACATCTTTACATTATAGCTGCTGTGTGTGAAGCCCTTTAATCTTATTTATATTTGAAATTTAAAACTTTGTGAAGTTATTTGTATGGATGTTTGTTAGTTTCTCTTTGACGCTAAAACTACTGAACGGATTTGAATGGTATTTGGTACACAGATAGTTTATAACCTGGATTACACATTGCAAATAAGATAATTTATATCCCAGATTATTGTTCCCCTAGGATAGTATTCAACATAAAGCCATAGAAACAGATAGTAACTCATGACGACCAAATTGTATGAGCTGTTATTGACGCTCTATGTCTGGAAGGTAGTAACCTTCCAGACATAGAGCTTTACAAATCTCTGAAGTGAAACAAAGGGAGAGAAGAGCCAGCAAAGCGTCTCAGCAAGCTACTCCTGAACTTTGAAAGCCTTTGATCTTAGAGTTGTGTAGCTTTGGACTGACGCTCACGTAATATTGAAGATTTGGTCATCGAAACAAGAGAATTGGGTATTTCACTAATCAATAAAGTTGACATAATTACTTTTATAAGCTGTCAAAACGCGCTTCCATTGACTTTGTATAGCAATAGCTGTGACGTCTCTCTCAGAGAAAGGAGGCCTGTGTGCCAGCAGTGGGAACATAAATATAGGCTATGTAAATTGTAACTTAACAGTTCTTTAGAAGTTAATCGAATTTTTTATCTCAGAATAATACAAATTGTATTTTGAAATTATTGATTTATCGTCTCACACATTTTCTAAAAGTGCACTATCCTGTTAAGATTACAGTTGAATTATCTTACCTTAAATATTAGAAAGTGTGTGAGGATGAATATGTGTATATAGATAGATGATTGTTTATTTGTCACGTCTAGGGTCACGGCGACCCGCTTAAATAGTCTATAGACTCACAGTAATTTTAATCTGGATTTACACGTAGAATACTGTTATTCCCAGAATTATGTTCCCGTTTGATAATTTTAGAGAGTTTTCGAGACGCGAGCGAAGCCTCTGGCAACAGAGAGTTTAAATATTATATGGCATTTAATTAACATTTAACTAATAAAGCTTAAATTGTTTTTCTTATCATAAAATCTGCTACTTCATCAAAAATCTCTTCAGCAATGTTTATGCAAATAACATCTTGGCCCCGCAAAATAAATTTTAATCTCATCAAGAATATTAAATGCCAGACTTTCTCCACTTTGAAATTAGAAATAGTTTTTCTTAACCCTTTAAATTTTTCCTTGAGATTAAAATTCCAGGGATTTTTCTCTTGATAGTGTTTTTAGGAGCCTTTTTTGCCCCGTTAGCGTTTATTGAGAAGGGTCGCTGCTATCTTGTAGGGAAACCGCAGTCCTGGAACGCAAAAGGAATATAAAAGAACAGGGTGATTTTTAGTCAGTAAGAGCCATACATTTCCTTAAGCTTTCAAGGTACGGGCACGCCGCAATCGCGGCGGTAAGATCTCTCTTTGAGGAGTGGCTGGAGAGACGTCACAGCGTCCTGACCTATCGGATGACGCAGGTCACCGGATACGGAAGTTTCGGGAGGTACCTGTGTCGTATAGGGAGGGAAGAAACGCCCGGGTGTCACCACGACAATGACGGGGCGGTCTCAGAGGGCCAAAGCCTGCCGGGGTAGCGGGATTTATTTCCTCACCGCAACCCCGGAACATAAAGGGCTATTAAAGGACACCGTGGATTTTAGTCAGTACAAGTCTGACAGTCCACGGGAGGACTCATTTAGTGATTTTACCAAGGTAAAAAAAGTTCTCAAGGTAACACATACATGTGATGAAGAAAAAATATGTAGGTTTTTTTATAAACGTCTTCATATTGAAATATCATCCGTCCCTTATGACGTCACGATATGATACCGTCATTTGCAGGCTAGGATATCTGATTCGGTATCTAAAGAGGTCCTTCCGGGAATTGCATGCGTCACGGAAGCGGCGAGCGAAGATGAGGGTAATGCAAGCCGGGCACGCTGTTAAGATAAAGTATTCTACAAAATAAACTTGATTTTGTTAAGAAATTGCTCGTATCTTACTTCTATTATAAATGCGAAAGTTTGTAAGGACGGATAGAGTTTTTGTTTGTTACTTTCCACGTTAAATCTAGTGAACTATGAAACGGTGTTTATAGGTACTGTTTGAGGAAACATATTTTAATTAAATATGCTTAATGTGTGTTGTATTATTTTGAACAGGCTCTGTTATCATTTTGAATATACTTATCATAAAAACCATATTATTAGTTTTAAAACTATTCTATCTACTATAAACTGTTAAAAAAACTAACTAGTTTTCTATGAAAACCTGAGGTGTTGATTATCAATACTTTTTCAACGTGTACGGGAACAAAAGTCAAGTCAACAGTCTCTGAAAATATAATAAATAATTATTTATTAACCTTCTGCGACTGAGGTGGTAGTCTATCGGACACCACCAATCACAAAAAACGTTGCCAGATCGTAACATGGCGTTATGTAGCTCTGTCACGCTCAGTACCTTCCTGTAACGGCTCGCGCTATCGGTCAGTGAGGAGCGGGCAGCGCAGCGGTGTGTACGTTAGGAGTTTTCGATTTCCGGTGTCCCACAGACGTAAGTACAGCAATAAACGTTGATTCTGATAGACGTCACCTCACCAATATCTTTTTAGGTTCATAGTGTCTGTGAGTCGTTTCATCAGTAACATATTAAAATTTAGTATAGTGTCTCTCAGACATAACCTCACTTTTAATTTGCGTACCTTATAATATTCATATTTTTTTTAATGGCGACTCAAAACACAGATAGTAGGCCATCAAAACGAGGCAGCAGTGGAAGATATACAAATGATAATGAGCAGATTGAGGAAAACGAAGACCTCGAGGAACAGAATGCCTAATCGAGTGAGAGCGATTTTAACTCTGAAGACGAGGAGCGCCTTAGCTCTTTTTTTTAAAGTCGATAAAAATTGCTCAATTTATTGAAGCAGTCGTAAAACACGCCATTGGCCCTGGCCCATGGCTATATTTTACAGAACTCTGGATTTCTCTGGGAGTAATTGATTCGTCTTATACCAATCTTGTCCAGGTGCCAAGCTGCGTAGAGGGGACTTCTTACTATCTTTGGCAAGAGAATTGGTTCTTTCTAGCTTAAAAGAACGCCTTTATAATGACAGACTGCCCAAAGAACTCCGTCTTACTATAACGCGAGTGATTTGCCTCCCCCTCCACCCGTAGCTCAGCTACCAGGTCCTTCGGAAGGAAACTATACAGAATATGCCCCAGTAGATTGAAGGGGCAAACAAGGTACCGTTGCGCATGCAAAAAGCCAATTTGTCTACAATGTTCTTCTCCACTTTGTCAAAACTGTAAACTTAAGCCTTAGAATTAGGGTTAACTTTGAGACTGATTTGTGCCTAATTGAACCGTGATATCTCGTTAATTTTTTTGTTTTAGAGCTACAAGATAATGCTTAAAAGATTAATGTTAACAGTTTTAAATAAGTTCTATATTTTATTTATTTTTTAATTGTTTTGTAAGTTTAAGTCTAAAAATAATGAAAATACCGATCTCAATAAATGATTCCATACTAAACTTGTTTTTTGTTTTGAGAAAGCTTATTCGTTTTTATTTCATTATAGATAAACCCATTAATCATAAAATACAACTAGAGCTCTAATATTTCGAAAAGTTACAAGTGAATCATGCAGTATATAGTGACGCCTGACAGACTACACCTCAGTCGAATGTTGATTAGAAACTCACCTCAGTTGCAGAAGGTTAAAATGGTACATTTAGTACTCGTTTTGTCAAAACAATTAGGAATTTACTTTAAATAATTCAAAAACAAAGCAAGCCCAGTAATAATACAAACAATTAGACAAAACATTAATTTTATTATAAGCCCCGTGGTTCAATTAACTGACATGGAAATTATAAAGCTTTATCGTCACATAAACTTGAAACAGAAATGGTAATTAAAGCGTACCTTGTTCCATTTTGAGTAACGAACTGAGGCGAGGGTCACACTGTCTGCGAGAAAGCGAATGCTTATCGACGATGTTCATGCTCAAGAAATGCATAAGAGATAGTTCCATGTAAACAAACAAATTGTTTTAGACGAGATAAATCACATTGATAGCAGAGCTCATTGGAATAGGCAGCGACAACTCGCGCCCGGCATTGGTCGAAGCGATGCTGAGGGGTGAGACGGAATAGCGAAAGAGGAAGCAGGGAGCGTGAGGGAGAGGACAGCGTCCACCTCAAGACCCAGCGGCTGCGGGAGACGCCCACGGCAATGGACATTGCGAGGAGATTTTCGGCCATCGTAGGCGCGGGCAAGCGGATGGCGAGTGGAGCCACAGACTACTAAGAGATATTACGTATCAGACTGCCAACTCCAGAACAAAAATTTTCGGCGTAGCGCCATTTTGAGTTTTATTGTCATATGACGTTTCTTTTTTTTTTAATCAGTGTTGCTCGCGCAAAAAAAAACGCCGTACTCGATATTGCTATACTACTGAAACTTTTCAAAGTTAATTTTGGGAAAAAATCAAATAAAAAAAAACTATTACATATTAAAACATTTATTTTTCAATTTCCTTTTAAATAATGCTTATTTTTGCATCGCAGGCAAATGGCGAAAATCGAATTTTTATTGTAAAATTATCAAATTGCACTAGTTCATTATTGTAAACTATTTGACGCAACATTATTTTTATGAGCATTGTGTTCCAATATTATGCATTTGTTATTTATATCACTGTACCGAAACACGTCACTGCACCTTTGGATGGGTAATTAAGTCTTTTTTTTTGCTGCCGTATATTCTCGATGGTTTATCATTCACCTCTTTCCAAAACGATGGTGAGGTGATTTTTCTACATCTGCTATCCTCAGGATTTTCACAGGTCTTCATTCATCTGCATAATGAGCTGGAAAAAAGAAACATTATGTTTAGTATAAGAAATATTGTGAACCTCGGAGTCGGTGGATGAGGGAGCTTTATGTAGTCAGGTAGTGCAAACCAGTTGAGTTTTAAGCAAACATTATGTTATTATGTATGTAGTAAAACATAATTATTATTTTAGCATGTAACTGTACAATGATTTCTCTTCAAAAGATCTATTAAACTAAAGGAAAAATATATCTCTGCCTCCTACCACACGGTCAAAATTTAGCAGCCCCCATAACATATAACAATTTGCATACTAGCCATCGCCAGCGGCTTCGCCCGCGTTAATAACAAAGAATTAACAGGAATTTAAGCCTGGGATAAAAGGTATCCTATTATTTTAAAATAATCTGAGTACTGTTACTCCGTTACTGTAATGGAATGGATATGTGTACATCCATCTTGTCTCCTCCTTTGGTATTTTATAATATTAGTTAAAGTAAGGTTAAGAAAGCAAGAAGTAATGATAGCTGATGTTTCATCATAATCATCATCAGCCTATCAATGTTCCCACTGCTGGGACTCAGGCCTCCTCTCTGTGAGAGGGGGTGGGCCATAATCCACCACGCGGGCCCAGTGCGGATTGGTGGATGTCACATGTCTTCGAATTTTTGGTTCTAGGACATGCCGGTTTCCTCACGATGTTTTCCTTCACCGTTTTGAGAGCAGTGGTGATGAAATAAATTACACAAAGTAATGCGCCTGCCGGGATTCGAACCCACGACCTACAACTCGTAAGTCGAGGCCGATACCACTGGGCCACCACTGCTTTAAGCTACGCTCAGCAGTAATCGTTATCTTGATTTAAATATTAACCAGATATACTTGCCTACCGTTTTTTTTTATATAAATACTAGTCCTTTAAATTGTACATGTTCGTGAAAAGTTTTCAGTTACTGTGTTAAAACTGTTTATAATTGATTTATAGCGAACTATGTAACAGACATAATTATTAAAAATTAATCAAATACATTTTGATTATGTGTTTCATTTCATCATAATACTTACCGGTATACTGCCAAGTTGTGTTGTTCCACTCAAAATCTCATCTTCAGTAAACAGGGAAGGATAGGTAATGCCAATGAGACGAGATTTAGACGTAATGAACTTCTTTTCGTGCTTTGACAAACAAAAAGCTTCGAAAGTTGTTCAGGTTACGAGGATTGCAGTCTTGCAGATCATCACGGTTTAGTTTAGACACTCTAACCACACAGCGAGTCTTTTCTACACGGGAAATGATGCCAAATCCACTCGTAATACATTTTGAAAGTATCAAAAGTAATATAGTAGAGACACTGGGGCTTTAATAATACAGAAAAAGCGGACAGGATAAACAATAAAGATCAATAGTAGCAACAGCAGTAATGTCAGACATACGTCATATGACGCAAAAACAAATGGCGGCCTGCCAGCGTCTGCGACGGCCAATCACAGACGACCAGAAACGTCTGTCGACATTAAAACAATATGGCGCTACGTCGAGCGTTTCGTTGTACGAAGATTATCACCCGTGAGTGGAGCGCATGGGTGACTTGCCGTCGGACCATGGACTATGCCGTCGCATGTCACGCGGTAATTGGTGCATTGTTAAAGTGGTGACAAGAATTTTCAAAAAGAGTACTCGTGCGTTTATCTGTCCTCGCCGGGCGAAAAGAACACTAACTAAGGTATGTTGTAATAGTCGTACATTTGCCGCTCTTAAGTCCTTTTAGTTTTCCTCTACTCGCTCGTTCCTAATCGCTGGCAGTGAGACTAGTACCTTAAAGATGTCCTGTTTCCCTTTTAAATGATTTTAATTTGTACTACGATGTGCAATGCAACGCTTTGAGCTCATTTTAATTGATAACTTTGAAGGTTGTAAACAAAATTCTGTGGGTGTTTATGAATATGAAACAAATGTGAATAGCTTTAAGCAGAGTGCAGTTTGCGTCACAATTTTATAATAAATGGGTACAATTTTAATCACAATCAAAACTAATTTAAATGAGAAACAATAGCCGTGTCCACACAAAGCAAGCAGTCTCGAGGAGCAGTTTCCTCTGCTGCTCGGTCTGTGTGGACGCACCTATTTACCACTAACACACGTATGCCGCCCGATCGTGCGAACGAGCGGTGTTTACCGTGTCTCCGCGCGGTTTCTAAATCATTTGGGTGACCACGAGTGTAAATTATCTATAATATGTACCTATGTATTTAGAAATATATAAGTATGTTCATCAGTTGTCTAGTACCCATAACACAAGCTCGGCTTAGCTTGGGATTAGATGACGTTGTGGGATAGTTGTGGAATATTATTATTGTTATAATCATTGCCATCACTGCCTCTGATGGACCACGCGCAGTGTCCTTCGTAAATGGCCCTGACAGCGCATTTACTCCAAAAAAGTTTAATTGAAATCAGGAGAACATATAAGGTACCGTATTGGATGTGCCGTTGTGTCGCCAGCAAATAATATGGTGTCATTTTATTTGTATTGTTGTTTGTGTTTTTTTGTAGTTTCGCGGTTATTAGATACGTAAGTAGTTATTGCACGACCACGTGTAACTTCGATTGGGGAAAAATATTTGATTCACATGGATAAAATATTAATGTAGGTTCACGCGAAGGAAGTAAGATATATATAAGATATCTAAGATTTGTTTTGTAAATGTTCTGTTGGTGGATTTATAAATGAATTATGTCGCTGTTTTGATTGATATCTAAAAACAAAGACATAACAATGTCACTCTTGCAGAAAAATTGTAAACAGGAATTTCGTAATCATCAATTAAAGACAGGTACAAACTAATTAGCGAGGACTTCATTTTCCCATCAAATTAACCTCAAAGTGATCGTTTTCTTTACGACAAAAAAAAAAGTGTAAAATTGGTGTAAAGTCGTGCTGGGGCCTTTGATTAATTTATAATACTCATTATTATTCCTATTGAACTTTGCAAATAAATAGCAAATAGAACATGTGGTTATACACGCAATGTATCTCGGTTTCTGTTAAAACAAACTTAACCACAGCACGGTGCGATTGCTGATATTTTAGCCAGTAATAATCCGCCATGCATTTAATAACATGCCTGACTAATAATCCTATTTGCGTTGTAACTGGTTATAGTAGAGGCGAGAATAACCTAGAGGTAAAATGGCACGAAGGCTAATTTCTGTATTAATTAGATTGATTTGCGTTGTCGACCAATACAACTGAAAATTAAATCATCATCATCATCATCAGCCTATAATGTTCCCACAGCTGGGACACAGACCTCCTCTCTGTGAGAGGGAGTGGGTCATAATCCACCACGCGGGCGTGTCACATGCCTTCGAATTTTTGGTTCTAGGACATGCCAGTTTCCTCACGATGTTTTCCTTCACCGTTTTGAGAGCAGTGGTGATGAAATAAATTACACAAAGTAGTGGGCCTGGCGGGGTTCAAATCCACCTACAACTCGTAAGTCAGGACCGATACCACTGAGCCACCATGACTGCTCGCAAAAAATGAAAATGGAAGTGAAAATCTACTAATTATGACATTATGATGTAATAATTCAATTGATATGAATGTCGTTGAACTCCGCACTTTTATATTGGCAGTGCTACTGTGTTGTAGTTCAGCACTTCTAGTTCAGTCGGAACTGCAAAACAGTCATTTTGCAGTGCATCGCGTCATGGCATGAGTAAAATACAATATAACATCCTGTAATTCCTGACGGTTAGGGAGAGGCTTGCCCCACTATAGTGACCAAGACCGGGATTCCTTTCCGCTAAGGTATATTGTATACCTTTCCACTGATTATATTGAGTACTTAAAAAAGTTTCTTCGTCCCGTCTTCTCTTAAGTCTGTTTATATATTTACAATATGAGAAAAACTGCTGTTGATAAAATCCATTTTTGCCAGTTTAGTCTTTATTTTAGATTTTTTTGCTGCAAAAACATAAGTTTAAGCCCTTTGCACACAACGTGTCGCAAGTCCCGGCGGCACCTTACAACTTTTTTATTTGAGCGACTACCGCAATGTCAGTCAGCGTGCCTGTGTACGAGCCTCCATGGATTTGTATTGAGGTAGCCGCCTAGTTGTCAAAGTTGAAAATACAGGAGACTTACATCGCGTTGTGTGCGAAGGGCCTTAGGTCAAGGAGTTTGAATCGAGCACAAACTATTTCTTCACTTTGCGCATGTTTAACTTAGCCTGGCTAATGAGAAAACTTTGTTATGCATCACTAATTTTAGAGCTTTTTAAAAAAGTGCATGTAACTTACGTAAAAGCATTCATAAAAGTTGTGAGAGCTTTTTACTTCCCAAATATTTTGTTAAATACAATATTTCTGTTAATTTTGGTTGTGTTTAAGGTGGAAGCTATAGGATTGTTAATTTTAAAAGTCTGGTGAACGATTTTATTTGTAGGAATTTATCAATATTTTTTTTTTTTTTTTTTTAGGTGGTAAAATCATCAAATGAGTCCTCCCGCCCTGGGTGGGGCGGAAGGGACTGTCAGACTCTTACTGACTAAAATCCACCCGTGTTCCTTCCTGTGCCCTTTACGTTCCGGGGCCACTGTAACCTGGGTTAAGAAAAAACCCGCGACCCCAGCAGGCATTTGGCGCGAAACACGACGCGCCACCGACCCGGGCTTGGTCCTTGGTCGGACGGCGAGCTACCCATCACTCACCGTCCGCAAGCCCGCTCCGCCGCTGTGCCCTCTGCTGATCAGAGGGACACGCGTTGGAGCATCCACACGACAGGCTATTCGCATACGGGCAAAGAGACCACTTGGGCACACAGTGCCCAAGGAAGAGTTTTTGCCCGCATCCCAGGGTGCACCGGCCCGAAAAACTGGTCTTCCCCGTGGACGTATCCGAGAGGGAACTCCAGTCCACGGGCGCACGTGGAGGTTTCCTGTCATAGCACCCCATTTATCAATATTTTGCGTGAAAAATATGACCAGCGCAGCGGCATTATCTTGTTTGGTAGTAACGTGCAATTGTGATTATAGAAAATATTTACCAAATTTTGATGGTCGAATAAATGAAAGAATATTACGTAACCTTAAAATAAAACGAAATAAAAATGTATAGGTACACAGTTTTCTAGTTATAATATCTCCTATGTAATATGGATAGACTTGACTTTCCTTTTAAACGTTCACAAATCCGGACTTAGGATCGCTATAGAACATAAACCGCTGAAAGGAAAACATTTATCCTCTCATTGAATCCCTCACATATTTTACCCATAACTCTCCATCGAACTCAATAATCCTTAAGCCCATCTTGAAAAGACAAAGAATCAAATTCCAAAAAAAAGACCATTACTCTTAAATAAGGCACTCTTACTCCGAAAGGTATATCTTTCGTAATCCGAAATCACTTTGAAAAGACACATTTGACCCGGATAACCTAACAAATTGTACGTGAATTAAGGTCAAATAAGACTGGTTACTGTTGAGATCAGTCCATTACCTAAATAGCTTGCTCGGCTCGATACGAAACCAATTATGTTTTATATAAATCTTTACAGTACATACATTCGATTGAATTGTTCGGAAAATGTTTCCAAGGATTTCCTTGTACGTTTTGTTTTCGTTGATGGATATTTATTGTATTCTTAGAGCAAAGATTTATGTGGGCACAATTGGGGAGCAAAATGGTTAAGAAACATTATTATTATAAATCAGTTCGTAGTGTCCCACTGCTGGGCAAAGGCCTACCTCCACTCTAACTGCTTTTCACGGCTTTCTGCGACGTTGGTCTAGACTCTAGAGCTTCATAAGCGTTCTAAGTCATCTCGCCATCTTCACTTGGGCCCGCCACGACGTAGTTCTCGGATTCTAGCACCCAAGAAACATCTGAAACAAAAAAAAACTTCTACGAGAAACTTTGTGCATAATCTTTTTGAAATTAAATTCAATGTTTAAGTGTATAATTATAATAACTGCTGCTTCCTATAATCTACGAACCATCGCATAATGTTCTGACTTCGCCCGACCCACAACTGAAAAATTCTCGATAATTCCAAGCTCCAATTTTCCCAATACTCAACACAGTTTACAAATTGTGACTGCCTCTACGAAAGATAAGAAAAGACACGGATATTTCCCGAAGTTTTCCTTCGACAGAGCAAGACTTTTACTTAATTTATCACAAGGTTTCGGGTTCCGTAGTACGGAGCAACGTTACATCACAAATTAACTTTTTCCTGTTATGACTTATTAGCTGTTACTGTTCCGACTATTGATTAATCTTTGATGGTTGTTTGGCTCTCTTATTATACGTGGAAATGATATTTGATATTTCCGTGTCTGGTTGAGATTTTGTTATTTGTTTCCTGAGATGATTGGTCATAATTGTATTGTTGAAATGCTACAAGTTGTTACTTTCGCTATTGAATGTTGTTTGACTTGAATTATTGCCTTCCTATATGATACATTTTTATTTTACTAACTTACTTTCCAAGTTAGCGTATAAAGCTTCAATAAAGCGGTTCTAGTCGCTTCCGTCATAAATAATCATCAAATGAGTCCTCCCACCCCGGGCACGGCGGGAGGGACTGTCAGGTCAAACTCGTACTGACTAAAATCCTTGCACCCTGTGTCCTTCAATAGCCCTTTATGTTCCGGGGTCACGGTAACGAAATAAGTCTCGCAACCGAGATTAAAGGCTTAGCATGCTTTTACCAAAGGATTAACGTCAAAGTTTATGGATGTGGTAGATCATTCAGGTCTACCACATCCATAAACTGACACAGCGTGGCTTAACTTTGAAGATCGTTACCGTTGTCTTGTCCGTGCGGCTGTTCAGTAATTATTCAGTCCAAGGCGAATAGGTAAATTTATTTACTTATTGATGTCTTAAATAAATAAGACAAAAATCAATATTAGGTTACCTATCTGATAGCACAAACCACGATGAAACCGCAACATCTTGTATCGCAGGCATGAACATTTTCTCGAATCACAAACATGTCCCAATAAGCATAAAACCACATACCTCACACGATATACTACCAATAAAATTTCCCAGAAAGCCAATATTTTAGTGGTAGGTTCTTGACCGATTTTTTGCCCAAGTTTTCCCGACAGTAAGTTGCGTGCCTTGATGAATTGCACCCCGGCACGCGCATACGATCACTCATACCTTCTGTCAAATGTTTCTTTTTATGTTCCCCTGGTGCTAGTGTTTCGTTATATTGGTTTTTCTTCAGTGTAAAAAATGTATTGCCGAAATAGAAGCCGGTCCCTGGAGTAAAATTTGTCTAATGCTAGAATTATTTTAGGGTCTAAAGCAGTTGTCGTTATTTATTTATTTATTCTAACTCATATTTTACTAGATGAAAGCTTCAAACCAATTTAATTTTTTTGAGAGTTAACCACTTCCCTGTCCGATGAGTCACATGTGACTCACGACTATTGTTTAAGTATTGTGTCTGCTGCGCGGACAGTGAAAGTGTTAAATAACTATATTTTACACATGTTTTTAAGTGCAAACTTGGGTTAAAAGTCTGAAAACATAGATGTGTATGTGTCTGTTCATTGACACCGAGTGTAGATCTGTCGCTGCAAAATTAAACAAAATCATCATTTAGGATTTAGTAAGAACCCATTGAGTTTAGTTAGCATTAATATTTGGCGGTTTCCTATAACTTCAAGATTTGTTTTAGCAACTGACACACAATTAGAAAAACAAAGTTTCCCCTGGTAACTTTGCCAGGGTCGCGGGAGTGTCTCACCTGGTAACCGTGGCTCTGGTACGTAAAGGGCTACTGGGGGATCACCGTGGATTTTAGTCAGTCAAGTCTGACAGTCCCTCCCGTCCAGCCCTGGTCGGGACGACTCATTTGAAGATTTTAACACGATAAAACAAAGCACAAGGCTTTTTTTTATCGTGATAACGCATTCTTGAGTAACAATTAGACTTCTTCGTATGCCTTTGTTCACTGGTTTATGCGAATCTCAATCAAGTTTACTTTACTATTTCGGTTAATCATCATCATAGTAATCACAGCCCTACCTCACCGCGTCCATGGTTCAATCACGTATAGGCCTCTCTTTTCATGATACTATGTCCCTCTTTGTTATTCATACGTCTAATTAATCCACTCCTTGTCCCAACTAATTAAGCCCATTAGCCCGGCACCTGGTTACTGCAAGTGGGTGTAACGATAAATAAATCGGGCGTGTGTCTTGTAATTGTGTTAGGCGCAGGCGTCGCTTGCTGTAATGTAATTGTTCGCTGTTTGCGGTCAAAGTGACCCACTGGCGAGGTTGGGTTGAAGTGTGGGCGAGTAGCGGGTTGAAAAGGAGGGTGCGATGGTTAAAATCATAGAAAACTTTTATTTTTATTGTTATACTTCATTTAGAGCAGTGGTGGCCCAGTGGTATCAGTCCCGACTTACGAGTCGTAGGTCGTGGGTTCAAACCCCGCCCGCCAGGCGCAATACTTTGTGTAATTTACTTCATCACCACAGCTCTCAAAACGGTGAAGGAATACATCGTGAGGAAACCGGCGAGAAATGTCATAGAACCAAAACTTCGAAGACATGTGACATCTACCAACCTGCACTGGACCCGCGTGGTGGATTATGGCCCACTCCCTCTTACAGAGAGGAGGCCGGTATCCCAGCTGTGGGAACAGTGTAGGCTGATGATGTAACTACATTTTTACCACGTTTTTATAAACTCACTTTTCTTGTTTGTTTATTTGTTTGCCGTTCCGGTTGGACTTTTGCAACACAATTTTTAGGACCTATTTTAATTTTCTGAGGACGGTGTTACTTCTAAAGGTCTCTCAAAATCAACCGTTTTAAAAATACAAATAATAAAATAACCGCTTTAATCTCAACCAACCTTTTTTAAAGCCGCACCCTTCTTTCCGCTTACCACACATCTCGACACACCACAAAAAAGAGAAAACACGACACTGGAACAAATGTTTCTGTACATTACTCCACTAAATTGATTTACCGTCTGTATCAGTTGCTAGATTGGGACCGAGTACCAACATATTGAATCAAACGTTATTTACAACGAAATGAAGGAAAATGTCCTTTTTTTGCTGATCTTTTATGAAATTGTGTGAGTCGGTTAGATATTATTTTGTCGTGTGTAGTTTTTTTTTTTTTACATCTGGCTATCCGGTTTCGGTTGTCATTTTCAGGTAACGTTGGCAAAGTGGTAGGTAGAAAAACGTTATTTCTGTTATTGAGTTGTTGTAAAATATAGCTTTTCGTTTCTGTACGGTCAACAAAACAGATATGTATACAGACAGCAAGTTTGCATGCTAATGTTGTTTGTGTAGATTGATACTGTAGGGATCGGCGTGTGATTGATTTGAAATAAAAGAAATATTAGCGAATTAAAATAATTGTATTCAATTACACGCGCAGATTACAACTTCTTTCTCACTCTGGAACGTACTAGACAATTCTACATCTTATCTTCAATTTTTAAATAGATATTTGAAATCATTGAGCGGCTTGATCCAGCCAGCGCGCAGCGCTTACAAAACTGTTTGAGGTTAGTCCTCACAGTAAAACCTCTACAATACCCAGACACATTGAAAATAACACAACATTGGAAACCATTTAAAAATATCTAATTCGTATTAAGTAAATCAATGTAATTAGATTATCAATTAATAGAAACAATGTATCATTTCGTTTTAAAATTAATTGCTTTTAAACTTATTATTGAAGTTCAGATTCTAATTATAATGTTTTATTTCGATCAAACTTATGCAAAACATTTCTTTGTGTACGTTAAACAATCACTCTTTGAAATAAATAACTTAATCCTGAACGAATGTAAATGCGTTTATAATAATAATAATAGATTGTAAATGGGATGGAGGAATGATATTGTAACACGTTAACAGATCTCAGGTATTACACTGAGGTACTTATTTCAGTAATGATTGCGTCAAACACAAAATAAAAATATTAGTTAACTAAAAATAATAATTGAATATGGCACCTACTCTATATATAATGTTTATATACCTACACAATATTATTGTTCCAATTGTGAGTTTATTTTCAAATTAAATTATTTGAATGTTATTTGCGTGCGGAATCCTCATATAACTAAACTAAACAAAATAATTTTATTTAGTGAAAGGGTTTGAAACCTCTCTTTTTTGTGTTTAATCAAATTAAATATTAAACACACTTACCCAGACATTGCTAAGACAGTTAATAAACCAACTACACAGTCTCATTAAAAGCCAGCAATCTGCCGGGGTCGCGAGACTGTCTCATCGATAAGCGTGACCCTGGAACATAAAGGTCTATTGAAGGACCACCGTGGATTTTAGTTACTACGAGTCTGACAGTCCCACCCTGGAAGGGAGGACTCATTCAATGATTTTACCATAACAAAAAAAAACATTTGTTGAGAACAAAGCGAACCTTTTTTTTCTTAGGAAAGAAAAATTCGATCAGGTGCCTTCGGATTCAGTACATCCGACGCTCATTTCCAACCGAGCCACCGAGGATCTTACCTGCCGCGGCGAATTCTTCCTTCCCTTTCTAACGTTTCATGGTGACGTTTGAATGGATCGAATTTTTCTTTCCTAAGAAATCTTTGAAATTCGCTACGCATGCGTTAATGCGTTTAATATTATTAAATATAAAGCGAACCTTGTCTAACAAACATCTATTAATATTCTTCTTCTTCTTGTTCCAGACGCCATTGCTCTCCGGGATGTCCAACTGATAGCGCCATCGGCCGTCAAGCTCGGTGACACAGTGCTCCTCGGCTGTAAGTGGACTCTCGAGGGAAACGAAACGTTATACAGTGTTAAGTGGTACCGAGGGAGGCAGGAATTCTTCAGTTATCTACCTAAGGAGTATCCGTTTACAAGGATCTTCGCGCAGCCTGGGATTGATGTTGATGTGAGTAGATTTTTATTATCATTTACATTATATACTAGCTGCTGCCCGCGACGTTGTCTTCGTGAATGCGTTGAAGAAATAAAGGTTCACTGCTCGTTCCCCGTCGGTGATAGCGTGATAATATGTTTAAAGAAAAAATAAGAGTCGACTAGTTATAAATACATAATAAGTAATATAAAGTAATGTCACGTGCAAACTCGTTACATTTTTTACTTCACACATAATTTTATTGTGATAAACATTTATTTAGAAACACGAAAACAACTACCAGCCAGACAACTCAGATTAGTCGGAGAATCATCCGTTTTTGACGTGGTATGCGCCTTATTCTTTACAACATGGTGTTTGTGTTTGATTGTACTTTTACCAGTATACCTAAAAACCTATCAAGTTTGTATTAAGCAGAACTAGTAGATATACTTAGCTAGTAGAGCCAGCGATTCCACGTTCACCCTTGGTGAATATTTTCTCACAAAATAACTTTTAATTTGTGTCTGTTTGTGATCATGAACATAGCTTTATTCGCTGAACTGTAAAACTATAACACTAGTTAAGCGCTTTATGTAATAGCCCCGTGAGTTTTCTCCCAATGTTTACCTTCAAAAGGAAAACTTTACGGGTAAATCCTAACAACCACACAAAGTTTACCATCGCAACGGTGTAAAAAACTTCAAGGAAACCCAAAGTGCAAAAATCAAACTAGCAACTTTGGAGCGGATCATAAATATCCGATACAACGTCCCGTCCTTTAATCCGCAAACCAGCAAAAACACTTAACTCATCTAAGTTAAGTTATGCAACGATCACGACCTCAGGCCATGCAACTTGTGACGCAAGTTAAGAAACATGCGCGTCACTTGCTTCTTTTACGTGAGTACCGTGTCTGTAAAGTCGTATTGCTCCGGTTTGGTGGTACCTGTAGCTTTTACTGGATCTGAGTATATTTGGAGCAGTCTTCAGCTCGTACAAGTTCCCCGCACGGTTTTTCTGCAAATAGTTGATTTTTGCGTCTAGTAGACTAGTAGACTGGGAGACTAACAGTTACCATGTAGACCTTTCCGGTAGCCGACAATACACGCCAGCCATTTTTCCAATAGCGTGTAAGACGATTTTTCTCTCTCAAGAAACACATAATGAATGTACATTCCGTGTAAACGAAAGAGATGCATAATACTCGTATATTAATAGTTGCTCTCTGACTGTTTACACTGCCGGCGACAATTCGCTTTATTAGTTTAATCGCTGAGCGACGAGCTTTCAAGAATAAACTCTCTCAGTGATGCTCGCTCGGCTCGCTTGATCATTTCTTTACAGAGGACTGAGCGACCGCGGGCGAGTAACGCGAGTAATCGCTCGTTGCACTTGCACAGTGGCGACAAAACTATCGAAACTACACTCGCTTCCCGCTGATCGTCAACTCTTTTGTAATTTCTAGTTCTACTAGTTACTCGTTCATCGTCGGCGGTGGGACCACTGCCTAAAGTAGTGTAAATTTACATTCTCTAAACAATTTATTTAATTACTCTTCTCAGTAGATGTCGCATCTTGTACTTCGTGGTCAGACAGTTAACCTACTCCGAACCATAATTCGATGACGTTACGTTATCTGCGACCGACAAACTTTTAACTTAAAGTTCAGTTCCAAGTGAAGCAATGGCGGTCTGGTATAATAATTTTTCAAATTGTGTTATTTCGCTGAGTCCACTTCTAGTTATTTTAATGAATAACCCGCTCGGATTTTTATGGTTCTGTTGAAAAACTTGGAAGTTTTTGAATTATGTTAAGTGTTACGTCTGTATTTATGGTCGTTGTCGACTTATTTCGCTTTTGTTCAACTTTTAAAGGGGATGAGAATTAAGTCAAGAGGCACTTTTATATATATTTTTTTCTTTTAATTTTACAATGATATTTACAAAATACATCGCAGAGGCAGAGGTGCACCTAAAGTGAATCAAATGATACACGTAAGTTTAATCTATTGTCAACGACTGGCCAATTATCCAGACTCCATGGCTGCTACGGAGACATTCCTAAGAGAAAAGTCCAAAAACGCTTTGCTCGGAGTGGGAATCAGACCCAGGAACAGTACACATTAAGCCATGCAACACAATTATATTATGTTGGCCGTTTGTTGTATGAAAGGATCATACGAAGAAAGGCCAAGATAAACTGGTTATGTATAGCTTGGTGTGTACATTTTCTGGCAGTTCAAAAGTATCGCGGCTTCATACCTTTCAGAGAAACTTGATAGCCTTATGAGAATCTCGTAGTGAATCATGGTCTTACGTTCTATCCGTACCTAAGACCTCGTTCAAGGACACGCGGCACGTGTAGCGGTGCGTCGGGCGGAGCGGGCAAATCGAAACAAAAACATACGGTCAAGGAGAAGCGGATTAAGGGTTCATGTACACGACGCCGCCGCCGCGCCGCCGCCGCGCCGCTACCGCGCCTCTAGGCTGTGTACACGGTCGCTACCGCGCCGCCGCCGCGCCGCCGCCGCGCCGCCGCGCGCCGCCGCGCTGGCACCGCGAATCCAATTCGATAGTGTTTTATTTATCTGAAAAAGGAGGTTTCTCATTTCGGCCATAATGTTTTTTTTAATGTTTATTCGCGGATTACTTCTTTGTTCATGAACCGGTTTTGATGATTCTTTTTTTGTTGGAAAGCAGATATTTCTTACTATTTAGCTCCACTCGATTTCTCTGGTCTTCCATCATCAAACCCTAATCTCCATATCATGGAACCGCCTTTGAAATACCTTCTTTCCAACAAAAAAAGAATCATCAAAACCGATTCATAAACGAAGAAGTTATCCTTGAATTATCAAAAAAAAAACATTATATGGCCGCAATGAGACATCTCCTTTGTTAGATAAATAAAACACTAGCGAATGGCATCGCGGCCGCGGCGCGGCGGCGGCGCGGCGGCGGCGCGGTAGCGACCGTGTACACAGCCTAGAGGCGCGGTAGCGGCGGCGCGGCGGCGGCACGGCGGCGGCGTCGTGTACATGAGCGCTAACACGCGTTTGTTTGACTTCATACGGTGTTGATGCAGCAATGGACGCCATTAGATGCTGCGTTGGGAGCCACGTTGGATATCGAGGTCACCATAAGCGGTGAAAACAATTGTTACTTACTATTCGAACAAAACTAAGGCTGAAGCTACACTAGGCAGTGAGCGATTAAAACAAATAAATTAATGCTCACGTACATGGCTACAGCGTACATCAGCGATACCACGTGTAATTTGTTTAATTCTTCCAGTCGCATCGATTTAGCCTCTGCCTGAATAAATAATAATAATAATATTCCACAACTATCACATAACGCCATCTAGTACCAAACTAAGCAGAGCTTGTGTTATGGGTACTAGACAACTGATAAACATACTTAATATATTTCTAAAAACATAAATATTACAAATAAACTACACCCAGACACAGAACAAATGGTCGTGCTCATCACATAAGATTTGTTTTGGATGGGAATCCAACTCACGACCTCCAGCATAGCAGTCAGGGTCACTAACCACTAGACCAACAGGCTTGTCAATGACAGGAAGCCGCGTTGGACACCGTAAATTGAGAAAACAATTCACGCAGCACGCTCCGTCCATCGCACGCCTAACCTTTAAACAAGCGTGAAGTAACAAAAACAAAAAAAAAAAATAAAGGAACATTATTCACAAAATACTGTATATAATAATTATGTCAATAAAATTTATCCATAAAACATGAAAATATTCGACATCAATAAATAAATTAGAAAAGCAATTCAATTTCGTTCGTGCGTTGTTTTTTATTTAAATAAATAAAGCCTCAAAGAAACTAATTAAATTCCTTACCGTTTTCGGGTGAAGGTTGTATTACATCATTAAGAAAATGTTTTAGCAATGTTATAAAAAAATCTTAATAAAGCTACCATATTGGCGTAATAGAAAAAAATATGGAGAGAGTTTTTGGTTAGATGAAACAATAATATTGTCTATATATATAAAAGCAAAAGGTCACTCACTCATAGGACACGAAAGCTCGGAAACTACCAGTGCTAAGGGTTCAAAATTTTGCACAGGGGTTCTTTTTTGGACGTAGGTACCCGCTAAGAACGGATTTTGCGATATTACGCCCCTAAGGGGTTGTTTTTGGGGTTGACAGTTTGTATGAAACTTTTTTGCTACAAGTACTAGGAGTTTCAAATATTGCATGCGGGTTTTTTTTAAGACGTAGGTGCTACTTTAGAAAAGGGTTTTTCGAAATTCGACCCCTAAGGGGTTGTTTTTGGTGTTGAAAGTTTGTTTGAAACTTCGTTATTACACGTGCTAGGAGTCTCAAATTTTTCATGGGGGTTGTTTTTAAGACGTACTCACTACCCTCAACGGGGTTTTCCGAAATTCAACCCCTAAAGGGTTGTTTTAGGTGTTGATAGATAGATGTCTCAAATTTTGCATGGGGCTTCTTTTAAGGACGTAGGTGCTCACTAAGACAGGATTTTGCGAAATTTCACCTCTAAGGGGTTGTTTTTGGAGTTGATAGGTTGTATAAGACTTTCGTTACTACAAGTGCTAGGAATCGCAAATTTTGCACGGGTGTTGTTTTTAGGACTTAGATGCTTACTATGACGGGGTGATTTGAAATTCGAACCCTATGGGGTTGTTTTTGATGTTGATAGATACAGGTTTCAAATTTTGCATGCGGGTTATTTTTAGGACGTACGTGCTGCCTAAGACGGGGTTTCGCGAAATTCGCCCCCTAATATTTTGTTTTTGGTGTTGATAGTTTGTATGAAACTTTCATTACTACATGTGCTAGGAATCTCAAATTTTGCACGGGGGTTGTTTTTAGGACGTAAGCACTACTTAAGACGGCGTTTTTCGAAATTCAACTATTTAAGGTGTTGATAGATAGAGGTTACAAATTTTTTATGGGGATTCTTTGCATGTCGTAGGTGCTTACTAGGACAGGATTTTGCGTAATTTCACCTCTATGGGGTTGTTTTTGGGAAGTTAGGTTATAAGTACTAGAAGTTACAAATTTTGCATAAGGGTTATTTTTAGGTCGTACGCGTTACCAAAGACGGGGTTTTGCGAAATTTGCCCCTAAGGGGTTGTTTTTGGTGTTGATAGTTTGTATTAAACATTTTTCATGTTTTTTTTTTAGAACTTATATACTACTATCTATGACGGGGTGATTCGAAATTCGAACCCTAAGGGGTTGTTTCTGGTGTTGATAGTTTGTATGAAACTTTCGTTACTATAAGTGCTAGGAATTTCAAGTTTTGCATTTAGTTTTTTAGAACTTTGGTGCTCACTTAGATGGGGTTGTGCGAAATTCGACACCTAAGGGGTTGTTTTTGGCGTTGATAGATAAGAGTCTCAAATTTTACATAGGGATTTTTTTAAGACGTAGGTACTGCCATTGCCGGGATTTTCTGAAATTCTATCCCTATGGGGATGTTTTTGGGGCTGTTAGTTTGTGTGGGAGTAAGAAGAGTGTCAAAATAAGATGCATATAGGTTTTTTAGGAAGTAGATGCTCACTATAAACCTGTATGCTAAGACGGGACTTTGTTCCTGATAGTAAGATTTTTAAAATTTGGCTAATTTAAAATTTTGTTCTACCTCAGACGAGTTTTGGATAAATCAAGCCCTACAGGGTTGTTTTAGGTGTTGGTAGTTTCTATGAAACTTCCTTAAGACAAACGCTGGGAGTCTCAAATTTTGTGCGGGAGCTATTTTTAGGATACAGAATATGCTCATTAAGACGGGGTTTTGAAATTGGTGAAATTGGACCCCAAAGAGGATGCTTCTGGGGTTAATAGTTCGTATGAATCTTCATAACTACAAGCAAGAACTAGGAATTTTAAATGTTTCACAGGAGGGTTCTTTTGGCACGTAGGTGCTTCTTAAGACAGGACTTTGACGGGAAATTCTCTCCCGAAGGTGTAGTTTATAGCTTTGGACACGCCGCAATCGGGGCGGTAAGACCCCTTTTTGAGGAGTGGCTGGAGAAGCGTCACGGCGTCCTTATCTTCCGACTGACGCAGGTCCTCACCGGGCACGGATGTTTCGGGAGGTTCCTGTTTCGTATGGGGAAGGAAGAATTGCCTGGGTGTCACCACTGCGAGGATCGCGCGGAGGATACGGTGGAGCATAGGTGCAGGATTGCCCCGCTTGGGCAGATCACCGCCGTGTCCTCATGCTGCGGGGCGAGACGGAATGGGAAGCGGTCGCCTCCTTCTGCGAAGCAGCAAGCTTGCAAAGGAGGAGGCTGAACACGTGAGGGAGAGGACACCGTCCACCTCATGAACCAAGCGCCGCGGGAGTCATCGCAAGACGATCTCCGGCCACCGTAGGCGCGGGCATGTGGACGGCGAGTAATGGGTGACTCGCCGTCTGATCATAGACCATGCCCGGGTCGACGGCGAGTTGTGTTCCACGCGCACCTCAAGGAGCTGTCCTGTCAGCAATCGGACGGGCCTCCCTAAGAGGGCCAGAGCCTGCCGAGATCGCGGGACTGTCTCACTCGGTAACCCTGACCCTGGTACATAAAGGGCTATTGAAAGAACACCGTGGATTTAAGTCAGTACAAGTCTGACAGTCCCTCCTGTCTCGCCCTGGGCGGGAGGACTCATTTGATGATTTTGCCACGTTAAAAAAGTGGTCGTTTATACCTTCATAGTTTGTATGAAACTTCGGTACTACAAGTGCTACGAGTCTCTTATTTTCCCTGGGGTATGTCTTTAGAACGTAGATGCTTATTAAGATGAAATGTTGCGAAAACCGACTGTTAAAGGGTTGTTTGGTGGTCGATAGAATTTTAGTTGAATATTGATTTAGATTTTTGGCCGGAGAAGAAATGCACAGATGCAAAGTAAGCGCGGACGAAGTCGCGGGCGAAGTGCTAGTATTATATATATTATCTTTTATATATTTAATTAACCAAACTTGAGAAAGAAAAAGATTCTTGATCTTTTTCTTTCTCAAGTTTGGTTAATTAAATGTTGTCTCGAGAACTCAAGTAACGAGAAGCGTGGGAGTTGTACGATAATCAATAGCAGATTTTCTTGTTTATTATGTTTTACCACGGTAATAATATCTACAGTATTTGATCTTCATACAAACGGACGAAACGCGAGCTATACCACGTGACTCGATGTCGCGGCGCGCTCGAGGCGCTGACAGTCGCGGCCGTACCGTAGTGATGAACGGACGGTGTGTTGTTTTTTTAACAAAATCAGTTCATGGACATAATTTAATATTACGAGTAGGATATATTGTGCTGTTTTTGGGTGTATGAATTCGTCAATAACGTATCCAGTCATAAGTTTTTTTTAAATACCTGTAAACTCTGAAAAGTGCTGACTATAAAATAATTTTACTTAAGTACTAGTAGCTGGCAGGTAGGTACATAATGTGTGACTTTTTAATGGATAAATATTTTCTATTATCTCACGAAAAAAAGGGTATTTGGATTAATAAATACAGTGAATATACTAAAGGAAAGTTACTGAAACGAGTGAAATAGGTAAGTTATAGGCATTTCTGAAGATTCATGATACGGTAGGTATTTACGCTTGTGTTAAAATCCTTCCTATTCAATATACAAAGTATTTTATTTGTTTACTGATATAACAAAAGTACATTTACAATCACAAAACTAAATAGAAACAGAAAGTAGGCAAATGTAATTAAAATGCTGGAGACGGGCATCGGATCGAACAGCCCTAGCGCATGTTTACGTACCGCGCGGCTGTAGGTATTTATCTCTATCACGCGGCCGAGATCCACTACTGTAGATATTTATACTGTGGTTTTACTTAAACCATTCATAAGAAATATTCTTCTCCAAATAAAACTAATGTAAAATCAAAATATGGTAGTAACGGGGTCTCAACGTATAAGTTTTAAGTCGTAGGTTGGAATCATCGTGCCAGCATTGTGTAATTTATTTCATCACCACTTCTCTTAAAATGGTGAATAAGAACATCGTGAGGAAACCGACCGAACAATCGAAGATAGGTATTTAACATCTACCAGCCCAAGTTTATCCCATATTGTGGACTACAGCCCACGAGAGAGAGAGTCCGTGAGAAGGACTCACAGAGAAGTGACTTGTCCACCGTCTGTAGGAATACTATAGACTGATTATGCTAAACGCTCTTATTATACAGCTCATTATGTACCAACTCTGTGCAAAACCCTATTTCTACTATTTTTACGGCCGTCCGAAGTCAAGGTCCATTCTGTTTTAGAGAACTAATGATAATTAGAGATAACAATAATGACTTGCATTCCTTTTAAGATTCAATATTTGGTTGACCGAGCTTCGCTCGGTTTTTAAAATGTCTATATCTTGGGAACCGAGCTTTTCTCGAAACTGGGACCTTGATAAATCGATTCCTTGAGCCGAAAAACCCCTAATCTGTAACTTTCATGAAAATCCTTGGAGCCGTTTTCGAGATCCTCATTATATATAAATAAATATACAAGAATTGCTCGTTTAAAGATATTAGATAGATAATTATCAAACGCCTATGAAATAATATCAGTCGTAATTAAGTTTCCTATTTAACCCCAAAGTATTGGTCGCGGGACTTATTTCCTTACCGTGACCTTGGAACATAAAGGGCTAATGAAGGACACCGTGGATTTTAGTCAGTACAAATCTGACAGTAGGGGTGGGAGGACTCATTTGATGATTTTACCACGCTAAAAAAAAAAGCCCCAAAGTATTCAACTGAAAAATTTTGCTTAAAACATTTTAAAAAGAACACAGCATCAACCCTCAAACTGCAATTCACAAAAGATTATAACCCTCTAACCGCGCCGTACTTTTTCTCTCCCAGGCCAATTTATTATGCAATCTTCGTCCGTTTACTTGGCTGAGCGGTAGGATCGTACTTACCTTGTAAAGGGAACTTAGTGGGCGAATGTACACAACTAAGGCTTAGAATACCTCGGGAGAGTTTCGGGTAAGTGATGCGATGTATTAGATCAACGTTTGCTCGAAGACATATTTGTTGTAACAAAATAGGGTTCTTAAATAGGAAACAGTGGCTCACACTAGCTCTAGTTCGAAATATGTAGTTGGAAGACTTGAGGATAAGCCTTTGCTCAGCAGTAGGATGATACAGGCTGACATTAACAGTAACATTAAATAGGGTTAGGTTATTTTGTGTTGTGCATGTTTACTGCATAAATAAATTATTGAAAAACTCTGTCAGTTAGATAATTGAAAAAAAAAGAAAATAAAAAAATGATTTTTTATAAATCAACGAACATTGACAATGATAAAACGCTACGAAATTAATTCAGGACTGGTGGGCTTGTGACGTCATAACGCCTGTAAAATTATTCGGTTTACGTAACAAAAGAAAAATTATGGGTCATATTTTTTTCACTTTTTTGCTGTACCCCATCGATAAAACTTGTTCCTTAAGATACAGACTAGACCTGGTTTAAGGGATAAGAGTCGATTTAATTGTACTCATAGTGTGACAAATGTAAAAAAGATGATTTTTTGAGGAAAGAAAAATTTTAGATTACAAGTGGGATTCGAACCCGCGTCTTCTGGATAAAAAATTTCTTTCCTAAAAAAAACATTTTACGATGCGCGTCACTTGCGTTAATGCATTTAAAATAATTATTAAATGTAAAAAAAATTAAATCAACTATGTTTGCGGTGTAATGTGTCATGTTTTATGAAATAAATATCTTTATTATTATTATTGAGCACAACGCCCCAAAGTTCGACTTTGAGAGGTAGTGTTTCAATCACAAATTCTGAACCAGCCCGTAGTCTAAATCAGCTAACGGCACTAGGCTCGCCACCTAGTAGTACCCTGGGCTTACCTAGCGATGTTCTATCATATCCTTTGAGGATCACAACATTTATATGACGTTATGTACGAGTATAAGTATGTGACATTTTGTTTCAAATTTATATTTTGTGTACAATTTATTTTTCTGCGGCATTTGCTTTCGACCACATAAACGGATCGCGTAGCAATGTTCGAATGCTCGTAGCATTCGTAGCACTGCTACGCCCTGCTACAGATTTCCGTAGCAGCTTCTACGTGTGTAGCACACAGATTCTTATAAAAGCATGTGGAACGTAGATTGTTTCACGAACTTGCCAAGAATGTTAATTAAATACTTTGTAAATAGTTTAGCCTCGTCGGTGCAGTGGTTAGGAGGGTAGCTATGTTTTTCGAGGTTTTAAGTTCTATCCTAGTTCGAGAAAGGGGATGATTGAACAACATTTTTAAAGCTTTGGGCAAAATTTTATCATTTTTATTTGCTTTCAAATGCAGTTATTAATTGATATATTTGTTTGTAAAAGCAGAGCATGCACTGTGTTTTATTTTTTAACGAAACAGTGACTTTGTCACAACACGTCAAAAATATTTATAAATCGTTCATATATAAAAATCCTTTAAGTCCATAATATGGCATTTTAGGGAGACAATTCGAACAAAAATGGCTTAATCCTAAAAATTTATACGAAAGTAAATTTATATGAATACTGGGTTTAACCAAGTATCCATTTGAAAGTAATTTTTTCTCCTCAGTAGAGTTTTTAATAATTTTAAAATGCATTTACTTATTTTAAAAACTAAAACAATAATATATCATTTATAGACCCCTGAACGGTCTTGTCTGTCGTGTATTGTAAAGAAACTAAGTTATTTTACGTAATTAAAATATATTTTTATAGTTTTTCTCCGTCTGTCCGTTTTGTCTCTTTTTCTTGTCATATGTCATGGTATTTTTCTCGTCTGCCAGTCACCTAGTCGGTTTGTCGTAACTATGGAGGTCGGACGGCCCCGACATCCCCACCTCCAGTATCAGAAAACTGATACTCAAGATGAAGGGCGGACGTCCAGCCTGCACAGTTTCGTCACAGGTCGCGTGTAATGTCCTTGTCCAGTCTTAATGTCAACCACTCGGATACAGTCATCTTTCCCTCGGTGCAGCTTTGTCACAACCCCTAGAGGCCACAGGTTCCGAGGGAGCTGGTCATCTGCGATAACTATGACGTCACCTTCAGCAAGAGCCGTTGAAGAAGGTCGGAACCATTTCTCTCGTCTAGTGAGAGTCGGCAGATACTCTCTGACCCAACGTTTCCATACGAGGTCTGCCAGTTTTTGTGCTTCACGCCAGCTTTTTCGAAGAAGATCCCCATTGTCGAAAATTCCAGCAGGGTAATAATCAAATTCAGCCTTAGCTAGCAGAAAGTCATTAGGCGTAAGTGGAAGGTCGTCGGCGTGGTCAATAGGTACGTAGGTCAACGGTCGGGAATTAATCATCTGTTCCGCCTCACTCAGCAGGGTTAGCAGTGTTTCGTCAGAGGGTGCTCTGTCCTTGAGCGTCACCCTGAGTGCCGTCTTCACCGAGCGTACAAGGCGCTCCCAGCAACCACCCATGTGGGGAGCGTTTGGCGGAATAAACTTCCATTTCATAAATCTAGTGCTGCCGAACTTCAGCAGCACGTCTCTGTCTATGGCAAGAACAGATCGCTTCAGCTCTGCGTCTGCCCCACGGAAGGTAGTGGCGTTGTCCGTCCACATTTCTTTAGGACATCCACGTCGGGCGATGAATCTGCGAAGAGCCATGATAGCGCTGCTTGTGTTAAGGCTATGTACCACCTCGATATGTATAGCCCGTACCGTTAGGCAAGTAAACAAAGCCACCCACCTCTTTTCATGTCGGCGTCCGACCTTGACCGTCAACGGTCCAAAATAATCAAGGCCGGTGCAAGTAAAAGCTCTGTGTCCTTCGGTAAGTCTTGCAAGAGGCAAGTCGGCCATCAAGGGTGGTGAGGGTTTGGCTCTCCTGTTTTTGCACTCCTGACAAATGTTCCATGTA
This sequence comes from Agrotis segetum, assembly GCA_036375495.1. Taxonomy (NCBI): domain Eukaryota; kingdom Metazoa; phylum Arthropoda; class Insecta; order Lepidoptera; family Noctuidae; genus Agrotis; species Agrotis segetum. The sequence goes on along the minus strand of JAQSVV010000586.1, from coordinate 1,092,201 downwards.
GACTTGACAGCAGTTCGCCCATCAAGTACCCAGAAGCGTCTCCTAACTTCGTTTAAAACGCGTTCTCTGCCCGTATGAGCAGATTGTTCATGGTAGTGCATCAAAAGAAGTTTAGTTATCCTATCTTTTGGATGTAAAATTATGGGGTGCTTCATATCGTCGTCGACATCTGCTGCACTAATCCTCCCACCAACACGAAGAATGTCGTATTTGTCTAAAAACGGGCTCAATTGTCGAAGAACGCTGTCTGACGTCACCAATCCAGTTTTTTTAATGTTCTCTATATCCGCTGAAAATTTTCTTCGCTGACTTTCTTTAAGTATCTGTCGCTGTGCTGATTCTATTTCATCAACAATCAGCTCCCTTTGTCGTCGACTGTCTTTGTCTTTTTGTAACCAGTTGTAGCAGGCTCGCTGAACCCATGCTGTGCTCCTAACTAGTCGCCAGTATTTTGAAAAACGTTCATCATCTGGCAGAAGGGAGTCAGGCTGTGAGATCACTAAAACCATCTTAACTTCTATGTCATCTTCATTAAGACTGATCTCATCTTCAGATTCTTTGGGCCAGCAATCATCTGGTTGGCGTAGAAATTCTGGTCCATGCAGCCATCTAGAAATGTCTTCAATCAAGCCGTCACGCGTAGCATCATCTGCAGCGTTCATGGCTGACGGTACCCACCTCCAGTCGTGAATCTCCGTGAGTTCTGCTACCTCGCTTACACGATGCGCTACGAAGGGCTTGAAACGTCCGATGTCAGACCTAAACCAACTAAGAACTGTCTTTGAGTCAGACCAATACCACGTCTTCGAAATCTTCAACCACGGCGTGTCAATATACATTTTTACCACCTGAGCTAGGCGCGCACCCATCACGGCAGCCTGCAATTCTAGGCGGGGGACGCTCAGTATCTTGAGAGGAGCTACCCTTGCTCGTGCCATGACCAAAGATATGTGCCAAGTGTCGTTGGTCATCTTTTGTCGTAGGTATGCAACAGCGCAGAAAGCCTGTGAACTGGCGTCACAAAATATGTGAAGTTCCACCGGACCGTCATTTTCGCAGGCGTCAGTCATCAGCCATCGCGGTACTTTGATGGTCGACACGCGTAAGAGTTCTTTGAGCCAAAGTTGCCACTTGTCTAGGTGGTGAGCCTCAACTTCATCATCCCATCCTATCTTCGATTTCCAGATGTTTTGAAAAAGGATTCGAGCTTTGACGGTTATAAATAAAAGGAACCCTAGAGGGTCAAAAACAGACATAATCAGTCGGAGTACTTCACGCTTTGTAGGTCTCTTGTTGCCTGACTTTATGTCGTCGTTTATCTTGTGCAGGTTCAGTGGAAACGTGAAGTCATCTGAGTCCGGGTCCCAATTCACACCAAGTACGCGCTCGATGTGCTCTTCTTTGGCATCTGAAAGCATTTTGACGCCAGTCGGAGCTAATTTGTCCTCGGGTAGATGTCTGAGAAGGTGCTTGGAGTTAGACATAAAATTCCTCATATTAAACCCACCTTGTGCGTGCACCTCATTCACGTCATTGACTATTCTCACGGCTTCTTTGTCACTATTTACAGAATAGATAAAATCATCTACGTAATGATGATCAGTGATCGCTTTGACAGCTTCAGGATGTATAGATTCGAATCTACGGGCATTTAGATTCTTGACGTACTGCGCAGAAGATGGAGAGCATACCGCACCGAAACTCATTACATTCATTACGTACACGTCGTTTCCCCACAAAAGTCGTTGCGCCTGTCTATCTTCACTACATATGAGCACGCGATGGAACATCTCCTGAATATCGCCCATAATTGCTATCTTTCCACAACGAAATCCCAAAAGTACACCAGGCAAAGAGGTAAGCAAGTCCGGTCCACTGAGCAAAAAATCATTCAGGGATTTACCCATCGATGGCGCCGCACAGTCGAGTACGAGGCGAAGTTTCGGCTTGTTGGGATTGAAAACTGCAAAGTGAGGAAGATACCATGTCTTATTAGTTCTTACCAGCTTCTCCTCGTCAGTGAGTTTAGAGATGTACCCCTTCTGCAAGTTTTCAGCTATCTTTTTCTCATACTGCTCTGCAAAGTCTGGAAACCGCCTCATCTTCCGCTCGATACCATCCAGACGCTTACGTGCGACAGCATAGCTATCAGGTAATTCAGGCTTGTCGTCTCGCCAAAGCAGGCCAGTCTCCCAGCGATCGCCTACCAAGCGCGTCGTCTTCTCCATTATATCCAGTGCTCTCATATCCTCCCGGGAGCGCGGAGTGTCAACGCTCGGTTTAGTCCCGAAGCCTTCGGTGGAGAAAGATCTACGAATCGCAGCGTTAAGTTCATCACAGGCACACAAATGAAGTACCGCTACGCTGTCAGGAGTGGTAGATGGCAACTTACCATGAATGACGTACCCCAGTTTTGTGGTGGAGACAATCGGCGCATTCTTCGGCCCCTGGAGTACCTGTCGGCTGACAATCAGGTCTATATTGTCATGTCCAATGAGTAGTAAGGGTCGTTCGTGTACAGTCATGCGGTCAGTATTTACAAAATCGGAAAGGTAAGTCCAGTCATTTACAAGTCGTTTGTAATTACATTTATACAAAGGCAAGGCTAAATTATTTACAGATCTTACATTTGTCAACTTAAATACTTCACCACTATTTACACCACGCACAGAAAACGAAACACGTTGCGACGAACTCTCAATAGACTTCATGCCTGAAGCTCCTTGCATGTGTAGAGCGCTGGCCGGTCCGGTCACGCCTATACGTCTTGCAAGGTGTCCGTCTATCAGGCTGATCGACGATCCTTCGTCTAGAAGAGCTAGTGTTTCTACTTCACCGCTGGGTCCGCTAATGAGTACGCGTACAACTTTCAATAGTATGGTGCAATCATAATCTAAAACGTGGTTGACTGCCGCTGACTTATTGAGAGGCTCGGCGTGCAATAACGCATGATGTACCCGCTCGCATAACGCACACTTTTTCTTAAGCTTACATTGTTTCAGCTGGTGTGTCGTAGATAAGCAAGAAAAACAAAGCTTATTTTCTGTAACATATTGCCAACGTTGGTCGACTGTCATGCGTTCGAAATCAGCACAAGAATTAAGGCCATGATCACCTTTACAGAGTCCACAAGATCGTGTTTTGTTTGTTGTGAAAACGGCGTGTTTAGCGTGTCGATGCGTCACAGATTCGGTTCGATCGCTTGTTTTCGTCATAGGCGCAATGCACGTGGCGGCGTCAGCAATTTTCATAAGCCACTCGGAAAGGTCAATCAGTGTGACATGTCTTGCGCCTTTCTCGCTGACATAGAAACTCCACTGGTACTTTAGAATTGATGGTAGTTTTCCAATAATTTCTCTAATCAGTGTCGTGTTAGATATATGTCCTGCTTCGTCTGTCGCAGTCATGGCGGCCACTACATTCTGTACAGCGGTCGAGAATTCTATGAGACCGTTGACGTCGTCATGCCTTATGTCCCGCATGGCTCTTATTTTATGAAGCATAATCTCAATAAGATATTCTGGTCTTCCGAATCTAAGTTTTAGAGTGTAGATAATCTTTGACAAATTTGTGGCACTTACCAGCAGGGCCGATACGGCGTCACGAGCCTTTCCTCTCAGGCACTTTGTCAGTCTAGCAATATTTTCGTCGTCGCTGTATTGGCATAGCTTTGATGTCGATTTAAACTGGCTATAGAACATAGGCCACTCTTCAGGGTCACCACAAAACGTCGGTAGTTCCTTTATAGATGTCTGTCTGGCCAGGAACTTATTTATACCACTTCCCGGAGCACGCGCAGTGTCAGTCTGGGCTTGGTAAAGCGGAGCATGGCCGGCATCGGGAAAACGTGAATGGTCGGGAGTATGGAAGGCGCTCGTCATGGAGGTCGCTTTTTTTACGGTTGACTGTACATTCGCGGCACATGCACTTCCAGCGTTTGACAGATTATCGTCATCCATGTCATTTAACGCCTCAGTCTTTAGTCGCAACTTTTCCATTATGAGTCGTTTTTCAATAGCAGCGTTTCGCTCGGTAGCTTCCCGCTGCGCTTCAGAGGCTTTTTTCTCTACATTTGCAGCCTGTTCAGCAGCTTCAAGTTGTAACATTAAAAGTTGTTGTCGTCTTACCGTCGATGTCGTACTTCGATTAGAAACGATGGATGAAGCCGGCGAAGGCGCGCGGCTGTGTCGGGAGGGCGGTCTGTCGTGCTCTCCGTCCGCGGGGGCGCCGGTCGATGCCATATTTTCTGCCTTCGACTTACTACGGGTTATCATAGGTGCTAGTGTCGAAAATGGCAATGAAGGACCACTTTGAACGGTCTTGTCGTCGTGTATTGTAAAGAAACTAAGTTATTTTACGTAATTAAAATATATTTTTATAGTTTTTCTCCGTCTGTCCGTTTTGTCTCTTTTTCTTGTCATATGTCATGGTATTTTTCTCGTCTGCCAGTCACCTAGTCGGTTTGTCGTAACTATGGAGGTCGGACGGCCCCGACAGACCCCTAAAGGTGATCAAATGCGTCCAATACCATAGCCTGACCTATTCGCAGTCCGATTTTGTTTAACTACTCCCAATAAACTGGCTTTATAGGCCGTTAACGCACTTTTCATGTTTTATTGTCAACCATTGTTAGGAACATCGCTTTACGACTGCCACTAAAAACATACCGTTTCATATAAATAAGTAACTGCTGATCTAACATAAATTTATTTTTATTTAGTTTTTTTTTTACGAAGATTTTACTACGCTGTTCTTGTATATTGAGATCTAATTAATATGTAATATCTTTAAACGAGCAATTCTTGTATATTTATATATAATCAGGATCTCAGAAACGTCTCCAAGGATTTTCATAAAAGTTACAGATTAGGGTTTTTCGGCTCAAGGAATCGATTTATCAAGGTTCCAGGCTCGAGAAAAGCTCGATTCCCAAGATATACATAGACATTTTAAAAACCGTGCGAAGCTCGGTCAACCAGATATTTCTTTTTTAAATTGCATAGAAATCAAAGTCAAAATATCTAGCTGCTGTGCTATCAAATTTTGCCGTTAATCACGTGAGTGTCAAATTACTACCATAATGCTTAGTAGTCTATAGAAACAACAAAAAAACCTTTGGCATTTATTAATAAACTCAATAAAAGCGTACAAAGCCTGTAATATTTCAACTGCTAGGCCTATGCCTCCTCTGTATCAATAGGCTGCAATAGAATAGTTTACTCCAGAAATAAAATAAATAAATAAATTTAGTCGTATTGAAAAATAATGCACACGTATTTTTTCAATTAATCAATATTGACGAAAGTAAAACGTTTCATAATTCGAGAGTTGGGGCTTATAACGTCATAACGCCAGTTAAAATATACCGAATAAGTGACGTTTTGTAATTTTTAGAAGCGCCTATTCACATCTAAGTACCCAGTGAAGGTAAGTAACAGCTGTCATCAAAACGTTTGGTTCTAGAAGAAGCCGGTATCCTCCCGATATTTTTCTTTATTATTTATTTATATTGATCCTTCATTCATTGCTAAACAGCAGTGCGAGTAAAGACGGCATAAGCGACGAACGCGATTAAACGCCATTTAGACTGGTATAAAATATTTTATGCATGTGCATGTACTATTGTTTCATGTTTGGAATACAAATGTTGCTGATTTTTACGAATAAAAGGAGCTTTGCTCTTTGTATTAAGGCTTGTTATACACGATCGTAAGCCACGATCTTTTGAACGTTTATTGGATGTTTTAAATGCGCATAGAGAGTTTATGTAAACCTGCCCTTAATGTCTATTAGATTGCCTATATATCTAAAACCATAGAATAGATAAATACAACAACAGTTATTTTATGATTCCATTTTGTGCTTTGCCTAGTAACTAGAATTTTTAAACTGTAGTTTAAGATTTTTTTGAAATTAATTCGTCATCGTATTGAAGTACTAGCACTTTGCCCGCGACTTCGTCTGCGCGTGTTTCTAATTTCGAACTCAGTGAATTTAATTCCCGCTCACCCTCCTTATAAGAAAATCTAAAAACTCAATACAAACAAACAATCAATCTTATTAGACAAACTGATTTTCCGATTTTCACCCCGTTAGGGGTTGATTTATGATATAAAAATACGTATCCTTTATTCGATTGGAAGATAATTAATATGACAAGTTTTGAGTTTATCGAAGCAAGCATTAAAATCCTTCCCTTAAAACTTTATCATCCCTTTTCACCAATTTAGGGAGTGATTTTCGGAAAACCTAAAAATGGAGGGTAGTTTTAAAAAAGTAATAATGCCCATCTTTTTTATTTACATATACTCATATTCGTACCAAGTTTCAAGTTTATAAACCCAAGAAATAAGATTTTACATACAAAGGTTTTCACCCCTTTGCACCCTCTTAGAGGGAGATTTTCGCAAAATCCTTTCATAATGCTTATCCACATTATAAATTGTAACTACCATCCAAAATTCAGGTTTCTAGGTTTAGTGGTTTAATATCCTCCCCTTAAAACTTGAATACCCCTTTTTACCAACTTTGGGGGTGATTTTCGAAAAATCCAAAAACACGTGTTTGATTAATTCTTATCTAGTATATAAATACTGATTTTCAAATTCATCAGCACACGCGTTATAATTTTCCCATACAAACTTTAACAACCCCTAGAATACCAATGGAGGGTAGTTTTAAAAAAAATAGTGGTGCTAATTTTATTTATTTACTAATGTTCTTATTCATGGTAAGTTTCAAGTTTATAAACCCAAGGAATAAGATTTTTCATACAAAAGTTTTCACCCCTTTTCACCCCTTTAGAGGAGGATTTTCGCAAAATCCCGTCTTATTGCCAATCTACATGGTAGACTGCAAATGCTGTCCAAAATTCAAGTTTCTGCGTTAAGCGGTTTTTGGTTCAGCATGGAATAGGTACAGCAGGAGATCGAGGTATGCTTGAAGAGAGATTTAGATGACTCATTTTCCGACTTTTTGAAATAGTCAAAAACGGGCGTTATACTTGTGGCATTTAATAAGTATACGGATTTTTCCTAACAAAAAACGAATGTCATTTGTGACTTTGAATGTTTATAAGCACGCCCAAGACACAGAAAAAAATTATCCGGGCCATTATTTTTCAAGTTGTGAGAATATTATTTTTACACATTCGCGTTGACATATCAATTGCTGTACATGTCTTGTTCATTACAATCGACTGTAACACCTTTCAAATTCAGAAACCCTCATTGAAAACACCGACAAGTACTTATGTAACACGACCCATTCAATGAGTACCTACCTCGTAATGAAACACAATCAGTTCTTATGATTTTAACGATGAGACCTGCGTCCATTGCGGCATTAATAGGTCGTTCCAAATAAAGACATTGCCTATAAAAAGCAATGTTAACGTAATTGCGAGATATTATCGTATCCAATCAAATAATCCCGTTCCGTTTTACGACATTATTTTACGTACGGTCTTTGTGAAGTTTTTTTTTCGGCGACAATTGAGAAGGGAAATTTTTCGGGAGACTTAATTTGAATGATTGATTGTTTTCGTTAGCAGGTGTTATTTGGTTTGCTAATTGATTGCTGGATCAAAAAGTTTCTTTTTTCTTGTAATTAGATCTAATTAAACGGCTTTCAAGAACAAAGAAGGAGCGGACAATATTTATATAAAGTTTATTATCCTTGTTTTTGGGTTGGTTTTTTGTTAGTTTTTTTCGAATTATAATAATATTTAGCTGCATTTGACGGTTCTAATCAGATACTGCTCAGAGCCAGAAATAAAAATGATTTTATCCAATTTATGAAAATCAACATACAATTAAACAATAAATGATAATAAACAATCTAATTGACAAAATGCGCTGTAAAGAAAGAAAAACACTTGAAGGCATGAAAAGGATTTTATTATATTTTACACTCCATGATTTTATGTCCAAGATAAGTATTCCCTTAGTGAACCGTGATTTGATTTCAAATCCTCTGTTAGAAGCGGCTTTTTGTGTCTTGGGACTGAATGGGGACTGAGATAACGAATTCAATTTGTTTTGTAGTCTTTCTTAATCTAAATGTTATTTATAATGTTTTCTTCTAGCTTATTTTATTGATAAACTGGCTCTTTTTATGTTCGCTTGGAAGTAGATACATCAATTATGTTCCGGATAGATTGTATCTATAAATTGGATGTATTGGAGTTAGGTACTACTGGCATTGAAGAAGAACCTAGCTTAAAGTGATGTATTTGAAAATCAATATCATCAAGCTAGCCTTTTTTGACTTTATTCAGATTGAAACTGTCTAGTTTACTGATACAGTCTTATCATAGTTCATTACTAGTACCTATTTAATTTGAAGCTACTGATTACTTGATCTGCAGAACTCAATAATAAACTACTGGCTGTAATAGCTGCGCGATCGACATTCAGAGCTACAATTATTATAATACTAGCTGTTGCCAGCGGCTTCACCCGCTACAACTCGAAAATTATCCCACGGGAACATAAAATCGGGATAAAAGCTATCCTATGTGTTAATCCAGGTTATAAACTATCTGTGTACCAAATTTTAGCCAAATCCGTTCAGTGGTTTTTGCGTGAAAGAGTAACAAACATCCATACATCCATACAACAATACTTACAAACTTTCGCCTTTATAATAGTAGAAGGATTTATAAATATTAATATAAATGAAGCACAACGTAATATGCACAAGGCATGCACCGTACCTACATCTAATTCGACCGATATGCACGCGTGCTGCATGCGTGAGGTTACAGCCTACAAATTCGGTTCTAGTGCAGCCCCTGGCAAGGCTTGAGAGGGGCGCTTCTCATGCGTTTATACGCGTCAACTATGCTGCCGTCGTAAATGAAAACAAACACAGTAACTTAAGTTAAGCGGTCATTTAAGTTACTGTGTTTTCATTTACGGCGGCAGCATGAGCTTCAGCTGCGAATTTACTTCCGAAGGTGTCGGACCACTGCCATGCCCGCCGCATGAACGCGGGCTGTACCGGTGCGACGCATGCTCCTACACTTACGAAATAGTTATTATGAACTCTTTGTACGTTCCTTAACATACTTCATTCATCAAGTTACAAAGTTCCCAAAATCTCGTAACTAACACACTTCCGTTTCAATTCCCATGACGTCGTCAAGTCTCCAGATTATTCAAAACCAGTCAAGGCCGGCCGTGACGTGACCTTCGAACAAACTTTCCTACAATCAAGTTTTACGACAAGATAAGTGGGTAATGTATCATCCTTCCCTGTTTCCCGTCCCATCAGCATAACAAGTCCGGGATTATCTATGGTCCAAGTTTTTTTCTATACGCTATGATTTTTTTTTTGCGATTTTCCGCGTACGCACTGGTTCGACGAAGGCCAAGGAATGGGTTTTGATGGTCTTTGTTGGTCCTGTATGGCTTACGGAACGCCAACGATGGCTTGTTGGCGTTTGCCGGTGATCCAAAGCGTGGAGGTTACCTCGAAGGAATTAAACCATTCGATCCAACTCGGTGTGGACGGTCAGTGAAGGCGTTCGTTGGCCTTGAGAGCCAATAAAAGAGCTGAATGGACTATTCAATTGGTTGTGTAATCTAGAGAGGGGCAGCTTGCTGGCGAAAATTTTAGACAGTCGCTTTAACACTGTACTAAATCCCGTATATCTATTATGAAAGAAAGAAATACGTATTACAAACTGATAAACAACGAATATAAGTAGAGAGTGAGAAAAACTTGATTATCTTCACGTCATAGAAATAACAAATAAAAAATGTATTTGCCCCGTTACTAATTTACTTGAAAACCTATAACTCCACATGAAGACTAAACCAACTTCACATTAATTACAACAAGTATAGTTTCTATATCCATTTAGCAGATAAAGGCATGCACACGCAGCACTTCGTAAGATAACTTTTGTCTAATAAGTCGATAAAGTTGCCAACTATCGTGCAACTTTGCAAATTTAATATCGAAACTCATTGGCCCGAAAAACAAGCTGAGGGTTTACACTATGGTCGAGAAAATGGGTAAGCAGAATACTTTTTACTTAAGTGGATACCAGGAACTTTACTGTATCGATATTGAGATTTTTTTCACTCTAAAAAACATGCCTGCTTTTGTATTTTTTTTGGGTTCCGCAGCTCAAAAGAAAAATGGGGCCTTTATAGATGCTATGAGGCTCCCGTTTTTCTTTACCATTTAAGTGTTTTCAATTCAACATCTTTAGAATTTAAAACGGGATATTTAAAATGTTTATTGCTTTGAATTCCCGATATTTCGGTTTAGTTGCAACCGCCATGATCACAGTTGAATGTTTAAAATATTTACTAAAGCTTCAATTTTTTTCATGTTGTGTCTTATAGTTTTGCATATGTTTATAACATGTAAAGTTGAAAAAAAATACCTAGTGTTTATTTTTATTCATTTTTGATAAAATACCTGTCTGAAATAACGTCAATCATATTTTTAGCAAGTCATATCACATTGGGTTTGCGGTTTTTTATTTCTTTAAAACAAGATTTTATTTTTAGGTTATGTTTCAGTATAGAAACTAAATAACTAAGTATGTAACGGTGCAGCAAAATTAGACTATTAATTATAGCTTTTATTTTAGTATCTTTGTCACTCTTGACAACACAACTTGCATAGGGAGAGGAACTTTCTGCCTGCGTCACTGTTTCCGAACGCATTCAACCCTAATCTTCAAAGATGGAGTGAACTGGCTTCTTCTGGGTAAGCTCGCTCTATTGTCGACCTTTTCTTTTCTTTTTTTTTTTCACTGCACATAAAAATGAAGAGCAAACGCAATTACATAGAATCTGTCTGAATTCCACGAAACCAGCTAATAAATAACAACTTTATTGTGAATTGGAAACTAATAAAGTTACAATAATTATTGTTTCTGCTACTTCATCACAATATTCATTTGTTCAAAAAACATCGAGCTTATCGATCCGTCTAACTCTCGCTGACTCAGAACTACGTCCAAACAGCAATAAACATCCCGAAACAATACAAACTCGTTTTAAATTTTCCAGCCATAAAAATGGCATCGAAAAATATACATGAATCATCATAAATTGCTGCTAAAACAAACGCCGCAAAACAAACCGTATCAACATTCCACCAATCGCACCCGAATGATCGAATCATCATATCGATTATATCGAATCTTGACTGTAAACATAATAGCCGTGCGCAGCGTAAATCGAATCCGATTCGAATTGAAACGATTACAGTAACACCTTCATCATTGTTATTGCGTGTTTATTAGATTCGGGTCGGTTTTTGCCCGAAGGTAATAGGCCCGTTTTAATGGGTACCCCGTATAGAGGACGTTATCTTTATCGTAATGTTGTCGTATCGTCCGGTATGACACGGACGGTAAGTGGTGGAATGAGATTAGAAGCTTTCTTGTTGCCTTAATTTCGGAGGCGGTTTTTGTACCGTTTTTGGACGATGTTGCGTAAGAGGAAGGGATATAATTAAGTAGGCTTGCCTATATGTGAGGCGTTTTGGTAAATAGAATAAAACAATGAGACAAAATAGGAATGATTCTTTGTATTTCAGTTTTGACCACGGTAATTGTTAGGTCAGTCAATGTTCGTGTCGCGGGACTGTCTATATAGGTAACCGTAACCCTGGAACGTAGAGGACTATGGACAGAACACCGTGGATTTTAGTCAGTACGACTCTAACAGTCCCTTCCGCTCCACCGAGGCGGCAGGACTCATTTGTGATGCAGCGCAGGCAGATCTCCCATTAGTTGGACCGACGACAACGTAAAGAGTCACGGGCAATCGAGGGACGCAAGTGGCGCATTGTCGTTCGGCGTTGTGGTCTAAGAGGGAAGGCTTTGTTCAGCAGTGGTAGTCTTCTAGCTGATGCTGTTGATGATCATGAATTGTAATGCAAAGAAATACTGTACAAACCTCAACAACAAATTGGAAAAGAAAGATGATTTTACACAGCAAACTTACAAAATGGTTTTATTGTTACATAATAAACTAGCTGTTCCCATGTTGGCCCCCACATCTCGGCTCATATTGATTGTAGTATGATGTTATAAAGCCTTCCTTTGGTTATCCAATAAAAACATTTTTTTTTTCAATTTGAACCAGTATTTCCTGAGATTAGTGCGTTCAATCGAACAAACTCTTCAGCTTTATAACAATAACTATAGATTTATCTTAAAACTTTGATCAGCTCTATAGTTTTTGTTCTTCAATTTTTTAATATTCAAAGTACAAACTTTTTCTAGGACAGCGAAAACAATTTGATGTCAGCGCTCAAACAACGTCATGTTTTTGTTTTAATTTTGTTCTTTTAAAACTGTTGAAAAGATTTTGCTTTTGAATTTAAAAGACATGATAAAATGGTCCTATTTATTTATTTAAAGTCTCAAGTTTTTCATCAGGTTTATAGCTGCTGGAGGCATAATAATGAATAATTGTAATCCTTACTAACAATATAAAATTCGAAAGTTTGTGTGCATGAATGTTTGATACTCAGTTACGTCAAAACGGCGGAACTTAATAACGGAATAGATTATATTGCGAAATAAAAAAAAATAAAAAAAATAAAATTTTTATCTTGTAAAAAATGTGACGCGTTTTATAAAACAAAAAAAATCTACTACCAGACAATGCAAAAGCAGACCTAAATCTAAATCATCAATTTTTTTTTTAATAAATATCAGTAATTGTTGCCAATTGGAAATTCTATCAGACACACACCACTTGCTACCCAAGGTTTGTCACAATCCATAACCAAGTAAATGTCATTAACAACACTCATTCTCGTAGATACCTGAGCACTCAACGCGAAGGATGCTATTCCAAGGACCGTAATCGGCTCAGGATAGCCCACTACACCTGACCACAAGCGTTAAACCAAATTAACAATGTATATACGCCCTAATTATACATCGGGGTACTTGAAACCCGAGGACGGCTTTATATAAAGGTTGCTCGGGTGATGAAGCTGTTAACGATGATGGTTCTGTGGTTTTGTTTGGGTATTGGAAAAGGTCGCGGTACTTTCTAGGGAGGCAGACTTGGAACGCAAAGGCAAATGAAAAACGGGGTGGATTTTTAGTCAGTAAGGGTCTGACAGTTCCTAAAGCGCGGGAGGACTCATTTTTGTTGAATTTACAACTCAATAGGGATATAGACGTAATTCGTTTGGCAAGCCGAGGTGGTTGGATACATCTATCAAAAGTTAATTGATATTTTTCATGAAAATTTATGAGTATAGAAGCTAGCGTTACTTTGCAGATATTCATGATTAGAAACTTAGGAAACAAAATGTAGTTTTTTCTTTGTCTCGTAATAAATTATTATATTAATCCAAATACCTTACTAACTTGAACTTATTACAACTTTTGTATTTATATCAGTCTCTCAAGCAGCTGAAAATCATACATACTTCAAAACATCTGAAATACGTAACTCCAGCCCCTAAAATAATTATGTTATCGCTTATCAAGCGCACTGAGAATCACGCTTGTCTAGAAGTAACCTATTCACTCTTGGTTTTGTAGGTAGCCACTTATTATTTGCTGCCATCATTATGACTTCAAAATTTGAAGTCATAATGATGTCAGTTTTAACTGATGTGGGCAAAATCGTTTAATCCAGCACGACCGGAGGCTATCTTTGAGGTATATCACGACATTTTCTGGCTGTCATCATTGCTCAATAATTATCGAAAGCAAAGTACAAAATTCATAATATATGACTTAGGAAGTACTGAGGTAGAAAGTAGAATTCTAATACTAAATAAGAGCTCTCTTGTCATTCATAAAGAGGTCTCTCTATTGTACTACGAACGAACCAACAAAACATTTACATAAGGAGATGTAATCTTGTAGTAGCTAAACAAAGTTTTCTGAAATACAAAAATCTCGACAAGCGACTGTTTGCCTAACACAAAAATAAAAAGGATAAAGAATGTCATCATGTAATTTTATTCGACATTTTTGATGATACAATCGCTCTGCGGATTTTTCTGTTTGACGTAATTAATTCGGCAATATTTATTTTTTAGTAAAAAATTAAATCAAATACCTGGCTATCGACAAACTCCGTTTTTCGTCATCGAATCATGTTCAGTGTGCTTAGTGCGAATTTTTTTGTGTAGTCTAGAATTCATAGTTACTTTTAATGGTAGCCATACACCATACTGCCTATTTGTCAATTCGGCATAAAACTGCCAATTTGCTCAAATAGAATTGAACGTGTATGGGGGTAGAATGCCAATTTGATGGCATGACATGCCAATTTTGATAGGTCATCAAATCGTTTTTGACACAACGTCAAATCGGCAGCAGTGATGCCATCTTAGCAACTTCATAGATAGTTAGCTAATTTTATAAAGGTGCTAGAAAAAAAGCTAAAAAGTGTAACTTGTGGCTAAACTTTTTAGCTACTTTTCTACAGGGACGGTTAGGCCACGTTCACACGGCGATTATTTTCCCGTATACCGTACACGAGATTTTATCGAATAGAGTTGACCAGTTTTAGGACAACTTTGCACGGTACACGGTAAAATATTATATTTCTCAAACATGGGATTTTCCCGTATGAACGCCGTTTAAACTATTTTTAAGTTTTCATTTGTGAACTGTTATTACTGCTCTATTCGATAAAATCTTGTATACAGTATACGGGAAAATAATCGCCATGTGAACGTGGCCTTACCAGGAAAACTGAGGCTTTTCGCACATGGATCGCATGTACACTCGTAAAAAAAAGAGTTATTCATTTTATTTTAAACCAAAATACGATTGAAAACTTGAGAGGTGTCAAGGGACCACGAAAGCAAGTTAAAAAAGGTTCATGCTATTTTCGACCTTATTGACATTTATGCAAACACCTGATTTTAATGAAGGAGCAATGTTAACGAATGAGAATGTGAGAAAAATCTAAATTTTAAATGTCGATAAGGTCGAAAATCGCTTGCACCACTTTTTTTAACTTGCAATCCTTAAGCAAATGTTTTCCGACCTTCAAGCGATTTTCGACCTTATTGACAACGATGCAAACACCGGATTTTAGTGAAGAAGCAATGTTAACGAATGAGAATGTGAGAAAAACAAACTAAATTTTAAATGTCGATAAGGTCGAAAATCGCTTGCACCACTTTTTTTAACTTGCATCCTTAAGCAAATGTTTTCCGACCTTCAAGCGATTTTCGACCTTATTGACAACGATGCAAACACCGGATTTTAATGAAGAAGCAATGTTAACGAATGAGAATGTGAGAAAAACAAACTAAATTTTTAATGTCGATAAGGTCGAAAATCGCTTGCACCACTTTTTTTAACTTGCTATCCTTAAGCAAGTATTTTCCGACCTTCAAGCGATTTTCGACCTTATTGACAATGATGCAAACACCGGATTTTAATGAAGGAGCAATGTTAACGAATAAGAATGTGAGAAAAACAAACTAAATTTTTAATGTCGATAAGGTCGAAAATCGCTTGCACCACTTTTTTTAATCTAATTCGATAGTCTCATGATGAAATGAAAAGGTGCTAGAAATTGTAGCTGTCGTCACCGAATAATAGCCAGATCTAGTTGCTGAGTTGGCATCACTGGTGCAGATTTGAAGTTGTGACAAATCTATCGTATCGATAGGCAGGATGGTGTATGGTGTATATGGACGAACTGCCGATTTGAAACAATTGCAAGCCGCAAATCTATCGTATCGATAGGCAGGATGGTGTATGCCTACTATTAACGTCAAAAAACTCATACTGAGCACACAGATTGGGTTGGCATAATAAGAGAAGCTTAGACACCAGGTTAAGCACACAAAAAAACTTCTGTACCTAAACTCATTGGGCACCACCAGCGCACTCATTTCCAATGGAGGTAGGCAGACACCACAGAACGCCCTTGATACAAAAATAAATAAAAAATTGTTCTCATGTTACTCGTAAGTTATAAAATACTTTTACTGATATGGAACGTAAGGACCGCAATTACTGCACGGATATGCAGACGGCAAGTAATGGGTGACTAGTCGTCCGATCATGGATCAGAAGGAACACGGGTGGATTTTAGTCAGTAGAGTCTGACAGTCCCTTCCGCAACACCCAGGGCGGGAGGACTCATTTGATGATTTTAAAACATAAAAAAAAGTTTGCAGTCAGTACAAGTCTGACCGACACCTTCCGTCTCGCCCTAGGTGGCAGGACTGATAAGTAAAACCGGCCAAGTGCGTGTCGGGCCACGCACAGTGTAGGGTTCCGTAGTTGCCCATCAAAATACTTATGCGAACTAACTAAACTGATTCGCTGAATTTAATTTTAAAAAGAAGAATTTTCAAAATCGGTCCAGGAATCTTTGAGAAATCGGGGATAATACATAAAAAAAAGATTACGACGAATTTAGAACCTCATCCTTTTTTGAAGTTAGTTAAAAATAGTTGACGATAAAAACCTACCTATCCTCAAAAACATACCTATAAAAGCTGTAAAAATAAAGTTGACACACTTACATTTGCAGTTGAAGAGCATGTTCTCCGATACATTTTGTTTAAGAAAATTTATGATATTCAAGTACATTTTATAAGTTGGTCGACTATTACTCGTAAAGTTGTAAAGCCTTCTTAGTCATGATAATTTTCTTTTAAATTTCGTTATATATACTACTATTGTGAATTTCTTTACACCCCCAAACATAACCGTTTAGCTGGTAGAGGGGGGGGGACACTCGAGTCGAGCAAAATTTAGCACTTTAAAGCTTAATATTTCACAAACGAATTTTTTATCAAAAAATTGTTAAGGGAAACTCACATTATTTTTTAAAGACCTATTTAATGATACCCCACAAAAAAATCCTCACTTTACGTGTAAGTACAGGAGGTACCCTAAAAAAAAATATTTTACGAAATTTTATTTTACCACTTTTTCGGCACAGCAAATCCGTACACGAGTATTTACACCAAATTACAGCTCTCTAGTACTGTGCGTCTCTGAGCTAAACTGCGGACAAGACGGACGGACGGATGGACGGACGACATGGCGAAACTATAAGGGTTCCTTGTTGACTACGGAACCCTAAAAACCACGGGGCAACGTCAATCACTATTACATATACAAAAACCTTTCCAGAATGTAATGAACGCATCAAAATCCATTCAGCAAACGCGAGATAATCGCGAAAACATTAATACCAGATCGAACTGAGAACCTACTTTTTTTTTGGAGTCGGTTAAAAAGGATCAATCACTACATTCCCTATCGTATGTCCAAATTGTCCAATAGCAATCCAGATACAAGGGGCTAAAAGCAGTTTTCATTTCGAATTTTAAACAACGGAATTCAATGAAAGATTCGCATATCAACTGTCGATGTCGTTTCTATCGTAAAAGATATCTGACAATGGACATTCTATTGTCCTGAATTTTATGTTTGTTGGGGCTATATTCTAGAGAAGTGGATAGAGGTTGGAATTATTAGATCAGTATGCCTGTCTATCTTGTCTATGTACTAGTAACTATTCTCTTTTGAAACAGTAGAGTCGGGTTTAGTTGTAAGGCAGTGTTGACATGCAGAGCGTCACCGAAAATAAATCCCGAATGTGTTATTTTGTAATGTGATATTCTGTGATAAATTTATGATAATTATTATCGCAAGGTTTCTAAAATGATAAGTAATAATATTGTAAGAAAAATATGAAAAAGAGACAGGTATTTTTTCTTTTGCTAAATCAATTATGCGTGTTTTAAAGATGTAACGCATCAAATTTCGAAAATAGAAGTTCGCATAGTATTGGCAATTTATAAAGAGTCTCGTATCTTCGTTAATTATTTTGGTTTACGTAACAGAAGCAAAAAAGTGACAAACATTTTTTAACCAACTTCAAAAAGGAGGAGGTTGTTGAAGTCGGTTACATTTTTTTTTGAGAAATTCTAACGTTTTAAAAAAAAAGAACAATTTGATTCTAAATAAGGCACGCTCAAATCGCATCTCCTTACTTCGCTAGCCTTTTCTCGCGGGGTGCTAAGGACGGGAAACCTCCACGAGTGCCCGAGGACTGGAAGTTCCCTTCCGGATACATCCGGGGGGAAGCCCAGTTTAACTCGGGACGGTGAGCCCCGGGGAGTTGGGCAAGAACTCCCCGTAAGGGGTTTCCTTATGCCAATGTCCCGTCACACCGCTCCACCACGTGTCCCTCTGTTTAGCAGAGGGCACAGTGGTTGGAGTAAGAGTGGGCCCGGCGTGCACTAACCCTGCCGCCGGGCAGGCAAGAGGAGCGTCAGCATAATGACGGGGCCCCCCTATAGAGGACCGCAGTCCTGCCGGGGTTGCGGGACATACGTATACCGCGACTCCGGCACATGAGAGGCTGCCGAAGGATACCGTGGATTTTAATCAGTACGAGTCTGACAGTCCCTCCCGCCCTGCCCGGGGTGGGAGGACTCGTTTGATGATTTTGGCACGTAAAAAAAAAAGCCTTTTCTCGCGGCTTTGTTCGCTAGCCCTTTGGGATTATGCGGAATTTTATTGGCCAAGCGAGAGACGTGACGTGATAAGACGGGCCTTAATTGGTTACTGTACCCAAAGGACGGGAACACAGAATTCTTTCGTAACGCAGAAGATTTTTTTTTAAATAGTGAAAGGGTTTTGAGATTTTAAGGTCGATTGTGCTGTGATGATAAATGTATCCAACATTTATCAATCATAATTTATCTCCAACATGAGAGAAAGGTGGCTGTAATCTAACAGCCAACTTGACAAAGAGGAGGCCTTATTCAATTATAAACTGGTAATGCCATGCTATAAGCACTATTAGAAAAGCAATAACATTATTTTTATTAAGACTCAATACTTGGAAACTTTGAAAGATTGAAATAGCTTTACACATAAATTATTATGTAAAATAGATTCGTGGACCTAAATAGATTTGTACGTCACTTAGGATGAAAGAGACTATTCATAAAATATTTCGATTTGTATAATTCAGGTATACTTGTAGATGTTACTTACTAAGTTATAAATAGCTTCAGTCAGCCCCGCTTGGTAAGATCACCGCCCGCACGGAGACAATAGGCGGCGACTTCTCGCGCCCGGCATTGGTGGAGGTCATGTTGCAGGCCGAGACGCAATGGGAAGCATTCGCCTCCTTCTGCGGAGCAGTCATGCTAGCAAAGAAGGAGGCGGGAACGTGAGGGAGAGGAATCCTCCACCTCACAACATACCCGACACGGGAGCCGATTCCCGAATTTGTATGTGTGAGTGTCCAGTGGAAATAATTTCTCACGTAACCTAAATTTATCTAGAGATTTAGAATATTTGTAGATGAATTACTTTAAATACAAAAAAATACCCAGATATTTTTCTAAAAACTTTACGAAAAGGAAGTATCTAAAGACCTAAAAATGTAAATGAACATCGATTTTTCTTTTCCAACGTTTTTCGTCATATTTCACAAAAGCGAATGCACTTTGGATGGGAACTCGTTTGGCGGTGGCTTGCCAAATCACCTAATATCAGCGCTATGGCATCCGATTCAGTCTACTTTGGGGGGGAACTATAGTGTGAAATGTTAGTTCAGACACAAATAAGTAGAAAAATAAACAGAATAAAAAATGCATGGAGACTTCAAGTTAATATATTTCTAAAAGAGTTTGGAAGATTTTTTTTTTAAGTTCCCCTGGCAATGCTTCTTCAACCTTATACCTAGAACCTTAGTGGTTTTCGGTATGAGATTCATTAGTTATATTTTTCTCCAATGTCAAAGAACTTTGTATTGTATTTCTATAGAACAAGAGAAAAATTCCCACAAGAAATTGAATAAAGAATTTCAAGATTATTTATTCTTAAAGGAGACAAAAGTTTTGTTTTCGGAGATACGTCAAAGTTAAAAATAAGAACCTATACTTGAAGCGTTTTAAAAGTTTCCTACCGTTGTTCTGAAGTGTAGTGGGGTGTCAGCGATATAAAAGACTTCTCAAAACTCCCGTTTAAATAACAACCTGAATTGAAACGTGAGACTTCCAACATAAAGTTTGAAATCGGTAAAAAGTACACTTTATGGATTTATTGCACCAATGTTTTATGTTTTAATATGCATACAGTTTGATTAGTTTTTCGGTGTTGGTCGAGAGAATATGCAGGGTTTTTTAAATGTTAATTTTAAAATGGAGTTCTTTATTTTATTGTCAATAGCTCCACAAAATTAGGTTGGTTTCGTAGTACACATTTTTGTTGTCGTATTTATCAGATGACTACCAGCTCAGTGGAAGCTGTTAGAACCTTGCTGACTAAAGTCCACCCTGTACCTTTTGTTCCCCTTCGCGTTCCACGTCCCCGGCACTTGAAAAAGCTTGAAAAATACGCGAAGTAACAAAATCCTATATTTTCATGTACAGTCGACAAAATTGAATCATGACCCATTTTGACAAAAAATCGTTTGAATTCGTCAAATTGATAAAGATCAAAGTCGTTACCATGGTTATTTATTTATTTTTTTTTTTTTTTTTTTAGCGTGGTAAAATCATCAAATGAGTCCTCCAACCCCGGGCAGGGCGGGAGGGACTGTCAGACTTCTACTGACTAAAATCCACGGTGTCCTTCATAGCCTGTTACGTTCCAGGGTTACGGTAAGGGAATAATCCCGCGACCCCGGCAGGCTTTGGCCCTCTGAGAGGGGGGCCCCGTCATTATGCTGATGCGCGCGTGGGACACAACGCGCCGTCGACCCGGGCATGGTCCTTGGTCGGGCAGCGAATTGCCCTTTACTCGCTGCCCGCATGCCCGCGCCTACGGTGGCCGGAGATCATCTAGCGACGTCCGTCGCCGTGGGCGCCTACCACTGCGGCTGGGGCGGAGGGAGGACGCTGTCCTCTCTCGCTCGCGGCCTGCCTCCTCCTTTACGAGCATTACTGCCTCGCAGAAGGAGCTGACCACTTCCCACTCCGTCTCGCCCCGCAGCATGGCCGCAACCAATGCCGGGCGCGAGAGGTCTCCGCCTATCGCAGCCGTGAGGACACGTCGGTGCTCCGCCCAAGCTGGGCAGTCTTGCACCGTATGCTCCACCGTGTCCTCCGGGCGATCTTCGCAGTGGTGACACCCAGGCGTCTCCTCCTTTCGCATCAGACACAGGTACCTCCCGAAACTTCCGTGTCCGGTGAGGACCTGCGTCAAGCGGTAGGTCAGGACGCCATGACTTCTCTCCAGCCACTCCTCAAAGAGCCCGGCCGTCGGTCGCGACAGTCGTTCCTTCCATACTGCCCTGAGATCACGCCGGAGGTCTTCGCGCCGCGCCTCGACTTCGCGAGGCAGCGGGGTCACGCCCCGGCGCTGCGCCTCCACGCGCCACTCATAGACGCGCTGGAGGGCAGTCGCCTCCAGATCCCAGGGCAGTGGTTATGTATGTTTACGCAAATGTGAACCCTAATTGTATTTGAATGTCTGTAGGAAAATAAGCTTATGGTGGGTCATGATTCAACTTTGTCGATTGTACTTGTGACGTTATCTTCTGGTGTATTAAAGTAAACAGCCCGAGGTTACTTTTAGCAAATTATCTACCTACGCTGGGCTCAGGAATTTAATAATGTTTGTTTTGGGTCATCGGGGAATGAATGAAAAATGTACTAAAGCGTATTAACTTAGGCCGCTGTTTACGAATCTTTTTTTAGTACTCATGTGTTTTTTCTATCACATATTTTAAAGAAAAAAATCTGAAGGGTAATTGATATTTTATATGATACATAATAAAAATTCTCGACAATAATCTAAACCAATCACAAGAAACTAATACGTATTTTTCATTCAAAAAAATAACACTATTATTTCAATGGGAACATAAATTATCCCAATAAGAATATTTCCCAATAAAAATCAGTATTCCGAACTAGCGTAGTAAAATTTTAGCGCGTAATAAAAATGGAGTGTTCGAGTTTAGTACGAATATCGACAATCTAAGAAAGGAAGGTCCCAACCTTATCTGGAAGAACTGACAAAATAAAAAGCGACAGAAATCGTAGTAATCTCACTGATTCCGATACAATAGAAATTTTTATTCCGGCGTTTGGGAGGGGAGATTATGAAGCGAGCATCGCTCGAACAATGGGCCGCTCAACTCTTCCTGTCATCAAAGATAATAAAGGGGAAAATATCGTGAGAAATTAAAATGAGCTCGGAACTTGGTCAGTAAACAAGGGTGGGTGGGGACTGGCAATTTTATTTTCCAATGTCGGATCAATAAGGAGAAGTGGGACACAGGATATTGCTGGACATTGAAATAGAAAAAAAAGTGTTTTAATTACGCTCTCGTCGGCGTTGCTTTGAGGAACGCAGACGTTGAACTTTGTTGTGGCTATTCAACCGTTTATTGGACACTGCTTTTTTAAAAGATTACTGCTGCATTTTAGTTATTCTAGCTTTTGTTTTTGTTGAGAATTTTCTTGAGACACTGGAACACGAGAAAGAGAAGATTTCAGGTCAAAGGAATAATATTTTGTTACCATCCATTTTAAGATAGACAAAAGGTTTACTTAGTGCAATGGAGACTTTATAGGTGTATTCATGGTACGAAACCTGAGCTGGGCTGCCAGTCTTGCGACCACCATCTTGGCGGAATCGAAAGTATCCGATCGGTGCGCAGGAGTTTAAAATCGTTTACTTTTTCCAATCATTCTAACAGGTCAACGCAAGTAACTCGTAGTTATGCAAGTTTTTTATTGGCAATTAAAATTATTTTTAATATGTAAGCTTTTTCTAAAAAAAAAAAAAAAAAAAAACAAAAAAAAACAAAAAAAATACATAATGTAATTATATAGTTTGGACCTGAGATCGCAGATTTTAGTCCTCTGGGACGCTTCGCCATTCTACAAACATGCGTCATGATCCTTTCATAGAGTGACATATTGTGTCATGTAGATAAATGATAGTGTATTCCTGTTATTCCTGTTACTCATAAATCTCCGCGGACTAAGGGCTCAAAAACTTGCGATCTGATTCGCATCGTGCATTTCTGAGATGTGACGTTATACTTGATGACAAAATTTCAGTCTGCTCTGTGACAGTCTTTGAATTGTAAATTATTTAAAAAAAAAAACATTTATAAAAGTCTCAATAATAATATTTTAGGTTAATGATTTCATGTCAATGAATTTGTAATGACTGTAATATACGCTTCCTATAAAAACATGTCCAATATGGCTGACTATACTTAATATACAGTGTGTCCGGGCACGAGTTAGCGATATTTGAAGGGGATATTCTAGGCTCATTTTCATCGACAAAAATGCTTTAAAAAAAATTCTTACTCCAAAACTTCGCGAATGGCAGCCATTTTAATTTTTTGATCTGTTGAACTAGGGAAATGCAAATATCTTTGAATCCAAGAGACCTACATTCATGCAAATGACTTTAATGCAAAGTTAAACGTTGAGGCTTATCATAAACTTCCGAAAGTTTTTTTAAATAATATGTAAAAATAACCAAAAAACATGGGCAAACACGAAATTGTACACAAAAATTACTAAATAATTTCACATTTTTAACTCTAGCTCGATAAGTACTCCTGAATTTTGAAAAGGTTTTTGCATTAAATTAAAAGTATTTGAGTCAGGCTATAAAATGATATCAAAATTATCACTCTACATTAAGTATCTTAGGAGTTATTCTCACTTGAACATCACCCTTCCTTAGCGCATGTACCCCAATATTACAGGTGTCGCATTCTTTGGGTGAGCTAAATCGTTCCAATGAATATTTATGAGCTGGCATCATTGACCACCATGTAAATGATCCCCAAGTAACCATCCTTAAACTGAAATAGTACAGTTTCTTGGATTTATTGCTGCGGGGTGAGACGGAAGGGTGATTTTCAAATGAGAATAACTCCTAAGATACTAAACCTAGAGTTATAATTTTCATATCATTTTATAGCCTGACTCAAACTCTTTTAATTTAACGCAAAAGCCCTATCAAAATTCAGGGGCACTCATCGAGCTAGAGTTAAAAATGTGAAATTATTCAGTCATTTTTGTGAACAATTTCGTGTTTGCCCATGTTTTTTGGTTATTTTTACATATTATTTAGAAAACTTTCGTAAGTTTTTGATAAGCTTCAACAATTAACTTTGCTATAAAGTCATTTGCATTAATTTAGGTCTCTTGGATTCAAAGATATTTGCATTTTATTGTACACACCCCAATTCGACAGATCAAAAAATTTAAATGGCTGCCATTTGCGAAGTATTGGAGTAAGAATTTTTTTTAAAGCATTTTTGTCGATGAAAATGAGCCTAGAATATCCTATTCAAATATCGCTAACTCGTGCCCGGACACACTGTATAATGGCATCACAGAAATTCACATCGCATGTTTCTGTTCCCCCACACAGAAATGAACAGCCCTTAGAAATGGGTGCCAACCTAATGTAAATTTATTTTTAGCCGACTTAAAAAAATAAGAAGTTTTCTTTTCAACCCCTATGTTTGTATGTATGTTAATTTTGTCCTTAGTTATCACATGTTTTCGGTGGATATTAAAGCAGTTCTCACAAAAATGTCCATTACATTCTAAAGAAGGTTCATGGATCCGTTATTGCTACTTGGATAGCATGTTTATAAATACGTCGATTATTCGTTTAAAAAAGGTCGGCACCTTTTTTTAACAGAGAGAGAGTCGATTTCACAAACAAACACGTAAAATACCTTTTCTTTCAGAAGTCGGTGACAAAATTCATTGAAGTAAAAAACAAAGCGACTTCCAAAAGAAAGGATTTCTTTATCGTGGTAAAGTCATAAAATGCGTCCTCCTACGCAAAGCAGAAAAAGGAGGGATTGTCAGACTCGTACTGGCTAAAATCCACGGTGTCTTTCAATAGCTCTTTACGTTCGGGGTCACGGTAATTCGTAAGTCCCGCGATCAAAGAAAGTTTGCTTACACATTTTCTTCAATACTCCCGTAAATATTTATGTATAAGGTCGTTAGAGTCGCTTTTAAACTATATCTTTGTCCGTAGATATCAAGATCAACGTCCCAACAAGTGGTGCTCCGCGAGGCTGCGCGCACGCTGGCTGGCAGGTACCGATGCGAAGTGTCTGCGGACGCGCCGTCCTTCCACACCCAAGTGCGGTCGGCGTACATACATGTTGTTGGTAAGTGATACGTTCTTACTTTAATAAGAGGCAAGCTGAGAATTAAGGATCATACTGAAGTTTAAAATATTTAGTATCTGCCTAATAGTTTCGGGAAAGTAGGCTGTTTTTAAAGGAAGCCTAGAAACTATAACTGATTTATCTTCTCCCTGTGGAAACCTATAGTCCACTCCCTCTCACAGAGAGTAGGCCTGTTTCCTAGCTGTGGGTACATTATATACTATTTATCTAATTTGGTTTCAGCGGCCCCTATAAAATGCATTACAAAAATAAAATAAAAAATATACTAATACATATAAAAACATGACAATATCTTAAAACTACGGCACACGAAGTGACAGTGTCGTGTTACACTGCGCGGTGTCGCGTAGCCTGCCCGGAAAACCTCGGTAGACTACATCTTTCGGCCAAAACTCTTCCTTGAGGTACGTGTCGAGATGATCTGTTGGGACCCGCACCACAAATGAGTTGAAGCTGGTAATATTACGCGGCTCCAACTTCACGACCTTCAAGGTCCAGTTGGTCTTCACTTTGACATACTCCACGATCTCTTCAACCTTTGTGGAATGATGTAGTCGGGACACATACAGCAACGTCGCGTCGTGTTGTAACGGTACCATTTAAACGTTCCAACAAGGAAAATATAGTTTCAGCTTCGATTCTTTGGAATAAATGATTTGACTTTGACTTCAAACGAATGTGATGGCCTAATTGGTAAGGCGCCTGGAGTGCTTACCAAGAAGACGGGAGTTTGAGTCCCACTCACACCTGAATTATTCTTTCCTCAAAAATCTTTCTTGTCATCTTTATGGATTTATACGTCCAGCGTTCACAATAAAAACAAAACTAGTTTAATCGTAAAAGAAACTATGAAGTAATGAGGTCGAAACCCGTTTAACTAAAAGCCCTCAGTTTTATATTTTCATTCCACCCGCTTACTTAATAGTCAATTAGAATTTTCTTCCCACGCAAACAACACTTTATTTTGTTTTCCTTTTTAATTAACTGCGTTCAGTAAGTTTTAAGAAGCTTTGTTATTCTTAAGAGGTTCTTCAGTGTTGACCATTTTACTGTGGTATTGACAGGAGTTTGGTTAATTTGTAGTTTTGTTCCGAGTTTCATTTTCACATTTTTCACTCTTTTTAAGCTACGAGTACCTATTGCATAGTTTTTATCACGGGCTCTGAGCGCGGCTATAAAAAAAACAATGAAAACCTAACACCCCGCATCGTCTAACATTAGTTCGGCAGACCTCGGCACGGTGTTTGTTTTTCTTGACGTTTCACTTGATTGACTTGACTAACCATAATAAAGTATAAAAAAAGTCATAAGTTGATAAAAATGCTGTGCAATAGCTTTACCGCGGCAGTTCTCGAGTGTCACACGTATTTTTACCTCTAATTTTGAACTAAAAAGGCCTTATCACAAGACGTCTGTGGTTTATTTACAGCGTATTTAAAATATTAACTGCGTTTATTGTATGGAAAAACTGAAAAGCTCCTCTAGTGTACGAATGAGAAACTATTTTGGTTCCTTCTAATTAACGTCAAAGTTACAGTTAAGCTATTGTCATACGGTTTCGCGAACGCGAATCGAGGCGTTTTTGTATGTTATTGTTTGTGGCCAGTCACATAGACTATCGGATCACTTTCGCTTTTCTATGTGACTGGATTCAAACAATTCCATACATTGCAAATAATAACGTTTCGTATTGCATTCGCTTCGCCTGTCTGTGTGGCAATAGCTTTGTCGCCGAAATGTCTGTTTGTTAAAGCCTTGAATGACTTGAATTATGTTTTTAATTTAAGAATGACCGATGACCATAAACTAGACCTACGCAATATACGTTCGTGTAGATAATGCACGGTCGATAGAATCCCAAGTAATAAAAAATAGCCGTTCCAGTAGAAATCCGTCTACTAAGTAAACATTTAATCCCAAAATCGGCTCAGAAAATAGAACGAACTTAGATAATAAGTACGTAAATAAAGCCTACTTATACAGCAAAGCTTAAGAAATAAATTGTATAAATCTCAGCACAATTTGTAGGTAATCGCATATATTTGCGAGTAAATCTTGTGGTTCCGTAAAAATGGCCACTATTATCATACACACAATGCCTATGAGCCATTGTTGGGGACCTATTTGCATGGTGGGATGGGTAGCCATCGATCCGACTACGCTCTTAGTTGGCAGAATAAGAACGAACTAGTAGTTTTACTTAGTACATAAATTAAAATACAAAACGTGATCAACTTACGAAATACGAGTACTAACTGCTCTCTTCGGCTTCACATGGATTCTAATTTAATTTTCGACCTACCCAGTAGATTTTCTGAAAACTTTCATAATCCTTGTAATGTGAAAAAACACAAAAGAATTATTCCATTTCGTGCACTCGTTCAGTAGTTATCTAAGTACGGACAGATTTAGGGTAATAGCATACCTACATAATAATAACATCAACTTGGAAAAAGATCGTCACCGTACAGTTTTTTCATCTTGCCGTCAAACAGGCGCGAAAGCACGCAACCAAAGTGGATCAGCAGCTCCGAACAGTTAGACAATGCTTCGCTTTTGGCTCACTGACTGCTGGTTGACCTCGCTGTCGTAAGCGGGGGCTGAACAGGCGTAAGCGCGTGGAAGACGGTGACGTGAAGTAAGCGTGGAGACCGCTGCGCTCGTGGAATACGCGCAACACCTCAGAATTCACTAGTTTGGAGGAGAATCGTTTATGAAATCGTTCGATTAGTGTGCTTTTCAGTAAGGAGGGTCTTTTTTTCCGTAACTATCACACAACTCTATTTAGTCCCTAGACAACTGATAAACATAATTATTTATATATTTCTAAATACATAAATATAGATAAATTAAACCCAGACACGGAACAAATGATCGTGCGTAAATTTTCCTGGGTGGGAATCGAACCCACGACCTCTGGCATAGCAGTCAGGGTCACTAACCGCAGACCAATAGGCCTCTGTCATTATATTAGAGATCCGTTTCCCAGTTGATTTAGGAGCTACGATTCTTTGTGACTTTGGTTCATACGATGTAAAGAAAACGAAAATAATCCCTCTGATGCAGAGTCCTTTTAAACATGTTTCTCAGTACAACATAAACATGTTCGTTCAACATTTTTATCTAAAGCCGATGTTCGTTATTATGGAAACTTCTCAATATTCAAAGTACATATCGGGAATGAGGGGAAGCAAAAAGAAAACTTTTCGGAGTTAAAACGCGGTCAGGTGTTCAGAGTAAAATGTTTTTTGTATCGAAAATTGCTGTGTAGCTAATATTGGTATGGTTTTTGTGGGAGGCTTAAAGAGCAGAGAGAAAATGTTGATAGGTAATGCTGCTGTAAAGTATGTATTTATGGCAGTTCATGCGATCGGTATTTATGAGTAACCTATATAGGTCGGAATTGTTTTTTGAAGTGAAAACTTCTTTAGCGGCGTTGTACACTTTTTCTGTAATGGGTAAAAAATTTAAAACTCGCGTCAGGGTCACGTGACCAAAACTCGCGTCAGGGTCACGTGACCCTGATCGAAAATGAGTAAGACGTCATTACAAATTAAAAATAAAACATAGTAAAAAAAAGTTTTCACTTCTACCGGCACTCCTGGAGTGCAACCTTTTTTTGAAGTGAAAACTTCTTTAGCGGCGTTGTACACTTTTTCTGTAATGGGTAAAAATTTCTCGCGTCAGGGTCACGTGACCAAAACTCGCGTCAGGGTCACGTGACCCTGATCGAAAATGAGTAAGACGTCATTCAAATTAAAAATAAAACATAGTAACAAAAAAGTTTTCACTTCTACCGGCACTCCTGGAGTGCAACCTTTTTTTTTTGTTATAAGTGTGTGTTTCATCAGTCTTTGTTCCTATTAGTAGCTAGAAATTTTATATTAATTGTGATATCGTGAGCGGTCCTGATTTTTATCTTCCCATACAATGAAATGGTCCTTACATGAAACAGTCGAAAAGCATTAAAAAAAATGTCTTTTCATTAATTTTTGTGGATACTACCTATGCCAAAATTAAAGTTTTCTAATATTTTTTTCCATATTTTTCCATATTATGTCTTATGGATGCGGATTTCCCTCTGGTGGCCAATTTAAAATAATAACCCTGTACAGTTTAGATTTCCAATAATTACGTGATGTTTACAGTAAAAATTACTAATAAAACAATAACCGAGTAAATCGCATAAATATAATAAATATTAAAGCTGTTTGTAGTCCACAACCCACAGTCGTTCTTAATCCTCCATGAAATCACAATCACTACTAAGAGGGGGTTCCATTAACACTATGGGCTTAGGAAATTATAAATAGCAGTCCCGAGTCTAGATTTGTGGCCGATTAATGGAAATAGGCATGCCCTATTACGAGCTTAAGACACAACTGGCGAGATGTATATTATATACAATATACAGTAAAGCTACTTTAAATTGTATATAATGTACATTTCACCACCCCTCTGGATTATGAAGGTTTCATGCAATATAATAAACCTGGATGTATGAATGGATATTTGTTACTTTTACGTGCGATAATTGTTTTGGACTTTTCTGGGTATTATCAATAGCAGTCAAAATAAAAAAATAAAGGACTAGACCACATAAAGAAACAAAACAATTACAGCCTTACTACAAAAACTTAAACATCTGTTAAACACTTGTTTTAAAAAGGCGTGACTGCAAAACGGACCTTATTTCAATGTCATAATCTCACATTTTTTTAGATAAGTGTTCAACAGACGTTTGAAAGTTTTTGTGATTAATCTAAACAACAACAAAATAACACACTCTCTATTTAAGGCCGGTCTAAGGCTATTTATAACATGGAGCTTCAACGTAACTGGAAAAGTGTGGGTGTACTATCATGTTCACCTTCGCCTATTAGCCGTGGGTATAACAAGCGTTATGTTATGTCGTTCACGCAAAAAAAGCTGAATTGACAAATAGATATTTGGCACAAACTTAGTGTAGGTATTACAAAAGTAATTTTTTTATCCTAATTGATTCAGACGAAGTCGCGGTTGGAAACTAGTAAATCATAGTGATAAGTGTGAAAAAGATAGAGTACAGGAAAGAGAGAGAAGTGCTCAGATAAAGTAGCTTTTTAGTTTTTATCCTCATGATTTAACACCCCACGACAGCCAGCGTAAATCTGACATAATCTTGGCCGGATTCTCTAGAACAATTCATTTTCCCATTACAATAAAAAAACTTTACCATAGTATACGATAAGATTTCAGATAAACGTTCATGTTCAAGTTAACACGATCATGAAATCTCTCGAACAGTATATTCAATGAA
Organism: Agrotis segetum; assembly: GCA_036375495.1. Classification (NCBI taxonomy): domain Eukaryota; kingdom Metazoa; phylum Arthropoda; class Insecta; order Lepidoptera; family Noctuidae; genus Agrotis; species Agrotis segetum. The sequence goes on along the minus strand of JAQSVV010000586.1, from coordinate 1,061,760 downwards.
GACGGAAAAACATTTGTAAATTACTCGTATCTGGAATTCGAGTTCTTGGCACAAGATGCAGGTATACGAGATGCCCGGAAACTACGTACCTCTAGTTCGACTTTAAGTGACATTAAAGAACTTTTATCTTTGTGTAGTATATGTAAGATTGAATATTATGAAGTTTGAACTCCTTAATGGGTTTTAAAGATATTGACTACAAACATTTTTCAGTAGGTCATTATGTAAAGATGTATTCTTAGTTCCTGTCATAGAACTGAAACTAGAAAAAATAAGCAAATTAGTGCTGGATACGAATTTTAATAAAATCTGTCAAGCCTTATCAAACTGCGTCTATGAGTGGCGCGTGGAGGCGCAGCGCCGGGGCGTGACCCCGCTGCCTCGCGAAGTCGAGGCGCGGCGCGAAGACCTCCGGCGCGATCTCAGGGCAGTATGGAAGGAACGACTGTCGCGACCGACGGCCGGGCACGCCGCAATTGCGGCGGTAAGACCCCTCTTTGAGGAGTGGCTGGAGAGAAGTCATGGCGTCCTGACCTACCGCTTGACGCAGGTCCTCACCGGACACGGAAGTTTCGGGAGGTACCTGTGTCTGATGCGAAAGGAGGAGACGCCTGGGTGCCACCACTGCGAAGATCGCCCGGAGGACACGGTGGAGCATACGGTGCAAGACTGCCCAGCTTGGGCGGAGCACCGACGTGTCCTCACGGCTGCGATAGGCGGAGACCTCTCGCGCCCGGCATTGGTTGCGGCCATGCTGCGGGGCGAGACGGAGTGGGAAGCGGTCAGCTCCTTCTGCGAGGCAGTAATGCTCGTCAAGGAGGAGGCAGGCCGCGAGCGAGAGAGGACAGCGTCCTCCCTCCGCCCCAGCCGCAGTGGTAGGCGTTATTTCCCACGGCGACGGACGTCGCAAGATGATCTCCGGCCACCGTAGGCGCGGGCATGCGGGCAGCGAGTAAAGGGCAACTCGCTGCCCGACCAAGGACCATGCCCGGGTCGACGGCGCGTTGTGTCCCACGCGCGCCTCAAAGAGCGTCAGCATAATGACGGGGCCCCCCTCTCAGAGGGCCAAAGCCTGCCGGGGTCGCGGGATTATTCCCTAACCGTAACCCCGGAACTTAACAGGCTATGAAGGACACCGTGGATTTTAGTCAGTAGAAGTCTGACAGTCCCTCCCGCCCTGCCCGGGGTTGGAGGACTCATTTGATGATTTTACCACGCTAAAAAAAAAAAAAAAAAAAAAAAAAAAGCCTTATCAAACTGGGCCCATACCTTACCTAAGAGTTATACTTACAAATGCGAAAGTATTTGAGAATGGATGGATGTACAATTGTATGTACATGAAACTGATAGTGAACTTGAGCAACTCGATTATGACTTTTAACCACTTCCCTGTCCGATGAATCACATGTGACTCACGACTATTGTTTAGGTATTGTGTCTGCTGCGCGGACAGTGAAAGTGTTAAGCATCATAAAAGTGATATCCATTCTTTTATTCTCTTAGCTATATAATAACCGAGATACTGCTCAAGAAAATATCAATAACAACAGCCCATTTATGGTCCATTTATCAAAACGTCACGAGGAAAATGATTATTACGGCAACTTATATAGGTCCTTTTATAACATGAAGGTCGCAAAATCCTTTAGCACTTTTTCATCCGGCGGTCAGCCATTTTCCTATTTTTTACTGACAAACTCGGCTGCGTACAAATTGAAACGTCTTCCTTTGAATATGGTTAATTTAGTGGAGTCCGAGGACGGGATTTTTTTGCTGAAGTTTTACGTATAAAGTTGGGGAAATAAAATTGTACGGTTGTGCGAGAGTGGTTTAAAGGAGTGACCAGTCTTATTGATATGGAATCGAATTCAATTGTACCATCTATTTCAGATTATCACCTATCTCTGTACCATCCTGTTCTTTCAGCAATTCTGACGTGATTGAGTAACAAGCATTTATATATCCGTATTTTGTAAAAAAAAAACACATTTATAATATTAAGGCATTTAAAACGGCAATGTCATCAAGGAGTTCGGTAGAAGTGTAAAAGTTTCTCTAAATAAGTTTCATGTAAAAGATGGTCAGACTTTTGTTATACACAATATTACACATACTTATACCTGGCTAAAACCCACTCTCGGTGGCTGCTACTGAGAAGTTCCATATGATAAGCAATTTTCACCCTGAGAATCACACTGTTTACGACTTCATGTTTAGTAGTTGCATTTATAAACACTTGACTCTTCATGTCAAAACCTTTCCATCTAGGTATGATGTTGAATCCTGTTATCTATTCTGACAATAGCCAAATAAAGCCGTTTTTGCTTTGCATGGACATAAAGCTCTCTGTGACCGGTACAACCCGATGAATGTGGTCACTCCTTTATATGTAAATGTTTGGTGTTCCAGTCAGGAGATGAATGGTGGTCCTAATATACGGAAAAAGATGAGTATGGTTTGGTATACTGGTCATGTTTCGGCATGGAAATGAAAGAGCGGACAGCCACGGTTTGATTTGTAAGGCGTAAAGGAATTAGATTACCATGGCGCTTTTTCGTTTTTTAATTCGTTTTTGTGGGAACATATTTGAGCGGTTTTCTGTAAAAAGAAAATTCACCTAAGTTTAATACAAAGTTATTTTTTGAAAATATAATTCTCATTTCACGGCTATGCCGATTTACAGGTCACATTATTATTAATAACTTGGTTGTTTTCGCCTATACGGGTGAATGTTTAAAAGCTATTTTGATTTAAAATTAATTGCTACTGTACATGACAGTTATCAGTTACTATGATCCAATATGGCCACCCTATAAATCTAGTGGAGAATTGGCAGTCCAACAAATTGTCAATGCACTTATTCCAACAAAAAATGGCCATAAATACATGACCGATACGCCCCACCAGAGATGTGCGATAGAAATATGTCGTGCGAGGATGTCTAGCTGTGTTGTGAAAAATGTGTGAGGGTTTCCTCCAAAGCTGTGCGATGAAAATGTGCATACGAGGATGTGTAGCGGAGCTGTGAAATGCGAGAATGCGTTACGAAGCTGTGAAATGTATCGACGAGGGTGCGGTGTAGCGGGAGCGGAGAACAACACATCCCTCGCTACGCATCCTCGCACATCTCTGGTGGAAACGCAGCCTTAAATAGTCAATACTGTTATTGTGTGTCGGTCCGGTTTTATTTTTAAACTTTCACCGTTTTCGAAGAGAGTTTTATTAGTAATTTTTCGTTTACAGCCTTTTAAAAATCCGGGATTGATGTAGCTATAAATTTTGTGGCTACTTTTTAAGGCTGAATTTTATAAGTCTGGTATTCAAGCTGGGTTTTAAATGAAAATGCGGTTTTTTACTATCAACCTGAGGTTTTGGAGATTTATTTACCTGTGGATTTTTGTTTTGTGGGTGTTAATCTTTAGCTCTGCCTCTGTTGCACCGTAAAATATTACTTAGATTTATTTAATATTTATTATAAAAACAAAAGAATTGCTGCATTTAATATATTCGGTATCGAAAACTCAAACGATAATTATGCTTAAATTGATTTTGTGATTACACCACTTCATAGTGGATTATGTTCCCCGGAAGATTTCCACGGCAATGGACGTCGTGAAATGATTTTCGGTCAAAGCATGCAAACGGTACTCAAGTTATTAGCGACTTGCCGTCTGATCAAGAACCATGTCCGGGTCACTGGCGCACTCAAACACGCTTCAAAGAGTGGTCAGCAATCTGACGCGGCCTTCCATAGAGGGCCAATGCCTGCCAGAGTCGGGGGACTGTCTTGACAGATTTTGTAGGTTTCTAGTCAGACAGAAAAAGAACAAATAATTCTATTAGTTTTTCTCAGTAGTTCCTTATTTTCCCAAGTAATAATTTGGGAAAAAACAAAATAATGTACCTAAAACGTTATCAAAATTCCACTATATAAATCCTATAAAAAATAAACACAAAAAATCATAAAACAGACGGGTATACACAAAAACGTACGTAACTTTTAAAAAATATAATATGAGCCAATCTTCGTGCGACGTTTATGAATATTTGACCGCAAAGCGTACACTCAATTACTATAGGAGTAAACGAGGGAGCCGGAGGGCGTAATCACGTATAGGTATTTTATTACGTTATTTGACCGACCGTGGGTGGAAAAGTAAATTAGCTTGTTGCTCTATGATACGGGGGCCGTGGCTGGAAAAACTTCTTACCCTTTTCATGGCATTTTTGTATTGTTTTAGGATCAGAACTATTACTTTTGTGTAAGTGAGACGGGAAGAAAGTTTAGTGTTATACTTTCGGTATCGAGCTACGGAACTTAAGTATGTACGAGTATTATGTAAGGTTGGTTGGATATGGTGTTGTTTCTATTTTACCCATATCTACTGAGAAATAACGAGAGTTTCTTCAAATATTTTTTCTAAGGCCAGTCGATTCCAAAACGCACGTTTACAAAAAAATTAACATGTTGTGACATATAATAGGTCCTTATATTCTTTATTTAAAAAAACAAATAATGTATAGCATTAAAAGACTGCCAGCTAACTGTTCTTCCTAAAATCACGATCTTGATTTGAGAAAATAAACCGTGAAACAAAATTGAATCAAATAAAAGTCGACCCTTTCACAGATCAACACGGAACCCCACCTAATTCCATCCATCCCTAACTATGCAAGTACCAATACCGATATTAAAAACAATAAATAAAACCTAGCACACAATTTTGGCTTCAATGGAACCCTAAAAATTTACGGACAGCCCTTTTCAGCCGAATACAACTTTACATTGTATGGGTTATGAAAATTTTCACACGAGACGCCGAAATTGACAATGGTTGGAAAAAGTAATGTTCTGGATTATTTTTGCCCGTATTTTACTTTTACGTTTTAAAATAGTTTAAGTCTTTATACTATGCTCTATGAAACTTAAATTTTAAAACTGGAGTAATTTAGAACAGATCAGCATTAACTGCTTTTGGCAATCCCAACTATGTTGAGTTCAGTTTCCGGTCTAACGAAAATAAAGTCAGTACTTTACATGGAGCGACTGCCTATCTGACTTCCACAACCCAGTTATGTATTACATAATACGATATTCTTAGGTAAGATTGAATGTTAGACTTTCAGGCCACCGATTGCCTTTGTGCATGATAATTAATTACTTTACCATGGGTTAGTCACAAAATATAGTACGAGTTAATTCGTTGTGAAGAAACAAGAAACAATAATATAAGTACTAAAGAAAACATCCGCAGAATAAAACAAGACCCCGCAAAATAAAAAAAAACGAACTAAAAATAAATTATTATTCGTCTATTCAACTGCAAGAATGCGGTAAAAAACACAATTCATTCTCGAGTATTTACATAAAATGCAACAGAAAAGATCACAGTGGGGCCACGTTTTATAATGAAAGAACTTATTTTTAGCTCTCCTCGCCCCTGTATTTATTCTGTCAACAAGAAGCCACACAATTAAGTAGCTGTTAATTTCTTATTTTATTTATTTTCCAAGCTATGTTGGACGTCAAGTTCATGCAAAAATAAGCTGCGAGCGCGCAAAATAAGCCGCTTGGTTGCCCGTGAACTGTTCACAATCGAGACAGCTTTGTTTGTTCGTGTTACGGATGCTGTGTGGTAGCTGACTGTTTTGTAAACATTTTATTGAATAACAGCACTATTTTCGATTGTATTGCTTTGTGCATGTTTATGGAGATGTAATTTTGACAGCTTTTAATGTTGGTTAGGTTATAGTTGGTTGGTTACTGTTATTTTTGTTGTTATAGTTGGTTGGTTGCTGTTAAAAGTGGCTATAGTTGCAATTTTAATTTTTTATAGTTATATTGTTATAGTTACTTAAAAAGTTTTACTTCTACCAAAAAATATCGCTACAAAAGCGTAAGTTCGCATATTCATTATCATTATAACCCTAACTTAAAATACTTTTTTGTACTGTTGTGTGAACATTGATGTTCCCTACCAGAAATCACCATAACAACGACCGATCCATTGTTCACGTCTCAAATAATAACTTCTAAGTTTCACTATTACTTCTTGATATTGAACGCAAGTTCTGAGAACTTTCCACTCTAAAACTAATATGGAAATACATCAAAATATCATAAAATCCTCGATGAATATTGCTTATCGTAAGATCGCAACGAAATGTTATTGGCTCAAGAGAGCGTAAGATTCTTTATGCAAGAGGGGTTTTTATCGGGACCATTCCTAAGATGTGTTTATCCAGGTGGAAAAAAATTATGGGGTCTCCTTCTACTTTATGGGGTTATCTTTTCATACTTAAATGGTAATTTAATAAAGTACTCGTACTTTTACGCTTTTTGTTTTTAACTCGAGTTTATGAAGAACAGGTGCGAAAAAGGTGTGAATTGTCGTCGCTTGTCCTGTTTTGTTTTAACAATTTAATTATCCACGTTTTTCCTTAATATTTACTACTTTGGGGTGGTCTACCCTAGCTTTGGTCACAGTACACGCTGCGGTAAGGCTCACCTTCTTTGAGGAGTGGCTGAAGTGGCTTATATGTGTGTCATGGGGAACATAAACGAATTCGGTTAAATTGTAGGTTATGAATTGAATAAACAACTCCTAGTTAAAACCCTCCTTTTTTTGAAGTCGGTAAAAAAGTGCTATCACAACGACTATGCTGCATCTCCAAATCTTTGCTTTTCTTAAAAATTAAGTCGGAATTGAAATTGAAAGAAAATAAAATAATATACCAAAGTGAATAAGTAAAAGTAAATAAATATCTAATAAAATATTTACCGTGGTAACACAAAAACTTTTAAACATCTGTTGAACACTTGTCAAAAAAAATGTTAAATTATGACGTTGAAGTAAGGCCCGTTTTACAGTTACACTTTTTTTAGACTAGTGTTCAAGAAGATGTTTAAGTTTTTGTAGTGAGGCTGTAAATGTCTACAATTTTATTATAATTATTATTTAATTAACACAAATACAACGTTGTACATTTTCCAATAAACAGCTACTTACCACAACCCAGCCGGCCTTTGCTCAGCTTGAGCCTTTTATTCAAGAGTTTGTTTTTTTTCTCCATTCTTACTGCACAGTGTACATGCAAGCGGTCGCAAATCCGATTTGTGTATCTCCAAGCTTTGAATCGGACCACTAGCGTTTTAGTTTTAGATATCTTTGGTCTGTTAAAATGTCTGTTCGATAGCGTAACCTGATTTAATCAGAACTAAGTGGGATTTATTTAGTTGCAACGGATTTAGAAAAGCAATTAATTTGGTTGTCTTGCTTTTTATTTTGTTTTTCTTTAATAAAATAGCTTGTAGCTGCGGCTTTGTTTGCCAGGATTTTATTATTGTTTGTACTATCAGAATAAAAAGTACCTATCCTATGTTTTAATCCAGATTACAAACTATATGCGTGTTACATCCAAACTAAGTTACGTAGTTTTGCGTGAAAGCAAACAGCCATTGACTCAAATTTTCGTGTCAAAAGAGTAAGGAAGCACTTTTCTGAAATTATTCAGGATATTTTTTGGAATCCTTTGACCGGTTTTACCAATTTATATTGTATCGTGGGTGCGCTCCCAAAGATTAAAACTCACATACACAAACACCAGGACCCAACAAATTAAAACAAAAGTTATTTAAAAAAGTATACTTTTAAAATCTTTACTTTAAAAACTTTCAAACTAGACTTTAGACAGTATTATCTTGACACTGGCAAGTATAATGCAATGGACTAGCAGTTAAGAACAGAACGACAAAAATAAATACTAGAAAAATAAGCTGCAAGACACAGGCACTTAGTGAACTCAAATAATATTATGATAACGTGCACAAGACAGGCTCACATTCTGCTCTAGACAAGCCAAGCCAAACAGAGCCCAATAATTTACCAGATGATATCACAGACGCACAGTAACCCAGCTACATTATAGAGGTCACTGGACACATTGCATGCTTGTCCACGTCATGCAAATTTTGTATTAAACTAGTTTAAAACATTGCTCAGTGAAACACGTCCGTACGAACTTACCCTATTATAGAAGTATGAAGTATGTTTATGAGTGGGTTTGGAGCACACGTGTGTATTTCGTAGAAGCTGTTTCAACTGGAAGTATTTGATGGAAGTTTATAACAAAGTCAGTTCAGGCTTTAGGTGGAAGTCAGTTCAATAACCCAGTCCCAGTCACAAAACATAATAACTGTGAAGTATGCTGTAGGTGCCAATGCGGTAAATTGTACTCTGGAAGGACTCAATGGCTACCTCTCGATATTAGGATTTCGTGGAATAACTTTCGACGTAACATGCAGGTGAAGCCGCGGGTTACAGCTGGTTTTATTATGAGCGTTGATAATAATATGGTTACCCCAACGACCTCTCCCCAATCAATTCTTACTCTTCCACTTATCTCAGTTTAAAGCTACTAAGTACCAATTTTGAGGATAAATTCCTCATTAATCTTCTTCAAGGGAGCTACACTCTTGTCAGTACACCTTCCACCTCTTATCTATTGAGAACCATTTCCTTGACCCACTTTTCACTTCCTCTTTCAAACGTGTTAAACATAATTAAGGGATGGTATTCCAAACCAAAATGATGTTATTTCTTTCCTATTTTGTAGGCCAAGGCACAATATTGATGCAAAGGAATTTAGACCTAAAAAGGTGAGCGGTGCAGTATACGAGTACATTTATATCGAGCCGTTATACTTTTACAATAACAGTTCTAGACATTTTTATCGTGAAAATTACGACCAACTTTAAAATAAAATTACCTGCATTATCAACTTTAAACACATTACTTCCACGTATCTTATTTATTAAGAAACTTTTACATACGAAATTTTTATTATTCTTTCATTTTATACTACAGGTTTTATAACCACATAGATCACAAACTCTCAAGTCCAATTATTATAATCATATCAAAATCATATTCGTAGATTACGTGACGAATGTCCTCACAAGTTTCGCCACAAATAAGCTAGTGTTGGTGAAAAACGTTCCCACTTTTCTAATAAAACGTAGAAACTTTTGTTACTGGTTGTCTGTCATCACAAATCCATGGTTTCCTTGGAATCTTTTGTAGAGGATTTCTTTTACCCCTTGATTTATGTTCATATGCGTTTCCCCTACCATTTATATGAGGAAGAAGGCTTACAGCTCTGTAAGCCTTATTATTAAGTCATTTTATTTCTTCAATTTCCATTTACGAGTCTGATTATCAGGGATATGTGTTGTCTTGTGTTCGTGATTTTGTTTGGGAGCAAAGTTTTTGTGTTTTGCTGCCATGATGGATGTTCTTTAGCAAGTTGTTGGGATTATTCTTCCTTAAGGAACTGTAATAGTGTATTAGTAAGGCTTTGATGCCTCTGTCTGTGTTGATGAATGGAATTAGGGGTTTGTTTGAGGATTATGATAGAATCAGTATGTCGGATTAACCAGTCTTTGAAAAGAGAATCTTATTATCTAACTTGGCGGCACTGTTGGCGCAGTGGTTGTAGGTCCACTGCTGCGTAGCTTGTTGTGGGTTCGATCCCCGCACGGAAAAAATATTTGTATGATTTACAAGTAACCTCCATGTCTATGAATTTTGGTCTGGGTGTTTGTGTATGTGAATTTCTATGTTTGTAAACGCACCCACGACAGAGGAGATATTTTTAGTATGAAATATAGTTATTTTTAAAGAAAATAATTACTGGATTGTAGACGTTAGAGAGGCAGTCCCTACATGTAATGTACTGGTATTCAGCTGCACTTTACCGTGTGCACCTTCCAAACATTTTTTTTTTCGGTTGGAATATCATCAAATGAGTCCTCACGTCCCGGGCAGAACGGAAATGATTTCAGACCTATGTACAAATGGTCTACCTAACTAAAATTAACTTTTTGTTACGTGGGCCAACTTCTGGGACAGGGTAGGCAGAAGGAGACATTAAGTTAGACTAAGGTTAAACTAAAAAGGTATTCCCATTTGAGCAACTATTTCCAGACCACCTTTTTTAAGAGCAATTATTATTTATTCCCGTTTGAGCAACTTGTCAAAATTTTGACGATACTTACGTCTTGAAGAAATACGGAATTTCTATCGCAAGATGTGTGGTTTTAACTTGCAAAGTCAATGTTGACCCATGATTGTGTAGGGCTATTATTATGCCAGCCATGAACTCTAGTACAGTCTACATTCATGTTTGTATAGCATGCAGTAAACTTGACGACTAGACTTGTCATGCACACTTACATACTTACTGCACGCTGTCTCCTGCGGGGTGCTAACTTGAGGGTAAGACGGATCGTGTATGCCTAGCATTATAGACAACTTAGACTGCGCGAGTCGTAATGAAATGAAATAAGTACCAATAATTTATACAACGTGTAACGTTAATAGCGCAAAACCTCTCGTGGGATAACTCAGCCCATGTTACTGATCAATGTTTGTTCTACAACTTTTGGAAAAAAAAATATACAAAATGAGAAATTGATCGACCCCATCAGTATGAAAAATCATTTTATTTTTCCAAAAGTTTTAGAACAAACATTGTTTAGTAACATGGGCTGAGTTACCCCACGAGAGGTTTTTTATTAACGTTACACGTTATATGAATGTGTATATAATTAATTTTCGCCAAAATGTCCTTTACGACAATTGAAATTTCGGGCATCGATATTAAACTATGTTTTTTCTTTAAGCGAATTTACAATCGTCACTAATAGAATCACACACTAAATAAATAAAGAGTTACGAAACGAAGAACTTATCAAATAAAATAATTTTTAAAATGTAATTTATCAAGCATAATATTTTAATTTACATTTTACAAAACACTTTTAAACCCAAGTTACCGTAGCAAAAGGATACGGACCCTTAAGCCACGGAGCCCTAAAAAACGCTTGTTAAATTCAAATATAAATTGTCCAATTTAAATCCAATGAACGAATGAATGCGGGGCTCCTTTTTGATTGGATATAAATGACCTCTCGATGTCAAATTGCCTCGAGGACATCCATTAAATACGTGAAAAGGTATTTTACGCTGTACGTATTTGTACGTTGTAAATTAATTTTAAATACGCATATGCGTTGATTGGCGTGCAGGTTAATAGATTGAAAAAGCTCGCGATTCCTTTTAGATTCATTATTTGAATGAACATAAGGTATTCATATTTCATTCAAATACTTAATTGCCATTGAATATCAAAAGTGTGTACGACAAAATTACCTTATTATTTATTAAACACAACCGCTTACGAAATTATGCTAATTGACTGCCATTACGAAAATTAAATTTGAAAATGGCATCAGTGAAGGCGTGAGTGCTAATCGACATTAAATCGATATTAATAATCACTCGAGTGGATGTCAATTTATCGATACTCAAGGGGACTCGTGCATGCATATAGAAAATGCACGACGTAGAACTGAAACGATTTATTATTTGACGACGTGTGAAATACGTACGCGACTAGAGATGGGAATATTCTCAGTTTTTTGTTATTTGATTTTGCGAAATACTGTGAACTTGCCAATGTTAGGAATGCGTTGTTACTGCTTCGTAACAAAAATAACAGAAAAAGTCTTGTTTTTGTATCAGTTTCACACTGTTCTGAAAAGCTAAAAGTCAAATGTTGTGTGAGCAAAAACGCTTGTCCTGAACCACACTGTGAAAAAAATGTTGGACTACAATGAGCGAGTATTGTATCTTTCATGAATGTAATATAAAAAAATATACTTGATAATATCTATCGATTCCTTTTACTATTATAAGTACTAAGTCTTTTTATTGAAGTGTCAAATGTCCTTTGTGTTCCAGGGTCACCGTACCTTATTGTTTCATCATCATCTGCCTAGCCCTTATAGGTAACATTAGTTTTAGGTCAATTTCTAGTCTAGCCATGATAACATCAGCATTATGCAATAGAACTTCCTTACTGACTTTCACAACCTATCTAGTAATGACAGTAAATTTAAGCAACTTTTAGTAATATTAAAGTATTGCAAGACTGTTTTAAAATAGCAACACGAGTTTGGAACGCTAGGGGCCGTAAAGTATCAGGCTTGTTTTAGCCGATGGAGTCTGATAGTCCCTTTCAACGCAGCGTAGGCAGGCCTCCCACTAAGTGGACCGACGACATCGTGAGGGTCGCGGGCAGCCGATGCATGCAAGTGGCGAATTGTCGTTCGGCGTGGCGGTCTAAGGGGGAGGCCTATGTTCAGCAGTGGACGTCTTCCGGCTGATGATGATGATGAGTCCCTTTTACTCCACTCAGGGCAAAACTCATTTAGTGAAGTCACTGGACTTTAAAAGAGACTGTGAGTTTGTTTTGGCTGTTTCTTCTCAGAGAAGTCAGATTCAAAACATCGGCCCCATCTAGCTTTGAAAATATTGGTTGTGACGTGAAAAAGTGTTTTTAATAACCAACTTACAATATAAATATCGTTCATCATTGTCACTTCAAAACAGAAAATAAAAGTAAATTATGCATTTATAAAAAAAAAAAAACTATTTTTTAAAACACGAAGCCCCAGCTTTTCCTTATTTTCACTTTAGCTTCGTAATACTGTTAATTGACAGTAATTTAATAATATTTAACATTCAAATTTACAAATAATTTATGCGAAATAAGGCTTACCGTAGGTTCGCGGCTCGTAAAATCCAATTGACTCGCGACCCGCGATTGAAATCTATTATTGATAGCGAATTCAAAATGGCGACTATTCATTAGTCCCTCGATACGTGAGCTTTGTACGTATCAGAGTCGAATCGATTTCGATGACACGAATATTCGATTTCATGTTTAATGAGAATCGAGTGATGTTTACATTATCATTTTCAAAATTACGAGTTGATGTAGTGAGCTTAAATTTTGTTTTAGGGACAATGTATCTTTGTTTGTTTAGCGGAAATGCATTCGGTTTTGATGAACACGTGTTTATAATTATCAGCTTAAAGGATTATGTAGTTTTATCATTTCATCGGTTTTCCCATCATGTAACATGTTTGTTTTCGTGACCAAACATGATTATAAACAGTAAAGTAACAATAATATGTAATTTGTTGATTAAATAGATTGTTTTTTTTTTATAATTCTCTGAGAAATGAGTGCGTAAAGGCAGGATACCTTACGGCTAAATATAAAAAATACATAATAATTTTGATAGGGAAGAGAAAGTCCTTTTTTTGGCAAGATTTTCCAATGTCCGATGTCCCACTGCATTTCTGGGCAAAAGCTGCCCCACATAATTTCTAATTAATCTATTGGAAGTATAATGTAAATTATAACAATTATAATTTAATATGACAGCTTAGTAAACATAATTAACATCAAGTACACAAATAATAAGCTAGACGGTAAACTCTTTTAACTTAAACAAAAACTGAAACTTGCTAAATGGCTTAAACTATAAGCTCATAACTTGCGCAAAAGTACACAAACAACTCTAGAAAAACTATTTTCAGGCTGAAAGTAAGCTCATATATTTTAAAACAATGTACAAATCTTTCAGTTCCGACAAACTGGCGCTTTAACTCGACAAGTATCAGGCAGGTGGCGCTACCGGCGTCGCGGGAAGTGGCGGTAACGGCCTACTTCCGGCACGTCGACGCCTCGGGCCTACACACCTCGTTATGTTGGCACTACATAGGAATTAGACCTCTTTTGTTTTTTTTTTTATGTTGGTCATTCTGTTAATGTTTTGTTGATAAGAAGATAGCAGACTTTTACATTGCATTTATGAAGGAGACAGCAGACTGGCTTTGCGATTGACAATGCAAGTGACAAGATCACTGCGGTTTTCATACAACACATGATATTGCAGCTACTTTCGTCGTTTCATCGCTTGCATTTGAGGATGAATTATATGAAAAGATCTCTTTGCATTCGCTACAAGTTTGACAAACTCTAAAGTACCTAAATAATTATTAGGTTATTATTTTACTGCTCAAGCAGTAGAGTATAATTCATAAAAAGGTGATTCGCTAATTTTGGTTTCGGAAGCCCAGAGAAGGTTTAAAAGGTGAATTAAATTGACAAAAAAAAGTTCGCTAGTTTAACTAAAAATAAATAAAAGGCAGCAGGTGAAAAGAAAATAATGCATTTAAGTACAGACGCTAGCACATCAAAGAGCAGAGCACTAACGACCAATTTCCAATTATCATTTCCCAAATAAATCAATAGACATGAATTCAAACTGAATTAAGACCCCTATTCATAGTGCCGTCCGCACATGAGATACGGTGCAGTATCCACCCAGGACAAAGTTCAAGCAAAGTCTTGACCAGTGAGAACGGCCATTTATAATTAATACGCGGATGGAACCAGTGATTTATAATGCGTAAAGTTGTAAAAGGTTAACGACCTTTTGACGTCGTGAATGTTTTATTTCGCTGCTGAGTGTGGCGCACACAACTTGAGATTTAGATAGGAAGAAATCACTGATAGTCAAAGAATATCCGTTTATTATATACTTCGCTACCAAGTAACTAATGCTATCTATTATGATGTGGTGAGTACCGATGTATATGAGTGCTGAACGTGTACTGTCGCATTATAGAGCGATTTGAGTAAAGCGATGTAAAAGTGCTGATGTGAATGCGCGCGTGCCCTGTACGATACGTGTCTCGTACATATTCCCGGGCGAGAGAGATGTGAGTGGGTAATGATCATGAGTTTACAAAAAATGCTTATATGCTAAACTTATAAATTTCACTCAAGTTACAATGTATAACTTAAATCTATGCTTAAACATAAACTGAATCAGTCACTGTCCGTAGCCACTGGTTTGGTGAACACTGGAGGTGCCTTCTTGTACCGCTTTATGCTGCTGAGTATGCTATTGAAATTCCTTAATTCAACGGTCTCTTCTCGCGACTGATGATTTGCGTCTCTCGAGTGTGGCGTCGGACCTCCGACGGGGGTGGCTGGCACTCTGCGCGCAGCAACCGTAGGAGGCTGCATCTCGGAGTCCGACTGTAAGTTGGCGCTCCTCTGCCGACGACGATAAAACCACCGACCAAAAAGAACTAGTACTGTTAATACAGCCCCCAAAACCAACACGTAGATGACTGAATATTGATGTATGTCGTGGCTTGATATTTCAGTATCCAAAGCCCTTTCTGACTTCATCTGCTCAATCTGTTCTTTAATTTGCCGAAATGAGGCTTGGTGATCGGTGATGTTGATTTCAACTTCTGGCACAGAAATGTTGATGATGTGATTGATCGGTGCTATTTGGTGTGATTCAAAGTCCGTCGCAGTTTTAACTTCTGAGTGTAGCAGCTTGTGTGAAAAAACGGTAAAGTCTTCGCCTTTAATTACGCAATCAGAATCCAGTGTAATGACCCCAGCCTTAGCGACTTGTATTGCAGTAATCTGATGCTCACATATGACGCGCAGTGCACATTGCCCGCAACAATAATAAAGGTAAGTATTTGTTCTACTCAACTCCATCCAATTGTTGCGGCATGCTGCAGTATTTGTAAGACACCTGTTGGCGCCCTTATCTTTGATGCACATGCTGTCTTCTGACTTAAATTGAAAAATGGGTTTTCGAGAGTGACAGAGACGAGTTAAGTCATCGTACCGAACACATTGTTGTATGTCTCTTGCCGTCATAGCTAAGTAAGTATCTTTGCGTAAATTTATTGCAATGTAATTTGATACCGGCACGACGGCGACTGTGGTGTTTCCATGTTGTTGTGGTATTGATATCAATTGATATAAGTCATAACTCTCTCTGCTGACAAGTGGTATTCTGATTTCAAATATGAGGTATTGCTGTGTTACCCTTGTTTTGACCTTCAGAAGATGATAAATTTTGGGTAGTTCAGTCTGTATGTTTTCTATCGGTAAGGATAGCTCTCGCGATAACTGTCCGGAAATAATGCTGAGTTGTTCTCTTAACTGCTTCGGCGAAAGTAAATGCACGCTGAACATTCCATGATGGATATCTGTTATCGTGTCGATTATTGTATCTTGTATCGACTTTAGCTTCGCAAGCATATTTGTAGCTATGATTGTGGAGAGTGCTAGCTCGTTCATAACTTCTTGTTCCTGCAGATTTTTGTTCAAACTGTTGGTAGCCTTCGTTAAATTGTTTAAATGTTGATTGATAACTTTGTGTTGCCGATTGATAGATTCCTCAGTTCTTTTGAGTAAATTATATTCTGCTTCTACCACTGAGGTCTGATTTTTCCACAGAAGTGCTAAGTGTTCCTCATTTATTTTTATAAGAGAAATGTCTTGCTTGTATTGATCGGCGAAACGTTGATCCAAAACTCCAAATAAACTGTTAGCAACATAGCCCACACCGTCGATGAGGCCTCGCCGCTTCCTTCGTGTGCGTTCTTCGACATGCTGATTCATTAACATTTCGTTATAGTATTTTAGTTCGTCATGAGCGTGACGTAGTTGCAGTACGATGATGTCACATAGTGCCTTGTTTGTCTCTCTTTCGCACACGTTGGTTATTTGTTGAAGGTATTTTTCGAAGGTTGCTGAACCGTCCCAATACGGGCTCATGTCGTGATACACGATGAGTTTCCATTCATCTCGTATAAATTGCATGCTCGAGATACGGTCAAAGTATAACGCTTTGTTTATCGTTGTCAAACTATATGGAGATGTTGTTTGCTGGTGGCCAAAAGCTGACGTCATGAAGAGGAATATTGTAAATAGTGTTGCTATCAAATTGAATGCCGTTCCAGGTCGACATTTTGATTGATCATCCTTCTTCTTGTTTGTTTGTTTGTCTGATATTTTCCCTGTCTGATCGGTTGCTTTCGGGTCAGATACCAGCACTGATAGCTTAATCACTGGGCGCTTGATGTACCCGTTCTTTGTTTTCAGGGTAACTACCCGGACCAGTCCATCGGAGCCGGGATGTAGCTCAGTGACTCTGCCTAGAGCCCATCTTCCTGCGGGAAGGTTAGGCTCATGAATGATGACAACATCATCAACTCGTACATTTTCATGAGGCCTTTGCCATTTGCTTCTCGCTGAGAGTTGAGCAAGATATTCGGATTGCCACCTCTTCCAAATATCTTCAAAAATTTTCTGAGTTCTCTTCCATCTGGTTCTTTCATCTTCTTCGGTATCCAGGATGGTCAATATGGGGCCGCTACTTAGAAAATGTGAGGGCGTCAGATAATTCAAGTCATCTGGGTCTTCTGTAATGTTGCACAGCGGCCGACTGTTGAGGCATGCTTCGAGTTGGGCCAGTAATGTACTATATTCCTCAAACGTGAGTTTTTGTTCGCCAACCACACGTCGAAGATGATGCTTTAGGCTTTTAACAGCTGCTTCCCATAGTCCTCCCGCACTCGGCCAAGCGGGGGCGTTAAAATGCCACTGAATGCCCATCTCACTGATCTCTGCATAGAACCCGTCGTTAAACGTTTTGCGTAGTTCTGCTTGTTCTTGCAGCAGTGCCTTATTGGCACCAACAAAATTGGTGCCATTATCACTGTAAACGTTTTGAAGTAATTCCTCGTTGTTAGATGACCATTTTCGTAAGTTGAAACCTCCCGACCGTAGCAAGTGGATTAAATCTGTCTGCAGTTGTTTGGCGGCTGACAATGTAAAGCTTCCGCTCACGAGGTCATCCATGTAGAATTCTTCTTGCAACGCTTCAGTTGCTCTGCTGTTCTGATACTTGTGTCCTTCATCAGCTGCCAACTGTTTCAAAGTCATCATGGCCAAGAAAGGGGCTGCTTTCATGCCGTAAGTGACTGTTGTAAGCTGATATTCTCGTAACTGTTGATCAGGAGAGCTCCTCCAAAGTATCTTCTGATAATTTTGATGTTCAATGCTGCAATGTATCTGTCGATACATTTTCTCTATGTCCGCAGTGTAAGCGAACTCATATTGCCTCCATCGCAAGATTAATGACATGAGATCTTGCTGTAAGTTGGGCCACGCTTCATGAGATCATTCAACGTATGGCCCGTGGATGTCTTCGCCGATGCATTGAATACTACTCTTAATGCAGTAGTTGTAGAATCAGCGCGCTGAACACAATGATGAGGCAAGTAGCAGGCCGGTGTTATGTTACTGGTACACTCGATCATATGATTCATTGCTTGATATTCATGAATAAACTGTTTGTATGATTCTGCTAATTGTGGTTGTTTGTTGAATTTCCTCTCAAGTTGCCGAAATTGTGCCAAAGCCATTGATTTTGAAGCTCCCAGTTTTTCTTGGAAGTTTTGTTCGAATGGCAGTTCAACAATGTAGCGACCGTCTTCGTTTCGAGTTGTTGTGTTCTTATAGTGCTGTAAGCAATCCAGATCATCCTGTGACATCCCAGAGTTTTCAGCTATGTCTTCGACTGACCAAAATTGTCGAATTTCATCGATGTTATTTATCACAACGTTGCACTGGAATGTTGTTTGCACGGTCCCGCACAAAATCCAGCCCAAGCGTGTTTGTTGTGCGACCGGTTGTGATTTTTCGTGCTTGATGATACCTTCTTGAATTATGTTTGAGTATATATCGGCCCCAAGTAAAATGTCTACAGGGCGACTTTCATTAAAATCTGGATCAGCCAACGTGATATGCTCTAAAAACTTCCATGACTTTGGCTTTGTAAATGATTTATTCGGCAAATTGTTAACCAAATTGCGCATAATGAAAACATCGGTGTCAAATGTATAATCACTATGAATGGCACTGCATGTGATTCGTATGACACCTTTGCAATTATTTTCTTTAGCTCCGACACCGAATATGACCCCTTTGCAGCGGCCACGCGGTATCCGTAGCCTTTGCGCCGCTTTTTCCGTTATCAGGGATGTTTGTGAACCCTGATCAAGGAGCGCTCGCAAAGTTATCAGGGACCCATCATTTGCTTGCACGTTGATTAATGCTGTGGTAAGCAGAGTTTCTGATAAATCTTCTTGAGACACATGATTGGTGCTGTTGCCGGTAGTTTTCTTGCTATCGGCGACCATTGTGTTTTGTTGAACTGATCTGTTGTTTGATGTCTGTCCACCCCATTTGCCGTAAGCGTCGTGAAGAAGTGTATTATGATCTGAATTGCAGACGCGGCATCTTTTTCTTGACAAACATCCGTTGCTTTGCGTATGCACAATTAGACAATTTTTGCATAAATTGTATTTCGCAACCGCCTTCCGTTTTGCGTCCGGCTGTAACTCGAGAAATTCTTTGCACGAAAACAATTTATGTGCTTGATTGCAATGTGGGCATTTTGATGGACCTTCGTTTTCCTTTGTCAGTGAATTAGACTTATAATCGTCGTTTCTATTTTGTTTTGCACTGAATGCTTTGTATGAATGAAATTTCTTTTTCATGTGTGTAGATTCAGACTGGGATGCTTTTGATGTTTCAGGCTTGCGACGAGATGATTCCCATGATACGAACTTTCCTTCCAAAAAATTGAGAAAATCTGCTAGGTTGGGTAGCTCACGTGGCTCTACTAGTGACTCTAAGTAGTCGTTGTGAGTCTCTGCGTCCAACTTTTGAGAAAGTAAGTGTACCAATATTGGGTCCCACGATGACGTATCCACACCGAGATTCTTTATCGCATTTATACATTCTTGCGTAGTGTCGTGGAGCTTTTTGACTGACGCTGCTGATAAATGTTGAGTGTTGGGTACACCGAGCAAGGAATTGAGATGTGACGAGAAGATCAGTTTCTTGTTGTTGTATCTGCGATTGAGGATCTCCCAGGCAGTCTCATAATTTTCCGAGCTGATCGATAGATGCTGAATGAGTTTTTCAGCTTCTGCTTTCACTTTGCTTTTGAGAAATTGCATTCTCTGTGCCTTAGAAAGCGATGGATTGGAATGTATGGTCTCAACAAATAGATCCTTGAATGCGGTCCAGTGTTCGTAGCTGCCACTAAATGCTGGAATTTCGATCTTCGGTGTTGATTTTTCTCGGTGAGATACTGACCACATTTTGGCGTTGATATTTGCTTTCATTTGGTTGTAAACGAGCTCACATGCGTTGTAAGACATTTCATATTGCACTTCAGCTTCATTGGATAAACTATCAAGGTCCCAATAAAGTGAATCAACTGCTTTCCACCTTGATTCCAACAGCTTTAAGGCGTCTTCAAACTGCCAATTTTCTTTGAGGAGGTCGACGTTGATATGGGAAACTGTTCTTTGGAACGCTTTGATATTGCTCCTTTGTTTGCGTAACATCTCGTCCATTTTGCTGTCACCCGCGGTCTCCGCTGCCTCAGGCACCGATATAGAAAAGGGTACCTGGTTACTGCGTTCAACTGCACCTGCACCTTGCTCTTGAGTGAATTTTTGCTCCGATAACTTTGAGGTTGACGGTGACGGTTCGAATGTGAAGGTTGGCGGCTTCAATACGGGTGAAACTGGGTTTTGCTCTTGAGTTAAATACTTGACAAAAAATTCCCTGGTGCTGTTGTAAAATTGTCTTGTTTGCTCAAAGGAATCTTGCACAAAGTATTGATGAGAGGGATCTTCGCGCTCGCGAATCTTCTCGTGATTGCTGTGAAATTCTGCCCAATACTTGTCGAGGAGGTCGATTTTCTTTTGCACGTAGGTTGGTGTCTTACGGCTCGATCCGTCCTTTTTGAAATTGGTCACAATTTGGTTCATGGCTTGCATGATCTGGTACTGAGTTTCAATAGCTCCCTCCATGTTGAAAAATGAGTGATGAAAACTTCGAGTCACTGAAAATGCTTCTGAAAATGTTGCTGATGTGCTTCAGTTAACTCTTGAATTCTTTGCCGGTGGATGATGACCTCAGGATCAGAAAGTATTTCTACTACGATATGTGCGCCTTCTCAATCTGACTGGGGCGATCCGCTTGTGGAAGACCAGCCAAACCGATTCGCTATCATAGATAGAAGCACTTCGTACCTGAGGTGACTTGCAGGTCTGTAGTTCCAAATCCGGCTCGAAGGACCATAAAGATGTATGCGCTGCTGAGTGTGGCGCACACAACTTGAGATTTAGATAGGAAGAAATCACTGATAGTCAAAGAATATCCGTTTATTATATACTTCGCTACCAAGTAACTAATGCTATCTATTATGATGTGGTGAGTACCGATGTATATGAGTGCTGAACGTGTACTGTCGCATTATAGAGCGATTTGAGTAAAGCGATGTAAAAGTGCTGATGTGAATGCGCGCGTGCCCTGTACGATACGTGTCTCGTACAATTGTGTTGGGCAAAGTTACGCTGTCGATTAAAGGCTTGGTGTTCCAAGTTTCATTACCTACTTGAACTTAATATAGTTGAGGTTGTCAAGAAAATTGATTGGAAATTAAGTGTAAATAGGTCATCTTTCCTTGGTCATGTACTATATGGGTACTCCACACTCTACAGTCTTATCGCTGATGGCAATATTATTGTCTTCCAGACAACTTTTGGGTGGATTAATGGAACTTCAAATGTAGAAGTATTGTAATTATGTAGTAAGTAGTAAATGCACTACAAATTAATACACAAATTAAAATAACCTGAAAATTGATACTATACTTACATACTCGTACATTTAAACAATAGATAAAATCGCGATTATTAACCCATAATATTATGTGACCCCGAATAAAAGATCTATAAATAGGTATGTCTCTATGCCATGGATGGTCATTGTCATTGATCACCCATCCACGGACCAACCTTAACAAGCGTTACTTAACATAGAGTTATTATTATGCCGCGAGACAGTGCCCTTAATAACCCCCTACCAATATAGTTAATAGATTTTTTCCTGCAATTAAAGAACCACCATTATCGCTCGCCATGTCCCAACTAATAAGTTACGTGAGTGTGATATTAACTTTATTATTGCGACAGTTTTTGTCGCCTTCCTACCCAATAGTGTTTCTCGTACAGTTCCGCAAGAAACGTTATGAACGATATTATATTATCTCACATTTGTGGGAAATAAAGAATTGGCACGTGTCGCGTTGTTAATTCGGAGTTTTTTGGTGTTTTTTCTAAAAATACTAAATTAATAATACGAAGACATTGAATATTTTGATGATAATAGAATTTATTGAAATATATTGTTTTTGTGACTCAGTCATTTAATATGACTGTTATGAAGGTTTTCTTATGAAGCTGGTTTATTATGGAACCTCATAAATGAGGAAATAAATATTTACTCATAATATCTTGCAACTGTGACCATATAATTCTTTGCGCTTCTGCATATTATCCCTCCCCGAGTGCTACGTGATACTCCGGTCAACGCTCGGTCGCTGCGGCTTCACAAACGGTCCAAAACTAACTACGTCGCAGCTTTAAACTGAGCTCGATCTCGTTTCCCCGAGCACTGGGACACACGCATTCAATATGTATGATTGTATGGCTTATTTTTGTTTATTTTTGGTTTCGTTCACGTCTGCAATGCATCGGTTTATTTTTCAAAATGTTGTTTGTTTTTGTTTTCTATGCTGTTAACACTTTTGTGCGCGATGATCTTTTCTAAACTTTTTCGGAGTATTGAAGCGTTTTTCTAAGTATTTAAATATTTAAAAAAATAAAAAGCTGAACTTAAGTTTTTAATAAAAAAAATTTAAAAGCTACATATACTGTTTAGAATGCTCTCCTTGTGCTTAAAATTTCAGCGAGATACCTTTAAGTATGTTCCGAAATAAAATTTTCAAACGTTTATAATATTTATTTTAAGTTTAATTTTAAAATGAAAAGAAGAACATAGGTTTTAATGTTAAGTCCTTTAATAAGTTTTATGTATGTTTTCAATTATCTATTTACCCTTTGAGGCTTGCCCTCGAGAGGTGACACTCCTGGCTGGAAGATCAGATCATTACAATAATAAAATTGTCATCAGAACCAAAGATTAAGAGGAAATTAAGAAGAGAATTGAACTCAAAGATGCGAACTAAAGACTCACGTTTAATAAAAGCTTGCTACTTCAGAAATACCTACCGGCACGGGCATGCGGACGGCAAGTATGGTGGCATGGTGAGGCCGTTCGATCATGGATCATGGATGGCACGGCGGCACATAGTGTTCCACGCTCGCCTCAAAGAGTTGTCAGTAATCTGTCGGAACACCCATACTGTGTGTCCGTAATGGAAGCCGAAGATGGCATAGGCCTGTGGCGGGCGCTATGGCTAATGTGGTGGCGGGCGTGATCGGTGTCCAGAGCGCCTATCAAGCATTTGTTTTCTTTTTTTTTTTTTGCTGCGACTTTGTGTTTGTAAGCCGGAGGTATCCAGTAGTTCTTGTTACAATAAATTAATTTTAAAATGATTTAAAGATTACTTAGGACATAAAAGGCTATTGATGGAACCCCGTGGATTAACGATATTACGAGTCTGACAGTCTCGAGCGAGACTGTCAGACTCATTATTTTGATGATTGTAGCAGTACAAAAAAAGCTACACCAGCAAAAAAATTGTTTTACTCCAACTTCAATACTCTTTTTTAAGACTATACCGATCCAGATTGTTCCTATGTTATAAAAAGCGTCTTGTCCATCAGGCTTGTTCAAGAGGAAAGGAATTGCATTGTGAAGTAGTAAATTGCTTGCCGTAGAGAATAAGTACCTGGTACTGTGGTACTGTAATCGTTTTCTGTAGATGTCTTTTATTGAAGTCCTTATTCCATGTTGTCGACTTAACAATAGATATCTTTGAAGCAGTCCATTAATAATTATTTTCTGAAAAACTTAAATTGCTCTTTGTTATGAAAGCTATAATATACGAAAATTCGCTTATGAATTCGTATTAAGAAAAATGTTGTACAAAATTCCAAAATATCGGGTTGCGATCAAAATTTTACATAGTTTGGTAGTCTTTGCACTTAAATTGCATGTAAATCAATACTACGTAACTTAGCATGAACATAATTTATTTCTCTATGGCTGAAGAACATTGAACGTTCAATCGCTAAAATATAACACTTGGTACAAATTAATGCAAATTCAAAGAAAAACTAACCTTTTAGCGACTAAAATGAAGTATGTTATTTTGCAGTAGAAATGTCTTGAAAACGAATCAATAGAAAGCTTTTAAGAATACCGTGTGAAAAGTTATTCTTTGTGAAACTTTTTGAACTAAACTTCACACTAGGTACTCAAATTGACGGACTGTGAGCGGGGAGCGTGGCAAGTCGAGAAACGCTTATTTGAAACTTTTCGTAGAATTCTCGATTGAAATTTTGCATATTGCGAGAAATCACGGAAAGCGCACTTTTTTAAAAAACCGATTGTTTCTGGTCCATTTAACTTATAGAGTAGGACTTGGTCATCTTAATAATCCGTTTATCGAGAAAAGAGGGTGTGGCCCCAGCAATACAGTTATGGGTTTCAACTCCTGATAATTATTGTTGTGGTGGTGGTAGTGCAACTAACCTCCACTCAAAGGGCAAAAGCTAGTACACGATAAAACAACATTTTGTTCTCAGTTTCAAAGGAGAACGTGGCATCGCCAGCCGGCACGCAACATGCTACATAGTCTATGTGTAACATAAGTTGCAACTTGTAACATTTCACCAAAGTTTAATGCGTGTATCGCAACACTAGTAACAGTGGCGACACTGGCAAACTTTGTGCAAGCTGCTGTAATGAGCCAAACGTACGTGATAGTATTACAAAATATTCGTTGCTGAATTCCAACTAATTGTTGTTATTTATAAAGTAATTTGTTAAAAGAATACATGAAATAACAGTGTTTAAAACTATTCATAACAAAAAAAGAAAACAAACACAATTAAAATAAAGAGTTTTTTTTTCGTTTCTCTTTAGTTTTAAATAATAAAGAACCTGTAAACCGATTTTATGGAATTTATTATATTTCCTAGAAAAAGATACAATCTCTGTTCAAGGGATCTGTTTGCTTCTCCTGCTAATTTTTACTTCTTATCACAAACGAAAGAAAAACATTTACCGGTGTTTTTCTAGGGATTTTATTCCACTACTCGTTCTATCTTGTTCACTATTGTCTATGTGCGAAGTGGGTGGTGGGGAACGGCAAATCGATCGTAGCGCACGACGTGGCAGAAATGTGAATTAATTCTGGGCTGTCATGTGTCAAGTTGTTTTATTTTCATAACTTTCTTTATAATTTTAAGTAAAAACGTAAAAATTTGCGATATGGGTCATAGTACATGCTGTGCTAATACTATTTTTTTCCCTTTTTGCTCAGTTTGAGGTTGGAAAGGTATTTTATGCTTAACCGATTCAAATCCCGTGCGTATTATAATACGAGTATCCATATTTTTCACGAGGAAGAAAATCGCTAGGTACGAGTATAATATACACACTCACTTTTTACACTATTTTTTTCAATTTCGTTGAAAAACTAGTCGAAAATTAATATCACAATGATATCTTATCATCTAGTTGACATGATTTGACAGATGACAAGTCCTGAATAGTTGCGGCCACTAGGGGCGCTGTCATCGCGCACACAACGAATAAGGCTGAGAATTAAATTATGACGAATTCGATTTATTATATTTTATGATAAACTTTGCCCTTCACTACAATTTCCTGGTGTTATGGTACAGTCAGCATCGAAAGTCGATGACCACATTCAGATTTTCAAAATCACTGTACATTTTAATCACCCATAAATCGCTCAACAAGATACGCGACAGTATTGAATGAACATCAATAAAGTTTAAAATTAACTGAACACAAATGTTCAATGGTCACTGAACACCATTTTGCCAAAAATTGCTGATCGTTATAATATCCAAAAACATCATTACATTCAGTTTTACAAAAGTCACTGAACAATATCAAATTTTTGTTTTGGTTATCTAGTATAATCACGGCAACGTCCTAAAATGACTCAACATCATAAATAACAGAAGTCACTGAACAATATAAAATGCTGGTTTTAGTTACCTACTGCAAAACGTCCAAAAATAACTGAACATCATAAATTACAAAAGTGACTGAACAATATAAAATACTGGTTTTAGTTACCTACTGCAAAACGACCAAAAATAACTGAACATCATAAATAACAAAAGTCACTGAACAATATAAAATGCTTGTTTTAGTTACCTAATGCAAAACGTCCAAAAATAACTGAACATCATAAATTACAAAAGTGACTGAACAATATAAACACTGATTTTAGTTACCTACTGCAAAACGACCAAAAATAACTGAACATCATAAATAACAAAAGTCACTGAACAATATAAAATGCTTGTTTTAGTTACCTACTGCAAAACGTCCAAAAATAAACTGAACAAAATAGCAAAAAATACTGAACATTACTTTGTTTCGGATACGTAGCGCTAGCGTGTAAACTTTTACTATCAAAAGTAGCTGAACTGAAATTTAAAAAAGTGCTCATCTTCAGAGTTATAAATTCAATATTATCCTATCCAAACTAAATCATTGTGCCATTCGGGGACTGCCACGGTGAAGCTATTGCATTTTTTTTTTGCGTGCTAAAATCATCAATTGAGTCCTCCAACCCCGGGCAGGGCGGGAGGAACTGTCAGACTTCTACTGACTAAAATCCACGGTGTCCTTCGATAGCCTGTTATGTTCCGGGGTTACGGTAAGGGAATAATCCCGCGACCCCGGCAGGCTTTGGCCCTCAGAGAGGGGGGCCCCGTCATTATGCTGACGCTCGTTGAGGCGCGCGTGGGACACAACGCGCCGTCGACCCGGGCATGGTCCTTGGTCGGGCAGCGAGTTGCCCTTTACTCGCTGCCCGCATGCCCGCGCCTACGGTGGCCGGAGATCGTCTCGCGACGTCCGTCGCCGTGGGCGTCCTACACCGCGGTTGGGGCGAAGGGAGGACTCTGTCCTCTCTCGCTTGCGGCGCGCCTCCTACGGTAAAGCTATTGCATAGCAATTATATAAAAAAAAAACAAGAAAAAGATTATCGCCTACCGCGAATATATGGGGGTGCTATGACAGGAAACCTCCACGTGCGCCCGTGGACTGGAGTTCCTTCTCGGATACGTCCGGCGGGAAGACCAGTTTTTCGGGCCGGTGCACCCTGGGATGCGGGCAAAAACTCTTCCTTAGTCACTGTGTGCCTAAGTGGTCTTTTTGCCCGTATGCGAATAGCCTGTCGTAGTGTCGTGTGGACGCTCCAACGCGTGTCCCTCTGATTAGCAGAGGGCACAGCGGGGGAGCGGGCTTGCGGACGGTGAGTGATGGGTAGCTCGCCGTTCGACCAAAGGACTAAGCCCGGGTCGGTGGCGCGTCGTGTTTCGCGCCAAATGCCTGCTGGGGTCGCCAGTTTTTTCTTAACCCAGGATACCGTGGCCCCGGAACGTAAGGGCATAGGGAGGAACACGGGTGGATTTTAGTCAGAAAGAGTCTGACAGTCCCTTCCGCCCCACCCAGGGCGGGAGGACTCATTTAATGATTTTACCAACATAAAAAAAAAACCGCAAATATATGTGGGGTGCTATAACAGGAAACCTCCACGTGCGCCTGTGGACTGGAGTTCCTTCTCTGATACGTCCTTGGGGAAGACCAGTTTTTCGGGCCGGTGCACCCTGGGAAGCGGGCTAAAACTCTTCCTTAGTCACTGTGTGCCTAAGGGGTCTCTTTGCCGGGGTGCTATGACAGGAAACCTCCACGCCGTGGACTGGAGTTCCCTCTCGGATACGTCCGGGGGGAAGACCAGTTTTTCGGGTCGGTGCACCCTGGGATGCGGGCAAAAACTCTTCCTTAGGTACTGTGTGCCTAAGTGGTCTCTTTGCCCGTATGCGAATAGCCTGTCGTGTGGACGCTCCAACGCGTGTCCCTCTGATCAGCAGGGGGCACAGCGGCGGAGCGGGCTTGCGGGCGGTGAGTGATGGGTAGCTCGCCGTCCGACCAAGGACCAAGCCCGGGTCGGTGGCGCGTCGTGTTTCGCGCCAAATGCCTGCTAGGGTCGCGGGTTTTTTCTTAACCCAGGATACCGTGGCCCCGGAACGTAAGGGCATAGGGAGGAACACGGGTGGATTTTAGTCAGAAAGAGTCTGACAGTCCCTTCCGCCCCACTCAGGGCGGGAGGACTCATTTGATGATTTTACCACCTAAAAAAAAAAACCGCGAATATATGTGTATAACCAGAATATCACCATGGACGTTTTGCAGTAGGTAACTAAAACAAGAAAATTATATTTTTCAGTGACTTTTGTTATTTATGATGTTTGGTTATTTTAGGACGTTGCCGTGATTATACTAGATAACCAAAACAAATATTTTATATTGTTCAGTGACTTTTGTAAAACTGAATGTAATGATGTTTTTGGATATTATAACGATCAGCAATTTTTGGCAAAATTGTTTTCAGTGACCATTGAACATTTGTGTTCAGTTAATTTTGAACTTTAATGATGTTCATTCAATACTGTCGCGTATCTTGTTGAGCGATTTATGGGTGATTATAATGTACAGTGATTTTGAAAATCTGAATGTGGTCATCAACTTTTGATGCTGACTGTACATTACATCATCATCAGCCTATAATGTGCCCACTGTTGGGACACAGGCCTCCTCTCTGTGAAAGGGAGTGGGCCATAATCCACCACGCGGGCCCAGTGCGGGTTGGTAGAATGTCACACCATGTCTTTGAATTTTTGTTTCTAGGACATGCCGATTTTCTCACGTTATTTTCCTTCATCGTTTTGAGAGCAGGGATGATGAAATAAATTACACAAAGTAATGCACCTGGCGGGGTTTATACCCATGGCCTACAATTCGTAAGCTGGGACCGATACCACTGGAACATTTGCAAATATTTAAATGTAAATACACATGCAGCCAGACCTGGAACAACTACCTAAAGAAAAATATTTGCTCCTTGTGAGACGATTGGAAATAGTCTAATAAATACACCATGTAATCCCACCGTACTATTCCTAACCACTGTAATTTCTGAAAGCCCGAATCAACCTTGGCGACTACAAGAAAAAAGCCCCGAGACAATGAAGCTCGTCGTGTCGCGGAGAATGAATTTATCTGTCTTGAATCCTGCAAAGAAATTAATCAGAAAAAAAAAATAGTCGGGGAGTAGGAAAATGAGAGAACAGTGTATAAGACGGGGACGCGTGGGGCATGATGGGAAATCACGCACTTAAGGCAAACTTAACACAATACTAACGTAGCGCAAGCGCCAACAGGAAATCATTTGTTAATGTCCGCTTTCAAACGGTGTACTGATGGCGCTTGCACTACTTTAGTGTTGTGTTAAGTATGCCTTAAAGCTATTATCAAATAGACAGGCGTGGCGAAGGCGGAGCGAGGCGTTTTTGTTTGTAATGTATGGAATTGTTTGAAGCCATTCACATAGACTATCGGATCGCTTTCGTTTTTATATGTGACTGGATTCAAACAATTCCATTGCATTCGTTTCGCATGTCAGTTTGACAATAGCTTAAGTGTGTGTATGTCCCTATTATACCTTCGTGTTCCCGTCTCATACAGTGTTCTTTTACGTAGTTTCCACTTTCCTTCATATCAAGCAGGAGATAGATCAAAACAAGGTTAATAGGCACATAAAGATATAAAAAATTGGGATAAGTCCAGTTGCCTAGTACATAAAGCATCAGAAAAATGTCATCCCCTTTGGTAGTAATGTCAATAACAAAAGGGGTTAGTTTTGTCTGAAGCTTACCATACCACGTATAAAATACTACAGATGATGTATGTAAGTATTGATTTAATCTCTCTACCTTTTTGAGAATTCACGAACGTTGAGTGCGATTCCTAGAAATTCTTTTCATATCTGACTGATATTACGTAAGTTGACGCCTTATTCCTTATTCCCACGAGGGTTGGCAAAAAAATGTAATAACACGGTTCATACCCGAGATTATGGTATCCATCAAAGCAAACATTTTTGTTAAGATATGGCCACCCTCTGGTATCAGAGTTAATTAAGCTGCCTGTGTGAACACCACGGGCCTCTAAAATGACTTAGTGTCGCCGCACACGGGCCACTGGCCACAACCACAAATCGCCGCCACGAGAAGCTAGAAGCGGCCACAGAGCGCCACAGCCAATTGTGGCCGCTGGCTGCTACTCTTTTTAACCAATGCATCACTGAGGAAAGAGGGAGAGGGGTGAGGAATCGCGCGAGTGGCGTGTGGGGGCGTTTTGTGTTGGCGTTTAGTGGCCGGTACGGGCCACAAGAAGCGAGCGGCAGCAATTGTAGCGTGTGGCGGCCACAGGCGCGCGGCGTCAACCGTGTGCGGGACCCGCCCTTAAGACATTTCTATACTTAATATTATAAAGCTGAAGAGTTAAGTTTGGTTAAACGCGCTAATCATAGGAACTATTGGTTCTAATTGAAAATATATTTTTGTGTTGGATAGTCCATTTATCGAGGAAGGCTGAAAGGAGCGGTGGAGATGAAACCACAGGAAACAGAGAGTACATTTAAATAAGTCCAGGTTTCCTCACGATGTTTTCCGTCACTGATATCAGTAACTCACAAGATAATTTTTATCTATAACAAGGTACTTTTGTATTGGAAAAAAACACATTTGTACTTGCCTTGGTTTGAACTCGCAAGCTTATACATGAGAAGCGACGTGGTAAACTTCCGGGCCATCACGACGCAACACGGTCTCGCCATTTTTTCCTTTGGGTTTATTTCCAAGAACAGCTACCTAGAATTTACTATGGTAAAAACAGTGGGAACAGGAGTTGTAAATGTTAAGTATACTACAATATCGCATTGAGTGTAGCCTGTAAGGCTATTTGTAGTTATGTTTAAATTGATTAAATAAATATACTGACGGCTTTTCACATAACGGTAGGTAAAGTGACAAAGTCACAGCTCAACAAGTGTGTGCATGCCGATTGCAATATGTACTTTTTTGTGATTTTTGCAAAATAGGACCAAAATTACAATTCTAAGAAAGTTTCCGCAGTGCTAAACAAATATTTGGAAGACATACAAGTAGTTGTTACGGATCTGAGTGTTTGTTTAAGTGAGTTTTAGTGCTTGGCTGGCCACGCTCTCTCGTGTCTAGATGTTTGTAAAAATACCCAAGATAGAGGACAGTGAGGTTCTTAGTTTAAAAAAAAATGAACATCAACCTATTTCAGTCTCACAAATTTTACAAATCGAACCTTAAAGTGATGATAAAGTTGAAAACTGTTCAGGTAGCTTGATGTGTACGCGTTTGTACCTGAACTTTCTGCAAATTAATCTCAATATAATCATTGTACGTCAGTTCAGGGCGTATCTTCACTTCTAATAATCCTCCATCATAAAATCAAACCTAAAACAATCAAGCAAAAAAGTCAGACTTCTTACCTAACTCATGTATGGTCTGCAGAAAAAATTGTGCTGCCTATGTGGGAATCATGTCTTCAGTAATTAGACGATACATTTTCTGTGGAACACATTAACCTAAATGGCCACATTTTTTGTCCCTCTCTAACAGCCCGCTGGGCGAAAAAATAAAGGATGCTAGCATCGTGAAGGAGGAAGCGATTTGTGATTTAGATACCTATTGGTTTATATGATTTCAGTGGGATTTAAAGGCGGACTACATTCATAAATCGGCGTGTTTACATATAAATAAAAAAAATTGTAATACAAAATATAAATACACGCCTCTTTCCTATGAGCGTCGGCAGAATCCTGCTACAATTATTCTAACAAACTCATTTTGCCCTTGTCTAGAGATTGAATCATAATGTAAACTTGAAACCTAACTGACATTGGGTATTTATTAATAGACTCTAAATAAATAACTATAGAACAAAAATAAAATGAGTGTGATGCATTAGGAATTCACATCACATTCATTTTTAAATTCTATGTGTTATTCTACAAATTTTAGTTTTTCAAATGTTATTTTTTTTAATTTATGCATCTGTAATGGACTGAATATTATTCGGAATAAACAAAATAAACGATAACCAGAAATTACTTTTATTGCCTTTGTCACTGAAGACCAAAGCAGTTTTCAACTGGTGAAAGAATTTGAAATCGGTCCAGTAGTTACGGAGCGTATTCAATACAAAAAAAAACAATCGAATCTTTCGTCTGTTAATATTAGTAAAGATGATCTGATTCAAAGAAAATCTAATAAAAATATTAAATTCAAACGGTTAATTCCCTCAATATGCGCTCACCCCGCTTGCCTTAGCTAATGATGATTAAATTGGATTTTTGCGGTACAGTATGTACAATGAAATGATAACAATCATGTTTTTGTTTCAACAAAAAAGAGATAAAAATAGGGTAGGAAGGAGTATTTTCAGATGTTTGCATTAATTTAATTAAATTAAGCATGAAATGATACGCTGGTACTCGTATAGACCCTGGAAAATTGGGTTGCAACCAATTTTATGAGAAACAAAGGCATTCAATAAACTATTAGTCAATTTTTATTTGTAACAAGGATTTTTGCGGACAAGGAACAATTACTACTACTATAATTTGATTTGCTGTCTATACGTGACTTTTGGCTGTGTTACATTTTCATTCTTATATTCACGATTATTGCTTCTAGGTACATTATGCCACAAATATCTCCTAGATAACTTTATCCACCAAAGTCTAGTCTTTCTCTGTATCATTCATTATTTTAGCTACTATACAAAATGTGTATGTTTTATGACACACACTACATGAGCTCAAACTCTTCCAGGAAAATAGGCGTGCTCTTACAAAGAGCTCAAGTCTAAAAATAACCCAACCACATTCTTCCTTAACAACGCTCCAAATGCTCAAAGTTTTGCCTAGCCGTCCGTATATCTACGTACATGTGAGTACCTCCCTACCAATCCTAAAACAGTTCAAACGCACGGCTCAGAAACGCAACACAAATTAAATCGGCTACTTGGATTACCAGGGTAAATGGTCCAATTAGTGTTTCGGTGGGTCGACGCTTCGGAGTCAAGACAAACGAGATTGCCTGCTACGGCCACCTGCTTCGCTGTTTACGAAATGGAATTTTGTTCCGTCTTGATTGTGGTCCGCTCTATTTAAGTTGTGACCGGCCGACAATTGGGCGTCTCACCCTAAAATCGGCATTGAACATAGTCGAATTATTCTGATATTTCAGAACTAAGCTGCAAAAAAAAAAACGTTAAGCATTGTAAAGTTTTATTTACACAATACATTTTTTATTGAATGTAGCTGGATTTTTTAACAGATTTCGGAGAAACGGCATTCGAAAGTGTCTGGTATTTCAATAAAAACATGGAAACAATTCCGAGCAGAAAAATACATTGAAACATAGAATGTTAGTTAGTTTTATCAATAAACGGGCCTCAACAAAACATACTCTAAAGCTAAGCCAACAGCATATGTATCTACCATTCGAAAACTATCAAACGAACAAAGCACAAATTTAATGCTTCAGGCTTTATCACAATGCAATGAAATGATATAATTGAAAAGCCTATTTGCCGGAAAATTCAGAATGTATGCAATGGTAATTTGCATCGAACATTAGTTCATAGTGGATGCCTGCAAAACGGTATAATTCCCACATTATAATCAACCGCAATTTTGATACTTAGGAGATTTTACTGGAAATGTAGGGATCTGGTTTATTGCTGGCTTTTATATGGTGATGAATTTGTGGTATACGGAGTATATTATTGAATACGAGTTGTGTTACTCGTATTCAATAATATAAGGTCGAAACAATATTTCAAACGCTAACATGACTTTCCCGTTTTTGAGTAGGTAACCGAGAACATTTTTCATTAATTTTAAGGGAAAAATAATTTTTCGAAAATCAAACAATAGCGAATGTCGGCGCTGCGGCGGCGCGGCGTCGTGTACATGAGCACTACCCGTCTGGAGTTCTTTTCCAAAAGACGCGGGTTCGAGTCCCACACGCAGCTGATTTTTCTTTCATCAAAAAACTTTACAATAATTATGCGACACAGGCGTTAATGCGTATTATATTTTTAACACTTTAATTACCTAAAGAAGCTGGTAAATAGAATGGTCACTTTTTTATTTTCTTTTTAATTCTTTTTCCTCTTTCGATTCAATTGACCAATGAAAATTCTTAGCCAAACTCAAGAACCAGGTCATTGACATCAAAAACAAATTATCAAGTCTAGCAATTTCTACATATTGTATGCTACAATGTAATTATACATTTAGAACAACACAACAGCGATTAAGAATCTTTATGAACATGAAAATAATATCAAGCGAAACCTCTCTGTGTCTTTTTGGTAAATGTAATACTCTGGTTTAAGGGCGCAATTTCCTTTTCTTGTAATTGGGTAGTTAAAAACGTTAATGTAACAGTAGAAGAAGATACTTCCAAGACAATAAGGAAATAAAGATTTTGTACTGTAATTATTATTTCGGATTATTAATTAAGGGTTATGATTATAAGCGCTTGAGGCTAAGTAAACACCGTAACGCTAACGCTCAACTGTCAGTTCTTTAAAAGGATCATTCTCATGTTGACAGAAACGCAACTCGTTCGATTCGCAACTCGTCAGAAAACGCATGTAGACAGAATCGCAACTCGTCAGATTCGCAACTCGTCAGATTTTCAAAAACACAGCTCGATAAACAAAAAAAAAAATAATAAATAGGATTTTATCGATGAACGTCATATACTCGTAAATACACGTTATTTGAAAAAATAAATCTGAAAAGTTGCGTTTCTGACGAGTTGCGTTTCTGACAAAGTGCGTTTCTGTCGAGTGACGTTTCTGACAAGTTGCGAGTTCATCCTGAGAGATGACGAGTTGTGAATCTGATCAGTTGCGTTTCTGTCGACATGAGAATGATCCGTTTAAACTAGTAAGTTCTACTGCTGCTAATGAGTCTTTCGTATAATTTTTGATTCTGGCAAAGCGTTAGTATCTAAATCATGCAACTTAAACTACAGCTCGTGAGCGTCGGGGAATGGGTTCAACTGTTAAAGCCCTTCAACCTATGCCCTGATGGCCTGGGTCGCAAAAGACAACGGGGCTAGTTTTAATACAGTACGAGTCTGACAGTCCCATCCTCTCTGTCCTGGGTGGGAGGTTTCATTTGATGAAATACCACGTTAAAAAGTCCTATCCACCTACCAGCCATCACGCGGCACCTGATTCTATACCTTGTAATTGCTTATAACAATAAATAATACAAAACATAAATAACTCAATTAATTTTTAAACACTATTTTGTTAGAAAGCAGCGTAAATTCTGACCAATGACAGGCGGCATAGCGTCATACCATACGTTACGATTTTGAAACGATTTATCTGCCGATTCTGACTAACGATCTTTTAGACTTTGCAGGCGATTTGGAACGTCACATTTTTCATACGACCTGTCGCACGTATTCAAAAAATTTTTATATGAGAAAGATGAAAATGCATTTTGTAAAAGGTAAGGGAGAAGAACTCACCGGGGTCTCAGTCGGGCCACTCGGCCCTGGGTGGGAGTACTCGCCGTCCTAGCAACTGCTTATTGGTTTTTTATATAACAAAAGGATAATAATATATTAGGTACATAAAAAGAGCATTTAAAATGAAATTCATCTTTCATAACGTGCACGGGAAGAAAGAAGGTAACTGACGACCTGCATCCGTGTTACTGAACGCTTTCACCCTGAATCTGTTCAAAGTTTTAGTGAACAGGATTTTTCTGTGTAAGCTAACGAAACAGCCTCGACACAAGTACTTTTGTAACTTACTGGGGCTGCTTCAATCTATGTATGGTTCAATGTTACGATGAAATCGATATTTTTGCATTTTGTTTATTTTGGACAAGAAAACTCTAATCCCATTTACCGCACTTTAACAGTCACATAATTATGAAATGCATTGGGAATACGAAACAAAAACACAAGAACACACAAGCTCAGTAATTACATTCGAAGCTAAATTACTGACGGCAACTGTCGACAGTTGGCACTGTCAGCCACATTTCTTCGACGCGACGTCTAAACTGTCGGCAATTGGCAAGTTCGGGCGTGTTCAAAGATTAGCTTAGTTGGCATATTGCCATTGTGACAGTTGACCTGCACATATTGAGCAGTATATAGTGCTTAGGAACGGATCGTTGGCCTAGATCTAGATACACCTAGAGTGGACGTTTGATACTGAAGGATTGAGCGGTGTTTGTGTGAATTGAGAAAAGATTTGGCTGGTGAGTAGTGGGAGCTTTCGTGGCTAATACAAACTATCCCAAACCAAAGTCCCTTTCCTGTGTCGTGGGTGTGTTTACAAATATAGAAACTTACATACACTAGCACCCAGACCCGGAACCGGCTACCGTTGAGCCGATCATCTTGAAATTTTGAATAGTTGTCAGGTGTAAAGCAAACTATGCCTTTTATCCCGAAAAACCAAAACTATTCCAGATGAAGTCGTGACCAAAATCTAGTTTATCCATGTTTATTATACGTTGCTGAAGTCATGTAAAATAGATATTTTAAATAAGTATTTATCTTAGTCAGCTTATATCATGTATGAAGCAACATTGCCTCCGTACTTGATTAAAAGCGTAATTTAAAATTACATTTCGCTTATCGGATTGAATTAATATAAAATGATAACAACAAAATATTTAAATTTAATTAAAATCATTAAGTAATCCGCAGCACATTTCGGTAACGGAAAGGATCGCATATTATATTTTATATTAATTTAAGGTATATAGCAGATAAAAAAGTACCTACATGAATACATTTTGTACATTTAACTTTATCGTGACTATTTCAATAATTCATAATATTACCAAATATATTCTCCTTTCTTCACAAAAAACTTTTCCGAATTTCATTAAACACGAATGAAATGTGTGAATAAACTTTTTAAAGTTTATAAAAATCTTCAAAGAATAACTTTCGTTCAAAGTAATATTACTGACAAGAAGAACCTGAAGATTGAACCCTGAAACTATTAACAACATCATTATATTTTATTGTTCAGTTGCATCTTATAATAAAGCACCTAATTTCTAAAGCTACAGAACTCATAATGTGATGACCAACAGTCAGTCTAGATAACTTACCACCACAGTGCCATAAGTCTAATATACTATATTATCTAGTAAGCGGTTTATTTGAATTGTCGCGAACTCTGACCACACATTCGGAGTGTGGTCGTAAAGGGCAATTATCGAGTCTAAATTCAAGGCATTAATAACCTAGATAGCTATGCACTTGACTTGTGGTTAAACGATTGCATAATACTGTCTTCAGCAGTGTTCAGATTTGTGGGGTTTTAGAAAAATAGAGATTTGCCCCGTTTTTGCTATGCGTTTAATGGTTGGTATTTTTTTTTATGATGGACCTTACTTATTAAAATACTTTTTGTGTTTAACAGGGTAGTAACTGCATAAATAAATTGAAAGTCTTGTCAGTCCTTCAGTAAGAGTATATAACATAATATTTCACTGGAATTCTATTCATTGGTTTTGAAAGTCTGCCTAAGTTAATAGCGTTGTTAAAATTCTAGTCAATACAATGGCTTTACATAGCATTTTGTCAAGGTATAAGTAGGAACACATTGTTTCCGAAATAAGTATTTTTTTTACAACAGTACTTCAAAAGTACTCCAAGCCCAGTGCTAAGGCAACTGGGCTTCTCCCAGTTGTAATGTCCCTTAGTACCTATTGGCCTTGTTTTGTTCTGTCTCCTGCAAAGAGATTTAAAAGAACCTATAGAGCGGGCATTGGGAAAATTGTCATACAAAATTGTTGATGCTGATTGTTGATGATTTATTCGTGATGTTCCGTCTACTGCTCATACTATAGTTTAATGTCTTTGGTCTCCTGCTTGCATGGAAGGGAAGTGGAAACATATTTTTCCAACTCCTCCACTATTATTTTCTGATTAATTTTGTTGCAGGATCCAAGACAGGTAAATTCATTCTCCGGGACACGTCGAGCTTCATTGTCTCGACGCTTTTCTGGTGGTTGCCACTGTTGATTCTGGCTTTCAGGAGTTGCAGTGGTTTGGGAATAGTGTGGTGAGTTTGTCCCAATAAAAAAAAACAGTACTTCAAAAATACTAATAAAATGCGTCGAAAGACCGAGTGACTCAGATTAGCACACTTCCAAAACGGATCGTGTCGCTAGAGTATCAAAGGTTCAAAAGTGCTTAAACTAAAGAATTTTAAAGAAAAATGTCATAAAATATTCATCTTAAGTTTCATAGCGATAGTTACCTCTTTATTGCGACACACAGCACGGTTCAGTTGACCCGGATCACACAATATTGTTTTATGCGCCAAGTAAACGGCCAGCGCATATCAATTCAATTTATCGGAGGCTTTTGAGAACATTATTGTGCTTTATATAGTGTGGAGAACAGTATAGGCTAAAATCTTTTGTATTTTAAAACTAGCGACACCTGGGTTAGAACAGGTGTAATTTGCATACAAAACACAGCCAATGTTACTTGCTGATATCGTAATAGCTTTCAATTAAAAGAATCAATTCCAGAGATTAATTTTCGAGAAACAATTACACAAATCTTTTGTCGTTATAATTTATTATCTTTTGCGGCACTACCCACTCATCTCCTCCAATTATTATAGGCAATATTAGAAATTGACAATGTAGCATTGTATTTGTGAAAGATTTTTTAAATCGCTCCACTAGTTTTTGAGCTTATCCATTACAGAATACAGACATACAAAAAACAAAATGATTGTTATCTCTTTGTAATATTATTATAGATTATCTTCTATACAGCAGATAAAGGATTACATATTGTTGTGAAGTTTGATTATTTATTTATTAATGCAAGTATGTAGAAAAATAACTGTGTATTTAGTCGTATTGATTTTTTATAGCGCTTACGCTAAGGAAAACATGCAACATTGATGATTAAATATGTTTAAAGCTACATTATTTTGTATCAACACAAACATATTTTGACAATAGTGTGCATCAAGCGAGCTTAATTCATAACGCAATCACATTCCACAATAATTCGCCAACATCCCCAAAGATGTCAGAAACAGCGTGCATTTTTCACCGAATTTTTCATGAAACTCGTAACAGTATGCGAGTCACGAACTTGCCGAATGTTATGCTTGGTCAAATAAATTAAAATTCCCGATGCAAGTGGCGAGTGGAATCGTGAGGAAACTGCCGTCACCATGTTTTTTGCTCAAAAATAACATTTAAAAACGAAACAGCGCTATTTTTCGTGAATAGCTGCAAATAATTTTTACGAAGCGATTTTTTTATTTGGAATTCATTTCGTGTATTTGTTTCTGGTAGGCATATTGACTTTTGATAGTAGTTTAATTTTTTTTCAATAATACATTTATTTCCAAGCCACTGAATTCGTGATGAATGAATGATAGGAATAAGATCCTCTTAATACGATTGATATCTAAAAATATATTATTATCCTAATAAGATTAACCGTACTTAAGGATTCTTCTCACAAAGACCAAAAGGGCACGAGATACAAATGTCG
Organism: Agrotis segetum; assembly: GCA_036375495.1. Taxonomy (NCBI): domain Eukaryota; kingdom Metazoa; phylum Arthropoda; class Insecta; order Lepidoptera; family Noctuidae; genus Agrotis; species Agrotis segetum. The sequence continues at coordinate 1,022,449 of JAQSVV010000586.1, read as the reverse complement.
CGTGTGGGCGTAATTGCGGATTGGGAAGCCTACAAAATACATGACTGTTATTGTACGTAGCCTTATCGTAGCGCCGTGCTACGAAATGGCTACGAACGCCTACGAACAAAACTTAATTATGAAAATACAAATAAAATAATAACGTAATTTGCCTGTCATTTTCTGTATTATAATTATTATCTATAGTTAGATTTTTTGTTAAACAGGATGAAGTTGAGTAACATGTTTTACATGGAGAATCTGTCATATTTACACAATCTAATTATTTAGGTAATATTTAACTGCCAAAATTCGTTGATAAGTCTTTTTAAAAGACTTTCTAGCTTCTCACTGCCGATTACGACTGTCAATGACTGATTTGACAGTCGTTAACAAATGAAATAATATGATAATATGCGAATGAAAGTCACGCCCAAGCATGCTTGCCAAGCTACGAAGCAATACCGGTACAAATTGACCTCAACAAGCGTAGCTTATACATTGTTCATCGTTCCTTGCGTCTTTTGTTATGTAGCCATGAGCCACTCAGAATATAAAAAGAAAAAAACAACAACAAAGCCACACCAAAGCAGTAAACCTAAGTTAATACAACCTTAACTCGTGGAACTCTTTGACAAAAGAGTCGTATCCGTATCTCGACTGAATATATGGAATAAGAATTACTTATTATCGCCAGAAATTCGTACGTTTTATGACACTAAAGCTACGCTCCACTTAATACGTACGTAATCTACGTGGATATAATAAAATATACGTCACAAGATAATAAGTCAGATCATCAAAAAGTTTTATGGCACAAATTATTAATGTTAAGCAATGAAAAAGTTTTGATTCGATTTTATGCGAAAACGATCGTGTTTGTTGGTTGGCATAAGCATCCGAGATCCGATCAACAGATAAGATGTTGTAAAAACTTTGTTAATCAGTGTTGTTGTTATTAAGTAGACGATTTTTGAAGAGATTTCAAGTTAGGAGTAGTCGAAAGTTTCTGCAGTATCGTTATTTATATTTCCAGGACTTTGTTTAATTCAACTGTCTAACTATCACGGTTCGTGTGATGTAGCCTGGGCAAAGAGTGATAGACTGACAGACGGACAGCGGGGCCTTAGTAATAATTATACCCTTTGGATACGAAATCCTAAAAACAGCTTGCATTTTGACTTGTTTATATGCATGAGTAATGTACGTATTACCTCTTTATAGGTACATGCAAGATAATAATATGGTTAAGGATGTTTGTGAAGGAACTTGAGTTTAAATGTTTTAAACGCACCCGACGACTAAAAATCCCAGGTCGAGGAAAGTTAGGAGAAACTGACAAAAGACGAGTCGAAAGCAAAGTTATCACAGATAAAAAAAAATACATGTGACACTCCAAGACTGCCGCGGTGAAGCTATTGCATTTTTTTTTTCATAAAGAAAATTAGTACCGCGTATATTTAACGAGAATATAATTTATTTAAAATGTTTGTGGTGCACTATTCTAATAAAGAACTTCTTTTTTGCAAGAGAATTTTTAAAGTAGGTTTCATTGCGAATTCCCTTTTGTAGCTGGCCGTTTAGAATCAGTAAGAAAAAGTAAATTGTCTTGACGGATATTTTATGATGGCCGAAGTCTCCCGAACTGAAACGACGTTAGAAGATGCGTGGTGTCAGGTTTATTCGTTAGGTTTTTGGAAAAAATCTTGATTCGGTAGCCACGCTTCGCTGCGCTCAGATCCCGCGATAAAAGCTGTGCAATAGCTTAAAAACATTGCTGGCGAACTCAAATAATCTTTAAAATTGTTGATGAAACTTGTGCCTGTAACTCAATGTTCAAGATGCATGGTGTATGTCAAGTCCTAACATGTAACTTTTTAAATGAAAGTAGGTAGCACGGTTAATAACACGGTAACACGGTTCTTGTACTCAAGATTTTACCAGCCATCAAATGAACCTGTTATTATAACACATAAACTTTTTCTATTTCCACCACGATACCCTGATACGCCATCTTTACTGTCATATTTTTTAAATGACACACCAGAAGCAGATATACGAACGCTGTTTTATTTATCAAGGGTTGGGCAAAGCTATAGAACGTTGCCTTCTGCGATATTTACATACTCTTTCCTATACTTGTAATACTTGTTTGCGGAATGTGAAAATTGAAATCGTGATACCTAGATAGACAGAATATACTCAACACAATCTAGACGCACGAGAGCGTGTCAGAGCCAAGCAGGCGCGCTCACAGTGTGTTAATTTTTTACAAAATATTAGGTAGTGATTTTGTAGTAACAATGGCGGTCTTGTTACTATGAGCGATATCTTTCAGTAAACTTATAGATGTTTGGTACGAATGTTGAATAAAAAGGGGAAATTTAGTCAGTGGTGAACTGAAAATACTTAACTAATACATGAAATTGCGAGCAGGATTTGAACTTATCCTCCGGGAACGCTACTTTGTTACTTTGTGCGGGAAAAAGACTATTACCTGCCTTTTCTTGAAGATCCGTTTAGCCATCCATTCATTCATCAAAACTTTCTCATTTATAATATTACTAAGGATATACAATTTGCGTCAAACTTGTATACATGCGAAGGTACCTCCTGTTGGTCGTATTCGCTAATCTTCTCAAGAGCCAAACCATCAAAGCGTATTTTTCAAATTTTATTACAAAACAGTTAATAAATACACCATCATTACACACGACATGTTAATTGGCCGTGCTAATCACCTGTAATATCAGCATATCCGCACGGCGGTATATCCGCGAGTATCCGCGAGTATCCGCACGACTAACTGTTATTGCTGCTTTGAATGGTATTTGCTATGTGCAACACAATTTATGAGTGTGTCCCAGCACTAGTCGGATGATTCCTTTTTTAATATTCGTGTTTTTGGCTGACGAAGTTTTTCGTAAGCGTTTATTAAAAGATATTAAGTTAGGAAAACAATTTAGATTTCTATTTTGAAAATGAAACAAGGAAAATAAACAAATATTTGTGTTTATATTTCATGAATTATACTAATGATAAACAAAAAAACCTGTTCACATTTTTCTCTTTGCTTTACTTTTACTTTATTTATTATTTCGAGGTAAGATTTTAAGAGTACAAGCTTATGAGAGTTCAACAGTACGCAAATGAGACTACGCATTAATGACTAGGTATAACTTTCACAAATATCTTTCAATAACCTATGAAAGACAGGTCTAAAGATACTCGTAGACAATGAATGCCAATACTTCATAGATTCGCGTTCTGTATTGTACTACATAAATATTCATGAAGAAAAGGGGAGTATTTTTAGAAGAGAGAAAAGTAAAAAGAGCTTTGCACCGCGAAAGCTTTGAGGAAGAGGGGTCGAAGTGGCACAGTCACGATACAATTACCTCCTACGTGCCGATGGAAACTCGCTTCTTCTGACAATATTCCCCACTAAACGTTTAAAGCAACCCATTAAAAACTAAACAAGGAATCCTCACCCAACTTTCCCTGATTTTTTCGATTTAGGTGATAGACCAATAAATCATACTTTACTACGAAAAATATGAATAAAATTGAGTGAATCTGAATAAAGCGAACCGTAAGAAATAATATTTCATTCGAACGCCGATCAGTAGGTACATTTAGATGAGACAGAATAAGTCGTGAGAATAAAAGAGCGAATACTGAATTTATGAATGCGATGAACCGTGAGAGTAGTGACGATGAAGGGGGGAAGAGGGGAGGCCGGGGTACATGCATATTTGATTCCGTCATAAACTCAATTTACAGCTAATCTCATCTCAGATTGTCGAAGAAATAAAATTTCACACGCCGTTGGTTCACTCGTGAATGTAAATAGGGTAGGCGCGAGGACGTGAGTGGGGCACGTCACTGCCGGGGCACGCCTGACGCCGCGGGGCGGGGGATACTAATAAAATATACTCGGCGGAGTTCACGGCTCATTTAGCACGAGACGCCCGCGCCGCGCCGGCAAGAAGCTCGGCGACAATTTAATATTTCGCCTTTAATTCCGAGCACTAAATTAAGCACCGGCCCGTAATCTCGAGCTATGCCGTTAAATTTTTGTCCCCGTGATCAGTATCGGCGGGTGATCGATTTTACGGGCCTACCGGTCTCGCGTTTCGTACGGTTGTAACTTTTTAGTGCTCCTTTTATTACGACAAACGATTTTAATCAAGCGAGTTTTTGTTCAGAGCGGACGCCATTAGCGCCTTGGAGTCGGAATAAAATTCGAAGTTAAGTCGCATTCGAGACTCGAGAATTTGCTTTTAACTTCGTTTGATAGGTCGCTTCGGCGGCGTTTAGTGACCTTTACTTTACTCTATAAAATAAATCTATACAAACTGCTATTTGAATTTTCAATAAAGAATCCGCGGGAGCTCAGTGATTCCGCAGTTAATCGTGGTTTTATTCGGAGTTTGGAGACTTTTCTGCGTTGAAAAGATCGTGAAAGTCCGATGCGCTGCCAAGCATCTTTGGAAAGTTTTAAATTCAAGGAAATCGGTCGTGAAACTCTCATTCGTGTGTAACTATCCTCAAAAAGCGTAAGAACAAAGTCGAACGGGCGGCGAGCTCCTGCGGAGGGTTCTAAACTAGACTTGTCACAAGAAAGACCTCGTGAACCTTCAACAACAACATCATTTGCTGAAAGTTTCAGGCGATGTTTAATATTAAGAGCAGCCTAACAAGCCCGCTTGTATCAAAGTAAACGACGAATAAAACTATAAAAAAATCTTCTTACAAAATTTCTCTTATCATTGATGAATATTAAAGTAGGTACCTACTTTATATTATTTTCATTACATTTCTGTTATATTTTATTGAATTCCAAGGTTTTATTGAAATTCAAGTAGGTAGATAATTTGAATATTAATGTTTTTTTTTACTTCAGAAAACTTCCAGAATGGTTGAAGGAATATTTCGTAATTTGTTACATTACTATCATTCTTAATAAGATACATAAAAATATTTTTTTTTTTTACCAGCACTTTTATTTTTTATCACAACAAACACAATTTTCAACGAGCATAATTTTTTAAGGTATTTTGAATGCTATATTTTATTTGTAGCCTATTTTGTGTATCTCTGTTGGGCCAAAGCCTGCCCTTTATCCTTCCAAATAATTTTGTTTTATGTTTAGTCACCTAATGAAGAAAAACCTTTACATAAAATGAAAAACGCAAAGATATCTATCTTTTTTGTAAACTGTGCGTAAAACCCGTTTAATTTACACATCTACGTTGTAAATCTAACAAAATCATGGTCACATTGCCAAGTTTCTAGCACAGCTCTGATTCAGAATCTGATTATGATAAGGTATCTAACAGCCAAAACTTTGGATTTCAGCTAATTATGCCAAATCCCTGTTCAACCCTAGCAACGAAACTGAAAACTTTGTTTAAAATTCGATTGTGGGAAAAATTCTGCCATTTTGAAAACTTTTCTTCAAGGACTAAGTTTGTTTTCAAAACTTTTCGTGGTGTAAGTTCGTATGTTTAGTTCTTTTGCAACTGTTTCCATCGAATAGTAATGCGCCTCTAAATTCGTACAAGCCACATATTGCCGGTATTCCGAAAGAATTGTTGAAAAATAAGCTTGTTGGATAGATTTTGTAGACGTATTTCGGAATTTGTGAACGTCAAAGCATTTATAAGATTTTGTTTGAATATTATTAGATTCAATTTGCGAATCTTTTTTGAAAGAGAGCGTAAGAAGCCAAAGTTTTAATGTAAGTACTATTATTTAATTATCATCATTTTGAATATTTTATAGCAAAATTGGCTTTGAGATTAACTTTAAAATTTCAAAAAACCAATTATGAAGCTGCTAATCACTTTTTTAATTTCTTTAATATTTTTAAAGAAATTAAAAAAAAAAAACAGAATAAAAGATTTCAAGATACATTTACTTAATTAGTCCATCATTTAAATTAAATGCACTTCAAAAATTACTTTAAAACACTTTAACATGATACAAAACAAGTACTAGAGAAATAGCGGCATAAACAAGGACCATTTTAAATGTGTAGATATCTCGTGATATGAACAAAAGCGAGCTTCGGAACATACAAATTTAATTTCAAGACCGCATGGAGAAGACAAACCTGAATTTCTGCATTTATTTATAAAATGAAATGTTTTCTCGGAAGTATGACAACCAGTCTTACCAAGAGGTATTGTGGTAATCAGTTACTAGGTTGTTCTTGAGAAATATGCAGTTACACAATGAAAAATACTGATAAATTAGCTGCATCTGTAACAGAGTTCAGGATGGAGTGGACTGGACTGTAATTCCTTCAATTACCTCTTTTTCAAAGGTCACAGTACCTGCCCATCTTCATTAAAAGCATGATACTAACTTAGTTTACCAAACCTTTTATACAACGTGTAACGTTAAATGCGCAAAGCCTCTCGTGGGGTAACTCACCCCATGTTACTGAACAAACAAAAAATCTAAGGCTTGTAGAAATTCACAAAAAAAATATTTTTCATACTGATGTGTCCGATCGATTTCTCTGTATGAAAAACTATTTTTTTTTGCGAATTTCCAAAAGTCTTAGAAACAACTTTGTTCATTAACATGGGCTGAGTTACCCCACGAGAGGTTTTGCGCATTTAACATTACACGTTGTATAAAATACCTAAAAAGGCACACCTCAAAAAGTGTTCTGTTCCACAAGTGTAACAAACACATTATACCTGCCGGTGTCGCCTCATACAAATTATGCTGTCGCATTCAAAGAGCTCCTGGCAAATTGTTAGCATACCCAGCTTACGTTGCCAACATAACTAATACTTGCATAACAAAGAAGATTCAAGCTGCATATTTTGTTACCGTGAGTGGTTTCATGAAAAATTCTTTCATACATTTATTTGGAGCATTTTGAAGGTAGTTTGAGTATCACTCCCTGGTTTAGTTTAACCTTGTTCACGATAATCTTTAGGATATAGGCTGGTCGCGAGGATGATAAGGCAAAGAAATAGGGTGGACTTTTAGACTGTAAAAGCCTGACGGATCGACTTGGGCACGGTCCATGATCAAACGGCAAGTTACCCATTATTTGTCGTCTGCATGCCCGCGTCTCGTGGGCGTCTCCTGCGGCGGCGGGATTGTCCAGTGGAGTGTCTGCTTCTTCTCGCCTCTCGTCTTGCCCCGCAGCATGGGCTCCACCAATGCTGGACGTAAGAGGTCGCCGCCTATCACCTCAAGGGAGGAGTCTTACTACGTCGCAATTGCGACGTGCCCGTTCTCCATTTGCTCTATAAATTACGTCGGAAAAAAATTTTTGTGCATCGTCCCAGAGACGCACGGATAGAGTCTATCCGTTTTCAATCTATTTTCTTTCTTCCTATTCGATACCTTGCATGTGAACATCTATGTCCAGAGTGGTAGTGAAAAAAGTAGAAAAATGCCAGCCCGTAGTTTGAACTCAACATCCTATTCTGACACGCCTCTTATACTGCATTTTAAAATACGATAAGAACGGACTAAATAATACAAAAAAAAAGAGTAGGTATGTAAGACCTGTGGCTACCAGGTAGGATTTGTTATACCTACTAAGCCCAGAGGAAAATGCGTAAGTTTATGTGTGATTGATCTGCGTAGCTAGGCAACGCTTCAAAAGAAAAGATTTGTGACCTATTTGAGGTTACAACGGAGGTCCATTTGCGTAAAATATTGATACGAGTCGATAAAGCAGGGCATGAAAAGATTTATGATGAAGTTGGACGAATTTATCATCATTCTTTGGGTCAAACCATATCTGTCTCTTTCGTTCATTTAATCTTCAGTCAGTACAATAATACGAACTACTGTTCCGTTAAACAACGATTTCGAATCGAAGTCATTTTTGGCAGTTGCCATTTAAAATATCAGACCTCATTATTTCGATAATATTACTGTGGCGAAAGCACAATAAAATCTCTCGATAATTCCGAAGCAATTACAAAATATGAGTGTGAAGTCCAGTTAATTGCGCATTACGTGTGGGTTGATAAACTTTGCAGTGCTGATCTGGAGCTGCGTATCAAATTGGCCACGTAATCCCTCTGGCTCGGAGCCTGACACAAATAGGTGGACGGAATTCGATACGGTTGAAATTCTGAGGGCGATGGAAAAACGAGATGGAAACGATGTACGAAAATATCATTATTAGCGTCGCTTCATCTTGAAATGTGCCACTAATTAGTGCAGACTTTATCGTGTGAAACATTCTGAAGTGTTAAGCATTTGTTCTGAAAGAATTTAATCATTTAACATACTCGAAAAATGCATACTCACGATGAACGGTAGTAAAGTTGAATCAGAAGACTTTAAAAATTACCGTAGCATAACCTAAACGCTGTGGTGGACGCCCACGGCGACGGACGTCGCAAGACGATCTCCGGCCACCGTATGCGCGGGCATGCGGGCAGCGATCTAGAAGGGCAACTCGCTGAACAACCATAGACCATGCATCGAGTCGATCAGCGCTCTAATGTGTCCCACTGCTGCGCCTCAAAGGCCTCAGCATAAGTGACGGGGCCCCGCTCTCAATTAGGGCCAAAGCCTGCGAAGAGACGGGACTTATTCCATCACCGTGACCCCGGATGTTAAAATTTGAAGGAAACCGTGGATAATAGTCAGTAAAATTTCTGAACTATCACACAACGCCATCTAGTCCCGGAGCTAAGCAGAGCTCATTTGGTGATTTTACCACGTTAAAAAAAAGCATAACCTAAAACATAAATTAATGTTTAGAAGAGATTGCTGCTTTAGATAAATTACACCCAGACACAGAACAAATGATCGTGCTCATCACACAAACATTTGTCCTGGGTGGGAATCGAACCCACGACCTCCGGCATAGCAGTCAGGGTCACTAACCACTAGACCAACAGGCCTGACAACTGGAATGGGATGGGATTGATTCCATAACCTTAGTAATTGTTTTACTAAGAGATTATTTAGACTTCATTAGACTACCGTTTAAAAATAGTCCACGTGTAAATCTCAATTTAATAAAGTCTATAGCGTAGGCTGAGATGTCTGTGTACGAAAAGCGATAGATTAAAAACAACCCACGCACTAAGGTAAAATGAAAACGGCTAAGAAAATACGCACGTCACTTCCAGACGTACCTAATTTACTTTACTACTTTTTTTTCTTTTTTCTATTTAAGTCAATTAAACTATTTGATCAAATAGCTGTCGCTGATTGGCTAGAATAGGTCTAAGGTAAAAAATACTTTCACAAGGGCAAAATATCGAAGAATATTATAGCAAATGATTTCAGTTCAAAGTAAAAATGTTCGGTACGAAAAACCTGTAACTTAGAAAAAGTGTTCAAATGCTAATAAATTGCTATTTATAAATATTTATTAAAGTACCTACTGGTTTAAATAAAAGAAGGTTATTTTTGTTTTGGGTGGTCCATTTATCGACCTATAGGAGCCGAACAACGGGCATGAAACTACAATGGAAAAGCTATGATTAAGCCTGCTGTACACTAATCGCGAAGTTGTCTCGACGAAATACTCGTCGAAGTTGATCGAAGTCCCGAAGTATGTGACTACACACTCGTGCAACTTCGCGAGCTCATTGAGCCCTTTGACTCGGTCGCAAAAACCAACAACAAATGGAAGTCGCCCGAAGCGAGCCGAAGTTGCACGAAGTGAAGCGAAGTGCCCTTCTTCACTATCGTTTTCGTTCAACTTCGCGAGTAGTGTAGAGCAGGCTTTATAATAAACTAGCTGTTCCTCGCGGTTTTACCACCGCTTCTCGTCTCTTTTTGGTCACTGAGTGATTTTATATATTATAGCCTATTCCCTTACTCGAATAAATGGATCATCCAACACCAAAAATATTTTTTCAATTTGAACCAGTAATTCCTGAGATAAGCGCGTTCAAATTCTTCAGCTTTGTAATAAGTTTAGATAAATTAGCATTATTAGATCAATTAGAGCAGTGGTGGCCCAGTGGTATCGGCCCCAACTTACGAGTCAAAAGGGTCTTGGGTACTAATCCAGCCAGGCGCATTACTTTGTGTAAATTATTTCATCCCCACTGCTCTCAAAACGGTGAAGGAAAACATCGTTAGGAAACTGGCATGTCCTAGAACCAAAAAATCGAAGATTATGTGACATCCACCAACCCTCGCTGGGCCTGCGTGGTTGATGGCCCACTCCCTCTCTCAGAGAAGATTCTTGTGTCCCAGCAGTGGGAACATTTATCTAGGCTGATGATGACGATGAAATTAGCATTGCTCTAACACCCAGCTTACATACTACATTTTGTATATCGGTATCCAACCGGCCCTCGCAATGTGTCCTCTCAAATAGCAACTCAGTTAGGCATCGCAGGTTTACCGAATAACATCCTCCGCTTCGACTGAAATGTGGCTGAATACCATCCGATTGAGCTGTAAGTGACTGCTTCACGTACAAAACTTGGTTTTATGGCGCGTCCCTGTGCAAAACGCAGCGGTAGCCGTTTTTGTGCAGGTTTTAACCGACTTCCAAAAGGAGGAGGTTCTCAATTCGGATGTTTGTATTTTTTTTTATTATTATATTTGTTCGGGCATAACTCCGTCGTTTAACAACCGATTTGAAAAATTCTTTTTTTGTTGGATAGGATATACTTCTGGAATGGTCTCATTAAAATTTTATCGAAATCGGACTAGCACTTTTTGAAAAATCAACATAAATCAACAAAAACCTAAAAAGTTTTCAACTTTGTCTACACCGATTACTCCGAGGTTTCTGGTCCGATTTCGATGATTCTTTTTTTGTTCGATACATTATAATTTATAATATATCTGCCATTTGGTCCCACAAAATTTTCATTACTTTGGTGCAGTAGTTTTTATTTTTAGTTTTTATACATGGGCCGTTGTTATTACCGGTGCTACGGATTACAAAATTTTAGTGCACATCTAAGAAAATTATGTACTCGTATTTGACAATAATTTGGGTTGAATAGTGAAACTACAAAGTATAAAATAAAAAACTTTTTCAAAAAAAAATGTAACCGATTTCAAAACAACGACAAAAAAAGTTCAAATAACCTACAAAAAAACTTTTCTTTCGAAAGTCGGTGACAAAAAGTCAATGAAATAAAAAGAAAGTCACAGACTGTCAACCCGCAATATCGCTTGCAACATTGTCAAAATAATCAGGAATTTAAATAATTACCAATCACCGATGATATCTCAAAAATTACAATATTACATGTTATGTTCTTTGACAACGGTCTAGGTGACTTTTATACCAAAGAAATTTTTCTCTTAAGTGGTCGTTGTAGGAGTCTCTTAATGCATTTCAACTATGAAAGTGAACGTGATCAGCATAATTATCTAAATGGAATTTTATTTCGAAACTGACAGTGTCTGAACGTTATTTTCGGTGAAGAAATTCGTTTTTGGACTTTGTATTGAATTGTGTAACGGGCTGGTATCCGCAATCCCACGTCAAACCTCTTATTTAGCCTGGTTTTTTGACTATGTAAAAGTCAGCGAGGTGAAATTGGTTTCTTTCTAGTGCCGCGTTTTTATCTAGCCGTTTTTATTGTCCATTCGTAATTCATTTTCAAAATGAACAAAGTGACAAAACAAATTTCTATCTACACATCTCTTTGTGTCCATTTTCCTCCATTACCAGTCCCTCCATCTACTGAAACAGCCTCCAAATTGTTTCTTTTTAAACTCACATACCAAAAAATAATCCGTAATCATCTTCAAGCGCCTCATCATAACCCAATCAGCTAATGCGATCCATTTTCGATTCCTGAAAATTTTGCATACCACCCCACGACCTCTAATCCGAAGCAAAATAAGCCAGACATCGAAATAGCTAAAAGATTGCAACGCGAAAACGTTTCTTAAACCCGAAACGCACGATTTAACACCAAAGCTTTGGTAAGGGTCAGTTCACAGCGAGACGCGACACTGCGCGCACATTTCAATTGAGCGACACAAAATCTAAAATACTACACGAAAAGGTACACATATTTCACCAATGACGCGACGCGACTCCGGACGCTCAAGGAGGAAACGCTCGAGGAAACTTGCGCTTTTGATAGTGGCTCAAAATCTAACTTTATTTCCTAAATGAAAAGATACACATTTCCAGTTTCGTCGCGTCACGTCGCGTCGCCTCGTGTCTTAGTGTGTATTAACCCTAAGACGAGTATTTCGGCAGCCGATTGCCCATTACGGAGCGACGATACACGAAATTTCAATAAAACGCAATTGACGATGGTAGAGCAACGTAGGGAGCGAGGGATCGCTAAGCAAGTTTGCTGGTTATCGTTGATTTGATAGTTTGACTTGTTCAACGAGGTGAATTTTGTACTTTTTTTTCTTTTATACCGTGTTTTGTTTGTTCTAAGTTTGCTAGATTTTTTCTGTTTACGTCGTTAGCTTTGTATTGCTTAACTGAATAGTTAGGCCATAAAATCTTGGTTCTATTAAATATTGAACGTCTTGCATAATTACATAATTACAGTATTATGTTTTATTTTTATTTTGTAAGAAATATTTTTTAATTAAAAGTAAGATGAACTTGAGTACCTACTATTAAAAATAAACTTATTTGGTAGCAGTAAACATACGAAAAGTAAATGACACTAGTGATATTCCAAATTCAAATTCTTACAAAGCATATTCCACTCCATAGTTTCCTTAGCATCTTATTACCAGAATAAGCCCGTAGGATGATCAAAATCAAGTTTCTTTTAAAAGAGGGGAGTATTTACTCAGTTTAAAGTGAGGGGGCTTCAATCAGGGGTAACAGTGATGTCCTGAGGGTCGTAATATCATGGAGTAAAGGCATGATTGAATTCAATGAACCGGATTAAGGGGTGATATTTAGATGTAGATGATTTAAAATAAGCAATTCTAGGAATATAACGAAATTGTGTGAAATAGGTAAAGAAATGGAAGTTTTCCACACGTTATGAGCCTAGTACGTTTACACTGCGCCACTCTGCTTTGTTGTAGGAGGATTTTATGAGTAGGTTTCGTTGGGAAAATCTCTTTTTGTAACTGGCCGTTTAGAATCAGTAAGAAAAAGTAAATTGCCTTTATGACGGATGTTTTTATGAGTGCCGAAGTCTCCCGAACTGAAACGACGGTAGACAAGTGTTAGCTAGGTTTTTTCGTTACGGAAAATATTGAATTGGCCGCCGCACTCAGAGCCCGCAATAAAAGCTATGTAATAATAGCTGAAAAAAAATGGACACAGAAAAAAAAGGAAAAAAGAAAAAATTGTGTGCCCCAAGACTCGACAATTAGGATAGCCTTATAGCGTTCAAATCACCTTAACATAAAATCATGAAAAGGTATTTTGATGGAGTAATAGTAAATACTCGTAATATGCAACATTACCTGTGTTGAACATTCGTGAAATTCAGCATTGATTTGACCTATTAAACTGAATTGAAGCTCAGTGACATACCTACGTATTACATGTTGTGTTGATCAGTATCCTGACTGCATTAGACCTATGACCTAGGACCTTTTATGTTCTTAGTTTACGTAAGAATAATATCATAGTTTACAACAATACAATTTACATGAATGTTGAAACTGAAACTGGATGTGGATAATTATAATCAAATACAAACCACGAAAAATATCGAAAAATACTGAAATAAGTCTTGTGACTGATTTTGAGGAAAACTAAATTCCTAGAATTCCATTTCCAACCCTATGTAGGTATTTAAGGATAAGAATTCACAAAAAGAAATCGGCAGAGCATCACTAGAAATTAGGCTGCATATTCACTGAGGCGGAGCGGAGCAGAGCGGAGAGAAATTCACCAATAACATGGCTTGAGTGGAGAAGAGATATGGATTTCAAGCTATGTGATTGGTGAATTTTTCTCCGCTCTGCTCCGCTCCGCCTCAGTGGAAACTCAGCCTTAGAGCGCGATATGTAAAAAGTTAATTTGGAGTGACACTGAAATCGAAAATTAGTTGAATTTTTATACTTACCTATTCGCTGTGTTGGTCCGGTCGCTGCCTTGAAGAATGCTATAGCGGTGGCTGAACTCACCACCATCCTGTCACCAAATAATTTTTGTGTTCGGACGGTGCATACGAATTCCAATTCTTTCTACGTGAGCTCGCATTATCTTTGCTTTTAGGCTAGAGGCCAATTCAAATCAAATGAGTCTTCCCACCCAGGGCAGGGCGGGAAGGACTGTCAGACTAATACCGACTAAAATCCACGGTGTTCTTTAATAGCACTTTATATTCCGGGGTCACGGTAATGAGATAAGTCCCGCAACCAGGCTAGAGGCCAACAGCAAAACATTAATAAAAAAAGTCAGAAAACAAAACAAAATAAAACGAGTTTCCAAAACTACTCGTACCTAACACCCCTCACAATGTTCCGGCCGGATAACCGACACTACGTACTCGGTGACGAATGTCCTATACATTCATCACTCGGGTACCCGGCACCGACTAACCGGAGCGTGTGAAAAGGCACTTATCATCCATTAACGAATACTTCAAAAAACTTCTATTTTTCCACCGCAATCAATTCTCATAACTAAGTTAACCACTATAATAGCTAAATTCGCGTGTTTACAGTTTACTAAACTTGTTTTAAAAAGGAGAGAGGACTCGTGGAACGGTTCGCGTGTGTATAAATCATACGAGCAGTGCCATTCAGTCGCAGTTCACGACTGAGAAATATGTGACCCGTTATATTTATAGCCGGGCTATCGCCGAAGAAAATTGTCTTTTTCGATCAAAAATGTATAGATAATGTATTGATAGATTGTTTCGTATACGTTTTTCGCTTTATATTGGGTGAATATGTATCATATGTGATGTATGCGTTTGCTCTTTGTATGCCGAAGGTTATTTAAGCAATTTACTATACCTAGCTGTTATTTATATTAACCGTCGTGAAGTGCCAAAAACTAAAATTCATCATGTCTATCTCTTTCCTATCTATGCTAGGGTCTTCCAATCTAACCAGATGCAGCTGAAAATAAATATTATATACATGGAGTGACTGCTTATCTGACCTCTACAACCCAATAACTGATTAATATCGATACGCCTTGGTAAGATTCTGTTATTTGTCGATCTTTGACGGTAACGAATGTCAAAGATCGACAAATAACAGATGAGACCAATGGCATTTTGTGCTTCCCGAGGCAAGAGAGAAACTCGCTTTAAACGATTTTATCTTATCTACAGATCAACTACGCCACACCTGGTTTAACCTTGAACATCGCCCTGTATTATTCAGAAGCCCTACGTTACAATAAAATTGTTGTTTCATTGTAACCCTTCATCTCAAGTATTTTACAAGTAATTCAGTTTGTCCATCCTGTTTTTGACAAAGCACATTACAGTTGAAAGACCACTGAACCAAATATAAAAAAAATATTGATGTCGGGGTCTTGTAATTCTGTTACAGCCTAGAGCAGGGCAATGACCTCTTCTTTTACAGTTAACAATATACTTACTTCGCGTACTTATTTTATATTCCAGTCTCATCAGCTTCCTAACATAAGTCAATATTATAGTATCGTATATTTTGTAGGGTATTTCTTTACTAATCGCATAGATCGGCCAAAACTGTTTTAATGTTTCGCCGCATAAATTGAACCAAAAGTGTATATTACTTTTCGTTCGTTGGAATGCTATGCTATAGCATAGCACAAAAATAACACTCTTTTTTTCCTCCGTCCCTCTGCTGATCTCTCTCTCTCTGCTGGTGTCTCTTATAATATTTCACTCTTTCCTCTGTTCTGTTTTTTCTGGTCATATTCTGACCAGCCTGCAAATATGAACTGTGCTTTACTGTTGATAGATTTCAATGTTCTTTCCCGCTTTGTAAAATGCCGCCGAGTCCGGCCGGTTGGTGGGAATCTTGCCTTAGTCGGAAGGGCCCTACACTCAACAAATAAGGTTACTACCATTGTTATTCTGTATTTTCCACTACAATAGCGTAATTCTCATCATTCTATCCTCTTCAATCACATAGCCGATTAGCAATCTCTTGTATCACTCACACACAAAATCCTCTTATCAAACAGGAAGATTCACCTGTTATATTATTCCTCCCTTAATTGGGTTTGTTTTCTTTGTAATATGAGTGTAAAAGACTCGACGGCTGTATTTTTCCGGATTTCAGGAGTACCAACTAAGATGAATGGCTCTTCTAAATCATTATGTTGTCTTTTGGAATTTTGTTTATATTCCAGCTTATTTCTGTTTAAAGGACTTTTGGAGGAAGGCATTTTTAAAACAGTTGCTTTGTCCCTTATATTTGATGCGTTTGTAGAAGTAAATGGTAATCAGATTTGCAGAAATGTATATCAATTATGCAATTTCTTTTACATTTCTTTGAAATCAAGTCGTAAAAGACGGCCGTTTACGTGAAACACCGAATCCCAAAGGTTGACGTCACTTCTATTCAATTCTTTTAACTTTAGTATTGATTACTGGTGATGTTATAGAAGTTTAATAGTAGATACCATGACACAAGCAAGCTTATGGCGAAAATTTAAATAACAACTTATTCAAAATGTAAGTACATTGGCACATTATAGAACAGTAACCTTAGCACGAATTTTCACTATTTTACTTTACAGTGGTTTTCCGGTATTTACAGCGTTTCTTGTATGAAAAAATGGAACAGCACCTCTGGTGTGCGAAGAAGGAACTAATTTTTCCTTGAAAATTGTCAATTTTAAATTGTCGAAGTTCCAGTTTACTTTACGTCACAAATACTGAAAATTCGTGCTAATACCTTATCACAAGATTTCTGCATTTTATTTACAGCGTACTTGAAGAATTGATAATAAACAGAGCCTCTAATATAGAACGAATGATGAACCATTTAACCTTCAAATTAACATCAAATTAAAAGTTACGGGCCTAAAATTTTAAAAGTATGTCCTCATTTCTCTACCTACATAATTATAAACACACAACAATCATACAAAAATATATTGTTCACAAACACAATCTCCAGTACGCAAGTCTAATAAATCTTATCAATCTGTTCTTTTCTTACTTATCTGTAATATTTGGCACGAGTTTCCGGAACTATTACTGCAATCAAGAAACTTAGCCACTTTATCATGTCAGTTCCTGATATAACAGATCAATCCTGATAAACGGAATGTATGTAAGAAAGGCAGCGATGTTTGGAGGGTTACATTCATTTGAAGGCCGAATATTATTGTGTTAACCCTTAAATGAAATGGAAGTGAGAATATTATGCAATTTTATTATTATTTTGAGTGCACTGTTTTTTCATAGTTTTTAGTTGGAAGCGGATATCCTTAGGGCTGAAAAGTATTGCTTTCAACCCGCTCTACAGGACATGTTCTGACCTACTTTCCGAGTATGAGTATGAAAAATCGATTAAATTAGTTTAACGACATTGCACACTCTTCATACATGTACTTTTCAACCATTAAGGGTCGAATGTGGAAACGTTTAGGGGCCGAACGCGGAAAAGGGTAGAAAATGTTTGGGGTTGAACGCGGAACAAACCTGTACATCAAATGGCTATAAAAACAATGTCACGCTAACTGACAGTGTATCACCACCCTAATAGTCAGCCAAGCAAAATGAATTGTTGTGGTGCTGCAAGGGATAAGCGGCAATCTGTCACCGCTTATGCGCAATTTACTCTTATCTTTATCCCCGTAGCGCGATGGTGAAATGTCTCCCGTGACATATCAAGCACGGCATCCGCTTTTCTGTGTTGTTGAAAAGCTATGTCGTAGTTTGTCAACATTCATTGTTATTTTTAATTTATATTAATGGGGTTGGTAACGCAAAGATATTGTAGATGGCGCTACCATAGAGTGGTCCTAATCCGAATGACGTACTACTATTTTGAAGTACCTTTAAGATTTGAACAGTAGGGGCCAGTTTTGAAGCGCGTTGAAAAAAAAAGATGCTGTTTTGTCATGCTGAAGCTTCATAGCATAGCGTTGAGTGAACATCCCAAACTGCAGCTTTCCATTAATCGTTATAAACAAAAATTAGTTCCAAGACCATCATTATCAGAAAAATATCAAGATACTGATTGGGATTATATTTGTAATCTATGTATTTTTATTTCTATGCAATCTTTAAGTAATACTCAGTGCAGTCAGTCTAAAGGAGTTTACTATTTTATTATAATCACTAGGTTCTGCCCGCGACTTCGTACGCGGATCCTGTTGCTAATGCAAGCGACGACGGGGTCGTTAAAATCGAAGATCTGTAACGTCGAATTCTAAGAGCCTTGGGACGGGAAAACAACGGAATGCGCGAGACGATTCCAGACGTTCTAGATCTTTCATTTTTGTAAGTCAACAGGAAATGACCATCAGACTAAACAACTCTTGCTAAGACGTCATTCCAATATAATTATGTTATTGTGTAGCTGGGGTCTTGAAGTTCCACATCAGGTGTTCCAGATCTCAATTTTCATACGTCAACAGAGAGTGCTCATTAGGCTGGACAACTCCAGCCTGCTAAGACGTCATTCCTATATATGTTATAAAGTAGCTGGGCTGTTGGAGTTCCACATCAGGTGTACCAGATCTTTAATTTTTATACGACAACAGAGGATGCTCATCAGGCTCAAACACTCTTGCTAAGATGTCTTTATTGTATATATTATAGTGTATCTAGGCTCTTGGAGTTCCACATTAGGTGTTCCAGATCTCAATTTTCATATGTCAACAGAGAGTGCTCATTAGGCTGGACAACCCTTGCTAAGACATCATTCCTATATATGTTATAAAGTAGCTGGGCTGTTGGAGTTCCACATCAGGTGTACCAGATCTTCAATTTTTATACGCCAACCGAGGTTGCTCATCAGGCTCAACAACTCTTGCTAAGACGTCTTTACTGTTTATGTTATAGTGTAGCTGGGCTCTTGAAGTTCCACATCAGGTGTTCCAGATCTTCAAATTTTTATACAGCAATAGAGAGTGCTTATCAGGCTGAACAACTCTTGCTAAGACGTCGTTCCTATATATGTCATAGTGTAGCTGGGCTCTTGGTATACCACATCAGGTGTCCAGGATCTTCAAATTTATTCTCTCAGCAGAAAATGCTCATCACGTGAAACAATTTTTGCTATAGCACTATTTCTGTATCTCTTATAGTTAAGCAGGTCTGTTGCGGTTCTGCATCAGGTGTTCAAGTTTCCAAGATAAATTATAGCCTATATGTTAACCGGACTTGATACCTATACAACAAAAAAAAACATTCAAATCCGTCCAGTAGTTCCGAAGATTAGCGTGCACACAGACAAACAGACAAACCGACAAACAACCAAACAGACAAAAAAAAATTTAACTACATTTTCGGGTTCGGCATCGATAAAATAACCAACTGCTACTTTTTTTTGTATATTTCCATTGTACAGACACCACTTTTCTACAAATTTATTATATGTATAGATATCTAAACTGACATTTTAAAGCTCAAGAGTTTGTTTGATTGAACGCGCTAATCTCAGGAACTGTTGGTTCGAATTGGAAAATTATTTTTGTCCATTTATTGAGGAAGGTTATAGGCTACATAATTTCATACGACTACGACCAAAAAGTGCAGCACTGAACCCGAGAGGATCAACTAGTCTGGCATAAGATTTTTACATAATGAAATCCTCAAAATAACTAACATATTTGAAATGCTTCAAAAGCAAGCTAGGCGTTGTGAAAACCTTTAATAAACTAAAAGATGAGGTTTAATAATAATCCCGTACAAAAACAGAGTACCATCTTACAAACCACAACAAGCGCAAAGCGTTAAACCCATACCTAATTTCACTTAACTTTTTCATTATAAATCCTTCCTTTCAATTCCACTTCCTCGTATTTGGGCGGAAATTAAACCGGCTGTAACAAAAAGTCTGAAAACATTCTTTGTCTCAAAACAGTGCTATAAAATGTTTGAGCCGTTGCTTTCTTGTAACCCTAATGGTATGATACCACCAAAATAGTGTGCAGGTGCAGGAGAGCAGTGGTGGCCCAGTGGTATCGATCCCGACTTACGTCCCGAGTTGTAGGTCGTGTGTTCGAACCCCGCCAGGCGTATTACTTTGTGTAACTTATTTCATCACCACTGCTCTCAAAATGGTGAAGGAAAACATCGTGAGGAAACTAGTGTCCTAGAATCAAAAATTCAAAGACATCTACCAACCCGCAATGGGCCCGCGCGGTGGATTATGGCCCACTCCCTCTCTCATAGAGGAGGCCTGTGTCCCAGTAGTGGGAACATTATAGACTGATGATGATGATGATGATGAGTGTGCAAGACTTTTGTTCGCACACTTCAGCAGTGCGCGCACTAAGCTGGTTTATTGTTCTAACTCATTTCACTCCTCTGTGTCCACCGACAATGCTGTGCAATAGCAATACAATCTCCCGTGTGCGTACACAAAGGTATTTACGTACGCGAACATTTTTTAGAATGTTCGTGCACAGCTTGTTCGTGTTTGCTTGTGAGAGTCAATCAGAGCGAACGTTTGTGCTGCACACTGCCGCACTTCAGTGGAATCGCATCTTTAAAAAGTTTCTGCTATGCAAAATGTTTTTATGTTCCGGATCGATTGTGATGGATTCCGTGTCAGTGTACAGTTAGCGGGGTTTTTATTATAGACTGCGACGATATGAATCGGGTTTAAATGTACCGCGTCGCTTGCATGGGGTTTAGTTTTTGTTTGGTACATTGCAAGTTTGGTTTGTATTGATTGGTGTTTTGTGCCAGTTAGCTGGGTCAGGATTTAAATACCTAATATATATTTACTATTCTCATGTATCAATATCGGTATTTAGTCAAAAGTGGATCATTCTTTATTCAAATCTGGTTACAAATTCACTTTTTAATCATTTTTCTAGATGCGCTGTGAATTAAAATTGTAATGGGTACTTGAATCCAGTTACCAGTGACAGTCGTTTACGGTCGGTCGTACGTCACATTATACATTCATGAACTTTGTAGCCATTTTTGATGTTTTTGATATAGCGTACTGCGACGCTGACGTCAGAGGTCTGAATTATATTTATCACTTTCCTTACTAAAATACGTGAGAGGCATACCCAACTGACGCCTACGTCAGCGTCAACAAGAATTCAAACATAAAATAAACTACATCTTACAATAAAGTGAGATGTCCTGCAATCACACAGAGGGGAGGCCTGTGTCCCAGCAGTGGGGATATCCCTCGCTTATGATGTTGAAGTCCTGGGTTGAATAGGGACGTAAGTACTACGAGTATAATCATACTAGTGTTTCTTATATATCGTTGGCAGTTATTGAATACCATACAAGAAATCCACAGATACTGTACCCATGTTTGCAAGGAGATAAATTATTTGATTTACCGGCAATCTACATTTACAGCACAGAATATGCCACATTAGGAACAGCCTCATAAATCCAAGCCCTCATAATTGAACAACACATCGACGTTCAGTAATTGCTCCAACCATGCCGCAGAACTAAGCCTTCGGAGAAGTATTGCGTCGCAATGGATTCTGACACTCACTTGCAATCAGTCTTTGAGGCTTTGCTTGCGAGGAAATTGATTATCCACCTTCAAGTTTGATGAAATCCCAGCGTAGGCAATCAATTACTGGAGGCTTAAAGTCGAAAGCGTAGGTTTTCTGGGTTTAGGCATATGAGGTTTTTTTGTTGATTTTTTTTTTCAGTTCGATATTATTACCGAATAGGTACATCATACCTACCAAACCTACATTGGTTACTTAAGTTCGACATTGTTAAAATTTTGTATTATCGTAGAGTGGAAATCCTAGCCTGCTCGTTTGTCATTAAAGTAAATTGTGTAAATTGCGCAATATGGAAGACAGTCGGTTTTCCTGAACGCCCGTCTTCAATCAACGACACAATGTCTGTGCATCAACTTATAGGCTACATTTGATTAATACAATTCTACTCCAACTTTTACGTAAGCTTGACATACTTTTGTTCATATCCAGCAATTCTTTCGTTAATTAAAACCTGTGTTCCAACATAGTATATAGCCAACTATTACTTTCACAGAATTGCCACAAAATAACACTAATGTATTCTGTTTCCTTTGTTTCAGGTAAGCATCTGACACACTTTATCATCTTCACGTTTGGTTTCAAGTTAAGTTATAACTTAGTAGGTACGTTTATGAAAAATATTTATACTTATAGTGAAAATTTTATTTACTGGTAGTTCTAGATTTATACGTACCTAATTGCAACTAAGCTTAATTTAGCGCAATGAGATATAGCGTTCTCGCTGCTGAGACACAGGCCTCCTCTCTGTGAGAGGGAGTGGGCCATAATTCACCACGCAGAACCAGTGCGGGTTGGTAGATGTCATTATGTCTTCGAATATTTGATTTTAAGACATGTTTTCCTTCATCATGTTGAAAGCAGTGGTGGTCCAGTGTTTACTGCCTCGAATTAAGGCTGCCTCACAACGGAAAATAACAATCTTTTTTTTCGTGGAGAAATCATCAAATGACTCCTCCCAACCAGGGCGAGAGGGACTGTCAGACTCGTACTGACTAAAATTCACGGTGTCCTTCAATAGTTTTTTACGTTCCAGGGCAGTACATTAACCGTCTTACTACAAAAAAGTTAAATATTTGTTGAACACTTCGTGAACACTTGTCTAAATAAACTGTCAAATTAAAAAGAACATTTGACGTTGAGAAAGGGGTCGTTTTGTATTTATACTTTCTATAAACAAGTGTCCAACACTTGTTTCTTCGATGTTTATATTTTTATGGCACGATGGTAGGTACATCTCCGCTCTCTTCAGTGGTGCAATCCTATTGGTTAACACGTTCGGTGCGGTATCGGGTCGATTATGTCCGATGCTCATCTTGCCACTGGTGCGGGGTAAAAAATGTTGTTCCAACCGCTGGTGCGGGATAGACGTCATAATTATGGTTTCCCTATGAATATGAATGAGACAAGAATTAGTGTTTTAAATAATAAAGGAATAAAAAAAATGTTTTCCTTCATCGGGTCTAAAGGACCCGATGCCGACTGGAGCAAAATTTTTTACGTCTAGTGCGTTTATCGGATCTAAACGACCCGATACCACAATGACCCCATAGCCGCACTAGATTACATGTGAGTAGAGCTAGTGAGTCCTTCTGGTTCGATGATTTTTTATCCAAATGAGAAGAGAAAGTGTATGAAACAAAAAACGATGTAGTCCTCATGAAACGATCAGAAAACCATACTACTAAAGGGATTGTATAATTCTTTTTATTTGTATTAAATACTTTTTTTAAATCACAGTTTGCTTCTAATTAAAATTCACTTAGGATATCTTCTCACGGTAATATTTTAATCCCGGACCAGACACTCCCGTAAGTGACATTTTAAGTTTTTGTATTAAATAGTTTAAAAATATATTGTAAGTACATTTTATCGATATCAAAGTTTTTTTAGTTATCCACAACACTAAAAATGTATCGACACTAAACTAACCAGTGCGGATATGGGGTCGGAAAGGTCACAGATCAATACCTTTATTTACAAGCAAACTTCAGTGCATTTACCAGGACTTCAGTCCTTTTATTGAGTATTTATTTGTCATACATATTGGTATAAAGAATATGCTTTTACATAATCCCTATTAAGATTGTACTTCTAAACAAACCGATGTTTAACAGGTCTTTTCGACCCAGCACCGCACCAGGGACAAGTCGGGCTTCGGATATAATCGACCCGATGCCGCACCAACTGAAAGTCATCAAATTTGACTAACGCAGTGAACGTGTTAATAAATATTTCCCCTATTCTCCGCTCCGCAGCTTCGTTCCGCTCCTGTGGACAAGCAGCCTTATGAGTCTATTTTACGAGCATGTTTTTTTCGAATAAAATTTCTTTTATTATTTTACCTAAAGTCATCGATTATTTGGATGAAATTAAAGTGCACTGTAACCTGTCAGATGTTACAGTTGGGTGACTTTATTGAGACTATGAATTAATTATGGTATGAATTGGTGGATTTTTGTAACCAACCACAAGCACTTTTATCCAATTTTTTTTTGCCTAGATAATTGTAACTTATACCTGTTTTAAACGCGAAAGTTTTTATGTCCTTATCACGCCCAAATATCTGTACGGATCAAACTGAAATTCAGGTAGGTGTTAGATGTACAGAGATGAACATGACATCATGTGGTAGGTATATTTGACATTCCAAAAAAAAAAGATTTCGAGAAAAGCAGCAATAATGTTCAGATGATAATAGATGGCACCACATGAATACATTACTGTTACTGTTACTGTCAGCCTGTATCATCCCACTGCTGGGCAAAGGCCTCTCTCCATGACTTTATGAATACATTGCTAGATCTAAATAAAAGCAAACTATATCGCAGTCTAAAAGCTAGTATATTCATAACATGAGACCTAAAACATTATTAAAAATTGGATCAATACCAAACGTAAACAACTTTATCACCAAAACACAACATCATAAAAAAAACCTTCTAAAACTCCGAAATTTTCGAAGGTAAGACCTCCTTTGTCCGCGATATACGTTAAGCTAGGTGTGAAAATGGCCTTATACATAAAAGATCGGCCGATTTGAGTGCGGTCGAGAGTTCGATGGTACCGTGTTAGTTTCTCTTAAGACCCGCCCCGCAAATAGCATCCTCACCTAGAATCTCTGCGGGGGCAAAGATCTAAAATGATAATGTACTTTGTTGAAATATTTTAGGGTTTGAGGGTAAATACTTGGGGCGTGAGTGGGTTTCATTTAAGCCGTACTGATACAATGGCTTAATAAAATGTATGGTAGCTTGGTGAGTGTAGTCGCTGATCGAGTAAAATGGCGTGCGATTGGAGAGGTTCATAGGCTGATGATGATTGATGTTGACGATAAATATTGCACGTAAAGAGGGCATTGTCGTTTGTTGCAGTGGGTTAATGCGTTGTGACTGCATTATAATTAATACCAGAGCCGTGAGACAGGGTTAAGTTAAGACCAATGTTGATATAGCGATAACCTAAAATTTACTGTAATTAATTTAAATCTATAGACATTTTTACACACAGTGATTTTTTCGCAAATTGGTAGACCACGACCTAGGTTCGTACATAATATTATCCTTTTTGTAACTGCACGTAGGATAATTTTAGTCCTCCATGAGAACGAAACGTCTTGCCTTCAAAACTAAAGAAGTTTTAACTACCTAATAGTCGTCTAGGTAAAACTTGTTAGCAAATCTGAGTTTCTAACGATGATGCCTGCCCTGCCTTTTCTTAAAAAGGACATTTTTTTCAAATACTCTATTTCTAAGCCTCTTCGTAAACTAAAGTCATAATGTATCGGAGACTTCCGTCGCCTGGTGTACGAAGGGGCTAATACTTAGACGACCTACTTATTGAGTTTAGGTCGTAAGTCTGTGTCTCTAGCGATGATATTGTCGTTTCTTAAGAGGATATTATTATTAATTCGCTAGCTATAAGGCTGAAATTACTCCCAACGTTTCGTCTACCAAGTACCTAATAGTTATAATATAACAATCAGTTTTCCACTCACGAACAGGGCACTATTTCATAAACATGGCAATGTGTATCGCCAAACTTGGTACACGGCTTCCAAAACACAAACTTTGTTGGAAACCCAACGGACATAAATGCCCAACTTTGTTTTATGGCTGCATTTTATTCAATGCTATGACGTCATTCCAAAATGTCTTGTCGTTTGAGTCAGTGGGGTACTAGGGTATTATGAGAAACTGAAGGTCGTGAGATAGTTAGGTAGATACCGTTGGATGTTGTCTTTTTGTAGCTGTAGACGGTGCGTTGACAACGTTTACATTATTTTTTCTCTAGCCCTCGTTTTTCCACTGCTGACCAAGACTTATTTTAGTCACCTCGAACTTGCCCTCGTGGTAATAAGTCCATGTTGTCCCGTTATCTCTTTCTGTCAGTCAGACAGTCGTTTTAACTCCACCCAAGGTGGCGCGCCTCATATGATGATTTGAAACATTCAAACAGGCATATAATAATAAGTTTCAATTCTTTTTCTTGAATTTTCAATTTCTAATCTAAAAAGGGGCTGGTAAATATTTATATCTACTAATAAGGCTTCTAGGTTCTCTCCAAATCCTCGCATACGTTCTAAATATCTCACAGGATGTCTTGAAAATAAAATAACCACGAGATTAGTTAAAATAAAAACTAATTGATCACTTTGGCTTGAAAATTCACTCACAATTAGTTATCAAAACATCCATCTGAACATTAAACAACATCTCACAGTCCACAGTAAACATAAACTCTAAAAACACTCCAAAACAAACTCTTTCCCTTTGAATGTCCTTACTTAGTAATACACCTTTAAAAGAGCAAGGGCCATTGTACTCGAGATCACAAACAAAACGTATCTGTTGTCCGACTTATGAATATTAATACAAGGGAAAAAATTCCATTATCTTTTGCGATGAGGGCCCCTCTTGAATACATTACGGAGAGTTCTAAGTGATATATACTACTTGTTATGGCGTGGTGATAGATATTTTCTTTGCTAAGCACAGTTTCTTGGATGTTTCTTTTGAGTTGATAATAATTAGCCCACACTATGTGTGACTACATTATAATGTGCCCACACTATTTGTTTTGGGACACTCTCATCTTTTCTTAGGTAGGAAATAGGTTGTTATTTACTACCTTATTATGTTAGGTGTGGTTTAATTGAAATAATCTACTTGATAAGGTCAGGTGAGTATTCATTTTATTTGACATAGTTTTAAGTATGTTATTAGTGGTTATCGGCCTACAACATTCTCAGTGCAGGGACACTAATACCTTTTCTACATGCAGAAGGAAATGACCATCCATTGCTGGTTATTAGATGTTAAATTTGTATTACTTAACACGTGTTATCTATCAAGTCGGTTTATGAATAATTATGTCATGAACTACAACTAAAAAAAATTATGAAATTCAATAAATTTTTTGAAAAAGAATAAAGTAACTGACTAATAATGTTACCCGGTAAATTGTGTAGTTCAACAGTAGCCAACAAAAAGAAATATAATTATTTTCACAAAAAAAAAACAGAACAGTATGCACAAAAGTGATTCGAAGAAAATAAACCACCAATTCATTCAATCTCGAATTATTTAGGGAAATAACTGATCCTGACAACCCCCACTGGAATTCCCACCGTATCACTTTATTCTAAAGTCCGTTTTTGAATGCCACTTCAATTAATAAGCAATAAGTGGGTTTCCCTGGATTACAACTTAATATTAAGTACCATATCTTTAGAGAATTTACTTTGTTGTCTATTTTGTACCGCTAGGGGGTCTCTTGAACTTTTTCAAGTCGTTGATTGACCTGGTTTTTTGATGTACTTGACCTTACTTAGGCTCTTGAGATTATTTAAATTTAATTTGGCTGTCAATAAATCTGTGTGAACAATTTGGCAGGTATGTTTTTTTTGTATCGGGCATCCGGGCGGCGAGTAAATGGCAACTCGCTGTCCGACCAGAGACCATGCCCGAGTCGAAGGCGCGGCGCGTCGTGTTCCACGCGCGCCTCAAAGAGCGTCAGCAAAAAGACGGAGCACCCTCGGGTCAAAGCCAGTCAGGATTGCGGGACTTATTTCCTTACCGTGACCCCAGAACATAAAGGGCTATTGAAGAACACCGTGGATTTTAGTCAGTACAATTGTGATTTTACCACGCTAAAAAAAGGTATTTTTTGTATGCGAGTAATTTCCGGAAATGTTTTTTTATTACAAAATTATTAGTCCAGACAGATTAGTCTAGGCATTATTATATCAGGTCATACGAGGACCAGTCAGGACACAAATTCGAGTGTACGTAATACGTGTATTTTATGATACCAAAAGGCGCTTTCACATTCGTCGAAAACGATCGACTCAATATCGGTTGGATGAGTAGTTTCATACATTTCTCATGAAAGAGCTTGAGGCCTCAAAGTTATTTGAAATGGGGTAGAAAGATTTTACTTTTCAAGCACTTTAGTAGGATTAAAACCAAATGGATTTTGTATTTATAAGCGGGCTGCTGCCTAATAATTGTTTTCAGGCAATTTCTAATAACTTTATGTTTTGAACTGGCTGTGCCCGCGACTTCGCATGGATGTCGGAACTTAAAAATGTATTTTTTATAAAATTGACAAAGTTTCATACAAACTTTTATCCCCTATTTTATACCCTTGAGGATAGAATTGATCAAAATCCTTTCTTAGCGGATGCCAATGTCATAACATCTACCTGCATGCCAAATTTCAGCCCGATCCGTCCAGTGGTTTGGGCTGTGCGTTGGTAGATCACTAGTTATAAATATATTTAGAAGAATACGATACAACATAATTATTATTGGATATCACGTATAAGTATGTCATATGTAAAAGCCATTATAACGTAATCTTATTAACAAAGAACAACAACAAATGTTAACTTTGAACATTTGATCACCGACTTGACACTCGTAATATCCTTCTACAAACATACTTATCCTGTAAACGAATCGGGTCTCCCGAGACAGTCGCGTGCAACTAACAATTCTTCCGACTTTTACCCCGTAAATACAGTTACCAAGTTGGTCAGACGCGGCAAATTTATTAAAAGTAACAAATATATACCTAAGAGGTACGGTAATAAGATTTATAGTTCACTCTTAACATCTTGGCTAACTTGGCCGTCATTTTTGTCCACTCTATCTAGTTAATGGTTTCTTTTATAGAATTAAGTACGTAATATTACGTCTTTGTTTTGGATAAAGGAAAATTATCTACAGTTTGTATTTGACAGGTTGTGTATTATTTCAGTTTTACAAACTTTATATAAAGTTTACATTGTTTTAGGTCCTTGGCAATCATAAAAAACTAACTGTTGCCAAAGGCTTCACCAACGTGAAAGTCTAGAACTATCCCACGATAAAAAGTATCCTATCAAGGCGTGAATTTAACCAAACCTGTCCTTTATGTAAAAAAGTAAAAGATCATTTCTGTCCCCACAAACTTTCAAGTTTATAATATGAGTGTCTTACTTAAAATAATTTTGATTATATCGTGTGTGTAAAAATGAGAAAGAAAGAGGTGTGAACTGTATTTCTAAACGTGACACCTAAATAAAGGTACAAGTTGAGTTTTCACGTAATTTTAGCCCTTTTTTTTTTTTTTTTTTTTTTAGGTGGTAAAATCATCAAATGAGTCCTCCCGCCCTGGGTGGGGCGGAAGGGACTGTCAGACTCTTACTGACTAAAATCCACCCGTGTTCCTTCCTATGCCCTTTACGTTCCGGGGCCACGGTAACCTGGGTTAAGAAAAAACCCGCGACCCCAGCAGGCATTTGGCGCGAAACACGACGCGCCACCGACCCGGGCTTGGTCCTTGGTCGGACGGCGAGCTACCCATCACTCACCGTCCGCAAGCCCGCTCCGCCGCTGTGCCCTCTGCTGATCAGAGGGACACGCGTTGGAGCATCCACACGACAGGCTATTCGCATACGGGCAAAGAGACCACTTAGGCACACAGTGCCTAAGGAAGAGTTTTTGCCCGCATCCCAGGGTGCACCGGCCCGGAAAACTGGTCTTCCCCCTGGACGTATCCAAGAGGGAACTCCAGTCCACGGGCGCACGTGGAGGTTTCCTGTCATAGCACCCCACGTAATTTTAGCCCTTACGATACAATTTCGAAGTTTAAACACCGTTGATTCCTTACACCCAGATACCCAATATCCGAAATCTACATAAATCTTCCCCAATAAAGACAAGATGTTCTCGCCGTAAAAAGTAACAGTACTCATTAAGAATAGATGTTAAAAACGTTTAAATCATCCCAAACGTTTGACGTAATCAAATAAAATCGCTGTCTAGATTAAAGGAGCTGCTTGGCTCTTGATTTAACATAATTTGTTCCAAGGAGATTTCGTTTTATTCTTTTCACTGCGTCATTCTGATTTGTGACGTCAGTCTTTTAAAGTTAAGTCATTAAGCTTAATTGGATTTTGGATGCTGCGGATGTGGTTGGTTTTAATACCGGGTCAAATTAATTTAGCTGGCAGAACTCCACAGACATGATTTTTTATATTATCGATATCTTCCTGAAGTTTCGCTAATTTAGGTATTTAATGTGATCTTGTTTCATTCTTTTGTTGCATTAGTTCACCTAAATAGCTGAACTAATTTTGGATAAAATTGTCTTCTAGGTAGATCATCAACTGGTTAAATTTTCTCAATATAAACTTTTTACGTTATAAGACTTTCAAGAACATAAAAAAGTTCTACACAATTACTCACAAGGCAAATTCACGGTCAAAACCGGGTAACATTAAGCTCTTGTCTGACTACAATATGACCAAATAATAAACGACATTGCGGCCAAGATTAACTAAATTAGGTACCTAGAACTAAACTATTTATTCATTAATCTTCGTAGCTAGTCGATTGCAATCTATACGAAGTTGGATGAGTATTAGGCTATAAGTTTTTGAGTTACCAGTACCTTCCATTCGTTCCTTCTTCATCGATTGTGTATCTATATTAAATTATACTTCAGGGAGGAGTTAAATATTTGTGGGGGGACTATTTGCAGCCACCGAAGTGCGCTCGGCGAGCAGCCCACCGTCTGATCAGGGACCGGGCCTGGTTCGACCATGAGTCGTGTTTCACACTTGTTCAAGGAGCAAACTGTCGCTATTTGGGCCCAAACGTCCGTCATGGTTGTACAACTGTCAACAGGACACCGTGTTTATAGAACTAAAAGGCAACCGAAATAACAGGGTGATTTTTGTGCCATTAGAGTTTGACAGTTAAAATCATCAAATGAGTCCTCCCCTTCTGTGTGGAACTCCGCTCCACTCCTCATTTGATGATTTAACCACCCAAAAAAAGGGCGTAGCTACCATCTGAACAAGTTTTCGATAATTGAAGACTCCCATACCCTGTTAATGTTAATGTAATTTAGGGTTATCGTATTGATTATCTAAATTTAGTGATGATTGGATGTTAATCGGGCCGTCCGAAGTGCACATCAATGAAATTGTATTGCTAACGATTCCATTGAACGTATAATTGATATTCTATATTATGTCAGTTGTTTAGATCAAAACGGATATAGTAGCGCGGCCATTTTGTATTCTATATGTATTATGATGGTATTGTCAAACCCTTAGGCCACCTATAGACGGACTATTGAAAGTTGAAGCTGAAAGTTAGGCAATGGTAGCCAATATACTCGGACTTCTCGGGCAGTCAAATCAACTTTTTTAAGCTGCCATTGCCAACTGCTTCAGGTCGGTATTAACTGCTCTTGACGCAGTTCCGTGTATGGTCACAGCTTCCGGCAGACGATCTTGGCGGCGTCAAGTAGTCTGTGTATTGCCAGCTTTAGACTCACCATAAATTGGCGCTTACAGTTTTTAAAACGTGATTCCGTATTCCGAACTATCATGGTCCATTTTTTTTTGCATTATCTATACTAATATTATAAAGAGGAAAACTTTGTTTGTTTGTAATGAATCGGCTCAAAAACGACTAGTCCGTTTTCAAAAATTCTTTCACCAATTGAAAGCTGCTTTGGTCCTGAGTGACATAGGCAATAAGGGGGGGGGGAGGGGGCGACGTCGCTGGGAAAAGCTAGTTATTTATATACCTACTTGAAACAAGTTTTTTCAATTATAAAATCGAAGTATATACTTTTACACGGCACTCATACGAGTGCCTTTAAATATGAATACTCCTAACCTTTCTGAAGATCATCCCCAATAACTACTGCTCCTCCAAGCGAAAACTATAAAGCTTTGTCTTAATCAAAGACGACTGAATATATTACTTTGAAATGTTATTCTCGTAGAAACGGCCCGTCACTGTGGTTAGAAGTGATTAATTAATCGATTGATTTATAGCCTCAGCCGTGAGTTTCTTTGATACAGAATAATACTGTTTTTTGGAGGAATAGAATAGATTGAGTCGTAAAGGTAATTTCTCGTTGGGTTAATTAAAGGAGTGACAATTGGACGTAAGAAATTAGGAAGGTAGGAAATCTTCTTTTTCTCTTGTTGATAATCAGATTATTAATACTTTGGACTAGTCTTTATGTAAAATTATTTAGATTTTTTCGGAATATTTGTATTTATTTGGTCTTGGAATTGACTGTTTATTTCTCTTTTTTTTAACATTTTACCAGGCTAAAATAAATCCCGGGGAAGATGGAGTCACCACTGAAGCAATCAAGATTGGCTCTACTACCTTGCTACCCCACCTAACAAACCTTTTCAACACAATACTGCAGACAGGAAAAATCCCAAAGAAAATGTGCCAGTCAAATATAATCTTACTTCACAAAAAAGGTGACAAAAGTGATATCAGCAATTACCGTCCAATTAGTCTCACATCACATATTTACAAAACATTTATAAAAGTCATTCATAATCGCATAGACGAGAAACTGGACGACCATCAGCCACCAGAACAAGCCGGATTTCGCCCAAGCTACTCTACAACCGACCACCTTCAAACACTGAACCAAATCTTAGAAAAAACATACGAGTTCAACAAACCACTATATTTGGCGTTTGTAGACTATACAAAGGCATTCGACAGCATTAAGCACCCCGACATATTTCGATCTCTAGAAAACCAAGACCTTGAAACTCAATATATAGATTTGATTAAAAACATATACCACAATAGTTCCGCCAACATAAAGCTTAACACTACAGGACCTAGTTTTAGAATACAAAGGGGTGTAAAACAGGGTGACCCGCTTTCTCCAAAACTATTCACGAGCACTCTTGAGGAGATATTTAAGACTCTGGCAGCTCCATGGATGACCAAGGGCATTGAAGTCGGCGATAAAAGGTTGACAAACCTCAGATTTGCAGACGACATAGTTCTTTTTGCGCCTACAGCCATGGAACTACAAATTATGCTCGAAGATCTGAGCACGGCTAGCCTCAAGGTGGGACTTGCGATGAATCGGTCTAAAACTAAAGTAATGACAAATAGCACGAAACGTAGGGTTGAGGTAGATGGGCAGGAAATACAATATGTCGATGAGTACATCTATTTGGGCCAATTAGTTTCCTTCGTAAATAGACAGGAAAAGGAAATCGATCGCCGAATCGATAACGCCTGGAAGAGCTACTGGTCCATGAAGACGCTAATGAAGGGAGATCTGCCGATTTCCCTGAAGCGGAAACTCATTGATATGTGTATCCTGCCCGTCCTAACCTACGGTGCTCAGACCTGGTCGCTCACCGAGTCGCAGAAGTTCCGCCTTGGAGTGTGCCAAAGAGCAATGGAGCGCAGCATTCTGGGTGTAAGAAGATCCGATAAAATACGTAACACCACGCTGCGCTCTAAAACTGGAATAATTGACGTAGGTAAAAAGGCTGCCAGGCTCAAATGGGATTGGGCGGGTCACGTCATTCGCATGCGAGATAGTCGCTGGGCAAAAATATGCACTCAATGGGTGCCTGAGAATGGACGACGCCGCCGAGGCCGGCCCAAAAAGAGGTGGCAGGACGATCTAGATGCGTACCTCGATGGCTGGTCCGAAGTGGCATTAGAAAAGAGCACTTGGAAGGATATGGGGGAGGCCTTTGCCCAGCAGTGGGACATAAACGGCTAGAAAAAAAAAAAAAAAAAAAAAAAAAAAAAAAAAACCTAGCACGTTGTCTGCAAGTGATATAAAAGTTGTAACGAAAGGATCATGGTGCGATTTATTTAGGCATATTAATTTTAATGCAGATAAAATCTTGTAATGTTTGCATTTTGTATACTGAATATTTAAAGATTTTATAAGTAATTTTCTTTCTGTTTTTAAGGATCAGAGTTTAATGAAAATTAAAAGATATTTCTGCTTAGGCTCCACAAGCAGATACTAAAAAAGTTCATTTCAATACACAATTTAAAAGAAGTACATTTCTGACTTTCTGTACCTCCTTTTTCCACGTATGAATAATTATTCTATCCCCTATCCTTATCGTGCAAGCTAACCACGTAACTATTACGGTTGCAGTTTAAAGTAAGGCCCTTCGTCCATTATAAGACTCAAGTTTCCGATACCTTACGACTTCAGTATCCAGGCGACTCTCGCAATAGAAATGCATATACGTTCGTACACAGGCACGCGACGCGCGACGCCAATCGCGCGCTATCCATCTGCTGACATCGCGGCGACTTGAGTTTCCGCGACTTTCAAGATGGCGGAACAATTTATTTACCATTTTTAATTTTATTCACAGAATAAAGGGTTCCGTAGCATATTCTTGAATCATTTTTGGAAAGTCATTATTTTAAAACGATAGAAAAATATTTACAATCCTCTATCAAATCATAATTTTGTATGCAGTTTTATTAAAAAGTTGGGAGAGATGGTTTTTTTTTCTATTTTATTGAATATTTTTTTTAAATTATGTTATAGTATTTGGATTTGGATTAATGTTAGGTTCCCAGGAAATTAACTGTGAAGGACGGACTGTCACACGTTTGATCTTATAAAGATTCCGTTTTTTTTTGAACCTTCGGAACCCTAAAATATATACTTTGATCGTCACAGTCATGTGTCAGCCATTTTATAAATTCATATTCTTGACCACCCATCATGACCTTTTGACGCGGCGCTAGTGTCTATGTCGTTACATCAAATTGCATTATAAAAATTTAGTACCTCGAATTTTCCGCGGGTCATGAGTAGTGGCGAAACTCTAGTATCGGAAACTTGCGTCGCCTCGTGTACGAAGGCTCGTACACGAGGCGACGCAAGTTTCCGATACCTTACGATTTGGGTTTCCAGGCGACTATCGCAATACAAATCCATAGAGGCTCGTACACAGGTCGCGTCGCCGACATGCGTCGCCGACTCTAGTCGCTCGCTACTCATCTATCAAGATCGCCGATACCCAAGTCTTCGCGATTTTTAACCGACGAAAAATTTGTATCTATTATTTTAAAATGTATTATTAAAGTATCTGAGGTAGAAAAATATCCTTGTTTGTATCATTACAATTAATAATAATAATTGTACAATCTTACGTTTATGTATTTTGATAATATTTACTTATTTTAGTTCCATATGTGTAACTAGATGGCGTTGTTAGTTTTTCTGAATCGCGATATGGTTTCGTTACCACCAAAAGTATATAAGGACCTAAAATTCATTGATTAAATTGTTCTGTCAGTGACGCCCTAAGCCGAGGTCCGTACCCCACAGGGGGTGCCCTTAGCGTGTGGTCACCTAGTTTTTAACTTTAGTTTGTAAGCCCCTGGCTGGAGGCTAGCGATGGGTCGTTGACGGTTTTTCCGTCAACGAAACGTTAACGTTGATTCACGTTTGTCAACTAGTTAAATTCGTCAACGAGTTGAATGAGTTAACGTGTTCATCTCGTTGACGAATTTAACTGTCAACTTGCAACGCAAACCGCTGATTCATTAAAAGATTCAATTTTTGTATTGGAAACGTTTTATGTACAAACTAACATCTTAAATTGTGTGAAATAAAAATATTATTTTTACATTTTTCACAGAGGTTCGCTATACCTCGTGCGTCTCAAAAAATAGTACATTTCAAAGAATACATTGGGAAAATTAAACAAACTCCACCAATATTTATGTACTATTCTTAAAATAAATATTTCGAAAATCAACTCATTCAACCGCTCGCAATCTATGCCGTTAAAGATATCGAACCATAACACTCAACGTTGAAGATAACGTTCAACAACAACATTCAACTCGTTGAGTTAACGAGAACGAACGAACGAACGAGTTCAACTCATAAACGTCGTTGACGAATTCAACTAGATGATTCACTCGTTGAATTAACGAAAACGAACGAACGAACGAGTTCAACTCATAAACGTCGTTGACGAATTCAACTAGTTGATTCATATTCAGTTAACGTTAATACGTTGACAGGAGCTCAACGGTTGATTCAACTAGTTCGTTGATTCAACGCTCATCCCTACTGGAGGCCTTAGAATCATCTTTGGCAGCCACAGGAAAGTCCGGTTGAGCAGCACACAACCTAGTAGAGGTTGACCTGCGAGATGCCAGTACCAAAAAAAAAAAAAAAAAAAATTGATTAAATTGTCTTCGTTCAAACAAGTAAACGCTGGTCCACGACTATCACACAACGCCATCTCGTCCCAAGCTAAGCAGAGCTTGTGGTATGGGTACTAAACAACTGATAAACATACTTATATATTTCTAAATACATAAATATAATAGATAAATTAGGGGAGGCCTATGTTCAGCAGTGGACGTCCTCCGGCTGTTGATGATGATGATGATGATGAATAGATAAATTACACCCAGACACAGAACAAATGATCGTGCTCATCAAACAAACATTAATTTGTCCTGGGTGGGAATCGAACCCACGTCCTCCGGCATAGCAGTCAGGGTCACTAACGACTAGACCAACAGGCTTGTCAAATTCAAAAGAATATTCTAATAGATAATAAGCATGGAATAAGCTTTTTTTTTAAGTGGTAAAATAATCATATTAAATGAGTCCTTCCACCCCGGGCAGGGCGGGAGGGACTGTCAGACTCGTACTAACTAAAAACGACGGTGTCCTTCAATAGAACCTCACAAAACGATAGCGCGATCTAACTCGACCATCTATCGAGCATTGTGTCAAACTTTTTGCACTTTTATAAATTATTATGGTTTCGTTACAAACATTACTACTGCTTCGTCATGTACTTGCACATACGACAAAAATAAAGTAGTTAAGGAAACGAAAACATTAAAAAAACCTATTCAAATCTGAAATTTGAAACCACGGTCATCATCATAGCAGTAAGCGTTAGCGTTCCAGTGCAAATAAAAGAAAACTATAAAAAAAACCTAGAAAAAAATTGAATAAACCTCTAAAAAACAACTGAAACACGAAAAAGAAAAATTCTATGTTTACCTGGGGATTGAACCCATGGTCACCACCTTGGAAGTCAAAGCTTGAACAAATCGAGCTACCTTGTAGCCGGTTGGCGCGGCGAAATTATGAACCATATTCTTTCTAGATTGATTTTTTCCTCTATACGCGCCAATTTTTAATTCCAAAAATTTGAAAAAGGAATGCGCTCGTCATTTTTAAAATAGTAGCATTTTAATTTATGTTATAAGATGAACATTTTGTGTTTTGTACAATGTATTATTAAGGTTGAATATAGAATGGTGGCCGAATAGACGATTTGAGTCTTACGACTCGAGTCGCCGCTGTGTACGGACCGTGCGCGACTGGAGTCGCGCGACTTAGGTATGCGACTGGAGTATCGGATACCGGAGTTTCCTAATGGACGAAGGGCCTAACAAAGTAAAATGTATTAGAGCGAATAGCTGCCGTGCATTAGCGGTGAAGGCGATAAATGTCCACTTGCCATCAGGGTGCATAGTGAGCGATGCTGGTGTAGTCAGCAGCTTCTAGTGGATTTAGTTTCAGCCTTTAGGAACTGTTAGATAATCTGTTTAGAAAATAGTACCTTATATTTAATATATTTTAAGTCTAGCACGACTATATAGGGCAGCGAGTAAAGGGCAGTTGCCCGACCATGGACCATGCCCGGGTCGACGGCGCGTTGTGTCCCACGCGCGCCTCGAAGAGCGTCATCATATGACGGGGCCTCCTGTCAGAGGGCTAAAGCCTGCTGGAGTCGCGGGACTTATTCCATTACTGTGACCACGGAAAATAAAGGGCTATTGAAGGACACCGTGGATTTTAGTCAGTACGAGGCTGACAGTCCCTCCCGCCCTGCCCGGGGTGGGAGAACTCATTTGATGATATTACCACGTAAAAAAAAAAAGCGCGACTATATAGGTCGGAAAGATGCCATGGGCCTTAGTTCAAGAATGGAAAACGATCCATTCTATATTCCTAACTATAAAAAATATTATAAAGCTGAAGAGTTTGTTTAATTGAACGCGCTAATCTCAGCAACTCAATTGGAATCAAATATAGCAGCTCATAATTTAGGACTCATAATTATTAGTAGTAATTTTAAGTCGTGGCAGGCCTTGTTATGTTTTGTCTCCTGCTTGATATGGAGGGAAGTGGAAACTATACATATTTTCGTACTAAAAGAATAGTGGTGTAATATTAATTTCTGATTAATTTCCTTGCATTAGCTAAGATGCTCAAATTCGTTTTCGGGAACACGTCGAGCTTCATTGTCTACCAACGGAAAAAAAAACTAAAATCAATCTGGTAAAGAGAGGAAATGCCAGAAGTCTTTTTATGTTAAGGAAAATCGAAAATAAAACCCTTCATCAACATAGGCTGTTGATTACGCTTTTGTAGTCCCTTCATGACAAAACACATAATATACATCGTATCGTATTTCCTATCATGCTACTAGTCCTATCCTACCAATATTATAAACGTGAAAGTATGTTTGAATGGATGTATGTTTGTTACTCTTTCACGCAAAAACTATGTACTTGACGGATTTGGATACTATTTGGTATACAGACAGTTTATAACCTGGATTAATACATAGCATAGTTTTTAACCCGATTTTATCTCTCTGTGTTATTCTGAGTTATATCGTACGAAACCGCTGGCAACAGCTAGTAATTTATACTTATATAGGTACATATTTTATTATTTACCCCTTATTTTCCCACTGCTGGGCAAAAATCTCCCCCATAAACTTCCAATCATTCTTGGCTTCAATTTCTCCGGGCAATCTGTCTATTCATTATATTATATTATCTGTCTATTTATATAATTATTCAAATTCTAGACCACATAATTTACATACCAACCGACCGAACAAACATAATATTATCTTCCAACAAAATCGATGGATCTCACAACTTGTAAAGAAAAGATCGCCAATAACTGATAGGTCCGTCACCTGTCACTGTAGGTCGGACCTCGGTTCAATGCGGGCGGACCCCACTGTAATCCCCACGACTTAACCACCGCCTTGATCCCCTGATTCCAACCGCGAGGGGTTGTAAAGGGGCAAGGGGGCATGTAATTAGTTCCCTGTTTGACTGATGAAATTCTTTACTGTTAAGGAAGGTGAGGAAGATAACGAACAGCGTTTTGTTAAAATAAATGAGAAATAGGGTTTAGGGTCGAGGGATATATTGGGCAGTTTTGGGTTAAGCTAGCTTTTGTTATTGCATAATAGGGTTTTTGGCAAGTATTTCTACTCTAGTTTTAAACTTCAGTAGTTGTTTTTTTCTATTTTACGGTTCACGTTTGGCTTACAGAGATGGAATATCAAAACAAATAACCTAAATGAATATTGGTCAAGAAATACACAATGCTGACCATCCAAGACATTTTTCAAAATACATAGAAATATTTGTTGATGGCGAAATCATTTTATCGATAACACATTAATAAAACCAAGAAAACAAGTTCATAAAATACCTATTATAAGATACTTCTTGACAATAAATCACAATTCCCCAACAAACAAGTTATCTGTTTGAAGCAGCTATTAAACAAGACATTTACTTCGTACTCGGCAAAGGCATAATTACTATTACTATGAAATCCAGCCCTAAATATAACGCTAACATAATTAATATTCACAGAGATATAAACGTGACAGGAGCAATCACTCAAGTACGCAGACTGTTGTAGCTTTTACAGTAAGAACACAGAGTAAGAAATACAGAAGACGCACCTTTGATCATAATTCTTCGGTCCTTATTGTAGTTTGCTCTTTGCAGTTCCTCTTCTTCTTTCACACCTCTCTATGAGTCTTCCTTACTAATTATCGAGCCATGTAACTTGATTAAAGATCAATAGATAATTATATATTATTAGATAATTCTATTTTAATCTTTTCGACGATTTCGCTTTATTGCCATAACATCTTTTACACAAAATATCCATAATTTCTTTGGTCTGCCCATAATGTTACAGCTATGCATATTCATACTATAGTAGCTATATTTGTAATTTGTACCAAAATAGCTTTATTTTAATTTGTTACAGTAATGTAATAGATAATTATGTTTAAAAAAATCTGTCATAAAAATTTTACCTACTGGGATAAATAAATTAAATAATAGTATAATTATCTTTCCTCACCAAATTTTTCTGATCAATAAATATACATAATTATTGTGACAATCTACTTTTTGCAATCTATAATCTATTTAATGTTCTAATAGGACACGACTTTTCTTATTTACGTTTATAAATTCTAATTAGTATTGTTGTATCTATTCAACGCTAACGTCTAATTATGGTAATGCTTCTGCATCTAACATACTCTGTGGTAATAAGATATCATAGTACTAGAAACCAGAAACATTCACCAAGCTATCGCTAGCTAATATACCAATAATGGATGTTCATTGTAAGTGTAAGAGCCAGACAGAAATTCACGTGATATTGCAATATATTCTAAAATAACAAAATGAAAAGGCATTTAGTCTCATATTATTTTCATTGAGGATTCTCGGTAATACTTGCAGTTCCATGTATTTCAATGAAAATTAAAAATATAAAAATATTTATGTATTTCAAAAAATACTTTTTATGTAAATGGATTTAATTTGTTTAAATAATGTTCTATAATTAATATTTTCATGGTTTGTAATCAGTTCTTGAGAATATTTTATGAGGCACCTTCGCGTGTGAATCGTAAATATTTTATTACAGTAATTTCAAAATTTCATGATCGTATAATAAAACCAACCTTTTACTTCGATAGTTAAAATTCTTGTTTTATTGAACAAATACTAAGTTTTATTTTAAAACCATTACAGCTCAACTGCTAGCAATGTTGGTTTGGAATACTATTGTAAAATAATGATCTTCTTATAATAGCTTGGTTTGTACTAGAACAACGAGCACTGCAGTAAAAATTATTGACTAATAAGTTATAAAGTCAGACTGACGAAAACCTCCTTCACAATGCAAGAACTAGGTACACGCAGAGAAATGTCTAGTTACCTGTACGAGAACTTCTGGTTGCAACCGTGACAGCAAGACTCACTAGTTGACTTTACAACATTTCTAGTAATCAATACTAAGTAAATAGTAGAGATAACAAGAAACTTACGTGTTGTACTTCCTAGCACGACCATGAACATATTCATTATAACTATTGATGGTAATAAATTCCTCTGATTTTGTACTATTATATACCACTAATTAGCAATTTTGTACCTCTCAATAACTGTAGATAAGCAGGTCGTGCTAGGAAGATTGCTTCCCAGCACGACCACGCTAAAATTCCAGTTGGCATTGAAATTGAAGACACGGGACCATGCCTAATATTTTGTACTCATTTATACTCCGATTTAATTACCGGTATGTTGTCATTAATTGCAAGAAAAAAATAAAATTAAAAAATGTGCCAACAAACCTGTATTTGATTTTTAAACTTGTCACGAGATGGCGTTAAATAAAATTATGGGCAGAATTTTTTAATTTTATTTTTTTCTTACAATTAACGACAATATACCGGTAATTAAATCGGAGTATAAATGAGTACAAAATATTAGGCATGGTCCCGTGTCTTCAATTTCAATGCCAACTGTAATTTTAGCGTGGTCGTGCTGGGAAGCAATCTTCCTAGCACGACCTGCTTATCTACGGTAATTGAGAGGTACAAAATTGCTAATTAGTGGTATATAATAGTACAAAATCAGAGGAATTTATTACCATCAAAAGTTATAATGAATATGTTCATGGTCGTGCTAGGAAGTACAACACAAACTTACTTAGTATTTATTACTAGAATTTTTTTAAAGTCAACTAGTGAGCATTGCTGTCACGTTTGTAACCAGAAAGTTCTCGTACTTATACATTTCTCTGCGTGTACGGACGCTGAGACGTAATCCCGTCAAATTACCTCAATCTGCCAAATTTCTTTAGGGGATTTTCAACCTTATCATAAGGCTAATGTTCGATTGGTAAAATTTGACAGATTCGGGTAGGTTGACCTGCTGACATGTACAGACGCTAGCAGGTCAACATACACGAATCTGTCATATTCAATTCAACCCATATATTTTCCAGTTACAAGCGGCTTGCATTCAGCGCGCACTCTTTGTTATAAGAACTTTTATTACCGTGGTAAACTCATCAAATGAGTCCTGTCACCCAGAGCAGAGCGAAAGGAACTGTCAGACTCGTACTGACTAAAATCCACGATGTCCTTCAATAGCCTTCCCTTCCCTTACTAAAAAAAATAAAGGGGGCCCCGTTTAGGGTCAAAGCCTGCCGTCATTATGCCAACATTTTTGAGGCGTACGTGGTAATACAACGTGCCGTCATCGCCATGGTCATCATGGTTATACCATAGTTGAACAGCGAGTCGCCCATGCCGTCGCTTTTGGTGGCCGGTGGCGTAGACAGAAAAATCCATGGGTTTTTAGTTAGTGGAGGATGACTTGCCTCTCCACTATCCTCAGACGGGGGAAGTACACCATAATTTTCACACAAAACATTTTTATCAAGAATAGAGCCATAAAGTTACTTTATATTTATTCCCTTCTTTACTCCATTTAAACCAACTTTCCCTTCGTAAAAGATGTTCTTTCTCGTATATCTTAGCTCTAAAACAAACAGTTTGTCAGGCAAGCGAGCTGGCTTAATGACTGAGCTTCGTCTACGTCCGTCGCACTAGATTATAGTGTATTGCAGTCCCGCGTTCCTATGTGGAGCTGCATTGTTGGGAACATTGACGTGTGAGGAATTTGCGATTAAAAAATTAGCTTTTGAGTTAATTAATTGTGTTTTTCTACTAAGTTATTTGACGGAATAATTGTCAACAACGTTGAGTATTTTTACGGTAAATCCTTTAAGTATTTTTAGGAGGTCCATAACGTCTTAAAGCCTTAGGCTGTGGGAAAGAGACAGAGCTATACAAGTCGTCTAGAGCCATCTCATTTCCTCAGCGGAACCACTTATGCTACTCGTATGAGACGTCAACGACTTTGAAGTTTGTCAATTCAAACGAATTGTTGTCAAAATGGGTCATGATTCGATTTTGTTGATTGTACATAAAAAAATAATATTTGTTTGCCGAAACCAAATTGGGGTTAAAACAAGATAAAAAATGGTGATTTACAAAATATTTAACGGTACGCCCCCAGCGAAATCTAGGCAGTCATTATCAGCACAACTTTTACTTTTATAGACTATCTAATGTTTTTATTATCGCAGTATCAGTTGTTCTAGCAAAATTGAAGCTGACAAGGGAAAAGAATTTGTAAGTGGTGTACATAAAGTTTATTATTATGTTTCCACCAATTACCAACACGGGAGTACCGCTTAGAACCACTAGGCCCGAGGGGCAGATAAAAAAGATTATTCGAAGAAAACAGAACTTAGTATTTATATTTTCCCTAAAGTATTTTAGGCCACAAATCACGTACAACTTAATCGCGCAACTGTTGAATCGCTAAATGAAATCGTATAAAACCACTAATTCCGGATTTTGTGGATTTGCGGTTTTAATGCCCTCCCTGAAATGGAAAG
Source organism: Agrotis segetum (assembly GCA_036375495.1). Taxonomy (NCBI): domain Eukaryota; kingdom Metazoa; phylum Arthropoda; class Insecta; order Lepidoptera; family Noctuidae; genus Agrotis; species Agrotis segetum. The sequence continues at coordinate 979,029 of JAQSVV010000586.1, read as the reverse complement.
TGAAATAAAACTGAGAGATTATGCTGTTAATGTAGATGTCTATCAGAATCTGGTAACAATTGTGTAGTACTTTGATTTAATTGAATGGAGCGCTTGACTAATTGAATTAAGTAAAAACGGCTTAATTTTCATAAAGTTTATTTTTGGTTGAGTTAGGATTGGTCTGTTCTTTCAACTTTAACTGAACAAATGCATGAATCATGCAGTCTAAATTTTTCTAAATCACCTTCATCTCACTAATCTCATCCTACTCTACTTGTGGTCGGCGCAACACTTTTTCTTCTTCCATTCTTACTTGTTAGACGTCACAGCATCGTTCATCTATCCATTTTTTACTCCACTCCACTCTTATACTGCTAAATGAAGAAAGAAATTGATCGTATAATTAAATCCTTACATAATACCACAGATTTTTACGCAACACGATTTTTAAACGACGCGCTACGTAGGCATGGTGTTTCCTTAGCGAGCTTACACGCCACGCTAGAGCCGTCGATTAGCGGGACGTTGGCGATATTGGGCGTTTTTCCATTAGACGGCACGGCAACGGCGACGGCGACGGCGCCGGCAGGCTTAGTGCCGGTGCGGGGAAGCAAAAATGTATGAACACGAGTGCGCTGTTTGGAAAAGCCTTGTGAAGTTGTGTAGCTGTTGCTACGCCGTAGCACGACCTCGTAACCACACTGGCTACGCCTGCTACGGTTTCGTAGCCAGTGTAGTCGCACTTAGCAAACCTTATCTTTTATTGTTTTTAATTATAATTACTTAATTAGACTGAAAAGTTGAATGTTAACATGAAAATGTAATCTAAAGCTACCTATAGAAAAAATCTCATAAACTTACATTGTAGGAGATAAACGATTTATGACATCCAGAATTCAGACTAGATCAGTAAGACTGTATCCCACTCTATATTCCAATAGCCACCTTTATATTCTATCATACTCCATAAAACCGTGAAAATTCTAATAAAATTTTGTTTTTGTATTCACCGTAGACACTGCTCCTAAAGACGTAACAAAAATAAAACAGTTTTCTGTACTCTCTAATAAATATTCAGGATGTCGTCTGCTTATATTCGGTAAAACGATCAAACGACATTCAGTAAATTCACTTGTACATTATTTATTTCTCCAGATACATTTATTTTTATGCCCATGCTCCTTCGATTTGTGAACAAGGTTAATTCAACATGATTGTACAATGTACATGTTACTGATAATACAAGTATTACGGACATTTTTTGAAAGGACGAGTCATTCTACACGGTGTCTCATTATCTAGGCATCGTATTAATATTATTAGAATCGTTAATCATAATAAACCTTGCATATTCGATGAATAAAATGCCTAGGCTTTATTTGCCCATAAATTGAAGGGATTATATCGAATATAAAAAGACGAAAAACAGGTATATTATGGCTTACCAATATATTACATATATTATCAGTCTATTGCCGTCCACTGCTGAACGTACGCCTCCCCCAAAGAGCGCCAAACCTAATAACTAATAACCGTAAACCGTAATGACATACGGAGCTGTAACGTGGAACACAATTCAAGGTTGCTCAGCGTGCAATGGAGAGAATTTCTCTTGTCGATAGAATTCGGAACGAAGTCATTCGTCAGAAAACCAAAGCTATCGATATTCCGCGTAGATAAGCATATTGAAGTGGAAGTAGGCCGGCCACGTCTGTAGACGGACAGATGGTAGATGGAGCAGACAAGTTCTAGAGTGAAGACCGCGAATGGGTTAACGGTGTAGGACGCCTTGCGACAAGATGGGTCGATGATTTGAAGAATATAGATGGCAGTGGATCGATGCGGACTTAATAGATGTTTTGGGCAAATAACCAAAAACATAGTTGGAATATTCCAACCAATGCAATAGGTCGAGTCAGAACCATGAGAAAAATCTAGACATCCGAGCAATTGCAGTGAGCGCCGAGCGGTGCTGTAGCAGCGGCCAGCGCTAGCCACATGCATGTTTGGTGCCTCAAATGATTTGCGGAAGTCTCTCTCATCATCCCGCTAATACTGCATTCATAAATCATAATATTGCTGATGAGACCGTTCGTTATTGCATAGAATGCCTTCACATATTTTTACTTTTTTAGATCAGATTTTTTCCCTGAAAGTTTAAGACATTCTACTGAATGCCGGATTATCTAGATTGGCGGTAACATATACATTAAATTCACTTACTCTGACATATTATCTTGAAAGAAGAACATTTCAATGGAATGTAATTTGAAAATAACGAGATCAGACATGGAGAAAATACTTTTACTTGTAACGAATTCGCAAATCTACTGTAGTCTACATTGTAATCATTTCTTAGAAATATCTACATACATTGCTTGTTCGTTCAGAGAAAATAATAGACATCGAAATACAGTCGTTGTATAAAAATATTGAGGGGATTTTTGAAGTATAAGTATGTAATGTTGTATGTCTACATCGTGTCCTAGAAAGACAATCACGGTTATTCTTTTTTTTTTCTTGTGAGTTGTAGCTATTTCTGGAGTGAATCTATGATTTATATATATAAAAATAAAAAGTTTTTCCAATAAGTACAAATATTGGAGAAACTTCTAATTTTTTCACACTATATTATAATGTTTTAAAAAGAAGTTAAGAAAGTATAAATTATATTATATTATCATGTACCTATTAAAATAGACAAGTTGCTATTTTTTACCAAATTGAAACTCACAACCGCATGCAAGAGAGGATTTAGACGAAATAAATTAATATAGTATAATATACGGAAACACTAAAGAAAAAATAAATAAAGAAGTCATTATAAAGGTGTGATTCTGACCATCAAATTATCAACTTTCACTATGGTTTCGTGGTTTTGTTGTTTTAATTTTCTTTCTATGTTTATTTTGTTCTCACTCGGGGATGGCACATAATCATCCGTCTATTGTACAAAGGCTAGATGAATACAATACATTTTCACTGAACAACAAACCAATAATCTAGGGAGTTATTAACAACACTGTACTCAATAATAGAACATAAACATGGTGAGTTTTTCAACTGGACGGTATTACAAGAACACAGTCAACGTCTTGAAGATTGATCAGTTTTTTTCAAGAATACGTTTTTCTTAAGTTTGCCGAATATGATCACATCCCAGAATTTGATCCTTATTAGCAACATTGTCGAATGTTGTAATAATACAGGCTGTGATTTTTTTCCAGAATCAGCGGGTTCGATTCTTGGCTAGGATTATTAATTTTTCTAAAATCCAATGATACAAGCTTTAGTTTTCGTCAAAATCAGCCTCGAGCCTCTTTTTAACGTTTATCGATATTCATAGTTTGTGGGATAGCCATCCACGCCCACTACTTGAAAAATTCACCCTGTATACAAGCCAGAGACATAACTTCGCAAGCACTGCCATTTATATTGGGACAAAATTTCAGACACAGAAAATGTTACCGTGGCAAAAATATCACTCACAGAATATATTGCCATGACAAAAATACACAGATCTGAGGAAGGATGGGTTTTATTAGGTGAATTATACGGAATCAGTGATGAGCGTAGTTCAGATGTCGCCTTTATTTACGAATAATCCCCTATTTACGAATAGTCTCCATTTTTGTGTAGCTTTGTTATTTATCTTTTTCTGATGTTTCTATTGTTCAATGTGGTTGGGTTTCGTACAGCGGATTTAGGCTTAAAAGCTTTATAATAAGCTAGGTTTTGTGATTTATGAAACAAAGATTTTGGTATAAGTTCTTTGTGTTATTTTTTACTGGTTTTCTTTTAATTTTTAAGATAATCTGATAAGTTACTTAATAATGTACTTACCCTCTTTGGCGTTCAATGAACATTATTTCCCTGTGAATAATTAATTTCTGTCTTACAGAAGGTATGGCAACGTTAAGCCTTTAATCGCCAAAGGTAAATGTAGAGACCTATCGGACCTCCGCCATCTTTTTTGTTTGGTACTCTTTAAAAAAACGTTTGAGATTAAGAATATCCGTATATCGTGGATGCGTATATAAATATTTAAACTTACATACTTACACAAACAGCAAGACCCTCTACAACTGAATATATTATTTTCAGTCGTCATTTTATTTGGTGGGAACAGTTTCCGAATCGAGTCGAATTTTGATAGAATCAAAACTAATGAAATGTGAATGAAAAAAACCGGCCAAGTGCGTGTCGGGCCACGCACAGTGTAGGGTTCCGTAGTTGCCCATCAAAATACTTATGCGAACTAACTAAACTAATTCTCTGAATTTAATTTTAAAAAGAAGAATTTTCAAAATCGGTCCAGGAGTCTTTGAGAAATCAGGGAAAATAAGCACATAAGAAAAAAGATTACCACGAATTTAGAACCTCCTCCTTTTTATGAAGTTAGTTAAAAATTGTTGACGATAAAACCCTACCTATCCCCAAAAAACATACTGTAAAAACACACCGTTGACAAACTTACATTTGCAGTTGTCTCCGATACATTTTGTTTAAGAAAACATATTATCCAAGTACATTTTATAAGTTGGTCGACTATTACTCGTAAAGTTGTAAAGCCTACTTAGTCATGATAATTTTCTTTTAAACTTCGTTATATATACTACTACTGTGAATTTTTTCACACCCCCAAACATAACCGTTTAGCTGGTAGAGGGGGGGACATCCGAATCGAGCAAAATTTAGCACTTTAAAGCTTAATATTTCACAAACGAATTTTTTTATCAAAAAACTGTTGATGGAAACTATAATTATTTTTTACAGGCCTATTTAATGATACCCCACACTAAGGGGCACGCGAGAAAAAAAAAATCCTCACTTTACGTGTAGGTACAGGAGGTACCCTAAAAAAAATATTTTACGAGATTTTATTTTACCACTTTTTCGGCACAACAAATCCGTATATTTACACCAAATTACAGCTCTCTAGTACTGTGCGTCTCTGAGCTAAACTGCGGACAGACGGACGGACGGACGGACGGACGGACGGACATGGCGAAACTATAAGGGTTCCTTGTTGACTACGGAACCCTAAAAAATGGATGAAATCATCAACATTCATGAAATTTAATCATCATAGTGTTGCCTCCTCACAATAATACAACCGACCATATTATTTCATATGGCAACATCACAAGTATGACAGTATAATTTGCAGTTCCATGATGATTGATGTCGTTCATAATGTGTCGCTTGAACATTTTTCATAGCAAGCGATGATTTACGATGTTCCTTAATTACAGTTTAATCAACCAATTTTATAATATTGGCAGGCGAATACATGATGATGATTTTATGTTTATAAAATTGATATATAAAATAATTAAAATAAATGAACCGTTTGTAAACTTCGCGAACACAAGCGCAACTCCTACATGGATCTAAAGTCATTGGGTACGGTTAGCCGATACAATATCTGAGCAGCATTAAAAGAAAAATGGCGAATGCTGAGTAGCATAGGCTGAGACAGCTGTCAAAATGCTTAACTCTCATCTGAACTCAGCATGGTTTCAGCCGATAATTTAGTCAGCATAGCTGACTGTTCAGCATTTTCTGTCCAGATTTTGTATCGGTAACCGTACCCATTATCAGAATGTTTTTTTTTTGTTCTAAAAGAATGTGTTAGACTATTTTTGAAAATATTTTCTACCAGTTTGTAGTCCTATATCTTATATTAATCTATTAAGTCTTTGTCAAACTGATAGGCGAAACGAATGCGTTCCGAAGCGTTTTTGTTTGTGATGTATGTAATTGTTTGCAGCCAGTCACATAGACTATCGGATCGCTTTCGCTTTTCTTTTCGGCTTCAAACAATTCCATACATTACAAACAAAAACGCCTCGCTTCGCGTTCGCCACGTCTGTCTGTTTGACAATAGCTAAAAAGTATGAAGTTTCGTAAAAATCAGTACAGTCTTTTTTTTCTATTTGGACTAGATTTATATGAACACGCTCTTGTTCTATGTGAATGATGGTAAGACGCTTTCTTTGTCATAGAGGATAAAAGACTTGAAAACATCTAAATCCATGCTTTTTCCACCACACTTCTACCACTAGCCTTTGAAAAAGTGAGTAGAGCAAGAACAAACAAGATCTAGCTACGGTGTGGGCATGGTAATACCGTGGTCCGGTTTCAGTAGATTTAAACAGAATTAGGTATGCATCATGAGTTCGTACCGATTTTATAGCAGATATTCAACTAAGATGAATATTTTATGTCCATACTCATAAGTTTTCAAACTTTTCAATATTTTACTGTCTAACAAATATCACGAGGTAATCAATTTTAGTATTTGCTCCATTTAAAGGTCAGAGGGTCGTCAGCTACCAATCTATTTTTTACACAGTTAGGTATTAAAGAAAACAACTTTCAACCTAAACGACCTCCAAACGAAACTGTGATAAAAGAATATCGTGTGAACATCACAGGTTCACTAAGCATTATCTGCTGATATTGTTCAGTGTTCAGTACACGGCTCCGATTTGATACATTACAGCAATTCTCTTGAAATTTCAGCGACATTGTGAAGGTTTAATGTAACTTGAAGCCGTGTACAATGAGTTACGTCGTATCAGTGTTCACAGTGACTTAATGTACTCTGTCGTGTGTGAGAAATTGATCCTGTATGTGAACCTTGGAGACTGGGTCATTGAACTTGTGACCTTCATCAAAGTGTGCTCGAGAGGTGTCTTTTTTCAGTGTGAATCCCAAGTCAGTACTTGGGATTCACAACTGAAAAAAGACACCTCTCGAGCACACTGAGCTACTGAGCTCAGAAGGGATTGGAAAGCATAGTTATTAAAATTATGTATCAGAGAGTTCAAGCTGCCTTTAATATCGTATTATATTTTTATAATGAGTTCGACATGGACTGAAAACTAATCTATACTTAATAGTATTAAGCTGAAACGTTTGTTTGGTTGAACGCGCTATTCTCGGGAACTATTTGTTTGAACTGAAAAAAAATATATATACATAATATTTTTTGTTGGATAGTCCTTTCATCGAAGAAGGCTTTAGGCTATATAATATCATCACGCTACGACCAATAGGCGTGAAAGCGCGGGGAATAGCTCGTTAGATATATTTCATTTAAAAAATAAAAAGTATCCATTGTCAACCTTCAAAATACAACCGCAGATACACACAGGTAATGACACCAATTTCTCCCGTACACAAAGAAAATTTTCCTCATCCGACACGGAAACAGCCACTCATAAACAAAATAACTTTCAAAAGACATAAAAAATACTACAATTTGCATCACACAAACAAAAGGCTCTCGCAACCCCACGAGGACCAATGAATCAGTGAAAATTTGCCAAAAAATACTTATACCCTTACATTAGCTTCGAAAATTGTTGCTACTATAAAAAAACGACCGCCATAACGTGTGGGAGTGGAATTATTATAAATCTTCATGATATTACCATAGACCAAGTTAGGGAACTTTGCTCTCTGCCGAAATTCGCTTGGTAAGTGGGCTGTAAGTCATCCAGCCCTATATGGTAGCTGTAGGCCAGTACTTCTTGTTTACGATTCAGTATCGCGCGTTAATATTGCCAATGTTTTTGGGAAGTTACTTACGAACTTTGGGAGAGTATCCACAGGGTTATTTGAAATGTTGAAGTAACTGATACGCTAATAGCGATACTAAATTGGCTGAAAAGGCTTTTTATAGCTGTTGTCAAACAGACAGGGCGAAGCGGATGCGATCCGTATCCTGTCATATTAAAAAGCGAAAGCGGTCCAATAGTTTATGCACAGAGTCTATGTGACAGGGTTCAAACAATTCCTTACATTACAAACCAAAACGCTTCGGCCTGATTTTCAGTTTGACAAAGGCACTAAGGATCTGTTAGTTTGTAGATGTACGATTTTCTCATAATGTTCACAATTTGACATGGTTAAATGTATTTATTGTGTTTTTGAAGGTAAAAATAGGGATGTCGATCTGGGATCGATATTAATCGAAGAATCGATTTTTGGAGCCAAAAAGATCGATTTTTTAAATCGATATGTAGTACTAAATCGATTCAGTGAATTGTTACTTTACCCGTGAAAATCGATATTCGATTTTTAGGGTTCCGTAGTCAACAAGGAACCCTTATAGTTTCGCCATGTCCGTCCGTCCGTCCGTCCGTCCGTCCGTCCGTCCGTCCGTCCGTCCGTCCGTCCGTCCGTCTGTCCGCAGTTTAGCTCAGAGACGCACAGTACTAGAGAGCTGTAATTTGGTGTAAATATACGGATTTGTTGTGCCAAAAAAGTGGTAAAATAAAATCTCGTAAAATATTTTTTTTTAGGGTACCTCCAGTACTTACACGTAAAGTGAGGATTTTTTTTTTCTCGCGTACCCCTTAGTGTGGGGTATCATTAAATACGTCTTTAAAAAATAATGATGGTTTCCATTAACAATTTTTTGATAAAAAAATTCGTTTGTGAAATATTAATCTTTAAAGTGCTAAATTTTGCTCGATTCGAGTGTCCCCCCCCTCTACCAGCTAAACGGTTATGTTTGGGGGTGTGAAAAAATTCACAATAGTAGTATATATAACGAAGTTTAAAAGAAAATTATCATGACTAAGTAGGCTTTACAACTTTACGAGTAAAAGTCGACCAACTTATAAAATGTACTTGATATCATATTTTCTGAAACAAAATGTATCGGAGTCAACTGCAAATGTAAGTTTGTCAACTTTATTTTTACAGCTTTTATAGGTATGTTTTTTGGGGATAGGTAGGTTTTTATCGTCAACTATTTTTAACTAAATTCAAAAAAAGGAGGAGGTTCTAAATTCGTTGTAATCTTTTTTCTTATGTATTTTCCCCGATTTCTCAAAGACTCCTGGACCGATTTTGAAAATTCTTCTTTTTAAAATTAAATTCAGCGAATCAGTTTCGTTAGTTCGCATAAGTATTTTGATGGGCAACTACGGAACCCTACACTGTGCGTGGCCCGACACGCACTTGGCCGGTTTTTTTTTTTTTTTTTGTATAATCCAAAATAGTATTTACAGATAATTGAATGTACCCGTATTATAAGAGTGTTTCAAAAACATCGCAAGCGATAAGCAATTCCTCTTGTTGAATCCCTGTAGACTTGACAGACTGTTGTTTTTAAAAAGTTTAGTTAGGAAGCATTGGGAACTATCCTACTACTATTATAAAGGCGAAAGTTTGTAAGTATGGATGTATGGATGTTTGTTACTCTTTCACGTAAAAACTACTGAATGGATTTGGCTAAAATTTGGTACACAGATAGTTCATAACCTGGATTAACACATAGGATAGTTTTTATCCCGATTTTATGTTCCCGTGGGATAATTTTCGAGTTGTAGCGGGTGAAGCCGCTGGCAACAGCTAGTATGCTATATTATCTATTTCCTTAACTTTGTAAACGAACACATGTCATTTAAAAATTAATGTCTTGTTTTATACCTAATCTGATGTTTCGTTATGGTAATAATAAAAATATCTTTTATCATTGAATTACCAGATTTTACTGAAAAAAGATCGTTAAATTAAAATATTTTATCTTCTTTTTAATAAAATATATTTATATTAGGTACATTATTAATAAAATAGATTTAATTATGAAACAAAAACTTGAAAAAAGATCGATTTTTCAGAGATCTATCTTTTTGGCCTCGATTTTTTTGTGGATCGATTCATTAGGTCTCGATTCGAATCGATTCAAAAATCGATCTTTTTTTCAAGCTTTTGTTTTTTATATAACATTAAAAAACAAAAGCTTGAAAGAAAGATAGATTTTTAAGAAATCGATCTTTTTGGCCTCTATAACATTAAAAAACAAAAGCTTGAAAAAAAGATCTATTTTTCAGAAATCGATCTTTTTGGCCTCTATAACATTAAAAAACAAAAGCTTGAAAAAAAGATCGATTTTTTAGAAATCGATCTTTTTGGCCTCTATTACATTAAAAAACAAAAGCTTGAAAAATTGATCGATTTTTCAGAAATCGATCTTTTTGGCTTCGATTTTTTTGTGGATCGATTCATTAGGTCACGATTCGAATCGATTCAAAAATCGATCTTTTTCGGAAAGAATCGACATCCCTAGGTAAAAATTAACAATTCGTTACACATAAGTTTATAAACTATGTATTAACTTGAATAATGAGAATCAATCAATACTACTGAGAATGAGGTTCTATTTCCCGTTTTTTTCTGTGTGAATCGCCATATACATATATTGCCTTTATTCAATATAGATACATCTTTGTCTGACCATTTGGGTGTCAAAAGCGTGATATTATTTCTTTTTCTTTATCAAAACAATATTTCGGTGAGTTTTCGCAGTAGGGACCGTAGAACGTTCGTCGCCAACTATTTTTGTGGGGTTACAACTGAGTTATAACACGAATGTCCCCGCTGAAAGGTAACGGCGAGGTAAAAGTATGTTATTTCTATATTTACACCAAAATAACCCTTATTACGTTACTGCTACGCATTTTTACCCGAAACCGTTTTAGTTTATCACGTTTCGGGAATTTATATTGTTTATGTTGAAGCTTGATTACACTTTGGGTCGCAGTACGTAGAATTGACACAGGTTTTACGAATAATGCTTGAATGAGTCAAAACAGGCCTAGCAACGTCAAAAATGGTGTAAAATATAATCAGCGCCCGCTTTTTTTCAGCATCTTATCAATTCCAGAATAAAACCTTCTCATATAAAACAAGCATTAATTTGAGTTGACCACCTCACGGCTCAACGTTGGCTGTTACTCGCTGACTAGATACAGCTGAGGACACGATATACAAAGCGCACAGGTCGCGCGACCCACTCTCGGCGAATGTCCTTCTCACGCGTATTGTCACTTTTTTTTTAAATTTCTTGAGCGATACTTTCACTTTTGATCACTACCACGCCTACGCGCTCTCCGGCTGCTCAATATATTCCTACTGCTTTCCCAACAACGTAACCCAACTTTACACTAACCATAAACTCTAGACTAATCTCTTAAATCACCTACACCCTGTCTACTAGACCTCACCACACACTCCTCACACAAGACATGAGGCCACAAAAACCTACCCCGGTTCGGAAGCCAATGATTAGCATTGCAAATGCAGGGACAGTCCCCCAGAAAGATCCGGTCCCTGAATGTAAAGTATCTAAGTGATATTTCGGATTTAAATTGCAAAAACGTGTTGAGAATCACTTAAAAGAGGCGCACCATACGTTATGTTGTGGAAATAAGTTTGAGTGCAAGTGTTCGGTCTTAAGTATGTACGTGTTATGGGTTTGGAGGGGAAATTGATTGATTTTTTTTTGGGAAGCATGGTGGTGTTTTATGGCTGTATTTCGGAAGCGCACGTTTAACCATCTTGGTTGATAAATGATTATACAAGCGAGTCGTTTCGAATGATCAGATGAGGGAATTTGATGAGTAGTATTTGATTGTTCCTGCAATTTTTTTTAGGTCGAAAAGTCATCAAATGAATCGGAAGGGACTGACAGATTTGTAGTCACTAAAATCCAGTGTGTTCCTTCAATTGCCCTTGAAAGTCCAGTGTCATAGTTACCCGCTCGGATAGTTTCTCGATCCCGGCCGTTTCTGAGCGTATAAATACTTTTTAAGAGCAGTATACAGGTTGCACCATCAAGTATAAATTGTAGACCCGACGGACAGAGACCAGGAAAACATAAGCTTATTAGAGTCCTGTGTCCGCAGCTGGTCCTTATCTCTTTGTTTCACAAAACCTTTAATTTTGTTGATTAAGAGTTAAGGTGGCTTCAATATTCTCAAGGCCATAACATAGGCAATTGAAATTGAATGACAAAGAACAGATGCCTCGACTTTTACTTATCGTAATAACGCTAAACAGCTTCCATCGTACACCTCTACAAAGAAATAATAAAGTCAGATAACAAAAGGCAAGAAATGAAAAATATTTTGTATAACAAGTTATATCAAAACCGTGTAAGCATGACGAGATAAATTCACAAACATTTCTCCTGAATTATAGAAAAATACAAGCCATTATATTTTAGTACCAGCCTTTCTGCAGTTTCCTACCTCGAAAAGAAACAGACTTGCATGAGATAAATTTCCTAGGAATTTCCTAGTAAATTCCAAACAAAACTGTATCTTCATTTTAAACTTTGCACACAGCCACATAAGGTTCAATTTGAGAAATGGTGTAAATTGATGGAAGCGAACATTTGTCAGTGTGAGGGTAATCTGTTTGTCTGTCAGTGCGTCAACACATCGCCCGCTTGACGCAAAGTCGGTGATTCTTCTTTGTGATACTGATTGACTGGTTGATAAGCGAAATTCTACTTTGATTCGAAAGGCTTACGGTTAGGAGTCGCTTGATGGATGTACACAGAAACGACAGACGACAAATTAGAAGTTTGAACAGAGATAAGTGGGTGGGTCTTATTTTAATACGTATTTAAATAAGAACTTGTTATAATGGTAATGGCAATGGGTCTATTTCTGAAGGCATTGATGATAAGTGACATCTATTTAGGTGAAAATTAAGTCGTGTTTCGAATGACAGAAAGAATAAAGTTTTATTTAAAATAAGGATAAAGTTGAAAAAGATGAGTAAATCAGGGGTGGCACACACTCGGCAGTGGGTGAATGTAGACAGATAGAAGAAAATAAGGAACCGTATCTTTTTAATTAATGTTTTAATAAAGTTTCAAGGAAAAAGGTTTCAGAAGGTAGCTTTTTGAATTTACTTTAAAACACACTCGTATCCTTTGAAAATTAAAGCACGGATGCATAGGAAACAAATGTGATATTTTATTTTAAAATTGCACAGCTTATCTTCCATATAGTTTTTATGATTTATTTTTATAGACTCTTTCTGTTAAAGGCGGATTTCTCCGGTATTATAAACTAAATATAAAAAAAAAAAACTTCTTTTGAAGCATTTCTGAACAGAATAAGGAGTAAAAAGTTGTACTACTTTTCTGATATTAAACAGTTGATCAGAAAGACATACAGTCTGAAGAACCGCATCAATAGGGTTTGGCTGAGGCTCTTCAGAAATGTCACGAGAGTCGCAACCGGTGCTTGTAAGACCAGATGACGCATCAACGTGTACGAGATGAAAGGAACATGCAAGGATCTTAGAAAGAGTCTGTAGGAAAAAGACGATTAAGCATAATAAGATATCGACTTATTAAAAACTATCTGTTGCCCCGTGACGACTTCTGCGTGAATGTGTTACAGAAATAAATGTTCACTGCTCGTTCCCCGTAGGTAATAGCGTGAAAATATGTAGCCTATATGTTAACCCGACTTCTTATTAATAATCCATGCAGAACTTTTTGAGTTTATCTCGAACATACATACAGATAACAGAAAAAAAATCTAAAAACCATATTTTTGGCTTCAAATAGATCACACTCCAAGTACTCTTTAAAAAAAAATGTACAGTTTTGACTTTCGTCATTACTAATTAACAACAATTAAGCAATTTTACGAAATCGGGATACTAAATCATCTGTCAGCATCCACCTTATTAAAATTGTAAACAAATGGTGCAAATTCAAAATGCTATCAATCTCCTAAGACAGGGTGCACACGCGCGTCAAAAGAATCGCGCGTGACTTTACTAAATATTTCGTACTCCACATTCGAATCGCGAATACAATCGGCGGATTTATCGAATAGGTATGCGAAAACTGACAACTGTAGTTTGGATATTTTATTGTTCTTCGACTGCAATATGTTGTGCTTTATTGATATTACATCACTACATCACTACATAGTATAAAACAAAGTCGCTTTCTCTGTCCCTATGTCCCTATGTCCCTTTGTACGCTTGAATCTTTGAAACTACGCAACGGATTTTGATGCGGTTTTTTTTAATAGATAGAGTGATTCAAGAGGAAGGTTTATATGTATAATAACATCCATTAAATAGTGGAGAAGTACTGTTATTTTTGAGGTTTCTAATGTGATGTCGTAAATAATTACATTTTTTCCGCTTACATTGCAAACGCAGGCTGAACCCTACGAGTTTTATCAAAATAATGTTCTAAGTATTGTACACATTGAAAAGGTCTACAGAAAAGTCCGCGATGGTATATGTCTATCTCTTATGGATAACCCACAATAACTTTTTTTTGTCATTTACTTTTTACGACAAATAATGGCTAATTTTCGAAGCGATTTTAACCAATACAGCATTAATCCTTAACCAATTATATACCTTGAATACATTGTTCATTTAATATAGATCTATATGGCCCTTTACACCGTATGATTTAAGTGAATATTTTCGAAGATATTACAGATTTAAAAATTGCGGGACGTAGCGTTTGCGGCGGTACCGGCCGGCCGCCCGGTGCGGCAAGAGCGACTTTGATATATACTATGTAGTGATTCTGTAATATGTTGTAAAACTAAAATAAATAGTTAAAAATGTAAAAAGTAAATAAGTAAAAATGTAGGTAGTGTATGAATTTAGATATTCCAAAGATAGCAGGAAATCTTCATGGTATAGGGAGGGGGATTGTTTCACTCCAAATGGAGTGGATCGATTCTAATCACATAGGCTATATAATTTATACCCGTGCGAAGCCGGGGCGGGTCGCTAGTGACTGATAACCCAAAAAAAGTTTCTTCTGTGTGCATATTCTGCGGAATTTTTGTGTCGGGGCGTTTAGAATCGGTACCTATTAAAGAGATGAAATCAAAAGCGAAATCAAATTGATACGCTTTATTTAATTACTAGCGCCACACTCTGGTTCCGTACGGGATCACTTTTTTGACGTGACAAGGTGCCTACCCGATATGACAGTTTTTCAAAAACTTTCTTACTTATTCCTTGTTATAACAATAACGAGTATATAAAAAAATAATATTATCTCAAATTTGGTACTGTTCTTTGGAAGTAATACGCGTACGTGTAGAGCAGTGGTGGCCCAGTGGTATCGGCCCCGACTTACGAGTTGTAGGTCGTGGGTTCGAATCCCAGCAGGCGCATTACTTTCTGTAATTTATTTCATCACCACTGCTCTCAAAACGGTGAAGGAAAACATCGTGAGGAAACCGGCATGTCCTAGAACCAAATGGGATCTGGAGGCGACTGCCCTCCAGCGCGTCTATGAGTGGCGCGTGGAGGCGCAGCGCCGGGGCGTGACCCCGCTGCCTCGCGAAGTCGAGGCGCGGCGCGAATACCTCCGGCGCGATCTCAGGGCAGTATGGAAGGAACGACTGTCGCGACCGACGGCCGGGCACGCCGCAATTGCGGCGGTAAGACCCCTCTTTGAGGAGTGGTTGGAGAGAAGTCATGGCGTCCTTACCTTCCGCCTGACGCAGGTCCTCACCGGGCACGGGTGCTTCGGGAGGTACCTGTGTCTAATGCGGAAGGAGGAAACGTCTGGGTGTCATCACTGCGAAGATCGCCCGGAGGACACGGTGGAGCATACGGTGCAGGACTGCCCAGCTTGGGCGGTGCACCGACGTGTTCTCACGGCTGCGATAGGCGGAGACCTCTCGCGCCCGGCATTGGTTTCGGCCATGCTGCGGGGCGAGACGGAGTGGGAAGCGGTCGCCTCCTTCTGCGAAGCAGTAATGCTCGCGAAGGAGGAGGCGCGCCGCGAGCGAGAGAGGACAGAGTCCTCCCTCCGCCCCAACCGCGGTGAAGGACGCCCACGGCGACGGACGTCGCGCGACGATCTCCGGCCACCGTAGGCGCGGGCATGCGGGCAGCGAGTAAAGGGCAACTCGCTGCCCGACCAAGGACCATGCCCGGGTCGACGGCGCGTTGTGTCCCACGCGCGCCTCAAAGAGCGTCAGCATAATGACGGGGCCCCCCTCTCAGAGGGCCAAAGCCTGCCGGGGTCGCGGGATTATTCCCTTACCGTGACCCCGGAACGTAACAGGCTATGAAGGACACCGTGGATTTTAGTCAGTAGAAGTCTGACAGTCCCTCCCGCCCTGCCCGGGGTTGGAGGACTCATTTGATGATTTTACCACGCTAAAAAAAAAAAAAAAAAAATGTCCTAGAACCAAAAATTCGAAGACATGTGACATCCACCAATCCGCACTGGGCCCGCGTGGTGGATTATGGCCCACCCCCTCTCACAGAGAGGAGGCCTGTGTCCCAGCAGTGGGAACATTAATAGGCTAATGATGATGATGATGATGATGACGCGTACAAATAATCAAAGGCGACTTTATTTACTATTAGTTAAAAAAGTTAACTGTCACTAATTCGAAAGCGACAGACAACACAATATTGTGAATGTTTTTTTTATGAAATACTTTTAAAATATAATTATATTGAAACTTCGTGATATCATGATAACTGAAAAACTTCGTAAACTCGGAGCTACTGAAGTATTATTGTAAAAAAATCAATATTTATCTGTTTAGTAGGTATAGAATAGAATAGAAAAATATTTATTTGATATTGGAAAAACACAGAAATAACAAAAAATTAAATTAAAAACACAAAAATAATTTTGTTGAGCATATCCACACCAAAAGGGTTATCAACGTACCATTTTAGTTATAATTTTCATACAGTCTCAAACCTGATGTAGTCATCAAAGAAAGTGTACCCCTAGAAACTGAATTCCTTTATCCCATCCAAAAATTTACCTGCCAACGCTACCAAAAAAAAAAAAAAACTAAATTGCATGACAATATTTGCCTCTCAGCCGCGATACGGCCAGCAAAACAATATCAATTATTAAAACGAACAACGACAAGCTCATCGGTGTTATTTCCCGGGAGTTTGGTCCTCCCGCTCCATTTCACTTGAACTAACCGGCACTGGTAACGGTACGGTTTGTGTTGCGGTACAAATTAGACTCATCACTGGTTTTAAATACGAAATGTTGGATTTGAAAATGGATTGTGAGTATTTTTTTTTATTAGAGTTGTGTTAACACTTTCACTGTCCGCGCAGCAGACACAATAGATAAACAATGGTCGTGAGTCACATGTGATTCATCGGACAGGGAAGTGGTTAAGCCAGCATGTCGATCTGTTTAAGAGAACATCTAATTCTTCACACTTTGATAGTAGGTCATAATATGCCTGATGAGCGGGTTGAAAGTTTTGCTTTGCAGACCTAGAAAGAATCGCTTTCAACAAATCGAAAAAAAAAAAAAAAAAAAAAACTTTTAAAGATTGCAAAGATTACAGATCGTTTTCGTTTGTTGTGTTCGCTATCGCTTGACAGTCTTCAATAGATTTTTATCTTTATGTGCTCGGTTATAAAGTTGAAAATGTATAGCGATTATCGCTTGCCGTTTGGCTATAGGGCCAGGGGGGGATTTCAAGGTATTTGAAGGTCTTATAACCAGCCTTGTTCCAGTGAGTGAACGAGATGGCGCTAGACGACTTGTATAGCTCTGTCACTTTCACTCGCCGCAACAAGACTGATTTAAAGACGTTGTAATACCCCTCTGGCCATCTTTACATTTAAAACAAAGTTGCTTCTCGTCTCTGTTTGCTTCGATCTTTCAAACTACTCAACGGATTTTAGTGCGGTTTTCACCAATACATAAATTTATTCAAGAGAAAGATAGATGCAGCGTAGGACGCCGGTGCCGTGGCGGGTCGCTATTAGGTCCATAGATTACTGCTGTATCATAAAATTACATATCTCAGTTACCAATACTTCCTAACCATCATACTTTGTCTGTCATTTTGTGATAGTGAACATGAACGTATCATTAAACGTGATAGCCTCAGATGAAGGAATAGGCAGATAGAACGTGCGCGAACAACAAAGCGACCACAGTTTTTATTTATGTGTGCGCGGCAGATAAGTGGCGCCGTGTACGGACACGTGCATTTGTGTGCGTTTACGGTTGCCAGATATTGAGAAATACTCCCACATTTTTGTTCAGTTACATTGCTCTCAAATACTGTACTACATTTTTTTTTAAATTGGAAACGCTATTTTGCTTTATGGTTATACCTAGAGAGCATAAGCGTGTAGTATTTATTATTTATCAGAATAATAATAAGGAATAAAAATTAATATGCGTAATTACTTACTACCTATTTAATTACTCCTTACCTATTTAATTCTCACAATAATGTACCATGTACCATCACAAGTTGAATTATGACCCACCATAAGCTTATTTTCCCAGAGACATTCAAATACAATTAGCTCCACATTCGCGTAAACATACATAAATCCATGGTAACAACTTTGATCTTTGTCAATTTGACAGATTCAAACGATTTATTGTCAAAATGGGTCATGATTCCACTTTGTCGACTGTACATGGATTCTTTACATAAAAATACTAGATACGTGTTTCAGGTTTCGCATTGGTTATGCGAAACCTGAAACATTAGTTTTTGGTTAAAACTAATGTTGTATAGGTACTATAGATTACGACTGTGCAGTTGTTTTGACGAATTTGATCGATATTTTTAATGCACAATACACATTCCTCTAATTCAGGGTAATTTACCCGTCATAAACTAGCAACACAGACGATTTACTGTTAAGGTTTTGTGTTTCAAGTGAGCCGAAAATATTTTATGGAAAATAAATACCAAAACAATAAAAATAACAAGAGTTACCTGTGGAAAGATATTCCATCTTGTTTTCTTTCTTTTTGTGAACAACTTTTGCAGTGTTTAAACACACAAGACGGCATGTTTTGACATAAAATGGCAAATCACTAGTGACGTGTGAGCGAGACGATGCGTAGCTTGGTACTGTCGCGAGTTCGTAGCAACTTTTGATTTTGTATTAACTTTGGTGGAACCACTCGCGTGTTCTGAGCGCTCTATCTGCCTATTTGTTTTATCTGAGGTGATAGCCTTGTAAATGGTAGGAATTGGGAAAAACCATAAACAGGACGTTTATCTATAATAAACGTTCATGGGAGAATCGCGGAAGTTGACCCTTCATAAATAATAGTTTATGACTGCTGTACCGGTTTTTTTACAACAATGTCACCAGTAACTTTTGCTTAGTTTACTATCGACCGCAACAACGTTATGATACATTCTTATGAGAAATCTGTTTCATTAAAATATACGTGTAATAGTGGGTATCATACAATTTCATTCTCTTTATTCCGCACTTTCCACCTAATAGTGTTGACTTATAGGAACGTTTATTGAATAATTTCGCAAAAAGTGCACTGTTTCCAATCAGTACCCTTAGCGTGAATTTTCAGTATTTGAGACGTAAAGTAAACTGGAACTTTGACAATTTCAAATTGCCAATTTTCAAGGTAAAAATTAGTTCCTTCTTCGCACACCAGAGGCTGTTCCATTTTTTCATACAAGAAACCTCAAGAAACGCTGTAAATACTGTTAAGTAAAAGAGTGAAAATTCGTGCTAAGGGTACAGAAACAGAAGTCAATAGTATGTATTATATCACGTCAGGCAACTCTGTAATCATCGCCGTTACATGGAGAAAATAATAAGGTATATACTACCACATTATTAGGTAGGTACTTTTTGTCATCCTTTCTTGTAAACAACCACTGACGTAATTTAAATTAAAACTAAAAAAAAATCTTGGACCCAACATGGTACACAAGCCAATATTAAAACCGATGTCACTAAATTGAGCCACCATATTAATTCTCCAATAGTCTGCATCGCAACACCTCATTTTAATTTCGCCGCAAAGCGCAAATTCCAATAAAAAAATAATCCCCCCAAAGAAATTCATATCGCGAAAAGTTGCAACGCAATCGTCACGGCCCGCCACAAGCCTTAATAAAAGTGAAGCGAGCTACATATCGATTATCGCAATCGTCGAACCGAAGCGGTCGTTGCTATCGCTTCGATAAATCACTCGCTCATACCGAATCGAATATGCTCGCGAGTCGCGAGTAGCGATAAATGATCGCATGCTGATCCGCTCGTGTGTCCACGGACTTAGGAAGATTGATGGATTTTATTGGTAAATATTTTTATTAAAATATTAGGTTTACGGAGTAAGGGTGATGACAAATTTGATAGAGGAAGCACTTTGGGTAGCTTATTGCAATAAGCGTGGGGAAAATCCCAATATAAAAATATGTAATAGAATTATTGATTTACTCGTAATTTAGCTGTTTTGATATTACATATTCACTTATTGAACGTGAAAGTGTGTTTTATACCGGTAAAGAACTTTGGTTTTCCATCTAGGTGGCCTGGCGTTTATTTGCGATATTCAAAGTATTTTCTTAATAAAGAAACTGTGATAGTGTTTTTATGTCACCATTAAAAAAAAACTCTTCCACACCAACTAAACCTACATAAACATCAGAAATCCAAAAGCCAATGATACCAAAAGTTCGACAACACACAAAGGTACGATCTACAACACTATTGGCTAGATAAAACCAGTCCGACCAGCGAATGCGATGACAGCTAAGTGACATAATCACAGCTGTCATCGAGTCAACTCGGTTTGAAATCGGAATCCCACTCAAGTTGGATAGAATCGTTCGAAACTGTAGCTGTGCGACGAAAATATCGATGGCTGTGATTGGTCCAATTAATTGAGTTACATTTATTTGCTGATTAATGCCTGTTTATGTGTCTTTATTAAGATTATTCAAATATTTAACAGCATCGTTTTAAAAGATTATGTGAGATACTTACACATCTAACTAGTCTTATATTTTAATAACATTATTAGGTATTATAAATCTGTTTGTGAGAATGGATGTATAATGCTCTTTTACGCAAAAACTACTGAACGAATTTTGGTTTTTACATTTGGTACAGAGATAGGTGTAGAATACATAATACATTTTACCTTTTATCTTAGTACTAGCTTATCCTCATTGTTTCTCCCCCAGTGATCTGTATCTATTGATGGTATTGTGATGTTTTACAGCCTATGGCCTTCCTTGATAAATGAACCATTAAACACAAAAATACTTTTTCGATTCAAAATCATTAGTTTCTGGGATTAGCACGATCAACCAAACAGAGTCTTCAGCGTGATATTATTATATCATAATATTCCCGTGAGATAATTTTCATAAGAGACGCGCAGCCAGTGTAATTATAAATCTCATAGATAAAGGTTACTGGATTTATTCACATAACTTTTCATTGCATTTCTGTCAGCCAGTTCTACTTAATAAGCCATTGTTCTTTTTTTTTGTTTTTTTTTTTCGTTACTGCCTGACACATGAAATAGTGACACAATATTTTTAAAGCTATTACATAGCTTTTATAGTGGGCTCTGAGTGCGCCCACCGAACAAGAAATTCCGTAACGAAAATAAAACTAACGCCCCGCATCGTCTAACGTCGTTTCAGTTTAGTAGACTTCGGCACGGTGTTTGTTTTTCTTGACGTTTCACTTGACGTGGCTGACCATAGCCTAAAAAAATGAGATAGTTGATAAAAAATAGTATACAATACTATAGCTTTACCACGGCAGTCCCCAAGTGCCACACGTATTTTTTTCTTTTTATCAGCTAACACCGATATATTTGTGAAAACTTTTGAATGGATTGCACAAATTTAAAAAGTCATCAGTAAACTAGGTACGTACATGATTATGTAATAATAATACGAATCTCAACTACCTACTAGAATGCCCTCAAAAGCCGGACATGTAAAACTATAACCAGGGAATCGATATTATTAATTGAATGCCAATCACCCACACGAGTGTTGATAGAAAACAGTAATGGCATCCGCAAACAATGGCCCTTTATACGCTTTACTCAAACACGCGGGAACTAACAAAGTTTGTAGTTTATTAATTAAGCTATCATTAATTCGAAACAATTGAATTAATCGTACCAATTCAATTTGGATTACAGTGTAAGTGTGATGAACGGAAAATGTTTTAATAAGAGCCTATTCACACCACGTTTTTATACCTGTAGACCTTTGCACACCTGTATAAGTTACAAACGACAACAAACTGCTTTGTTTGATAAGGGCGAGGCCCCACTAGTGCGTTACGCTGCGTTGCGACGCGTCGTCGCATGGGGCATGTCATAAAAACCGGCCAAGTGCGTGTCGGGCCACGCACAGTGTAGGATTCCGTAGTTGCCCATCAAAATACTTATGCGAACTAACTAAACTGATTCGCTGAATTTAATTTAAATAAGAAGTATTTTCAAAATCGGTCAGGAGTCTTTGAGAAATCGGGGAAAATACATTAAAAAAAAAGATTACGACAAATTTACAACCTCCTCCTTTTTTTGAAGTTAGTTAAAAATAGTTGACGATAAAAACCTACCTATCCCCAAAAAACATACCGTAAAAACATACCTATTAAAGTTGTAAAAATAAAGTTGACAAACTTACATTTGCAGTTGAAGCAAATTTTCTCCGATACATTTTGTTTAAGAAAATTGTTATCCAAGTACATTTTATAAGTTGGTCGACTGTTACTCGTAAAGTTGTGAAGCCTACTTAGTCATGATAATTTTCTTTTAAACTTCGTTATATAAACTACTATTGTGAATTTTTTCACACAACCAAACATAACCGTTTAGCTGGTAGAGGGGGGGGACACTCGAGTCTAGCAAAATTTAGCACTTTCAAGCTTAATATTTCACAAACTAATTTTTTTATCAAAAACTTGTTAATGAAAACTATCAATATTTTTTAAAGACCTATTTAATGATACCCCACACCAAGGGGTACGCGAGAAAAAAAATTAACATAGCCACTTTACGTGTACAGGAGGTACCCTAAAAAAAAATATTTTACGAGATTTTATTTTACCACTTTTTCGGCACTACAAATCCGTATATTTACACCAAATTACAGCTCTCTAGTACTGTGCGTCTCTGAGCTAAACTGCGGACAGACGGACGGACGGACGGACGGACGGACGGACGGACGGACATGGCGAAACTATAAGGGTTCCTTGTTGACTACGGAACCCTAAAAATGAATGAAAAACCGACGCAGGGACGACGCAACGCAGTGCAACGCACTAGTGGGACCTCGCCCTAAAAGTGCGCCGTTGACGCGCGTTTGACGCGATGCAGATGACAACAAACTGCTCTGTTTGATAGAAACGCGCCGGCGCGTTTAAAAAACGTGGTGTGCATAGGCCCTTACTTTTATGGTTTCACGTGTCAAACGTTTCTCATTTAAGTTGATATTTTCTAGATAAAAACATCAATTTATTCATAAAGTTTAACAAAGTATCAAAAATCTCCACAGGTCAGGAAACTAATAAATATAGAAGCGTGAAAATCATAATTTACCTAAATCCAGTTACATTTTGAGGCCACGCAGTCGCAGCGGTAGTAGACATGATAATCCAAACTCCAATAAAAACAGAAGAGGAACTACAAATCACTTAAGCTTTTCAATTTCACCCATAACCTGGCACCTGTCCCAAAAAGTCCAATGTGAAATTTTATTTCATTTTCGACAACAGATTTCTTAATAACCTCCGGACCCTCGCATTGTACGCCAACTTGCAAATTAAATTAATCCAGGGCCGGATTCAATATCGTCGCAGATCGGGCCATCAAAGTCGGGCCATAAACCTCCGAGATCACTAGCCCATTGAATTCCCCGGCCGAAGCGAAAGTTTTCACTTGCCACAAATGTGTTTTTCTTGTTAGAACTAAGTGTATGGCTATGATTTTAGCGATTTATTGTTAGCTTTGCTAGTGTGATAGTTTTATTAGTGCTACTTAGTAAGTAATGGGTGCTTATTTATTGGCTTGAGAAAGCTTCTGTATTTGAGTTAAATCTGTTGCAATTTTAAGTGCACTCTCACAGCTGAAGAAATTGCAGCCTCGCGATATGCATTTAAAATATCTTTTATTATAATATATTTAGATGTTGTCAAGGAGAAACTATTCACCATGCTTATGTATATTGTCATAATTTGTTAAATTACTGTCATGCCGTTCATCGTTGTTTCGCAGTAATTCCTTCCTTAGTTTTTGATACAACCATCGATTCGACCATCATTATTATCAGCCGTAAAATTTCCACTGCTGGACAAACAAAACCACCATTCCAAAAGACAATCCACCACTTCCATCCAACGGTAGCTCGCGATTCTCACGATGTCTTCGGTTCATCTACTGCGAGGCCTACCTACGCAGTCTTCTGCTTTGTGAACTCAAGAACTTTTGTTCTCCATCGGTTATCAGTTCTACGAGTGATTTGTTCCTGACGAAAATTGAAACAAACAAATTTTTTTTCACCAAGTCTTTCCACAATTGTCGCGGGACTTTTCCAATTACCGTGACCCTGGAACGTAAAAGGCTATTGAAAGACACCGTGGATTTTAGTCAGTACGAATCTGACAGTCCCTCCCGGTCAGCCCTGACTCATTTGATGATTTTACCACTCTAGAAAAAAGTCTTTCCACAATAATTTAAAATGGCATACAACAGTGCCAGTCTGTTGTCACCTCACACATACATCGTACAGGCGAATATTACATGACTTATATTATGAGTATGTGCGGGTTTCCACGTCAACCATTCCTACGGCGTTTTAAGCTACTTGATTTGCATAAGTGAGTTTGGGAAGTATGTAGCCGTCAGTTGGCGGAGTATTGTGATTTAACGCGGAGTTCGTGATGTTGTGGAATATGCCTTTTTGACCTATTGAGGTATTTATGTTGAATATTTTGACGTTGGATTAGCTGTATAGGTTTGTTTTTCTGGTAAATTATACATTGTTTTTTAAGGTACATTTTCTATGCTGTATCCTATCACATTAGTCAAGACTCAAGGTTTCGCATAAATGGCGGGAAGGGATTGACTATCAGATTTGTACTGACTAAAATCCACGGTAGTCCTTTATAGCCCTTTAAGTTCCAGGGTCGGGTTTACCTGATGAGACAGTCCCGCGACCCCAGCAACCAGTAGGACTGCGCCACTCTTTATTAACCATTGAAGAGGAGTGAGGTCTTAGAAATCTATTGGGTGCCCGATTTAGATGTCTCCGTTTTTCCACCACTGTGAACCTAATTCACTTGTTTTGCTGTACCCGGGTACATAATTATTATGATCTAATTATCCGTCCACAGCTTAACGGTTAAAGAATTTGAGAAGAAAGATCCCTCAAAAACCCGATTAATTTTAATGGGATAGTTCATATCTTGGTAGCCAAAATATAGTACCTATGGATTAAGATTAGTGTAGGCCACTCTACATCTCAAATGTATGTAATGCGCCTCACCTTATCGCATTTCCCGGATTTGGCGCACTTCCAAAATATGCAGGTAAACGCGCTTAATATTTTCTTACACCACTAAACATAATAACGCAGGTATTTCTCATGCTTTTATTTAGTACCGAAACGAAAACATTAAAGTTTATTTTGGTACCAAAACTCGGATAGGAGTTACTGGTTCGCTCATTTCATCGCCACATATTAAGTTTGATATTTCAGCTATTTTACATTCAGGCAAGACCCCTGTAAAATCTCGGTCAGGAGCCAAGTCAAGGCAATATTACAATATTGCCACGTAGGTTAGCATAATAGACATTTATGTAAAAAATCTGTGAAATAGAATAAACGCGTCGGAACTTGCCAGTTTTTGAAAATTTAGTAAACGTACTTAGGGCGACTTTCACCAAAAGTTAAACATGAAAACATGTTTAACGTTATGTTTTTTCATGTTTTCATGTTTTTTAACATTTCATTTTTTTTGAGTTAAAAACGATCCATATTCCTGTACTAGCCTCTTCTTAAACTAAAATTTGCTCTTGCAAACGGCTTCGACCGCGTGCGAGTCCTATAACAAAATATCTGAATAAAATATATTTATAATAACTCATCTATGTACTCATTTTCATTCATATACTTTCAGCCGTTTAGACCAGTTTGAGTAAATAGTCGTCCATCCATCCATAAAAAGTAATAAGGAAAGTATTATATATCAGGTACGAACACCAATAATAATTTCGATAGATTTCAAAGCATCGCCCATTTCCCTAATCTCAAAACCTGGGCCCGAACCAAATACCTACCTACTTAAGGCGGTACTCCAAAATAATTCCCCATACGCTAATCTTAATGCGATCTCGTTCCGTAACATCATAATATAGGCTAACGAGGGTTCACCTTCAAGTGATTTTCTTGTAAAATTTTGACATCGCATGTTTTAGAGATTACCTCCGTGTAATTATAATTGCGTAATCATGTCTTACGGTAAATTGCTTTACTTTGTTATTCATAACGGGTGCGTATGGGTGTTTTGTTGAAATTATGTTGAAGAATTGAGCTTTTGTTATGAAGGTATTTTTTGTTAAATAGTCTAGTATCATATTTGTTACCTAGAGCTATTATGGAAAATTAAAATATCAAAATTATAACTACTAGTATAATAACTGAAAATTTGGTTATACTGCGTAGCAATTTTGTTCAAAAAAAGATACGAATGTGTTAAATAAGCAGACCACAATGCAATAATTTTCTGCGTGACAAAGTATGTTTTTTTTTTTTTATTAAAACAAATAAATACCAAAAAATGCGTGTTTAAATTTTATAGCGTAGAGTAAGATTTTGAAATTTCTTAGATACTATAAGTTCTTTACTGTTGGTTATTAAAACTATCATTACAACTTAAAACTGTAATATTTTTAAATTGTTGATCATGACAAATGTTCCGTATAAAGATTATACTTGCCGTTGCAGTACAAAAATGTTAAAAAAAAACGAAATTGTCATTATAACCCGTTTTTAAGTTCTTACTTCTACCATCTGATGATGTTCTGCTATAGCCAACTTTAAACTAGAGACATAAAAGCAAAACGGTACACGAATTTAAAAAAGTTAAAACATTTACAAAAATAGCTCGTTCAAAGTCAAAAGCATTACTTCAATCTAATATTCCACAATTTAAATATTGCATCGCCTTAACGCCGTGTCAGACGCGTATTATCAAACACCACTTGAAGTTTGAACACGGTTTTACGTGAAGCGAATATAGATTTAAACCTTTTTGACGAAAAACGCTTTGAAATAACATGCTTGAGTTTATTACAACACACTTGTTTGTTTTTACTAAAGAATTTTTTGATTTTGACGTATAGGCCTAAGTATAAATGCCGAAGTGTAAGCGTGCTTTTAAATACACCTCTGCTTAAAATCAGGGATACTGGCAGGTGTGAAGTGTATTTTGTTACTTTTCACGGACCGTAAACATTTCACACACTGTGAGATGATAAAATAATAAACTAAGGTAAGTCAACCTTAGTTTTTTTTTTCTTTATATAACTCAAATAAAAAACATTGTACTAAAATAGTAACAGAGAGCGAAATACTCTTACACAACGCTGTCAGTTGGTAATGTAAGTTATTATTAAGACTCATCATGAATGTTTCTCAAAATTGAAAAGTAACGAACAATAAACTCAGAACCAAAAACGTAATAAATTCCAACACTTTCTTCACCAAAAGCCCTCTGTAACCCAAACCCACCTCGTCGTCGCCTCACGGTCGAAGTAGCATTTCTATTTACGCGTCATTCGGATTTGAATTACAAAGTCGACCGCACCTTCGTGTCGCTACCTCGAAATATGAGGTTTGCTAACTAAAGTGCCTGCTGCCTTTGAGTACGGTCCTCGTTTAATAATGAGTCTTATAACGCCTTTAAATTCGGGTAAATATTGAATTGTGTTGCGCAAACTTTAGTTCAGGAAATAGGATTAGAAGAGCAACGCATATTGTTTTGTTTCTTTTGTTCGTTTATTTTTAAACCCACACACGACACCGTAAAAATTCCTAGTGTTTGTGTGAAACTGATATACACAACATCCATGCGCGGAACAACAGCTACTAGTGTTGTAGGACAGTACAAGTCTGACAGTCTCCTCCCGTCCTGCCATGGGTGAGAGGTCTCATTGAATGATTTTATTACGAAAAAAAAAAGGCAACCACTATCATCAGCTCGGTGGCATTCCTAGGAGACTTCTGGCCCTTAAATAGTTTAAAATCAAACCAACTAACCAAATAATATCTTCAGCCCTAACCACTTCAAAGTCTATTTTGGAAAAAAAACACAATATTCCCTCAACAGATTCAACCTTCCAGACCTTCGTAAATTAATTACTCAGAATGTTTACCTATCCTGGGCAGGTTTATTACAAAGCTCAACTGACCTCATAGCCCCACTCTCAAAATCCCGTTTTAAATCCTGTCAGATTCCCAGTTAATTTTATAATAGTTCCTAAAAGGATCAAGGGAGGTTTATTAAATGAGTTTCTAATACCTAGACTTGTTTGCGGACAGCGAACTAGATTATTCCTGGAACGGTTTATAGTAACAAGGGTTAAGTGGCAGATGAATTGTTGAACGTTTAAGGCTTTGTCGAACAAGCAGCAACAGCGACAGTAGCGTGGCGTGCCCTTGGCATGTTTACTTAGGGTGTATTCACACGTACCACAACCACACCACGTCGCAGCGACAAAATGTGGTCAAGTTGTGGTTACGTGTGAATAGTCTCGCAGCGGCTTTTTGCAGTTACGTTGTGGTACCTATAAAATGTCGATGTGGTTGCGTTGTCGCTGTCGCTGCGATGTGGTAACCACGTGGTCATGTGCAGTATACTCCGGCTTTCGTAGAGGAAACACAACTTGACTGAACTTGTCACGGTGGCCGCGGTGCCACTGCTGGTGGTGGCGTTGCCGTCGCGATGTGGTTGCGATGTGGTCGTATTTCACAGCTGGTCGATAACAACGGCAAAATGTGGTGCATGTATATTGTAATGTTTATTTTCAATACAGAATATACGCCCGACCACATGTCGTCATTGTGCTGTGGTTGTGGGACGTATGAATTGACCCTTACTTGGCTTGGCGTGGCTTGGTGCGTTGGCCACAGCCCGGCGGGTTCGTGGCGTGACGTGGTCTTTAGGCATTTCTATAACAACCGTGGACGCGATGCTGACGGGGCGTGAGACTGTCGCGTGGTTTCCGTTGAGACGATCGCGTTGCGCTTACAACCCACCAGATTCGCGTCAAGGCAGTCATCACCGCGCTACTTAGCTTGCTATTTTTTTTTTAGTCGATTGAAATACATTAAGAGTTTCATTTGTCAGAGGAAGCATTTTTTTTTTGAAACAAGGCTTTAATGTTAGTGTAAAGTAAAATCGGTTACCTG
The DNA here is from genome assembly GCA_036375495.1 of Agrotis segetum. Lineage (NCBI taxonomy): Eukaryota > Metazoa > Arthropoda > Insecta > Lepidoptera > Noctuidae > Agrotis > Agrotis segetum. Next base: position 950,002 of record JAQSVV010000586.1, on the reverse strand, counting down.
GCACTTTATTAGTTGCACATTATAGATTTTTGACTGAAAATTATGTCTCTACAACTTTGATGTTGTAACTTTTGTCTTAAAAACAAAAATCCAAAAAAGGAATTGAAAATAAAGGAACATTACCTTGTATGTTTTTTGCGTGTTACTCATAAAATATTAAAACGGTTTCATTTCAACATTTAATTCTGTACAAATACACCAGTCCTATGACCTATACGACTGATAAATATTTTATAGGAGTCACAGCAGAAATCCAATTAATTAACAGGTTCTCTCGTTGGAATCAATCAATATTAAACATTCAATTTATCAATCTCATTCAATTAATTGCTACCTCACAATTAATTTGTATACATCGCTTGAAGATGGCTTGAACGTTCAATTACATGAAAAGCGTGTTTACTTATTAAGAGCCTATACTACCTCAAATGGCTTAGCAGAAACCTGTGATACGTCGAAAATACTACAGCATTAATTTTGAAATAAATATATGGTAAAGTTGAGGATTAATGTTAGGTCTTATGTTTGGCGAAAACATGATTCCATAAAATTTTCTCGATAGAAAAAAATCCCAAAGTTACCTCTAAATTGAACAATAAAACGCTGGCAATCAGAAAATACTTAAAATTAGATCATGAAACTTTTTATACTAACTGAACTAACTATAAAGCAGGTCTTATGTTATTTACTTTTTTGAATTTCCTTTTTTTTCGCCGTAAAATAAATAGATTTGCGTGTACACAGCTAAAAGAAAGAGCAAGCAATAGTGCGTGGTACGTGCAAGTGCGAGCGAGTAAGATTATACTGAAGTACTATAGACCCTTAAAAGTCAGTTCAATAAATTCTTTGTACCTATAAGGTAATTATTTTCTAGTCACGAATAGGTTATTTTACCCAAAAAGTTTTATTCGTCCGAAACATAGATTAATAAGAAAATATTAAACCAAAACTGACGAAGATATCTTTATTATCGCTTCTAAAAACCACAAAATGTCACTCGGTCGATACAATTCTAGAAGCGTTGTGACGTGGTAGCGGGACTTATCTCATTACCGTGATTCCGGAAATAAAGGGATATTAAAGGACACCGTGGATTTTAGTTAGGACGAGTCTGACAGTCCCTCCTGCCCTGGCCGGGTTACGAGGAGAGGACTTATTTGATAATTTTACCAAAGAAAAGCGTTATGATGTTACAAGCAAATAATAAAATACTTGTTCATAAAAAATACTTGTTCATTGTTTTTTAATATTCCAACTGACGGACAAAACAGATTTCTAATTTATTTGTGCAGTTAAATACCTTCATCATCAGCCGGAAGACGTCCATTGCTGAACATAGGCCTCCCCCTATAAGTTAAATACTTTATTGCTAACTTATTATTTTTGATAGAAATAAAACCCTTCAAACTAAAACGTGGTGCTTTTACTTCAATTTCGTTCCTTGAGAACCCTCACTAAAGTACAGTCGCTGCCCACTTATCAACTCGACTTAGTGTCTCCTAAACGAAGGACATGTGTCACGCACGCTCTGAGTAAAACGAATGAACCACGCATTATTGCCAAATAAGCAGCGGCACAATAATGTATCTCCTACGGGTATTAGCGGCTTCCCAATGTTTTTGTGTTCCTAGTTTTGTCAGCGTTTTTTGTGATTGACTGTACGGATTTTAAACAAGTTAGGGTTGGGTTAGGCCTTTATTTATAATAGTAGGATTTTTTATCCTAATTAATCTAGATGATATTTGTTATATTTAAAAACTTGTGCCTTACATATCAATGAAATTAAGTGCTTAAGGGCTGATCTTTCAATAGCCAGATAACCTCTAACAGAGGAATAAAAATTGCGATTTGACAGCTTATCTATAGAAAATATGTCGAACCGTTATTTTACTTCCTCAGTTAGAGGTTATCTGGCTATTGAAAAATCAGCCCTAAGTCTTTTTTATTTATCTTTACAAGTTTCAGGATGGTATTTTTTAATGAAAAATGAAAGTTTGGAAGATATCGTCAAATATAAATTCACCTTAAAGTACCTATTTTCAAATAAACAACATAATTGCTTATCAAAGGACATTATTACAAAGAAAAGAAATACAAGCCTAAAAGAACGACACGGAAAAAGCTGCTGAAATTTAAATAAATGAGAATAAATGAATTGGTGAGAAATAAGTATTCAGCATTGCTCGTTAAATCGCTAGCTATGAAAAACTGAGTGGCTCATTATATGGTAATAAAGTGGATTTTAAAGGCAAACGTCTTATTTTCATCAACATCTCGACTTTTGTGCGGGGATTTTCGACGATCCAAATTAAAATTTCATGGTCCTAAGGAATAATGAAGAGAACTTTTTGCATTAGGAGAACTCAAGGATTTGATCTTTGTGTACGCGTGTGTTCTTGTTACTTAATTTAGTATTTTTACGTTTGATTTTGTGTTTTTTGTTGTTGCTCAACTTCCTTTAGTTCTAGTATAGGTCTTATTTGAATAAATGCGTATTTGTGAAACTAGACTTTTTTTGTAAGTTTTGCGTGAAAAAGTAGATAACATTAATTCTCAAAATCGTTGTATCTGTGACAGACGATATACATAACAATACATGAAATGAAATAAAACAGTCTTTACTCATAAACCAATTTCTACTACCTAACGGAAACATTGAGGATCTTCGCTTTATTTATTTTCGTCGTAACTATAAACCATTTTTACTCAATCCGACAAGAACCTACCTCGTACATAATACATTCATTCTAAGTCCTTGCATCCGGGTGAATTTGTTTTCTTGAAAGAAACCTTTGTAGGGTTAACGTGGATCGTAATGCTGGTATTATATCGGATTGTTTTGTTTGTTTGTACGATTACCCCTGTCGTATTTCGGAGACAATGTTCGGTTAGCACTTCAGTTTGGATGTTTTAGGGTCCCGTACGTCTGAATAACTCTGACTGTCCGTCTGTCCGCCCTTCATAGTCAATTTTCTCCGAAACTACTTGACCGATTTAGTTGTTTGGTAAACATAATATCAATTCCTATAGCCCAAAGTTGAATAAATGTTAAAAATAAACGAGAATAATTAAACTTTTCTGAAATAACTACGTTCTTAATTCGGTGTCACATGTATAACTTTAATCAGCAGGTACTGTAAAATGTTAGCTCCTTGCTCGAACTCAATATCCCATTAAAAAAGGAGGTAAAACTCCAAACGAGTGCCTACAAAAATATAAAAGGATCTGAAAAAATGTGAAAAGTTAATAATAACAAACATGCAAACATTGAAAGAGTATATTTTCCATGTTTGCTTAAAGAAGCTCAATACCAGGAGCTTAACACAGATAATCACTTTAAAATTCTGTCCCATTTCATTTGAATTTTTAAAACCTAATTTATGTCAACACAAATTTGTCCCAATGGGCGCGAAAATTTTCGCAATTAAAAGGGTCTGGCCCGGTTTACCCCTCTGGGTCTTTTTAACTTATTCCGAAAACGTCCCTTATTTTGAAGATTTAAATAACTATGGGAGTCTTAATCGCTTTCGTTACAAAGCAGAATAAACATGGACGATCTTGTTGATGCTTTGACAGTGGTGAAAGGGACTGTCTGTAACAGTACTACATTAAAAAGGCCTTGAATCGAGAACCTCCTCCTTCTTTTTAAAGTTTAAGCCCCTTCGTACACGAGGCTACGCAAATCTCTGGTTACTTGCGTCTTTTGCATCCATTGACACATGCTCGTGTACACAAACCTCTATATATTTGCATTGCGATAGTCGCTTGGATACCAAAGTCGTAATTAAGGTATCGGAGACTTGCGTGTATTGTGTACGAAGTGTAGAATCCGGATCATCCACCTGTCTTGTTATCCGCTTTGATTTAACAGGCTGGTACTAAGACTGTTTCACGATCGGTATAACAGAATAAGTATATCGGTGTTATTAATGTTCTGTGTCACAAAATATTAACTTCGTATTCTAAAAATGAGAGCTATGTTGGGTTAGTGCTAACATACCCAACTTTGTCGAAGATTTACGTGCTCCACTTTGTGCTATATATTTTATAACCACTGCTGTCAAAATAGTGAACATAATCGAACGTCTACACTGAGGATCTAGTAGAAACATTTTACAAGCAGCACCCTTAGCAGTAAGTAAACTGGAACTTTGATAATTTCAAATTGACAATTTTTGATAAACAAATTAGTTACTCCTTCGCACAACAGAGGCTCTGTTCCATTTTTCCACACAAGAAATGCTGTAAATACTGTAAAGTAAAAGAGTGAAAATTCGTGCCAAGGGTACAGGCAGTGAACGAAGAAAACATAGAAGCATTCCTAGAGCCCGATAATGACCCAACGCAGATCGTGCCTCGGTAGGCTGGGCTTATCAATCGTGCCTCGGAGGAGTTTAGTTCGGCTGTGACGGCACATGTCGTTGTTCGTATTTTTACTTAGTTTAAAACTATAAATTTATGCCTTCTTGCGCAGTGAAATGGTGTATAAATCGATCTCATCTACATAATAAAAATGCTGGAATTAGTTATCACCTGTAAGTAGCCTTTAGACTACTACATTATTTTTATATTAATTATGAACACGGATCATTTTTTTTCTATGGGGATGGTGTTATGCCCGATGGAATAAGTAAATTAATGTTGAATGTTTGAAGTAAAATATGTTCGCGTTTTCTTTTTAAAATAAATTACAACACTCTGCTCCTTTGACAGATTTCCACAAGGTCCAAATCTCAAAAAACAATGGACGAGATCAGTTCGCTTGGAGAAACAGGAAAGGTCGACTAATCCCCAAGCAAAACAACAATAATTTGTTCAGCCCATTTTCAAGATGGCGATTTTTATATTACGAAAAAAGGATACCAAAAGCTCAAAACAAACGCTATTCCAATTTGTACGGTGAGTATAATAATTTGATGTTTAAAATATGCGAAGTATTTGGTATAGCTTGATTTATAATTTATTTTACTTAGTTTTAATAAGTTCCGGTTTTAATTTCAGATGGTATTGTGTAGTTCCACACTCAAAAAATTAAATCATAAGGAGAGACAACACTAACAATGAATGTGCTTACTTTAACCCCGTTAGAAAAACTGCATACAAACAAAGAAAATGTATATACATAGTCTTATGAGCCATTTTATGTAAATATTAACGTAAACATTTTGTTGTTATGTATCTACATCAAATGCAAAAGAAACAAAAAAACATAATAAAAAATATTCAAATCTTTCATTGCTACTTTCTATATAACTCGTCCACTTTGACAATTCTTGCAGCCCGTCAAATTAATGTCATTTGTACATTTCTAGCGCCAATGATGTCATTGTTACTATGCGTTGCTTAGCCAATTAGAGACGAGCGTTGACAACCTACCCAATCATAACTTCGCTATGATAATAGAGAACAAACTAGCTGTTCAAAGAAAACAAACGTCGTGGGCCGTCTATCAAACAGATTTTGTTTGAAGTTACTCTTCCATGTTTTCTTCGTTCACTGGGTACAGGTTATCCGAAAAATAACTTGAAACAAAACAAAAACACACGCAATCATTGTTTCCACACTGAAAATTCACGCTTCATAAGAACCAAGCCTCCATAATCATCCATGAAGGACAAACATTACCAATTCACTCCCAAACACTATTGTGGAAACGAAAAAAAAAACGATTCCTTCGTTCCGCTTCACTTGTCATGCTTCGCAAAAAAGTAAAACATTGCCTCTTGGATCCAACGAACTGGCAAAGTCAATACACTCGAGACGACGGCAAAGCTGGGCTAACGAGCCCATCACTCGGGAATCATGGCAAATATTATTTCAAGACGGTACGAGTAACGTAGATTGAAAAACTTGAGTGTATTTAAGTATTTCCGTCTTTTGTTTCTGTGTTTCGGTTATTAATAGCCCTTTATGTTTCGGGGTCACGGTAATTTACACGCGATAGCATTAATAAATTTTTATATTTTCAATCATACACAATAAATAGTCATGGTCCCAGTATAGACCCTTGTTGAACTCCAAGTTTTACATGAAATTAGGAGAAATCATGATGTTAGTTGGTAGAATAAAAACACAATATCAAAACACATTAAAGGGGAAATGTATGACTTAAGTTTGAAGAGCAATGAAATAAAATTATTGTTTTCAGTAGTTAAATCATTTTTTTGCCTTGTCTTGGCCAGTACAGTTTATTACATAACGTGATTAGTACCTACCTAACGATCGCGGGACTGACGATTACCGTGAGACTGAAACGTGAAGTACTATTGAAGGACACCGTGGACTTAAGTCTGAGTCTAGTCCGAGTTGATAGTCTCACGATGTTTTCCTTCACTGTTTTGAGAGCAGTGACTGGCTTCGAACCCACGACCTTTAACATAAGTCACTGGGTAACCACTGCTTTCTATTAGATTTAATTGCTTTTTTACAATGACTTTACAATGGAATACTAGTGATTTCTAAACATTAAAAAAGTACATGAGTCTACTGCTCATACAGAAGAATAAACTTTGAGATTTTACGCAGACCTCGATAGGATTATTTGCATCGCATATCTTTTAAAGATTGCATTTGCAGCTGTCAGTTTGGTTGATTTCAACATCAAAGATATTAAAAGATAGAATATTTATTTAAACTTCAGTCGTAGGTAAGTATATCACACACTCATCTATTCTACTTATAACTTCGTATTCCTTAGAGAGGAGACTTCAAAGCCCCAAATTATTATACAGATCAACAGATAAGGTCTAACATCCAACATCTGCTTTTAATAATAACTTTAATAATATGATTCTAATACATTTCTAAACCCAATCCTAGGCCGTCTAGACGTATTTTGTTTGAAGTTCACTATGAAAATAATAATTATTAAATAAAAATAATATAAGTTTTAGGGTTTGAAAGCAAGTAAACTATTTGCCAATCGAGAGTTTTAAATAATATGTGTGTTTGTGTGTGTGGGTGATAAAAGGGAGGGCTCGTGGCGAAATAATTACAGCCGCATAGGCCGATCTTCCGGGTTAAGCCGCGCTTGCCGAGGTTGGTCTGTTGATGGGTGACCATCTGTCATAGCGACTTTCCTCCGTGCCTCGGAAAGCTCGTAAAGCCGTTGGTCCCGGCTGTCATTTGTAGATCTTGACAGTCATTACTCTTAGTCAGAAGCTCTAAAATCTGACAACCAGTCTTACCATGGAGTATCGTATTATCCAGTTACTGGGTTGTGGAGGTCCGACAGGCAGTCGCTCCATGCAAAATACTGATATTCAGCTGCATCTGGTACTACTGGAAGCCGACCCTAATATAGTTGGGAAAAGGCTAGGCAGATGATGATGTGTGTGTGAGTGATTTTTTACCAAAATCAGCGGGTTCGATTCCTGCAGGATTATTGACTAAGGTTTCCATCTCTAAAATTAGGAAACCAGGATTACAGGATTATAGAAACGCGTGAAAACCCTGGATTTCAGATTCCAGCACAACATATGTTGGACCTCCCCTCCCCCCCCCCCCCCCCCCCCCCCGGACGCTCCCCGAATGACCTCTATACTAGGACAAAACCGAGAAACCGGGATGGATGGAAACCCTAGCTGAACCGCCTGTGTCGCTAATTTTAAAGCGAGCAGGACTTGAAGCTACGACTCACTTATAAAAAAAAAACCTTAACTACATAAAAATAATGCATTATAATAATATTATTATCATTTGCCTTGAGCATGCTAAGCAAATGTTGAGAATCAGATCTCAGAAGTACTTACCAACTTTTATTAAATGATAACTAATCAATTAGCGGCCCATCCACTAACGTTCATTCCTTCTAACTTGTCCCGTTGTGCATAATGGACAGAAAAGCGACAGGATAAAAAAATTTTACCCTGACTTTATCACAGCACGCATTGAAAAATAATTTTACTCAAAAATGCATGTAATGTGGTCATTATTTTGACAACCTTGTTTGAACAAAGTCGACTTTGCGGGTCTGTTTCAAGGAGCGGCCAGCAATGTTTTTGCTGGCCGCTCTAACAGGTCGGCAAAACATTGCCGGCCGCTATTCTGACGTTTCAACGTTTTAAAAAAACAAATGCAAAAAGATTTTATTTAAAACACAGCTTTTTGTATTTAAAGAGGTAGGCACAAAAAGATTGCATTCCATATTAAAAAAAAAAATCAAAGAAGGAACAAAAGCGCGGTTCAGCGAATTTTTTATTTTTATTTAGTGACTTTTTTGCTTCATGTAAATGAAGTAATAAATGAAATGCAGTCAAACATCGCATTAAAATTATCGCAAACTAATTAATAAGTAATATGAGACCGGGAAAGTCGGTGTTGAATTTTAGTAACTGTATTTTTCATAATTGTTATTTTAATTAAATTTCTAGTTAATTAATATATATTTTATTTAAATCACTTGCTGGTTTTATGTAGGTTAGGTACTTGCATTTTTGAGTAAAGCACTATACAAGCCTTGGCCCACTATGTCTGCTTCGCTGGTCACGCTATGATTGCCTCCAGCTAGCTTAGCTACGCTCTAGGCCTTCCAGCTTGGCCATCATGCAGCTCTTGCTGTCCTCGCTGTAAAGGCCTCGGCCTACGGCCTCGGCCTTTATCTCAGCTCGTCCATCAAGTGGTGCATGCTGACCGCGCTGTGTCGGCCTGGAGCTGCGCTAGGCTGCGCTGTCGGCTATCATCAGTGCGACCAGCAAAGTAGCCATTATAGGCCGCGGCAGTAATGTACTATTTCCGTGAACAAACACACGTTTATGTACATCGTCCTTCGTCGTACATTGTTCCGTCGGGGTTTTCGCTCTTGCAAATCCACTGGCGTTCATTCCGTAAAGATTGTAGTTTCTGGCAGGAATGAACGTTAGTGGATGGGCCGCTATTATTTTATTAATAATATCCTTTTCCTAAAAACTAAGCAACCCTTGTGTTCAGAATATTTTATTCTTACCACTGCTCTATTTAGAAAACTTTCCGAATTCGGGACACCAAAAACTCATCCCGTATTTAATCGAACCACAAATATTTACCGACATCACTCCATCATGTCACCCAAACCTGAAGTTTCCAAGTCAACCAAAGTTATTTATTTTTCACGAAATCTGCGGTTGACACTAAAAGGCGCTGAACAACAGAGCCATGATTGGAAACTTCGTACAATCTAATTGAATTCCTGAAGAGTAAGGAAGGAGGATGATTTAAAATATTTTTTTCTTACAAATTCTAAATTTTGTTCGAAGAGACATCAAAGGAGTTTTACATTGATGGGGTCGTTAGATGAATTTTTGTGCGGAAGATACTTTGGAAAATGTCTATTTCAGGGTGGTTTGTGATTGTGAAATTTTATAGGAGTACAGCCAATAAGTATAATCAGTCTATAGTGTTTCCACTGCTGGGACTCAGGGCTCCTTTCTATGTCAGGAAGTGGGCTGTAATTCATCAGGCAGTGTAGACTGGTTTTAAGTCTTCCATTTTTGGACATACCGATTTCCCTATTATGTTTTCTTTTGCTATTTTGAGAACAGTAGTAATGAAGTAAAATACATAAAGTAAGGTGTCCATCTGGGTCGAAACCACGATGCAAAACTTGTACGTCGGGACTTATCACTGTCATAATTTTCACGAAATATACAAGGAAGAAGAAAAATACGAATAGAGAAATCATTTAATTTGAATTATTTTCAAGAAATCTATTCCTACTTACATATGGAAAAATCCATGATAAGTAGACAGATTACTTTTCTACCTACATCATATTTATCTAGTTATGATTTTAGCCAAAAAGCAGGGTAAACGGAACTGAGACTGAATTTTCTTAACAGGACACAGGCAACTTAGATATAAAATTCGTGATGCTACGATCATCCTTGACAAAGGTAGCTCCTTTTTCTACTTTCCAAAGAAAACTGACTCAAGTTTATAAATAAAACTAAAATAAATATCATCGAATGAAAAGAAAACGCAAAACTTGGCTAGTTCATCACCCACAAAGAACAACTCGTTTAAAATTTCAACTCTTTCAAGTTTCACGGACTGAACAAGTAATTCACTTTATTTTCCTGTATTCTTGTGAAGAAATGGGAATTTTGAAAATATACAATACTAGCTTTCGCCACTGACTTCATCCTCGTGGAAGTCGAAAATTATTTATTATTCAATGTGTTATGACTGTTCTAATGTGATTTAGTTACAAAAAAAACTCATCCCAATTTTCTATTTAAAATATTACAATTTATTAAGGTAGGTATTATATTGATCGACGTTATAAAAACTTAGCATTTGATTATTCCATAACGGTTCTATTTTAATTCAACGCAGTATTTTATCCGATTTGTAGCTATTTTTCCAATATTACTATGATATACCAACCCGTACTAGACCCGCGTGGTAGTAGTACGGCCCACGCCCTGTCACAGAGAGCAGGCCTGTGTCCCTGTGTGAAACATTATAGGCTGATAATGATGATACCGTGATTACATTTTATAATGTTATAGAAACTCACCAAATAGTTCCATTAGATTTTATGAATAAGTTTCAGTGATCTGTATTTTATTAGCGATTACTCTGTAAATCACGATTGGCGAAATGCGTGGCCGTGTGACTGTTGTGGAGAGTACTGTGGGCTCGATTCCCACAATTTATCATGAATAATGTCGACGCTGGAAAGCGATTTTGGGTAAACCAAGATACAGCAATATTGATAATTCAAATTGAAATACCTATTGCTGTAACTCGCAAAAACTCATGTTATACCAACTATAGAATTTCCTCTAGTGTTATCTAATAAATTTCATTACAAGATACCTATATGTGTTTCAAAAATTACCTCTCGATTTCAGCTAGTTTACAAGTCATGAATTTTTTAAATAGTTTTTTGGGTCTGGTGTAAAGTTCCACTTTTCGAGATACTACAAAATTCCTTTCTTGCGTCTTTATATTTGTATGATCTAAAAGCACTAGTTTCGGGTGTTTGTGTATTTGAGTATCTTTGTTTGTAAACGCACCTACAACAACAGTTTAAAAAAATGTACACTGGTCTTGATAATTCTTATTTAAGGACAAAATAGATGGATACTTAAAAGCTAAAGCCGATTAAACATAAAACACAACTACACAATAACCAACATTTATTTATCTTTGTTTTTCGGGACACGGCGGTTTTCCTTATATGTCATAAGCAATCATCTGAGGAGGGTCTCGGGAGTACGTGAGAGGACTTACTCTAACGTTACCGCCGTACTTGCCTCTAAAGCCGGGAGGTATACGTGGAATCACTTCACTGAAGACGGTACACTGACAGATAACAAAGAGGTTCAAACCATTGAAATACCTAAGTAAAACAGTTGAAACTGTATTGGGGTATTTTAGTTTTGGTTTCATTTAAAAAGGAAATGTCAATATAGGCTTTGACTTTATCAAAACTTTTCGTCTTTTTTTAGCGTGGTAAAATCATCAAATGAGTCCTCCCACACCGGGCAGGGCGGGAGGTACTGTCAGATTTGTACTGACTAAAATTCACGGTAGCCCACAATAGCCCTTTATGTTCCGGGGTCACGGTAAGGAAATAAGTCTCGCGACCAATAAGTTTACGTCTTACCATAAGAAAGATAAACATTGATGAAATGATGATGATTTCATGAACGCTTGTCTAAAAAGCGTGTAAATGCAAAATGACCATTTGATCAACGTGAAATGGCGTTAGAATAGTTTTTAAAATAAAGATATTAAGCTTAGGTAGGATATTAAGGTAGGATATTAAATTTTGTTCTCGTTCATTTCTAAGAACTCGTCAATGGGAATAAAAATGGGTCCCGACGGGAATAACTAACAAATGGGATCAAAAACTTCGATTCAACGGGAATAATTCTTCAAAATGGGCTATAACTTCCTGCCAAATAAGTGCCTAAGTAAAAAGTTAAATTAATTGATTATTTATTTTACAGACGCGTAAATATTAACGACTAGCTTTTGCCTCCGACTTCGCTCTTGTTTATAAAATATTGCATTTTGACAATAAAAATTCGGGTTGGTCATGATGCCATCTATATTATCATTAAAATTTGTTGTTCTGCTCGGAAGCAGAATTCGATTTTAGGATGGAGTGTAAGTCATCCTTGCGATGTTTAGGCGTGTAAAGGTAAAAAACAAACTTACTTTTAGATAAAATTCCACAACTATTACACAACACCATCTAGTCCCAAGCTAAGCAGAGCTTTGTGTTATGGGTACTAAACAACTGATAAACATACTTATACACCGTGACTTTTTAGTCGTCTTACAAAAGAGGTCCACCTTATGTATCCGACCTAAAATACCTCTTGGCATGTTTTTTTTTTAAATCGTTAATAATATTTTTTTTATTTTTAATAAATAGGTTACATTAGAAATATGAAACACCCTGTTAAAATGTTTACGTATCAAGCTGTAGAGTATACCTACACAGCACCGTAGTCGGGCAGATCATTCCATCTCCATTTTCTATGAGACAAAGGGTGTTTCTAACTACGCCTTGCGTCATAATAACGAATATTATTAATTTTTTCAAATCCCTTAAATACCTATTTTTTTATTATGAACGTGTTCTAGTCATTGGATACATGAACTGGGCTGCTTTTGTAAGACGACTAAAAAGTCACGGTGTATATTTCTAAATACATACTCTACTATAGATAAATTACACCTAGACACAGAACAAATGATCGTGTTCATCACACAAACATTTGTCCTGTGTGGGAATTTAACCCACGGGCTCCAGCATATCAGTCAGGGTCTCTAACCACTAGACCAACTGGCCAATCAAAACTTTCTTTCACATTTGTAACGTTAGTTAGGATTAAGATTAGGAAGTGCACTGAATTAAAGCATATCTTAAATATATTTAAAACGTTATTGTACAAAGCCAAAGTAGGAACAGAAACCTTAAGTTCATAAATAACCATTAATTTGTAGATCTTATCGTGTCCTGTGGACTACATTTTGGGTAAAAGATTATAAAGTAATTTGAAAAGGTTTTACTTAATTTTACAACAGATTAGATTGTGTTCCAGAAGGATACATATTTTTTGATCTGTGAAATATTGCTTGGAATTAATTACATGAGTGAACTCGTTTACGTTCATTTAAACAGACAATTGCTGGAAAACCAGGGTTTGATTTATCAATGTGAAGATTGGCGCAATCAAAGCCACCGAAGAGAGAAATACAAGTTTTGTTCATAAATGTATACTATGTATAGTTATAATATATCACTGAAAAAACTTAACAAACGCGGGACTAACGAATTACCGTTACCCCGGAACGCAAACGAGAAGGACACCGCGAATTTTAGTCAGTACTAGTCTGATAGTCCCTCCCGCCTTGCCCGGGTGGAAGGACTCACTGTAGCTCAGTCGGCTGGACCAAATCGCATTTGACCGGTTTTTCGCAAATAAAAAAATATTCCATAGCTTAACAAATATATTATTGCCTACATATGTTATTCCTGTTTCTGATTCCGGCATTAAGTATCTAAACATCAATCATTTATTTCATAAGCATCCGAAAACAATAAACAAAAGGGTAGCCTCGTATTGAATTAATATTTACTATCCAAACAACATCAAATTACCAACATAAGTTTCTACAAACATACGAAATTGTTATGCAACACGCAACGCAACATGTTACGCAAAATGTTTGTATTATAATAGGCGGTAGACGTCGGCAACGTTAATACTTCGACCTTAGCCGGGAGCACGTATGTTTGCAGATATACTTTACAAGTTTAGACCTAACGGAGATATGGTAGCAGATTATGTACGAAATGGGTTCTCGGAATTCGGGATTTGGAGAATAAAATGTGTCTTTGTGTGTTTTCGTTTGAGATTATGAGAGGTATTTTTCCTTGTTTTGTTGTTGCCTGGTTTTTGGATAGTTTTTTGGTTTCTTTGACTCTTTTTTTTATAATATGGGTTTGCTCTTGGCCTTAGTCTAGATCAGGGGTGACAAAGCTAAGGCTGATGATCTAGCAAGCTTACTCAAAAGAAGCCTGTTCACTCTAACTTTGAAGAGATTAGGATTGTATGCGTTCGAAACAGACACAGGCAGAGAGGTTCCATTCCTTCGTTGTTCGTAGTATAAAAGACATTTTGGAGACGCTTAGTGCGAATTGGTGGAATAGCAATAAGGTAAGGATGGTGATCTGCAGTGCGTCTAGATGTGCGATGATAAAAGGGAGCTGGCGGGATGAGGTCGTGGAGTTCTTGGGCACTCTCTCCGAAGTACAATCTGTAGAAGACCGGCAGGCAGGTCACCTTGCGGTCATGAGTGAACCTATGGAGCTTGGTATTCACCAATTTTACGTCATCAATGACCCTCTTAGTTCTGCGTCTCACTGAATCAAGACCACTCTTTTTGAGGAGGATGGCAAAACAATAGTGTCGTGGGGAATATAAAGAGCTTCACAGTTGGGGTTCTGTTTTTTTTTGTCTAGCTTCATGCAATGCAAGCGTTATTATTGTTATTATAAGCCTGTATCGTCCCACTACAGGGCAAAAGCGTCAGTTTACTCCAAAAAAATCCCTTAGGATCGCAATACCGGGATAAAAATGGTACCTTTTGTGTAAATCCAGTTATAAACTATCTGTGTACCAATTTCATCCAAATGAGTTAAGTTTTTACGTAAAATAGTAACAAACATCCATACTTTAATCATCACGAACTTTCAAATTTATAACAGAAGTAAGATTAGTCAGAAACACGTGGTCAAATTTTTTGCACAGTCCCTTACGAGAGCAAGCACCCGCACTGGGCCTGCGTGGTGGATTAAGGCCCACTCCCTCTCACAGAGAGGAGCCCTGTGTCCCAGAAGTGAGAACATAATATGTTGATGATAATGGTGATGAATGAGAGCAAGAATAAGTGTATTTTTCCTTTCACAACTAATAATAAACCTATCAAACTAAACTAATTATTATCATCTCATGCTATAGGGACACACCGTGTCAACTTCAGTCGACCACAACATCTCTAATTGGGTAAGATAGGCGTAGCCACAAGCCGGGATTAATTACATCGAACAAAAGAAAGTACATTCACAAAACAAAAGACAACAGCCACGTTACTCATCTTATTACCAGAATCAAATAAAGAAAGACATTCTAATCACATAACCAAGTAACTGGCCTAATGTCTTAACGAACTAAAATTGAGTTAATTTAATAAACCTTATCCCCTGAAAAGAGGGAATTCGTGTCACATTTGTACCTTGGGGGCCTAAATAATGCCCCCGGGGACTTAGCGTACTTCCTATATTTCATCTCGCTTATAATTGCGATCGTTTAGATCGCTGTAATTGGTAGCTTGGGGGCCCAAACGATTCCTAGTAGCAGAAACATTGTTATCAATTATGTGTTATGTAGAACATGTTTTGAATCAATTATTTTGTTGTTTTGGTTAAGGAAGTTTGTTGAGTTTATGGGAACTAGCTGTGTCTTCAAATGTTGATATGTAAATATTTGATTATTAACGGTATTAACGGTAGTATTTTGTTTGGACAACAACTTGCAAAACGAATTTTGTTTTGAAGGTTGTTGTCGAATCAAAATACTACCGTTTTGTTGTTAAAAGCAATAAACAGAAGTTGACCTCATTAGAATTAAAATAACAAATAAATGAATCCACCCATTACAATTCAAAGTTACAAAAAGTTTAAGACAATGGTGTATATGTCGTAGGATAATTTGATACTTCGAATCTTCGCGGAAATCCTAGGGGTTTTGCGAAAACGCGGATAATTAGACATAGGCGAAAAATTATCAAATCTTACTGGACAAAGTCAGGATTTTTGCGAAAATACTCGTTATTACAGTAAGATTTGATATGCTCAACACTGATTGGCTACAATTTTGCTGGCTGACTTCTAATTGGTTCCTAGTTTGCCGATGATTAACGTTAAAATTAAGACGTCAACCAATCAGAGACGATCTCTTATTGATCGCGCTGACCGACCAATCAGCGTTCTTATTTCATAACAGCCAGCGTTTTGTAAGTTTGTTGAGTTTATGGGAAGTAGCTGTGTCGTTTCGCAATATTGCTATAATAACGAGTATTTTCTCAAAAATCCTGACTTTGTCCAGTAAGATTTGATAATTTTTCGCCTATGTCTAATTATCCGCGTTTTCGCAAAACCTCTAGGATTTCCGCGAAGATTCGAAGTATCAAATTATCCTACGACATATATAAACGCCAATTTTGGTTAACGGAACGGGCCAATATTATTAATAATCTTTCTATAAGACTAATATTTTTTTGGCTAAAATAGCCTATTTGGACAAACCGAAACCAAGACTCATTGTATATGATTCCCTAGATCATGGTCATGTTCTCTATCACTAACTTTCTTCTTCTTTTTTCACAGAACTACCTCCAGAAAAGCCAACGATAAAGGCGGAGAAGGGATGGTACGCATCAGGAGACTCCCTCAGAGCACAGTGTTCATCGCCACCGGCTGACCCTCCAGCCAACCTGACGTGGCTGCTCAATGGAAGAGACGTAAGTAGACGTAATATTATACTCACTACTTAAAAACCTTCGCAATGGGAGGTTTCACGCAAAGGTCGGCGCGCCAGATTGCGCTACCAGCGCGTGATGTCTCCGCACCTTTAATTGCGCGGGTTACATGCGCCGTGTTCTAGCACCCTTAGTGAAATAATTTCAGATCAGATTTTCCAGGCAATACCGCCAGCTAAACTAGTTTAAAGAAGATTATCTTAATCCTACTCCCTATCGTAATTAATACACGGCGCTGATATCGTCTAAATACTTTTACTTCCCTTCTAAACGTACAAAGCTACGACATAGCATAAGCAATGACGTCATTGCTACGCCAGCTACACCACCGCTACGCTGTCGTAGCAATATTGATGTGCTACGAGCTACGTTTGGTCATTGTTTTCAACTTAGTATTTCAGCGGTATTTGTAAAGGCTTTCCTTTACAAATACCGCTGTTTTTTGTGAATAGTAAATACTTTTATTACTGACGTATACAAAAGTATGTATTTATTCACTTATGTACGTTAAGACTGCCTATAGTGTTCTCGGAGAACTTAGGATTATATCAATATCACATTGCACTACCACTACCTATACTTTGGTATTGTTTGATTTTCGACGTTTCAGGTATTACTATTACTTCTCAGAATCTATACAGAAATGATAAACTATGAATTCATAACCAAGATATTCGTAACAGCAATAAACGTTTCAACAAACTGTTTTTAATTAATTTTATTACGATCGTATAGTTTAGTTTTTGACGATAAAGTAATGTTGCCAGAAATGCATTGTACAGACGCCAGCACGTCAACCTACCCGAATCTGTCTGTTTTACCACTCAAACATTAACCTTCTAGTCTTGTGATAAGGTTGAAATTCTATTAAAGAAATCTGACAGATTGTGGTAGCTTGATGTGCTGGCGTCTGTACATTAAAAAAAAAAAGTGTTCTGCAAAAATCGTATTGAAAATCAACATGGCGGGTTTAGTTCTCACAAAGGCATTGTGGCAAAAGAAGAACGCATCAGAATAAAATATTCATAAAGTGACACAAAAAAAGTTTGAATTTTGTTTATTATTTGTACCATTTGTCAACATCTCCTAAAACCATATTTTAGTCTTGTAATATAAAGAAGAAAAATATACTTATTATACCAGGAGACCAACAACGTAAAGAAGATTCGTTCCTAAATCTCGCCATACCTCAAGTCCTCCAATAAACGTCACCGTGATGACGTCATAACACCAGCTCGTTAGCGCGGCCATCAGCGTGCATCCTTCGCGACGTCGAGTTAATTAATGAGCAATGAATCACCGACGTTGGCATCGATCGTGTTGTGTGTAACCGCTGCTTTACTTATGAGCGCCTGGTAACTGCCACTCAGTTGAGGCTTTAAACTAACTCGTATTCACATGAGCTAAATAGATATCGTGCCTATCAAATAACATTACCGGCCTATTTACCAGCCACTGCTGGGCAAAGGCATCTTCTTGTGCAGAGAAGGCAGAAGAATTAATAACCACGCTTGCCCAAGAACGCGCATTGAACACTTGTCTAAAAAGTGTAACTCTAAAACGGTTCATAAATTAACGAAAAAAATGCCGTTTCTAGCCAATATTCATGCCTAATAATACATCTAGAAAACTTGACATAAATACAACATACCAACATTAATGAAATCAATTTGTGCTGTTTCGCCACCGACGCGACGTCACAATTCGTCGTTGTTACGTCACAGCGGTTGATAAATGACTCCAAACAACTAGTTCGCTTGTTTTATCTCATGCTAGTGTTTCAATGTTTATTTTTATATATATAATGTGGAATATTTTGCTTTATTTCGTTCCTACTCTATATATTTTTGTGTTCCAAGAATTGTTTTGCAGGAATATTACCGAATAATGGGTACTTTAGCACACACTTCCAGGAACAAAATAATTATCAGTGAACCTGTTTATTGAAATACACGATAACTGTTCGTGCTTTATACTTTTGGGACTACTATCTTGGAGAAACATGATTTTGCTCCCAAATAAACGCTCTCAATACAAGACTGCACAGCGACTCCCTTGACCCCTTTCTTTCCAATTGGTTTCAAAGTCTACAAGTTTTTCACATGAAAACGTTCTTACTTTTATCGTCATTATTGATGTGGTCAAATACTGTCTCTAAGGCCTCTTGTACACGTCACGGTTTTCGGCCGTGAAAATCTACACTTAATTCGCCGTGTGTAGGCACGGTCGTCCCTCCCATTGTGTTCCATATAACACTGACGACGGTGCGTAAAATAATAAAAAGTTTTGATTATGTTCAAACCCGTTATCTACAAAACAAAAGCCAATCGATCGTCTACCGCACCAAAGAATCCGTCTTATCTTTCTCAAGTGTAAAGTAATTCATTTCCTTTGGCTTAGTAGGTAATTATTCTGTAAACCTATAAGCCAGATTAAAATAAAACGTTCTCTTCTAAAAATAGAATTGTTAAGGGCATTTCTACGAAGAGGGCATTTTTTTTGTCCTTTTAAAAAAAAACATGGTTAGAAGTTACATACACATTCCAAAATTTTTAAGCGTACGTCCTAATCTATATTCTAACTGGAGAGCATAACATAAATTCCGTACAACATCTTAATTTTCCTAAAAAAAAATCTGATGCGAAAAAACGGGTGTAATTTCACTGATTTTGACCTGTCCCTTTTCCGAAATCGTGTGTAAAATATTTTATATTTTTTAATGGAGCTGAATTTCAAGCAAACTTTTGATATTCTTGGGTATATGGATAGCTAACCAAGAGACATTGACAATAAATAAACCTGTAATTGCTTATTTTGTTATGTTTGTGGATGCGTAAAGATTTGTCCCAGTCTTATGAGTAATTTCCGTGTCATACAAAAAACACATGATTACGATACTAAATACCCACGAACTGGACATCACCATCCGATTCTTGTAAACTGCCAGGTGCTCCCGAGCAGGACATGTGAGTGCATCTGTGGTGTGCTGCTGTTTTTTTCGATTTTCGAAGGTGAGAACCTGTTTCCGTGTCTTTAGTTCGGGGTCTTTTCTCAATACCGTGTCAAAGATATCTTCTGAATGTTTTATTTTAAACATGTTTTGTTTCCCTAGACTGAAGTTTAACTACACACCAGCATGGTTGTTTCATTTAATTTGTTTGAAGTCGTAACAGTAATAAGTTATTTTGATTAGTACGATATTTTTTCAATTCCGTGGCCCTCAATTTTGTGTCCTGGTGTCCACGGAATTGAGAACGATGGTTTACCCATGTAACTAATCTCGGTTTATATGAGGTTTAAAGTCACTTGCTTCACAATTTGTCATGGTAAAGTAGTTTACGCCATATATTATGTGTCTTTAATGTTGTATAAAAGGTTTAAAGTATCTAGAGTTGACGTTGCAATTGCAAGATCTGATTTTAGCTAATACTACCGCGACTAGCTACTCGAGCCTCGGAATATCGTATAATGATAGCCTATATTTTATTCTGATGTATAAACTATATTGCTGTAAAGTTTCATTAAAATACATTCAGTAATTTTTGAGTAAAAAATTGACCTGACTA
The DNA here is from genome assembly GCA_036375495.1 of Agrotis segetum. Taxonomy (NCBI): domain Eukaryota; kingdom Metazoa; phylum Arthropoda; class Insecta; order Lepidoptera; family Noctuidae; genus Agrotis; species Agrotis segetum. Next base: position 929,894 of record JAQSVV010000586.1, on the reverse strand, counting down.
ATATACACCCGAAAACTTCGATTATGTCTATTACTTTCTGCGATTTGATATGAAACTGACTTGACGTATTTACTTCATGTCCCTTGTTTGTAATTTAAAGGATTAACGAAAATGCTTATTAGAATACATTTTACAATATAAGTTTAATGAAAATGCTCATTTAAATGATTTGAATAAAAGTTAGTTAACTAAGCATGATAACTCAAGGAATCTCTCTCAAGGCAGACTCAATATAAATTTACATAACTAAAATACCAACAACTGCTAAAGTATGTTCTTAAATGTTGTTTTTAAATTGAATTTGTCTTTCCCGGTTACGTAGAATATGTGTAATTCTAAATTCTGTGGTCACATTTCTCAATTCCATGGCACTCAAAACTTATTTCATAAAGTACTGGAGCAATTTTTGGCAAATTAGCACCATTTTGTTTAAAAAAATATGCATTTTATTTTGGTGATATACAATTAGTCATAATATGAAAAAAAAAATTGCCCACGGAATTGAGCAAAAATCACCGTGTCCGTAGAAATGCCCTTAAGAAGTAATTATCGGGATAAGATTTTGTCTGGTAAAATGAGTTTGTAATTGAATGTCACTCAATATGATTTATGTTTGAGATTTGATGCATTCATTCATTTCGTATCAAGATTATTCCATCTCAAATTCGATAATAGGATTAAGCCTTCAATTTCACATCATTTCATCTTTATTATTGAACGGAAACATTTTTGTTTGATAATAATAAATGGCTCCTGATTTTATACGGGATGTTTGTTATTAGAGTAGTCTGGTATAAAACACTGACCTCGTACACTTTTTTCTGTTTGTTTGATATGAAATAGTGTTCGAAAAAAGGTACAATTAACTAGTAGAAACATTTTATTATAATAATACAGAGTACACCTCTGCTTTACAAGCATAATTTGTTGATATATTTCACCATTATGCAATTGTAGAGTGCTCAACGGCATTTTCTTTTAAATAAAGACTTCCTACACTGTTTGGATTCCATTTCGACTGTAAATTGAGGATTGACAGTGTAATTAGTCTACGCCAATACTTCGACAAGTATTAGTGTTCGTGTTAAAAGGTTATATTTCCATCAATACGTTCAGAAAAAAAAAACGCGTGTTGGCATGTTTCAACAAAACACTTCACATGTTTTCCTTTTATTTAAACGGTTATCAAATCAAATCCGATCATGTATGTAGAGAGGCTTTTTCAGTGTTCTCTCACAATATGTCGGAGTTTGAACAAATTGAATCGAATGTGAACAAAATATTGAGTGCTACCATTCTTTAACGTAGTGGGAATGCAGTACTCAAATATTGATGGATCTGAGTTTATGTTATCGGTGAGATTAAACGTGCAGTTTTAAATTTTCCGATTGAATAGATAGACTGACTTTTAAATGTTTTTGTACGGAATTTTAGTAACGATATGTTTTGTAACGTGCTTTAAACGTTTAATGCAGTTAATGTTAGCATTAATTTTGACATTTTTACGGCACTTGACTTTTACGATACTGCCAGATCCATGTCAACTACTTAGAACTTCCGGGTTTTTTTTTTCGTTTTGTTTTTAATAAATAAAAACAAGAATAAACGGAATAATTATAATAAAAGCGCCGTCTTAAAATGATTCTTTGTAACATTTTACGTCTTGTATTCTTGAACCAAACAAACCCTGGTTTCGCCTGCAAAATTAAATGAAATTACAACCAAAATCGTTTACACGTGCTACTTACTCTTCACCGCTGTATTAAACGAACACGGCCGCAGGCGAGACTTCGTTTCAAAATGTAGCTCACTTACTTCGTTTTTAGTGTAAACAGAATTTTAAAAGCGTGCATTACTGGGGGCTATATAGCTCGGCTTGTAAGTGAATATCGGCTACGGGTATAGGTAGCTATTACCATTAGCATCAACTATATTGAGTACTTATCTCGCAAAGTTGCCCGTTTCAGAGCAATTTTTAAGCAGATGTAAATTTAAATGAACGTTTTGTGATCAGTTCTAAGAAAAGTTCTTTTTAGAGAATGGATAGTTTTATAGTTCTCAATAGTTTTATGATACTTAGAGGTTACAGATGAGCAATAGATGTTGGCTTAAGCATAAAGGAATAAAAGCAGCCTGTACTCTAAGCACTAAAACACAGGCCTCATATCTGTAAGCCCCTTCGTATACAAGGTGAAGCAAGTCTCCGATACCTTATGATTTTAGTATTCATTCTCTATAGATGTGTATTGCGATAGTCGCCTGGATACCGGAGTCGTACGGTATCGAAGACTTGCGTCGCCTAGTGTTCGAAGGGGCTAAGAAAGAGGGCTGTACGCAGTGTCCGCCACGGACCCAGTTCGGTTGGTAAATGTCACATTTATTTTGTCAAGTCAAATTTTTGGCTCAAGGACATGTCTGTTTCCTCACGATATTTCCTTGCGGTCGCTCTGCCTGTGACATAATCATCGTCATCATTTATCCTCCATAAACAAAAAGAAAAAACGCATTTATCCCAAAGACCATTCTGAAAATTATATTTACCAACAAACAACCATCGCTGAAACCCGTTCAATTAAAAAATGCTGAGAATCGAACGTCAAATATTTTAGTATGGAATTTTAAACGGTCGGTATACAAAGAACTTTTGCTCTGAGCACGAGAAAAACAAGCTTAGGCGACGTCCGAGTTCTCAATAAAGTGATCCGAGTGAACAAATACTACGTCCAATAGTTTGTGCCCTGTCTGCTTGGAACATTCAGGTTTTTTCGGAAATTATTTTCCTAGGAAATTGTTTGATAGCTAGCAGCTTTTGAGTTTTTACTTTATTTTGTTTTTGTTATTCACATACAAAGTTAGCCCACCTTTTCGTGGACAGTTTTGCTCACTCCGCTGTTTTATAAGGCTGGTTTTGTAGTCACGCCGCTAGATATGCCACTGAGCAGCACGTTGTTGTTAAAAGCGCGCGCTTGAATAGCTTTGTACTGTAAAACCGGATTATTAGCAAATCGAAGCTTTATTTCACGCGCTATTTGAGGAACTGTCAAACTTGTACTGAGTAAAATTCACGGTGATCCTTCAATAACCCTTTACGTTCCAGGGTCACGGTAGGCGATCTGTGAATGTAATGTTCACCAACTGCATTCACTCTTTGAATACGAGAAGAAAGTTAAATACTTTGAAAAAGACAGCAGGCCTGTTGATGAAATAGACAGACATTTAAAATAACGACCAGCAAAAAATATGTTTAAGGATGGGTTTTAAACCTTAACAAACGGTTGGTACACTGAGGACATTGTTTATGAACGAGAAAAACAAGCTTAGTTGAAGATCGAGACTTTCCTATAAAGTGATCTGAAGTCGTAGGAATAAATAGTATCTCAAACAAAGAAAGACACGTACTTGTGTTTTGTCAAAGTGGAAAGTAATAGTATTAAAGTGAAGTATTAAAATGGGGCGGTAGACAATGGGATTACCTAAAAAAACAGTTCTCTCTGTCATACATGTATGGATGATTACAACTAACTCCTTGCTGCTACGGCTTACAACACAAAAACTCAATTCTCAAAATGGCAACCTAGTCGCAAAAGGACAAGTTTTCATAATGGCAAATTCTCTAAACGCCTGATACTCAAAATGGTCAATTCTCTGAAAGCCAGAATCGTAAAATGGCAAACGTTCAAAACAGTTTTTTTCTACTTAATCAGAGAATCTAAGATTTTTTGTCCCTGTTTAATTATATAAATTGTGATGCGAAGAATTCTTATTTGAATAAGAATTACAAACACAAATATATGTAGAAAAAAAAAAACATTTTGATCATTTGCCATTTCTAGAATAAGGCTTAGACTAGGTTGCTATTTTGCGAATTGAGCTTTATGCGCCTAAACCTTGGTAGCAAGGACTTATCATCCATACCTGTACGACACCAATTACTGTTTTTTTATACGGATAAAATTATAAAATTAGTCCTCTCACATAGACCGAGACGCTTTTAGACGCTTGCGCCTAAACCGGTGCTACGAGTGTTACTGGCGGTGTAGCTGAAGCCTATATACGAGTACATTTCCTGAAGACTCTAGACTACTCTCTTTGATTTTACCACGCTAAAAAAAAAAAAAAAAAAAAAAAAAAAAAAAAAGACTACTCTCTTTAAAGAAAACAAAAGACTAAAAACACAATACTTCCAGAAGAATACTGCTCCTCTATAATTGGCTGCATTTTTCTTAGCGTGTTGTTTTGTTTCACTAGTTACAGCCGTACCAAGAGTCGAGCAATACTTTTTCAATTGCTTCCTTCTCTTACAAATAATGAGCTAAACCAACAACCATTATTAGTTGATAGCGGAAAAGTATTGTACTTTGAAAGTTTTCAGTTGAAGGAGTTTCAGATAAAATGTTGGAGGAGGTTCTCTGCTGTAAACTTAATATCGATGGCAGCAAAGTAGAAACGGACATCTACATTTTTTCTAAAATGCTTTTTTTGTAAAAACGTGCTTATAATGTATTATTATTATCTACAAGTCTGTGTCAATTTTTTTTCAAAATTCAATATAGTAGAGAATTTTTGACACTTGTCACATTCTAGCACGTACCGGTTATATTTTGTGCGTGTCTCTATCGTCATTCTGGTCCTGGGCATGAGAATAAACGGTTTTTAGGCAGATGTCTTCTTCTATGTCAATGTTTTCCAGCGTATAAAGACATCTACAGTATTTCAGTAAAAACAATGTTGTAGCGATAAATCTGTTACACAATTCATAAAGAAGGTTATTTTAAAGCATCACAGAAAATTTCAGGTTAATCGGTTCATAACTGTCAAAATAATCACTTTTTTCAACTAAATCTGCTCTCCTGTAAAGTTGCGATATTGTAGATGTCCGTTTCTACTTTGCCGCCATGGATATAATGATGAAATTGAAAACCAAAGAAAAGAGATATTGTATATTCACGATAAGCCAACGTTGTGCCACAGCACAGGTTCAAATCCAGCCCAGCAAAATACTTTTATGAACTAGAGGTGTTCTTCCGTATCTGGTTTTTCTAACGGATTGCGATTGGAAAATCCGCTATCAAAATAACCGACACGCCGAATAAATAAAAAAATACTATCAGGAGTCGGTAACTGTTTTTCTTGTTTTGTGTTTGGTGAGTTTTAACATGCATTTTTATTATTATTATAACCGACTCCCAAAAAAAAGAAGTTTATTTTTTGGGAGTCGGTTATACGAGTATTTTGTTGCAAAAACTTTTTTCCGTGCTTATTCACTTTATAAACGACTGTCACATGACTAATCGCTCTGAAAGAGTTTCGTTGTTACAAACACAATCATTTAGCTAAATTAAATGTATACAGTAAGTAATGGACCTTTCAAAAACTCCCGTAATTTCCCAAGATCCTACCCCATGTTTGCCAAACAATTTAAAACAAACAGCAAACATCAAAAATATACAAATAGCGTCCCCGTGGACCTTCCATCATGCAAAATTGACGTAACAGTGTAAAAATATTACTTAACCGTCACTTCTCATCAACCTTCCTCAAATTGAAGCGGACGTCCAAAATTATTGTTACATACACGTAATTGTGTTTTAATTCGGCAAGCTTCGGAGATACTCGGGTGATAAACCCAGCCTATTTAATAAACCTTTCAACCCTTTATCGCGATGAGAGTATGAAGTCCCATCGGGGGTCCTTTGTGCCGTTTACGTCACTTTGTTTGACAACCTTCCACGATTTAGGTCGAATTTCTGACGTTTCCTATGATAAATGTTTGGCACAAGTTTTAGCCTGGGCCTTGCGGGTGGATTAAAACGGACGTGTTTTAGTTTACATGTTATTGTTGTTTCGGTAACGTGGACTATCCGTCTGTATTATTTATTTTAGTTTGATTTATTACTACCGTGTTAGGAGGTAAGACATTTTTATTAAAGAAATTTTGCCCCCTTAATTTCTTCTGTATAGTGGATGCATTTACAAACATAGAAACTCACACACAAGCAGACCCGGAAGTACAAGTTGTAGATCATGGCCGATCATGACTGGCCTGTTGGTCTAGTGGTTAATGAATAAACCTGACTGCTTTATGCGATGGAGTATGAAGTCGTGGGTTCGATTACCCACTTTGGACAAATTTTGTGTGATGAGTTTCATGATAAATTTTGTTCTGTGGGCCTTGCTGGCTGTAATTTTTAGTATAATATGTATGTTTTTAGAAACGTACTATAAGTATGTTTATGTTAGTTGTCTTTAGTACCCATAACACAGCTCTGACATTTTTACTAAAGCTTTTGCCTAGATGGCGTTGTGTGATAGTTGTGGACATATTATAATACATACACAAACAAGCAGACCCGGAAGTACAAGTTGCAGATCATACAAATATTTGTTCCGAACTGGGATCGAATCCGCGACACGCTCCTCAGCTGTCAATCGCTCAGCCGCTCCCGAAACCACCGAAACCGTGTTGTTAAACGATATTGTGCAAGGTTGTTATACAATTGTTAATGATTTAAAGTTTTAGTAGTCAAACGCTGTGTTCGTCCCTATAACTGTCCAGCAGTGTGTACATTAGGACCTCGTCCGTACATGATGCTGCATTCCCACAGTTGGAACACATGTCACCTCTCTATGAGAGGGAGTGGGCTGTAGGTAATCTTTCACGGGGATCGCGGATTGGTTGTCTTATGTCTCCAATTTTTTGGTTCTAGGACATGCCTGTTTCCTTACGGCATTTTCCTGCACTGTTTTTAGAGCAGTGTGAAATAAATAACAAAATATAGGCTGGGTTGGAATCCAAACCAACAACCCGTAAATCTTAGTGGTTACTACTGCTCCACCACTGCTACTCTAACATACCTACATACAACTATCTGCCACAATAAACATGCCACAGTACCCAACTTCCCACCGTGGGTAAATTGAACTTCAAAATCCATCATACGTTACCCACACCCAATAACCGCTCCTCGCTGTCAGCCAACCCACCTTGTTATGATCCGACCCAACATAATGGCGGAAATGTAATTAAATGTCAGATTGTACCAGGATCAAAGGTTTAGCTAAACCCATTACGGAGCGCTCACGCACATTTTGTTTCAGATCCATTCGGTTGGTTGCCACAGTAGATGAATGGGGATTAATATACAGTACTTCAAATTAAATCGTTTATTTCAAGTAGGCCAATGAGGCAGACAGGCACTTATGGGTTGTCAAAAGACATAAAATAAAACAAGTACAAAAATAGTTATGGTGCTACAGTCCCAGTCACAAGACAATAATTTGCGAAGTGCATAATCTGCGTCAAGCCCATTCCAAAGCGACACTCTTTTTCAATCGCCAAAATTATTACAATGTTACATCATTCATCAAGTAAGAACAACACAAATTAAGCATGCCAAACATGATTCGTCTGATCTATCGCTGATTCGACTTGTATGGCGTCGTCCATGCCGCCTCAGTTGAACGAAACTGACAAAATCTTACATCGGAATGATACTGAGGGTTGAAATACAATTGACAATTATGTACCAAAAAATGTTAACTATCATGATGAAATTGACAGAAACCTGATTTCAAACGTCTAATAGTATAGTTTTCCAACAATCACAACTTGCCAGAAGATCTTCCTCTTCCTAAACATCAAAAGGAACATTTTCTTTTATCTTGATAAAATTACCAAATGAGTGCTCCCACCCTGGGTGTAGTGGAAGATACTGTCAGGCTTGCACTAACATCCATGATGTTCCTTAAATAGCCCTTCACGTTCCAGGGTCTTGGTTACCTACTTGGACAGTCCCGCAGCTGCGAGAAGCTTAGGCCGTCTATTCAGATTGTTGGTTACTTCTGGTGGTGCCCGTGGAATACGACGCACTGTGAACCAGGGCATGACCATGATTGGACAGCGAGTCACCAATAACTCGCCGTCCGCATGCCCGCGATCATAAGGAACCTTAAAATGAGAGTGAACTGCTGTAGCAACAAAATACTTGTTGTATTAAATGATAATATACCTGGTTGACCGAGCTTCGCTCGGTTTTTAAAATGTCTATGTCTTGTATATAAATAAATATACAAGAATTGCTCGTTTAAAGATATTAGATACGAGTATCTATGCAATGCAACATTACAAAAACTTCACTCGATAAACCTAACACCCCAACGCGCATTTATTGAAAAACAGAGTCGTCTTGATTTACTGGTAATCTAAATACCGTGACATTACCAAGTACGGAGTCCGGAACTTGTTAACCGACGCGACGTGTTTGGAAACAGACGTGTGTAAAGTTAATTGTAAGGTATTCTCTACGAGTCTTAGATTCGTAAGTTGAGGGCTTATTGTTAGGACTGTTTTTGACAAAAATTCGATGTGGTCAAATGTATAGCGTAACTTCCTAATTCTGGATAGGCATAATGTTACTTTTCACCAATAACGAATAGCTTTTAAGAAAGCTGCACGCTTTATAAGTTAGTTTTTTTTTGGGATAGCACATTGGCTGAGTGGTTGGACTACTGTGCAGTGTCGTGGGTGCGATTTCCGCACGGAACAAATATTTTTGTATTACTTACAAGTAGTTGTTCTGGGTGTGGGTGTCTATGTATGAGAGTAATTGAGTATCTATATTTGTAAACGAACCCACGACAAAGGTGAAATTCTTAGTATAGGGCAAAGTAAAAAAAAATCAACAAAGAAAGACTTTAGTTTCCTCGTATTGAGAGAGACAATAACCGTTTCCTAGAAATAAAACACAAATAAATAAAAATAGTGCTCTTAAACTATATCCAAAATAAATAAATAGTACATCCTAAGTAACTACTTGAAATGTAGAAGTACCCTCGGACAATAAACTCCTTTATCGTTAAATAGCAGCTTTTAGAAAACTTTGTTAGGCAAATAAAAGTTGGCACTTTAAAACACAGTTCCTTTTGTCTCAGCAATTTAGTTACAAACACTTTTAAACGTGTTATTTTATTAGTTCAAACGAAGTTTATATCAAGATTGTTTACTTGGTTTGTTTTGCTTTTAATTGGATTTTCATTGATTAAAACGTTGGAAGGTTTGTTTTGTGTGGTGGTCATCAGGAACTTTAAAACTTTACATATTGGATCAATATAAGGTGGTGTGAGAGCAGTGGTAGCCGAGTGGTATCGGCCCCGACTTACGAGTTGTAGGTCGTGGGTTCGAACCCAGCCAGATGCATTACTTTGTGTAATTTATTTCACCACCACTGCTCTCAAAACGGTGAAGGAAAACATCGTGAGGAAACCGGCATGTCCTAGAACCAAAAATTCAAAGACATGTGACATCTACCAACCCGCACCGGACCCGCGTGGCGGATTATGGCCTCTCTCGCAGAGAGGAGGCCTGTGTCCCAGCAGTGGGAAAATTATAGGCTGATGATGATGAAGGAGGTGTAGATGCAAAAAACCTAATTCTCAGAATGGCAACTGAGTCCCAAAAGGAAAAAATCTCAAAATAGCAATTTCTCTAAAAGCCTTATTCTCAAAATGGAAAATTTTCTACAATTGGAATCGTATAATAAAAGATGGTTCGTTGCTACTAACTAAAGTAACTTATTAACTTTCCCATCATACATGAGATATACTCGTATAGCGAAATACAATTTAGCCGGTACGCTAAAACGTTAGTAACAATGGGCGTTTTTCCATTAGACGGCACGGCACCGGCACCGGCGACGGCGCCGGCGCCGTGCCGGTGCCGGGGAAGCAAGAATATATGAAAATGTATGGCTCGCTTTTCCACTTACCGGCGCCGGCGCCGGCCCGGCGCCGGCCCGGCGATGAGTCCTGCCGGCGCCGTCGCCGGCGCCGGGGTAATAAGCTTCCTAGTCGGTGCTGACCTGGCGTTTTTCAATTAGCCGGCGCCGGCACCGGCGCCGGTGCCGGGGAAGCAAGAATATATGAAAATGTATGGCTCGCTTTTCCACTTACCGGCGCACAGTGGTTCCGCCCATAGGTCATTAATCGAAAATTTCATCATCAACTAACCCCAATTTAATTATCTATAATGATTGACCGATAAATAAGCTACCATAAAATATAAATATGTCACCCATTTTACCTAATTTTCACTTATTTTTCTACCTCCGAAGTCAACACATCGTAATGTTGCGCGCGCTTTGTCAGTAACTCTTTAGCAATACTGTTTGTGTAACTCTGAATTCCTAGAAATGCATTGTTTTTGAGTGGTGTTTTTGACATGAATTTTAAAGATCAATGTATGTTATTACTAATTAGTTCTATTTTTAAGTTTTGTTGTACCTATTATGACGTATTTTTAGGTGCTACGCCACACAGTATTTCTACCAAATATGTACCTTATATTTGACTTCACATAGACCTACAAAAAAAGTCAACCATAATCAACTATTCTCACATATCTTATATTAAAGATTGAACCGTCTATTTTTTTTTTTTTTTTTTTTTTTGCGTGGTAAAATCATCAAATGAGTCCTCCAACCCCGGGCAGGGCGGGAGGGACTGTCAGACTTCTACTGACTAAAATCCACGGTGTCCTTCATAGCCTGTTACGTTCCGGGGTTACGGTTAGGGAATAATCCCGCGACCCCGGCAGGCTTTGGCCCTCTGAGAGGGGGGCCCCGTCATTATGCTGACGCTCTTTGAGGCGCGCGTGGGACACAACGCGCCGTCGACCCGGGCATGGTCCTTGGTCGGGCAGCGAGTTGCCCTTTACTCGCTGCCCGCATGCCCGCGCCTACGGTGGCCGGAGATCATCTTGCGACGTCCGTCGCCGTGGGCGCCTACCACTGCGGCTGGGGCGGAGGGAGGACGCTGTCCTCTCTCGCTCGCGGCCTGCCTCCTCCTTGACGAGCATTACTGCCTCGCAGAAGGAGCTGACCGCTTCCCACTCCGTCTCGCCCCGCAGCATGGCCGCAACCAATGCCGGGCGCGAGAGGTCTCCGCCTATCGCAGCCGTGAGGACACGTCGGTGCTCCGCCCAAGCTGGGCAGTCTTGCACCGTATGCTCCACCGTGTCCTCCGGGCGATCTTCGCAGTGGTGACACCCAGGCGTCTCCTCCTTTCGCATCAGCCACAGGTACCTCCCGAAACTTCCGTGTCCGGTGAGGACCTGCGTCAAGCGGTAGGTCAGGACGCCATGACTTCTCTCCAGCCACTCCTCAAAGAGGGGTCTTACCGCCGCAATTGCGGCGTGCCCGGAACCGTCTATTTAGAAAATATAATAGGTTTGTCTGCGTCTGGTTGCGTCTTTAGGTGCTATATAGCCTCTACGACCGCGTAGGCTCTCTCGTAGCACGGTCTACGAAACAAACGTAAACTATTAATATTTTGTTTTTCAGGTAATTTGATAAAATTTTAATTTTCAAGGATGGCATTTCTTTAAGATTTGGTCTGCCCTAACTGGAACTGTTCCTCAGAAATATCAACACGTGTTGGAAACTATTCTAGCTTGACTGGATGAGGTCGAAGGTGTAGACATAAGGAACTTAGATAGTATGATACTCAATTTATGTAAAAGTCTTGATAGATTTTGGCAAATTGTCTCTAGAAGTAAATCATAATTTTTGCATAAATACTCAGATTGGTTAAATGAAATTGAATGTGTCGAATTAGTAGAAAGGGTAATGAGAAGTACATTCAAGAAAACGCGAACCAGCCCGTGCCATGTTGCGAACACGAACGTTCCAGGAAAAAAAAATCAGATTAAATAAAGGTTTGATTGAACGTTGTTCCACAATCTTACAAGCTTTATTCTCGGGTTTTAATATTGATTCGAATAAATTAAAGAATATTCTTTGGAAACCGCGCGACTTTTAATTCAAGCATATCCGTGGTATAACCTCCCAACTTCCGTTAACAAAGTCCTCATCCATGGAGCTGAAGTAGCACAATATGTTTTATTATCTGTCGGAGGATCATCTGAAGAGGCAGCAGCATCTAACAACAAAAATTATAAGGCCTTCAGGCGGGACCACGCAAGAAAAATATCGCGAGTACTTACGAATACGGACTTACTTAACAGACTTTTGCTCAGCTCAGATTACTTACTGGTCTTTGGAAACTTTCCAGTAAGATAAAGAGCGTAATGTCGAGGCAGGTTTTAGATTTACTAAGAATTTAATTTATATTAAAATAGGGTTGGTTGTTGTAGTGATTTAAAGTAGTTGTGGTTATGAAGATGATGTTCGTAAATAAATTGTTGTTTTAGTTTTCTTATCTTTTGTTGTACATAATATGTATAATATATAAAAGAATACATTATTTAATGATAGACCCTTCGTGGGTCAGTGGCGATATTATATTCAGATGTATTTTCGAGCTTGGGAGAATAAATATCAAATATTGACTAATTATGTTTTTATTAAAAAGTTCATATTGTACAGTTTATTGTATATAATGCACTAAATTATGTAAATAAAGCATTAATATACATTCGTGAAGTATTTTATTATTATTTAACACTCAGAAAAAAACCCATTTAACCAATTTAAAAGAGTAAGGTATTTTTGACCGCTCTTGTTCGGCGCTGGAACCACCGTGCGGCGCCGGCGTTGAGTCCTGCCGGCGCCGTCGCCGTCGCCGGGGTAGCAAGCTTCCCAGTCGGTGCCGGCCGGCAAATGTGCATAATGTGTGTATGAATTGTAGCCGTGTGCGTGTGTGAGTGCGCAGGCGTGTAGGAGGACGCGGGGCGGAGGGCGTGAGACTCGGTTTGTGGCTCGTAATAAGGTTAATATAGCCTCTTTACTTCTGAAAGTCTAATGATCATATTATTTTGTTTTTTAGAAGAAATATATGTTCTTGTGTGTCATTCAATGAATTACATAAATGAAACATAACATTTTTATTTATTATTTATATCATCGTAATATTTTTTATTTCATTAATTCATTTTTCATTCATTACTCTAATCCAGTAGCAATTGAATGGTACTGCCTTTGAACAACAGAGGGCGATCAAACACATCAAATATTCTTGAATTGTTATTCAAATATATTGAAAAACGTGGCGAGAATTAGGCGCTTCGCACTAAAAAATACATTGTTAAATTCCGACATCCGCGCGAACGAAGTCGCGGGCACAGCTAGTAAGAAATAAAACCATGCTGAGGAACCGGCGCCGGTGTAGGAACCGGTGCAGTGGAAAAACGAAGACCCGGCGCCGGTGCCGGTGCACGGCGATGCCGGTGCCGTGCCGGTGCCGTGCCGTCTAATGGAAAAACGCCCATTACAGTAAACTAAACACAGACTCGAACTGACTAAATTCCACGGTGTCCTTCAATAGCCTTTTACGTTCCGGGGTCACAGTATTCATTAGTCCCGTGACCCCGGTAGTTCAAACCTAACGTAAAAATAACCTAGAACGTCATTCTACCGTTAACCGACAAAAATTCAACACAAATCTCCCTTGTTGAAAAACCTGTGTACCCTGGTTTTGTATTCCCCTGGCGCCGGCCAACGTGTTGCATTATTCCGCCATTCCCTCAGGTTTGCGTCTGACTTTATAGGATTACTTATTCGATATGTGTCGCAGCAGCAGCGTGAATTATTGTCTTGTTTACACCTAGGGCTGCCACTTCCAATTATGGAATGGACTCGAAGCTCGAATGTTTTATTCGCACTTTAGGGTTGTCACAATTTCGGGTTGGATGTGTAGTGTAGTGTGATTCACGGTTAAGGCCGCTTTTAGTGCTTGACCGACCGTCAGTGCGTATCGTATGCCATGTTTGATCAAAATTAGGTACTAAAAGTAAAGATAAATTCAATCAATGTATGATAAGCGCGAGTGACATACGACCGAGCATTGAAACCGGCCTAAAAGTCATAGGAATTATAGTGCTGTTGAAAAATTTGCGTTCTGTGTCTAACATACTATTCTGAATCACGCAGTGTATGGATTCGTCATCGTGGTTGATAGCTCTGTCTCCTATTTTGTTTTATAGCCACCATCATCCCGCTGCTAAAAATATTTGCTGACGAATTAAAAGACTTAGGGGAACAGTGTATACGATGGGGACGCGAGGTATGATGGGATATCACACAATTAAGGCAAACTCAATACAATACTAACGTAGCGCAAGTCTGCGCAAGCGCCAATAGGACGCCATTTATTTTGTTATTGGCCGCTTGCAAATGAGACGTCATTTGTCTCATGGCACTTGCGCTACGTTAGTGTTATATTAAGTATGCTTATAGAGTGTATGTCCCATTATACCTCGCGTCTCGGTCTTATAATTATACTGTTCCTATTATTGTTGTTAGTAAGGCCAATATGTTTATCCCTTAATGAATACGTTAATTAATATCATGTTTTTCTCCAAAAGACATAATATATATTTTTTCGGAGAAAAAGATGTTATTGTACTGGTAAACTAAGTTATGAAAATAAGTAGCTAAACTTATCTTTCAATTATATTGTGTCTTTTGAAGACAAATGTTTCAAAATAAAATTTTGTAAGTACAATATTATTTTTAACATTCAAAATTGTACAGACGCCAGCAAGTCAATCTACCTGAATCTGTCGGTATTTGCATATTTTGCATGAACAGAACATCATTTACAAGCGGCCATTAACAAATGGCGTCCTATGACGCTTGCGCTACGTTAATTTTTGGTTAAGTTTGCCTTAAGTGTGTGCATCCTCGTTTTAGACACTGTTCCCCTAATTACGTTTTGTCACCCTGCTGAAGCATGAAGGGGTTCTTAGAGGAGGTTTAATCAACACAACGGTTCTTGGTCAGTTGGCAAGCTAGAAGCTACCTATTATTTGCCGCCGGTATCTATGGTGGCTGAAAATCGCGCGCGGCCTTTTTTCTCTGATATTTTATCAAGAAGTTTATAAATTTTCCTATTTTCTAGTCAAGTAATTATTTACTACGTACTTGCTAAAGGTTTTCAAAATATTCATTTTGCCTTTGAATAGCAAAGAAAAAAAATCCATTAGGTAAATAATAAATAACGTATTATGTAGTAGGTACTTGTACCAAGATATTACCTGCATATTTGATATTTCTTTCAAGAATTCATTAAATGAATTTTATTACAAATCAAAAACATTTCCTGGAACGAATTCTTCATCAAAGTACTCGTATTTCTAATAATTAAACAATTTGTAATTTAAAACTGTGCGTTTCTGAAATAATTACTGATTCCCGCTTACCGTCGATTTTTTAAATCTTTATTTAATTTAAAACTGACATATCGTGTTTTTCCACTATACAAAAAAAAAACATATAATTTACTGAAAACTTCTTTTTTAAAACTTTTTTTTTTATTTAATCTCATTGCATTTCCAAAACCACTGCAACTGCTGAAAGCCAGAATCAACTGTCGCGACCATTACTCGAAGCTCGACGAAATCCCGAAGGTAACGGAAATGTCTTGAATTTCGATACGAAATTAGTCAGAAATTAATGCCGAAGGAGTTTTTGAGAAAGCCTGCCGGGGTCGCGGGACTTATCTCATTACCGTGACCCCGGAACATAAAGGGCTATTGAAGAACACCGTGGATTTTAGTCAGTACGAGTGTGACAGTCCCTCCCGCCCTGCCCTGGGTAGGAGGACTCGTTTGATGATTTTACCATGATAAAAAAAGGAGTCTTTGAAAGCTTGACGTAAAATATTTAGGTATAATTGATGCATAAAAAATTGTTTGATAGGTATTTTATAGGTACGAAAAATTGCTATCATTGATGTCACTACAACCCGTAAGGCAAAAAGTACAAAAAAAAAATAGTTCTTGTAACTTAGACTTTAATCTAAAGCCAACCTTTACAATCTGAACTAAATAACGTCTAACTAACCTGTCTGTACAAGCAACCAAGGTACTATATTTCTTACATTTTAAACCGCTGCTTCATTAAAATATATTCATAAAACCCGTGTCACATTTTTTAGACTTATCTAGGTCTAGTCTACGTAATAAATTGTAAATGTATACGACAACTTTAAGTTAGGACGGATATGACAGAATAGAATTATGAGTAAGACAATGGGTTACTATGTAAAGTATTACGATGAAAAACGTTGGTTTTGCCTCGCAGAGTGGATAGAAAGATTTAAGTTTAACTCGGATTTGAATACGCTATGAAAATTGAACCTATAATTACATGAACTTTGAATTCTATTACTTCAATTAAGCAACTGTATTAAGTAATTTGCATGATTGATAAAAATAAATTAATAGACGAACAAACAAAGAAAATTAGGCAATGATATTATAGTAAACAGATTATATTATGAGCGCGCAAAACGTGAAGAACAGAAAATGTCCTACGTTACTATTGCTTTTAGTCTGTGTCTGTTTGTGGGGGGGATTGATGACGCGTGACGCTGTTTGTTTATCTAGCTGTCACTTTTTTTCTTATTGCGTTTTATAAAGCTATATCATATACAACATTATTTTTTGTTTATGCGAAACCCGATACACCTGTCCAATATTTTTGTGTAAAGAATCTATGTACTAAATTTTAAAACTGTATCATAAAAAATCACAAAGTTATAAGCTTGTAAGTTACCTGGTTGTCCGTTCAAAAACATGCTCATTTCGCGGTACACCCGCGTAAACCGCGCCTCCTGTGTTATACACTCGTGATAATAGTTTGGCAATAGGTACTAACCGTAAGGTGATTGTATTGTAATTAACTGGTAATAAAAATTAGTTAAAATATTTTTGAAAAAAAAAATAACATGGTGTAAAAATTATTGGAATCGAATCAGTTACTTATTCTGAACAAACTATATTCAGGTTTCGCATATACTAAAAATAATGTTGTATATATGTGTGAATAAAAAAGTGTGTATGTGTGCTGCCGCTGGGCGCGGAACAGTTTTTTCTGTTGTTTTGCAAGTGTATAACATTACATATCTGTAAATTAGAGTATCATTGATATTAGGTATGTTATTTGCTAAGAATACAGTAAAAGTACAATACAACCCTTCCTTGTAAAAGAAATGACAAACATGACTTGGTGAATTTTAAGACCTCAATCAATCAGGATTGGAGTCATATACAATTCATTTGTAATAGACACTTTGCATTACTGATAACAAAAGGCATCAAAACTAATATGGAGAGTCAAGGAAAAATACAATTAAAACTAGATTGTGAATTACTTATTAAGTTATTAGTCACTCTACGTAAATTATTAGCGTTTGTTACCCGACTAAACGGTGAGTAAATATCATTGCAGTCAAACTTATCGTAAATTTCTGATGATGACATCAATAGACTGAAAAAAAAAAAACTTTTTTTTTTTTTTCTTTTGTTCCGTAAACCATAATGGACGTTGATAAGACACTTTCAAAATTCCCAACACGTCACAAGTAAGTACATGAGACGTGCTTCTGACGTATTATCCTGGAGTTTTATGCGTTATAATATGTCCGTAAATATACATTGATTCATAAAAAAAATACGTAGATACGTATTTATACCATTATTTTTCAAAACTACCTAATAACTGATTTACGATTAACTAGATTCACGATTTATTGATTGTGTCAACGTGCCTATTCGTTCCTCTCGTGAATAAAAATCAAGATAGAAGTGGAATTTAAATAATTATTTAAAATCCAATCGCAACGAAAGCAAAAACACACCAGGATAACATAACACGGAAGCTCCCAAAACATTTCCTGCTATAAATTATTTGTACACCGCACCAACGGCTACGAGTAACACCTCCTTTTTCCAACGTCGGTCCACTGCTAATTTCTCTACGGCAAAGGTACAAAAGTCATGTATGAGAAATTTATTCAGCTAGCGTCCGCGGTGCCTCTTTGTGTTGCTAATTCCATTTTATTCTTTTCTATTCTAATGTCATTTACCTCGGAGGTACGTCATTATAATATTCAACGGGATCTTAGTAAAATCCTGCGTAGTAGGTAATCTTTTTTTTACTTTTTTGATGTATAGCCGTTTTTTGTTTGCTGTTTGGTGGTGTTGATTGTGTTATGAAGTTTCTTTTTAGTGCTTTATTAGGATTTCTATTTTTTTTTTACTCTGAGTTTTTGTGTTGGTATCGTACTTGTGTTACAAACTAGAACTTTTTCGCATCATTTATTTTGTTATTATTGTTCGATATACTTACATTTAGATTTATGTTTCGAATAACAATGAAAACATACATCATTATACATAATATGTATAACAATAGAAACCTTTCAAAACAACTTTATTTTTCTTTAAGAAAACTTTTGAAAGTCACACAGTCAAATACTTGCAAAACAATTTTTAATATCTTTTTTTCATCACAGCTACCTACGTCAAAACTTTTTTTAAATAATCGACTTATTTTTGTTTGAAATATCGATAAAAAATATGGCGTGCCAAAACATCAAAGTAAATAAATATAATATTTTCAAACTAAATAATATCGGAACGGAATACTTCGCGGGTCCGAAACTTAGGTACTTTTGGATGAACACAAAAAATTGAAACCTCTTTTTCTTGTAATAATTGACAGCTTACATTATTGTATTGTACCTACGTTCAACATAGCGAGCATCGGTCAATACTTTCTGTGCGAGTTATAAGTTTTTTTTAGGAAAGATGTAAACAATTTTCTCTTTATCTTGTCAATACATGGACATGGACAAGTAGTGGAGCAAATTGACAATGCATTTAATTAATAATTATAATGTACTATTATATTATTATGTTGACTGTTGCCAGTCGATTGTCTGTCCACCTGGTCCGTTGTCTTCCCACCTTTTCCACTTAAAAGTTATTAAATTTTCTCTTTAACCCCTTCCCAGAACCAACATTTCAATTACAAATTCAATAACGTGTCACGCTGACCACGTCACGCACGCAACATCCACGTGACGCCGTGTCAGGACAGTTTCCTATAAAATAACGAAAATTCTCCGTACACGTCACACGCGCCGAATTAAACGGTGCATGGCAGACGGGTGACATTTTGAAATGATGTTTTGTTTTTTTGTCTAATCTCTGTACTCCAATATTATTCTATTTATGACAAATAAAAACTATTTTTTTTTTACCTACTTATGTATAAATAAAGTTTAAAAAAATTAACTCTCTCCACGTGTTAACATCAGTATATTGGACTATAAACTCAGTGATCAAAGGCTGGGGTAACCTTCCATAGACCGAAGTTTTATCAACACGTGATGCGTGGATGACAAAACTTCGGTTTTAGACACGAGTTTCTACGTGACAACCTGCCAGCAACAGTTCACGTTCCGTATCGTCCGTCACACCGTCGATCCAAACGGTGCACGGTGGAACATAATAACATAACTATTATACTACCTCCGTAAAGTAAACAGTGGTAACCCAAAAATGTTTCGAGAAAACTTAAACAAATATAAAATAGTAGATTGTATGACAAGGGAGCAAAATGATATTTTTACGGCGAGGGCGCTTTTTTGAATCCAGAGCGAAGTGAGGGATTCTTTAGTAGAATCCTGAACGTAGCGAGGGATTCAAAGTACGTCGCCCGAGCCAAAAATATATTTTGCGCCCGAGTGATACACTCTACTTTTCATCACCCACTATGAGAAAATAAAAAGGGTCTCATATTTTATTGTAGTATTATTATTTAATAAAACAAAGAGTAACAACTAAATGCTTCTCTTTTATTTATTTATTTTTAATTTTTCCTGTACATATTGCTAGTAATGATATTTTTATCTAAACATTATTCGTACAACGTAACAACTAAATTGAAATTAAATAGTATCTAATAATATAACTAGGTACTAAAAACTTATAATATATTTACATTTGAGACATTTTCGCAATTATGAAAATTATAAAGATTCCATTGAGAACAAGGCGAAAACATGTGAACGCATCGTGGAAAACATAAAATACATCCATGCCACTGTCCGAAAAAAAACAATCTTCAATTTTTATTCAGCCAGTGACGCGGCTTGACTATGGGCCGTCATTCCAGCCAGTCTTTATTCAAACACTATTTGCGTTCGATTTCTTTGGAGCCGAGCACTAACTTGTTCCAAATTCAAAAAGTGCGCGGCAATGTTCTTTGCGGCGCACATATAAAGAGGATTAAAAACTCATTCCTGCCCGCTAAAAGTTCCCTATAGAAAACACCAGTTTTGGGCGCACTTAAAGGCGAACCAAATCGTCCTTTTCGAATAGGTGGGATGAAAATATATTTACTAATTCAGCACAAAATTAAGTTCAACATGTTTACCGTTGCTGGTTTCTATGAAGATAAGGTTATTTTGGTCGGTTTATTTGATTTGTAATTGAGCTAACTTTATATTACCTAGGTACCTACTCTATTACTAATAAATTATGGACACATTTCCTGTGTCTCCTTAGACACATTTATGTAAGATTGGTAAGACAAACTTCCACTTACAAAAGAAAAAAAATCCAAATCGGACCAGGCGTCTTCGAGAAATCGGGGAACATGCATAAAAAAAAGATTCCGACGAATTGAGAACCTCCTTCTTTTTTTGTCGTCATCATTATCATCATCATCAGCCTATTATGTTACCACTGCTGGGACACAGGCCTCCTCTCTGTGAGAGGGAGTGGGCCTTAATCCACCACGCGGGCCCAGTTTGAGTTGGTAGATATCACATGTCTTCGAATTTGATGGTTCTAGGACATGCCGGTTTCCTCACAATGTTTTCCTTCACCGTTCACAGTGGTGATGAAATATAGTACACAAAGCAATGTGCCAGGCTGGGTTCGAACCCACGACCTACAACTCGTCTGTCGAGGCCGATACCACTGGGCCACCACTGCTTTTTGAAGTCGGTTACAAAGAAAGGTTGTGTGCGCTGTGCGCTATGCAAATCTCATCTTTTGCATAGAAGTGAGACAACAGTAAAAAAAACAGTTAAAAAACACCTTTTTTCATTTTCATACAAACCATTTTCAGCTTACATGGTTAGAACGGTCACGAGTGACGTGGAGACTGTTGTTGAAATGCGGTTCGCTGCGGAATACATATATTTTTCTTGTTTTTATTTTTTATTTTATTTATTGAGGGATAATAAACAACTACAAAATATATAGCTTAATATTAACATAGTTTACATGGTAATGTTGCAGTCAACTGCATTATCCACAGATAAGACATATATTAAATAACATATTTGCCACTAGACGGGCATAACCAAACAATCAACAAATCAATAGAGATAATAAATAAATAAAATAAAAATGATTAATTATTATAATATTAAATTTTTTTTGTAGCGTTTAGACTGTTATAGTAAACAATATCAATGTTGATTCTTTAGCAGTATTGATTCTTTCTTTCTTCAGGGCATTGAAAACTGCGCAAATTTTTAAATAAGGTTTAGAATCAAACATTTGACAAGAAAACATAAAATAATTTTGCATAAAAAAATATTTTCGAGGTCTTTTTGCAAAAAGATGGAAAATTCATTTAAGTAGCAGTGATAAAGTCCTACAATGAAATATTTCAAAAAGTCTGTACTTTTATGTACGCGCCTAAATCCTAGTTACCTAGATTTAAATTTATATCAAATAAAAAAAATGTGCATATTAAAATTAAAAGAACAACCCAAAAGGGTTTTTTTATTAAATAAACCAAACAATTTAATTATTTTTTTTAAAATTGCCGTCTACCAAAACCCAAAAAATAAATAGCTTCACCCAATATTAGCTCTGAAACTCTTAGGTAGGCAGGTTTATCAGCTTTACCCAGAATTTTTCCAATTAGGTATACCCGATTCCAAATATACTTAACAATCTCGTTAATCCCAAATAAATTGGACAAGCTGAAATGGATTACCGATAATAGGAGATGTGTTTCATTCTTTACTTTTATACTAACTGAAAGGCGGGTCTTTGTTTTTAGATTCAAATAGAAAAACTTTTTTTTACGAGCACGTCGTGTCTAAACGCATGTTAGAAAAGAATTAGGAGTTTCATTGAGCATTACATTTTTGTTAAGGTGATCTGAAGTCACTGCTCTCAAAACGGTGAAGGAAAACATCGCGATGTAACCGGCATGTCCTAGAACCAAAAATTCGAAGACATGTGACATACACCAATCCGCACTGGGCCCGCGTGGTGGATTATGGCCCGCTCCCTCTCACGGAGAGGAGGCCTGTGTCCCAGCAGTGGGAACATTTTAGGCTGATGATTTATTTATTTTTTTATTTATTTATTTATGTACACAGAACATATAAAAACAAGAAATAACATTAAGATAAAAGAGCACAAAGGCACTGCTTATTTCATTACGAAATCTCTTCCAGCAGACCAGATGATGATGATCTGAAGTATATATTTCTCAAGCACTTTTGAATTTAAGTAAAATATAATTGAGCTACAGGCCTTTTTTTTTTTTTTTTTTTAGGTGGTAAAATCATCAAATGAGTCCTCCCGCCCTGGGTGGGGCGGAAGGGACTGTCAGACTCTTACTGACTAAAATCCACCCGGGCCCTTTATGTTCCGGGGCCACGGTAACCTGGGTTAAGAAAAAACCCGCGACCCCAGCAGGCATCGCGAAACACGACGCGCCACCGACCCGGGCTTGGTCCTTGGTCGGACGGCGAGCTACCCATCACTCACCGTCCGCACCCGCTCCGCCGCTGTGCCCTCTGCTGATCAGAGGGACACGCGTCTTATTTGCATACGGGCAAAGAGACCACTTGGGCACACAGAAAATTTTTGCCCGCATCCCAGGGTGCACCGGCCCGAAAAACTAAAGAGGGAACTCCAGTCCACGGGCGCACGTGGAGGTTTCCTGTCATAGCACCCCAGAGCTACAGGCCTAGCAGTAGGGTTATAAAAAACGGGCAAGAAGCTCTATGGACACTCTTTTTCAATCAGAAAATTAATCATAAAAGAGTGAAGAAGGGGGTAAAGTATGAAATTTCGTCATATTGCCAATGGGAAATCCTATCACCCGGCTGATCAAATAATAATAATAAAATATCTCCAATAAACCAACAAAAACAAACCCAAATTAATAAATCCGTAACTCATTTTTCACTTCGCGCTTCATTACGGCTTTCAACGGAAGCTACATAAATACTATGGTAGTAAAACAGCAATGGATGACAAAACAATGTTTCACGGCACAGTAGGCTCTTGGAACTGAAATTTATGACCCAATTGGACGTAATAGGCATCCGATGACAGTTCCGTTCATAATAAACCCCAACATTGCTCGCTTGATAACTAGTGATGGATTTAGTAGTTATCGATAAATAATATTTTGACGATAAAATATTATTGGTAATAATTGAATTGTTTGTGGATTAATGCATGTTGATTTATAGTTTTTCATAAAGAGCGTTTTAATTTGTGTCAAGTTTTTCTTTTGCTATAATTTTACATGTTTTCATGGTTCAAATTACTTTGATTATAATTATTATTATTTTACATGCTGTATGATAAAGGTGGAATCGGCCAGATCACTATTATGGAAAACACGATAAACACATTAGTGCCGTGAGAGCGTTTTAAGATTTACAAGCAGATATTGACATAATGTTAACCAAAGAAAGTAGAAAAATGTTTGTTTTTGAACGACTTTAAGTACTGAATCCTTAATCTGAATCAGTCTGTAAATTCAATAGATATCTCAGAGAAAACGTTGAACCAAAAGCTTCAAAAAAAAGTGTTTTCATTTGAAATGATTCAATAAACGCCAAACATAAAAAAGCAATCTAATATCTTAAATGCGCAATAAAATCACATAACAGTTTACTTTCTTTTTGAAATTGAAAAATAAAATGGTTTATAACGAAAATGAGATTGTTAAAATTTATCGATAAAGGTGTGTAATATCCCATCTCTATCGGTAGAGCATTCTGTCCGCAATGAGCGATGTAACGCTCAATCATAGCCGCGTCTCTATCGCCGCTATCTAGAGACGCCTGGACTCTACATAGCGTTGACTGATCACCGTCTAGCTCTTAGTTGTAAAGGGTTTTATTCTATTGTAGAGAAAGATGGGTCTAAGAATGGGAGAAGAGCTCGGTTTCGGATAAAATTTCAACAGGAACATACGTCGTTTTAGGTGTTATAGAAAAAACTCGTTATGATCAGGCAACTTTGGCCCTTAAATACTTGTTATAAAATACAATTTGTGTTAGAGCAAATAATATAAAACTACGTCAGTAATGCACTTCACTCGTGCCTTTCAGTCGTATTCCAAGATCTGTTATAAAAGCGTGTACGCTGCGTACAACACTTTATACTTTTCGAAATGACAGAACTGATTTTCACGAGTTTCAAGTTACTCATAGAACACGATCCATGAGTCTAAAAATTGATTTGAAAAGTTAAAGTTTAAAGGTAATTTCAAATCACTATTTCTATAGAATATTTAAACTTGGCCTTAAGTGCGTGTCGGGCCACGCACAGTGTAGGGTTCCGTAGTTGCCCATCAAAATACTTATGCGAACTAACTAAACTGATTCGCTGAATTTAATTTTAAAAAGAAGAATTTTCAAAATCGGTCCAGGAGTCTTTGAGAAATCGGGGAAAATACGAATTTAGAACCTCCTCCTTTTTTTGAAAATTAGTTAAAAATAGTTGACGATAAAATACTTACCTATCCCCAAAAAGACATACCGTAAAAACATACCTATTAAAGCTGTAAAAATAAAGTTGACAAACTTACATTTGCAGTTGACTCCGATACATTTTGTTTAAGAAAATATGTAATCCAAGTACATTTTATAAGTTGGTCGACTATTACTCGTAAAGACCTATTTAATGATACCCCACACTAAGGGGTACGTGAGAAAAAAAAATAACATCCCCACTTTACATGTACAGGAGGTACCCTAAAAAAAAATACCCTGAGATTTTATTTTACCACTTTTTCGGCACAACAAATCCGTATATTTACACCAAATTACAGCTCTCTAGTACTGTGCGTCTCTGAGCTAAACTGCGGACAGACGGACGGACGGACGGACGGACGGACAGACGGACATGGCGAAACTATAAGGGTTCCTAGTTGACTACGGAACCCTAAAAATTGGCCTTTAAGTTTAGCTGTAATCCGATTTTTTCTAAAATTTTCTTTGATAACTTTTACACAAAAGTAGGGGAAAGGTGTACGAGATGATCCGTCGAGGCAAGATGATCCTTTGATATTGCAACGAACCCAGTAGCGTCATCTAGTTGTTTTTAATGGTAAAACGTAGTCCCCGATATTCCCCCGCCTCAGTCAAAAGTATTGGTGTCGAGAGTGACAATTAAATTTTTTGAGAAAAAAAACAAATATTCCGTGACTTTGATCTAAGGTAAGGGTGAGTTGAAGTTAATATTTAATTTGTTCTAGGTACTTTATTACTAGTGTGTGGTATTAGTTAGCTTTGTATATTGCTCTATTTTGTTTTTTTAATAGCAAGGTAACAGTTGAAAGCACATAGCTTAAGTTATCGAACATTGAACAAAAAAGTTTATGTTGGGGCAAGATGATTATGTTACCGGTGTACAAGATGATCCCCACAGATTTTCTTGTACACCGGTAACATACCTACTATTACGGGGATATTTTTAACCATTTGTATGTTATTATGTTTAAGTTTATATATTTTTGGTTTTAGACTAAGCCTCGTAATTATAAAAAAAAACTAAACGCGGGATGTGGTCGGAAGACTCCATGATCAAAGCACGGGATGCTGTTAAAAATAGCATGCCATATAGCACAGCAAGTAAACAGTTTCGGTTGCCTGTATTGTCATTAAAAACGCGGGCTAAAGTCAAAAATAAAGTGGCTGTCAGTAGAATCAAATATAGGTGAAAAAATAAACCCAGTTTATGGTTTTATTTAGGTTATTCTCTTCTTGGATCCTGGGATCATTTTGCCCCTACCGCAAGGATCATCTTGGACACCGGGGTGTACAAGATGATCCTTTGATAACGTTTTAAAAATGTGTTTTTTTAATAGTAAAGCATCTAAAAAATTAAAATTTTGAGTATGCCAACAATAAGATAAATAAATTTACTATGTATTTACGTGTTTACATTCGCGCTAAGTAGAATATCATTTAATCTACAAGCAATCTCCCTTAAGGGGATCATCTCGTACACCTTTCCCCTATCCTTTAAAAACTAATATCTGTAGTTACTATAATATTACGACTGAAACACTGTTATAATAATATAGTACCTTTCACCAAAGCATAGACAGACGTCCTCTAAATAATCTCTAATATCATTCAAGGTAACCCTTTACCTACCACTGAGCAAAAACAAAGGTGAAACTTTGAGACCATAATTAAAATTGAACCATTAGTAACGCTGACTGACGATTCTGTATATTGTAACAAGTTTGAACCAATTAATTCTTCTGTAACTAAGTACTTATCGAACAAAGTTTTAATTCAAAACTACGTAATGTTAGGACTACCATATTTTGGTATTTTTATAAGGTCAAGTCCGGGATTTGAGCCCTTTTCTTTCCGGGGTCACGGTAATTCTGAGTCCCGCGACCCCGGTAGGCTTCAGCTAGGAGGTTAATTATAATAAAACACCCCGGTTTTAGATAAAAATAGAAAGCACCAAAGCATTGTCTGTGTAAATAATAACAATCAATGGCCGCTGGTATGAAAGCTCGTTCCAAAATATTTTTATCGCATATTATTTGATCCGAGATGCAAAGTGAAAATGGATTGGCTCCATTTTGCAGTGGCGAAGTAGTATCCAAGGGCATGTGGCAAAGGGCAGGCTTTAAGGGAACTGTCTGTAGATCGCAGGACTGTCTAAACAGGTTACCGTGACCCTGGAACGTAAAAGGGCTATTGAAGGAACACCATGGATTTTAGTCAGTACGATTTTTGCTCAGTCCCTTACGTTCCACCCTGAACGGAAGGACTCATTTGATGACTTTACGGCGCAAATAAGTAAAAAGAAATGCTGTTCTCTCGTTGGGAGGATAAACGCGGGTCGGGAGGCAAAGGAAATAAGTTAGAGGAGGCCTTCGCTAACAAACACGCGTACCTACACGTATATCAGTTTAAATCTAGTTGTAGAACTATTGTAATGTAAATAGAAGCTTATTAACTTATTTTTCGAATGTCTTTTTTTGTTCTAGTCAGAAGGGCAGGTCGCATGTAATAAAACAAATAAATGAGTAGTAAAAATACTCGTTTAGTATTTTACGCCACTGCTTACACTTATTCATCATCATCATCATCATCAGCCTATTAATGTTCCCACTGCTGGGACACAGGCCTCCTCTCTGTGAGAGGGGGTGGGCCATAATCCAAAAGCGGGCTAGTGCGGATTTGGATGTCACATGTCTTCGAATTTTTGTTCTAGGACATGCCGGTTTCCTCACGATGTTTTCCTTCACCGTTTTGAGAGCAGCGGTGATGAAATAAATTACACAAAGTAATGCGCCTGTCGGGATTCGAACCCACGACCTACAACTCGTAAGTCGGGGCCGATACCACTGGGCCACCACTGCTCTCTATTACACTTATTATTTTCTAGAAACCTGGTAACCCTACTCAAAGGACGCTAGGCAAAGTATGTTCTGCCGTTACGTCAACTTGATAGTTAATTAAAACTAGCAAAGTTTCCTTTCATATTTTTTGTGAAACGATAATGGTTACATTATACTTGTAGTTACCTACTTAAATATTACGTGGTTAGTTCAAAGCACAAACAACTTCTTATAATCATTAATATTTTTTTTGTTTTGGTTGTTTATGTTGTGTGCTCCTGTTGGCGTTAAATAAACCTTAATTTAAAATGACCCACCCAGGGCAGAGCGGGTGGGACTGTCGACTCGTACAGTCTAAAATTCACGGTGTCCTTCAATAGCCCCTTTTGTTCCGGGGTTACGGTAATTCATGAGTCCCGCGACCCCGGCAGGCTCTGACCCTGAAACTCCTTGAGGCCCGCGTGGAACAAAACGCGCCGTCGACCCGGGCATGGTCCACGGTCGTATTTCAAACATAGAACAAACTTTGTATATAGCAGTTGAAATAATCTGATTTTCTTCCAAATTAATAAATATTACTTTTTCCACAGATCCAAGGCAAGCCAATAATCCAGCAGAGAATTCTGCCAAGTCCTGTGGTGTCGATTGACGCGCCCCATTCCTTCAGGAGTACAGTCACACCAGTCGATGACCACAACAACATCATATTCAGTCCATGGAAGGCTTTTGGGCCCTTTGTCGATACCATACAGGTACGAAATATTTTTAAAACAGTAACAAAATACCGAAAATTGTGGATAGGAATTCCCCTTTGGTTGAGTTGGTGAAAAATGTGGTGTTGAAAAATGTGGCTCTTTTTGTGAGGAACATTTTTTAACACCTGTTTGTGGCCAAAAGTAAATCTAGAGTTAATTGTTTAGAATCGTTTTTTTTTTTTTTTCTTTTCTCGTTTATTATTTTGACACTGAACGATGGCCAATATTTTCGACGCGGCGAAATTAAAATAGACTGTTTAAGACCAGTAAGTGTGATCATCGCTCTCTATTAAAATGATCACTAAAATGATAATTACAATATTATTCTATACCATAGCTGACAATATTGTATCCTATATGAAAAAAACAACAGTATTATTAAAACTTATACGATTTGATTTAAAAAAAAAAAACTCATTCATTTATACAAAGTTGAATCAGCTATTTTTTTTTTTTTTTTTAATTGGGACAAGCCCACTACACTATTCCCAACCACTGCAACTCCTGAAAGCCAGAATCAACAGTGGTAACCACCAGAAAAGCGCCGAGACAATTAAGCTCGACGTGTCCCGGAGAATGAATTTACCTGTCTTGGATCCTGCAACGAAATTAATCAGAAAAGAATAGTGGAGGAGTAGGAAAAAATATATGTTCCCAGTTGAATCAGCTAATTGATAAAATTCACTGTAGCCTTACTTTTATAGCGATAAGACCGCCCATGGTGCCACCCTTGTGCCACCCTATTAAAAAGACATACCGTCGTATCACAAAAACTTTCAAACGTCCATTGAACACTTCTTGTCTAAAAAATTTCAGATTATGACGTTGACATATTAAGGTCTATTTTGCAGTCACATTTTTTCTAGACTAGTGTTCAAAAAAATGTTTAAGTTTTTGTAGTAAGGCTGATAGTATTTAACTGTACCTAATTTGTATGTTGTGCATACTAAACAGTATTATATCTATCGTTAGGAAGAAGCTACTGCCAATCTAATTGGCATAATCGCTCAAGTATCCTTTGAAGACACTCACAGAGACTGAAACAGCTCCTCTAATCAAGAACTAAGCTGAAATCCCTTGAGAACCTTACGAATCCATCACAAATCCATCCTAAAACAACTTCATAGTACAATCGGCTTAAGATTACCGAAAATTGATATTTTCTATAGAAAACAGAAGCTTTCACAACAAATATTGCTCTCTAATTGGTTTTTGACGTTGATTAATGATGTGATGAAGCGTGCTCGCCCCCCAATCGTCTCGCTGCCGTGAACATATTCATTATACAGGGTGAAATTGTAGTATTTTGGCAACGGTTCGCGTGGTGTAAATATATTTTTTGTAGCAATCATTATTTAGAGACGGTTAGCGCTGTGGCTTTGCGATTGGCTGCTACGCTGTAGTTGTGTGCGTTCGATTCCCATATCGAACAAATATTTTAATGATATACAAGTACTTGTTGCGTGTCTGGGCGTATGTGAGTTTATATTTTTGAAAAGGCACCCAAGATACAGGATAAAATAAAAAAAAACGTGTTTCACATCATTACTTTTGTACTATGACAACAAAAAAACGTGATTCACATCATTAATCTTGTGCTACTCGTATATCAACAGGAGGGTGAACTCCTGCCCAGTCAAGACACGGTGGTGCTACCATCGCCCAGACACCACGACAGTTCAATAGATGAAGATGCCACAGATCCGATGCCGACTGCAGAGACATCCAATAAGGTATTACTTTTGTACCACTTTGTGTATTCATAGTTTATCTTTTTTGTAAGAATGTTCCTGTATTTTCTGTAAGTATTAGTACTCGTAAAATATGATACTTGCATACGTTTCAAAGTGAACTTTTATCGGCCTTTTTCCACGTATTTTATTTAATGCTCTTAAAGTCCAAGAGTATTAAATAAAACAAACAACAAAATTGGTAAAGATTATATTAGAATTATTCAAATTACGTAAATAACGATTTCATGTAGAATTTCGTAGTTCAAGAGAGCTCAAAATATATTTTTAAATTCATTTAAGAATATTAATGCACTTAAATTCAATGTTTTGAAGTATTTATAAAAGCATTCAACTTCATTCTTATCTTTAAACATCTGATTTATTTACTCCAAGGAATTCTTGAACTCTGTGTTTTTATTCATTGTTTTAGAATTTTCAACAGAATTAGTTTTTTTTTTTCAATTACAATTACCCCTCGCCTGATGGTAAAAAGCGAAGATATGGTCAACGAGCATGACCAAACTTGCGCTTTATACAAGTAAACCAACAGTCATGAAGTACCTTCTCACCTTGGAGAGGACAGTCAACTGTGCCTTTGCCTCAATGAATAGCCCAAAAATGAGGGTTGATATCAACGTAACCTCAAGAAGGTCAACATGGATCTGCTATGGTCGCACCTCGGAAACACGGTGCCAGGTCGAATTGGCTCTTTTAAGCGGATTAGTTTTAATGCCTAAAATGGAATGTGCTGTTCTTATTTATTTTTTTATTTTTCAAACAACTTTTAGCTCTTAACTTCTTCCTTTTTGCAGGTGGCATCAATAAGCCAGTTGTCCTTCATGGTGCGTCCGGACAGCTTCGAGCGCGGCCAGTTGCGGCTGACCTGCATCTCCACAGTTCACTCGGTGTACAGCGAGCAGGCCGAGCTGGTCATCAATGAGGAGCGGCCACAAATCGCCTCAGTCCTCGGGACAAGAGACGCAGCGGGAGGTAAGAGCGTAGTTTACTTGACAGTGTTATGCCAATTACATACTTATTGCCACGAGATAAATCAGTGACAGGCAATCTTGTCCAACAATAATAAAATTATATAGTTAGATTAATACCCTGCACACACATAAAATCTAATATTCTAAAGGCTGATTTATCTGAAGAATAAAAATTAATGATTGGTTAAATAATGTATACTCAGTTGTTATTAGCTCATTTTATAACATGAATAAATAAAAATACTCGTACTTCTTTAATCTTTTGTTTTTATATTTCCCCTTTATTTGTTGGTAATAGATTGTGGTAATACATAAATGATATTAATTAAAAGTACAGACGGTTTTTCATAAAAAAAAAACTATCTCCATGTCTTTGTAACCAGCTAGAATAGCATGTCGAAACAATCGTAGACAAAACGGTCTGACGGTGAATATTCCATAGCTGAATTGTCCTGTCGACGAAAGAAACAAATGTGAACCATTCTGTCGGCGAAACATCCATAGGTGAAACGTTATATCGACGAATCTCTCTTAAACGTAACGTCCTGTCGGTGAACAGTCCAAAGGAGAAACGACTGTCGGAGAACGCTTGCAGAATAATTTTCTATAAATAAGCTGTCAAACCGCCATTTTTATTCCTTAGATTAAAGAAATCTGACTATTGAAAAATCAGCCCTTAATCTATAATTTTAAATAACTGATGATTACCAGCTGGTAGTGATTACGGAAGGCTGTTCGTTTCATACCTATTACGGTAGTTTTTGTCCATTACGTTGATAGAATGTCTTTGTTTAACACTGACTTGCGGATTAGGACTTCAAAAAAATAATAATATTCGAAAGAAAGTTAATTACACCAAAGGAAATTGGTGTAAGCACCAATTTCCTTTGGTGTAATTTACACGTCGCATCGTAAGCGATGCGACGTGTAAATTTACACCACGTTGCTCCTTTCAAAGAACAATAATTATGTGTCTCATTTTTTGCACAGAAATATACTGACCTCTTTAAATAACAGCTTATTAAAAAGTTCATTTCCGGAAGAGCAAGCGAGTATTATCGCTACTACAAAAGAAAACAAAGGACAATCGACATCGCACAATTATGGAGTCATAAATAACAACGAGAAATGCCTCGACCAATTACTTTCACAAGTAGAACACGCTGTAAATGTGATCCAAGCTCAATTTCAGAAAAGCAATAAAAAGGTGAAATAAATGACGATAAATACTTTTATTACAGTACGTGGAAAACACTCCGATTCGTATAAATCATCGCTTTTATCGAAGCATTTAAAAGCGTTTTTCGACATTAATCACGAACGGATCGAAAGCTTTCACGGTTCGTCACGGTCCAATAAACAACATTATGCAGTACCTGAACCCGGCAATTGGAAATATACTAGAAAATTGCCCTCATTCAACACGAATAGGCCAGGCCAATATTTTCCATGAGAAATTTTCTCTGCGATTTAGTTTTGGTATCTCGCCTGAGTAGAGAATCGCTAAGAATTTTTATTTCTCGATGTAAACACAACGTTTGAATACGTAGAAGGCAAACCAATCCCACTCTACAATTCAAATATTTGCAGCAGCCGACTTGCACTGCAATTTACTACGAGAACTTTTCCAGAACGTTGCATCTTGGCAAATATATGAAAAATGCAAAAAATACATTGTAAACATAATTATTTTGCTGATAGAAACTATTCTTAAGGAGAATGTGAACTGTTGCCGCGAAGATTATCGATAGCTCCGCTATTAATCGCTGCACACACTTATTTGAAATCGCTTAAAATAGTTGAAAACATCGCTTTATTGTGTTAAGATAGTTTGCTAGCGTGTGCAAGGAACGGTGCGGTTTGTGAAGTAAAGTTATTAATTAAGTTCAATGTTTCTCTGTTGCGAAGCTAAACAATATTGGCAAGATTTGTAAATTATTGGTAGATAGATAAGAACGAACACATTTAAATTAAGTTAGAACTATGTGTGAGAAGATCTGTTAATGAAATCCCTAAATCAATAACTTAGAATCAAACTAGTCCTATTTAGTAATGAATAAAGTTGAAGCATCGTACCGCTCTAAATATTAAAAATACGAGTTAAGAAGGATGGATGGATGTTATACTTTCATATAAAAATCGGTTGTCTGTAAAGTCGGTTTACTAACGATAGTTGAACGTGACAACGTCATAAGAAAATACTGCACTTACGTTGCTATCAACGAACAATTGACACGCCGCCGTTGACGTCATCTTTTTTCGTGCGTGCAGCCGGCCATCGCATTATAAGACGTTATCACGTCAAAAACTACAAAAACGATTCTACACAGATAGCTGTTTACAATCTGTAAATTACTCAATTTTTTTTAACCGAAAGTTTCCGCGGGCTTACGCTAGTTTTTAAATAAACTAAACAAAAACAAGCTATGATAGAAATAATGATTACCCAAAAAAGTAAAAATAACAAAAATCCTTCAATACCGATTTCCAATGACCCCGTTTCACAGAAAACAAAACCAAAAAAAGAACCTTTTATACAAAACAAACTCCATAACACCTCAAACAGATTGCCTCTAAAGTGAACCCGCGCTCCCATTCAGATTCACTCAAAACATGGATATTGGTGTTCGTCAATACCCGAGTATTAACAGATCGTGGAACGCAGAATCGGCAAATCCTTCTATATGTAGGCAATCACTCAAATATTTGCCAGTGTTGGCTTCTAGTATGAGGCTGTTTGTAGACTGGGAGCGCTCCGGTCCACTAACCAAAGGTAATGTTTAGCGTTCACTGCGTTGTATTCACTGTGAGCAAATAGTTCACATTTGCCGTCACCTTGGATTATCGTGTATTTGCATACATCGAATGACTGTTGTAGGTATAATTTACACTTAATACTGTAAAGACGTAAGATTTCTATTTGTGTGTGTGTGTGTGTATGTAATGAATAAATAAAAAATCTTTCACTTATTGAAAGCTGGTTTGGTCCAGTGAGTGGACGAGATGGCACTAGACGACTTGTATAGCTCTGTCACTTTCACTCGCCGGAACAAGCCTCGTTATAAGACGTTGTAATACCCCCCAGGTATATCTAGTGAAACTGGAAACCGACCTCAACTAAGTTGAGAAAGGGCTAAACAGATGATGATGATGATGATGAACTAAAGCAGGTTCCTTAAGAGTGCTTTCACACGGTTCGTTGTTTTTGTGCGACTTTTGGAACCTGATTCTGGGTATGACATTGCCACAAATAAAAAAAGTACATATACTCGAGAAAGTTTGATTCTTTCTGCGTGGAGTGCTTTAAACACATTTTTAGATTTGTTTACATACATAAGTAAAAACCTTGTCT
Organism: Agrotis segetum; assembly: GCA_036375495.1. Lineage (NCBI taxonomy): Eukaryota > Metazoa > Arthropoda > Insecta > Lepidoptera > Noctuidae > Agrotis > Agrotis segetum. The sequence goes on along the minus strand of JAQSVV010000586.1, from coordinate 895,676 downwards.
CTGCCAAGGATGTTTCATAAAATTCTACTTTTTGTCAAACTTTGGTACCGAATTACATAGAAGGTATAATAGTAAAATAATATTTGAAAATGTCCATGGTACATCTGAAAGATTATATTTGGACTGCATTAATCACTTTTTTATTTTTCATTCAGAAATAAACCAAAAATAATGTTTCAAAACAGGAAGAATTTGACATTTTTTCGTCCGAAATTATATTTTTATCTATCAAGATTTACCTAATATTCAATCAAAAAGTATTGAATAACTAAGGTTACTATGTTAGCTTGCATTAAAAAAATAATTAGCTCATTTAAAAGTAAAATAATAGTATTAAACAATTATAATATGCAATGACAAAATTCAATATAAAACCAAGAACGGTTTGTTCTTTGATTTAGACGGCGCGGGGCGCCTTCTGAGGGAGGACGTATCGCTCGCAACCATTTTGACATTAGTTGAGTAATTATTAAAATTTAAAATACACGCCACCATTCATGACCTTTACACGCGGCGCCAGTGTCTTTGTCATGACATCAAATTCCATGTGAAAAATGTAGTACCTCGAATTTTCCGCAGGTCATGAGTGGTGGCCAGTAATTTTCCCAGTCGCCAAGAATACAGTATAACCTACCTTTCTTGATACAAGCTAATATTTTGAATTAATTTGATTGAATTTTTCGACTATATTCGAATGTGGATATAATTGTAAAAAAAAAATAATGTAAATAATACAAAAAAAAAATTTAAATAATTCTGATACCTTTTTTTCTGAATTGGTAATTATATGTAATTTCAGACTTGCTAACTTCCCAAACATTCCAGTTCGTTTCAGTGCCGGATTAGCCATATAGCAGGAGGCAGCAAATGCTACGGGCCCCGCGCCTTTGGGGGCCCCGCGTCTGTGCCCAAAAAATAAAATCACATACATGTAATACACCTTGGCTATTCTTAAACTGAGCGATTGGCCACACTGCCACTACTAGGGCACGTGGGTGGCGTGGGCGACTCGCTGTCCGACCATGGACAAAGAAGCGACGACGTGTTGTGTTCCACACACGCCTCAAAGAGTGTCTACATGATGACAGGGTCCGCCTCTAGAGGGCCAAAGCCTGCGGGGTTGCGAGACTTATCTCATTACTGATCCCGGAAGGCCGGAACGATGGGTCGATTACACCTAACGAGTACAGTGGTGAGTCAGTAAATAAGCTCTCGGCCGGCTACTCGGCCTAGTAAACAAATTGGGATTCTAGTGACCCTCTCGCCTCTCTTCTCGACCGAGTACTTGGCCGAGCACTCGTTAAAGTGTTTATACCAACCGAGCACTCGGCCGAGAACACTGACTCGCCGCTGTACTCGTTAGGTGTAATCGACCCTTTAAGGGCTATTGAACGACACTGTGGATTTACCGCAAAAAAAGGCAATGTAACTCTAGGGCCCCATGGTTACATTTGCTACGGGCCCCGCACCGGCTTTATCCGGCACTGGTTCGTTTGGATAATATAGCTCGCTGCGGGACCCATCATACCACCGGTCATGCCCCTGGTGGTATGGCTTTTTATTACGTGGTAATATCATCAGATCAGCCCTTCCACCCAGGGAAGGACAGGAGGGACATACAAACTTGTAATGACTAAAATCTACGGTGTCCTTCAATAACCCATTGCGATCCGAGGCTATGGATACCCGATAAGACAATTCCGCGACGCCCGGCAGGATTTGCCTCTCTAACGTGCGCCCCGAAAATCCGTGAAAAATTGATCTGATCGTTTTGAGGTAGCGGTTTACCAGAGAAAAGTTTTGTTTTAAACTTTTTGTATTCGTTTTTGATGTCGGTACTTTTTTTCAAAAAGTTTTTTTTTTCATCAATGTATTTTTATTAGGTTTGATCGAAGAGAGTTGAAGTCTTGTATCAGGTTCGGCATCCAGTCAATTGCGGTATTCCGTTTTGGCAGCTGCATTGTATTTTTTTTTTTGGTAAAATCATCAAATGTGTCCTCCCGAGCGGGACGGGATTTATTACCAGACTCTAGTACTGACTAATATCCATGGTGATCCTTAAATAGCCCTTTACGTTCCAGGGTCACCGTTACCTGATAAGACAGTCCAGTGACCAAGGCATGCTCCTACTCTCAAATAGAAATCGCTTCTCGGCGTCGTAGGTCACGCGGCTGTTCTCCCTCACGTGTTCCACCTCCTACTTCGCTAGCATGACTGCTTTGCATAAGGATTCGAGGTGACTACTTCCTATTCCGTCTTGCCCCGCAAATTGTGGCCTCGATCAATGCCGGGTGCTATTAAATTGACTCAAGTGCATCGAGTTGGGATTTGGCAAACCTGTACCACTTCATGTACCTAACTTTTTTGCAGCCAACTCAATAAGAGGACTAATATTGTGGGTCAATGTCAACGGCACCCCAAAAAGGTCAAGATAGCCTGTCATTTTTACGGTTACACCTCAGAAAGATAGAACCGAGTCGGATTGGCTCCTTTTTGCGGAGCGAGCGGAACCGGGGCTCAAAAGTGTTCGCAAAGAATTCGTCTATTGGGCAGAGCCAAATGACAAAGCTGAAGATTAACGACGGCAGCATCATTTCGACTAAACCAGAGAACCTAAGGGAGCTTGAGAGGTTTTACGGACAGTTATATACATAAATACGAGAACCCAGTGTCGGTACATCTTGAGACGCAAGAGCTAAACTGACTTGACACTACACTGAGGATATCCCAGACACCAGCCTGTACGAGATTAGAATGGCTCAACAGCTCAAGAATAACAAGTCGCCGGGTGGGGACGGAATCTCAACAGAACTTCTGAGAGCGGGTGGAAAACCGGTACTACTCTAGTCCTCCAGAAGTTATTTAATTCCGTCATACTCAAAGGTTCTACGCCAGAAGCATGGCACAGGAGTGTGGTTGTTCTTTTCTTCAAAAAAGGTGACAACACCTTGTTGAAGAACTACAGGCCAATCTCACTTCTGAGCCATGTATACAAGCTGTTCTCAAGAGTCATTACGAACCGTCTCGAACGCAGGTTTGATGACTTCCAGCCTCCCGAACAAGCCGGTTTCCGAAAAGGTTTTAGTACTATAAACCACATACACACGCTCTGCCAGATTATACAGAAGACAGAGGACTATAATCGGCCATTGTGTTTAGCGTTTGTGGACTATGAAAAAGCCTTCGATTCAATCGAAACCTGGGCAGTATTGCAGTCCCTCCAACGATGTCACGACTATAGGCCTAGGTATATCGAAGTGTTGAAGTGTTTGTATAGAAACGCCACCATGTCCATCCGATTTCAGCAGGCGTAGCATGGCGCCGTAGAAAGGGGTTTTGTCGACGGAAGAATAGACAAAATAACAGAACGTAGAAATATTTTTATCGTTTTAAGCATGGTAATGTGAAAAATATAGAAAATAAACGTCCTTTTCTTCAATAGTGTTCAAATGGTGTCACATTTGTGCAAAAAAAACAGTCGATTTGTGTAGAAATAACGATGAAATAACGCCATGCTACGCATGCAGGAAGAGAGCACGAAACCAATCCAATAAAAGGCGTGAGACAGGGAGACGTTATTTCTCCGAAACTACTCACGAACGCGTTGGAGGACATTTTCAAGCTCTTGGAATGGAACGGATTCGGCATCAACATCAATGGTGAATACATCACTCACCTTCATTTTGCCGACGATATAGTCATCATGGCAGAATCGTTGGAGCACCTCAATGCTATGCTCAGCGACCTCAGTATCGTTTCCCAACGGGATGGCCTTAAAATGAACATGGACAAGACGAAAGTCATGTCGAATGTCCATGTGGCACCCTTACCGGTTGTTGTTGGGAGCGATACTCTCGAAGTTGTAGACCATTATACTTACCTTGGACAGATTGTTCAGTTAGGTAGGTCCAACTTCGAGAAAGAGGTCGCCCGAAGAATCCAACTCGGATGGGCAGCGTTTGGGAAGCTACGTGATATTTTCTCATCGAGAATCCCACAGTGTCTCAAGACAAGGGTGTTTGACCAGTGTATGTTGCCAGTGATAATATATGGCTCCGAAACGTGGTCATTGACTGCTGGCCTTTTAGAGAGACTAAGAGTCACTCAACGAGCAATGGAAAGAGCTATGCTCGGAGTATCTTTGCGGGATAAAATCCGGAACATGGATATTCGGCAAAGAACCAGAGTCACCGACATAGCTCATAAAATTTGCAAGTTGAACTGGTAATGGGCAGGCCACAGCGCTCGTAGAACTGACAACCGATGGGGAAGAAAAGTTCTCGAGTGGCGACCACGGACCGGAAAACGCAGCGTAGGCAGGCCTCCCACCAGGTGGACCGACGACATATTGAGGGTCGAGGGCAGCCGATGGATGCAAGTGGCGAATTGTCGTTCGGCGTGGCGGTCTAAGGGGGAGGCCTATGTTCAGCAGTGGACGTCCTCCGGCTAATGATGATGATGATGATGATGAGATACTACTCAGAATAGAACATACAAAAAAATAAGTTAGCATTCCAATAAATCGTAAAAAATAAGCGAAATTGAATGAAAAGTGAGAAATTACAGGAATGTGTCAAGTTTCATATAAAATAATGAAATCGAAAAAATAATGTTCTTTTTTCTCTTAAACCCTGTGTTATTTTACTAAAGGTGAAATGTTATCTATTAAATAACGAACATTTTCTATACCGTTTCAATAGAAATTAGGTAAAAAGCCTGAGTGACCAATTGTAGCATCGTAATTCGAGCATAAACGAATCTATGCACTGGTAGTCGCGATTGATCGAAGATGAACTCAGGTACTACTTGCTGTGCGAATGGAATAATGTGGAGTTGAACCACCTTTTCTACGCAATTTTGAGCAGTTACGTAACTTCGTTAGGAAGTAAAAGCTCAGTTTTGCGAGATAGAGATTATAATTTAGAGCTCACCGAAACATTCTGTTTCAAGAGTTAAATGATCTGAAACCCTGTTGTTTAGATCTTCTCTACACTCTAATAGATGTGTCTTTATTAAAAACCGGCCAAGTGCGTGTCGGGCCACGCACAGTGTAGGGTTCCGTAGTTGCCCATCAAAATACTTATGCGAACTAACTAAACTGATTCGCTGAATTTAATTTTAAAAAGAAGAATTTTCAAAATCGGTCCAGGAGTCTTTGAGAAATCGGGGAAAATACATAAGAAAAAAGATTACAACGAATTTAGAACCTCCTCCTTTTTTTGAATTTAGTTAAAAATAGTTGTCGATAAAAATCTACCTATCCCCAAAAACATACCTATAAAAGCTGTAAAAATAAAGTTGACAAACTTACATTTGCAGTTGTCTCCGATACATTTTGTTTAAGAAAATATGATATCAAGTACATTTTATAAGTTGGTCGACTATTACTCTCAAAGTTGTAAAGCCTACTTAGTCATGATAATTTTCTTTTAAACTTCGTTATATGTACTACTATTGTGAATTTTTTCACACCCCCAAACATAACCGTTTAGCACCAGCTAAACGGTTATGTTTGGTGGTGTGAAAAAATTCGCTCGATTCGAGTGTCCCCCCCCTTTACCAAGAGGGGGGGGACACTCGAATCGAGCAAAATTTAGCACTTTAAAGCTTAATATTTCACAAACGAATTTTTTATCAAAAAATTGTTAATGGAAACTATCATTATTTTTTAAAGGTCTATTTAATGATACCCCACACTAAGGAGTACGCGAGAAAAAAAAAATCCTCACTTTACGTGTAAGTACTGGAGGTACCCTAAAAAAATATATTTTACGAGATTTTATTTTACCACTTTTTCGGCACAACAAATCCATATATTCACACCAAATTACAGCTCTCTAGTACTGTGCGTCTCTGAGCTAAACTGCGGACAGACGGACGGACGGACGGACGGACGGACATGGCGAAACTATAAGGGTTCCTTGTTGACTACGGAACCCTAAAAAAATAACCCAGCTGTAACCCAGTATAAGAAGCACTGAAGCCCAGTCAAAACAGTTCAATAAATATTCTCCTTTCCGTCCCATCCGCTCACAGTTAACTGCAGGGGAACCAAGAATCTTCTCGAATATTTTTAATCTTCATGGTGTCGATTCGAAATTGTCTTGTCAATTCTATGGGAGCTTGTTGCTGGTCGCAATGGACTTTGTATGATCTGCGTAGTAGATTATCGTTCCCTTTGCGCGGTTTAACGTCTTCTTGGGCCTTGCTCACTTTCTTCCTGGATCACGGCGTTTGGTGATATTACCCGTCTCTTAATTGACACTAGTTTCAAATATTTTGAACCACTGGTTGGAAATATTCGAGCATTAAACCGACCATTTCTGGTTATATCTCCTTATCTATGTCACCTTAATCACCCCAAGTGGCTGGTTTTGCGTCCATAATTATGTCTCTAGATGGCATAAATGACTGTTTGATGTAAAAGTCAAAGAAAAAGTTTGAAAAATTTGAAACACCAAATCGTAAATTCTAAATAATTTCAAAAATCTAATTAAAAAGTTATGAATTCCAATTAGTCACTAGAAACAAAATCAACACCTGAAAGATGTCATAACAAGATAATTTACCCGTATAATACGAGTAAATTATCTTGTTAAGAATGAAATTGAATAATCTCTATAATGCACACTTTGTAAATTACAAACATATCCAATTCGCAGTGTGACACAATGTGCGGTTTAAAGTGTTATTTATTGAGTGGCCCTTATTTTATTTTGATAGGTATATATCTATCATATTATTATTATCCATTCGTTTATGAAAATAAGTAGTGTCTAGAAGACCGGGATCTTACTTTGTTTATTCGAAACAAAAGTGGCAAAAGCTCATGTTGTTTGCTTTCTGGTATACGAGGCATAGCTGTTTCATTAGTGTTTTGTTTTTATGCGGAAGGCATCACGATGTCAAATTGACAGGAATTGTGTTCTTTCAGTATGTCATAGCGCCCTTAAACAATCGAAATACGAAACCTCAAAAATGTCATCCGTAAATAAAATGGTGACTTTTCGAAATGTCAAAGTTAAAGGTAAAACAAAGGAAGATTAAACACGATTTTTCACGAACATAAAGCCGAATATAACATCGGTAATATTTGTGTTGTCTTTCTAAACGTACGTGTTATGAGAAGCGAGATACGACTATACGACAGACAACGACGAAGGATATTTATTTCGTAAGTGACTTTGCCCGTGTTATTGGATTTACAGCCTTCGGTGCAAAGCCTAAAGTAAAGATTCTAAAAGCACCATCAATGTTCTTAATGGCATTTCAAATTTTCTCTGTTGACATTGGTAAATTACTTTGTGTGAATGTCAGTGTCAAAGGTTATTATTAGCAAATAAACTTAAATAAATACTCGTAGTAGTGGAAATGTATTTTTGCTTCAAGATAAACAAACGCTTCTTCGAAATAAATGCAATGTTATTAAAGTAAAATAAATATTCTTGTTTTAATTCTAATAAGCGAAAATTTCGTTTTTCCTAAAGCATTTATTCAACAAGCATTCACTATTTCCAATTAATTTGGAATTAAGTTTAGGTTTTAATTCTGATTGATTTAGTAATATTTATTTTATGAGAATTTTTTGCTTATTGTGTTCTTATATGATACGATCATGTTATTACCGGTACTACGGAATTACGGATTACAAAATTCTAGTGCGCATCTAGGAAAATTTTGTATTTTACAAGAATTTGGGATAAATAAATACTGAAAGAAAAGGGATTTTTTTCATATAAACTACCATCTTCAAAATTGTATAATTTCGGAATTCTGTACCAAAAACTTTTTTGAATTAAATAAACTTCAGAAACAGACTTGAAATAAAAGTTACTTTACACTTTTTGAAGTTGGTCAATTTTTAAGTACCTAAACAAAATCGTTACTTATTATGTATTTTATTGCTGTATGTCTCACCAATGTTGATCCTAAGTCTGCCCCATCTCGACAACATCAAAAATAAAGTAAAAAAACTGCTTTCAATCTCTAATCTAAACCCTACGCAAATATAAACAAAGTTGATATTTGTTGCGGTCAGCGATCAACATTGACAACTCGAACCCGCGGTCCAACTATATAATTGAATTGTGGATCTGAGGCCTTACCACGAACTCTTAACGCGATTCAGTTTAGGCTGTGAGAAAGAGACAGGGCTATACAAGTCGTCTAGCGGCATCTCTTTCCCACAGCCTAAAGACTCACACTTTAAGAGTTCATGGTAGGCCAACTTTGTAATAGTTTACAAACTGCAAAATTTTGAAACAGCATTGTTTCATTACCTATTTACTTAAAAAAAAGTTTTGTGAAAAGAATTTGAAGAAAATATTGTACAGGGATTTTTAATGGAGGCTTTATAATGTTGCCAAGTTCTTATGTACAGTCGGCCAAGAAAGTGGTGTACCACCCTAAGGTTGAATATCGCTTGCAGATTCATAGGTGATAAAGATTAGTTTCGCTTGCAGATTGATCTGACAACTTCTATTGCTGTCTTTATCTGATTATTGATAACGACTATTACTGTTTGTAACGTGACAGCTGTTCTTAGTTTGAACTTGATGGAACCAATGACGTCGTAAAATCAACGGCGGGGGCCTGTAGATTTTGATGACAAAATTGTATCTACAAATTCAGAATTGTAATCAACAAGTTACATAAAATTGTAAAGGCACAAGGCGAATCCACAAACCTACAATTTCTGTAAACTTGTAATTACAATATCAATAAAAAACAAGCTAAAAATAGATTTATCCTTTTATTAAATTTCTACAATCAATTTTAAAATACTTATAACAAACAAAAACATAGCATATATAGTAATATTTAGAAGATATTGAAAATTTTTTAAAATTAGAAACGGGTGTAACCGCCGTTGGCCTCTATAACCTCTAAAAGACGAGACCTCATTGAACCAACAAGCCGTGAGCAAATATCGGTTCCCCGCATTTCCTCCCAAATATAATTACAGTGACTAATAAGAGCTTGTTTGGTTCTTTCATTTTGATGCGACCATCGTTGGACCATAAGGCCCCAAAGATTTTCTATCGGGTTGAGGTCCGGCGATCTTGAGGGCCACTGAATTACCCTTACGTCAGTGTGTGAACGAAACCAGGCTCTTACGATCCTCGCATTATGAATTGAACAATTATCTTGAACAAAATCAAATTGTGGCACTTCGTTCTCCGGGTAAACATTACGGACTGTCGGTAGCATTGCATTCTGAAGCACGTCGATATAATTTACAGCCGTCGCTCGAGGAGGTAGAGAACACAATTCACCTACATCATCCGCACTCATCCAGCCCCAAATATTTACGGAAATTCGACCTGATTCTCTATTTGGAATTACATGATCATCTTTATACCGTGTTGAATTATATCGCCAAAGGTGAAGACGTCCATGCTGACTGGATTTAAACGTTTTTTCATCACAAAACACTGTATTAGACCAATCAAACTCTAAGTGCTCTCTGGCGAAGTTCAGACGAGCAAGTCTGTGAGCATCCGTCAAATATATTTTCTTGGCGTAATGCCTGTGGTGCAACCCCATGTAATGTAGATGATTCCTTATTGTTTGGGCACTCACATCGAACATCTCCGCAAAATGTTTTGTGGGCTTAAAACCATTGATTTCATATTCCCGTCTCATGAATTCTCTATCGTTATTGGAGAGTGCAGGCCGGCGACCACTTCTTCTGTGATCCAACAAACTTCCCTCCTCTCCTTCACGACGAATCCAAAAGCGGACAGAACGCCTCGATATATTCAAATTCCGGGATATCGCACTGATACTGCTTCCCTCATTAAATTGGGCAATTATTTGTGCTCTTTCGGCAATGGTCAAGTTGGCAGGCATTGAGATGATTTTATATGCAGTTGATTGAAAAATAACACGGAAAATATATCGATTTTTTGCATATATTTGACAAAATGTCAATTGTCAGTTTTCTTTTTCAAATGGAATTCGGTTGTCTATTTAAATAGTTTTTATTACTTTTGTTTGGAAACATTTCAATTGCTTTGTAGGAACTAATGTCCTTTTCATTTATACTAAAGGTTAAAATGTCATGTACTTATATGTGACATATGACGTATGAATACTAAATACATAGGTTTACGTCATGATAATGTTGTCTCTTTCAGTAATATCTTTTTAAAACGAACCTTGTTGTAATTTTCGATGACCGGGAAACTAAATCAAAACTGGTACACCACTTTCTTGGCTGACCGTACTACTTCTACACTAATATTAGGTATAAAGAGGAAAGATTTGTATTTTTTTGTGTAAGTTTTTATTGAATAAACTCAAAAACTACTGGGCTGATTTGAAAAAATCTTTCACCAAGAATTTTTATTAAGCCCCCCCCCCCCCCCTTAATGGCCAATATGCCCGGGCTTAGTTTGGTTTTTATAAATTAAATCAATCATCTTGTCAAACTCAGATAGTTTCAGTTAGTGACTATGTTACTAACTGAAACACATACATAGCCTAACAAATTCTCTTTCACCGTTTCTCTAACCAGGAACAAGCTCCTTGAAATCTTTATAGTGCCGTTGGTCTTTGCTTCACCAGACGAAGTCAATAACCATAATTTTTACGGTAAATAAAAACAAATGGACTCACTTATTTTCATGCTATTTCTTTGAACAAACAACTTTTCCGTAAAATGTCTAGACGTCAGTCGTTCTCAAAAACACAAACAACGACGAATATCGGAACTACGTATTTTGTATCGAATGTTACCGTTGAACTTATATACAGGGTGAGTTTTTCAATAAGGATGTTGTAAAGAGAGCAATGCCCACAGCTTTAGAACAGAATGAAAAAAAAATACTGTCTAGAAAAGAATTAGTGATAGTAGGTGCATCACGGTCGTAATTTTGAGTTTGCCCTAACACAGGCAGATAATGCCTAAAAGGTTACTTCAACCAGTAGATGTAGTACTTGTTTTATTTTATATATTATACCTACAGGGTGTTTGGTCCATCGTGTGCCAAATTTTTATTTTTATGGCATGTGGCACATCATTAGCAAGGGGAAAGACTGGAGAATTAATGAGGGAATTGGAAGATCCCGGTCGCTTCTAGTTTTTTTTCTGTAGCCATATAAACAGCTGTAACATGTACCGCTTTAATTTATGTTTTAACTTTGCGAGTGAATTAAAAAATATCTAGGTGACTAATGTCACTAATTTTGTATTACAAAGTACTCTTATACAATACACATCTAAATAAAATTAAAATTCAGAGTCTACGACCGATATTTAAAAAGAAAATTGCATTTGAATGTAAAATTTGGGTCTTTTTTAGTAAAACAATAAAAAGTCGATTAAAAAAAAAACCACTAGGCATGAGGGGTGTTAAGGGATCTGAAAGGATAGCAGATGACCCCTTCTATCGACCATTTCAATTTGGCACACGATGGACCAAACAACCTGTATATACTAACATATTTAAATAATATATATAATATATTATTTGTCAAATAAAACTTAAGAAAGAAAATAATATGAATATTTCAGAAAATGACTTGAGAGCGGTTTTTACAAAAGTAAGGGTGCCCTACTATACTACTACTATAACTAAAGTCGAAAATTCTTTGACTTTTAGCCGTGCGGTAATGAGTGTACGTATGTCCCAACAGGTTTTCATAAAAAGGCAAATGCAATTTATGCTTTGCATACCCAGTTCACAATTAACGTTATTGAAAAACTCATCTTGTATCCAGCGCATAGATTCCAATGTCTAGACAGAATACATTACGGTAGTCATTCAGTGATTATCAGAGCTGTGCAATAACCGGCTCAGACGGTAATCGGTGCATTCTAGAAATTATTGGCTATTGCCTTTCTTGATAGTAAGTTCTTTCAACATGATTTTATTGAAGAACCGACCTTATTGCAAAAGAACTAAAGATTACTGTCATTAGTAGTCAGAGGCAAAATAATAGTTGAAAGGAATTTTATGTATTTGATTTTAGTTCAAGAATAGTTTTTTATTATTATAGATTTTGATAAAAGGAATGTCTTAGTGTTGAATGGCATGGAAAATAACAGTAGTAATAAGTTTCAGCTTCATTGACTTTTGCAGTTGTGTTTCTACTCTCCTTATACTTACTCCAACTCGAAAATATAGTCTTGAAGTATAGCTAAAAAGTTATTTTAAGCAAGCATGCTTCTTTCTAAGCCGCATCATCGCTTTACATCAGACAAGTCAATGTATTTTAATACTTTACTTTATTTTGAAAAATAATTTGTAATACCTAATGCGTTTTGAAAATAAAATTTATTCTTTTTACAAATAACTTATATTTTCTTACACAGTCATAATTAAGAAAACAAAAAATGTGTCTTTAGTAGGTACTTTTATGCAAAATTCATCCGTTTTGCCCACTCCTTGTTGTTTCTTTAGTTGATTAGCCAGCTAATTGCTTTCCGGCATTACAGTAAATTCTTATTAAACAAAAAGTAACATTAAGAAACAAAATCAACTAATTCCAAACAGAGTAGAAAAACGTGTAAAGCAATGAAATAATTACGTTTAATTTACGATAAAACGTTAAAAAAGAAAAAAAAAACAATAATTAAATATTCATTACGAGGAATTATCGCGTTTTCTTTATTTTCGACGAAAATTCGGCGAAGGCCTTGGCACTTTTTTGTTAAGTGAGATACGTTGGATTACTGCGCTCAGGTAGATTTTATCGATATCGATATTGCGTTTTAAGTGCCTGTATTTCATTCGTATTCATGGTGAGTATTAAATCCTTTTAACTTCTTTCTTTAAAAGCAATATCTTTGAATTGATTTTTTTGTGCACTATAATTCCTCTTCGAAAATGAGCAAAACTACAGTATAAAATATTCAAAAAAAGTTAAGTATTAAACACGTTATGCAAACCTAAGGGAATAATTTTGTTTTTTGCATCAAATTCTATGTCTTCGATGACATTAAATCACAATTATACTCATTTAATAATCAAATTTATTTTTATTAAAAACAAAACAAAAAACCTTAAAATGCTTTGTAGAACTTTTTATCCCAAGATATAATACCTACCCGAGATGATTCAACGCATATATTTTTATGACATTAATTAGCTAACATACATTTTAACGATAATTATTTAACTTCAGTTTATCAAATTAGTTGGAAAGAAAATTCAGGTTAAAGAAAAGTAAAACTAAGTAGCGATATCTTTTCGACTAAGTCCCACCTCTAGTGGAGACTCCCCATTAACGCTATTACGCTAATGATTCGCCGGAGCAGGACGCCCCCCTAATTACAAAACAAAGCTTTTTAATAAAGATATTTCTTTTAACCACCCTGTGCCCACTTCTAAGGGTCGCTGACAGGATTTGACTTTTGTATTATTGGTTTTTAGAAGATGTTTGAATAGTAATTGTTTCTATTTGATATTAAATAAATCTTTATGAAATCGTCATTTTCTTTTGCTAAATAAAAATATTTATTTATTTTATTCATGAAAGTAATAAAAGCGAATTATGTCATTTTAATGTCATAATGATATCATGCTTTTTCCACTAACATTGCTCTACTTATAAAATATCAAAACCGAACAAAAATATAAACTACCAGAAACCTAATACGTAGCTTTCCATCTATCAGTAATGAAAATTCAAATTTTAACTAACCATAATTCAACAAAAACTCATTTCTAAACTGAACAATTCCAAATTCAAACAAAAGTCACGGCCGCCATTAAAAACGAAAAAAAATAGTTGTAGCTTTGTAACCCTGCGAATGCGCTCCTCCGAAAAATTAAAAAAAAACAATTGCCTCGCACCGCTCATATATAACCCAGATAATAGTTACAAGAAATATATGAGCCATATTAACAATACACGCAGACATTTTTATACATTTTTGTTCTACTAGCACCGACGCGCTTAAACGGAAGCAATAACCTAACAGCCCGGACGTTTACGCCATTTTATTCATATAAAACCGGCAATAATGCCAGTGTTTGCATAGAGAAATATAAAATTATTCAATTTTTGTTTGTGAATTTTTTTAACACTTCATCTGACATGTTGATTGTCAAGTTGCGTTGTTAAATGAGAGATTTTACGAGTATTGTTCAGGCGGTAAAAATGTGTTGTCAAATCCTCAAACGGCAAAAATGGTAATTTTTTTTATTGTTGTTATTTTTTGTTGGCCTGTTACTGTTAAGCCCGAGCCTAACTTTTTATTTATGGGCAACAGAGTAAACCATCGTATGAATTTATTGACCTCATCAAAAAGCGATGCAAAGTGACGATTAGATAAAAAGTTAGGGTATTTTAATTCATTTTTTTTATGTCAATTGATGATGATTTTGAAATGATATACGCAAATGTTTACAAAACTACAAACCCAACCAACAATAATAAGCTTTATGAGCTTATTGGAGTACTGTGTAGATTTTTTTTTACTCCAAACCCATACGTGTGGGCTATCTAAAAAGGGTTACGAATATATTAATTGTTCCTAACTGAAGAGTTTGCGCGAGAGACAATTCCAAAGCGGTAAAATGTGCCCCCCCCTGTAACTTCTAAAATAAGAGAAATTTAAAACTGAAATAATAGAATAATATGTTATTGATGTAGGTACATCATATTATTTTATGATACATAATATTATTATTTTTTTAGTTTCATCATTCTCTTATTTAGCTTCCAGCGAAAATTGGTTTGAACGAGATCAAACAAATCAGTTTTATTTAATACGTCATAAATCGTAAACCATTATTAAAAATACGCTATTAAAAACATCGATTAAACTTACAAAGAACTATATAATTACAAGAACTTTTGTGTTATGATGATACTTACTGCTACGGAACCTTCATGGGCGAGTCCGACGCGCACTTGTCCGCCTTTTTTCTTCATGGAGGAGTTCGTCGATGACCATTATATTTTATTATGATCAAACCTTAATATTTTTGTAAGTGACAAATTATCAAGAACCACTCCCACTATAAGTGAAGCAGAAGACACTGTTAGTTCTTCAATTGGCCTTTGGTTTCACCGTCAGACCACCATTCTGATGGAGTTCGACACCAAACAGTTTTTGCTTTCGTGGGTGCGTTTACAAACATTCTATCTCACATTACACATAATCATGCACCCAGACCCGGAACAATTACTTGTAGATCATACAAATACTATTTTGCTTTGTACGGGAATCGAACACTCACCACCCACCAACACAATATATCAAATGAAATCAAAAACTCAAGCTAGGATGCTTTGCTTTATCCAATAACATATTATTCAAACCAACAACACAACACACAATTCAAAGAAAAACATATTCCGGAGCTGTATCTCAAACATCCCCAGAGTCTTTTAATCTAAAACGCTCTATAAATAAACGAAAAACTAAATCCACACAAGCTCAGGGAAAGACGTTAAAATTAACTTTTTCAACCGCTCGCGAAGTGCTTGCTCGATGCACTCTGAATAATTAATAAAACGTGCATTACTTTTATTTACGGTGCTGAGAGGGTTATGCCTGCATAATAGGTTCAAAGATAATGTCTATAAGAACCGTTTTGCATATTTCAGCAGCACTAAGTCTGCTCCGTAACTTTGTACCAGCGCCCGACGTCAGTTTGTTTTCTTTATTTCTTTAGTAAGTTCGTTTACAAAGGTTTTGATGGCTTGGGTTAAGTTGAAATGTCTATTAAATATTCAAGGAACTATGGCTTTGTTTTTGTATATTGAGTTAGGAACGGAAGATTTATGATTGAGTTTGTAAAGTCGATTACTTTAGGGTCTAGATATTTTAATCTCGATTATTAAATGCGAAAGTTTGGATGTTTATTACTCAGTCACGTTGAAAAGGCTAAACAGATCTTCATGTTTGCCTCAGAGATAGATTTTTGTCTAGAGAATATAGAATACATGTATAGTTTATCTCTGTATTACACTCCTGTGGGATAATTTTTAACTTGGATGTATCTGCTGACATCAATTAGTTTTGAATAAACTTCAACATCGTGATCTACTTCTCGGCACCACTCTCCTAAGCTTAGTTCTCTCTCTTTGATGTCACGTGTTTTTACCCTTTTACGATACAAATATTCATTCGCTTCATTGACATGTTTCAGGTGTACCCAAAGTTTAACCAAAATCCATCACGTTTAGCCAAACTGAAATCGGTAATTAATCATTTACAGATTGATAACTATTTTATGTTAATAGTAACTTACCTATCACAGAGAATCGATTTGCACAGGTACTTAACCACTAACATTGCAAACTGATATGACGGTAATGAGAGAAAAATATGGCAATATTCAAAATAATATATTTTGTCCCTGTTAAGTATTATGCACTGAAATTTTCGAAATTTCATTTGCTGTCCATTAACAGGTAGTTGGAGTGAAGCAGAAGTAAAAGTAAATCACATTCAAACAAAATCATTAAACGCGTGCTTGGAATGCTTGGATTAAAATGCAGTAAAACCGAAAGAAAAACTGAAACAGCAACAGTATCACTACTTTACGACAGTACCTATCAAAAACAAAATATTACTAAATCTAACAACGATTTTTACAAATACCAGTCTCACTTTTACCAAAGCGAGCACACATCGCGTTGTGAGCTCTTACATTACCATATTCTAGTCCGCAGGTTTCGTTTCCATCCTGCGATGGATGCCCCGATTCCCACCAGTATTTGACTTTGAAACTCAGCTAATATTATATTGAAATTTAATGGGATTTGAGGAACTAGATCGGCAGTTCTGGTTTCTGTTAGGTGATGCACACGTAGTAATGTTTGGTTGGCTGTTACTTGGTTAATGTTGGGAATAGAGATTATGCATGTATGGAATAGTTTGTGGCGTTATCGATTGCAGCTGAGGATTTGATGATGTATGTGTTGGGTTGGTTGTTACGTGTTGTGGTTGCTACTTTGAATACTGTATACACTTTTGAGTTGTTTACAATTTAATTCAAAAGTGCCTATAATGGCCTAATTGAAATAAAAGCTTTGATTTTGATTTAGTATAACATGTCACTTAAATATAGCTGTCAATATGTAGGTTCGCTTTTGGACATCCCTCTCATTTACTTTTTCAATCACATTTTGTAATTAGTTGCTTTATTACACTAATTTAGTTAGAAATTAATAATAACGCATTTCTATGCTTTACAATGGTGAAGGCAAATTTTTAACCTATAACAAAATTAAAACTCTTACACATTTGATTTATAAAAGAGCAAAACCATATGTTTTTATTTACTTTTTCTTTAAATCAAAAAGCATACCTTTAAAATAAAAAAAATGGACCAAATATAAGTCCTTGTAGTAAGCCACATAATATTAATATGTTTTACAATCTGCACTATCAGCTCATTTATTTCTAATTAAACAATGTTATTAATACTGAATTGAACAAACTCCATTACAAAATCAACTACTAAAAGCATTGCCGAACAAAACGACAGCATGACATACACAATCAAACGCTCAATGTAAAACAGTTTAACTAACATTCGACGAATCCCGCCGAGAATTAATTTCCGATGTGGATGATAATGAACAGGCTGCACGGGTCATTTGCATCGATATACCGATGTCGTTCATCGAAATGAGCGCACACTGCAAATTTGGCGAACGAGCCCGCAAAACCAGTGTGAATTGAGGCTAGTGTCCGACCGAAACTGATTTTTCAGCCGAAACCGAACCTTCGGCCTTGCTCTCAGTTTCGGCCGAAACCGAAACCGAAACCGAAACTTTTTAAAACTTTTAACATTTCGATTTTTTTCTGATTTTTTTTTGTTTTTTTTTTTACATTTATTGGCACAAGAAAAAGTGTCAAATACACATAGCGAACTTTTCAACTGGGCGTGGACGGCTATATTTTTAACTATGAGGAATATCGAAAAACTTTGAATAGAGTCTCGAGACCGATTTTGCCGAAAACTAAAACTGTATCATTGGATTTTAGAAAAATCAATAATCGTGGCCAAAAATCGAAGCCGCTAATTTTGAAAAAAAAAATCACAACCTGTATTATTACACCAGTAAGGATCAAATTCTGGGTAATAATGAAATACGGAAAACTTATGGATAGATAGATTGATAGATAGACGATTCTACTGAGTCCATAATCTATTCGAAATTATAAAAAAAATCAATGTTTCACTAGATTTGAAGTCTCAACAATCGCATTATATTAATTTAGCAATACGAAATAACTGAGACAATAGAATAAAAAATTTGCATTATTTCAAAAAAGAAACCGTTAACTTAATTATGTCTCGAATACCGCCTAATCCTAATTCTAATCGCCTTGACGATTGTTAAATTTTTAATCAATAACGTACGTAACAAATATTTTTTATTATGACATGAATATACAAGACTTGGCAGTAAACTCAAAAACATAACCTCGTCTCACGAATAAACGGACGCGGGACGGTGGCAAACTGAGGCGGGGCCCCGCCGGCGAGCAAGTACGTGTTAGCTACGAATTTTACCGAACGACGCACGAAAATGCGGGAACACTTGAGTTTCGGCGAGGCCGAAAGTTTCGGCTATAATTTGGCCGAAACCGAAACTAAGGCCGAAACTAGATATTTTGGCCGAAACCGGCCGAAACCGAAACCGAAACCGAAATTTCGGTCGGTCACTAATGAGGCCTACTGCAATTGTTACTACACACAGAGAATTGTTTGTGAATTCCATATTTTTGAGTCAATTTTTGTTTCGTAACTTAGTTTTATGTTTATGTTGTGTACAATACCTTTAGCACGAATTTTCAGTATTCGAGACGTAAAGTAAACTGGAATTTATGTTCCATAATATAAACTTTTAGAGTAAAACTTAAATACTTCATAGCAATGAGTATTGAATTTAAAATAATCATTATCGTAATTTATTATTCATTGCTTCCCAATTTATTTATGGTCGGTGCTACATGTCACTTCACTGAAAATGTTACCACTAATTAAAATTTTATATTCAGCAATAAAAATAAATAAGCAAAGTCTTCATCGCGATTTCAGAACATCGATAGGCCTTTCGCGTCGGTAGAAACCAGTTCGAGCCGGATATTGCACGTCCATTATTGTAAAATTCATAGAGGCATATTTACTTTTTGCATGTAAAATGCGTGATTGATATCCGATTGCTGAAGGCAATTAGATTTAATAGTTTTTCAGTTTTCCGATATATTCATATCGAATGTGTTTTGAATAGAAATACCTGGCTGGTTATGCTTTTTGAGAGCCTTTTAAAATTATTCTGTGTCTGATGTAGCCGATGACAATATTTATTAGTCTACTTAGAGGAATTGAAAATAACTACTTAGAAATATATGAATGAAAAATAGTGGAAACAAAGAATGTTCTCAAACCAAAGAAATGTTCAAAAAAGAACATAAAACAAAGATCGAATGAACACAAAGAAACTCTGTAGGAAAAGAGTAACTAAAACAGGAGTAAACTCCGACATCCCTAGCGACCTTCGCAAAGCTCTCGAGTAGAAGGAACTGCGCACAATGACGGGCACATTGCGAACACGTAGGTAATTGCATGACATTGCAACTGCCGCCCTCCGATATTGAACAACCAGTGCTTTGGAGTTATGCTTCTAAGTAATTTTGATTCTCATGCAGATTTTGCGGATTTTGAAGCTGTGTGTGATGTTTTGTTTGACAGTGTATTTATTTATTTCTACTTTTTGTTATTTACATCGCACATTTAAAGACATACTTAGTTTTAACAGTAAACATTTCAAATTGTCAGCATTATTTAATTGCAGTTAAAATAATATCTACCTTCGTATATAAAAGCAAACTTTTCAAGTCTGTTTTCGTAGGTATGTTTTTTCAAGAAGAGGGTAACAATACCGCAGCGTAAATAATTTATAATTTCAGATGCAGTTGTTTGAAGCATAATTATGTCAAAACTAAATATTTGTTTTTGGTTTAAGATCCGTTTTAAATACGTCTTTTTCTTCCTGAAGTTGGTTTTCCATTTGTTTCCTGTTTTTCTTAGAAAGCTAAGATGTTATAGGTTTTCCTGCTCATTTATCCCGTTCTATACCTTTTGTATACCGAAGCGAGGTCGACGACCCTCATGTCTTTACCTGAAATGTAAAAATATACGATATTCCTGCAACACATCGTTTCTAGAACACACCAATTTGTAAGTCAAACCACAATCTTTGTTTTTGCTGAATCAGTTGGGGTGAGAGTATATCAGAGTGTGATGATGGATGTACGAATAGAAACGAGAAAAGAAAATAATTACATTCAGTACAATTCTACTTCTTTGCAGTCGATGAAAAACCTAATATTTCGCTTGTAATTCCTTTGAAGTGCAAAGGGTGAGTTAGATTGCCATGAACCAGGCATGATGCGATACTGTTGCTATAGCAGAGATTATACTCGTCCGAGTACATAGTATTACATAAAAAAGCCAATAACACATTTACCAATCGAACCTAAAACCTTGTACTCGGCAGTCACAACCACTAACCGAAGGAGGCAGATTCGATTCACGTGTGAGTAAATACTTTTATGAAACGAAACATTTTTTTTAACGTGGTAAAATCGTCAAATGAGTCCTCCCACCCCGGGCAGGACGGGAGGGACTGTCAGACTTCTACTGACTAAAATCCACAGTGTCCTTCAATAGCCGGGGTCACGGTAAGGAAATAATCCCGCAACCCCGGCAGGCTTTGGCCCTAAGAGAGGCCCCGTCATTATGCTGACGCTCTTTGAGGCGCGCGTGGGACACAACACGTCGTCGACCCGGGCATGAAACGAAACATAGAAGAAGTATTTATTTCACGAACACTGAGCAAACGTTTTTCAACTTTTGGGGCTGAACAGAACGTTAAAAATTCATCAGAATCATAATTTGCCAGTTTTGGCGTCCTTTCAAAAACCGCTATGCGCTAATTTACGACGAGTTTATTGTCAACCAAGAATGTACCTAATTTAAATGAAATTACATTTAATCTATTTTGTTTACGTATTCACTTTGATTATGAGAAAAACCTATTAAAATTAAATCCGTAGTCTCATTCACAAACATCAAGGGACACTTTATTCTTCGAAATCTCATTTCTATGGCCTGTCACCATAGTAACAGTACATTGGAAAGCGGATTTTTGGGGCGGAAAATTGTGAGAACGAATTTCTACACAGATTATGGTATTAATATTGATACCATGTAGGAAGCAGAAGTTTGGGGCCACAAACCTACAAAACTAGGTAAAATACTGGAATTCAGCTGCAACCGGTAAAACTGGAAGCCCGTCACAACAACTTTAACCTGTAATTTTATAACAGATTAAACTTTATTTTTGATATTTTATCCATTAGCCTCTTCATACACTAGGAGACGCAAGTATCCGATACCTTATGACTTTGGCATCCAGGCGACTATAGGGATACACAAATACACATCCATAGAGGTTCGTACACAGGTACGCGACAGTGGTTACCAAAATAGTAAGGTATCGGACCAAAATGTACGAAGGGGCTTAAATGGTCGATTGCCATCCAACTCATCAAGAACCATAATGTTATCGTAATCAATTAATCATCTCATAACGCTTTCAATGGCTAAAAACCAACATTGCTCTGTGTATGAAAGTGTCCATCTTACTCCGATATTCGTACGCGCGACTAAGGTACTATGCGGTTTAACTAAGTAGGAGATTGGTAATTAGCTCCGCCTGTCAACTGTCCCTTGTAAATTCCATTTAGCAGTAAAATCCTTAATGTAAATTAATTTATAATAGCTTACATTATTTTTGTTTTCTTGTTAGAGTTATTTTCGTATGGAGATTGTTTATTTCAAAGCGTGCAAGTGTTAAAAAAGTCTCTCCATATCAGTTGAACCGCATATTACGAAGCTTTAGTACAGGTTGTATAAGTAATTGTAAAAATGTTCCAGGGCAGAAACAAAATTGGGATATTGTCATAATTGTAATTATTAAAAAAATAAAAAGAAAAAGAAATCTATTCCGCATCAATAAAGGGGTTGAAATCGACACCCGCTAAGTAGACGTATGTATCTGCCAGATACACGAAATGGTTTTTATTGCATTTTTGGCATCTATATACATAACTTTACCACATATATATTTTTTAGATTTTTTCTATCAACGGAACATAGTTTTTTCTCAAACGCATAATTGTGTATCTGCATAATCTGACAAAAAAGCCCAGCGTACAACCATTTAAGTTCCAGTTACATACTTTTATGTGGGAGGAAAAGAGCGCGCGGTGCGGGTAACTGCCTGTCACTTAGTTATTCGGCGGGCAGCGAGTTGTGCGCAAGAGTGTTGCGTTGTTTAATACCAAGTCGAGTGAACGTTATAAATTTTAAACTACATTAGGGGAAGATGCAATTTAAAGACCAAAAAATGCTGTGGACTAAATATTAAGCGCAACATCAGACCTGATAATCTCGCCATCAAGGCAAGGTAAGTAATTTTAAGTAAATATTTTATAATTATTAAATTATATATTTTAAGTGCACTCATAAATTGAAATTTCTACCTATACTGTAAATATTTGAACACGTCTTAGAATGAAAATCTATCGTCATGACGATATTACTGCAATTTATTAATTCCCGATACTTAAGTATGTAACTACGCAGTTACACGTTTTTACGCCGGAAATTAGGTGGATTTAAAAATTTATCTAGGCACTTACATACTTATTCTAAGAAATGTATTTAAATTAAAATCAGTTAACTAACACATACATTGTTTTACATTGGATTTTAACTTGATTATTGTTGTCTATCTGTATACTTACATAGTTTTCCTTATATGAAATGATGTTGATTATCGTAGAAAATTTAATGTTTTATTGTGGTTTGATTCCAGGGCCGGACGGACTGCATAATTTCTGGTTAAAATGGCTACAAAGGTCGCACGCTAGCTTAGCTTCACAGTTTCAGTCATCTTTAGAGACATGGTCGCTACCAATGTTTTTTACCACAGGAGTTACCCACCTGCTCTATAAATCAGGTAGTACCACGGACCCAAAAAACTACAGAACAATTACGTGTTTACCGACGGTCTATAAAGTTCTAACATCCATTCTGAGAGCAAAAACTGCATCATATCATATTAATAGCAATTAAGTTATGTCTGCCACTCAGAATGGATGTAGGAATTTTTCCCGCGGTACTAAAGAGCTGCTCCTTATTGACATGGCCGTAAGCCAACAGGTTCGTCGATCCCGGAGGGATTAGCCAACGTGTTGGATGGATTATAAGAAGGCCTATGACTCTGTGCCACATGCGTGGCTCATGAGTGTGCTGGATTTATATAAATAAATGCAACACTTCGCACCTTCTTGTTGTCCTGTATGCGGCAATGGAGAAGACGAGAAGGAACATCTCTATCCAGGATATCGGCAGATTCTTGGGAACGATGAACCGATTAGGATTGAGCGAGAAACATTCTAGGGTGTCCGTTTGAGCCCGCTTTGGCATACTCAAATGGACTCAGACAGAACATGACGCCCTGGATAGAAAAGTCCGCACACTGCTGACTGCAAGTGGGTGACTGCGTGGGTGATACATCCGGAATCACCCACGGTCATCTGTGATGAGACTGTACATACCGCGGAAGTGTGTGAAGGCCGTGGCTTCCTCAATGCTAAGACCTTGCACAACTGCGAGGTACGCAGTCTCGGGGAATACTTCCTTGAAGTCGACATGGGGATACATCAAGATGTAGTCTCTGTGGATAAAGACCTTACCCCGCTCTCTTTAGCTAACGGGAACTAGCGCAAACCTATGATATTGGATACTAATGATCCCAGGGAGGTATGGCAGAGCAAGGAGCTACACAGACGGTTTTAGCGGGCCCTTCACGGGCCTGATGTAGACCTTTTTACGTCTATAGCCTGGCTACGTTTTAGTTACCTCTTTGGGGAAACCGAAGGTTTTAACTGTGCGATTATGGATGAAGTTATCATGACGAACAATTACCGGAAATAATTATACTTGTCAAGGACGGTACGGTTGATATTTGTCGGGCATGCTACCGAACCAGTGAGTCGACCAGACACATTGTTCGTCGTCTTGCTAACAGCGAGTACTTGCAGAGACACAATCTAGTAGCTAGGACCAGCAACTTGCCCTGGAATACAACCAGTTCTTGAAAACGGTCATGCCATATTGCATTGGGATCAATCTATCATCACTGACAGGACTGCCTGATATAGTAGTGGTAGATCGCCGAAAGCGCCGTGCAATGATTGTTGATATAACTATCCCTCATGGCGAGAATCTCGTAAAAGCTGAAAATGATAAGAAAATCAAGTATCTTGATTAGGCACACGAGATTGTCGACATTTGGGACATGAACCCAGCAGTCATTGTACCGATAGTCGTTGCGGTCAATGGATTAATTGCGAACACCTTAAGAGGCTGTCATTGTGCAGCTGGCTCAAGGTCCTGATGCAGAAAGCAGTTCTCTTGGACACGAGGCGCATTGTGAGGAAGTTCCTCCCTCTAGAGCCCTAATATAACCACCGGCACCTTGGACCCTGCTCCCAATGCTGGTGGGCCACTATTTTTAAAATTTTTAAATGTTGTTACATTTTTTCTTAAAAAAAAAATTTAAAACTGTAAAACAATATGTAAAAAAGTGATAATGAAGAGAATAACAATATAATACGTTATTTTATGATACGTGAAACGTTTGTAATTTATATTTTTGTGTGTTTGCGATTAATATAATTTTTTTGAAAATAAACATTAGATAATTCAAAATATATAACCACTGCTTTTATTTCAAAATACCAAAACACATGATGATTTTTACAAGTTTGGAATTCAGTTACACAGGATATTTCAATTGACTTTACCAATTATAAGAACGTATCTGGCAGTTAAAGCAACAAAGTGCCTGAATATTCCAATGAAGAAATGTGTATGTGCCAGTTAGGATATTTCGTTTGTTTTTTACAATGAAGTATAAGTATGCATGTGTGATAAAACAAAAACTTGAAGGTTTAGAAACAAAATATACTCTTAATTATAAATTTCACTTAATTTTAAACCCGCTCACCAAATATTATACTTCAATTCCATATAGGGGCTTAGATATGGCGATTTAAAAAAATTGAAATCTTTAAATCGCTCTCCTGTAAAATTTGCTTTTTGCAGTTACTTAGTTGTACTTAGGGGGTGTCGGAATGTGGAAACGTTTAAGGATCGAACGCGGAAGAGGGTAGAGAATCTTAGGGGTTGAACGCGGAACAAACCAACCATTTTACGGCCGCAAATAAAAGTGCAAGTGTCAACAAGAGCGCGCAATTTGTCACGCAATCTTCTGACACGTGACAGTCATGGCGTCGTAAGATACGTGACAAGTGACACTCATGGCCGCGTTAGGCCGTGTTACTTGTCACGCTACCACTCTAGCTGGTTACAGCTCTAATATAGGCCGTGCTAGACAGCTTGACGCATTCTGACCTACAGTACACTCCTTGATTTTATTAAGACTGCTTTAAAATAATGCAATTTTAAGGCGAATTTTCGAAGGTTACTATAATATTATTATTTATATTTATTTAATGTTCGTTACAGTACGTCTTTTCTTAGATAATAATCGATAACCAGGCACAGAAAAAAATATTTTGTTATTCTGTATTCATTTGAATTATTCCCGTTGGATCCCACTTTTGGATCCCATTTTTTAGGTAGTCCCGATGAATCCCATTTTTAATTCCCGTTGAATTCCACTTTTTGACAACATGTGTACATATCAGAAGAAAACTGTTACCGTTATTTTACTGATGTATTTTGAGTAACTAATTTATGAATTTTACAAAAACAAAAATTCCACAAGATCCGGCCACCATAGGCTTTCCATAGACCGGTCACCAGACACATTCTGAGAATTTGTTTCAGTCTTTACTTAAAAACTGATAGAATGTCACTAACCAGCAAAAGTACTAGGTTATGTTTTGCAGTCTGGTGCTAAGTGACACGCAGCGCAGGGGTAAGGTAAAATGGCCTGCCAAAGTACTAGGCTAGCATAAGCTCAGGTGGTAAACCGCAATTTATGATAGCAATTTTGTCGTTGAAAGTACTCGCATTCAGATTTTTTAAACCATGTGGGATCCAACGGGGATTGTTTTTGGGATTCAACGGGAATAAAACGTTTTTCTTTTGTTATGGGATTCAACGGGAATAAAACGTTTTTCTTTTGTTATGGGATTCAACGGGAATTACTTTTATTTTTTTTGGGATCCAACGGGAAAAATATTCAAGTGGGATTCAAAAGTGGGATACCAGCGGGAATAATTCATTCATTTTTGGTGCGTTAAGAAATACCTCATTCACACAGTCATAGGCAGAACAACCACCATTTTACAGTACTATATACTCGTACTACGACTGTCCTATATGTACGTTAAGAAGAAGGCGTTGCTATATAATATTATATAAAACATTAAAATTGTTCACACAAAAAAATGGCGGTGACACACATTGAAATGTCCATAGTAATGAAATACATACAATGTTATCTTTAAAAAGTTTGAATATAGAGTATTATAGCATAGACCGTGACTCCTAATCCATTCATTATGAAAATCACGGTCTATCAAACCTATGCTCATAAAAAATATAAAATACGGTCTCATTTCAAGTATTTTCTTATACACAAAACTTGTACAAGATAAGGGATGTAATGTAACTTAATATATATTCTTTCTATTAACCTTCGACATCCCTACTTCTGACAAAATATTACTCACATAATTTTGCTGACTTCCGTCAAAATAATATCGTCGCTAAGATTAAATAAAGTCTTTTAAATACCATTGTTGGTATGTCTAGATAAGATACTGTCATTGACTTCAGCTTACATTGATAATTATAAAAAAGCTTATATTGGTCACCCTCAATGTTTATCAAAATTGAAAGTGTTCAACATTATTTTGAATTACGATTTCAAACGCAATTAATAAATCATACATTTACGGCAATTAATTAATCAGTACGGAATGCAAAACGTTAAATTAAAATCAAATACTTGTGTGAACTACAAATAGTAGTTCCGTGTCTGGGTATTGATGTACACGAGTTGAAATATTGTGTTTAAGTAATGAATCGGGGTGCTTAATCCTACTACTATTATAAAGGCGAAAGTTTGTAAGTATGGATGTATGGATGTTTGTTACTCTTTCACGCAAAAACCACTGAACGGATTTGGCTAAAATTTGTTACACACATAGTTTATAATCTGGATTAACACATAGGATAGTTTTTATCCCGATTTTATGTTCCCGTGGGATAACTTTCGAGTAGTAGCGGGTGAAGCCGCTGGCAACAGCTAGTCTACAATATATTTAAAATATCTCTACGTTTAAGTAGATTCGCGTAAATCTTGACTTGACTCATCGCCGCAAAGTTGCCCGCCTGTCGATTTTCTACAGATTGTAATTCGGAAAATGTGCCCAAGAACTCCACGACCTCATCTCACCAGCCCCCTTCTATCATCAGATCATCACACATCTAGACGCACGGTAAATTATTATCATCCCTACCTTGTTGCTATTCCACCAATTCGCACTATAATAAGCGTTTCCAAACGTCTTTTATAATGCGGACCGCGAAGGAGTGGAACTCTCTGCCTGCGTCTGTGTTTCCGAATGCATACAACCTATATCTCTTCAAAGTTAGAGTAAACAGGCTTCTTTTGGGTAAGCTCGCTTCATCGTCGACCTTGTCTTAGTCAATCCTGACTTAGACTAAAGTCAAGAGCAAAACTATTATACACTAAAAAAAAATCTTAGCTCATTCGAAAATCAAAATCTTTCTAATGAATCAAACGCAGAAGCTGAACCGATCTTAACCTAAATAAGAGCACATATACTAATCTAATTTATACGAAGATGCTCCAATATTTTTCTAATGTAGTAATATTCCCGGACTCCGCCATGCTTTCCTCAAAATATTATCATATAAACCCAATAATATTTTATCGCGAGAGGCTAAATAATACGTCGGCAACATTTGGTGGTTATATTGTTACGTGGCCGTTATGTACCGACCAGCGGGTATGTGCAAGGTTGAAGGTTTCGTGTAATGAAAACATTTGGATTTAGGCTCAATAATGTCTCAATATATTCTGTTGTGTAGCATAGTTTCCGTTGCAAAATCTTTAGCCATTTCGACTGTGCAAAACCCCAAACAACTAATATATAAGATTGGGCTCGTTTTCTTACAATTACACCATGTCTCTATTTTATTTAACAAGAAAATCTTTAGTAATAACTTACATACAAAAATTATTTCAAACATTTGCCCAAAGTAAGCTATGGAGCCATCTTTGTTGCGTAACTTTTTATAGAATAGATTAAAAACAAATTTTCGTAAGCAGCCTATTTGAAGGCGAAGAGAAACTTTTTACCTCATCCAACTTTAATAGCATTAGACCTTCATAATCTGTAATTAATTTACATTCAGTGTATCCCGAAGTACTTTTTATCTTCTGCGGGAATTAAAGGTTTAAACCCCAGACGGGAAAAAAGAATGTTGTCGCTTTTTGAAACTTCGAGAAAAAAGACGGAGCCTGAATAAAAATCACTACATTTGTCACAGCATAAGAATTGGAATTAGACAAATTCGTCCGTTAAATTAAGGCCATTCCGGATGGAGAACGGAATTCGATTTGGGGTAAATCTCCCACTCGACTGGGGAAATAGGGAATTTTCCTTTACCGCGCCTCGCGAACTTAAGCGATGCTCGGGATCGCACGTGATTGGATAAAATAGAAAGTGTATTTACTTCTAATTTGATTTTAAATTGGATACAAATGGATGGCGATTTTTTTTACTTAATCCGCCAAAGAACGGGCGCTCTGAGTAAATTATTTGGCTTAGAGACTCGAGACGTGAAAATTAAATCGATCAATCGTGGACCGTATTCGAATAAACAGTACTTTCAGCTCACTGATAAATATTTAAACAGCTTTTCAATTAAGTTCAGGCTAAGTAATGCTCTAAAGTAGGTACGTCACGAAATAACAATTTTTAAAGGGAATTGAACATTTTTACCTATTTGAAATTGAAATAACTTTTTCTGACTTCATCACAGAACATTTTCATCTTTATGTTGGTACTATTTCAATATAGCAATATAGCTCTTTATTTTTTGAGTTACTGTTTTAGAATATACACGTAAAATAAATAACTCAAAATGAATAACACAATATATTCATAACGATTTCAACTATCTGAAACGATTTGATGCAAATTTACAGATTGTAAAAAATATCTATGAATGTTTGTAAAGGCGATAACGAAAAGTATATCAAGTTTTGTCTAAAATGAAATAAGGTAGGTACCTAATTTGTAAATAGTATTGCATCAAGTTTAATCTATCTTCTATAATATTAAAATGGATCGCAAAATGTATCGCTAAACTCATAACTCGAAAACGACTGAACCGATTCGGCTACTTTTTTGTTGTGTTTGTAACCATCAGCGCCAGGTTTTAGAGGACGAAAATTATCATGTCCACCCGTGCGAAGCCGGGACGGGCCGCTAGTTTTTAAATGAAGATAAATTAATCATCAGTCTAACAATGCAGCTAAGTCACTGCAAAGAAAACAATTCCGCTACCGTTTATGGTTTAAACCCGCACAAGTCACTCACGCCCAAACTTTTAAATCAATTTTTTTTCTTCATTTGAGACCTTCCCCACGCTTTACTCATTATCTATGACAGTAATTCCTGTTCCAAGAAACTTGGTAATTAGAGGATTAATTATAAATACCTAGTACTTACCTACTTTTTCGGAGTAAATAATTCTTTGTTTGCGATCATATCAAAAGTCATCTATTCAAGTTAGCCTGACTTGTCAGCACTTTTTGAAGGTCAATTTTTACATTAATTAGACAGTCCCCCAAAGCTCCCCTTCGACATTTCCTAGTATTTTGGCTGGGAAGAAGAAGTGGCGGAACAAACCAAACCTACATAATGTCATCAAAATAGTCCTCCCGCCAAGGGGGCAGAAGGGACAGTTAGATTCTTAGCCCCTTCGTACACTGAACGACGCAAGTCTCCGATACCTTACTTACCACTTATACAATCAATGGATACTTTGGTATCCATTGACGCGTGCCTGTGTATAAACCTCTATGGATTTGTATTGCGATAGTCAACTACTACCTAGATACAAAAGTCGTAAGGTATCGGAGACTTGCGTCGCCTAGTGTATGAAGGGGCTTATTGACTAAAACCACCTTGTTCCTTCGGGTCACCTTTGCGTTTCAAAGCCGCGGTACTCTGTTTAAATAGTCCCGTTGGTCCCGTGATGTAGATAATCACGTGGCATACAAATAACCTGAAAATACAATTCATAGTTTGAGTTGCAATAGAAATCCATTTGAGTCATAATTTAACATTATTATGTCACAAAGTCCAGTTATGATTTACTTTGTGCTTTCCAATGAACTGTTATAATACAAGAAGCAATATTTTAGTGATGAAAATATCATTGTTAGTTGAGCAGTGGTGGCCCAGTGGTATCGGTCCCGACTTCCGATTTGTAGGCCGTGGGTTCAAACCCCGCCAGGCTCATTACTAAGTGTAATTTATTTCACCAACGCTCTCAAAACGGTGAAGGAAAACATCGTGAGGAAACCAGCATTTCCTTGAACCAAAAATTCGAAAACACGTGACATCTACCAACCCGCACTGGGCCCGCGTGGTGGATTATATGGCCCACTCCCTCTCACTGAGAGGAGGCCTGTGTCCCAGCAGTGGGAACATTACAGGCTGATGAAAACATATTTTGAAACTACTCACCCAACAATTTTGAATTATGATTTTCTACTAAAATTATCTTTTAAAGTGAGTTTGAAAGTGTAAAATCTCCAAAAAATATTATTCTCTTCAAATGGTTAGCGCCTAATAAAAAGCCACAAGCAATATAATATTACGACATTACTAAACAAGTAACATAAAACGGAGGAAAATTAAACATAAAGTCTTTTTATATTTGTATTATTTTCTTGTTCAACAACACAATTATAATTAGGTATGTAGTTTTCGTTTATTCTGTTTTTATGGTCGACCTTTTTCACCACAAACTTTTTAAGTCTTCTTAGATTTTTTTTTAGCGTGGTAAAATCATCAAATGAGTCCTCCTACCTCGGGCAGGGCGGGAGGGACTGTCAGAGTTGTACTGACTAAAATCCACGGTGTCTTTCAATAACCCTTTATGTTCCGGGGTCACGGTAAGGAAAAGTCCCGCGACCCAGGCAGGCTTTGGCCCTCTAAGTCTTCTTAGATAGATAGTTTTTTTTGTTTTTTAATAACTTTGCGCCACACTTGGATTTTCTCCCGGGTCGTGGGTACGTTTACAAACACATAAACTCACATACACAAACGCCCAGACCCGGAACAAGTTCTTGTAGATCATACAATATTATTTGCTCTGCACCATCATAATAAGATAGAATTATTTATTCCGAAGAAAGACCGCTACGCTTCATTAAGTATTAGTCATAGTCTAGCCAAATGTGACATCGTTTTACACTACTAAACACGTAAAAGGAATTTTCTTGCAAAACCTACACATTACCTACGAAACTACACAGTCTTTACAAATAAATAAGTATACCTTTTAAATATTTTCAGTTCACTTCTTAAAAAGACTACACTTAGACCAGGTTAAGTGATAAGTGTAAATTAGTGTAAAAGCTTGAGAAGTGTTTACAAAAGTAGAATATAGTACCGTTTCCCTGCATCTGTAGCTTGGTGACGTCTAGAGAATAGCAATGGATTAGTAACCTTACTTGGCTAGAGATGGTGGATGTCGATACCAGAGACTGTTATTTATCGATACCAGATCAAATCATATATACTCTTATTTTTATTTTCGTTACTTTCGACTGCTGCAGTTTTATAGAAGTAGAGTTGTATAGACAGTTGTTTATTATCTCCCTATCGATACAGGGTCAAGAACAAAGAAGTCTGAATTTTTTATGTTGCTTTGATTTATCGATATTTAGTGTCATATTTTTTTTTGAGTTGCTATAGTTTCTAAGAGAGAAACGGATCCAAACAGTTAATATTATCATCTTAATTATATAAGAGAGACCAAAAGTCATTCGCCTTTTAAGGTATAGTGAAGAATCAGAAAACGGGCAAGTACTACTGAAATAGTCACTTATAATACTATTTATCAATTTAAAGCAGATACGATATAAATTATGCACATTATTGTTATTCCTATTCACGCTATATTTTGTTACAAACGTATTAGCATGTTCGTTACGTCGACAATAGTTAGAATAATAATTAGAAGGTTGTTTTGATTCAGCTTATTTACCTTTTGGTACATAACAATTGGTATAGCAATATTCGGATAAATTATTATAGCCTAGAGGTATACACCTATACGGGTACAATTTGCATGATTGCTTGATGAATTGTTTGTGTAATAGAATATCATAATTATATTATCAGCCTATTGCCGTACTGAACGTAAGCCTTCCCCAAAGAGCGTCAACCCTGCCGGTCCTGGGCAGTCCGCATCCATCCGCTGCCAGCCACATTCTTCAAATCATCGACCCATCTTGACGCAGAGCGTCCTACACTACGTTTGCGTCTTGCCCTGTCATAGATTCTTGAAACACTTCAAACCATGTTATCGGTATCGATACCTGTAACACATATTCGCATCACTAAAGTAATAGACGTTTGAATCTTGGACATATTCCAAAGCATTTCAGTTTTATCCCCGATGTCTCGGCGGGCATAAATTAAATGGTTTCATACGAATACAGTTTTGTTCTGTTGTTCAACTCGAATTAAGACTTTATTTATACTCATTGGGGTTGTTGTTCCAAGTGTGACTGTAAAAGTTTAGAACCAGAGTCGTATCTTCAATTAAATGGATCCTGACTTGGATCCCAAAAGCAGGGATGGGAATTGGGAAAAGAATTATGCTTCTAATAAAATGGTATTTATTATTATGCATCGTGATTTTAGTGGGTTTATTAGGAACAGTACGCTTTTTTTTATTGTGGCAAAATCATTAAATGAGTCGCCCTGCCCTGGGCGAAAGGGACTGACTAAATTACCATGAATTTTCCTCCTATACCCCTTTACGCCCCAGGGCCACGACAACTACGAGTACTTTTGAATCCTAATTTCTTGAAAATTATGCATTTTATTACTACTAGCAGTTCATTGCTGGATATTGTTTTTCCAATCTTTGCTACAACGCCCTGCCCCTGTTTTTCCCAACCAGTTTGTCTGTTGTCTAGCCACCATTCAATGATCTAAAAACATAATTAAAATGCGGGGTTGCGGGACATACGTATACCGCGACTCCGGCACACAAAGGGCTACCGAAGGACATCGTGGATTTTAGTCAGTACAAGTCTGACAGTCCCTCCCGCCCTGCCCGGGGTTGGAGGACTCATTTGATGATTTTGCCACGTAAAAAAAAAAAAAAAAAAAAAGGGCCACGACAATTCGATAAGTTCAGCGACCCCGTCAGGCATGGGCCCTCTTAGAGGAGCGCGGTGGTCGGACAGCGAGTCACCCTTTGACAGGAACAGTACGCTAGAAAAGCATTTTCAACTTATGGATCATGCTTTTTCCAACAAATAGAGCACATCCCTTTTCTACTACGAGTACTTTTGAATCCTAATTTCTTGAAAATTATGCATTTTATTACATTGTTTTGTCTATACTAGCAGTCCATTGCTGGATATTGTTTCTTCCAAGCTTTGCTACAACGCCCTGCCCCCGTTTTTCCCATCCAGTTTGTCTGTTGTCTAGCCACCATTCAGTGATCTAAAAACATAATTAAAATGCCACTTCTTAATAATATTAGAAATGTCAAAGTTTGTGAAAATTTATAAAAACTATGTATGTAGGTATGTGGCTCTATTATAAAAAAAAAAAAATCACAGCCTCAATGGTGGTAAAATGTAATTATCAAACGAGTCTCCCACCCAGGGACTATCACAGTTGTACTGACTAAAATCTACGGTGTCCTTCAATAGGCTTTTACGTTCCAGGCACGGCATTCGTTAGTCCTGGCAGGCTCTAGCCCTCAAACGGGCCACGTCATCATGCTGACACTCTTAGAGGCGCGCGTAATACGATCACTCTTAACACGGAACTGTAGATCCTACATTTTTAACGTCTTCAAACTAGGTCTACAAACCTAGGACACTGATAGAACGTCTCTCGGCTTATCCCATCGATCCTGCCAATACATCAGGGGGACAGTAAAGCCAGCTATACATCAACACGTCCTGATCCGACGTATCGTTTGACATCGAAAAAGTAATATGTCTCCTCAAGCTGTATATAAAACCTTAGCGAAATGAAACGGGTCCGCTATCAAGCTGCGGCCCGTCAATCTTATTGTCATTCAATTTGAATTTCCGCTTAGGACCGGTTTTTTGTGAGGCCTTACCAGAGGCCAGTAAAACAGCGAGTTTAATAGTGGCTTTAGTACTAAGAGCGGATTTCGGTCGTGAAGCTGAACTCAAACAGTAATTTTAAACCGTTACACGAGAGAAAAAGAAAAGAGTGTCAACGACATAAAACCCAGATTAAAGGTTTCGTCAGGAAAAAATTATAGTCTAATTGGCGCCCAACGTGGGTCTGAAGCTTTACTTCAGACCCACGTTGGGCGCCAATTTGAGAAATCAAATTTTTTTTTTTTTAATTGACTAAACTCTCATTTGAACAAAAGAAAATATCTTTTGAAATTTTCATTTCATTATTTTACTACAATTAAAATTGAAATGTTTTACGCAAAACGTGTCATCCGCATATTCCAACAGAATAAGATGTACTCAGTAATTTCTAAAGAATGCAGGTAAATAGATTCACTGCTACTTCGTAATTGCGAATTCAAGCTCAAAATTACACATCATTCAGCCTATCGTTTCAAG
This sequence comes from Agrotis segetum, assembly GCA_036375495.1. Lineage (NCBI taxonomy): Eukaryota > Metazoa > Arthropoda > Insecta > Lepidoptera > Noctuidae > Agrotis > Agrotis segetum. The sequence continues at coordinate 860,741 of JAQSVV010000586.1, read as the reverse complement.
CACACCAAAACTACTCAATCTTTCACGCTGAATTCGTGGCCCAACATCCAGTCTACCCGGGCGCCGAGGCCGAGAAAAACCTAACATTTGTCACTGCATCGGAATCTGTTGAATTAGACGCTTCAAGGGTTCCCCGGATGGGAATTTGAGCTTATTTTTTGTTTCTGCTCCATATTATAGAACATTCCAGAACATTCCCTGCGTAATGGCGTTGCTGTATCGCAATAACGTATCTGAAACGACGGTTGGATGCTTTTTTCTCGCTTTACGATTTTTAGTTGATGGCTTGATATGATTCGCTTTAAGGCGGGTATTACTTACGGTTCGGAGTTTCGTTGCTCTCGGAATATTAACTTCGGATTTAGAGGAAAGGGTTGGGGAATTTCAACGGTTTATGCTGCTATTAATGTCAATATTTTTTCGTTGTCGTGTTATAATATCTGTGAATGATTTAGTGGGTTCAATTGGGTTTATTTTTTAATTGGTGCTTTGTTTTCCACTTTTCCTTTGATAAATAAAACGTTCGCAGTCACCAGAGACAAAACACAGATGAGTTTTTTTTAAATGGAGTCAGAAATGGTTTCTTATTGTCGTATTGTTAGTTACGTAAAGAACCTGCTGTTTCCCGTACCTCCGCTGCTCGGCTCCTATCGTCGTATCGTTATGTTATATAGCCTATAGCCTTCTTAGATAAATAGACTATCAAACACAACAATATTTTTTCAATTCGAACCAGTAGTTTTTGATATAAGCGCGTTCAACCAAAAAAACTCTTCTGCTTTTAAATATTAAAATACATAATTATGTTTCAGCTCTTTTAAAAATAAATTTTAATTCAAACTATGTCACTTCTTTTCTCCAGCAAACATAATAGGAAATAGTGACCGACTGGAATTTTGAAACAGATGGTTTATGTCATATAGCTGAAATTCCAAGACAATGAAATGATGTAAGAAAAAATCTCAGCAAGTCAAGAAGGCCAGGGACTCTGGGGTCGCGAGACTGTCTCATCACGCAACCGGTGACCCTGGAACGTTAAGTGCTTTAGAAGGATCACCGTGAATTTTAGTCAGTACAAGTCTGGCAGTCCCAGGTTGGGAGAACTCATATGATGATTTTACCACGATAAAAAAAGGCCAAGGGCCGTTCAAACGCAAGCTGATAAATAACTGAACTCCTATTTACTTTATTAAACGAGAACCTCCATAATCTCTAATAATGAATTAATCAGTAACTTATCCATCAAGCTTATCACCCTCTTCAGATAATAGCATCCATTTTAATTACTTTGTTTTTAATACTTTTTATAACACTTTTTATATCCCAAAGTTCTGGGAATATAATAAATATGGTCCCAATGAGTCTCTTGTTACCTACGAGTATATAAAGAAAAGTAGCTACGTTAATTTTGTAATTTTTTGAGTTGGGGGTCGGAGTAAAATGGTTAGAATCTTAACTTTTTTTTTATCAAGCATGGTCAATCTGATTAAGATACAGGGCGAGAGACCCCGACTGGGAATGATATTGACCCAGTGACGACACAAGAAAGACATCTTTGGAGAAGAATGACTAAGAGAGCCGACCCCAAATAAACATGGGATAAGGCCGGAAGTAGAAGATGGTCAAACTAAATTAAAAAAGAAACAAAAAACCCGACTGCGTAAAAAACTAAAAAGACAGAAACAAGCCCAGTAGTTTAGAATTCACTCATTCACACTCACAGTCGGGGCCCCTTGGGAAGTTGATTGGTATAATTTGAATTTTCTTTATTTCATTTTACAATTTTTAGTTTTGTTAGCATTTATCAGCCCAAATTAAACTGAAACATACATAAGTTATATTATTATATTTTGGTAAAACATTTTTGAAATCCTTAATTTGATACCCCACTTGATAGAACGTGAGAGATTTAAAAAAAAAAAAAAAAAGGTTGCACTCCAGGAGTGCCGGTAGAAGTGAAAACTTTTTTGTTACTATGTTTTATTTTTAATTTGAATGACGTCTTACTCATTTTCGATCAGGGTCACGTGACCCTGACGCGAGTTTTGGTCACGTGACCCTGACGCGAGTTTTAAATTTTTTACCCATTACAGAAAAAGTGTACAACGCCGCTAAAGAAGTTTTCACTTCAAAAAATTATTTCCGGAACCCTTTGCACACGAGTTCGACTCGCACTTGCCCAGTTTTATGTATCCAGTAACACTCTCACGTTTAAGACGAATCTAACTACACCTCTCAAGTTAAAAGCCATCAAGCCGTTTAGGCTGCAGAGCAACACAAAGAAATAAGACTAAAAAAAACTCAAAAAATAAGACTCGAAAAACATAACCCTCCTGGCGCAGTCGGGTAAAAAAAACAGGCTTACGTTTGACTGCTATATCTCGCCTGATGGTAAGTTAAGATGTGATCGACGGTGTAGCACGCTTGCCTAGAAGTAACCTATTTACTTACACTTGACTTCAAGACCCTGAGGTTGTAGCTATCAGGAACTACAGATTCCGGCAGAAAATTCTACTACTTTTATTTCCTTCGAAAATTCGACAGTGTTTTTACATCATAGGATCAAAAAGAGTTTGCAATCACGTTGAAAAATCGAAACCTTTTTACCCGACTACGGCAAAGCCAAAAGGAGGGTTATGATTTTGACCGGTATGTATGTTTTTGTTACGGTAGATTATGATATTATGATTTCTTCTTTTTAGGTTCTTAATTTAAAATTAGACATTTCATATAAAACAGAGCAATTGTTTTATAATTATAAAATTTAAATAAAATCGGTTAGTACTAACACAAACTTATACACAACTTTTATGTGTACACATAATATTATTTAATCTTCAGCTACTGCTACATACAATAAACGTAAAATAAATACCTACAATCACTAATACATTATGAGTTTGTACAAAGCCGTAACTTAATTCATCACTTCGCAAGAGGTTTTCTTTTCAAAACACTACTAATTAAGACTTCGATTTTAGTAAACCAAAGTCTGTCGTAAGTAATTACTCGTATCTAAAAACTACGAGAAAAGTATGTCCGAAGCTATCAATCAATTAGACTTTTTAGGTATTAGGTCTGTTTGAAAGTAACGGCGGAAAGTTTTTGTAACTTTGATGTTTCTTAACAAGAAGTTTTTACAAATGCGATGAGTTGACATTGGGAGATTCATTAAACAGAAATGGTTTGCCATGCATTTAGAATAGGTTATAATTTAAAAAAAACCATTGAAACACATCTATCTAGGGACTCTAAAAGTGTCAAGCCAAGTAAATAAAAAAAAAAACAATAAGTAAGTGACCTCTGATTGAAACAAGAAAACTATCGAGTGTAATGGTAAGCATGCCCTTGGTATTTCAAAGAGTGTCTTTGAAATGTCCAAGGCATGCTTACTATGGTATTAATTTATCCATGACACTATAGTTTTAGGGTTTTTCGATAGATGGCTTACACCTATTGAAAAGTTCTATTCCAAATCAAGAGCCGATATTCATCAAACGCAACTCAAACAATATGTATGAATAAGAACATGAAATAATTGCTACAACACGCAACGAGCTCCATAAAATCTGAAATCCCAAAAACTACGGTACATAATAAAAATAATTCTCGCTTTAACGACTATTAAACAATTTGAATTTTGCGAACATTTTGCATATTACATCCGATTCAATTTACGAGTCACTTCATTAGTGATGCTCGCTTGAAGGTATAACGAACCGTAGTCAGTTTGGAATGTTTTATTATTAAAATACATGTCCAGTTTTATGCTAGCCTAGTACTTTTGTATTTAAATCAGGGTCCTCGACTCATCATAGCGGTGGATTAAAAACTGACAGCCTTACTACAAAAACTTAAACATGTTTGAACACATGTCTAAAAAAGTGTGACTGCAAAACGAACCTTATTACAACGTCATAATCTCACATTTTATTAGACAAGTGTTATACAGTCGTTTAATAGTAGATTATTAACCAAGGGCTGTATGACATCAATTGCATACGAGGTTTTTGGCGCCTGAGCGAAGCGAAGGCGCTAATTAACCCGAGTATGCAATTGATGCTTACGCCCGAGATAAATACTCTGCTTTACATATCGATTGTGAGGTAAGTAAACAACAAGACAGCAGGTTTCAATGAACATTTATTAAGAAGAAAAAAATGTGTATTTAATTAAAATTAATAGTAAAATTATTACAATTTGTAAGAGATATGGTCACGTTCTTTTTAGGTATATTTATAGTTTGAATATGAGTTTGTGATGATGAGACTTGAGTTTGAGTGACTTGAGGTTCACTTGGTTAATAATCTACTATTGAAAAAGAACTCAAACAAGAAAATTAATTATTTTCGCGATGCTTTCGCGCCTACTAGTAGACTGCCTTTTTTTTTCACGCACGCAAGCGCGTCAAATCTTGCTGGCCAGTTTGATTTTTAAATCGATTTTATCTAACATACGATGTGGAAACAAATAGTTCCATATTTAAAATAAAATCTTTATAAAATAAATTGTCTAGATTCCGATTCGAGTAATTAATCGATACCGAGAAAAAAAAAATTAACTTTTTAAAAATATTCTTCGTGCAGTATGAGTATGACAGTTCTTTTTTCAAATTCCAAAACCTATGCTGTAATGATAGTCATACACCCCGGCATTCAGGGGTGTAAGGGTGTACTTACAGAGCAAGAGATATGTAAAAGTTTTTGTGGTATCACGGTATAGGTATCTACAGCCATGTTAATTGCCCCATCCAAAGACATCCTACTACTATTATAAAGGCGAAAGTTTGTAAGTATGGATGTATGGATGTTTGTTACTCTTTCACGCAAAAACCACTGAACGGATTTGGCTAAAATTTGGTACACACATAGTTTATAATCTGGTTTAACACATAGGATAGTTTTTATCCCGATTTTATGTTCCCGTGGGATAACTTTCGAGTAGTAGCGGGTGAAGCCGCTGGCAACAGCTAGTTAAACTATAATTACGAGCAGTAGACGGGACATCACGAAGAAATTTGTGATCCAAATTTTTTTACCAATAGGTAAAAAGTCGCTCAGTCTAGTAGTCGCGTTGCTATGCAACGCTTAGATAGTGCTACCACAGTATAAATATCTACTACTGACGCACGGCATCAACAATTTTGTATGACAATTTTCCCAATGCCCGCTCTATAGGTTCTTTTAAATCTCTTTGGCCTAAACGCATATACGCAAACACCGCACCAAATATTTTTATAAACACAATATACAGGAGTACCAGCAGTTATTCCTTCTCTTTCATATAAGAATTTGGTCACCATCAGATGTCGGTATGAATTAAATCCTCTAGGAACTAAACAGGCCTCTGACATGGCTTCATTATTATGGCAATTATTATGCAGTACAACACAGTACTTTATCAATCAAATATAACAGTTCTATTGAAATCTAAAGATAAACTATTTCCGTGAAAAGTACACATTTAAATTCCATTCAAGTGTTCCAACATTCATAGATTTCACAAAATATCAAATTGTCACCAAAATTCAATAGAAGGTGTAGTTAATATGAATGATTTATTCAAAATACAGTTATTTAGAATTGAAATTAAGCCACGTTATTATGTTTACGCATTTAATTTTAACTTTGTGAAAAACACAAAATTAATTCATGATAAATCAGTGCTTTTTGCTTCCTGGGTATCTACATGACTTTTACTGGTTTTCAGTAATAATAACTATTTCCAGTCTTTTCAGTTTCATCGACCATCTATCGTTAGCTTTAGTCTATTGATTAACACTGAAAATTATTAACTTATCTCACTTACTAACCTTGATCCCTTTCTTTTTCTATAACCAATCAATAGTACTTATAACAAAACATAAGCAGCAGTCTGAAACAATTAATTTGGTTTAGATTAAGATAGAAAATTAAACAGTAAGTATTTTCAGATTTTTAGCAAATTATATTCATAGTACTCGTACATACATACTCGCCTTCTCTCCGTGAGGGTAGGCAGAAATTGCAGAACGCCAGATGTAACGCTTTTGGTACTCCTTTCCTACATCTGGTCTTGAATGCTTGACGTGGCTGGGACAGGCGCATCCTATCCGTAGGATAGAGAATCGTGGAACTCGTAGCAACTCGTGATCTTAAGGGTCGATTACACCTAACGAGTACAGCGGCGAGTCAGTGTCCTCGGCCGAGTGCTCGGTTGGTATAAACACTTTAACGAGTGCTCGGCCGAGTACTCGGTCGAGAAGAGAGGCGAGAGGGTCACTAGAATCCCAATTTGTTTACTAGGCCGAGTAGCCGGCCGAGAGCTTATTTACTGACTCACCACTGTACTCGTTAGGTGTAATCGACCCATTACGCGCCGTGTGAAGCCATGGTCTAGAGTAGGAATCACGCAGCTGACAATTCACACAAATAAGACCAATGTAGGTGTTCCCAGGGCGTCCTCAATCGGCGTTGCCACTCACGTTAATGCACCTAATCCTTGCGTCACACGCTGCGTAATATGATTCACTGCACCCCGCATGAAGGCAGCGCGGGCGTCACTGACTGACGCATTCAATTTTCATTTGAAATACATGGCACGGACAAGCTCGTGCAGTGGTTAGATGCGTGACAATACGCGCCGTGTAAAGAAACCATTGTTATATTCATTTAATAATTGTATGTTACACAAAAAAATGTACCTATAAGGTATTCTATTCCAGAAAATGAACTGTGTGAATTTTCATAACTTAATTGCTAATTAGTATAAAAGTTGAAGCGCCGTTGCTAGCATTAACTTTGGAACAGACAAAACAATTATTGTAATAAAAGTTTCTCACAGTATTTGTATATAAAAGTAAACGCTCGAAATACAGTCGGCTGACTGTAATGCTGACTTTTCAGTGTTTCTATTTGACTCGGAGATGTTTGAAAGTTAAATTAATGTTGATAACGTTTGTCTTTTACAAAAGATTTCAGTCTGTTGTTAGAACTGAGATTTAATAATTTGTTGGAGACGTAAAATGATAAAAGTATAATTGTGTCAAAGTTGATTTTAGTTTTGTTTGAGCTTGATATTGTCATTGGTATTGAATTATATAGGGTGATTGAGGGTGAGCCGGAAAAAAAAATTGATTAGATAAACAGTGTTGATTTGAAACTGTTGTGAAACAAAGAGATTCAAAGCAAATGCACTAAGTGATGTTTTGGTTAAAAAGTATAGTCAAGTTGTGTCTATAATGTTGAAAGAAATCTTTTCAAAATAATATTTTATGAAAAAACTGTCAGTAAAATTGGTCTTAAGAAAAAAAAAAACATGTAGAGGAAAGTCGAAATGCCCAAGGCTGACTAAAATCGTCTTTATGGTAATTACCATAAATACGATTTTAGTCATGCAAGTAGGGTAAGATTATAAATACTTTTACGCGCCATCTGTGTCCGTTCGGAAAATGTTAGAAAAAACATGAATGCTCTCACTTAGCTATTGACGCAGACTGCGGGGCGGGGTAAAAACAAAATATTGTAGTTTTTTTTATCTTTCCCCGTTATTCATCTTACTCCCACTTATCACAAAATTTATTAAGTAAAAATTGAACTTTTGACGCAGTAAATAATAAAGTTTTAATTTTAATAATGGCGGCCCATCTCATTGCAAACTATCCATGGATCGGAGAGTACTTACCGGGTTTTTAAGCTTAAAAAAATCATCAAATGAGTCACTCTGGCTGGAATGGAAGGGACTGTCAAACTCGTACTGACTAAAATCCAAGTTCTTTCTTCACTAGCCCTTTACGTTCCAGGTTCACGGTTTATTTAGTCTCTGTGATAGTACCCTCACTAGTTTACGGGCGCCAAACCCCGTCTCGGGACTGAAATAAGTAACTTTCACCTCTCAGATAACAATTTTTATTGTGTGAAAGAGTAACAAACATACTTCCATCTTTCCATCTATCGCATAAATAATTATTTTAAACAGTTTAATATCAAACCAAATCATTCCTCTCTATTGTGGTCACCCAATACACTTTGTCTTGATTTACAGGTAGATTTCCATCCAAACTACAGTAATTAAGTCGGCGGCGTATCGGTGATTTAGTTCCGATACTAGACCTACCTATTACTAATCTCCCAACAGATTGAGGACGGTATTGAGACGTCTGTGGTTCACAGGCTTCAGATATCTAGATCTACTGGAATATGAACATATAATAGTGTTTGCAAGCACTGATATAATAATGTTAACATCTGCTGGATACTGTTTGTTGGTCCGACAAAGGTATTTAGAGACATTAACAGCCGGTACACGATATCTTTTTTTTTCAGACGGTTCGTCTACAGAAAAAATGAAAGGAAACCGTATGTCTTGGTATAGACATGTGATGAGAAGGGACTGTGGTCAAATGAGTGTCACTCTCTTAAACTAGATTCAACCAATGAAATGCCTTGAATCTAGTTTTAGTAATACTTGAGTATTGTGTGACGTTCTGTAGTACGGGACTCTAAGAGTGATGAGTATGAATGTGGATGAATGGAGTGGAAAAGGCCAAAGAAAAGATAGATGTATTGTATAAGGAATGTTATGAGAGAAAAAGGAGTAAATGATACTGTGACCCCGGTACCGAGTAGGTACTGTGTTCCATTTTTTGGCCTTTAGAGGGCCAAAGCCTGCCGGGGTCGCGTGACTATCCGGTAACTGTGGTCCCTGAATGGGCTGGCAATGGACACCGTAAATAGTCAGTAAAAGTCTAAAACCGGCAGGGGGTCCTGTCTTGGATGGTAAAAAATAAAAAAGTATAATATCGTCGTTCCATTAAAATAAACATGAATAATTCTATACCTGTTTCATGAACCATACCAAAAGCTTTTTTTTTTTTTTTTTTTAGCGTGGTAAAATCATCAAATGAGTCCTCCAACCCCGGGCAGGGCGGGAGGGACTGTCAGACTTCTACTGACTAAAATCCACGGTGTCCTTCATAGCCTGTTAAGTTCCGGGGTTACGGTAAGGGAATAATCCCGCGACCCCGGCAGGCTTTGGCCCTCTGAGAGGGGGGCCCCGTCATTATGCTGACGCTCTTTGAGGCGCGCGTGGGACACAACGCGCCGTCGACCCGGGCATGGTCCTTGGTCGGGCAGCGAGTTGCCCTTTACTCGCTGCCCGCATGCCCGCGCCTACGGTGGCCGGAGATCATCTAGCGACGTCCGTCGCCGTGGACGCCTACCACTGCGGCTGGGGCGGAGGGAGGACGCTGTCCTCTCTCGCTCGCGGCCTGCCTCCTCCTTTACGAGCATTACTGCCTCGCAGAAGGAGCTGACCGCTTCCCACTCCGTCTCGCCCCGCAGCATGGCCGCAACCAATGCCGGGCGCGAGAGGTCTCCGCCTATCGCAGCCGTGAGGACACGTCGGTGCTCCGCCCAAGCCGGGCAGTCTTGCACCGTATGCTCCACCGTGTCCTCCGGGCGATCTTCGCAGTGGTGACACCCAGGCGTCTCCTCCTTTCGCATCAGACACAGGTACCTCCCGAAACTTCCGTGTCCGGTGAGGACCTGCGTCAAGCGGTAGGTCAGGACGCCATGACTTCTCTCCAGCCACTCCTCAAAGAGGGGAATCTTACCGCCGCAATTGCGGCGTGCCCGGCCGTCGGTCGCGACAGTCGTTCCTTCCATACTGCCCTGAGATCGCGCCGGAGGTCTTCGCGCCGCGCCTCGACTTCGCGAGGCAGCGGGGTCACGCCCCGGCGCTGCGCCTCCACGCGCCACTCATAGACGCGCTGGAGGGCAGTCGCCTCCAGATCCCAAGGCAGCAATCCGGCAAGCAGGTTGGCCGATTCGCCGGCAATCGTGCGGTATCCCCGGATCATTCGGATAGCCATGACCCTCTGGCATGCGACCAGCTTCTGTGGTCGCGTCCGGATGCTCAGGGCCCACACAGGGGCCCCGTAGAGGGCCATGGACCGCACGACACCAGCGTACAGCCTACGGCAGGAAGCGTTTGGCCCGCTGAGATTGGGCAGGAGTCGCCTGAGGGCGGCTGCTGCACGGTTCAGCTTTGGGGCCAAACTCAAGAAATGCTCCTTGAAGTTCCACCGGCTATCGAGGACGAGTCCCAGGTACCATACCAAAAGCTTGAAATAGTCTCTCACAATAATCTTTTTCCTTTCAGATATTCATAGAAACGGTAGAAAAGTTAAATGAAACCTATTTCGATATCGAACTTATACAATTACGCAGATCTGTCCAACCTTTCAACCTACGCAATTACAGGCACAAAATTTCAATTCCAACGTAAATAATAACACGACAACCAATCATTTCAAATTGGACCTTGTAACTCGGTGCGAAGTAACATTTTTCATTGAAACTGTTGTAAATTCCGTGCCAAAGTTATTGTAGCCGTTTGTTTATAAAAGAAACAAAAGCGGGAACTTATCGGGAATAAATGAGAGCAATCGGTTAAACTGTGATCGTAAACAAGGTGGGTTCGAGTGTGGGGTGTACGGAACCCGGGAACTTGCTTTGTAAATTAAAAATTGTAGTAAATTGGTTTTGTGAGTTGTGTGTCGCCTACATTTCTTTGTTTTGTATAGAGCGATTGTGCAAAGGTTCGAGCGCTTTGTGTGAGTGTAGTACATTTCCTATTGGGTCCACGTATTTTGGATTGGTGCTGTGATGGTCGATGTTTCCTTTGGGAAAATTCTTCGAGTTATTTGGTTAACTGTCACGTACAGTTGTATTTTAAATTCCTTCTTTAGTTTTGTGTCAGTACGGTTGTGGGTGCGACCGTGTTTACGAGCATTGTCATTGTCTTTGGATAACACGTTCAGAATTTGTTCTTCAACCAAATGAAAAGTATTATTAAAAATTTTAGCTAATAAAACATCTGTCTCCATTCTTGATTTCACATAATAAGTTTTAATTATTCCATTTTCAAAATCAAAAGCACTGTGTACTCAAACACTCTTTTACATCACACCTCTAATCATAACGTTCCATGTTCAAAAATACAAAAGAAGCCATCCTCGACCCTTACAAGTATCAAGTAGATCAGAAAACTTTGGAGATTATCGCTGGCCGAACTTTTTGAAACTTTTAATAATGTAAGTGAAAAAAAAAGAAAAAAAAGAACTTGGGTAATAATTCATGTGCTGCGGTACAGGTGTTTGTAACGAGCCCCAAATGATTCAGTTGTGAACTTGTAAAGTGTTCAAATTTTTCTACTTGAACTTTATTAGGTGAAAAGGTCTTCAATTGGTTTTGTTGTGCTTTGTTTTAATGTGAGTAGTACTTAGATGAATTATTATTTGCTACTTTGTTTTTCTTTTTGTATTAGTTCTGGAACAGTTATCCGTTTTTAACTTTGCGTTTACTGTTGTAACTTCTACATTGTTATAACAAAATGTCTTCAAGTTTAAAGTATTCATCTAATAATATCTACACTTCTTAAACAAGTGTTATTCGATTACGTAAAACACATCCATAACTTTAAAAAAATCGAAATCACTGACAAATATTACCATTTGAACCCAAAAAAACCCTCGATTTGGCAACAGTCGGGGTAAATTATAAAAAACAACCAATTCCGTGTTACTTCGCTGGCTTGCTTCCATTTCCATTAGCGGATGTTTAGCCAAAGTGTTTCCCAAACTTGCTCCCATTAGGAACAGTCCTTTTTGTCTTTGCCCCAAACTTTTTTTTTCATTTGCTGGTTTCCCCTCTTTGGCCGTTAAGTGGATTTTTTCTTATGCAAGTTGAGGAATGACTAGTGAATTAGTTTTGGTGGTATAGTTGTGATTGTTTCTATAGCGATTTTGACACGAATCCGTTCGGCGCGCGGCTTTGAGGTGGGCGGCACCAACAGCATTGTATGGAGCGGCGGCGGCGTGGCAAATGATTTAAGAGCTTATTCTTATGAAGTTAGCGCTGAAAATAGTAAAAAAATTTCAATATTTCGCAGGGTGACACTCCGATATCACGTAATACGGTCACCGATATCATCTAATCACTTGAGACGCAGAGGTTTACTTATGTCAAAAGAATATGAGTGCCAATTAATTAGAATAAAGTTGAAAAAATTTTACTCAGCAACTAGGCCCAGCGCTTGCTTTTCGTCTTGACGTGGAATACCATTTATAAAATCCTTTTTTTATTGTCTTGGTAAAATTAAATGAGTCCACCTACCCAGGGCGGGATGAAACGGACTGTCAGACTTGTACTGTCTAAAATCCACTGTGATCCTTCAATAGCTCTTTACGTTCCAGGGTCATGGTTACCTGATGAGACAGTCCCGTGACATCGGCAGACTTTGGCCGACTAAGGTCCGGCGCCCACTATCGGCATCGGCACGGCTGAGGATTTTAAGTGATAAAAAGCATTATAGACATTAACGTAATGGCAACAAAGCAGAAATTTCCATGATATAATTATGATCGTAGTAAGAAAAATACCGCTACGGTACTTTGAGGCTACTCCATCGACAAAAGGGTAGAAGAACCTTCAGTATGCTACCATGCCACGCTAAGCCGTGCTAGCCGTCAGTGTATACCGTTCGTTAGTGAGATCTTCACCACCCGACTCCGTATTCAGTCTTATTCTTGAGTTCCTTGAATTGAAATTTTAAGGTTAACCTAAGATTAACATTTCCCTGGAAAATGATAACAATCGAGGTTTTATAAACAACCATGGAATTCATGGATAAGAAAAATTGATCTCTCTCACATTCTGTAAAAACAAAAAAAAAATTGCATGCTATGTTGTACCCTAGCTAAACATGCTTGATCTCGAACTATATTTATTTTACACCATTGTATACCAGAGAGGAGGCCTGTGTCCCAGCAGTGGGAACATTATAGGCTGATGATGATGATGGTATACCATGATGTTTAAAGCAAAAAATGTAAGCCTAGTACCTAGAAGTACCTAGAAGAAATATATCGAATAAATGATTTGATTTTAAATATATATGTTTGCAGTAAGTTCAAACTTTGTAAAGTTCCATTGAAATTGTCTAATTCTCCTGTATTTAATCAAGTTGTCTTCTATTTCAGTACCCCAGTACCTTCCTAATGACATATAAGTACTTTGGGTTGAAAGAACTTGTAAGTAAAATTTTCAAAAATATCACAGGTTCGTTAAAGATGATCAAAAAGCGCTATGAAAACGTGAACCCTAGAAATAACTGCAAACAGTTTCTTTTTCAACAAAACAGCAATTTATGTTAAAATTATCTGGCCGACCTTCTCAAGGTGGTCTTTGTGCGTAAAACGTAATAGTTTCCTTTTTAGCGATAGGCCGGCTCAAAGAGTCGCTGTTTACCCGGCTACCTACCCCCATTTTAACGTTATAATACCCTTTATAATTCAGCCGTTAGGCTCTAGTCTTTTATTCATCAGGCGACTAGGCTGCCCTGTTAAGGCTGTATGTCTTAATATTGTCACCAAATACGAGATAAAGGTTACATAGTCTTATCTTGTTACGTTTCTAGGAGCTACTAGTATTTTTTGTGCTTGTACAACGTGTCATTAGGTACTTGGTTATGCAGTAAAATAGGTTGCCAGTCTCAGGAAAATAAATTTTCTGGTAACTCTTGGTGGCAGACTTAACTTGAAATCGATCAAATTAATAATCGCCATATAATTTCCACTCATAGTGAAGCAGTAAGATACGTACTAAATAAAATAATTTAACCACCTTCAAAAACAACCCAAAAAAGTGTAAAAAAACTTAAATTATTTTGTAGGTTATTTTACACTTTTTGTGGTTGTTTTACTTTTCTTTCGGAAGTCGGTGGCTCTGTTGTATTTTTTACCACCGACTTCCGAATGAAAAGTTGTTTTAAAAAAGTACCGAGTGAATAGGGAACCTCAAAAATCAGTTAAAAAACCTTAGTTCAAGTCGGGTCCGTCCATTTTTTTTTACCTTTCTGTGATCAATTTCTTCGAACATATAAGTAATCATTTTGTAAACGTAACATATCGCTTTGAATTAAAAAGAAAACTTATAACTGAACAAACTTGGCTAGCTGTACATTTCGTTATCATTCTCGCGACATTTTTTTTAATCCTGCTTATTTTTTCTTTGAATTATTTTTCATTGTTTCTTTCCAAAAGTAATTAATTCTAAAATAGAATTTTCATTACTTCTCGTAAAGAGAACGTTTCAGTTATTACATTTCTCATTGAATTGGCCGAATTTTGACTTTGAAATAGTTTTGTAGCCAATAAATTAGACCTATCAAGTTTTATTTACGGTTTCAAGTTTTGTTTGTTCTCATTCATCATCGTAGAATATCTTGATTGATAACAGTGCCTTCTTGGAATTCTGAAGGTGGCAAAGCTTTTTTGGAAGAGTGCTTACTTAAAATGGATTCATTGTATTTTGTTTTAAATTAAAAAAAGACTGCAGTTGGCTTACCGTTTAGTGACGACCCACGAATTCAAGGTACTGAGACCTTAACAAGCTCTTTACTCGATCCAGTTTAGGCTGTGGGAAAGAGATAGAGCTATACAAGTATACAAGTCGTCTAGCACCATCTCTTCCCCACAGCTTAAACTGGATCGTAGCTCGTGGTAAGGCCTCTGGTCGATGAAAGGCCTCTTGCTCAACACAAATAGCACGGGACTTTTGAGGTAGACACTGCATGTACGTTTAAGTCGCTTTTCACAAGCGACCATCACAAATCCCATCACCTGAGGACGTTTACATATACATCGCCTGACGTAATAATTCACGCTATACCATCTAAACTTCAACACATTCCCGTTCCTACAACTAATCAAATGAAATCTCTCAAGTTCTAAGCGATTGCAGTCAATCTTCTACGCAACATATATTCATTAAACTAAGTCTAGCAATGTGGGCGCACATAATTAAAACGGGACCACTGTTCACGTACATGTCCTTTCTTTGGTATTGTTCGTTGTGTCGTTGAGCTCCTTGTGTTCCGAGTCGATCTACACGATGACCGATGCTTGCACTGAATGGACAGGTCCACTCAAATCTGTGTGGTTCTTTCCTCAAAAGACCATCTAAGACACCCGCATGGTCCTCGTATGACCTGAGCAAAACAATGTCTGGACTTTAAAAGAGTTTGTGACCTCTGAGTTTGTTTCGGCTGTTTCTTCGCAGAGTAGTCAGGTACGAAACACCGGCCTCACCTAGGTTTAAAATATTGGTTTTGACATGTAAAAGTGTTTTTTCCAGCTTACAAAATAAATATCAAGTATCATTTATGCAGACGGCGAGTAATGGGCAACATCACTGTCCGATCATGGATGATGCCCGGGTCTTGTCGAGTTCCACCCGCGCCTCAAAGATCTGTCAGCAACATGACGGGCACCCTTAGGTAGCCCATCCTGCCCTGGGTTGGAGGACTCATTCGATGACTTTACCACGTAAAAAAACAACCACAAAAAAGTGTAAAATAATCTACAAAATAACTTTTCTTTCGGAAGTCGGTGCCTTTGTTTTTTTTCTTTTCATTGTCTTTTTAGCCACCGACTTCCGAAAAAAAAGTTATTTTGTAGATTATTTTACACTTTTTTGTGGTTGTTTTTGAAGGCGGTTACATTTTTTTTGAAAAAGTTTTTATTTTACTCTTTTTAGTTTAAATATTCAACCCGAATTCTTGTCAAGAACATTATTCTCTTACATGTGCACTATAATTTTGTAATCCTTCGCACCAGTACTTACATCACTCATGTACACATTAAGCTAATAAAATTCCATATCTCAAAAATTACTAAACCGATTTTGATGAAACTTGCAGTATTCTCTAAGTTAAATGATACCTAGTACAACAAAAAAAGAATTACTTAAATCGGACTTGTAGTTCCGGAGATATGCGAACACAAAGTAAATCAATCGATGCCTACTCCTTACTGTTAAGGAGTTGTACCTTCCATCATCAGGTCATCCACCTGAGATGATGATTATCAGATGCAAATACTTGAACAGCTTTAGAAAATATATGAAAATGGTACTATGTGCCTATAAAATTTGAAGGTTGCCCTCGATTTCCCTAGGATCCCATCATCAGATCCTGACCTGGTGATCATGGGACCAATTGGAAAGTATACCCTTTCAAACAAAAGAAAAAAATTCCAAATCGGTCCAGGCGTCTTCGAGAAATCGGGGAACATACATAAAAAAAAAAAAAAAAAAAAAAAAAACATTCCGACGAATTGAGAACCTCCTCCTTTTTTTGAAGTCGGTTAAAAATACTTATCACTTTAGGTAGGTATGCAACACGCGTAGCATGGCGATTCTATCTCTATTCTACCAAGAAAAGACATTAGTTATTTTATCTTTATTTCTATACCAATTGACCTTTTTTTTGCACAAGTATGATACGATTCATACACCATTAAAGAATAGAAACATGTAACTTCTTTATTTTAAAAATTGCTATGCTTAAATAGATAAAAATCTTTTACGTTCTGTCATTTAGTCTATTGCCGCGTCGACAAAACCTGTTTCTACGGCGCCATGCTACGTGTGCTGGTGTGCGCGAACATTTTTAGAATGTTCACACAAAGTTTGTTCGCGTTTATGTGTACACCAGCGAACATTTGTGTCGCACACTGCCACACACCGGTGGAATCGCATCTTAAGAGTAATGAGCGGAGATTCCTACGTTTACGTCACCACGTAACGTGGAACAATACCGGCTTATAATTTATGTGCTTGGAAGCCCCAGTAGTACTGTTAGTGCTGTATCGCATTGGCTGAGAGAGAGATATACTTACGTTATGCTATGCCAAGGATGACCATAGTTTTGTACCTATTGTAAGTGTTGTCTCACAAGGTAAATGTAAACACATAAGGTGAACGTCTTAATTTCTCTTACTGGATATTACCTATTATAACGCTATGATTGCATGTACAGCTTGGCCAGAACGGATTCTGACAACGTTTTAAAATCTTTTATATTTGATGTAAACAAAGAACGCAGGTTTGTTAGATTTATTCTTGTGCCATAAAAATAACGTAATAATTGAAAAAAAAACATTCGAAGTGCTGGTAGAGAGATTTTCTACTGTTTTTTGCCAAGCTGTATTAACATTCGTAGTCTTTTCCAATCATTTTCAATAGATAATCAAATTATTATTATATTTTCAATCTATTATGAAAAGCAAAAGCAGCCTTAATACAAGGCTAAAATAAATTAAAGTTCTATCAGCTAAAACTAAAGAATGGTCAAAAATGATAACTAAAGTTGTTGACAGTTGGAAAAACAAAACGCTTTCAAAGCTATTACGAAGCTTCTAGAACAATACAGAGTCAATTTTGGTCAATTTTGAAACAGTAGTCTTCAATTTTACAGTACGAGGAACATATCTGTCAAAACCCATGACGTAACAAAGTTTCGGGCACACGTTTGCAGCGCATACTAATAAACGTCGTCGCGTCACCGACGCCCGAACGTACGAACAGTATTTTCGAACGTGTAGCGATTCTAACATTCGAATCGCGACACGTTTGACAATATAAGTTTCAACGTCGTCAATCTTAGTTTAAAGGATGACTGAATATTTACGTTTAGGATAGACCTGACTTTATTCAAACTCTTTTTTTAAACTAGATATTGGGCATGATGATAGAAGTATAAGTTACATTTTTCCTCTCTGTTGCTTTCATAAATGGATGTGCCATTTATGAAAGCAACATGTGTGTAAATTTAGAGGAAAGTAGCGTGTCCTAAAACCAAAATCTTCTACAAGACATCCGCGTAAGTCGACGTCACGCAACATCCATCTGTGTCGCGGAACTGTCTTATCGGATCACCGTGGCCCGGGAACGTGAAAGGCTATTGAAAGATCACCGTCGATTTTAGTCATTACAAGTTTGACAATCCCTCCGTCCGGCTCTTGGGTTTGATGATTTGACCACGAAAAAAAACTCAACATCAACGTGATTTGTTACAGACACTCTCTCTCATATGCAGTGACAATTAAATATAATAATTTAATTGTGCTGTGATTAATTTAAGGAAATTCAAAACATTCCAAACTCTCAAGATGAAAAAGACTTCTGAAGAGTTTGTTGTATGGGGATTAATAAAAAAAGATAAGTCATTTGAACTACATCACATTTAGTTTAATGATATAAATGTACATATTTTGAAAGAATTTGAAAAAAAAAGTATTCATTCCAATAAGATGACTTCTTTCATTATAATTTTCCAGCTACTAATATACTATTGCTGATCTTCTCACACAAATCACGCAGCGCATGCTAAGTCTGTAGGTACTTGTCTGTAGCTAAAGATTGTCAAACACGTGTCTCTGTTAAACGATAGTTAATCTTAGTTAACCACACGAGTTCTCTAGATCCTGGTATAATTGCAAGTCATGCACCTGCATAAATGTGGCATATTTGCTTAATTTCATGATTACTACTTTTATGGTTAACTTTTCGTTGAATTAAAGATTATAAAAGACCTTGTAATACTGCTGACTATCCTTCTTTTTTAGATGAATTTAACCGCCTCTGGGAACACCATAGACCTCTGGCATGACTCATATACATTTATTTATTATATTAGTCCAGGTTTCCTCACGATGTTTTCCGTCACCGATGTCAGTGATATATGCTATCTTGTAAAATTCAATAGAATTTGAACCATATTTCACAAAAACCTCACCACCTTATATTTTCATATTTAATTAATCATAAAATGAAAATGATCATGAAATCTTTCACTGAAAGCTGTCTACGCCTCATTCCCTTGATTTACGTGCCAATATCGTATATCGTTTCTTAGAAGCCGAAATAACTGAATAATTAGTCGAAAAACACCCGCAGGCGCTAAAAGCAAATAAGTTTTGTAATAAATTATAATAAAAGTGTAACCTGAAACTCCATTATTCAGCCGAGGAGTCGGTATCTGGCTGATAAAGGCTGGCTCAGATAATGCCAGTTTAAAATAATCTTTTGTTTTAAAATGGAACGTTGAAATTGAAATTATGGGTATGACGTGCCTGTTTTTTTTTTCCTCGGAAATACACCTTTTTTGTGTTTTTTTTTTTTGTACTGAATTGCATGAATAACTGTCATTAATTAATGTTGTTGCCTAAACTAAATTCAAAAAAATAAAGTGGTCATTGGCTGTTCCCCGTGATTAGACCCCACTGCTCGGCTTCTATTGGCCGTAGCGCGATATTATATAGCCTTCCTCGATAAATAGACTACGCAACACAAAAATAATTTTAATCGAACCGCTAGTTCCCGAGACTAGCGCGTTCAACCAAACCAACAATCTCTTCAGCTTTATAATATTAGTAGGTATACATAGATAATCCTTTAATCATAAGAAACGAAACTTTCAAAAATAAATAACAGTAAAAAACGGCCGCTCCATTGAAAATTTAACATCTAACATAACCATTTTACGAGCTCCATTAAGCTCTTAAAATAACATGACTTTTTAAGAAGGCTTAAGATGTAAACTCAACATTAAGATTTCACCAAGACTTATTAGCTAAAAGCGTCAGGTAATTAAAATTATTTATTATACTTTCAACGTTACGTCGTCGCCTCCGCCTTAAAGAATTGATCATCGCGATTTTCCTTACCCTTAGAACAATGATAATTTGTTTTTGTCTTCCAGCCTGTATTTTAGAAGTGCAGGCTGGAATGTTGTACACAATAAAATGTTGAATAAAACTAGGTAATACGCACTTTTTTTTTACGTGGTAAAATCATTAAATGAGCCCCCCAGCCATGGCAGCGCAGGAGGGACTGTCAGACTTATACTGACTAAAATCCAAGGTGTTCTTCTTCAATAGCCCTTTATGCTCCTTGGTCACGGTGATGGAATAAGTCCCGCAGTCCCGACAGGGTTTGGCCCTCTGAGAGCGTCGAACAAAATTTACCATCGACTTTAAAATGACACAAATCCGTACCTAACGCCATACCCAAAAGAAAGTGATGGCACTGAAACGTGCCCTCCGCAACTAACCGGTTAAGAAAATCCTTTATACTCGACTGCTAAGCTAGAAGAGGTCTTTTTTTTTTTTAGCGTGGTAAAATCATCAAATGAGTCCTCCCACCCCGGGCAGGGCGGAAGGGACTGTCAGACTTCTACTGACTAAAATCCACGGTGTCCTTCAATAGCCTGTTATGACCCCGGCAGGCTTTGGCCCTCTGAGAGGGCCCGTCATTCTGCTGACGCTCTTTGAGGAACACGTGGAACACGACGCGCCGTCGACCCGGGCATGGTCCATGCTCGGACAGCGAGGTGCCCTTTACTCGCCGCCGCGCCGGCATGGCCCGCGCCTACGGTGGCCGGAGATCGTCTTGCGACGTCCGTCGCCGTGGGCGTCCACCAGGTAATACGCACTTGTTAACAAAACGCCCCATCATTCTAGCACTCGAACTTCCTGCTAGGATTTACTTTCGATTGTTGCTGTTGGTGTACATAACAGCCCTTGGCCTCGGCTATGTTGTACGCCAACATTGGCCAGCCACAATCGCATGACTGTGATTTGAGCAGCAAGTTTGACCGCTAGAATGACGGGCCGTTTTGTCAACTAGGGCTTATTACTTTGTTTTACCCTATAAACCTTTACCTGTCCTGGGTTGTGGAGGTCCGACAGACAGTCGCTCCATGTAAAATACTGATATCCAGCTGAATCTGGTATGATTGGAAGCCGACCCCAATTTAGTTGGGAAAAGGCTAGGCAGATGATGATGAACCTATAAACCTTTAATAACAATGAAACATAACTGTATTACTATTCTTAGTATTACACTTTAAGCTCAAAAGACTAAACAACAACTAATAATCTAACATTCTTAGAATTTTAATAACTCTCCATCTCTCCTTAAGGGGGATGCTCCAACCAGCCCGCAAATTCAAATATTTTTACGTTTTTTGCAATTTGCAGGCCAGTGACATGTTGTAACTTTATAAATATATGAGTTGCGGTAATAACAAGTATAATTTTAAATATAAAAATTATCAAAAAAATCGCTCCATCAGCTCTCACATAGAAAAGCTGCATCATGTTAAAATCTCCGAAATCTAACTTCGATGCACCTTTAAAAAAACGTGCAAAAAACGTAAAAATATTTGAATTTCGCGGGCTACATCGAAGCAATCACCTTAAGGGTCTATAGTACCTCAGCATAATCTTACTCGCTCGCACTTGCACGTACCACGCACTATTGCTTGCTCTTTCTTTTAGCTATCTACACGCAAATCTATTTATTTTACGGCGAAAAAAAAGGAAATTCAAAAAAGTAAATAACATAAGACCTGCTTTATAGTTAGTTCAGTTAGTATAAACGGGCCGTTTCATGATCTAATTTTAAGTATTATCTGATTGCCAGCGTTTTATTGTTCAATTTAGAGGTAACTTTGGGATTTTTTTCTATCGAGAAAATTTTATGGAATCATGTTTTCGCCAAACATAAGACCTAACATTAATCCTCAACTTTGCCGTATATTTATTTCAAAATTAATGCTGTAGTATTTTCGACGTATCACAGGTTTCTGCTAAGCCATTTGAGGTAGTATAGGCTCTTAAAATCCTGTCTAACTAAACAACTCCCAATTCAACATCCACGTTAAATTGAATTAAGACATAACGATAAAAGTGTAATTACCATAAAAACTGCGTGTAGATAAATGAGCGAGGCAGGGGAGGGCGCAAGAGGGGGATGGGAGGATCGCATAATTATGTACGAACCTTTCATCTTACCCCATAATTATGTTTGAGGGTCGCGAATAGTGGAATGTAATACGGATAATGTTCTGGCTTATCCTTTTAAGCCAATTTATAAAAACTTGGTGGAGTCGGCTTGTTATTCTTTTGTATGTCGTTTTTAAAAGAATATTAGAATCAACTAATTGTCGTTTTTAAAAGAAAATTGAGAGTAGTGGTGGCCCAGTGATATCGGCCCCGACTTACGAGTCGGGGTCGTGGGTTCGAACCCCGCCAGGCGCATTACTTTTTGTAATTTATATCATCACCATTGCTCTCAAAACGGTGAAAGAAAATATCGTGGGGAAACCGGCATGTCCTAGAACCGAAAAATTCGAAGACATGTGACATCCACTAATTCGCACTAGGCCCGCGTGGTTAATTATGGCCCACTCCCTCTCACAGAAAGGAGGCCTGCGTCCCAGCAGTGGGAATATTAAAAGGCTAATGATGATGATGATGATGATTAGAATCAACCTTTCATATCTTATTACTTGTATTCTGTTTTGATCTCTTCTCTGTATGATTTGAATATGTTAAAAAAAATCCCCTCACTAGGAATTTATCCTGTATTGTGAGTGCGATTACAAACGTTTTATGAACGGTGGTGATCAAATAAATTACCCAAAGTGAAGCACCTAACTGGGTTCGAATCCATGACGTACAATTCGTAAGTTGAGACCGATACCACTGCACCACAACTGCTCTAGTTGAAGCTCATTTGATCCGAACTAAATTTTAAGATCACTGCCCAAATTAATTATAAGTTCAATAACTAAGTAGTTACAATAGCAGGCTAAAGTCAAGTAGTTACCTGTGTAAGGTAAAGCAAATCGTTTAAAAGGCTGATTTCAGGTAGACTATCAACAAATTCACTAATTAATACTTCAACAGCCAAAAAACTTTTAAATCCAATGAATTTTAAGCTCTTTAGGCCTATTAACAACGTCCAAAATAAAATTACGTTTAGCAACTTTAATAGAATTTTCGTCAAGTCACGCAAAATTAAGGTCTAAAACTGTTCAAAATTATATTATTTTCTTAATACTTAAATCTGGTCTGGAACATTTTAATTTGGAATGACTATCAAAAGCTATTTAAAACGAATAATTGAAGGGAATCTCATCCAGGCGCTGCTTTCGAAAGGATAAATAAGATTATATTAAAATCTGCTCGGTTTTAAGATTAAGATTGATGTTTTGTTTTAATCTTGGATAATTAAAACCAGAGGCACACACACAAAGATTATTACAATGGGGATGGCAACTGGGGAACTAATGGCGCTAGTATAGCTTGTTCCTAGCATCGTCATTGGTTCAAATCAGTTCAAATCTTAAAGATACTTCAAAATAGTACTCGTCATTGGTCGGATTAGGACTAAGCTATGGTGGCGCCCCCTACAATTAGCTTTGACTTGCCTTCCCCATTAAACTAAGGGTCCGCCCCGGCTTCGCATGGGTTCATAATATTATTTGTGGCCTACCTTTTGCATAAATCTAATAACAAACACAACACAATCATGAAATAAGTACAATTGTTCGGAAGTTTTTTTAACTCCATAAATTAATATGCCTACTATCACAATCCAAATATTATACCTTTGTTTTTGAACGATACGTGAATTAGGTCGTTGATTGGTTACAGACGGTAATCCAACCGAAGATAGCACTCCCTCCTAATCTGAAAAGCCCAATAACACTATACCCATCCAGGAAAACGAACCCATGATCTTAATTTGGGTTTTATAAATAATATAATATTTGTGAATTCAGTGTATATCAATGAGTATTTGGAACGTGAATAATGAAGTTTAATTGGATAATATTTTCAAAGGTATCAAATACATCTTTTAACGTGGTATCTCGAGAATGTTTCTTAATTTCCAATAAATGCGAAATATCACGCTTATTTGAGCGTATTATCAAATGTTTCACGGAAAGTTAAGCAGTATGAATAGGACAAATTAATTAAATAGGACTTATATTCATGTATTTTGTGATAATGTGATATGAAATGTATAACAGAGAAAATTTTAATCCTTTTGGCTTAGTTCAGACTTCGCAGGAGTCTTACAGAATTTTTCAATATTAATTTGTCATTTTATTTTGGTTATTCCTATTTTTATTTTAGGTTTTAACCCCAAATGATTAAATTAGTAAACAAAAGTTAAAAAAAAAAAACCAAGTATCTGATTCTAATTCATTAAAAAAAAAACTTACTTTAAACGAGTAAAGGATTTTAATATGAAGATTTTTCATAATCAACAATTGTAGTGCAAAAATTAACGATTCCACACTTAATGGTTTATGCTGTGTTTTAATCGATGAATCTGCCCGGGGTGGGAGGACTCATTTTATGATTTTACCATGATAAAAAAAAAGAAAAAAAAAGAGTACTTTATCCAACATGATGTATCAGAGAACCCACAAGAAACGTAAAAAACCTTTTAAAAACAATCAAATCAACGTAACCCAATCAGTCAACAATTTCACCTCCTAACCTCAGGTAAAAATCACTTCAAAATTCATAACCCAAAAATGTTTAAGCACAAAATTTTTATACGAGCGTAATTCCGGTCGTATTTTAAACGGGTCTATAAATTAACTGAGCACAATACATGGTGGATAAATCGTTGTCACATAAGAATGCCGCTATGGGACGGCTGGGAAAGAGGAAGGGGATGGTGGGAAAGTGGGAAGGTGGGAAGTAATAACTAGGGTACTCTGGGACACCGCAGTTAGCTCCGCGACTTGTTATTGCGTTGCATTATTTATGTGTGTGTGTGACAGGCTTTAGTTGAGTGGTTGGAATTCTGGTGAAATGGATAGGGTTAAGTGGCAAAGGTGGTTTTCATTGTTATGGGAAACTATGGATATTGTTAAACGTTTATACATCCTAACTTGTATTCAAATAACAATAACATTTGAAAGTGTAAAGTATGTTTTGAAAATTTTTGAAACAATTTTTTTTTCATTATTTAATAAAATTGATTATTTCTTATCTAATAAAAGCCAATATAAATAGTTTGAAAAATTATAAATTCAACGTCAAAACAACATATTGGTGTTCTTTGTTTATTTGTAACGACTTCAAATTATTTTAAGCTTCTAAGAAATAGACAATTCAAGAGCTAGATAAAAAAAGACAAGAGCTTTATAATTTTCTTACGAAATTAGTGTCAGTTGTCAGATTAAACATGTCTACGAGTCCTGTAGTAAACTGGGTGGCTAATTAATTATGTAGTAGGATTTCTACTGGATTAAGTTGTAAATAAATTGTACATTCTAGAGGATACTTAGATAATAGTGCCAAAATGGTCTGACTAGATAATATAAATAGTATCAATACATCATCATCTGCCTAGCCTTTTCCCAACTATATTGGGGTCGGCTTCCAGTCAAACCAGATTCAGCTGGATATCAGTATTTTACATGGAGCGACTGCCTGTCGGACCTCCACAACCCAGTAACTGGGTAATACGATACTCCATGGTGAGACTGGTTGTCAGACTTTAGAGCTTCTGACTAACAGTAACGACTGTCAAAGATCTACAAATGACACCCGGCTAGATAAAAAAAGACAAGAGCTTTATCGGCTTTACGTGCTTTCCGAGGCACGGAGGAAACTCGCTATGACAGATGGTCACCCATCCACAGACCAATCTCGGCAAGCGCGGCTTAACCAGGATCGGCCTATGCGGCTGTTTTTATTTAGCCACGAGCTCATAGTATCAATACAAGAAATAGTATCAATACATATTATAAAAAAATGATAGGAAAGTCAAAACTGTACATAGAATAAAAAAAATAGAACTCTGGCCTATTCCTAAGCCAAAGAATCAGCATTGCCATACAACGCGATGCTGCCAGCGTTCTCTGGGTAGTGTTCCAGTTGACAGCGATGTGGATATATTTTTTGCCACCCTTGGAATGTTTTTATCTCTTAATTTTTGTACCTACATACTCCTATTAAGTCGTTTTTTTTTTTTTGAGGAGCTAATCGCTAAATAATTACAGCCGCTCAGGCCGATCTTCCGGACTTAGCGTAATCCGCGCTTGGCGTGGTTGGTCAGTGGATGAGTGACCGTTTGCCATAGCGAGTTTCCTCTGTGCTTCGTAAAGCCGATGGTCACGGCTGTCATTTGTAGATCTTTGACAGTCGTTACTGTAAGTTCTAAAGTCTGTCAACCAGTCTTACCATGTGTCGTATTACCTACCCAGTCACTGGGTTTGGAGGTTGGGAAAGGCTAGACAGATGAGTTCCTATTAAGTTTCTATTCATAGTTTGTATAATCATCATCCGTGATTAAATGAAAAATAATCTGTCGTATATAATCTGAAAAAAATAACATTTTCTTTTTATTTTTAGGTTATTTTCAAGCGATACTTTGACAGTTGGAGGGTAGACAAAAGAAGAACTTGTTCACACTTTACCTGTGACTTCTGTGGTTCTATCTAAGCCATGTTAATTCTCTGACGACAAAGATCTGAAGACAAAAAGATTCTTTTCATTATACATATTTCATATCACCAAATATTCCACTAAAATAATTAAAAATTCATTTCGTATCTCACAAAGAAAAACGAACAAAAATTCTAACCTGTCACGGACAGTTTCTAGCAAAAGTCTTTGAGTAAAAAATAAAATAAAAACTGATTGATGTTAAGAGACAAAGACTTTAAAAGTTTTCCTTTCAAAATAAAAGTAGGGGAGTAACGTATATTATATCTCACTTTAACTTGAACTAAAGTTACGTAGTTAATTTATTCATCTGTATTCGAGTGTTTCACAACGGTACCAAGAAAATGTCATTTGTATCAATTTTCTTGTGAAACGAAATGAAAAATTTTCATTATATTTATACTTTTGAGAAAAATGTAAAATATTTTTAATTTCAACTTTTGACCTGTCATTATGAATTTATCTTTTTTTAAGAGAAAAATAATCGAAGCTGTTTCATATCGGGAGAAAAAAATTTACTTACTTTTATTACAGGCCTATTTAATTTTCATTTCAATTTTTATTAATGAACAGATAATGTTTTTTATTAGGTACATAATTATTTTTCAATAAATCAAGATCAACTAACAATTTCGAGGCACCTATAAAAACAATGAACACTTTCTACGCGGGAAATACTTTAAACGTAGAAAATACCTGAATATCTAAACACTTTAGCAAACCAATCGATCGTAAAGCAATTAGTCGAAGCAAATTCTCGCTGTTTAAAGAAAAAAAAACCTTAATTACAAGAGCTTTACTTAGCAAAAAAATAACTCCAAGATGTTTTTCCTAGAAATATTTGAGTTTATACCTAAGGAGCCTGTTCTACTGCAAGCGAGGATGTATTCGCGATACAGTCTAAGGATACCGTGGCACTGGATCGCCATGGGTGACTTAAGAATCAGGGTAAACATTTAGCCAATTAGTAACTGTCAGTCCCTTCCGCTCCATCCAGAGGTAGGACTCACATGGTGATTTTAACAATCGAAGAGAAAACAAGAATTGTGAACTAGCTATTCAATGTTTTTCGATACACAAAATCACGTTTTGGGAGAAGTCTTTCTAAAGACAACTTTCAGAAGAACAATAATAATAATATCCTTTTCCTAAAACAAGCAATCGAGATGTTACTTGAAACGGAGACTTACTTTGAAAATGAAAAGACTCACAAATAAAAACTACATCGAATCACAATCCTTCATCATTATTTATGTCCATTCATACTGCAACACATTTGTAAAAATGAAATGAGTTGAAACCTGCCGATCTGATGCAGTACCAGCAGCAATCTACAAACCAAAAAAAAAAAAACACTAGCGGTTTCACTAGCCCCACATTAAACTCGCCACTCGCTGACAATATGACGGCAGCCTTACATTCTCCTCCGCCTGATCTGTCCATGTTTACACTATGCTCAAGAAATAAGATGAGATAAAACCGTATTTATGACAACAGAATCGTATTTGCTTTTATCATAAACCGTTTTGTTATTTGTCGTGGTTCGTTGTCTGTGATGGATATTGTTGACGTAATCTGTTGTGGTTAGATTATTGTTGTTGTTTTAATTGTTTAACCTATCTTTGATTCTAAAACTATCATTTTTTGATTGGAATTGACTTTCAAAATACATAGTTCAGAGTGTGTTGGAAAAGTGTGCTATCTCAGCACACTTTTGCTGCATCTACAACGTGTAACGCTAATAGCGCAAATCTCTCGTGGGGTAACTCCTCATGTTACTGAACAATGTTTGTTCTAAGACTTTTGGAAATTCGTAATAAAAAAAAGATATTTCATACTGATAGGACCGCCGATCAATTTCTCATTTTGTATGAAAATGCAAAATTTTATTTTTGCGAATTTCCAAAAGTCTTAGAACAAAAATTGTTCAGTAACATGGGCTGAGTAACCCCACGAGAAATTTAGCGCTATTATCGTTACACGTTGTATAGACTGACTAATTCTATCTCTGTTTTAATTGTCACTAGGCCTACAATAAATTGGTCGCGGGACTTATGAATTACGGTGACCTCAAACCGTGAAGGGCTATTGAAAAACACCGTGGAATTAGTCAGTACTAGTCTGACAGTCCCTCCCGCTCTGCCGTGGGTGGAAGGACTTTGATGATTTTACCACGCAAAAAAAGCCTACAATAAACTAGCAAAATCTCCTCAACGCTGTTACCCAGTGTTATGCCCGAAACACCTGGTGGTTTAGCCACGTTGCCTAGTGACGCTAAGCTTTAGAATAACCTGCAATTTTTGCAAACAAAGGCAAAGTACTAAAAAAAGGTTAGAACAAAATTTATAGAAAGAAAATACCCATTTTTTTTATAAACGATGCATGCTTCATAATATCTTTAAATTCTGCTTATCCGAAACACCGCGAACTGGCCTGTGTCAATAGCGTCCAACGACTATCCATTTGTTATACGGAATTCTGTTTTCGATGTTGATAAAAGGCCCGGGTTCTGATCGATAAAGATATTGTGACGTCGACAGAGGTCAACTTAGGGATGGCAAGGGGTATTTTTTTATTAAATACGTTGCCGCTTGCCTTGGCGCGTTTATAAGCATAGAAATTCACATACACTACCCAGAATTGTTTTGGTTTGTTAATTTTTCATTTCTTTTTTCTCACGTAAGTTTAAACCTTTATTGTTACTGTCAACCTATGTCATAATTCACTGCTTGTTAAAAATATCTCGATATAGAGATGTTGCCGGGGTCACGGGACTAACGAATACCGTGACCCCGTAAAGGGCTACTGAAGGACTCCGTTGATTTTAGTCAGTACAAGTCTAATAGGCTCTCCCCCACGCTAAAATAAACCGAGATAATTGTTATCGGAAAAAAGTCTTCTAAAAGAATTAACAAATTTTTGCTTATAAAAATAAAATGAGCATGGTAAGCGTGAAAAACGAAAATCAAGACGTTGTTGATGGAAATCCAAATGCGACACAACCCTAACTGGTCACGAGTTCACGATACTCCACTAGGGGCACGGGTCACCCAGCTGCTAATACGCTTCTTCTAGCTCCAAATCTATTGTTCATTTGATCTAGTTTATTAAATAAAGATCCTTTCGGTAACATGTGGTTTGGGTAAAAGTAATATTACGCTGTCCACTGGCCATCGCGTCTCTAGCAGTTTTTGCATTCGTCCAATGTTAACGCTGAGTATTTTCTCGGAGGAATTCAGTCATGATTTTTGGGCACTAATATTGACGTAAATTTGACAATAATAAATACAAGATTTATTGCTATTTTGCTCATGTTAAATTCATATAAATCTTATGAATTGCTAGTATTAAAAAAATGCGTTTCGAGTACAGACCTGAAATATTTGAATTCATTTTCTCTATGATATATAATTCGAGCCTTCTCTATGACTCCCCAAATATCTAAATTACTACCAAACCCATGTATTTACTAACAGTATCAGATATTTTCCCGAAATTGTTATTCCGACCCGATACCGAAATATTTTTGCCAACATCATGTATTGTTTCCTTCATACAAATATTGATAAATAAAAAGGGATTTCCGTTACACAAAATTAAGGGGTACGATATAAGTTACTGATCAAGGGAAAGTTATTCCAGTTAATTAGCTAATAAGACTTGACATCTCTTTATTGAGGATTTCGTTAGTGTTGAATGAGAAGCTTGCTAAGTTTCATCCTACATTATGAGATAGATATAATTTTAGGGATTGCCTGCTCAAATTCTTGATATTTTTGGCTCGTAAGGTATCGGAAATTCGACGTAAGGGAAGCCCCTTCGTATAGAAAGAAAGAAAAAGTTTTTATTTTGCATAAAATACACGTACTACTAGTTGTTATAATGGTGGTTTAGGCACAAACCATATTTTGCCTGTTTAGGGCATGCAAATTTCACATTTATTCCTGTAAACTGTAGAAACAATTTTCAATTAACCAATTAAAATTGGACTCACACATGACAGAACAGCAACATAAAATGAACAGAAAAAATAATTATGTAAAAACATAATTAAAAAAAGTAATAGGTATATATAATAAAATAATGAAGTCCTGTACAAGGCTAAAAGGCCACTATCTCAGCATGTGCTATGACGTTAAAAAAAGTCACAGCGCTGGTTTTCTGATAGGGCCATACATAGGGTATAGGTACAACGGGACGCAACTTTCGCAAAATTCTTATGTTATGTTATTTTGATTCTTATCTATTATATTCTTCTCCCGCAGGCCCTGTGTCAGCGTCATTGCTACTTCTGCTCGTCAGTAATACTTTTGCTATGTGGGACGTCATGTTTAGGTAAGTCAAAAGTTTAATAAACACGAAAAAAAAAAATTACTGTTTACATTTTGAATTCTTAATTTTTACTATATTTTGTTTGCTTAATATTTTAGGTAATGCCCAGTTAATATGACATGCCTAATAGTAAATTAGGATAGTACCTAAATATGTAATTTCGTGTGTAAACATACTATACAAATGCAACATCAGAGCAAGTTTTTTCATCTTTTTGTGACAAAAAAAGGAACTTTTACATCCATTATATGGAAAAATGAGTTCCTCAATCGTACAGTAGAGGTTTTTACCCGACTGCGCGACGCAAAGGAGGGTAATAGCTTTGACTATTTGAAGGGAATTTTACCATTGCTGCTATTGATCGTGGTAAAGACGTTTCGACAGTGAAATTTTGCTCTATGTTGCATAACTTTTACCCGGATTGAAAGGCTTTTAATTTCTTGTACGTTATTTAAAATAATTGAAACTTGCTTTACATTACATTTGTTTCTGCTTAAAATTAAATTAATTGAAAAGAAGAGAATTTACAGTAAAATAAAATGTGTAATTTTTATTTACACGGAAATTTTTAATGTATTCTGCGCCATATCCATTCCTTATTCCATTTTCATTGAAATTTTCATCCTATTATGATTCAATTACCAAATATTTTTCATTGCAATAAATAAAGATTCTTAATTTTATTTTTTTATTTCCAGAAACATCCTGCGATGATGTCTTGCTTCGGACGACTGGAATGCTCCGATTTATATGTAAATAAGAGGGAATTTTAAAAATAATTAATTGAGTTTTAAGTTAAAATAAAAAAAATATTGTAATGTAGGGAACCGTTACAAGTATACGGGACTGTCAGTTACACACGTGGTGTCATATTTTTTATTTTGAAATTATACAGGCTGTGAGAGACATTGAAGCTAACTAGAGAAAAAAATCACTATGTTTAGAACAAAACTGAATGGACAAGTTTCTGTCTTCATGGTGTTAATTCATAGTAACTTAACAGTTTGTGCGTTCATGGCACTTCTAAATAGCCACGTGCCTAAGTAAATTGGGTTGGTCCCTAATCAAAGAAAAAGCATTGGTTGTTTTTTAACATTAAATGTATGGCACACAGATACTCCCAGAGAGGATAGCCAAGATTGTCACTTATGTGGTCAAATATGGTTAGAACTTATGTAAAAGTAACAATTTCGAAGAGAAGAGCAAAGTCCTGCCCAATGAGACATGAGAAAAAATAATCCAATGAATTAATGATGATGGATTATATTATTTTATTTTGTGCAATATTTACTTAGTGCTTAACCAGAAGAATAGAGTTATTTTTTCAGGTCAAGCAAAGACTTTTCATCGTAAAAATGTTAGAACGAACCTCCCCAAAATAGACTGAAGGTTAAATGTGGTGAAAGGCTTAACCATCATAAGCCATTTTGTGGCTTAAACCTAAAGCAATCCCGGCAGTTAGCTGACCTAATGCTTAATGGGTTTATGCATAATAATAACATTATAATAATGCTCTAACTGTGCAATTATCTTTAAACCAATCAGATTAAGGATAGCTATACGATCTATTGCAATACACTTAGGTACAATTATGTATGTTAACACTTTCATTATCCGCGAATCGCAGTTACTAAACAATGGCCTCGCACGCGTAAATTGCCATCGTAGAAACGAGTTTTGTCGATGGATTGATAGACGAAATGGTGGAAAGTAGAAAAAATTCTATCGATGTTTAAAATGTAGAAATAAAAAACTATTTTTCAGTCGTCTACGGGTCAAGCCACAGTCGGGCAAAAAATT
Source organism: Agrotis segetum (assembly GCA_036375495.1). Lineage (NCBI taxonomy): Eukaryota > Metazoa > Arthropoda > Insecta > Lepidoptera > Noctuidae > Agrotis > Agrotis segetum. The sequence goes on along the minus strand of JAQSVV010000586.1, from coordinate 828,466 downwards.
ACGAATTTCGTAGAAATAACCACCTATGTCTATTCTTGGTAGTATAGAGATAAAAATTGGTCATGTAACGCGTGCTGTGCCATATGTGGTTCATGGGAATTAAAATGGGTTTAGCGTTATATGGGAATAGTATTCAGCAATTGACATTTCGGCAGAAAAGGAAAGAAGTTTCGATGACTACTAAATTTCCTCAGTCTGTTCTCTAAATCAAACCACTCAATTCTCTACTGGACAAAGGCCTCTACTACTCAAAAACATCTTTTTTTAGGTTCGTATTTTTTTTTAAACTGTCCTGCTTCTTGATGTCTGTCAGACACCTACTAACTAAAACTTCTTGTTGGTATTCGAATATGTTCAGCCTGACAGCTCGAGTCGGCGAATCTGCCACAATTTCACTTCCACTTCTAGTCTCTCCCAGCCACCATTTTTAACCACCTGCTTCACAAGGAGGGTTATTAAGTTCAATAGGCCATTTAAATAGAGCTGTCTCACAGAAAAAAACGGAGTGTGGATCCTGAAACTAGGTTTTCAAAAATCCCATTATAAAATTTTAATTAAAATCTATATTTATACAGTTTTATTTTGACATCGCATACAACGAATTTTTCACTTCCTAATAATTTATACTTTTTGACAAACACGTGTTTATAAGTTTATATTATAGCATTTGTGAAAAGCCACGTAATTAAGGAGTGTATATAGTTATGTAAAATATAAGTGATAATAAATTCATGGATGTCCTTGTAATAAATTGTGTGATCCGTAGAATTTAGTAGATAAATAAGTATTAGCCAAAATAAAATTTAAAAGTGTCATCACTCGATGTGAACTAAAGTATTTCACATAAAGAAGTGAACACACGACGCAACTTTTGCAGACTACTTAAGCCTGCAAAAAAGTTGCGCAACTTTTATTTGATAATTATTGTTTTTTATTTTGTATAAAAATATGTGTAGCTATCCTGTTACTCTTCATTGAGCTTAGAAAAAGTTACTGATATGTTTAATAAATAAATATAAATTAATTGTGAATCGCCAAGGCTAAGATAAAATTGTAAGATAAAATAATTTGAAATCTTAAAACTCATGCAGCTACTAAAGACATCTATTGTAAAAAATGTTTTCTAAGAGCATAAGACCTTCTGAGATTCTTTTAAGCGTGAAACCTTCCTTTTATGAAATAAATATTGGTATTATAAGTTGTAAGACGGTTTATTTATATTTAGCTTTATTTTGTAATCGTTGTAAAGAATCTATCATAAGGTCTTCGTAGTGACATGCTAACGCCCTTATAAATAATCTATTATTTAGAATACCCCAACAAGAACTCGCAAAATCTACACGCCTTTTAAATAAATAAACAGAACGATGTTAAAACTTAATTTTTAAATGTGGCATGATATCTGATTTAAAAAAATAGGCAAAAAAATGTTGCTCCTATGATGTTTTTGCATGTAAGCTAGTATCCAGTTAAAGTATTGACACATTTCAAATTATAATATGAAAATTATTAAAAATATTTTGCGTGTTAAAGGGAGATTTTTCGTCGTTTTAAGTATTCTCAAACCTCGCCTCATATAAAACGCATACCCCTATTTAATTACATATCTGATGAAAAATTAACAATTTCTTTTCAGCAATAATGTACAGTGGTGCAATATTTAATTTAACAAAATCAGATTCACAAAATATTTTTTAAAGTCTGGAATCTTCTCAAATTCGAAACGCAAAAGCGTTCCAAATATCTACGTCTTATTTCAAAGTTAACGGGAATACAAGTAAGCATTAAGTCTTATAATAAATCTCGAAACACGCAAAATATGCCCAAAAAGTAACTTGTAAACTTGCCAAGTTTAACATTAGCATAAAAATGCCAAAAAACTTCTGAACACTGATAAAATCTTTTTTATGATTAAAATAATAATATAAAATATCGTTACTGTTACTTGGAAAAGTGTTGTGTCTGAGCAGTTGTAAGGCTCCTGGTCACGACTAACAATAAGATCAAGCGAGACGGGTCTTGAGACAGCATCTGCATAAGAATTGGTGACAGAAATGATTTCAACCACGCCACGAGTAACCGCAACGTAAACAAGTTACGATGTTAAAGAAATAAGCAATTCTATTTGGTGGACAGAGGCATGTCGTAGTTCAACCTATATTTTTATCCTCGGCTTAACCAGGCAATCTTGTGCATGCCTTTAGCCCTCCAGACATGGGCAAGAAAGAAGCGAATAGTATCCGTGTTTTTTTGTTAAAGTCGCTTCGTTACGAATGGAGCGTTAGGTCGGCCACACACCTTGCCACATATTAAAGATTTATTAGAATAATATTCAATATGATGGGGCTTCTGATCATTTATTATGTGGCGCTAAAAAGCGTTGATGTTTGCGTAATGATTCAATTGAAATTCATTTGTTAAAAGTGATTGATTTAATTTAACATAAACTTAGTAGGAAAATCAAATTCGTTTAATTAAATCAATCACTTATTTCAAATTAAAAACTATCTTACTACATAAGTAAATCCATCAAAACATCACATTAAATAGAGATAACTGTATGTATTAAAATGATGTAGACAATATTAAATTCGTGTAAGAAATCTATTGAAAATAAAACATTGATAAAATAATGAATTGTTAGTGAAACGTGTCTCTGGAATATTTGTTTATATGAAAGTTTTATTTATAATATGTATAACTATTAGAAATAGTGATTATTTCGTTTTTAATATAAATTTTATACGATGAAGTTTCATGTTCTACCGTTGATTTGCTCAATGACGTTGTAATTTTCATTTGATGAAGTCTGTTAAATAAATTATATAAATAATATATTAATTTGTTTTATTGATTAAAATCCTCGTCATGTTAGACACTGGCAACCTTGTAACACTTTTTCATAAATATAATATAAGTATATAAAAAGAACATCCAGCACTCCCATTTACACTAGTGGACTAAAATTTAATTATTATAACGACTGAAATAATGATCTTTAATCTTAACTCATTAGGTGTTGCTAGGTTAACAAGTATGACAGAAATTATAACAAAAACAGCCTAATGTCAGGCTATTTTATATCAAAGGCTATGTGTCATTAAATCTCGACACAAATGTGGCGCTCATTAGTTTTATAACATTGGCGTAAATTAGAACACAGACACGCTATTAGTAACAACTGTGCCGTAAATGTGATAATTAATTCTCCTAAACATCACAAGTATTACATTTTATTCTATTAGATAGTATTTTTAAGAGAATCTCTATTATAGAGAATGTTAAAAGCCTTTAAAATTTACCTATCAAGTGTAAATATTATATGGCAGTGGAAACAAAGTTGTATAATTTTTTATATTGCGCTGCTGTCTCTTAAAATCCAGTAACTTAGGGCCTTATAAGAACAGTAGTTAGGTAAGGAATTTTTGTAGAAAGAAAATGTCTATTACGGACAAGACTTGAAACTGCGGCCTTTCAATTCATTCTAGTGTACAGAATTTTTCTTTCAATTTTAATTAATAAAAAAGGAATTAATTAAACTATTTGTATTAAAATAATTGTAAAGCATTTAATTAAAATGCAAATTATTTTTATCTATCACTAATTTATTAGTTATTTAACTACTGGTCAAATAAATAGGCCTTATAACATCAATTCATGTCAGATTTTAGAACTTCTGACAAAACGTAGAAACTGTCAAAGATGTAAAGTAGGTTTTGGACGTGTTACGATGAGTGGTTAAAGTCTCAAACCCATGTAATAAACCCAGTAGCTTGTATTTTTATAAAACCAGCAAATATAAATACAGGATAAACACAGCATTAAACGCCACTAATCTTAAGCTCCACAAAAACAAAACATAATCTTCACCTCAGTTAAAAGTAAACACCGACGTTTTCCAAGATAGCGGCATATAAAATGTTATACGAATCTCCTGTAGACGTCCGCTCACAAATATTGCCTAGTGGAATTACAGGTATAACAGATAGAATTACAGATATAACAGGTGGAATTACAGGTGAAACAGGCGGAATTACAGGTTAATGCTACGGTAGATTATGCTGTGCTGACAGACAATGTAAGTAGGGTTAGGTTTTCTTGGCTAGTTTTTCTTAAGAAAGAGAAAACAAACAATTATTAAAAAACAAAACCAGATATTTCTTAAAGTTTGCCTTATCTTATAACTAAGCAGAATTTGATCTAGTTAGCGACGCGCGACGTTAGGATCGTTCAATAACACAACATGTGTTTTTATTCCAAAACAACAGGTTCGTTTCCTGTACCCTTAGCACGAATTTTCAGTATTTGAGACGTAAAGTAAACTGAAATTTTCAAGGAAAAAGTAACTTCTTTATTTGCACACCAGAGGCGATGTTCCATTTTTTCATACAAATACGCTGTAAATACTGGAAAGACGCTGTAAAGTAAAAGAGTGAAAATTCGTGCTAAGGATACTGGCCAGGATTATTAATTATTCAAAAATAATATGATGCAGTTTCAGTTTTGATCAGGATCGACCTTTACGGATTTAGCCTTACACGCCCAGTTTAAAAATTCACCCAGCTCATTATAATTTTAGCCTTTGTGAGTTTGAACATATTGGCTTTTCTTGATAGTTTCTAAGAAAAATAAAGATGAAGAGAAGGACTCATTAATTTAGAGAATTTTAAGGCGGGCTTACAGTAATTTTTAAGATTTTCAAACGTCTGAAAGTCTCATTAACAATGATATTTTTAATAAATAAAAATCATAATATTAAAGTTGAACATATCCTCGAGTGAATGGTAAAGATAGAAACACGAATTGGAATAATTGGCTCGATAGAAAAAAATCTCAAACATGACACTAAATCACAATTTTCAAACATCCACTGCTTAGAGATTTCACAATGAATTTATATGAAACTTATATAAATAAAAACAGCTCATTATTTAGAAGTGCATGGTAAAAGCAGATTTTAAAATTTCGTGATAATTTTTCTCCAAGAAATAAAATACCCAAAATATTGGCATTATTTCGCTCGCCGGGCGCTCGCCAGTACCCGCCGAGGCGTGATAGAGGATGGACGTACGTCGTTGCTGCGCAAAAATTCCCCCCGCGCGGTTACGTAAGCAGGCATAGAACTGAACTAATACATGGAAACAAAGTCACACACACAAGCGATTACGTGTTAGTTGCGGGAATAGAATAAAATAGTCAAGTGATCTAATTTTGAAACGATGTAATTTTTTTTTATGGACCACTTATTTTTTAGCTAGGATGCGAACTTGATGGAGTGACCTGAAGGTCTACATCGGTCACTGCCACTGGAACTCGGCGACGGATTAAACTAGATGTGCCGAGTTTGGGCTCTTTTTGTTAGTTATGATGAGACCTTACCTCCGGACTTGATGGAGTGACCTGAAGGTCTACATCGGTGACTGTCACTGGAACTCGGCGACGGATTGAAATAGATGGGGCTCGTTTTGTAAGTTACGATGAGATCTTACCTCCGGACTTGATGGAGAGACCTGAAGGTCTACATCGGTGTCTGCCACTGGAACTCGGCGACGCGACGGATCGAACTAGATGTGCCGAGTTTGGGCTCGTTTTGTTAGTTACGATGAGATCTCACCTCCGGACTTGATGGAGAGACCTGAAGGTCTACATCGGTGACTGCAACTGGAACTCGGCAACGGATCGAAATAGATGTGCCGAGTTTGGGCTCGTTTTGTTAGTAATGATGAGATCTTGTTCGATCCGTCGCCGAGTTCCAGTGGCAGTCACCGATGTAGACCTTCAGGTCACTCCTTCAAGTCCGGAGGTAAGATTATGTTACATAAAATTGTAAAGGCACAAGGCGAATCCACAAACCTACAATTTCTGTAAACTTGTAATTACAATATCAATAAAAAACAAGCTAAAAATAGATTTATCCTTTTATTAAATTTCTACAATCAATTTTAAAATACTTATAACAAACAAAAACATAGCATATATAGTAAAATTTAGAAGATATTGAAAATTTTTAAAAATTAGAAACGGGTGTAACCGCCGTTGGCGTCTATAACCTCTAAAAAACGAGACCTCATTGAACCAACAAGCCGTGAGCAAATATCGGTTCCCCGCATTTCCTCCCAAATATAATTACAGTGACTAATAAGAGCTTGTTTGGTTCTTTCATTTTGATGCGACCATCGTTGGACCATAAGGCCCCAAAGATTTTCTATCGGGTTGAGGTCCGGCGATCTTGAGGGCCACTGAATTACCCTTACGTCAGTGTGTGAACGAAACCAGGCTCTTACGATCCTCGCATTATGAATTGAACAATTATCTTGAACAAAATCAAATTGTGGCACTTCGTTCTCCGGGTAAACATTACGGACTGTCGGTAGCATTGCATTCTGAAGCACGTCGATATAATTTACAGCCGTCGCTCGAGGAGGTAGAGAACACAATTCTCCTACACCATCCGCACTCATCCAGCCCCAAATATTTACGGAAATTCGACCTGATTCTCTATTTGGAATTACATGATCATCTTTATACCGTGTGGAATTATATCGACAAAGGTGAAGACGTCCATGCTGACTGGATTTAAACGTTTTTTCATCACAAAACACTGTATTAGACCAATCAAACTAAGTGCTCTCTGGCGAAGTTCAGACGAGCAAGTCTGTGAGCATCCGTCAAATATATTTTCTTGGCGTAATGCCTGTGGTGCAACCCCATGTAATGTAGATGATTCCTTATTGTTTGGGCACTCACATCGAACATCTCCGCAAAATGTTTTGTGGGCTTAAAACCATTGATTTCATATTCCCGTCTCATGAATTCTCTATCGTTATTGGAGAGTGCAGGCCGGCGACCACTTCTTCTGTGATCCAACAAACTTCCCTCCTCTCCTTCACGACGAATCCAAAAGCGGACAGAACGCCTCGATATATTCAAATTCCGGGATATCGCACTGATACTGCTTCCCTCATTAAATTGGGCAATTATTTGTGCTCTTTCGGCAATGGTCAAGTTGGCAGGCATTGAGATGATTTTATATGCAGTTGATTGAAAAATAACACGGAAAATATATAGATTTTTTGCATATATTTGACAAAATGTCAATTGTCAGTTTTCTTTTTCAAATGGAATTCGGTTGTCTATTTAAATAGTTTTTATTACTTTTGTTTGGAAACATTTCAATTGCTTTGTAGAAACTAATGTCCTTTTCATTTATACTAAAGGTTAAAATGTCATGTACTTATATGTGACATATGACGTATGAATACTAAATACATAGGTTTACGTCATGATAATGTTGTCTCTTTCAGTAATATCTTTTTATAACGAACCTTGTTGTAATTTTCGATGACCGGGAAACTAAATCAAAACTGGTACACCACTTTCTTGGCTGACCGTACCATGGGTTTCACTTGGTTTTACGTTTACTGTCACCACAGAATATATAATAGTACCTAAAGGCACAGAAGGCTTACTCCCAAAAAGAAAACAAACAAATGTAAAATCTATGCACGAAAGAATAGAGTCCATTTTTACTTGCACCCGCATCACCCACCTACTTTTATAATAGCCTAAACTTCCCGTGCGCAAGCAAAAATGAACTGAATAGTGACGCGCGAGAGTTCATTTTAGTTTATCTGACGCCAACGACATTAAAAGGTTACTGTCGGTCAAGCTCAATAGGGTTGCGACTCGCGAGTTTGGGCACAGTTAGGTAGGAATACGTATTTTATGCATTGTTTAATTACATTATTAAATTAACATAAATATATATCACTCCTCATTACCTCCTTATAAATTAACTATAAATCTAACAAACCTGCGGTCTTTGTTTACATCAAATATCAAAAATTTTAAAACGTTGTCAGAAACAAAAAGATTAGTTCCGTTTCAATCCGTTCTGGCCAAGCTGTAGTCATAACTTTAAAGATCGATTGTTATCGTAAAATCGGTAATCTAGTCCTTATCATTTTCATTTCATTCATTTCATTGTCACAGGCCCCGTGTTGCGTGTCTTTGTAGGTAAGTAGGTAAAAAAGTCGCGAAGAGAATTACGATCGCTGACCTTGAATGCGTAGTGTAGCCATTTTCTGAGTTTGAACGTGTCTAAACAATAACGTAAACATCTTCCTACTTTCTACCGATCATAATTCGACCTACCCGTATTTAGCTTAGGTGAGTGAGAGTGATGTCGGTTTGATAATCGTCTATTTTATTTATCTTGGTCGTCTTGTAGGCCAAATTTGTAACCTACCTAATCATGCTTAACTGATCATGATTACTAGCCGGTACTTGAATGACATTAATAAGCACGCCACAAGCAGGTAGATAGTTTTTTGATCATTATTAAATGTGTACTACATGGATAAATATTCACTTTTTTTCTTACCTTTCGAAATCACGCGGTAGTGTGTGAAACGTGAGGCTCCTATCACTGTCATTATTTAAACAACCAAACGTTATGCAGTATTTTTTTTTCCTCATCATATATATTTTTTTTAAACTCATGCGTAAATTCAACCAAACACCAAACTTAAATATTATATAAGTAAGCGCGTGCGTAGTGGGCGGCGCGCGGCAACCGACTAAATGTCCACTCCGAAGTGGTCCCCGCCAATGCTTGCAGTTTTATACCTATTCTGCGGAGTGAGCCAGGCCTGCTGTCACGTAAAAACCACACTGACTACAGTAAACGCCAACTTCAGTGTAGTCAGATGAATGCAATACGACAAAATGAAAAAGGTTATTTTTCTATTGCTTAGTGCAAGAAAACACGAATTCTAAATTTGGCCGCCAAACTTTACTGCCGGACCAGGCCTGGCTCACTCCGCAGTGTAGGTATAAAACTGCAAGCATTGGCGGGGGCCACTTCGTAGTGGCCATTTAGTCGGTTGCCGCGCGCCACCCACTAAGCACGCGCTTACTTAAATAATATTTAAGTATGGTGTTAGGTTGTATTTACGCATAAGTTTAAAAAAGTATATATATGATGAAGAAAAAAAAATACTGCTTAACGTTTGGTTGTTTAAATAATGACAGTGATAGGAGCCTTTCACACACTACCGCGTGATTTCGAAAGGTAAGGAAAAAAGTGAATATTTATCTATGTAGTACATATTTAATAATGATCAAAAAATTATCTACCTGCTCGTGGTGTGCCTATTAATGTCATTCAAGTACCGGCTAGTAATCATGATCAGATAAGCATGATTAGGTAGGTTACAAATTTGGCCTACAAGACGACCAAGATAAATAAAATAGACGAATATCAAACCTGACATCACTCTCACTCACCTAAGCTGAATTGTGTGCACCTAAGAGTAGGATGAATTATGATCGGTAGAAAGTAGGAAGATGTTTACGTTATTGTTTAGACACGTTCAAACTCAGAAAATGGCTACACTACGCATTCAAGGTCAGCGATCGTAATTCTCTTCGCGACTTTTTTACCTACTTACCTACAAAGACACGCAACACGGGGCCTGTGACAATGAAATGAATGAAATGATAAGGACTAGTTACCTATTTTGCCGTAAACGATAACAATCGATCTTTAAAGTGATGACTACAGCTTGCCCAGAACGGATTGAAACGGAACTACCCTTTTTGTTTCTGACAACGTTTTAAAATCTTTGATATTTGATGTAAACAAAGACCGCAGGTTTTATTTTATTTTATTTTTAAATTTTGAAATCTCTTAATTACATATTTTATATTAGAAACGTGTTTTAGTCATTGGATACATGAACTGGGCTGCCGTTGTAAGGCGACTAAAAAGTCACTGTTTATATATTATTCCTCACGTAAAGTGCCGTAGGTACCTACTGTTAACATTCTGTGCTACCAATCGATATGAATATGAAGTAATCGATGACGAAACAGAAAAAGATATAGGCTGATGATAAAAACAAAATTCCTTGAGGAACATAAGGAGGTAATGAGGAGTGATATATATTTATGTTTAATAATGTAATTAAACAATGCATTAAATACGTATTCCTACCTAACTGTGCCCAAACTCGCGAGTCGCAACCCTATTGAGCTTGACCGACAGTAACCTTTTAATGTCGTTGGCGTCAGATAAACTAAAATGAACTCTCGCGCGTCACTATTCTGTTCATTTTTGCTTGCGCACGGGAAGTTTAGGCTATTATAAAAGTAGGTAGGTGATACGGGTGCAAGTAAAAATGGACTCTATTCTCTCGTGCATAGATTTTACATTATTTGTCTGTTTTCTTTTTGGGAGTAATGCTTCTGTACCTTTAGGTACTATTATATATTCTGTGGCCGGACAAACGTCACCGGTTGTTTGAAAAGGGAAATTGTAAATAATTTAGAATTTCTTCAATAATTACGTAAGTTGAAAAGTGACTTTTTTGTTTATGGTTATTTTTCAATTAAATTATTTAAAAGGGGTGTGTTTTATTATAAAAGTGATTGCACAAGTTGTTTCATGTAAATCGGATCAGTAGTTTTTAAGTTATTGTACTTTTTGTATAATCAAACTTTTGTTCCTGTGTAATTTTTGTAGTTTATGTTCTAGGATTTTTTGTATTTAGACATAGGTACATTTTGTTTGTTTTATATACAAATAGACTTAATAAGGAATCTAGAAAGGTACAATACATAGTTTTAAGGTTTAAATTAATAAGAAAATAAAGGCTACGAAGGCCTCGGTCTTAGTAAAAATCACAAGGAAAAACGGGCTCAAAATACGTGTGTCTCTTTAAGGTAAGGACGGGCGGTATAAAAGGCGGTACGACACTACGACCGCCGGCACTGCGTTCAGTCGCAGCCGAGCCACCGAAGAAGAAACATCAATAAAAGAAGACCGAAGCCTTCAAAGTGAACTCTTCAAATTGGTGTTTTTTATTATTTCCGTTGTCCGTGGTATATTGTATTTCCGTAATTTTCCAAAAACGTACGCATTCAGGGGTGCGTGGATGCATGCGTCACCAGCGAAGGCAAGGCACGTGTGCACAACAATACGTCCCTGTAGTGGACGCGCTGTCGGAATCCCGGTCCGTCCATTACAACTTGCTTTTGCATATTCGGATCGTGTCCTCTATAAAATCTGTTTTCATCTGCCGCTTGGCCTTCGGCAAACATCCTCCAAGTGAAATATTGTCGCTCAGACATTTTTAATAAACGAAAAACAATAAAAAAATACTTCTCACAATAAAAATATCGGTGAGAGAAGTAACCACAGTAGGTACAGTAATTTACTGTGACATCTATCAAATCAGTGACTCATGGTACCGATTTGTATGCAAAACGCTACGTAAACTAAACTCTCTACGGTAAACTGAAACAAATGTGGTAAAGAAATTTTAGTTTTCAACTCATGGTACGGATTTTAGTTCCGCTACTACTCAATAGAGGCGCTGTACAGATTCTCATACAAATTGTTTTACGTTTACTGTACCGTAAACGTAAAAAAAAACTCATGGTTGAGGTACAGTACCTCTACTCCATCAAGTCCGGAGGTAAGATGTCATCATAACAAAACGAGCCCAAACTCGGCACATATCAAATATACTGCTGCCTAAGAAAGTACTCCATTGTATGCACTTTGTAAAATCAAAACTATCTCGACTATCATTTTACGAAAATCTAATCCAGACACACTCGAACGTAATTGACTAACTGCATTACGCTACGCTGTGGCATATACACACACGGTCCCTCCCGCCCGCACCGCTGTCGACTTGCCCCGCCCCTTTGCGGGGGCTGAGGTAGTGCGCTCATAGCTGCGTACTGTACTGGAACCTGGCCTGATATTTTTATTGTGAGAAGTATTTTTTTTTTGTTTTTCGTTTATTAAAAATGTCTGAGCGACAATATTTTACTTGGAGGATGTTTGCCGAAGGCCAAGCGGCAGATGAAAACAGATTTTATAGAGGACACGATCCGAATATGCAAAAACAAGTTGTAATGGACGGACCGGGATTCCGACAGCGCGTCCACTACAGGGACGTATTGTTGTGCACACGTGCCTTGCCTTCGCTGGTGACGCATGCACCCACGCACCCCTGAATGCGTACGTTTTTGGAAAATTACGGAAATACAATAGGGGGACCATGGACAACGGAAATAATAAAAAACACCAATTTGAAGAGTTCACTTTGAAGGCTTCGGTCTTCTTTTAGTGATGTTTCTTCTTCGGTGGCTCGGCTGCGACTGAACGTGAACGCAGTGCCGGCGGTCGTACCGCCTTTTATACCGCCCGTCCTTACCTTAAAGAGACACGTATTTTGAGCCCGTTTTTCCTTGTGATTTTTACTAAGACCGAGGCCTTCGTAGCCTTTATTTTCTTATTAATTTAAACCTTAAAACTATGTATTGTCCCTTTCTAGATTCCTTATTAAGTCTATTTGTATATAAAACAAACAAAATGTACCTATGTCTAAATACAAAAAATCCTAGAACATAAACTACAAAAATTACACAGGAACAAAAGTTTGATTATACAAAAAGTACAATAACTTAAAAACTACTGATCCGATTTACATGAAACAACTTGTGCAATCACTTTTATAATGAAACACACCCCTTTTAAATAATTTAATTGAAAAATAACCATAAACAAAAAAGTCACTTTTCAACTTACGTAATTATTGAAGAAATTCTAAATTATTTACAATTTCCCTTTTCAAACAACCGGTGACGTTTGCCCGGCCACAGAATATATAATAGTACCTAAAGGTACAGAAGCATTACTCCCAAATAGAAAACAGACAAACGTAAAATCTATGCACGAGAGAATAGAGTCCATTTTTACTTGCACCCGCATCACCTACTTACTTTTATAAGAGCCTAAACTTCCCGTGCGCAAGCAAAAATGAACAGAATAGTGACGCGCGAGAGTTCATTTTAGTTTATCTGACGCCAACGAAATTAAAAGGTTACTGTCGGTCAAGCTCAATAGGGTTGCGACTCGCGAGTTTGGGCACAGTTAGGTAGGAATACGTATTTTATGCATTGTTTAATTACATTATTAATTAACATAAATATATATCACTCCTCATTACCTCCTTATGTCCCTCAAGGAATTTTGTTTTTATCATCAGCCTATATCTTTTTCTGTTTCGTCATCGATTACTTCATATTCATATCGATTGGTAGCACAGAATGTAGGTATCTACGGCATTTTACGTGAGGAATAATATATACACCGTGAATTTTTAGTCGCCTTACAACGGCAGCCCAGTTCATGTATCCAATGACTAAAACACGTTTCTAATATAAAATATGTATTTAAGAGATTTCAAAAAAAAAAAAAAAAATAAAACCTGCGGTCTTTGTTTACATCAAATATCAAAGATTTTAAAACGTTGTCAGAAACAAAAAGGGTAGTTCCGTTTCAATCCGTTCTGGTCAAGCTGTAGTCATCACTTTAAAGATCGATTGTTATCGTTTACGGCAAAATAGGTAACTAGTCCTTATCATTTCATTCATTTAATTGTCACAGGCCCCGTGTTGCGTGTCTTTGTAGGTAAGTAGGTAAAAAAGTCGCGAAAAGAATTACGATCGCTGACCTTGAATGCGTAGTGTAGCCATTTTCTGAGTTTGAACGTGTCTAAACAATAACGTAAACATCTTCCTACTTTCTACCGATCATAATTCATCCTACTCTTAGGTGCACACAATTCAGCTTAGGTGAGTGAGAGTGATGTCAGGTTTGATATTCGTCTATTTTATTTATCTTGGTCGTCTTGTAGGCCAAATTTGTAACCTACCTAATCATGCTTATCTGATCATGATTACTAGCCGGTACTTGAATGACATTAATAAGCACACCACAAGCAGGTAGATAATTTTTTGATCATTATTAAATATGTACTACATAGATAAATATTCACTTTTTTCCTTACCTTTCGAAAACACGCGGTAGTGTGTGAAACTTGAGGCTCCTATCACTGTCATTATTTAAACAACCAAACGTTAAGCAATATTTTTTTTTCTTCATCATATATATATTTTTTAAACTTATGCGTAAATACAACCTAACACCATACTTAAATATTTTTTAAGTAGGCCAGGCCTGGTCCGGCAGTAAAGTTTGGCGGCCAAATTTAGAATTCGTGTTTTCTTGCACTAAGCAATAGAAAAATAACCTTTTTCATTTTGTCGTATTGCATTCATCTGACTACACTGAAGTTGGCGTTTACTGTAGTCAATGTGGTTTTTACGTGAGTTTAGGCTATTATAAAAGTAGGTGGGTGATGCGGGTGCAAGTAAAAATGGACTCTATTCTTTCGTGCATAGATTTTACATTTGTTTGTTTTCTTTTTGGGAGTAAGCCTTCTGTGCCTTTAGGTACTATTATATATTCTGTGGTGACAGTAAACGTAAAACCAAGTGAAACCCATGGTACGGTCAGCCAAGAAAGTGGTGTACCAGTTTTGATTTAGTTTCCCGGTCATCGAAAATTACAACAAGGTTCGTTATAAAAAGATATTACTGAAAGAGACAACATTATCATGACGTAAACCTATGTATTTAGTATTCATACGTCATAATGTCACATATAAGTACATGACATTTTAACCTTTAGTATAAATGAAAAGGACATTAGTTTCTACAAAGCAATTGAAATGTTTCCAAACAAAAGTAATAAAAACTATTTAAATAGACAACCGAATTCCATTTGAAAAAGAAAACTGACAATTGACAATTTGTCAAATATATGCAAAAAATCGATATATTTTCCGTGTTATTTTTCAATCAACTGCATATAAAATCATCTCAATGCCTGCCAACTTGACCATTGCCGAAAGAGCACAAATAATTGCCCAATTTAATGAGGGAAGCAGTATCAGTGCGATATCCCGGAATTTGAATATATCGAGGCGTTCTGTCCGCTTTTGGATTCGTCGTGAAGGAGAGGAGGGAAGTTTGTTGGATCACAGAAGAAGTGGTCGCCGGCCTGCACTCTCCAATAACGATAGAGAATTCATGAGACGGGAATATGAAATCAATGGTTTTAAGCCCACAAAACATTTTGCGGAGATGTTCGATGTGAGTGCCCAAACAATAAGGAATCATCTACATTACATGGGGTTGCACCACAGGCATTACGCCAAGAAAATATATTTGACGGATGCTCACAGACTTGCTCGTCTGAACTTCGCCAGAGAGCACTTAGAGTTTGATTGGTCTAATACAGTGTTTTGTGATGAAAAAACGTTTAAATCCAGTCAGCATGGACGTCTTCACCTTTGGCGATATAATTCAACACGGTATAAAGATGATCATGTAATTCCAAATAGAGAATCAGGTCGAATTTCCGTAAATATTTGGGGCTGGATGAGTGCGGATGGTGTAGGAGAATTGTGTTCTCTACCTCCTCGAGCGACGGCTGTAAATTATATCGACGTGCTTCAGAATGCAATGCTACCGACAGTCCGTAATGTTTACCCGGAGAACGAAGTGCCACAATTTGATTTTGTTCAAGATAATTGTTCAATTCATAATGCGAGGATCGTAAGAGCCTGGTTTCGTTCACACACTGACGTAAGGGTAATTCAGTGGCCCTCAAGATCGCCGGACCTCAACCCGATAGAAAATCTTTGGGGCCTTATGGTCCAACGATGGTCGCATCAAAATGAAAGAACCAAACAAGCTCTTATTAGTCACTGTAATTATATTTGGGAGGAAATGCGGGGAACCGATATTTGCTCACGGCTTGTTGGTTCAATGAGGTCTCGTCTTTTAGAGGTTATAGAGGCCAACGGCGGTTACACCCGTTTCTAATTTTTAAAAATTTTCAATATCTTCTAAATATTACTATATATGCTATGTTTTTGTTTGTTATAAGTATTTTAAAATTGATTGTAGAAATTTAATAAAAGCATAAATCTATTTTTAGCTTGTTTTTTATTGATATTGTAATTACAAGTTTACAGAAATTGTAGGTTTGTGGATTCGCCTTGTGCCTTTACAATTTTATACATAAAATTGGCATCCAGTGGCAGACACCGATGTAGACCTTCAGGTCTCTCCATCAAGTCCGGAGGTAAGATCTCATCGTAACTAACAAAACGAGCCCAAACTCGGCACATCTATTTCAATCCGTCGCCGAGTTCCAGTGACAGTCACCGATGTAGACCTTCAGGTCACTCCCTCAAGTCCAGAGGTAAGATCTCATCGTAACTAACAAAACGAGCCCAAACTCGGCATATCTATTTCAATCCGTCGCCGAGTTCCAGTTGCAGTCACCGATGTAGACCTTTAGGTCTCTCCATCAAGTCCGGAGGTAAGATCTCATCGTAACTAACAAAACGAGCCCAAACTCGGCACATCTAGTTCGATCCGTCGCCGAGTTCCAGTGGCAGACACCGATGTAGACCTTCAGGTCACTCCCTCAAGTCCGGAGGTAAGATCTCATCGTAACTTACGAAACGAGCCCAAACTCGGCACATCTATTTCAATCCGTCGCCGAGTTCCAGTTGCAGTCACCGATGTAGACCTCCAGGTCACTCCATCAAGTCCGGAGGTAAGGTCTCATCATAACTAACAAAAGAGCCCAAACTCGGCACATCTAGTTCAATCCGTCGCCGAGTTCCAGTGGCAGTGACCGATGTAGACCTTCAGGTCACTCCATCAAGTTCGCATCCTAGCTAAAAAATAAGTGGTCCATAAAAAAAAATTACATCGTTTCAAAATTAGATCACTTGACTATTTTATTCTATTCCCGCAACTAACACGTAATCGCTTGTGTGTGTGACTTTGTTTCCATGTAGTAGTTCAGTTCTATGCCTGCTTACGTAACCGCGCGGGGGGAATTTTTGCGCAGCAACGACGTACGTCCATCCTCTATCACGCCTCGGCGGGCACTGGCGAGCGCCCGGCGAGCGAAATAATGCCAATATTTTGGGTATTTTATTTCTTGGAGAAAAATTATAACGAAATTTTAAAATCTGCTTTTACCATGCACTTCTAAATAATGAGCTGTTTTTATTTATATAAGTTTCATATAAATTCATTGTGAAATCTCTAAGCAGTGGATGTTTGAAAATTGTGATTTAGTGTCATGTTTGAGATTTTTTTCTATCGAGCCAATTATTCCAATTCGTGTTTCTATCTTTACCATTCACTCGAGGATATGTTCAACTTTAATATTATGATTTTTATTTATTAAAAATATCATTGTTAATGAGACTTTCAGACGTTTGAAAATCTTAAAAATTACTGAAAGCCCGCCTTAAGAAAATAAAACAAGTTATTACCAGGTAGATTTTACGTAGTTATTTCCCCGCTAATCTTTTTACCCATTTTCACAATAAAATTCGTATTATCTCCTGCAAAACAATATGAACAAGAAGATAATAAGTACAAACTCTGTGAGCCAAAATCACCCACAGACCAAATAACAAATCAGTTTGTAAAACCGAACCAAAATCAGATTTCAAATATCAGTTGCCTCCTCCCTGTTCGATAAATCGTATCGGTCTCTGTCTCGGTTTTGGTCTCGTCTTGAATTTCAAACTTCGGTAATAGAATACGGTTAACTGGTGAACCACGGAATTGATGGCTCGTAGCTTATACTAGTTACGCTCATCTGATAATGGAATTATTATTTTAAAACTGTCGCCGGCATCTTCGCCTACAAAAATTCACGCAGTTAAAATTATCGGGATAATACTCGTAGTACATTATGGTACAAGTGTGTAATGTTGGTGATTACCGCTGAGGCGCCATTGAGACCCGAGCCGTCAGGTGAGGGTCTTAACACTTTTTCATTTTGCACACAATTTACGTCAATACTTCGAGTACTCTGTACTCCCAAATACGTAGAATTCATTCTAGTACCTCCCTTTAGTAGTTTCATAAGATTTCACTCAAAAACATAGGTCTATCCATTCTCCCAATTTTGTTTTTCATTTTAATGTTAGCTAGATTAGATAATACTCGTAGATGGATCACACTATGACAGGAAAGTATTTTTTTGTTTTTTTTTTTATTATTTGAATATGAACAACCATCGGAAAATCTTAGGTTTTATTATTTTCACGTCATCGTGCAGGAAGGTCAACATCACAACCTTGGTTTTTTATAAGGATCTTTTCCTTTCAATGCGGCCCTCATTACTTCCCCTAGAGTATCGGAAAAGGGGACTTCAATTGGTCGAATGTGAACACATTTATCAGCAAGAAAAAATATTTCATTTTCATGAATCGAAGGAAAAATCAGCATGGTAATTTAGGTACTGTATTGCACTTGAGAAGGGTTCAAGACGGTGTAACAAACTTTGTGATTTTGAGGCAGAAGTGAAATCATAGGCATGTATTTACGAGTACCTATTCCTAAGGGAATTCGGTTTCTCTATACAGAAAAAAGCGAAAAAAGACTTTCATAATTTATGTTAAATAAAAATAAGTACTTTCTTTTTTTTTCAAGATGCCCCGCTCTTGGAATGTCTTCCTGTATCGTGGGTGCGTTTACAAACATAGAAACTCACACACACAAACACCCAAAACGGGAACAACTACCCGTAGATCATTCAAATATTTGTTCCATGCAGGGATCGAACCTGCGACATGCTGCACATCAGTCGAACGCTCACCCACTGTGCCAAACGTGTCCTCAATGTTGTAGTGTTAAACTTTTTTGCATGCCTTAGTTAAAGCAGAAAGTATAAGGATTACCTGTTACTTAACATCGCAATTCATCGCAAATTAAACAATTATTCTATTTTATTCTATTCCCGCATTTTGCAATGCAACAGCTACAAGAAAACGTGAACTTTCGTCTTAGCTAAAAAGACAAGCATCCAACCACACTGAACGATAATTTAAATTACGTTAGCAGTCCTCAACAATGGATTGTTGGGCATGTACACACTTAAAATTAAGAGATCCCACCCCGTTACCGGAATACACAATTCAACTATCTAGCATAAACTAGTCTGTAAGTTCAGGAAGAATGTTTTGTGAGAAGGTTCAAAATAGATTGGTTCCTGTGTAAATTTTAACGTTTGTATGAAGTCATTTTACTTTGTTGCTCGTTAACTTTTGTGACTAAAGTAGTGACATGTTAGATTATATTACAGTAACCACAAAGTTACAGATTTGTGCCCGATTACCTTAAACATCGGTTCTGACCTGATAACTATGGGACCATCTGCCCTTTTTTTTTTTTTTTTTTTAGCGTGGTAAAATCATCAAATGAGTCCTCCAACCCCGGGCAGGGCGGGAGGGACTGTCAGACTTCTACTGACTAAAATCCACGGTGTCCTTCATAGCCTGTTAAGTTCCGGGGTCACGGTAAGGGAATAATCCCGCGACCCCGGCAGGCTTTGGCCCTCTGAGAGGGGGGCCCCGTCATTATGCTGACGCTCTTTGAGGCGCGCGTGGGACACAACGCGCCGTCGACCCGGGCATGGTGGCCGGAGATCATCAAGCGACGTCCGTCGCCGTGGGCGCCTACCACTGCGGCTGGGGCGGAGGGAGGACGCTGTCCTCTCTCGCTCGCGGCCTGCCTCCTCCTTTACGAGCATTACTGCCTCGCAGAAGGAGCTGACCGCTTCCCACTCCGTCTCGCCCCGCAGCATGGCCGCAACCAATGCCGGGCGCGAGAGGTCTCCGCCTATCGCAGCCGTGAGGACACGTCGGTGCTCCGCCCAAGCCGGGCAGTCTTGCACCGTATGCTCCACCGTGTCCTCCGGGCGATCTTCGCAGTGGTGACACCCAGGCGTCTCCTCCTTTCGCATCAGACACAGGTACCTCCCGAAACTTCCGTGTCCGGTGAGGACCTGCGTCAAGCGGTAGGTCAGGACGCCATGACTTCTCTCCAGCCACTCCTCAAAGAGGGGTCTTACCGCCGCAATTGCGGCGTGCCCGGCCGTCGGTCGCGACAGTCGTTCCTTCCATACTGCCCTGAGATCGCGCCGGAGGTCTTCGCGCCGCGCCTCGACTTCGCGAGGCAGCGGGGTCACGCCCCGGCGCTGCGCCTCCACGCGCCACTCATAGACGCGCTGGAGGGCAGTCGCCTCCAGATCCCAAGGCAGGACCATCTGCCCTTTCAAATAAAAGAAAAAAATAAGGAATCAGTTCAGCAGAGCTACTGCATTTCTCGATGTCTGCGTGGTGATCACCAAATAGCTGTCAAAAGGTAAATTTCGTATTGGCTTTTGCATTTGCAATGAAAAAACTCTTTTACACGTCAAATAGGCACTAAATTTTAAACTAGATGAGGCCGGTGTTTCATTGACCTAGAACGCAGAGAGTGCCCTAAAAGAGCAGTCCCATTACATACGAGAAACTGGCCATAGCAAAAGATGGACCTCTCATAATAAATTTTAATGTCATCGATATCCTATATCTATCCTGTTTATGTTACGACAAGAAATCGTTCGGTAAATAACGTGATAAGAAATATCATACCGAGAATTTTCCTACCATGTCACAACTAGGTCACCATTCAGTTGTTCAAAAACAACAACCTAGGTACAGCAAACTACAGCAGTATGAGATCTCTTTTTAAAATTATTCGGTGAGAAGAAATTCTTAGTATGGGTCATCTATTTTTAGAATTTCTATTCCTGTTAAAAAAACTTTCCGTAACTATGTTAGGATCGACTTCTAGTCTAACTTTTTTTTATTATTATATGTAGAGGAACTGGCTATCGGACCTTTGCAACACAATTAGTACTGGGACAACTCACTGAAGGCCTTATCCCACAGAGCGCGATCCTTTCCGGCGATCCGATCTATCAATACGATATGACCGCTTGCGAACTCTGTAACCTATGGATGTCCATACGTGCGTTCTTATTGCCGGTGTCATATCCCATTGCGTTCAACTTTTACAGAAATCGCATGAGATCAAATCGTATCGCGAGATTGGATCGCTCGTCTGGATCGTGCGATTTGGTTAAAGGTCGTTAGTACTAGGTTATGCGAAATCTTTTGTTAAGACCGATTGCAGATCTAGCCACAAAGTATATTTAACATCTACAAATGATAGCTGGCATTAACAACTTGACGTAAACTCGGTGTGTAATGAGTAGCCAGCCATCCATAAACGGACACCATGCAAGCGGGGATCATACTTAAGATCAACAGCCATAATATCAACAGTTAAAACATCAACACGTATTACCCGATACGATACCCGATTATCTAAGTAGGTTCTTCGTAAGAAAGAACATCTAGCGCTAAACCACTGTTCACACATACTATAGTTCAGGAAGCTCACATCACGACTTGTAAACGTGTTTACACTGGCACGAGTCAAGGCATACCGCGTGCCTCTCCGCTTGATGTTTCGCGTTTATGATAGCGCGTTAGACGCTCTTTTTTTCTTCTTCACAAAGCGTCAACGGAAATCTAAAGGATGATTCACGCTACACCGTGCCGTGTGACGTTCTTCTAGTTTCTTCCTAACAACTAGTTACATAATTTTAATTTGTTTTTATTAAATACGTACAATCGACCAAGCGGAATTATGACCCACCATAAGCTTATTTTCCCACAGACATTCAAATGCAATTAGGTCCACATTCGCGTAAACATACATATCCATGGTAACAACTTTGATCTTTGGCAATTTGACAGATTCAAACGATTTATTGTCAAAATGGGTCATGATTTCACTTTGTCGACTGTACATACCGTTTCTTGGTTATTTATTACTTAATTTTGCTACATAAAAAATAGAGTTACCCAGTTTCAGAAATTATAAAGCCTAATCATATTTTATAATGAAAAAAAATTAAAATTCTTTTTTCTTTATCTGCCTACATTTAAAACTATGTTATTCAAAACGCTTTTCATTCTCCAACGATTCACAAAGAAACAGCGTCAAACGCACAAACATTACCGCGCACACAACTCCCGAAAGCACGCAAAAGAAGGATGGAAAATATTCGTATATTTTCGTGTATTTTCGTATATTCTTTCATTTGTTACGTGACTAACGCCACTCAAAGAGGCTTATTACGTTTGACAAGAGCCATGTACGGCCTGCGAGTTCTGTTTATTTACTTGAACTCGCGTGAGATTTTCACGTTCCATGTAAACGGACCAGGTTTAGTGGACTTATAGAGGATCGGACGGATTGGTTAAAGAAGAAATTGGGTATCGTGTGTGTTGGAAAGGCGTAAAGGCAGTTTTTTGTGCCTTTTTTGTGTTGTGTAAGAAATGTTTTTGGTTAGAAATTGAGGTGTTTTGAGGTAACTGTTTTTATATTAAGACTCTATTTTAGAAATTTTTGGTATAAGATTGGGCATGCCGCAATCGTGGGGATAAGGCGACAGCAATAGACGTCGCAAAACCGACACAACACAGGACGGCGAGTAATGTGTGTCCGATATTATGCCCGGATCAATTCTTCTTCAATACATTGGTAATTTGTGGCAATAATTTTGTTTAAATTTTCCATTTGATTTTAACTTGCCAAAAACTGTTATACTACGATGCAGAATTTTCATTTGTTGCAAAATAGCACTTTATTAATTTTTGGAGTGTAAATATCATTAAAAGTCCTGCATGATCAGACTCTTAAAACCACTTCTTTTCTAAGTGATATTTTGTGTTCCAGGGCCGCGGTGCCCTTTTTTAAGATAGTGTTGCGGTACTTTGTTTTATACCTCTAAATAACGAATAATTTTCAAAAATCATGATAAGTACCTACCTACCATTTTCACCACAATTTTAAGCAATGTATTTCATTTCATACATTGCGGGCTATCGTGATGCAGCTTCTGTTACAAAGCATGAGTTTTACCATAGAGAAATAGTTAGAAAAAGTTTATGCAGCATGTTTATAGTACCTGAAACGACAGACTAGAAAAAGTGGACAGGTTTTTCACTAGTTTTTATATTGTATCCTTTTCGTTACAATTTTTAGTTCTAAATAAAACCTTTTTAGGCGAAATATCATTAAATAAGTCCTCCCAACCCTAGGTAGAGCAGAAGGGAATGTCAGTGTCAAACTAACAAAAAATGACGCTGTTCTTTCGGTTGGCCTTTGCATTCCAGGGCCACAATATCGAGTTTAGATAGTCCCGTGACACCAGAATCTACCGAAATAACCGTGTCCGGTGAGGACCTGCGTCAGGTAGAAAGTGAGGATGCCGAAAACCTCCAGTCCTCCCATATATTGCCTATCGATTGCGGCGAGTCCGATTTACATAGATTTTAGTAAACCTGCATATAGTGTAGTCTAAAATCTTGACATTTTGACGGTCAAATCATCGCCTGTTGCCAACGTAACAAACCTACGGAGCAATTTAATTTAACAGCTGATCAAGAAAAAGTACCAATACTCCGTTAGCACGGTGCAATATTACACCTAAACAGTCCGTTAATAAATATGAGTCAAGGCAACTGCATAACTTGGTGTTCTAACGAATGTGGTGAAATTGGTCCTTAATATTATTTTTGAAATATAAAGGCGTAATGCTGTTTGCTGTACATAAATTCCTTTACATCGATAAAAAATATAGAAATGAAATGATAATAATTATATGAAATGAAATGATGACGATGAAATGATATTTATTTTTGCAAGTTATAAACACTTACACGACATCTTTTTACAAACTAGATGAGGCCAGTGTTTCGTAACTGACTATCCGAGAAGAAACAGCCGAAACAAACTCATGTCTCTTTTAAAGTCTAGATATTAAAAATAACATTGAAGTTTTCAAACAAGTCTTCAAACAAACACTCACATGCCATTTATTCTATATGACTTCTCCTCCCACAAAACTTCATAACAGCCCTCCATATTGATTCCAAAACTACGAAGTTCACTTTAAACCATTCACATTGAAACTCATTACAGCAACTCTAACATAACTTTAAAAGCATTTCATTTCACTTGGAACTTACCTTTGAGAGAGCTCTGCTAATCTATGCAAAGAAAATTCTATAGATTTTCAATATCCTGAAAGAACACTTTGGTTGAAGTTTAATAAGTTATTCGGTAATATTTGTGGAGTTATGAACCTGTTTGTTTGTGAGATTTATGCTGCTATTTGTAGAGCGATATTGGCGCTAAAGTTGTGCTTGTCTTTGGATTTTTAGAGCAGGTGTTTTTAAAATTATCTATATTTCTATAATATAAAAATAAATTGTTGTTCGTTAGTCTCACTAAAACTCGAAAACGGCTGTACTAATTTGGCAAATTTTTGTTTTGCATTATTTTTGGAAGTCCTGCGGCCGTATTACAACGTATTAAAACCAGGCTTGGTTTAATATGTGAAAATGCTAAAATGCTATGTTTTTTTTTTGTTTTGTTTTTTTTTTTTGTTATTTGAATTATGAAAGTGACAGAGCTATACAAGACGTCTAGCGCCATCTCGTTCACTCAATGGAACAAGCCTAGTTTTAAGACGATGTAATAAGGCCCCAGGGAAGGTTTAAAGATGAGTCGAAGGAGGCGATGTAAAGTTTGCCGGGTCAGCTAGTAGAATACATTAAAAAAATGTAAGATTAAGATCCAAGTCATAAAAATTAACATATATTATAAGGCACTGGTCAAATATTCTGCAGTTTGGAATTAAACGTAAGTCATCTACATTGTTACAGTCATTAACTCATTTCAAATCCAATCATTGAGTTGAATATTACGTTAAGGCCACACTAACGGGATTCCCCGTTAGTTGTCGCGATAATAGTCCTTAAATTTTCATATTGTAATCGTAGTGTTAGTTAAAAGTAAAAAAAGAGATAAGAAACTTAAACTATGTAAATATAAAAAATATTAGTGATTGAAAGTCAAGCTATTTACAGCTGGTCGCCATTGAAAATAATCGCATTTTTCATATTATATTTATTCATTCAAAAATATTCAGCCGACTCTCCTTACCAATCTCCAAACACATAAATTCGCTTACCCTAAACAATGTTATAATGTTCAAACATAAATAAAATAAACGGAACACTTTCCGGCGTAAAAATCCTGTTTCACACATCCAACAGAATAGGTACCTTTAAAAAAGAAACAATTGCCGCTTTCAGAGAAATTGCCTTTTTTCTACGACTACTACTTACTAAGAATACAAATGAAAATTTTGTCTAGTCTCTTCACTAACACCTATACACTTGAAACTAATACTGATTATCCTTTATTTTTTTAGTACGATCTATTTATTGAGTACCGAGCTCTTTTTTTTTCTTAATTTAGATTTGTATGAGAAGTCCTTAGACCCTTTTGGAAAAGCAATTACGTTTAATTTTGAACAAATATTGGGTTAAAGTAATAATTCCTTTTTTAAGGAATTCTTTGTATTTTACTTTTGACTAACAAGCAGTGCACGTGACTTAGGGCTGATTTTTCAATAGTCGGATAACTTTGTATTTGAGGAATAAAAATGGCGGTATGATCAGCGGCAGCTTATCTATAGAAAATATTATGTCAAACCGCTATTTTTATTCCTCAGTTAAAAGTTGGGGTTGAACTACATCTGGCAGCACGGAATCGCCTTTTTCCGTCGCCCTTTCTCTTTCTGTCGCTTACCGAGACAATGCAATAGCACGCGGCCGCCTCGAGGATTCCGTCGCGTGCTATCGCATTATGTTTTCTGTCTCGGCCTAGCAAATGGCAGTTCTAAGCGACAGAAAGAGAAAGGGCGACGGAAAAAGGCGATTCCGTGCTGCCAGATGTAGTTCAACCCTTATCCGACTATTAAAAAAACCGACCAAGTGCGTGTCGGGCCACGCACAGTGTAGGGTTCCGTAGTTGCCCATCAAAATACTTATGCGAACTAACTAAACTGATTCGCTGAATATAATTTTAAAAAGAAGAATTTTCAAAATCGGTCCAGGAATCTTTGAGAAATCGGGGAAAATACATAAGAAAAAAGATTACGACGAATTTAGAACCTCCTCCTTTTTTTGAATTTAGTTAAAAATAGTTGACGATAAAAACCTACCTATCCTCAAAAACATACCTATAAAAGCTGTAAAAATAAATTTGACAAACTTACATTTGCAGTTGTCTCCGATACATTTTGTTTAAGAAAATATAATATCCAAGTACATTTTATAAGTTGGTCGACTATTACTCGTAAAGTTGTAAAGCCTACTTAGTCATGACAATTTTCTTTTAAACTTCGTTATATATTACTACTATTGTGAATTTTTTCATACCCCCAAACATAACCGTTTAGCTGGTAGAGGGGGGGGACACTCAAATCGAGCAAAATTTAGCACTTTAAAGCTTAATATTTCACAAACAAATTTTTTTATCAAAAAATTGTTAATGGAAACTATCATTATTTTTTAAAGGCCTATTTAATAATACCCCACACTAAGGGGTACGCGAGAAAAAAAAAATCCTCACTTTACGTGTAAGTACTGGAGGTAACCTAAAAAAAAATATTTTACGAGATTTTATTTTACCACTTTTTCGGCACAACAAATCCGTATATTTACACCAAATTACAACTGTCTAGTACTGTGCGTCTCTGAGCTAAACTGCGGACAGACGGACGGACGGACGGACGGACGGACGGACATGGCGAAACTATAAGGGTTCCTTGTTGACTACGGAACCCTAAAAATGAAGAGTGTCATTTACGGGTTTGCGAAAAAACTGTTACGATAAAAGTAAGAACAAAATTAAATGTAATGTTTATCACCTCAAAATAAAATTACTAAATTAAGTGTTTGTACTACATTCTCGCTCTTTTCGCTTATTTTATTCAGAATCTAGTCTAGTTCTTCGTTAGTTCAAAATATTGGTCCCGCTATCTTACACAAAAGTTTCTTTTATATGTTTTTCCTTGTTTACACTTAGCTGTTAATGCGACTTTGTTAATGTTGCCCATTTTACTACCAGACTAGTTTTTCGAACACAATAAAATCTTACTTCGTACCAACTAAGTACTGTTTTGAACTGTCTTGGATGGCTAGTCAGAAAGTAGCTGTCTTGTTTTCGATAGAAAATTTCTTGTTGAAAATAATTTTAGTTCATGTAAATTGTAGGATTTATGTTTTTTTGTTGGCATCAAGACGCAAATAGACTAATAAGACATGGCTAATAAATAAAGTGTATAAAGAAACCTGAGGGAGGACAACGCCGTCGAGGTCGACCGCGTCGGAGGTGGTGTGACGATCTGATCATGTTCGCGGGGCAGACATGGCCAGAAATGGCCCAAAATAGAGAGGTTTGGAAGAAGAAAGGGGAGGCCTTTGCCCAGCAGTGGGACACCGAATAGGCTTTAAAAAAAACAAAAGAAACCTACCAAAAATATTTCTTACTGTTTTTGTAGAAATTTTAATAATTCTTGTTCTTGAAAGATAATAAAAAGTGGTATAGAAAAAACAGCATAATTTATCAGCACAAATTGTTTTACGCGCCAACAAAGTCGAGTCGCTCCTACGTGAAAATATTCACCAAATAATCCTCTTAACACCGTTTTCTATTTTCTTTGATGGACACAGTTTCTACAACCTTCTTAAAGTAATGAGCAACTATTTTCGCAGTTTTCATTTACATAACCGTAATGTTAATATTCAAAAATTCGTTTCTATAATGATCACTAGCTCGACTACATTACCCTTGTTTATCTAAACGGAAAGGGCACCGTGACACTGGAATGATAAGGGCAACTGAAGAAAAAAGGTAGTTTTAGTCGCTCAAGTCTTACACTCTTCCACTTCATCTGAAGCAAAATTCGGAAAATGTGCGTAAACCTTTTCAACCCGTCCTTCAAGGAAGTTTCACTTTTACCGTGGTTTCATAAAACCACACAAACCTTTTTATAAGTAATATGTGATTAAATATTCTCTAAATATTTCAAGCGTCTGTCTGTCGCCATTGTCAACACCTAAGTGTAGAATACACTTACCTTCGGTTAGAACTAGGTTTAGCTGGTTAGAACTAGGTCTAACCTCGGGACATGCTGGCGACCCGACTCGGACAATTTAGGTTAAAAGAGGATGACAGGGTCTGAAAGACCCTGCTCCTGTGAAGGAAGGATACACCTTGTTTTAACCGTAACATCATAAAACGTGAAACGCCAAAAGCGCAAAACCTCTTGTGGGGTCAGCCCATGTTACTGAACAATTTTTGTTCTAAGACTTTTTAAAATTCGCAAAAAAAATGGTTTATCATAAACATATTTTGTGCCTGACCAATTTCTTATTTTACGTGAAAAACCAAATTCTTCTTTTTTTATGCGAATTTCCCAGTCTTAGAGCAAAAATTGTTCAGTAACATGGGCTGAGTTAACCCACGAGAGGTTTTGCGCTTTTGGCGTTACACGTTGTATACATACAATTAAACATACAAATATATGTGATTTTTTGAATCCCCCTTAAACATTATTTATTTGTTTTTTAGCCTTTGTTGTAACGGCAACAGAAATATATCTGCAAAAATTTCAACTGTCTAACTATCACGGTTTATGAGATACAGCCTGTTGCATACGGACAGACTGACGAACAGCAACCACATAGTAATTTAACCTTTGTTTAAAAACAAAGTACATATTGAACAAAAATTCATAGAGCACGTTTGAGAATCTCGTTTTCTCGTTAAGGTAAAGTTTTTTAATTTAAATTCGTGTTCCCCAGGACAATGCAATGTTACATTGTTGAACAATGTGCAGTAGACGGCCAAGTTTTCGGGACTTCTGTACACTCTTAAAACATTGATTCGTGGAACGACAAGGCTACATACCTAGGCTTATACAATTTCAAACAAGAAAAATAACGTTAAGGGCCTACATCCTTTAGAGGGCCAAAGCCTGTCGGGGTCGCGGGACTAACGAATTTCAAAAGGGCTGTTGAAGGACACCGTGGATTTTAGTCAGTATACGTCTGACAGTCCGTCATGCCCTGCCCTGGGTGAGAGGACTCATTTCATGATTTTACCACGACAAAAAAAGGGCCTGCATCCATTCATAAAACAGTGCCTTGATAAAGCAAACTCCTCCTTAACGGCTTAACCGTTTGATTGGTTTGGTTTGTTGTTTTAAAATAATATTTATATTTATAATTGATTCATTTAATTTGTTTCTGTTGAGGCGCTCCACCGGAAGCATTTACGTGTAATGTAACATTATAGATTCGACTTTGAGCATTACGTTGAAGATTACGTTAGAATACTATCTCCCTGACTGACGAGCATTCGCTTACATTAAGTATATATTTGATACAAGGTGTGCATTGTGATGCTTGATTGTCTTCCCTCACTGATGAAATGTTCGAATCAGTAACGTTACATTTCAGATGAATGCTCGCGGTGAGAGAGCACCTTTACACAGGGTTTTTCAGTGTGACTTATAGTTAATGAGTCACACAATATTTAAGGTTTAATTGTGTCTTGTATCTTTATATTTGGTTTTTTTTTATGTTGTGTGTACTTATGGCATGTGTCAACAAACGTTTTTCTTTCTTATTTCTTTCTTCTATTATACATAATTATAATATTTCCTTCGTAATTTTCTTTGAAAACTATTGATTTCAAAGATGTTAATATTCTGTGTCCGAAGCTGATCTTCTAAACTATTAAAAGTTAGTGTGATAATTGTGATAAAACATAGTCTGTAGAAAGACAGAAAAAAAGTTCAAATTGATTTAGGCGTTTGAACGTTTCGTCCTAATTTGTTTAGACTGTTATCGTTTTATCTTTGCCTGTTTTTTTAAAAAGTTCGTGAAAAATTTAGGTTATATCAACGCTTTTGTTGTGGAATACTCTTTTGGGTTTAGATGGCAATTTAGTTTTCATAAGATAATGAAATAATTTTTTTTCACGTCTTTTAAAATATTAGGTTTCGGAATAATTTTTAACTACGTAATTCACACGACAACTAATTCCAGAAGAAAAATGTAAAAAAAGAGGAGGAGGTATTATTATTTTAGCCTTTTTATTATAATCATCATCATCATCTCAGCCATAGGACGTCCACTGCTGAACATAGGCCTCCCCTTTTGATCTCATATACCGGTTGGAGGCGACCTGCATCCAGCGTCTTCCAGCGACCTTTATAAGGTCATCTGTCTACCTTGCTGGTGGACGTCTTAGGCTGCGCTTGCTAGTCCGTGGTCTCCACTCTAGCACTTTTCGACCCCGTCAGCCATCTGCTCTGCGAGCAATATGGCCTGCCCATTGCCACTTCAGCTTGCTAATCCGGTGGGCTATATCGGTGACAATTTTTACTTTTATTATCGTACCGAAGTTATTGAATAAATTCAACACAAAATCTGGCCAGTGCTAATTCGAACAGCAAACCACAATAAATTACGAAGTAATTTTATAAGTGACCACCGCGTTGATTTTGACGATTTACTCACCGTTTACACTGCATGGAAATTTTAAAAATAAATATTGGACGGACAAAAACAAACATTGTTCTTCCGCTCGCTGAAATAAATTACATAAATTGCATAAATTCGTTTCGTGTGTTTGGCACAAATTGTATGAATAAATAAACGTAAATATCGATTTTCGATTTGACAAAAAAAATGACGTAAATGCACTTTTGCATTTTACGTTAATCTTTCAATATTTGGGGAAAGTCAGGGGCTCCGCCAATAAGACTCCGGTGTACTTAGTTGGGCAATAGATGTATTTCTGACATAGGTTTCAGTATAACAAACATTGAACAGGAGGGAACATGAGTTTTTACATTTCTTATCTTTCTACCCTTGTGCAATCGATGTTGCCAACCTTACAGCTCGATTTTCACAGATAATATTTTACGGATTGGGGTAGGTGGCTATTCGCCACACCACCCCCCCGGGGAGAAAATAAGGCAGCTATTTATTAAATTGACATACGAGTAAGTATTGCTTACGTATCTATTTACAAATCAAGGATTTCCCTAAATCTGACCTGACGACCTGATCGCGTAGTGCTAGGTGTATTCTTGTTTGGCGCTGGCTGAGACAGAACTGGAGTCGGGCCAACGGTTGCTGCAGGAGTTGGGGCTGAATTAACTCCCCCATCAGGGTCAGAGGCGAGATAGGCCGGTTTCACACGATCTAGACTCACTTCGTTAGGTTTCCCTGCAACATCTATGGTGATCGTTTTCGGAGTGCGGCTGATGATCCTGAATGGACCAGTATACGGCGGTTGTAAGGAACGCCTGACTGAGTCGTCTCGCAGAAATACATGCGTAGCGTCTACTAGGTCCCTGAAAACGAAAGACGAGCGATGGCAGTGACGAGATGCAGGTGTTGGGCGAATGTCCGCCATTTTCGCTTCAAAAGCGAGACGAAATCTTCAGACGCGTTGGGATCTGCGTGAGGAACACTGGGCACCAGGAGTTCTCCTGGTAACCTCAGTGGTTCTCCATATAAAAGTTCCGCTGCAGAACATTTTAAATCCTCTTTCAAGGCTGTACGAATACCGAGAAGGACCAGCGGCAGAGCTCTGTGCCAGGTGTCATTATGACACATAAGAGCAGCCTTTAATTGCCGGTGGAAACGCTCCACCATGCCGTTCGCTTGAGGATGGTAGCTGGTAGTTCGTGCGCGTCTGGTAGCACCGAGGTTCATGAGGCGCTGGAATAAGGTCGATTCAAATTGACGTCCCTGGTCCGTGGTTACAACGGAGGGAACGCCAAAACGAGAAATCCACTCTCGGAAAAAGGTTTCCACGCATTCCTCTGCCGTCATGGTCACCATCGGCCAGGCCTCCGGCCATCTGGTAACTCTGTCGACGGCTGTCAGGCAATACTGGTAGCCTTTGCTAGAAGGAAGCGGACCGATGATGTCCACGTGGACATGACGAAAACGATTAGTTGGTGTGGGGAAGCTTCCGAGCGGTGTCAGCGTGTGTCTGGAGATTTTACTGCGCTGGCAGGCTATGCAGGATCGCGCCCAGGTATGGCAATCCTTGTTAATACCCGGCCACACAAATCGGTCAGCCACCAATCGCGCGGACGCCCGCGCGCCTGGGTGGCTGAGTTTGTGCAATTTGTCGAAGTACGGCCGACGAAATGATGGTGTCAGGTACGGACGAGGTTTCCCTGTCGACATGTCACAGAAAATCGAAATATCAGTCCCAGGTATATTTACCTTTTCCAATTTAAGGGACGAACTGGTTCTCATCTTCTGCAATTCGTCATCGTTTGCCTGTTCTTCAGCCAGGGCAGCGAAATTGTCTTCAAGACATACTGCCTCCACACGTGACATCGTGTCTGCAACCACATTGTCTTTCCCGCTAACGTGGACTACGTCTGTTGTGAATTGGGAGATGAAGGAAAGGTGGTTCAGCTGAACCGGGGGCAACTTCTCTCGACGTTGAACAAACGCATAGGTCAACGGTTTGTGGTCGGTATATATGGTTGCATGCTGGGCTTCTAAGACATGGCGGAAGTGCTGCACTGCCTCATAAATAGCCAGCAACTCCCGATAATAAGCTGGCCAGGATGAGTGTTTCGGTGACAATTTCTTGCTGTAGAAAGCCAGTGGTTGCCAATTTCCGTTGACATTCTGCTGTAAGCAGGCTCCAATATGGCTTGACGAAGCGTCTGTAAAGAGTCCTAAAGGTGCATCAGCAATGGGATGGGCCAGGAGAGTGGCATCGACGAGGTGTTCCTTGCACTTATTGAACGCAAACTCCAACTCCGGTGTCCAAGGCATAGGCTTCGGGCCTTTAAGCTTCGTCGCGGTCAGCGCGTCGATCAGCGGTGCCTGGAGGTCAGCTGCTTTCGGGAGAAACCGGCGGTAAAAATTTACCATGCCGAGGAACCTGCGAAGGCCTTCAACCGTTTTAGGCAGAGGAAATTTTCGCAAAGCTTCAATTCTCTCCGGAGGTGGGCTGGAACCATCCTTGCTGATTCGGTAGCCGAGGAATGTTACCTCTTCAGCGCCAAGCACGCACTTCGACGGATTAACAACGACACCATACTCCGATAACCTCTGGAATAAGACACGCAGGTGTTCAGCGTGTTCTTCAGCAGTGCGGGAGTAGACGAGGATGTCGTCAATATATGGGTAGCAGAATTCGAGTCCCCTTATGACTTCGTCCATAAACCGCTGGAACGACTGGCCAGCATTGCGCAGACCGAATGTCATGAAAGGGAACTCGAACAACCCGAATGGTGTCGTGATTGCAGTTTTGCAAATGTCAGCTTCATGGACCGGAATCTGTTGGTACGCCTTTACAAGGTCTATGGTACTGAAGATCGTAGCACCAGAGAGGTTGTGCGAGAAGTCAACAATGTGGCGCACGGGGTAGCGATCTGGGATGGTCCTGGCGTTTAACGCGCGGTAGTCCCCGCAAGGACGCCATCCGTTCTCCCCCTTGCGTGCCATGTGCAGTGGTGACGCCCAAGGACTGCTGGAAGGTCGAGCTGTTCCACAGCTGACCATGTCTTCGAACTCTTTCTTCGCAGCCTGGAGCTTTTGCGGGGCGAGTCTTCGTGGGCGGCACGATACCGGTGGTCCGTCAGTAGTAATAATGTGGTGTACAGTTGAATGTTTCGCGGTACGTGGTAACCCAGGAGGCCGCAAGATGTCAGGGAACTCCAATAGCAACTTGGAGAAAGGTGACTCTGCCACCACTGTCCTGACGCTGGCTTGGTCTGTCGTAGCAATGATAGCAGCGATGGAGAGGTTGGTGCAGCCATCAATTAGTCGCTGGTTGCGACAGTCCGGCATGAGATGGTATTCTGCTAAAAAGTCTGAGCCTATAATGGGTGCACCAACATCTGTAATAATAAAGTGCCACTTAAAATCTCTGCGTAAACCTAATTTTAAATGCAGAAGTATAGGACCATAGGTTTTGATAGTGCTTCCGTTGGCCGCGCGAACGTCAAATGTTGTGGGTTTGTATTGCCCATTAAGCAAGCGGCGTGGAAAGCAGCTGATGTCAGAGCCAGTGTCAATTAGGAATCGATGTCCTGATCTGGAATCCTTCACGAATAACCGGCGGCCGGAGTTGGTGCAATCAGACGCCGCCTCTACTGATTGCTTGGTTGGTTTCCCTCTTGCTTGGGCTTCCAGGAGCAAGGGGAGTTGCACTTTGTTGCATTCTGGCGAAATCTTTTGTGGTACCAACACCATCGGCTGCCCGATCTAGATGATGACCTTGAGGTTGGTCGAGAGCGAGTGGCGGATCGAGAACGTCCACGGTCCACACTGAGGGCCTCGACTTTCTTTGTAAGATCCTCAATCCGCTGCAAAATGTGGCTCAAATCCACGGTTGAGGAGCTAGCCGCATGGACTGCTGTTGGTGCAGAGGAAGTCTCAGCAATAGCATCAGCTATCTCGGCCACCTTATCCAACTTGAGGTCTTTCTGAGCAATAAGAATTCGCTGTACCTC
The DNA here is from genome assembly GCA_036375495.1 of Agrotis segetum. Classification (NCBI taxonomy): domain Eukaryota; kingdom Metazoa; phylum Arthropoda; class Insecta; order Lepidoptera; family Noctuidae; genus Agrotis; species Agrotis segetum. The sequence goes on along the minus strand of JAQSVV010000586.1, from coordinate 794,238 downwards.
ACGTGGTAGACGGCGCATCCACAACTCACGGAGTATGCTGTCATCACCCATCTCCGTGCCAGCCAGAGAGCGAAGATGGCGAAGGAAGGCCGATGGCTTCCGGTCACCTAGTTCTTCATCACTAAGTAGTTGCCGTATTTGTTGAGCTCTGGAAAGGGACAGTTTGTTGATAAGTTGCCTTTTGAGGTTTTCATACTTCCCCTCCGGTGGAGGGTTTGAAATAGCGTCTTCAACCTCTGCCGCTACGGTTGTGTCCAACATTGACAATACATACCCAAATTTGGTGGAGTCAGCTTTAATACCATGGATATCAAATTGTGCCTCCGCTTGTGCAAACCATAAGCCTGGCTTGTCAGACCAAAATACTGGAAGTTTCACTCTCACTTCATTCACTTGAGCACCTGATGAAGTTAAAGAGACAACCCGCTCCTGCAGTTCCCTCAGCTGTTTTATTAGCTCAGCGTCAGACATGCTTGGTTATGGAAAACCAAAATTAAAACAGAACACAAATAGCAGGCAAACCCAAATATAAAAAACAAACAGTAAACAAAAAATGTTAGGTGTTATTTTATGGCACCGTTCCCCTGGTTAGAAACACTTATTTTAATTACAATGGCCCTGCATAATATGTCCAAAGCCAACACTCAAACTCATTGCTAAGCGCATAACCATATACAAAAATCAATGAAAACAGTTTGACAAATATGAAATTAATAGATGCAGATTCAATGTGAACACACAATGTCAATATGCAAACAATATATAACCAAAGCTTTATGAACTGTGTTAATTTGTAATAATCAATGTAATTTTAAATTATCAATTACAATAACAATAAGCATAATATTTATCTAAACATTCTTAAGAATAAATCAGTCAATGTGAGCAAACAGTGGGTTATTCTGCTTGTACATAATATTTTATGTACTTTTACAAGAAAGAAAATAGTGTTAACTCTTTGCAAACAAAACACTTATAAGAAATTACTGTAAACATTAGTTACTAGTTGTAGTACTAGTTGTCTATAACATTAGTTACTAGGGGGTTAATTTAAGCACCGATTTACGTTAGTTTGTTATCACTGTTGTCGAATTGTCCAACACCGGGGTTAGGTTATAAATGTTCAAAAACTTACGATTTTTCGAGGTAAACAAACCATGAACCTGTCTTAACTTCACTGACGCGAGGATCTTATAATACCACTGAGGGCGATGGACCCGCGAGGGCGTGGGTCTTGAGGGCGCTCCTTGAGGGCGTGGATCTTGAGGGCGCTCCTTGAGGGCGTGGATCTTGAGGGCGCTCCTTGAGGGCGTGGGTCTGCGACTTCGTTGAGCAACGGAGTTCTACTCAACTCTAGCGAGTTAGAGGCTGTTTATTCGCAGAAAAGTTGGATGTCGGGCGCAGTGCTGTGTCCCTCCAATCTGTTCCGGTGGCGGCAAGAAGCTCTACGACGTAAATCACGTTGAGCGCAGTGCTGTGTCCCTCCAGTCTGCTCCGTTGGCGGCAAGGAGCCCTACGACGTAAATCACGTCGGGGTCACCAATTTGGGGAAAGTCAGGGGCTCCGCCAATAAGACTCCGGTGTACTTAGTTGGGCAATAGATGTATTTCTGACATAGGTTTCAGTATAACAAACATTGAACAGGAGGGAACATGAGTTTTTACATTTCTTGTCTTTCTACCCTTGTGCAATCGATGTTGCCAACCTTACAGCTCGATTTTCACAGATAATATTTTACGGATTGGGGTAGGTGGCTATTCGCCACAAATATAAATGCCATAGTGAGTGATGACGTAGAGGGAATTGAGTGACAATTACACAGGGTGAATTTATCAACTGGGCGTGGATGGCTTTATTCAAAACTATGAGGAATATGGAAAAATCCTGAAAGATTATTGGATTTTAGAAAAATCAATAATCTCATCCAACATCAGGAATCCAACCCGGTGAAAAACCCTATATTATTACGCCATTCGATGGTCTCGTATATGCCTACAGAATGGCGACTTTTCCAAAATCTAAATTCTAAAATCTAATGATGCAGTTTTAGTCAAAATTGGCGTAAAAATCGGCCTTTCAGTTTTTTCGATATTCTTCATTGTTTCGGATATAGCCATCCACGCCCAATTGGAAAATTCACCCTGTATAATAATATGTTGAATGTATTATATGAAACGTTATGTCATTGCAAAAGACAGAAAATTAAATACTTAATACTTTCAGAAAAATATGAATATTAGTCTATAAATCTCTATAAAATCCATCAGGCGTTTAAGCGGGAAAACATGTAATCTTAAATATTACTAGAAGACAAAACAGTAACGAAAAAATAAAAAAGGTTGCACTCCAGGAGTGCCGGTAGAAGTGAAAACTTTTTTGTTACTATGTTTTATTTTTAATTTGAATGACGTCTTACTCATTTTCGATCAGGGTCACGTGACCCTGACGCGAGTTTTAAATTTTTTACCCATTACAGAAAAAGTGTACAACGCCGCTAAAGAAGTTTTCACTTCAAAAATACACAAACCAAACAAAAGTGTCTCCCAGGCACCTTGTACTCGAAAGCCATACCTTTCAATTAACAAATAAGGCGGGCTATAAGTAATAATTACTTGTAGCCCTATATATCACGATTTATAACGACAGCCGAGTGTAAGTGAAGGAAATACGCGAGTTAAGGGCAAAGTTCCCCGGCCTCCGAGGGCAAAAACTCACCGTAACGACCGCCAACGTATCAGGCAATATCACCTATAAGGCTTTACCACAGAGTACATAGGTAGTATAGGTACCTACAAGAGGATTGAGTCTCGAGCTTTTTTTTTTTAGAAACTTTTTGCCCAATTTAAATAATGTAGAATTCATTTCTACATTATTTAAATTGGGCAAAAAGTTTACTTGAAGTATTACAACGACGTAAATTGAATAGAAAAAAAAAATCGTGGAACATGTGAGTCAAGTTGGCTTACTGACTTCATGTCACTCAGCGTGCTATGGAAAGGTCTATGCTTGACTTCTACATTGCGACGGTTGTATACATGTTGTATGAAAGAGACGCCTAAGAGACATTATGTCTCCGCCCCGTCTACGTCTTACGTGTTTTCTATGTCGCCCGCGCCTTATACAGGTAGCCTACCATGTAGTTAGACTGCGGAAAAGAGACAAAGCTATATCAAGTCGCCTAGCGCTGTCTCGTTCCCTGAGCGGAACCATTCACGCTTTAGTACGTAGTCGTGTTGGGCCACCTGTATAAAGCATATTATTACAATACGTCGCCGTCGCTTAGGACGGGGAGTGTGTCACATTACGACAATAGACCTCACTGGTTAACCTGACGGAAGTTACTGACAATAGACAGTGATTAGTTATTTACGTATTCAATACAATGATAAGTGTACCTATGATAAGTTAGTAACGGCATGATTGGCAAAGCATGTCGTGATTTGATTCTCGGACGAATGAGTTCGAGCGAGGTGTATGTAAGGGATATAGTAAGCGGTGGCAGCGCACGATGTGGCAGAATTGTGTAACAAAAGTGGTTAGTAAAACTTGTAAAACGCTGTTTTGAAGATTAAAAAAACACAATGTTATTTATGTGATTAAAACACTATTTATTGTATTTCCATATATTTACTTTATAACAAAAAATAGTATGCACTTATTTTATAACAAAAAACATTATGCACTTGTCATTCACTATTTGACATAATTGCCCTTTTGTTGAGTTTACATGGTGTCGCTTATGTCGTGCACGTTCTCAATACTATTATTATTGAAGCAGAAGAGTTTGTTTAATTGAACGCGCATCTCTAAAAGTACAGCTTCGAATTGAAAAATAAAATGAGTCCTCCCGAAGGCGGGACGGGAGGGACTATCAGAATCATACTGACTAAAATCCACGGTGATTCTTCAATAGCCCTTTACGGTCGAGGGCCACGATCACCATAGATAGTTCTGATGATAGTTCTGCGTCCCAAGGGTCCTACTCGTAGGTCTTGCGGTCGCCGAGCGACGGGTAACTTGCTGGTCTCACGTCCTCGGGCTTCGAGGAACCGTCAGCAAACTGACGGGGCTCCACAGGCCAAACGCCTACTGGGGTCGCGGGGCTGTCCAGGCAAGTTACCGTGACGCAGGAACGTAAAGGGCATTGAACGAACATGATCGGTTTTAGTCAGCACGAGTCTGACAGTACCTTACATTCCACCTGGGGCGGAAAAACTCATTTGATGAATTTACCACAAAAAAAGAAAAATTACTAGAGTGGTGCAGTCTTTTTTATTTTTTGTATTTTAAAATTGTGATAGATACTGACAAAATCAAAAATCAAAGCATTTATTTCAAGTAGGCCAGTTACAGGCACTTTTGAATTGTCAGAGACAATTAAAGGAATAATTACTAAACAGTAAAAAGTTATGGTGCTACAGTCCCAGTCACAAGACATAAAAACTGTGAAAGTACCGTAGATGCCCGTTCCAAGAAGTAGATCTCTATGGAGAAGAACGTGCAAGAAACTCCATGGACACTCTTTTTAGATCGCCAGAATTATTACAGAACCTTTGTTACATCATTCATTTTGAGGTGGTACACTATGTGAGAACGATGTAGCAAGTTTTTAATTAAAGTGTCCATAGTAACAATTGAACAAAGACAATTTAAAAAACAAAATTATCAATCACTATCACTACATAGTATAAAACAAAGTCGCTTTCTCTGTCCCTATGTCCCTATGTCCCTATGTCCCTATGTCCCTTTGTATGCTTAAATCTTTGAAACTATGCAACGGATTTTGATGCGGTTTTTTTAATAGATAGAGTGATTCAAGAGGAAGGTTTATATGTATAATAACATCCATTAAATAATGGAGAAGTACTGTTATTTTTGAGGTTTCTAATGTGATGTCGTAAATAATTACATTGCAAACGCAGGCTGAACCCTACGAGTTTTATCAAAATAATGTACTAAGTATTGTACACATTGAAAAGGTCTACAGAAAAGTCCGTGATTGTATATGTCTATCTCTTATGGATAACCCACAATAACTTTTTTTGTCATTTACTTTTTACGACAAATAATGGCTAATTTTCGAAGCGATTTTAACCAATACAGCATTAATCCTTAACCAATTAAATACCTTGAATACATTTTTCATTTAATATAGATCTATATGGCCCTTTACACCGCATGATTTAAGTGAATATTTTCGAAGATATTACAGATTTAAAAATTGCGGGACGTAGCGTTTGCGGCGCCGGCGGTACCGGCCGGCCGCCCGGTGCGGCACTTTGTTTAAATATACTATGTAGTGATTCTGTAATATGTTGTAAAAATAAAATAAATAGTTAAAAATGTAAAAAGTAAATATGTAAAAATGTAGTGTATGAATTTAGATATTCCAAAGATAGCAGGAAATCTTCATAGTATAGGGAAAGGGGGATTGTTTTACTCCAAATTTAACGCGTGCGGGCCACGGGCAGTAATGAATAAATTAAAACTACTTGATCGATTTTAATCACATAGGCTATATATTTTATACCAGTGCGAAGCCGGAGCGGGCCGCTATGTTTTTATGTTTTTATATGTATACAACGTTCACAGTTTTTCTGTAGTGTATTTAGCATCAGCATTGCACCCGTGCGAAGCCGGGGCGGGTCGCTAGTTATTATTAAAATAAACCGCTCTTTGTTTGCCATTCTGATTCACATTGATGGTCGCGGGACATTATACCCTGATCCCAGAAAGTAAAGGGCTATTGAAGGACACCGTGGATTTTAGTCAGTACAAGTCTGACAGTCCCTCCTGCCCTGCCTTGGGTTCCAGGACTAATTTGATGATTTTACCACGCTAAAAAAGACATAATATTGATGCCTATATCACACCTCCGCTGCGAAACAACAACTGCGAAACCGCTGCGTGAGTTTCGCTGTGCAACAGTACTTCACTTACGCGAAACTATAATAGCGAAACAGAGCAAAACCCAAAACTAGAACAGTTGAGAAATAAGAATCGAAAGAAAATGTCGTCGCTTTCGGAGTCAGAGGAGGAACTAATCTTACTGTGGTCAACTACTTTAAAAAGGCGTCGTACCTGGGTGCATGATATCAATAAAAAAAAGTAGTTAGGAGAGAATATATTATGTAAGGAGTTACAGTCACATGAAGACCGTTTCTATTCTTACTTCAGAATGACACCAGACAGTTTTGAAGAGTTACATAACCTTATAAAGCCTTGTATTACTAAACAAGATACAAGGTTTAGAGATGCTATTTCTAGCAAATAAAGACTGGGATTAACTTCGAGGTAAGTAACTATATTAAAATTAATGTTACAAAATTAAAATTAAGTAGGTAAATTCCAAATCCATTGTTCCTATTTCGCTCATAAAAATTGTCGATTGCTACAGACGCGTCCGAGATACACACGGAACCGCTCCAAAATGGCGGACAACGGGCGGAGATGTAGACGGCGCCTAAGCAAATGAGCGAAATCATGTTAGAAAGAGACAACATCATAGTCAGTTTTGTACGTTAGAGCAGGGAATATCGCTATTGTTTCGCCGCCCAATAACTCACAACTCACAGCGAAACTATGGCGGTTTCGCCCTTTGGGTTTCGCAGCGGAGGTGTGCTACAGGCATGATGATTGGCATGACATAATTAACATTTATTGCTAATTATTTTTAGCCGAAATGTTTTCACTGCTGGACTTGATGTTGAAATAAGGTCACGCGCTTCTCATATAACTTACCTCAAACGTAATGCGCCGATAATTTCACATAACCATAATTATAAATTAATTATTTAATAGAAAAAGTTCATCCATTCAGTTACCTCTGGCAATTTCTTTCGTGTTTGATTTGTTTTAACGTGATAATTATGAGTAATTTCCATTAAAATACCTGGCACTGTCAATAGAATAGAATTATTCTCTTTGAGGAATTAGCTCTCGACGGCAGCTTTTAGTTCCACGAACCCGATTACTTAATCGAAATTCTAGCTAAAAGATGTACTCACTCAGGCCTACTTAACACCCAACATTTATCTTTCATTCCCCACCTATTTCGTAGAACCTTTATTAAAATACAAGGCTTTTCCCGCAGCTTAGTTCGCGCTGTGGTTGGGAGCCGAAAAAAAAAATTTAAAAAAACAAAAAAAAAATACTTAGGTAGTTATTTTTACTTCTTATTTAAATAGGGTTAAATAAAAATGACGTAATCTCAATATTTGATAATACCGCCACGTATATTGCACTCGGGAATATAGCTAGAAATTAACTTTTTTTATCGGATTATCAATTCCAAAGTCGGAACCCAATCCAATGTGACCTACTGTACCTACCTACCCTTAGCACGAGTTTTCAGTATTTGAGACGTAAACTGGAACTTTGACAATTTCAAATTGGCAATTTTCAAGGAAAAAATTCTTTCCTTCTTCGCACACCAGAGGCGCAGATTTTTTCATACAAGAAGCTCTGTAAATACTGTAAAGGTGAAAATTCGTACTAAGGGTAGGTAGATATTATGTTCATATGAACTGGTAAAAAAACCTTCAGTACCCGAAAGGTTATCGGCAAACACTTAAAGAGATAAGTAATGGAATATTATATTTCCATCTTCATCGCGATAAAGACGTTTAGCATCGCGGCTGTCATCACTTGCCGTCAGTATTCAGTATTGAGGCAATCTTGGAACCGTTAACGGCTTTGTAATGGTGTTTTTATGATTTTTTCCCCCATCAACAGAGTGCCTAAAGCTCTATTGTTTCACGCAGTGTGATTTATTCTAAGTTCTTCAGTTTTGATGTAGAACGTCTGATTTGAAAAATCTGTATCTATGCTTATTATTTTTTATGGTGAGTGTAAATAAAATTGAATTGATTTTAGTAAAACAATTTTGGAACGAAGTTCCTTATCGCGCGTTGTGAAAGGGGGCTAGACGGAAAAAATTCTTACGAAAAGTTGTCACGACACTTTTTGGAACGAGAAACTGAAACTGAACTGTTTAAAAACTCAGAGCTCAAAGAGTGGAGTAGAGTGGAATCGCGACGATTATTTTTGTTGAGTGTATACAGTAACTTCGTTCCATCCGGGTGTCCCTAGACACCTCTCAAGTTTTTTTTTGCGGCAGGTGACGAGGTACTGTTTTAATTACTTGAGAGGTATGAATTTGGGTGAGTGAAAAATTAACTAAACTAACGACGAATGTTGGTTAATAATAAACAAGCTTATAAAAAGTGGGTTGTGATTTATGCATTTCAAATTTAAAATTCTTTCCGTGCGACTAGATTAGGTTCTAAGTGAGCGACTATACATGCAGAGAGGACAACTTTAATACCATGATAGAGACGAAAACGAAAGTTAATTATGTATGTCACTTAAAACAGTCACTCGTTTAAATACTAGGTACACTTATATTAACAACGATTCACAGAATCACCAAGTTTTTGTTTTTCATTATTGAATCAGTAGTTGTTGGTCAGTGGTATTGGGGCAACTAGTGGGTATTATTACATTTATGAAATATGTTGAAACTCGACCACTTGTATAATCAATAATAATTATCACTCTTAATTCCCTGCAAAGTGATAAATGAAAGTATAGTATGCACTTTTGGACTGACCATGTTCTAGAATTCAAAATGCGTAGAGTATGACATGTACCAGTTAGCTAACTAGACCCACGAGGTGGATTTTCCGTTCTCTCTTACGAAGAAGAGACTTGTGAAACTCTGGGACACAAGTCTCTTCTTCGTAAAATGGATTCCTCGTGTTAGGGATTTTTCAGTTTGTTATACTGATTTTGCTATTATATATGTCGTAGGATAATTTGATACTTCGAATCTTCGCGAAAATCCTAGGGGTTTTGCGAAAACGCGGATAATTAGACATCGCCGAAAAATTATCAAATCTTACTGGACAAAGTCAGGATTTTTGCGAAAACCCCTAGGATTTCCGCGAAGATTCGAAGTATCAAATTATCCTACGACATATACATATTACTATTGAACCTTTTACTAATGAAATAATATGAGAATCAGACAATTTATTTAACATGACATTTTACAAATCAGACCTTTTGCGTCAGGACCTTTAAATTCCCGTCAGAGATGTATGAGGTGTTTAGAGATGCGCCAAAGTGGATTTAGACGCGTTCTCTGTGAAATGATGTCAGTTTATTACATAGAATGATATGGGAGCGGATTTGATGCTCTGACTTATGACATTTTGTTTAAAACCCCCTTTTTTCACCAAAAAACAAGTTACTATACTAATTATTAGATACAAAACTTGTACTTAGAGTATTTGTCAAAACATATTTACTTGTTTATAAGATGTATTGAGACAGTTTCAAACATTTCACTCTACATAACCTCTCGTTTTCAACAAGGAATTCGCTTTCAAATGAACTATTTCTATAATCCACTAGTTTTGTGTACAATCGACAAAGTTGAATCATGACCCATTTTGACAATAAATCGTTTGAATCCGCCAAATTGACAAAGATCAAAATCGTTACAGTGGGCAATAGATAGTTGAATTATTACATAATGTTGACTAAGTTCTATATTCTTTCGAATAAAATAAATACTTACATACTGACAAAACAGGAGGTTGTTTATTTTGTACACAATGCTTTGTATGACGTCCGCTTAGTATGACTTGTTAATTAGTTCCCTTCGATGTCATAATAAACGGATTCCACTGTAATTGTATTTGAATGTCTGTAGGAAAATAAGCTTATGGTGGGTCATGATTCAATTTCGACGATTGTACAATATTTTTTCCCATAATATTAAGAGAAATTTAAATGGGCCTATCAAATCGATCGCAGTGTGCACAGCTTGGGGCGCGATAGAAATCGTGTGAAGTAAACAACACACTAGTGTCGCTTGGCTCAAGTTGCTTTGCCGGGGGTCATGAATGAACCGTACCTAAAATTATAAAATACAGATTCATACGCTGAAATAGGATTGGGCAGGACATCCGTGTGCCGAACGAACTGTCACCCAAAATACTCGTAGCACAAAACTGACCACGTAGCTATGTAGGAGATGACGGGACGACCTGGAAAGGTTCCGTCCGAACTGCTGTGATACTTCTCTACAAGAAAACACATCGCTAGGCTCTCAAATGCGCTCTTCAATGAGACGGTTTTGAGATAGTTCAATCGCGCAGCGCGAGCGGTGATCGCTAAGACGCTAGTGTCGCTCTCAGTTGCCTAATGAATGGCAAACTGTAGTCCCAGTGTAACCCGAGCACTGCGGGCGCGCTGTTACAAGGCTGTGCTTATAGAGAATGGCTTTGCTAGAAGGAGGACGTACAGTACCGCGAAAGATGGAAGGAGTGGAAAGAGGTCTTTGGCCAGGAATGGGACCATGCAAGCTAGAAATCAAAATAAAATGTTATTATTCTTCAAACAAACATAAAACTCTATAAATCAATCGACGATAAACCGTCACAATTTATAACAATATGATTTTTACTGTCAATTCATTGTGAATACGTAAATACGCCGTAAATTTTATTGCTCGTTGCCATTCGTTGCTGTTTTTATTGTGTTGTTAGTTTAGGTGCTCATAAAGTGTTCTAAAAGGACTGAACTTTTTTCTTTTACTCTTTTACACATGCACACTTGCGGTTAAGTTAAGTAAGCGCACAGGTGCGGTTTAAACGAGTCGTTTTTAGCGCGTGGGATTATTGACATTATTGAGTTGTGCCAACTGAAAAAAAAACAATAGACTGTAGGGCTTGCTCTTTCTGTATGGTAGCCATACACCATACTGCCTATTTGTCAATTCGGCATAAAACTGCCAATTTGCTCAAATAGAATTGAACGTGTATGGGGGTGGAATGCCAATTTGATGGCATGACATGCCAATTTTGATAGGTCATCAAATCGTTTTTGACACAACGTCAAATCGGCAGCAGTGATGCCATCTTAGCAACTTCATAGATAGTTAGCTAATTTTATAAAGGTGCTAGAAAAAAAGCTAAAAAGTGTAACTTGTGGCTAAACTTTTAGCTACTTTTCTACAGGGACGGTTAGGCCACGTTCACACGGCGATTATTTTCCCGTATACCGTACACGAGATTTTATCGAATAGAGTTGACCAGTTTTAGGACAACTTTGCACCGTACAGGGTAAAATATTATATTTCTCGAACACGGGATTTTCCCGTATAAACGCCGTTTAAACTATTTTTAAGTTTTCATTTGTAAACTGTTATTACTGCTCTATTCGATAAAATCTTGTATACAGTATACGGGAAAATAATCGCCATGTGAACGTGGCCTTACCAGGAAAACTGAGGCTTTTCGCACATGGATCGCATGTACACTCGTAAAAAAAGAGTTATTCATTTTATTTTAAACCAAAATACGATTGAAAACTTGAGAGGTGTCAAGGGACCACGAAAGCAAGTTAAAAAAAGGTTCATGCTATTTTCGACCTTATTGACATTTATGCAAACACCTGATTTTAATGAAGGAGCAATGTTAACGAATGAGAATGTGAGAAAACAAACTAAATTTTAAATGTCGATAAGGTCGAAAATCGCTTGCACCACTTTTTTTAACTTGCAATCCTTAAGCAAATGTTTTCCGACCTTCAAGCGATTTTCGACCTTATTGACAACGATGCAAACACCGGATTTTAATGAAGAAGCAATTTAACGAATGAGAATGTGAGAAAAACAAACTAAATTTTTAATGTCGATAAGGTCGAAAATCGCTTGCACCACTTTTTTTAACTTGCTATCCTTAAGCAAGTATTTTCCGACCTTCAAGCGATTTTCGACCTTATTGACAATGATGCAAACACCGGATTTTAATGAAGGAGTAATGTTAACTTATAAGAATGTGAGAAAAACAAACTAAATTTTTAATGTCGATAAGGTCGAAAATCGCTTGCACCACTTTTTTTAATCTAATTCGATAGTCTCATGATGAAATGAAAAGGTGCTAGAAATTGTAGCTGTCGTCACCGAATAATAGCCAGATCTAGTTGCTGAGTTGGCATCACTGGTGCAGATTTGAAGTTGTGACAAATCTATCGTATCGATAGGCAGGATGGTGTATGGTGTATATGGACGAACTGCCGATTTGAAACAATTGCAAGCCGCAAATCTATCGTATCGATAGGCAGGATGGTGTATGCCTACTATAACGTATACGAGTAAGAGTCGTTTTCCATCAAGTAGAAAGTCAAGCGCCCGCGCATCTTCCTTCGAGCACGCGTGTGGACGGTCTAAATCTGTAATTTTTGCATCGAATTGTATTCTACATTTTAAGTTGGACAATCAACAAAATTGAATCAGTCTTTCCAATTTGGTTGGTGCGAAAGTAACTATCAGATTTGGCTGACAAAAAACCTTTCGATGATTCAGGTCTTTGCGATCCAGGACCATGGTAAAACACGATCAAAATCATCATCATCATCATCGATCGGAAGACATCCACTGCTGATAAAAAAGCCTCCACCTTTGACCATGACAATTTGGCAAAATAACCGTTTACACTTCAAAACGCGCTAAAAACGTAACGTTAAAAAAGCGCCCGTGCACACTACGGTTTTAACGCAGACAGAGGCTTGTGAAAACTCATCCCGCCATTTGTACACCAACTGGCTTTGGTAAATGTTTGCTTGGCTCGATATTGCACGCCACATGACGCTTTTTGCTCCCACTCTAGCCACCGACGGCTGTATGAAATCATGTCCTGTTTACAGAGATAACTTCCCCTCGAATCGTACGGTTACATTAGTCGTTCAAATGTTTCGCGTTTGAAATGAGGGAAACTAATTTGTGGGAGATGCGTTGTGTACATTGTCTTGGTTGATATTGTTGTGTTACTCTGCTCACATTATTTCTTGCGTGTCTTCGAGCACGCTCGCTTAAGTACAGACCCCTTTCCATCGGAAGAGACTGAGGTTAAGTATGAAACATTTAAGTAATTAAATTTTGTAATACCAATGATATTCTAACATACAGACTATATGTTATACACTTACAAAACAACAGAAAAAACTGTTCCGTGACTAGCGGCAGCACACATACACACTTTTTTATTCACACATTACATTTCACTACAAGTAAAAAGGATAGCTTGATAAAACGCAATAAGAAAAAAGTGACACTTATAGATTTAAACAAACAGCGCCTCGCGTCATCAATCCCCCCACACACAGACATAGACTAAAAGCAATAGTCCCACGTAGGACATTTTCTGGTCTTCATGTTTGGCGCGCTCATAACATATCTGTTTACTAAAATATCACTGCGTAATACAAAATATAACTTTCATCTTAGCTGTAAAGTACTATTTTAGCTGTCAAATGACTCCTCCTGCTCTGAATGGAGCGAACGGGACTGTCAGAGACTTACAGCTAATATATTACCCCATTCCTTCAGTTACTTTTTGCGCCAGAGCCACGGTGTACTCTACAGACGGTCCCTCAAGCCCGGCAGGAGTTTGACACTATGGAAAAATACAGAGGTATTTAGCAAAAAGGCAGTATGCAAGTTTGAGTACATTGCGAACTTATTAATGGACAATGAATTCTGTTCATTAAGCAAATATCGCAATGGACTGTCTAACCAGAATACCGTGGAATGCAAAGGATGGCTCCTCTAAAGAGCCAAAGCCTGCCGGGTCGCGAGACTTATATCATAACCGTGACCCTGGAACGTAAAGGGCTAATGGAGGACATCGTTGATTTGAGTTAGTACAAGTCTGACTGTCCCATCCCGCCCTGCCTTGGGTGGGAGGACTCATGACTCGATGAGTTTTACCACGCTGTATCGGGTGGCTAGAGGTTACAGCTCATTAGAGCAACCCGACACCCAACCCGCACCGCTTCGTCGTGTGCACTCGTTGTTGACAGGTGGTCCACGGGTGGACGCCGCGTTATCACCAATGTCGCGCGGTCAATGAGTGAACGCCACGTGGTCAACGAGTGGACGTCGTTTGCGCCACGAATTTTCGAGCATCGATCATTCGCGTGAATCATGTCGCATTTAGCGAGTTGCCATTGAGTGGTCTACCCACTGCGGAGTATAGATCTTAAGACCGAGGTGATCCGGTGACGCTACGGAGTCGATATAGTAAGCTCATACCCATACAAGTGGATTGTAATCCACCACGCAGACCCAATGCGGGTTGGTAAATGTGTATAATCTGTTTAACTACTTCCAGTATAACGACATTAACCCCAGGGGTTTAAGAGCCATGTGTATGGCCTTAGAACGCAACAGGACCGTGAAACGTTTCGACTTGACGGGCAACTACTTGAACCATTACGACGCGTCCTACCATCTTGGTCGAATGCTTGGCGCGAAAAACGATATTAAGAAACTAGTGTTGAGCAAATGCAAGTAGGTTGACTCTCTTTTTCATCGTAAAATATTAAAGTCGATGATTTCGAAAAGTTTATGATTCGCCATTTTGCGAATTAAGCTTTCTGGGGCTATTGAAAAATCCCTAGTGGAAAAACCCAGTTACACGTTAAACATCCGGGAATCGAACCCGGGACTTCATGGTCAACAAAACCACCGACACAGTCCTGTTTCACAATATTAAGAAAAATCTAATTCTGCATACCGAATTGTAAAAAAGCAACAGAATTGGTTGAATGGGAGATGAAAATTGAATTTCAGATTCGGTATTTCTCTTGATGTAAATCAGGAAAGTCCAATAAAATATTAGATAGCTCTGATTTTTTTAGATTAAACTTAAGGTGCAATGAATTGACCAGTGAAAGCCTGTCGTTGCGGGCTGAAGGGATTGAGGTACATGACCGCATCACGAATTTGGATCTCTACTGGAACAAATTTTGTACGACTAAAGGTACAGTATTAACATCCATTGATTGACTGATTGCACAATAGAATTGACAAATCACTTTGGTATTTTTTTAATGGACAAAATTTTGTCATCATCATTACATTAAAATGATTCTTCTGTTTTATGGTTTTAAATATTTTTATCTGTCATTGTTAAAGTCTGCATCACTCAAAGTTTGACTTGTTATATAAATTAATCCCACGAATCCAAAAAAAAATCATTTGGAATTGGTTATTTTATTTATTCGTAGTTGCTTATAATTTTCGTCCATAGTATTTTTATTTATAATGTATCGTAACAGTCTTTTATGCAATACATACTAGTATTGATGTAAAACCCTTCTTTGTTTCGTAATGTTAAGGCGCATAGTACCCTCAATGACCTTGAACAGTCAGGCGGAGCTAAACGCACACTTTCATATCTGCACCGCACATATTAATATGTCCCGAGCGTACTGTGATACCTCAAAATGATATCATAGACTATGCAGCTAGGCAGAAACAGCTGCAAAAACCCGCCTTCGCCCGGTTTTTATATGTGGAAATCTCAATTTTCAACATATTCTTTGTAAAATACTGACTGATTTACATGAGCGATACTCACTTTGTAGCAAATTTTAACACCGATTGATACATTCAAAAATATTTAAAATGAACGAAGCCGTTTAGAAGGAGTGAGCATTTATTTGAACAAAATAGCGTGTTGTTAAATATTTTTTTACAGTTCAACTATTTGTCATAAGAAAATAAAATTTACTCACATTGTTGCACATGAATATACATTCAACATATATTTTTTTCCAATCTTTACACCCAGCCGTTAATTAGGAGTATGCTTTAGAATGTAACGTTTTTACGGCTTAAAAGGCGCGAAGGCCCTTAAATGTAATGAAAGTTGGCAATAAAATTGTTGGGGCGAACGTGCACATGGCCATTTAGAGACGTTCAGGAGCTGAAACTTTCAGCTGACCATTTCATCGGCGAGAGGATCTCATAAATATTAAACACATCGCCAGTTCAACGCAACACTTTTATTTTCAACGTGTATTTGACGCGTATTTCGTGCTCATATAATCTGCATATTCGAGGATGAAAAACTGTGATGTCAATCAAAGCGCCATTTTTTTGTGCTTGTCCAAATTGGATGAAACGAAATTTGAAAGCATAAAGAGTTGGAATATTGAGGCTTTATCATGTTTTTGTGGAACTTAATGGCTTTGTTACATGGGATAAAGCAGAAATTGTGACGGAAGTTAAACTTATGAAAGAATTAAATTAAGTTAAGTACAATAACTTTTTGCTGATGCCACTTTTTGCTAAATGACCCAGTATTTTTCCACTAACACGAACAATCCAGTTGATCCGTGCACTGCGCCAGAGTAAAGTACTCGAGGAGTCAAACTTTTCTTACACCGGCCTTTGCGTAGGAGTTGAAGTTGGAGCATTATTGCTCATAGAAACCATGAAGCTCGATCTCAGCAATAATAATCGGTAACGTAATATTTATCCATTTTTAGCTGAACATTAAATTAATGGAAACACATTTGCTTCTGTATTATCTAGGCAAATGCACTTTGGTATTTTTAAAAATAGTATCTACTAGTATCTATATTCCTCTATCTATATTATATGCTATCTATATATTGTATAACTTACTTATGAACACGGTTCTCAATTCTTTCTGGTAAGGCGGTGTAAATCACCTCAATTGAAAGTGTCGTTTTTCTATTAAAACTGACAGTCTTACATAATTACAATGATAAGGTACAAATTTTCTTTATCAATGTGTCCATGAGATAAGGTTACAATGGTTAGGCGTGCTGCACACTCGTTCGAGTCGGTATATATTATTATGTTCGATTCAGCAGTATTGTTGAACAAGAGAGCCAATTCAAAGCGATTTAATATTCATGAAAAAAAAGTTCTAGTTCTTTGGCTATCGGAAAACTAGCGCTGTGACAAATTATTAAAAAACATGGGAGTATTTCTTTTCTTTTTATTATTTTTCTTATAATTTTGTTTTTTTTTTTTCTTTATATAATTTTCTTTGTTTTGTCCTGTGTGTGTCAATAAATCCCTTTTGTTTTTACTAACATAGGACGTCCACCAGCAAGGTGGACGAGACGACCTTATAAAGGTCCTTAAAAGACTTTACTGTCTGTTTCTACTAGATATGAGCGCCGATGGTCAATCAGTCGGCGGCGGCGCGCCGACTTTTTGGAGCCGGCGGCGGCGGCGTCGGCGGCGCGGATTGACTTTTATTTAACTACTATAATTACATTAGTTACAGAGAAGAAATTTGAACAATGGCTTTCGCGAAGTAATGGAGTAGAAGATTTATTATAAAGCATTTTTGACGAGACAAATTGAATTGGCTAAATTCCTCTTCAAAAATCCAAACTCGTGCCCGGACACACTTAAAAATCATGGTCGCTACAATATTTACTTATATAGTTGATGAGTAATTTTCAGTCTTTAGGGTATGACTTTTATTTATGTATTCGGGGAACCGACACGATCGCCGGCGAAGGTCAATACATCCGGATATTTTCTTACCCAATTGCTGCTATGGGATTTTCTGGAGGCTTCTTTGTTCCAGCGATGTTTAATGTAATGAAAGCCTTGGCAATAAATTGTTGGGTCGTACCCCGTGCCATCGAGCTAGTTAGAGGCGTCCAGGAGCTGAAACTTCCAGCTGACGATTTCATCGGCGAGAGGATCTCACGACTATCGGAACACATCGTCCAGTTCAACGCCGCAATTTTAGTTGCAACGTAAGTACCCCTGTTGGGGCGTATTTCGTGCTCATATAATCTGCATCACGGGGATGAAAAACTGTGACCTCACCGCAAAGCGCCATTTTTTTGTGCTTGTCCGGATGAAACGAAATTTGAAAGCAGGAACCTGTGTCTGGAATATTGAGGCTTTATCAGGTTTTTGTGGAACTTTATGGCTTTGTGTCACCGCTGCAGACGATCGTGACGGAAGTTACACTTATAAAATTATGCAAAACTAACTTTTTGATGATGCACCGACGTGTTGCTAAATGACGGCTGTATTTTTCGGAGTTATCACGAACAATCCAGTTGATCCGTGCACTGCGCCATGAGTAAAGTTCTGCGAGGAGTTAAACTTTTCTTACACGGGCCTTTGCGTAGGCGTTGAAATTGAGTAGCGTCCTTATTTATTTAAACTTTTAGGTACAATGGTGGTACATAAGGCGGACTTAATGCATCGCAAGGCGATCTTCGGCCAGTCAACTTTGAAGCTTGAAACCTTGAAGCTGGATCTCAGCAATAATCGGTAACGTACTCACTATGCCCGGGTCGCTGCGCGTTGAATGGAAACCATCTGCGCTGTCTCAAAGCAGCATCAGTATGATGGACGGGGCCTCCCTCTAGTAGGACAATAGCCTCTATCTATATAAAGGCTATTGTATATTACTTACTTATGGAAGTCAGTATGACTCACATTCTTTCTGATAAGGGGTGTAAAGACCTCAATTGAAAATGTCGTTTTTCTACGCTAAAAAAAAAACCTTGATGAGTGCTCATCATCTGATTACAAATTTTCTTTATCTAATATTCCATGACCATACTTACAAAAATAGGTGCTGCACAAAGTATACTGTGATTCAGCAGTATTGTTGATCAAGAAAGCCGATTCAAAGCAATTAATATTAAAAAAGAAAAGTTCTAGATCTTTGGGCCCTATTGGAAAACTAGTTCTGTGACAATAAATAAGCACGGTAGTATATTTTTTAAGATTTTTCTTTTTGTTTTTTTTATTATAATTTTGTTTGTTCTGTCCTGTGTGTGTCAATAAATCCCATGATTGCAACGAACGTCAAAACAACTAATTTTGTATAAGACTTGACTGTCTGTATCTTTGTACACAATAACACAAATATGAACGCAGTGGAATTGAATGCAATTTTCGCCTAAATGTTCCATTTTACCGAAGCAAAATAATTTTTTTTTTTTTAATTAAATAGATTTTGAATTCCACGCGTCGGAAATCGCAGGCAAAAGACAATTAATTAAAAAAAATTGCATGTAAAATTCTGCTCTCAACGGCATCTTCATTCAGCACTACCATGACTGAAACAGACATGTTTCGAAGACTTAACAAGACTTTAGTTATTCCGAATGGCTTCATTCACAATGTTTCGATTATGCCTCTCGGCAATGCCTGTTTCGCACAATGCCGACCCGAGCATGTTTGCAGCAAGCCTAACGAAGACTCACGAGTTCCGTTTCCCTATTAAGTGCAAATGAGACACAATTTTATGTCTATTTTCAGACAGACAGAGACACTTGCTTACCTGAAAGTAAATAAGGACATTAAAAGAATGGCGCGTCAAGCGATGCTCGTAAATTACGGACACTTTAGTATCCTGACCCAAATTGAAGATGAAATTTCTCAAAAATTTGTTTGTGGTGGTAATCAGGATGTTAGCCCCCGGTGTTTACGTAATAGTGTTTACTGCATAAGTAAATTGAAAATTAATTTACTCCACCAGTTAGAATATTGAAAATAATGAACCAGGTTTTTTTTTATACTGACAAAGATTTTAGAAGCGTTGTATCTCCGTAAATTTTGGAAAGGAAAGGAAGAAATACAGGTCAAATAGTTTTTGCTTTTTTACCTCCCAGACTAATTACAATTTTTAGTAAAAAAACGTATTGTACCCAATTACTATTGAACTAGCTTTTGTTTTGTTACGTAAGCTTTCTTTCATAGACTAACAACGCGAGCCTTTAAAATTATTGCCAAAAACCTCGTCCTGGCAAAAAGTTTACACACTTTAGACCTAGAAGCTTTGAAAACACTCCTCAGTTAGCAAAATGAAAAATTCCAACCTAAGGAATTATTCATGATTTTTATTGAAGCATAATCTGGGTGTCACCACTGCGAAGATCGTCCGGAGGACACGGTGGAGCATACTGTGCAGGACTGCTCCCCTTGGGTAGAGCACCGCCGTGTCTTCACAAAGGCGATAGGCGGCGACCTCTCGCGCCTGTCTAGGTCATGCTGTGAGACTGAATAGGAAGCGGGCGCCTCCTTCTGCAACGTTCATGGCTATGGATGTCGCGAGGCGATTTCCAACCACAGTAGGCGCGGGCTTGTGGACCGTGAGTGATGGGTCACTCAGGACATATTGTGATGATTTTACGACGATTAAAAAGATTAACACAATTCGGGGCTATCTCATCTACAGTACTAATTGGTAAATTATGCCAAGCTTTTGTGGTGGTTGACACTATTAATTTTAGCGTGAAGTGAAATAGCGTGGTTGGATTGTCCCATGAACTAATAACACTTATAATAAATTGTTTTATTTCAGATACTGGAAGAAATAAGGGCTCTTGAGTACAGAGAGCGACTTGTGATAACTCACTGCCATATCTCCAGAAACTATATACGATTTCAAACAAGGATGACGGTCATCTTATTAAAGCGGCTTGTGCAAATGTGTTAAAGAAATTAAAACCTTTTATTCATGTCCGAATTTAGCAGTACTTGTACGATTCAATGTACGCTTTACTCCACAAATCAACCTTCAAACGTAGTTGTACAAACCAACAACAGTTAATTATACCAACACAACCCAACAATGCTCATCTGGGCTGCACTTATCAACCGCGTGTCGACAGCCAAAGCGTACGGTTTTGAAAACACGCCACCACTACCGCCCTCTGGCGGAAATTGATTGCACATGACATGACGTAACAAGCTGTGGACAGCGCATGATGACGTCACGACTACGCTTCAATATCACGTGACCACAGCAAAGGCACTCAAATTGCTTCAATTAGTAGCCAATTGATAGCGCTACTTTTGGATAATTAGTTTGAGTATGGGATACGAGTTTGTTATTCACAGAAGCGGTTGTAAGTGGCTGTTTTGTTGAGTTGTTTAGTCGTCTTTTGATGTGACATAATAGTTAATGTTTTCGTTATTTTGTTAAAGAAATCAACGGCAATCTAAACTGATTCAACCTAGGACTGAGCTACGAATTTATGCATCGTCACAAACGTTTTTTTTTTTTTTGCGTTTTAGCAACAAATTCTATCTTATACCTAACTCAGCTAAGACGAACTTTATTACTTTAGATTATCCTTAGCCCAGTGATTATGTAAGTATTTCCCATTTAAGAGTCGATTCAAATATTCGTAAAATTGTAGCTTTTCTAAAAAATATTTTCATCAAATAAGCCAAATTAATTAAAAAAATAATTTAACTTTCAAAAGGTGACGAATAAAACCAACACTTGTCGTACATGATAGCGAAAACAAGTGAACAGAAAAATAGTGTGCACAAGAAGCCGTTAGTTTTAATTTGCGACGTAAGTGCATGCCGCCTTAAAAGATTAAAGAGTAGACGCTGCGGCTCTAATTACTTCCGGTACAAGTGGGCTAGGAGATACTTCAGTACTGGAACTGTTTGTATGATACACAGTGGTCTATAGTATTCAGAATTTGATGTTTTAAATTTCTTCTGACTGAATTTCTTTACTGATTATTATAATTTCAGGAAACAATGAAGCATTCTCTGACTACTGTTGTACCTAAACATTAATTGAGGATGACGGACTTCACTGACTGATAACTTCAAGGTAACAGCATCCCGGAGGACACGGTAGAGCATACGGTACAAGTCTGTCCCGCTTGTGCAGAGCACCACCGCGTCCTCACAGAGACGATAGGCGGGAACCTCTGGCGCCCGGCATTGGTCGAGGCCATGCTACGGGGCGAGACGGAATGCGAAGTTGACACAGCCATCTGCAAGCAGTCAAGGAGGCGAAACGCGGGTGGGAGAGGACAGCCTCCACCTCACGTATCAGCTATCGTAGGCGCGGGCATGCAGACCAGATCATGGACCATGCCCGGGACGACGGCGCGTCCTATTCACGAACGTAAAGGGCTACTGAAGGACACCGTGGATTTAGTCAGTGGGTACGAATTTAACAGTCCTTAAGGTCCCGCACTGGGTGTGAGGACTCATTTGATGATTTTACCACCAAAAAAAAATGTAGCTGTGTAATTATAGCTAGTTTTCCACGCGTCAATGAAGGTAGTTGAACAATCAGTCTCGTCTAGACGGCAGTTGATTGGCTGTCCGGATGCCCCGCGTTGTGGACGCTGTCAATTAAGTCTGTGAACTTAATCAACATTATGCTTGGCTTGCATAGACATTGTACCTACACTGTGGTCTTGGCCTGTACTTAATGGTTGATTGGCAATGGTGATGCATGAGTTAGTGACCTTCACGTAAATACTTCAACAAATTATTGATTGGATACGCCGATTTTTTGAATTGAAAATACTTAATCATCTTTTAACGTATAGTAAGTTCATAACCAAAAACATAATCAATTTTCCTCAAATATATATAAATTCAAACCAATGATTAAATATTGGCTCTTTGGTCGGTAAGAGAAAATATTTCATCTGACAGCTTTGTCATAATTTCAAACTCCTTTTTGATCATTTTTTTTCTCTGTCAGACTTGTACTGACTAAAATCCACGGTGTCCTTCAGTAGCCTGTTATGTTCCGGGGTCACGGTAAGGAAATAATCCCGCAACCCCGGCAATCCCGCGACCCCGGCGAATCCCGCGACCCCGGCAAATCCCGCGACCCCGGCAACCTACGAAAAAAAATTGCAAGTACTGTAATAAAAATCTTCTTCTAGAACGTTCCTCAAGATGACTCTACAAAAGACTGCAAGATAAACTACATGCTAATACACGCTGATAAATCCCAAAAGTCTTAGGCAATGCTGTACGGACTCTATTGCCATCATCCCGGGATAAGTACAGACTGCTGCTACTACTAGATACTGCTACTGCTTTTTCTGATGGAAAAACCCAATAACACATTATCCGATCTGGAAAACAAACCCAAGACCTCTTCTAGCTTAGCAGTCGAGTATAAAGTATTTTCTTAATCGATTTGATGCGGAGGGCACGTTTCAGTGCCATCACTTTCTTTTGCGTGTGGCGTTAGGCACAGATCGAGGGTATAGTGCTCAAACCCAATAAGTACGAAATTGACACTTTTGAGATATTCAATATTTAAGTTTTACGGACTTATATACCTATGTTATTCAAATAATGTCGGTATAATGAGTATTTGTGGTGAAAGTGGATACGTTGAATTAATGTAAAACAGTACTTTTGAGTTTCTGAGGTTGTCCATTTTGTCATAATAAAAATTTAAGTTACAAAGGGTACCGACTTATTGGGTTTTAGATCTAGAGAAATCAAACATATTATGTACTTTGAACATGTTTTTTTTAAAGAATCACATAAAAAAATCAGGAGAAATCACTCTTCGTCACTTTCGAAAGCTGTCGGTTTGGTGTACGTCTTCATACCACACATCCATCCATGAAATTCCTCTGGTATGATAAGTTTTTCGAGAGATATTTTTTTAGCAAGACTAAAGTGGTACGGCGACCTCCCCGATGGCGTCAGCGTAATATGTTGCGCTGACGACACGCTCGTCCTGGCATCCTCGACAGCCGGTGGAACTTCAGGGAGCACTTCCTGCGTCTAGCCCCAAAACTGAACCGGGCAGCAGCCGCCCTCAGGCGACTCCTGCCTAATCTCAGCGGGCCATACACCTCCTGCCGTAGGCTGTACGCCGGTGTCGTGAGGTCCATGGCAATCTACGGGGCCCCTGTGTGGACCCTGAGCATCCGGACACGACCACTAAAGTTGGTCGCATGCCAGAGGGTCATGGCTATCCGGATGAGCCGGGGATACCGCACGATCACCGGCGAATCTTTCAACCTTGCCGGATTACTGCCCTGGGATTTCGAGGCGCCCTCCAACGTGTCTATGAGTGGCGCGTGGAGGCGTAGTGCCGGGGTGTATCCCCGCTGCCTCGACAAGTCGAGGCGCGGCGTGAAGCGCGATCTTAGGGCAGTATGGAGGGGACGACT
Organism: Agrotis segetum; assembly: GCA_036375495.1. Classification (NCBI taxonomy): domain Eukaryota; kingdom Metazoa; phylum Arthropoda; class Insecta; order Lepidoptera; family Noctuidae; genus Agrotis; species Agrotis segetum. Next base: position 770,457 of record JAQSVV010000586.1, on the reverse strand, counting down.
GTCGCGACCGACGTCCGGGCACGCCGCAATCGCGGCATTAAGATCCCTGTTTGAGGAATTGCAGGATAGGCGTCACGGCGTCCAGACCTACCGCATGACGCGGGTCCTCGACGGACACGGAAGTTTCGGGAGGTACCTGTGTCTGATAGAGAAGGAGGAAACACCCGGGTGTCACCACTGCCAGGATCGCCCGGAGGACACAGTACAGCATACGGTGCAAGACTGCCCCGCCTGGGCAGAGCACCGACGTGTCCTCACAGCGGCGATAGGCGGAGACCTCTCGCGCCCGGCATTGTTTGTGGCCATGCTGCGGGGCGAGACGGAGTGGGAACCGGTCGCCTCTTTCTGCGAAGCAGTAATGCTCGTGAAGGAGGGGGCGGGCCGCTTGAGAGAGGACAGCGTCCTCCCTCCGCCCCAACCGCAGTGGTAGGCTCCCGCGGCGTCGGACGTCAGCAGACGATCTCCAGCCACCGTATGCGCGGGCATGCGGGCAGCGAGTAAAGGGCAACACGCTGCCCGACCATGGACCATGCCCGGGTCGACGGCGCGTTGTGTCCCACGAACGCCTCAAAGAGCGTCAGCATAATGACGGGGCCCCCCTCTCAGAGGGCCAAAGCTTACCGGGGTCGCGGGACTTTTCCATCACTGTGACCCCGGAACATAAAGGGCTATTGAAGGACACCGTGGATTTTAGTCAGTACAAGTCTGACGGTCCCTCCCGCCCTGCCCGGGGTTCAGGACTCATTTAATGATTTTACCACGATAAAAAAAATGCTGCTTTAAAAACGATTTTCTACTCGCATAGCTAAGTTCGGACTACGCTAGTATTTTTAACCAACTTCAAAAAACTTTGCTTTAGTTTGTTGTAATATCGCACTAAATAAAAGAACTTCGATAACAATACGCGCGATTCAAATGCGCCTCGCAAACTGACAACAGTAAATGCTAGAAGTTCATAGGTCCAATTGATTTATATTGGGTTCTTCTTCGAACAAAGTATCAAGAAAGTTAGTTGCCGATGAGAGCTAATTTACAATATAACTAAACATAACTTGTTACTTTTGAAACATAATCGAACAGTAAAACCGTGGTAAAACCCAACAAATACATTTGTTTTGATTTAACTTTTGGTTTTGTTTGTTTTTTTAATCTACGTATTCGAAGGTAAAACCCGATAAATAGAAATAGTGATTATTGCCTCGAAACAGTTGGGTCATTTTAGTTAAAATTGTTGAACACTCAATACCAATAAAAAGTTTTATGTGGTTTAAGCGTGAAACAAAAATATTATGTTACAAGATAACACGATTTATAGGGTACCAGTTTTTAAGTCTTGACCAAACGTGGTGACTTTATTGGGTTATTACCTTCAGTAACTTACTTTCTGCTGCGAATTCAACTTATTGGATTAGACCACTGGAAAGAGCGTCAAAAATGCATTAAGATGTACTAATAAAACGATTTTTGATTTTTCGGCACTTATTGGGTTTGAACACTATACCCTCGAGATGTGTGTCATTTTAAAGTCGATGGTAACTCCTTCAAATTTTTTCGACGTCACGTGTAGAAGTTAGCGAAATTAGACATCGGATTCGGAGACAATTAGGCAATGAATCGGTTAAATTAATTTTCACATAATGTTAAAAGTATTCAATCATATTGTTAATACAACTTTAAAGAAACTTAATTTTGATCCTTCCTTACCAAAAAAACCTTCCCAAACATCAAGATAAACTCGCTATAAGCATTCAAATCGTAAAGGATCTTCTTTTAGTATTATAAAGCTATTTCTTTCCCCACATTTAACTAAAACGAGCTGCGAATGGAGCATAAAGTCCCGAGATATTTTTAACAGTAAACTCTGAAAGTGTATTATTTTCATAAAAATGTGAGATTCACTTTAAAATTTAAATAACTGTCATAGAATTTTAACGAGGTAGCTTGAGACGTCTTTAAAAATGCTTGTGGTTCAGTTAAGTAATTATATTCAAACTGCTTTAAAAGCTGATCATTGTTTCATCACCTTCACCATCATCATCAGCCTATAAGTTCCCACTGCTGGGACACAGGCCTCCACTCTGTGAGGAGTGCGCCATGATCCACCTCGCGGGCCCAGTGCGGGTCGAATTTTTCTTTCTAGGATATGCCGGTTTCCTCACGATGTTTTCCTTCACAATTTTGAGAGCAGTGGTGATGAAATAAATTACACAGAGTAATGCGCCTGGCGGGGTTCGAACCCACGATCTACAACTCGTAAGTCGGGACCGTACCACTGGGCCACCAGTGCTCTGCACCTTCACCATTCCAGTCCAACGTGGAGCGATAAGGTAGAGTCTTATTACCTACTTTTTCTTCGATAGGCCTCTTTTCATACACTAAGGCACGAGCATTTGTTCACAACCGCAAACCCATAATGGACCTGCGTGGTATACAACCTTTTTCTTCTCATATACAGAGGCCTGAATCTCCGTTTAGAATTCTGGCCTTGAACAACACATGTTCAAAAACCGAACATTCGAAGCCAACTGTCAATTTATGTACCAACGCTTATTCATCCCGCGTGGCATTACGACCCACTTCCGTCATACGGGTGGAGGTATGTATCTGTGTAACTGGATACAGGCCTTTACAAGCCCTAGATGAGGCCACTGGCGGATCATTGGGCATGATGCTCTTAATGGAGTAAAAACTGAACATAATCTGCACCTCAGTTTGCTTCAATTAACAGCTGGTAACGCTTTGGTTGAGGCTTCGAAAACAGCGGAAATTAAGTAGGTCAGACATATTTTTTACGACTGCCCAAAATTATTGGTAAGTTTTCAGGATTCATGTTTTATAACCATAACCTCTGAACGCCTGAACAGTTTTACTTGTTTGGTACCAATAGTTGTCGTGTGTTTATATTTCTTCAAGAGCAATATTATAGAGTTATTGGTTTTAGTGTCTAGTTCGTTTTGAATATATTTATGTGTTTTTCTAGTAAAATTGTCATAGTTTTTTTTATACCAAAAATTTCTAGTATACAGTATGGATTCATTCATGATTTGTGCTTGAATGTCATAAGTTTCCGATTATATTTGCTTAAACATTTCAATCTTTTTCGTTACAGCTTCTTTAGGGGCCATATACCTATAGCTATTTATTGTACACAGGAAATTAAGCCCTTTGTCGTTCACCCGTCTGGCTTTTAAGATTCATTTTTGCTTGCGTGCCACGGAAACTGCCACTTCCCGTAACATTGCTTACCTTGCTAATGGATATAATTGAAATATGGACTCTATTTAAAACTGATTAAGGGCTGTTTTCCAGTGTTTTCTGAGGTGTTGGGTATTCTTTTCCTGGTGGTGTAGTCCAGTGCATCGCCGTAGAGATACGGCCTGCTGTTGTGCACTGAAATATAGATTTTAGGGACGATGCATTTAAGCACAGTATTATTTTTAGTGAAAAATTTAGTTAACCTTCGCGACCACCGTACGCCGACCGTGTGGGCCGCCACTGGTCAACTCAATTTTTTTAATTAAGGAGGCCCCTTAGTGGGTCTAAAACGACCTGTTAGCCATATTTTAAATGATTCACTTCGTGAATGACTTAGCGAAGTGAATCATTAGGATTTTTCTCGTGCTACCAATGATATTATAAGTAAAAAAGGGTGAACTTTTTTTAACCGACTTCAAAAAAGGAGGAGGTTATCAATTCGACTGTATTTTTTTTTATTACAAAATAGTTTGCCCCGCACTAGGTAGTAATTTCTTCTGTATTGTGGATGCGTTTACAAATATAGAAACTCACATACACAAACACCCAGACCCGTAACAACTACTTGCAGATCTAAAAATATTTGTTCCGTTAGAATCTTATTGTCTTTTTTTCAGGCAGCTGTTTATGTTTCATAAATTCTTTGGCCCTGGATCATGAAAACTGGATGTCATGGGGAGAGGCCTTTGCCCAGCAGTGGGATGATTATGCTAGCAGTATCAGTAAATTCTGACCTATCTCAGTAGTTTGTATTTCACTAGTTTGTAGTTTTTTCGCAGTTCACAAAATTTTCCTCAAGTTTGCCAACCCTACCACTCCCTGCACGAACGCAAGTGACTCGGCTCGTTTTTCAGTCCAGTGCACATTACTGCCCGCGACTGTACTACAAACAACATTAAACTTTTTATCTGCGACTGTACCTGTCTGTCTGCCATTATAAAATCCATCTGTAAGGATTCATTCGTTTTATTTATTTGTGTTTAATTTTGCGTAATTTTTTTTAGAAGAAAGTGGTTTAAAAAAACTTGGTTGTGTGTTTGTCTATAATTGGACGGTGGACCATTTATATTAACTGGAATGTGGACCTAATTGTTTTTGAATGTCTGAAGGAAAATAAGCTTATGGTGGGTTATAGTTCAACTTTCTCGATTTTACATAGATATAGATAAAATCTGATTAACCATGAAGTCACCAGTCACCATTAATCAGAACTCATGCGATTATGAAACTTAAAGCCTAAATAATAAAATCCTAAACTATGCGAACTAAAACTAATACAATATTCCAACAAGGTTTAGCACCCAGCATATTAGTTCCACCCTTCACCATACTATTGATACCTCTCGTTAGTCCGTGACTAACTTATATAATATCATTCATAATTCGGGTCGTGATCGAATTTTATGTAATCGTGGTAGCTTGGTGTAAATTCTGAACGCGGTCGCCGCCTGGCTATTGGAAGCACTCGTGTCACCTCGCACTCTGGTAGAATAGAGTGGATGAGACTGGTCATTAAAAAATGATTTTGAGCTTTATTCTGAAGTACGGTGCTTTGAAGATCTTTTGATGCTTGAAGTCGGTAGCAGAGGGCTACTATTGGTGTATTTTTTTAAAAACAAAATGGCGGTTTCTGTTCCAAAACCAGTCACTCGTTAAAAGGTCCTTGTTTCTTAATCTAGTCCTAAATATAGGTAAAGTTTCACTTTCGAATATTTTTTTAAGATATCATAGCTGTTTCAATTGTTTTTATTTTAGTACTAGCTGTTGCCAGCGGCTTCACCCGCTACAACTCGAAAATTATCCCACGGGAACATAAAATCGGGATAAAAGCTATCTTATGTGTTAATCCAGGTTATAAACTATCTGTGTACCAAATTTTAGCCAAATCCGTTCAGTGGTTTTTGCGTGAAAGAGTAACAAACATCCATACATCCATACTTACAAACTTTCGCCTTTATAATAAGTAGTAGGATATTTAGATCAGCAAAGATATCAAGGAAAAACTATCAAACATAAGGTAGTAAAACTACTACCTCGGATGAAATCCACACAATTATAGTAAATGTTACCACTTAACTTAAAACCAAAAAGTAGGTATACGGAACTTACAAAAGGTACTTATTTCAAAAAAAATCTTTTTTTGAAAAAGACTAATGTAGAAATTGATTAACTTATTTTTAAAAAGCATTATGTCAGTAATAAAAATAATCTCTGACTTCTGTCATACATTTTGCATGTTGTCTTGCCCCGAACTCAGCCTCAAACTTCAAAGCGACCCAAAAATCAAACATAACAAGTTAAACGTCTTCAAATAAACATGTTTTCGTGTGTGCAAGCCGTCAAACATTGTTTGACAAACATGTTCGTGGCGCACTTACTGGTATGAGCAAATATTTTAATGGAAATGTGACTGCGCAATTTCAGTTTCGTGAGTACTTTTCATGTCTGAACAGTTTGATGTTTTTTGAAATAATTTCTTTTTATTTTATGGGGCGAACTTTGTTACAAAATGAGGAGGTAAGTAGTGTTTGCATTCGTCTGGATATATTATGTTTTATTGTTTTTTCAGTAGTTTATTTATTGCCGTAACTCAGTATTTAATTTTGTTCTTACGTATTTTTGTTTTATTTGAAAATCCTTGTCTTATTTTAACCTATTTTTAAATTATAATGGTCTGGACTCTGTTTATTTTCACTACTAAATAGTGCAAACAAGTAATGGTAATTGTCACTAACACAATAATAATTATGTTTCCACATTACATAATTTGATGTAAAGATTAAATTACGTTTGATTTTCACCTTTCATGTGTATCATAAATAGGATACCCTATTTCCAGTATTCCGTTATTTTACCAGTTTAAAATATAATCTACCAAATCTGCGTCCTTTATTTTCACTGGCAATGCTCCTTCAAATATACCCAGAGTTACCTTGAAACCGAACTTAATAAACCAAAGTCGTACAATTCAACGAAGTAATAACATCTGCCTTAATGAGGCCTAAAGCGATCGCACGCAGGCCAAGCATGTAAGTCAATTTTCCACCCTCTTAGCCGTAAACAGGATCCATAATGGAGGACAAGTTGGCTCCAACGGTAATTATAATGGTTTTGGACCTTAATTACCTAATGGGATTTATATTATAATTATATAGGTCCGATATAATTGTTGTGATTTTTATTTATGTTTGATATAATTATTGTGATTTTTATTTTAGTTTGATACAATTGTTGCGATTTTTATTTTAGTTTGATATAATTGTTGCGATTTTCATTTGAGTTTGATATAATTGTTGTGATTTTTATTTAGGGTTGATATAATTGTTGTAATTTTTATTTAGGTCTGATATAATTGTTGTGAACTGGCTTTGGCCCGCAGCTTTGCCTGTATGGAAATTGTCACACGGGATTACACTACTGGGGTAAAAGTTTTCTAAGCCCCAACTAAGTTCATGATCATCTAGGTACGTGTTATTTTTACCAATTGTGCGTGAATCCATGCTGTGATAAAAATGAAAGATCGGCTCTTTTATTATTCTAACGTGGCAAGTAAACAAATTCATTTTCACAAATAGACTTTTTTTAATGTATTACTATTTACTAGTACTCTGACCGCGATTTTGTCTGCGCGTGTTTAAAACTTTGAACTCAGTGAATTTAAATGCCCAGTCACCCTCCATATTGGATACTTTTGATCTAAAAATGTATCCAACGAACTTCTCTTTAAATATTTAACGGGAAAAAAGCTTTCTTGCGACTGAGTCCTTAGCATTTCACATTTATATTGAACGGTTAAGGTACTAAACTACTGATATTGACGAGTGTGTATGTATATTTCATGCTTCATAATGAATATCTACAACATATAATATACCTATGTCTTACTGTTGAAATCCTATTGTAACAAAGCGTCGAACAGTAATTAGAGCGAAAGCCAGTCATTAAAGTACTTGCTATCAATATCTTGTATTGCCTAAATAATGTCTGGAATATTTGAAGCACTTTTTTTCGAATTTTGGCTGAAATTTACCAGTTTCCAGCATAAGTCACTAGTCTTATATTTATGGACGAAATCTGTTATTTACTAGCTGTGCCCGCGACTTCGTTCGCGTGGATGTTGGAAGTCAACAATGTATCTTTTTTAAATCAAATACTTTTTCTAAAATAAAAGTAGCCTTAGTTACTCCTTATTACATCAGCTACCTGCCAATAGAAGTCCCATCAAAATTGGTTTAATCAATTCAGAGATTATCTATTACAAACAGACAGACAGAAAACAGACAAAAATTTAAAAAAAAATGTTTATTTTGGTGTATGTACCGTATACATATTCGTATGCATGTAATAAAAAACTGTTATTTCAATATTACAAGCAGACACTCCAATTTTATTTATGTGTATAGATATAATATGTAGGTATAGATTACCTCCCACTAGAAAACGTTGAACGTTGCCCAACACTAGGAATTTATCCTGTAGGTATCGTGGGTGCGTTTACAAACATAAATTCACAAACCGGGAGACCCGAAATAACTAATTGTATAACCGGGAGTCGAGAAACAACTAATTGTATATCATACAAATATTTTCTTCGTGCGGTAATCAAACCCGCGATACCCGAAATAGCATTCAGATCGCTTAGCCACTGCGCCAACCGTCAATTGATTTCCAGAGTAAAAGCCACCAGTCTTATCCACACTAAGTAAACGAAGACGGTACGTATATCCACAGTAACACCTCGGCCTCACCCGCCGGCGGCCACCAGACATTATTTATACCCCGGCGGCGCCCTAACGTGACATATTTTAAAGCGACCGTTTTAATAAGTCGCCTTTAACCTGCCACTTTTGCGTCGTAGATTTAATAGAAGAGACTACGTGGTCACGCATTTGGATGGTGGGGATTAAAATGGGCTAGATTGTTTTTTTGTTTCTGATTGGATTTGAAGAAATGGTCGGGAATAAACGAAGGTTGATAGATGTTCGTGTATTCCCCACAATTAAGCTCATGTTGCTTTGACACGTGTATTGCAAGTACTTCTGTCCCCTAAAGCACCAGTAGGGACATGAAGGACATGTGGGCAACTCGCTACCCGACCATGGACCATGTCCGGGTCAGCATAATGACGGGGCCCCCCTCTCAGAGGGCCAAAGCCTGTCGGGGTCGCGGGATTATTTCCTTACCGTGACCCCGGAACATAAAGGGCTATTGAAGGACACCGTGGATTTTAGTCAGTAGAAGTCTGACAGTCCTTCCTACCCTGCCCGGGGTGGGAGGACTAATTTGATGATTATAAAAAGCTAAAAAAAAAAATTAAAAAAAAGAGTAGGGACATGAAAAATTTCAGCTTTCATAAAACTGGCTTACTCTTACCTCTGTACATTTCACAGCATTCTCTTTCAAAACGAAAATGATCAACGATTTCCTGAACGACAATCTCACAGGGTCAAAGGTCGCTGTAACTTAATAACTTGAGTCGCATATTCCGCCAGTAAGCTATCTGCTCGTATTCGGCCGGGTCCTGTAAAGTACGGAATTTTACAACCGGGCCGCTGTGCCCCGTCTATTTCCTACGAATGTCGCTTCCGAATCGGATCTCTCCGCGGAATATTCCAGACAGTACAGATAAAATAAATTCGGATTCCAGTTTTATTCTACATCCGTGGCCGGTCCCTGGCCGGGGCGCCTATATACCTTGCGAGGATTACCCTCGCCACCTCCTAAAATCTAAAGCTAGTGGCATCTGCAACTAATTGATGTGTTCTCTGAGGAATAAAAACTGCACGATTAGAACCCTGATAAAGGTACCCATGGTTATCACTCGCAGTTACAAACTCTGTTTTGCTACTAAATTGTTTATACCCCAAACGGTTCGTGCAATTTTGGGCTACCCAATAAAATATACCGAAATGTTGAGAATTTTCATCTTCCGAAACAGGTTGAATCACTTTTGTTTTCAACTTTTCCGAAGTTCGAGTTGATAATTTAGGGCGTGAGAGTGTTGGCCGCTCGCTAAATCTTGTACGACACGCGACCTATAGCCGGCCCGATGATTTACAGGGCAATAAAGTTTTTAATTTCAAGTGGAAACATTCCATTATCGCAGTTTCGTTTTTAATAAGTGAGGGTGAGAGGTGGACAGCCAATTCCGCTGTGAAATTGAAAAAGTTAAACGACAACATCTAGTACAATTGGTTTTGGGACGATGGCACCGAACTCATATCGAAGGCTGCTGAGTTATCTATTGGATTATAGAGCACGATCAACGATTATGGAAATTCAACAAAACTGGGATGAATGTAATAAGTTTAGGGTACATTTAGTTATTTGGGGAGGTATTGATCCTGTACTCCTAACTAAAATTGGAATGGTGTGTTTGAAAGTTTCAGAAGGTTTGTTTGGGGTTCTGATTATCGATTTAACCCTTTGTTTACAGATCTAGCTACATTGATAGTACTCACTCTCTACAATACAACTCTTTTTTATTAAGGTCGTATTGAATAGTTACGGCAATATAACGCAGTTATGGCAAAACGCATTATACTCGTAATTTTGTTACTGAAAGCATAAGCTATAGAGATGGTCTCCAACTCAATTCTTCATAACTGACCAAAAAAAATAACAAAACACTACAGTTTCCCCCTTTTGCCTCATAATGGCCGACCTTCATACCTGCCCTGTCTATAGATCCAAAAACAAAGTTGGTGTAGCATCACCTGATGATTTTCCCACGCGAGTTGTAAAACTTAAATGGCGGAAACGCTTTACTTAATAGTCGAATGGCTGTAAACTTGTTAAACCTACAAATCAATTGGAATATTGGCGGTAATTCCTGCAAGAACAACTTAAGAATTTATTTTTAGCAAACTATACAATTGAGTTGTGGACGCCCGCTGCGACGGACGTACGCAGTCAATCTCCGGCCACCATAGGCGCGGGCATGCAGACAGCTAGTAAAGGGCAACTCGCTGCCCGACCATGGACCATGCCCTTGTCGACGGCGCGTTGTGTTGCACGCGCGCCTCAAGGAGGGTCAGCATAATGACAGGGCCCCCTATAGAGGGCCACAGTCCTGCCGGTTTTGAGGGACATAATGTACAAATATACCACGACTCCGGTATACAAAGGGCTACCGAAGGCCACCGTGGGTTTTAGTCAGTACGAGACAGGACGGGGGTGGGAGGACTCATTTGATGATTTTACAACGAAAAAAGAAAGGTAGAGCACAAGGGACGGTCATCGTATTTCTTCCATAATTGCCCTTTACGTTGCAAGGTCACGATAACCTGCTTAAAGAGTCTCGCGACCCAAATCTAGTCACCATAAAATTAACATGAGTATGTATTATACTTCTCAACAAATATTATGAAAACGTCCCTAATGCGAAAAGGACCATAAAATAATATCAGAAAATGTGACATCCCTTTGAAACTACTGCGATTACAAGCATTAACTAGAAACGTTAAACTAGTTCAAACAGATTGATTCAGAATATCGTCACATCTCTGGATTACGTTGTATCTAAGAGTGTCACTACTAAGCAAACTTACTTATACTTGCTGCTAGAAATAGGTAAATTCAACTTTAGCTAGAGAGAATAAGATTGAAGGTCGAGTGTTTCTTCTAAGTGATTATTCGTTAATAATTCTGGAGTGGACCCCTAGGGTTGAGGGTAAGCTGGTTATGTTACCCTGAGGGAATCGAGAGTGACTGATTTCTATCGCAACGGCCCGAATCCTGATAGCTTTTGTTGCCTGCCGGATTATTTTTTTAGGCAGCCCGCTTTTAATCCAATATAGTTCACAGAGACACTTTGAAAATGGAAAATTTGATTCTGCTCGATACGGAGAATGGATTTATTTTATTTTAAATTCACAGTTACTTTTGAACTGTTTTGTTTCGTCCGTTTTTCTTTTAAATGTTGGAATCGTTAATTTTCACTGTTTTTTAAGAGTTCCGTAGCCAAATGGCAAAAAATCTAAATCGAGGATACGTCACGTCTGTCCGTGCGTATGTCACAACCACTTTTTCCGAAATCATGAAATTATTTCACACAAAAACAATACATTTTGAGTTTGGATACTTAGAGCTGAAACACATTGCGACGTGCCGTACTGCGAAAATTAAATTTTTTGCAAGCTAATTACAAGGTTTTACTTCAAATTTTTACAATCTATGCAACTAGTGACTTACCAGGTTAATGATTAGACGCCAGGCAAATCGGCCCGAAATCTAATTGTCTGGTGATTTACCTATCCTCATTATAAAATAACAATTAGCTATAAATTACTTTTGCCCATTTAAACGCTTCGTAAAAAGTATAACAACTTAATCAATTGCATCCCATCCCTTACAAAGATACAATTTTCTCGAAACTGAACTCTTTCTAAAATCAGATAACATTTTCGAACACCGTCTCAAATTCAATAAATCAACATCGACAAAATCAAATAAAATAACAAAGTTATACTGAAGATATCTGGAAACAAAGACTTGTTGGATGTTGAGGAACATCCTCGATGTCCCGGCGAATCCCTAGGGACGTCCCTACAGCAACAAGTTATGGATGATAAACGCTTTTGTTGGCACATCCCTAATTGATTGTTGCCTCTGGTGCTTTGTGTATGGAGTATATTATTTGATGTGACCTTTCGTTTATTTAATCATTCTTAGGTTAGTATATAAAGTTGTACATTATTAAATCGTTTTTAGGGTTCTGAACCTCAAAAGAATACCCGATCCCTTATAGGATCACCTTATGCGTAGTTTCCTAGAAGGTAGACTGACAGGCGAGGCACTGAGAATTGATGATGATGAAAAAGGAGGAAAAATCCCTTTCGTTGAATCCGTCACACGCACGTAAGCGTTACGATTTGTTTTGATCACTTTCTGTGGACTGGACATTAATTATAATCTAAGAATCATCATCTGCCTAGCCTTTTCCCAACTATATTAGGGTCGGCTTCCAGTCGAACCAGATGCAGCTAAATATCAGTATTTTACGTGGAGCGACTGCCTATCGGACCTCCATAACCCAGTAACTGGGTAATACGATACTCCATGGTAAGACTGGTTGTCAGATTTTAGATATTCTGACTAAAAGTAACGACTGTCAAAGATCTACAAATGACAGCCGGGACCAACGGCTTTACGTGCTTTCCGAGGCACGGAGGAAGCTCGCTATGACAGATGGTCACCCATCCACAGACCAAACTCGGCAAGCGCGGCTTATCCTGGAAGATCGGCCTATGCGGCTGTAATTATTTAGCCACGAGCTCCTCCTCATGTAAGAATGATGAAATGAAATAAATAAGATGTTCTTGTCTTTAAACAAACTATTTTCTATAACCAAGTTATCTCATGTATAGGTAAGAGCAGGGCACAGACGCTGTCCCGCCGGTACATAGCTAGTTTACGTGCAAGATGCTGCGGATTAGCCCGGCCCCACTAAATTGTGCGATCTAACCGAGTTACAGTTTCGCCGTATATTCTGTTTAAACTTCCGGCTAAATTAACTCGGCGTTTGCGTTGCTTGAGCTATGGGCTTTGTAATTATTTTGTTGGTATCGCGGTGTGTTTTGTATTCCTTGCATTATTATTTTTAGCCCCCAGACTGTAAATTAGATTGGGTCTATATTATAACCATTGTCATTCAGCGTCTAGTAAGCCTTTTTTTATCCCTCCTCTAATCAAGTCCTTCCACCCAAGTCTAGGAGCCAAGGGACTGCCTGACTTGTACTGACTAAAATACACGATAATCTTTCAATAGTCCTTTACGTTCCAGGGTCACGGTTACCTGGTGACACAGTCATCGCGACTCCAGTTCGCTTTGGCCCTCTAAGGGGGGCCCATCAGTTTGGTGGCTCTTTGGCGCGCGCGTGGAACACGACGCGCCGTCGACCCGGGTTATCTAGAAAGCCTGGAGACCGACTTCAAAATAAATGAGAAAATGCTTAACCTTTTCTTCTTAAAAAACCTAAACAAAACAATTAACATTACAACGAAAACTAATGGCCTACGTTCACTAGACCTTTTTTCTCCATTTCATACAACTGTCGATAAAGTTATTTCTAGGCAAATCTTATTCAAAATCCTCCCAGTTCTGAAAAAACCTATCTTCATCCATCTACCTCCTTCATTTCCTGTCGCGACTCCACCTCTATTTCTAGAAAAACATAATATCTTGCCCAGTCAATGTAAGTTAAACAAAAATTCAAACCGTATAATTATATCAACTGAGATAGCCATTTTTCATCATTGCCAGCGATAGCAAAATACATTGTAAAGCAATTAAAATCACAAAACGCCAATCAACTTCAATCATTACATCCCATACATCGTTATCACTTGTTCCGCAAACGGAGAAGAATAAAAGCGAATACAGGCGCACTTCATTACGCGCTCCCACAGTTTGTTAGTTCGGGGCCAAAAGAAAAAAATAAAAATGTTTCATTTGCCTGCCTCCCCGGGACGATCGTAAAATCTGAGGAAAGAGAATTATGGCTTTGTTTACCTTTCTTTTTGGAAAATTTTCATCACTCAAGTATGTGCTTAGGTTGAATGAGTACCCATTACGATGAGTGCTAATTTTGCGGTTAGTGGTGTTTGGATTCTATTTTTGACTATAGATCTTCTTACCCGGATGTTTTTTTTTATGTCATGTTTTTCCCCCAATCTCTTGGTTTTTCCTTCGTCATCATCAGCCTTTAATAAATATTCTCACTGCTGGGGCAGGCTTCTTCTCTGTGAGAGGGAGTGGAACATAGTCCACCACGCAGGCCCAGTGCTGGTTAGACTTAGTAGATGTCACATGTCTTCGAATTCGTGGGTCTAGGACATGTCGGTTTCCTCACGATTTCTTCCTTTACCAATTTGAGAGCAGTGGTGCTAAAATAAATTACCCAAAGCATTGCGCCTGGCTACTCAGCCAGGCGCAATACTTTGGGTAATTTATTATTAGGACTCCCTAACCCACGACCTGCAACTTGTAAGTTGGAGCCGAAACCACTGGTTTTTGGGTTTTCTTACTTATAGTTTTTTTTATACCATATATGTGACAAGGAAGCATACAACCCGCTTTCGGAAAACGAACACCGATTCCTTAGGACGCCTGAAACACTAGAAGTTTCCCTTCGCGTTTCTAACGGCCTGCAACTTATTCACGCCCATTATAGGGTTTGAAAAAAGAAGCGGCGAAGGCTTCTTGCTAATTTCTTCACGATGACAGTTAAGCGGATGATAAGTTTCGATGAAATGTGTTTACACTGTGAGTCGTCCAGCTGTCAGACAAATAATTTTAAAGAACGCTTTTCATAACCCTCTTGATGACAGCATGTTATCGAAGGAAAAGAGGAAGCTAGATGGTAAGACGATAAGACGGTGGTGGTCTTTGACTGCTGGTCTTTTAGAGAGACTAAGAGTCACTCAAAGAGCAATGGAAAGAGCTTTGCTCGGAGTTTCTTCGCGGGATAAAATCCGGAACATCGATATTCGGCGAAGAACCAGAGTCACTTCATAGCTCATAAAATTTGCAAGTTGAAGTGACAATGGGTAGGCCACATCGCTCGTAGAACTGACAACCGATGGGGAAGAAAAGTTCTCAAGTGGCGACCAAGGACCGGAAGACGCAGCGTAGGCAGGCCTCCCACTAGGTGGACCGATGACATCGTGAGGGTCGCGGGTAACCGATGAATGCAATTTTGACGAATTTACGTTCGGCGTGGCGGCCTATGTTCAGCAATGGACATCTTCTGGCTGATGATGATGATGAGATGGTAAGACTGATAAGAGTCGTTGTACAAATACGGTAAAGTGTATCAAAGCGATTTCCTGTCTAGAACATACCTGCCAAAGTAAGTACAAAGTTCACAAACAAACAAAATTAAATTACGAAACAGAAAGTACCACTTCAACTTACTTAGTTCTGTATAGTTGGTCCCAAATTCGCGATGTTCGGATGATGTACTCGTAAATACGAGGCGCGCTGCAAATTCCCAACTTACTGTACCTGCAATGGCCATCCGCTTTATTTATTTCGTTTCGGTGCACATTGAAGGCATTGATTCAGGGATGCTCCTCATAAAAGCTGCCATTTTTTTTCGCTTTAAATTTAAAACTTGACTGACATAGTCGTTTCGGGCTGAAATTTGGCATGTGGGTAGATGTGACGTAGGCATCCGCTGAAAGGATTTTGATAAATTCCACCCCTAAGGGGATGAAATAGGGGATGAAAGTTTGTATGAAACTTCGTCAATTTTAAACCGATCGGGCTGAAACTTTGCAATAAAGCTACTATGACGTAGGCATCCGCTAAGAAAGGACTTTGATAAATTCCACCCCTAAGGGGATGAAATAGGGGATGAAAATTTATATGAAACTTCGTCAATTTTAAACCGATCGGGCTGAAACTTTGCATGCATAAAGCGTAGGCATCTGAAAGGATTTTGATAAATTCCACCCCTAAGTTTGAAAGTTTGTATGAAACTTCGTCAATTTTAAACCGATCGGGCTGAAACTTTGCATGCATAAAGAACTATGACGTAGGCATCCCTTAAGAAAGGATTTTAATAAATTCCACCCCTAAGGGGATGAAATAGGGGATGAGAGTTTGTATGAAAGTTCGTCAATTTTAAACCGATCGTCTGAAACTTTGCATGCATAAGCTACTAACGTAGGCACCCCTTAAGAAAGGATTTTGATAAATTCACCCCTAAGGAGATAAAAGAGGGGATGAAAGTTTATAAGTCTTCTTTGATTTTCGACTGATTCACTGAAATCAAAGATTGGAAGACGTCCGCTTAAATAGGATTTTGATGAATTCAACCCCCATGGCGATATAATAAGGGATGATGGAGGATGTAAATGTATTAGTTAGAACCTATCAGTACCTAATGGAACGAAGAATTAAGACGAATGTTAAACGCACAGCAATAAAATCATTACATTACAATAAAATAGTTCATTGATTGTCGATAGATGGTGCTTTCACTGGACGGATCGGGCTGAAATTTGGCATCAGGTAGATGTTATGACGTAGGCATCCGCTAAGAAAGGATTTTGATCCATTCTACCCCCAAGGGATAAAATAGGGGATGGAAGTTTGTATGACACTTTGTCAATTTAAAAGAAAATACATTGTTAAGTTCCGACAACACTTGTCTATCCTGTAAGAGATGTTGCCATTCCAGCCTATCAGCAAGTTTAGTGCTCTGACGGATCACCTCGACTTTATCCATCAGATTTATTACGTTCGTTCCATATCTCGTCTTCATAAGCAGCATGCGTACCATGACCAATTCCATCCCTAATCTACTAAGAATAGACAAAGTAAACAATGGTTATTTCTATACAAGTCGACTGCTTTTTTGCATGATTACGGCACGATACGCAGACTATTGGAGAAAGAAATATTAATTATCAAAATTGTTAACATTGCTATGCTTAAAAAAAGTGAAAATCTTTCTATATTCTATCATTTTGTCTTTTCTTCAGTCGAAAAAACCCGTTTGTACCTGTTATGGGGAACAGAGATTGGAGATAAATCCTTTAGTTCACCTGAACTCCGATCAGCCCTAGCCTATATGTTTGTATTTGCAATAAACATGCCTCTAACCTGTAAACCATTTAGGTAAGTGTTTTATGCAGACTGAACTTCCATTTAGATATTGAAAACTTGTCTGGACCAACGGGCTTAGATCGGTATGGATGTAGATTTTTGGCTATAAATTAGGTCATTGATTAGCGAATTTGGATTAGAAATGTATGATTATAGAAAATAAATTGATTTCGCTAAAATAACAAGTAGGACATATGGTTTGTTGTCTTAACCTAAAGTACGTAGGTATACATTTGTGTACCATTTCTTACCATCGATTAAAAAACTGATAGTAACTATCTGTAATGTAAGTAATTTAAACAAAGTATTATAACGATGTAATTTTTGTTAGTTTGTTTGTAGGAAGTAATCTCTGGTACTACTAAATATTTATTTAAAAATACTTTCATCAGAAGAAATCTAAATTATTCTGGAGCACCATTTAGGTTATATTTTATTTTCAAATTGCACCATTAGAACCGGGAATTTTCACTTGCTTTTTTTAAAAATAATAGCTAAAGAGATAAAATAATTTCAGTCTGATCAGTATCAATGGAAAATGCACGGTAGGTGAGAAACAATCACGTTGAAAATTGAATTGAAAACTGATTTTAACGATACTGAAAGCGATGTTAAAATATCTGAATAGAATTGAACTTCACTTATTTCTCGCATATGAGAATCCATGAGAATCTAACTTTCTTCAGATATCACACAAAATATCTCTGCTATCAATATCGCAAGGCCACAATATATGAATATTGTAATAATCTTAAGTAAACCAAGTTCTTTCGGAGCCAAAGTTTCTCTTTTTCCGTCAAATACCGCGGTAACAGCTGATGCGTGACTTTTTAGTTTCAACTTGCTTTAGAAATATTGCTGATTGAAATGATTTCTGGTTGTACGTGGCTTGCTCAGTACTTTTTACTTTTATCTTTGTTGGTTTTTTTTGTAAAATGATGTGCGGTTTTGAACTTAAACTTTCCCCACTCTAGGAATTTCTCCTGTGTCGTGGGTACGTTTACAAACATAAAAATTCGTATACACATACACCGAAACCCGAAACAACTACCTACAGGCCATGAAAATATTTTTTCAGTGCGTGGATCGAACCCGCGACACGCTGCGCAGCAGTCGATTACTAAACCACGGCGCCAATCGTCGTGCCGTCAACATACGATTATTATTAATTTAAATGATATTTTCTGATGTTATATTTTGTGACGTAGGACAAGTGGAAATGCAAATTCAATAAAAGTACGACTGGCCTAAGCTATGCTTGTCAGTCTTGACCCGAGACCTGGTTGACATTTTAGGGTGTGTAGGTGTTTGAGGCACATCGGAAACTTGTCCAATACTTTTTCAATAATCCCTAAAAACAGAAATGTAGAACTGGCTGGAAAGTAGCAGGATTAAATCATTTCGAAATCAAAATATGTTTAAAATTGGATGCTAAAAATGATTTCCAATTCAACCTTTTTTACAGCTGAAGATCTATATTTTAGAAGACGCATTAGTCTGCTAGCCTAACCTAGCCTCCACAACCAAAAACCTTCACATCCAAAACTTCTCATATAAATGACATAGTAGGTACATCACATTTGGGTCAACAAGCACCCGTATCGCTGGATTCACCAACGTACTCGACCAACGAATTCAATTTCCTAGTGTGTGGCTAAATTATATAATACGCAGCCAGTTTCCCCTCGGCGGACGAATCTGCGGCCATCGTGGGCCATCGTGAGCCATCATCACGCAATTGTTCCAACCTTCGTACTGTAGTTTAGTAGGGAATGGGTTACCAATTTGTTTGGCACTTCCGTGGTTTTAAGGAGCAAGTTCTTTGTTTTAAAAAGAGCTTTGTGCAATCAGTTAACAGACTCGCCCATAGTTGCGTTAATTCTATTTTTTTTTTCCTTTTCCATTCCATTCTCTTTTTTACTCGAGATGTTTTGTACTACCGTTTAAATCTCCCAGAAAGCATAGCATTAGTATTCATTTTACCATTCATTTCATTTTATTTTATAATATGAGTATATCTAGGAGTACCATCTTGCTTCACCCTATCAACTGTGCAGTCGATGATCTTAATAACTTAATTAGTAAGCGGAATCTGCATAGTTGTAGAGCAAAGAAAAATAACAGATGAAAATTTTTTGGTGCTCTCAAAACAGATATTTTCCCAAATATGTGGGTATTGGCTCCCAGTCGGGCAGGATTCATATCGATATTTTAAATGGCTACGATACCCTTTGGTTTCTGGCTGGCTTTTGGCTGGTTTTCAGATTTTCTTTCTATTATTGAGAATAGTTGGGCTTGGCTGTTATTTTAATCTAAAAATAACAGCCAAGCCCAACTATTTTACGTGCTTTCCAAGGCACGGAGCAAACTCGCTATAACAGATGGGCATATCCGTAGACCAACCTCGGCAAGCGCGGCTTCTTCCATAATTTTAGATACATAAGTAAAACTGAACTCAGAAATAATGCAACAAACTAAGACACCATAAACTCCGTACACTGGCAACCCAAGCTAGGGTCACTAGAAAGGAATAAGGAAGCCCCTTCAATTTGCACGTCCATAAACATGCTTTATGAGTCGTCCGTGATGGACATAAGAACATTATTCGTGTGAACGGACCGGCTACGGAACCATATAATATATCGTGTCCATGTCACTAATTGTTTCCGGTTACTGTTCCCGTAGTTTGCGTGATTATTTTTGGGGTTGTTATGTTTTATTTTAAGGGTTATTTGGGTGTTGTTCGGTATGTTATGGGAAAAAGAGGGTTTATTGGTGTGTTATGATTTTTTATTGCTTAGTAGACGAAGTAGCTATGATGTCATATTCCTCCTCACGCATTCTGGTTCTTCCTTTTGCCAGCATGACTGCTTCGCAGAAATAGAGTGGCTGCTTTCCCATTCCTTTCGCTCCATCCGCTCGGTCCCTTTGGGTGACTTTGTGACCCTTGAATCCTTGATGTATAAGGCAGAGTCTATCTAATAGTTTAGACACATTTCACCAACTGCATTAGTTACATGAAAAGAAACCGAGCCTGGAATTCTTTTTCAGAGCACAAAACCAAAACAAGTTCAATGATCTAAATCTGATCAAAATCGACAGCGCAACTCTTAATTCGATTCAAGACTTAATATTTTCTGAAACCCGTAAGCAGACAAAGTTCGAAGGGTACATCGATAATGATATCGTCCGTTCTACCCAACTCCCTTGATTGGGTGCTTAAGTCCTCAATATAGCGATTAAGTGTGGATCCCTATGGTATTATTTTGGCTAGTATGTATTGTTATGGGGTTTTTGGGACCCGATGCTTTGGTACTACGGAATGAACGAGGGTGAACTGTAAAGTTCATCACCCATTTGTCTTATGCTGTTGTCAGTGACTATAAACGTCTTGGGCACGCTCAAGTGATAAGCGTCGTACGATAGCTATTGCGGTGAAATGAAATGAAGGATTCCGTTTATTCCCTTTGAGCTTGCCACCGGGTTGGTGGTTAATTCAGAGTATGACTCAGGTCACTATGCAATTTGCGGGAGTGATAGAACGTAAAGAAAAAAGTTTTATGCTTGTTGCATCGTCTTTGTAAGTCGCACCACACGAGGCTGGGAACCTAACAAAAGCAAATACGGTTATAAGAACTTTAACGGCGATGAAGTTTTTTAATGGTAGGTATCGTCAAGCGTAGTGTTGGATACCCCCCAGCAAGATGGACCGACGACCTTAGGAAAGCAGCTAGGACACAGGGATGCGGACGGCTAAGGACAGAGAGATGTGGCGACCCTGAGAGAGGCCTATAAAATCTTAACAAAATAGACTTAAAATGCAAAATCTATTTTTTTTTTTTTTTTTACATAAAAAATCATATGAACTATATTTAATAACTCGCTGTAGAGCTATACATACTCGTTTATTGCCACATTTTTAAACATCGTGTTACTATCATCAAAAGGAGTCCTCCCGCCCACGGGAGGCTCGTCAGACGTTAGACTAAAATCCACGGGGTTCCTTCAATAGCCCTTTACGTTCCATGATATCGGTAACCTGATAAAGCAGTATCGCAATCCTGTGTTCTAAATCAATCACAGGATAAAAATCCTTTTTTCCTTAAGATACTGACCACAAAAAGGTAGGTAACGTAATGTCATCCCATCAATACAACAGTCCCAGAAATAGCCCCAAAAGCTATTCTGCTGACTAATATCCAATACAACCAATATACCTATGTGCTAGGTTAATAAGTCAGTGAGCTCACGTCGAGGCAATTTGCGGAGGTAGGGAGTCTCAGAAAAGTTGCTCGGTAACGAACCGGTCCCAATAAAATTGCTCGCGTTTAAACGTTACTACGTGTTTTCTTGTCTACAGTCAATGAAAGCCCAAAGCCCAAGCAAGTTTTTGTTAAACATTAATTTAATTAAATAAGTGTCTGGGGTGTTTGGTTCTGTAGGTGGTAACTAATAAATAAGGAAAAGATTAAACAAAAAAGGGATATAAAAAATCTTGATGTATAAACAACTACATTTAGAAAAACAATTAATTAATTTAATGTCATGGTCTCAATCTTTTTTTGTGGGTAATTTAGTCAAATCCTTCAGCTCTGGATGGGGGGACTGTCAAACTCATGTTGACCAACAATTCACCGGGTTTCTTCAACAAAGGACGATTTTTAGCGTTCCGATGGGCATACACGAGTGAATGAAAAAGCGGAACCCTTAGGTCAGTCGTGTGTCCATTTGACTGCCCTTCACGGTCCATAAAATAACATGGTGATCAGGAGGGCAAGATGCAAAATTAAAAATTGGAAACTGCATCGTGTGCCGTATTAAATGAAAAGGCTTGGCTATGGATTTAATTCTCTACAAAGAAGAATGAGAAAGAAACTCTATGGAAAAGAAGAAAGCAAAACAAAAGTAATTTTATTTGCACGTTGAATTTTATTTTTATTATAATGTTTAGACAGGAGGTATCGTATAAACCTAAATGACATGTTAACGAAACAATTCTTTGTTAACAAGAGTTATCAGGGCAGTCCCCGACACGTGTAGACTGTGGAGCTACGGAACGTTATCACTCTCGTGTAATTACACGCCGGGGTGTTGTTGTGTTAAATTTTTACGAGCCACTACGGATTACTTTCGGCTCGCGTTTGTATACTGCTATTAACATTACGGTTAGACGAAATTACGGTTTTAGGAGATACTTATGAAATTAGAATCAGATTTGCTTAAGCTCATCAGTTTTGAAGATTTTAGACTTTCTGTACTTACATAGTTTGGATTTGAAATCAGAACGTTGTACTCACTACACATACTGTGTACAATATCACTTTAGTAAAGAGATTTCTCCGGTCAGTAATATCCGCAGGGATTCTAAGTTCAATCACTATCAAATAAATTGTTTGCGAACGCAAGAAGGACAAAGAAATAAAAATTACTTTATATTAATTTAGAAAAAATACAATAGAAGATCAGAACGTAACATCGTTTACTACTATCATGAGCTTTCTGATTTATATTTTTTCTATCACACGCTAGGCTAGTCCAAACTTATTGCCAAAAAAAAAAAAAAAAATACAGTCGAATTGATAACCTCCTCCTTTTTTTGAAGTCGGTTAAATAGGAGCACACTGTTGTTTTTTGAGCGACTCCGCGATTGTTATTCGAGCAATGCAGTTATCACGGTCATAGACGAATACGTACTTATCACGGTCTAGATCGCACTTCAACAATCTCTTTGATTAAACACTTGAGATTAGCTGTAATCTAATTCCTAAACTGAACTTGACCTTAACCTAATTCTAATGTCAAGAACGACATGGTATAGGGTGGTAAGGGGGTCAAGTCAAAATTTCATCAGTCATTTTCTCTCAAGCAATAAGGGCATTCGGGCGGCAAGTAAAGGGCGACTCGCTGTCCGACCATGGACCATGCCGAGGTGTTCCACGCACTCCTCAAAGTGTCAACGTTGTGACGGGGCCTCTAGAGGGCCAAAGCCTGCCAGGGTCGCGGGACTTATCTCTTTACCGTGACCCCGAAAAAGGCTATTGAAGAATACCGTGGATTTTAGTCAGTAGAAGTCTGACAGTCCCTCCCGCCTTGCCCTGGGTGGGAGGACTCATTCGATGATTTTGCCACGACAAAAAAAACAATAAATAGTAGACTAAATGCGGGATTAAAATAGTAGACTAGAAGATTAGTGGAAGTCAGCTGCGGTTCTATTGGTGGAATAAGCA
This sequence comes from Agrotis segetum, assembly GCA_036375495.1. Classification (NCBI taxonomy): domain Eukaryota; kingdom Metazoa; phylum Arthropoda; class Insecta; order Lepidoptera; family Noctuidae; genus Agrotis; species Agrotis segetum. The sequence goes on along the minus strand of JAQSVV010000586.1, from coordinate 747,360 downwards.
ACGATAGCCTTTCAAACACGAAGGAAATATGCTTACAGTCATTTTCTCCCAACTGAAAATTTTATTGAGAGGAACTTGCTCAGGTAAACCAGTCATTGGCCTACGGGCTAGTACATCTTTGTAAGGAAACAAACACTTTAAATTAAATGAGTTAAGTTGTTTCCTTCAACTGGTCGTAAATGACTGACTACGGGGGTACTTAGACATTACGGTGTTTCCTAGCTTATAGCTACGTCCTAGGGACCAGCCATTATGCTATTAGGGTCACTTTAGTACTTAGTTGCAGTTTACTCTGAATTTCCTCTTTTCTCCTGAAAGGAATCGTGGTTGGTAATGACAAATACTTAAAACGTTGAAAATAAAGTAAAAAGTGAGTAAAATAGGTAAAAATACTTAGTTGAATTATAGCTTTGATTGCCAATATTTTTGTTTCAGACCATAGAAAAAGCCATATTTTTAGACATTAAAATATCGTGAGAGATCCTACCGCTCCACTGGGCGCAGCTGTTTTGAATCCCAATGATTTTACAACCCAAAAAAACTACGCCGTGGAGAACACAATTTTCTAAAAATGATAATCAAACTACTGAATATCAGGAAACTATTATGACACTGAACTTCCAATGGCCTAGTTTATCGATTTGATTAACAATCAACTTTCCTGACTGTCCACAAGTACTTACATGAACTGTCTTTTATGAATATTTTTAATAATTTCTTCTTGGTGTGAGGATACGCGCTTTTTGTGACAATCTGTCCTCAACGCTGATGGAAAAAACAAACACAATACCAACATCAAATATCGGAATAGCCACATAATCTTCCAAAAAAATATAAATATAAAACATAATTATTCATGAAAAGCAATGAAAATCCCATGATACATTTCAACACCCTTCACCGAAAAAATAAACCTGAATTATTTCCCATAAACGTTTCAAAATGTACGCTTGACGTTAAAACAATGAAACAAAACGATTTAATTAAAATAAAAAGCAAAAAGATTAAAACACGAGCCTATGATTTAAACTCGAGTTATACCAGTTTAATGGCGTTATAAATCAGTTGTGATAAAGGAATTTTATCTGATGTCTGTTTGATGTATGGCATTTTGATTGGTGGTTTAAACCCTTCTTTTTGTGAGGCAATCTGTTTACCAAGACAAGGGTGTTTCATATAACTAGTTGTCCGACCACACAACCTTAAAATTTTAAGTATCGTACCTTTTTTATCCCATATCATCCAGAACTGGTCGCGGGACTAACGAATTACCGTGACCCCGGAACGTAAAGGGCTATTGAAGGACACCGTGGATTTTAGTCAGTACGAATCTGATAGTCGCTCCCGCCCAGTCCTGGGTGGGGGGGACTAATTTTATAATTTTTCCCACGCTAAAAAAAAAACAAAAATACACATATCATCCAGAACTGAGACTATCAGACTTATACTGATTTAAATCAACAGTGATCCTTCAACAGCCCTTTACGTTCCAGGGTCACGGTTACCTAATGAGACAGTCCCGCAACTCCGGAAGGCTTTGGCCCATTAAAACCTTACAGCCTGTCACCCCTGACGGCTTAGGTGGAGGTGTAGGTCTAATGAATAGTGTACACACAGTGAAACGTCAGGAAGACGAGCTCGTGGCTAAATATTAATACAGCTGCACAGGCCGATTTTCCGGGTAATGCCGCGCTTGCTGAGAATGATCTGTGGATAGGTGACCATCTGTCATAGCAAGTTTGTCCCGTGCCTCGGAAAGAGCTGTTAGTCAGAAGCTCATAAGTCTGACAACCAGTCTTACCATGGAGTATCGTATTGCCCAGTTACTGGGTTGTGGAGGTCTAAGCTGCATCTGGTTTAACTGGAAGCCGGCCCCAATATAGCTGGGAAAAGGCTATATGCAGATGATAATACAGTGAAACGTCACCTTGAGACCTTAGAAATGGATTGAAAAATTCGACTCAGTAGGTATGAACCTCGATGGCTTTGTTGGAAAGAGCGTCATAATTATGAACTGAATCCGGAATTCGCAGGTTCAAATCCTGCTCGCGGTTCGATTTTTTCTTTCTACACCCTTTTAGAGGTTGTTAAGAAAGTAGCCCTGAGCCCTTGATCGAGTCGATATAAACATGAGGAAATGTTCACAAGTAGCCACTTTCAAATATGAAAACAGGTCTATTTTTTGAGGTTCCACAAACGTAGTGCGCCTTTCACCCAGCAAATGCTGAGTTGGAACCCTTTTGGTGCTCAGCAAAATTCCTATTGTCTTTTTAATTTCATTATTTATGTCAAGTAAAAAAACCAAACTTTTACGAAATATATTTAATCACGAAATATAACCCGTTATTTCTGGAGAAAATCGCCTTTTTTTTCTATTTAACCCTTAATATTCCACTGCTGAGCAAAATAAATGCCTCCTCCAAATATTTTCAAGTCCTCTTTTCGAGCATTATGCGTCCAAGCAACATAACTTATGGAAAAACCTTGTCGTGTTCGATTAGGAAAGTGGTCTTTCACAAAACAAAAATATATTTTAAAAGTTTTTGGCTAAAACTATTACATTTCTCGTCAAGGCTCTTTTGCTACGTGGCCAAAATAATAACTAAGCCGCCAACTTGTTTTTTCAGTACATTTCACAAATATTTACCAATAGCGCCTCCTATCAACAAGAACAACATTCGAGCTCCAAAAGGCCTTAGCAAAACTGTGAAACTAGATCAAAGTAATACCAGGAACCATTTTTACTAAGCACTTTATTTTTAAACCTTCAAACAAACAGGGCACTTATATTCGACCTACTAGCATATTCCTTTTTAATTTGAACTCAGTAGCCGACGAGGCAAAAGTAGTTAGCCAATAGTTTTGGCAAGGCCCGTGAGGGGAAACCATTCATATTGACTAATGCTTCCTTCTTGCTCCTTTATTACCTACTCCCGTCTTACTGGAAGATATCTGTAGCTAAAGTAGCTTCGGTTCGATGCCCGACACTAAGAATTATCTTGGAGCTCTGTTTTTTGCGAGAGACACGCTTTTGTATTGGTAAATAAAGTGTGGAAAAGGATCAGGGCTTTTACAGGCATTTGTTTACAAAATACTTTGACATTAAAATGAGCTTAGAACAAGGTTTTCTTGAAATTATTATCTTATTATTATTTTGAACATTCTAATAACAATGCTTTGATAAAAAAAAAACGTTCTAAATTAAGTTGTCCATATTGGATTTCGAATTTAGCGCCAAGAGCCACGAAATCATCGTAATGAAAACGAAATGATACCGTCGCCCTCGCATAGAGCGTACCTTGACCGTGCACTAATAGGGCCGCGCGCGTACCCACTGTTTCAAATAATGACAGACATCGCTCCAATGGGATAAACGCCTACTTATTGCAAGGTTGTGACGACGATCCAGGCAGTCCTGCGAGCTACGGGCCACTCCGCCGCCGTGAGCCGACACTACGCCCGGCCAATTGCCTCTAATGACACCACTCGAACGCGTATCCGTCCAATCAACTCTTAAGACAAGAGGATCCTTCAGTCTGCTCGGCGGCTCGACACTATCACACCGCTCGTAGATTGCTCTTTACCAGACCCAGTAAACACCGAGTGATTGTTATGGAGTGATGTGTATAATATGTGAACAATGAATGCAGTGCTATACTTATGCTCCGATAACATACATACGTCGTGGGAACCTCGATAACCCAAGTCAAAGCATTCCAGTAACGATGATTGATTGAACTTTAAAGTGAAGTAACAAATTGGACATCATGAATGGGATAAGCGTGGTGGCTGAGAAGCCGGCAACCGGAGCCGAGGCACCGGCGAAGGATGAACCCAAACCCAAGAGAACGGGGGTTCGGGAGAAGCTCATGCAGATCCGGTCGAATATCACCGTGGAACCTATCATAGCTTGTTATATAATGTCCAATGTATTCTCAGGACTTGCAGTGCAAAATCTGAATTTGGAAAAAGCGTGTAGAGTTAATTTAGGGTATGATGACGAAGTGTGTTCCGCGTTAAATAGGCGGCAAACAGAGAACTATACATTACAGGAATCCGAAGTCCAGAAGTTGACCGCGTCCGTTCAAGCGTGGAAAAACGTGGCCCAAACAGCATTTCCGTGTATTTTAGTTCTGTTTGTCGGTTCGTGGAGCGATAAAACAGGGAAGAGGAAGGCATGTATACTGCTGCCTATAGTAGGGGAAGTGTTGTGCTGCACGAGTTTCATCCTAAATACATATTTCTTCTACGAATTACCTTTGGAGATAACGGCCCTCTCAGATCTGTTTCCGTCACTGACCGGCGGATGGATAACAGTGTGCGTCGGTGTATTCAGCTACATTGGTGATGTAACGACAAAAGAAATGAGAACATTCAGAGTAGGAGTTGCCAATTTGTGTATGTCGCTCGGAATACCTTTAGGTATGTCCCTGAGTGGTATTCTACTGCAGCAGATCGGTTACTACGGCATATTTTTAATATCAAACTGTCTTTATCTGACAAGTTTGATATATGGATACATACGACTGAAAGATCCAGTCATATCTCCGGAAAGACAAAGAGTAAGTAGTCCATAAACAGTATTTGTATCTAATAAATTTTATCGAGAATAACTCACTCATTTAGTCAAAAAAGTTAGACCCAAATCTAGGACTAATGTAGTATCGATATGTGTACCGATAAGGCGCGTTGAGGCCATACATCATTTGCAGAGTAGCTCGACAGCCCGGTTAGTCCTATGTCTAAGTGATAAATTGCTGCTCGCTCACTACGCAAATTCGAACCAAGGGGGACATCGTAACGCAATCAGCGATTTTACGCGAGGCTCGCAGAGGTGTCGACTTGGATTTATATCCCTCCGATCCTTTGACATTGTCACTAATACTATAGGATCCACCATATTGTGATACATTGTTACATTTTCCAGCACATTTTTAATAGTTTTTCCACAGTGATTGATGATAGCAGTTGCGTCCGATCGAACCTTTTATAAAAAATAATTTCTCTTTTTTACGATTTTTGTTGTGCGTATGATAAATTTGATGGACTTTGCCAAATGTATCTTTTTGTTCTTTTTATCCGGCAAAGTTTTGATTGTATCTTTTTTATGTTGGAAATATTTTTTAGTAAATCTCTTCTTTAGCTGGCAGTTCTCATGAAAAGCGTTGTAAACACAATCTGTATGCATTTCGTATGCTAAAGGGAACACGAAAATAAAGTGGGGATTATTGCAGGATTTTGTTTGAAACCTGAAATTGCACTTATTCGTTGGTTCATCCCGGCCGGGGGTAAATTAAATTCACTTCGCTTTATAATGAATTTATGTTAAATTAAATTTTATCTTTGTACTATGAACGTCCAGGGCTGAATGCGCCGTGAAATCTCTTTGTTTAGTACAGCTTAAGGCGGGCTTTCAGTAATTTTTAAGATTTTCAAACGTCTGAAAGTCTCATTAACAATGATATTTTTAATAAATAAAAATCATAATATTAAAGTTGAACATATCCTCGAGTGAATGGTAAAGATAGAAACACGAATTGGAATAATTGGCTCGATAGAAAAAAATCTCAAACATGACACTAAATCACAATTTTCAAACATCCACTGCTTAGAGATTTCACAATGAATTTATATGAAACTTATATAAATAAAACAGCTCATTATTTAGAAGTGCATGGTAAAAGCAGATTTTAAAATTTCGTTATAATTTTTCTCCAAGAAATAAAATACCCAAAATATTGGCATTATTTCGCTCGCCGGGCGCTCGCCAGTGCCCGCCGAGGCGTGATAGAGGATGGACGTACGTCGTTGCTGCGCAAAAATTCCCCCCGCGCGGTTACGTAAGCCGGTATAGAACTGAACTACTACATGGAAACAAAGTCACACACACCAGCGATTACGTGTTAGTTGCGGGAATAGAATAAAATAGTCAAGTGATCTAATTTTGAAACGATGTAATTTTTTTTTATGGACCACTTATTTTTTAGCTAGGATGCGAACTTGATGGAGTGACCTGAAGGTCTACATCAGTCATTGCCACTGGAACTCGGCGACGGATTGAACTAGATGTGCCGAGTTTGGGCTCTTTTTGTTAGTTATGATGAGACCTTACCTCCGGACTTGATAGAGTGACCTGGAGGTCTACATCGGTGACTGCAACTGGAACTCGACGACGGATTGAACTAGATGTGCCGAGTTTGGGCTCGTTTTGTTAGTTACGATGAGATCTTACCTCCGGACTTGATGGAGAGACCTGAAGGTCTACATCGGTGACTGCAACTGGAACTCGGCGACGGATTGAAATAGATGTGCCGAGTTTGGGCTCGTTTTGTTAGTTACGATGAGATCTTACCTCCGGACTTGAGGGAGTGACCTGAAGGTCTACATCGGTGACTGTCACTGGAACTCGGCGACGGATTGAAATAGATGTGCCGAGTTTGGGCTTCTTTTGTTAGTAATGATGAGATCTTGTTCGATCCGTCGCCGAGTACAATATAATAATCAACAAGTTACATAAAATTGTAAAGGCACAAGGCGAATCCACAAACCTACCTACAATTTCTGTAAACTTGTAATTACAATATCAATAAAAAACAAGCTAAAAATAGATTTATCCTTTTATTAAATTTCTACAATCAATTTAAAATACTTATAACAAACAAAAACATAGCATATATAGTAATATTTAGATGATATTGAAAATTTTAAAAAATTAGAAACGGGTGTAACCGCCGTTGGCCTCTATAACCTCTAAAAGACGAGACCTCATTGAACCAACAAGCCGTGAGCAAATATCGGTTCCCCGCATTTCCTCCCAAATATAATTACAGTGACTAATAAGAGCTTGTTTGGTTCTTTCATTTTGATGCGACCATCGTTGGACCATAAGGCCCCAAAGATTTTCTATCGGGTTGAGGTCCGGCGATCTTGAGGGCCACTGAATTACCCTTACGTCAGTGTGTGAACGAAACCAGGCTCTTACGATCCTCGCATTATGAATTGAACAATTATCTTGAACAAAATCAAATTGTGGCACTTCGTTCTCCGGGTAAACATTACGGACTGTCGGTAGCATTGCATTCCGAAGCACGTCGATATAATTTACAGCCGTCGCTCGAGGAGGTGGAGAACACAATTCTCCTACACCATCCGCACTCATCCAGCCCCAAATATTTACGGAAATTCGACCTGATTCTCTATTTGGAATTACATGATCATCTTTATACCGTGTTGAATTATATCGCCAAAGGTGAAGACGTCCATGCTGACTGGATTTAAACGTTTTTCATCACAAAACACTGTATTAGACCAATCAAACTCTAAGTGCTCTCTGGCGAAGTTCAGACGAGCAAGTCTGTGAGCATCCGTCAAATATATTTTCTTGGCGTAATGCCTGTGGTGCAACCCCATGTAATGTAGATGATTCCTTATTGTTTGGGCACTCACATCGAACATCTCCGCAAAATGTTTTGTGGGCTTAAAACCATTGATTTCATATTCCCGTCTCATGAATTCTCTATCGTTATTGGAGAGTGCAGGCCGGCGACCACTTCTTCTGTGATCCAACAAACTTCCCTCCTCTCCTTCACGACGAATCCAAAAGCGGACAGAACGCCTCAATATATTCAAATTCCGGGGTATCGCACTGATACTGCTTCCCTCATTAAATTGGGCAATTATTTGTGCTCTTTCGGCAATGGTCAAGTTGGCAGGCATTGAGATGATTTTATATGCAGTTGATTGAAAAATAACACGGAAAATATATCGATTTTTTGCATATATTTGACAAAATGTCAATTGTCAGTTTTCTTTTTCAAATGGAATTCGGTTGTCTATTTAAATAGTTTTTATTACTTTTGTTTGGAAACATTTCAATGGGCATTGTTCATTTTTTTTTATATGTTGTAATTGAAAAACCATTTCTAGGAATAGCGTTACTAATCATTAGTAACCAATCAAAAATGAAAAATGTTCATATTTGATTGATATTTTTGATAAAATACGCTTGACCTTCCTTGGCCTTCAAATGACGTTATTTTTGGCTGTACCGTTTTGTATCATTGCCTCAGAAAATAAAATGTAAGTGTCAAGTGTCAAATTAAAAATGTCAAAAATGTAAACAAAGAATATGTTTAGTTTTTTATATATTTTATGATTATTTCTGCAACATGCCTCATAATCTCTTTATAAGATTTGCGAGAAAAGTGATGCCGTGATGTAGGCGTGTAATATTGCAAGGTTTATAAAATGTACCTACTGTTGCGAATATAACTTTGATGTAAGTAAGATATCAAAGCTTTAGATACCTTTGTATATTCATTAAGTTAATGCTAAAGTATTGCTCAGGAAAGCGAACAATAATGTCACCGCGTCGACGACTTTCCGTTTTAAAAAACCTTTCAAAAAAGATTTCAAAAATTTATTGTATTTTTATAGTAGGGGAGGCCAGGATTCTAATTTGCAGTAACTCGAGCATCATGGCGACCTATTGTATTTGAAAGAATATTTCATTATAAGTTTCTTACAAGTTTTCTATTTTAGTGGGGGGAGGGCGTGTAAACAGTTTTAAAACTGTAAAAAAAAACAGTTGTACAGAAGTACTCGGGCGCGTCAGCTATTTACAGTGTAAACGCGCTTTTCTTTTTCTGATAACCAATACATATCAATCGGACGATTAACTCGAGGGGGCTGTCCGTGGCAAGCGGTTGAAAATCTAAAAAGTGTCGTATTAAAATGTCTGACGATTTGGATGTGGCACAAAGTAATAATTCATATTTCTATTGGTAAAAAAACGTTATCTCGAAATACTCGAGCGCGTTCCATTTTTTTAAAATGAACGTTTTTCATGGGGCGATGTCGGTAGAATCACGGAGAAAAGGTGAACTACCTGTTAGTTCGCAACTATCGGTCGTGATTTAATGTCCGCCATCTTCGATGTACAGACGCCAGCACATCAAGATACCACAATCTGTCAGATTTCTTTAATAAAATTTCAACCTTATCACAAGAGTAGAAGGTTAAGGTTTGTATGGTAAAATCTGACAGATTCGGGTAGGTTGACCTGCTGGCATCTGTACATAATGATATTCAATTTTTTGAATGTAATTAATCTACCTTTTCGTAATCTGACTCGCTCGAGTATTTCTGTGGATAGATTTTTTTTACTAATCTGGCGCGTTCTCCCACACAAACCCCACCATATGAAGGGTTGATACTTGGTACAGGTACATTAGAGGGTGCAAGAATTCTCCTCTATGATAATCTGATGCGTCAGTCACATTAAAATTCCCTTCCTGGGCTCCCCGACTAAGGATGCTATCTGACGTCTACTATCAAGAGAAAGTGACGTTGTGTTGTCAGGCAGTTTTTTTTAAATTATTCACTGGTGAGGCAATGTCACAACTATTTGGTCAATCGTGACGTCAGCTACCTCAAAAATTAAAATATTAAAAATAAAAAAACTATTGAGCCAATCATAAAAATATTCAAATTAGTTTCTCAAAATGCTCTAAATTTGCAGAAAATAAAATAAAATCGAATGTTTAAAAAATTAAGACAATCCCCATTGCTTTGTAGAAACTAATGTCCTTTTCATTTATACTAAAGGTTAAAATGTCATGTACTTATATGTGACATATGACGTGGCTGGTCAAATTATTTAGCCGCGAGCTCCTCAATTAGCCCCGAACGAACGAAATCATTCCACGGTAATAATTAAAGAGAAAACCATCGTGATCGGGAACATAGTATTGTGAATTTGTGACTGAATCCGGTTCCTTCATGTCGATATAACTTTTTTCGGACGCACATTTCAGCTTCGCCGTAGAACAATAAAATGATCAGACGGTTATGATCCTTCGATTAATATAGGTTATAAGGTGCTACAAGGGTGGGGACGTTTTGGGAATTGTTCTTTGGCCTACAAGACGACCAAGATAAATAAAATAGACGAATATCAAACCTGACATCACTCTCACTCACCTAAGCTGAATTGTGTGCACCTAAGAGTAGGATGAATTATGATCGGTAGAAAGTAGGAAGATGTTTACGTTATTGTTTAGACACGTTGAAACTCAGAAAATGGCTACACTACGCATTCAAGGTCAGCGATCGTAATTCTTTTCCCGACTTTTTTACCTACTTACCTACAAAGACACGCAACACGGGGCCTGTGACAATGAAATGAATGAAATGATAAGGACTAGTTACCTATTTTGCCGTAAACGATAACAATCGATCTTTAAAGTTATGGCTACAGCTTGACCAGAACGGATTGAAACGGAACTACCCGTTTTGTTTCTAACAACGTTTTAAAATCTTTGATATTTGATGTAAACAAAGACCGCAGGTTTTATTTTTAAATTTTGAAATCTCTTAAATACATATTTTATATTATAAACGTGTTTTAGTCATTGGATACATGAACTGGGCTGCCGTTGTAAGGCGACTAAAAAGTCACGGTGTATATATTATTCCTCACGTAAAGTGCCGTAGGTACCTACTGTTAACATTCTGTGCTACCAATCGATATGAATATGAAGTAATCGATGACGAAACAGAAAAAGATATAGGCTGATGATAAAAACAAAATTCCTTGAGGAACATAAGGAGGTAATGAGGAGTGATATATATTAATGTTAATTAATAATGTAATTAAACAATGCATAAAATACGTATTCCTACCTAACTGTGCCCAAACTCGCGAGTCGCAACCCTATTGAGCTTGACCGACAGTAACCTTTTAATGTCGTTGGCGTCAGATAAACTAAAATGAACTCTCGCGCGTCACTATTCAGTTCATTTTTGCTTGCGCACGGGAAGTTTAGGCTATTATAAAAGTAGGTAGGTGATGCGGGTGCAAGTAAAAATGGACTCTATTCTCTCGTGCATAGATTTTACATATTTTGTCTGTTTTCTTTTTGGGAGTAATGCTTCTGTACCTTTAGGTACTATTATATATTCTGTGGCCGGACAAACGTCACCGGTTGTTTGAAAAGGGAAATTGTAAATAATTTAGAATTTCTTCAATAATTACGTAAGTTGAAAAGTGACTTTTTTGTTTATGGTTATTTTTCAATTAAATTATTTAAAAGGGGTGTGTTTCATTATAAAAGTGATTGCACAAGTTGTTTCATGTAAATCGGATCAGTAGTTTTTAAGTTATTGTACCTACTTTTTGTATAATCAAACTTTTGTTCCTGTGTAATTTTTTCTAGGATTTTTTGTATTTAGACATAGGTACATTTTGTTTGTTTTATATACAAAGAGACTTAATAAGGAATCTAGAAAGGTACAATACATAGTTTTAAGGTTTAAATTAATAAGAAAATAAAGGCTACGAAGGCCTCGGTCTTAGTAAAAATCACAAGGAAAAACGGGCTCAAAATACGTGTGTCTCTTTAAGGTAAGGACGGGCGGTATAAAAGGCGGTACGACCGCCGGCACTGCGGTCAGTCGCAGCCGAGCCACCGAAGAAGCAACATCACTAAAAGAAGACCGAAGCCTTCAAAGTGAACTTTTCAAATTGGTGTTTTTTATTATTTCCGTTGTCCGTGGTCCCCCTATTGTATTTCCGTAATTTTCCAAAAACGTACGCATTCAGGGGTGCGTGGATGCATGCGTCACCAGCGAAGGCAAGGCACGTGTGCACAACAATACGTCCCTGTAGTGGACGCGCTGTCGGAATCCCGATCCGTCCATTACAACTTGCTTTTGCATATTCGGATCGTGTCCTCTATAAAATCTGTTTTCATCTGCCGCTTGGCCTTCGGCAAACATCCTCCAAGTGAAATATTGTCGCTCAGACATTTTTAATAAACGAAAAACAATAAAAAAATACTTCTCACAATAAAAATATCGGTGAGAGAAGTAACCACAGTAGTTACAGTAATTTACTGTGACATCTATCAAATCAGTGACTCATGGTACCGATTTGTATGCAAAACGCTACGTAAACTAAACTCTCTACGGTAAACTGAAACAAATGTGGTAAAGTAAATTTTAGTTTTCAACTCATGGTACAGATTTTAGTTCCGCTACTACTCAATAGAGGCGCTGTACAGATTCTCATACAAATTGTTTTACGTTTACTGTACCGTAAACGTAAAAAAAACTCATGGTAGAGGTACAGTACCTCTACTCCATCAAGTCCGGAGGTAAGATGTCATCATAACAAAACGAGCCCAAACTCGGCACATATCAAATATACTGCTGCCTAAGAAAGTACTCCATTGTATGCACTTTGTAAAATCAAAACTATCTCGACTATCATTTTACGAAAATCTAATCCAGACACACTCGAACGTAATTGACTAACTGCATTACGCTACGCTGTGGCATATACACACACGGTCCCTCCCGCCCGCACCGCTGTCGACTTGCCCCGCCCCTTTGCGGGGGCTGAGGTAGTGCGCTCATAGCTGCGAACTGTACTGGAACCTGGCCTTAACTAAAACCAATTAAATGTTAATATTTTTGTTTGAAACGTCTTAACTAAGTAAGTTATTTATCTTGTTGGAATGGGGAGCATTTGTGCGAAGAGTCGCTTATTGCTTATCTACATTTGTCTGAGTTTATATTTTCTTAGTTCTGATTTATATTCAAGGAAGAAATAAACTTGTTTCCAGCTGGTTATCCGCCTACACACAATAAGCGTCGTTAGCTGCTAGCTGCACTTACTGCGGCATTCATAGCTATTATAACTATGCGTAGGTAGTTAAGTACTGCTACACTCACTCAATGTTTACTCTTAGAGGAGTCTTCTCTTTGTCGAGGTAGCCATTCATTGATCAGCTGAACAGTAAAATAAAAACCAGATATTAAAGCTGAGTTTGCGCTGATATTAGAATTTTCTGTTTTTATTCGGCATTACTAATAGGGGGCTTTTTTAATTATACGAAAGGGATAATTGATAGAACAGATTACTGTTTACTCAGTACGAAACTGACAGATTTTGCAATCAGCAAGAGTGATAAAGGCATCTTAATAAATAACAATGAAATAAAACTCTACTCTCAGACAGCTAAACACTCCATGTAAAAGTTAGTAACAGTAATCAATATATTAAATTATGTTAGAACAATATCAATAATAACGGGATGATATGGTTTTATTTTACTTTTATAATTTTTGATGTTCAGAAAGGTAAGAAAACGCAGTTTGCTGCAGAAAATATTATTTGCTCACATCTGGCTACAATTTCACTATTTGCTAGGTTTAGCCAACCTGACAAAAGGGGCATTATGCAAAATATTTCTGAAATGCACTTGCAAATATCTACAATATGTGAACACAAAACTAACGGACAAAACTCCTAGTTACCCTGCCCAAAATTGTTCTTGTAGAATTATGTTAAAGTTCAAGTTGTTACGACATTATTTACAGCTTATAATAACATTTACAGCATCCTTTATCAGACTATAATTATGATAAAATATTCCTTTACTAATGCTGAAGAGTTTGTTTATTTGTTTGAACGCGCTTATCTCAGGAACTACTGGTTCGATTTGAAAAATTATATTAAGTTTTGGATAGTTAATTTATCGAGAAAGGCTATAGGCTATATAACATCGCGCTACTGCCAAATAGAGCCAAGCAGCGTTAGTGAAACCACGGGAAACAGCTAATGGTTACATAATGATGCTTCTTCTTCTTCGTCGTGTCGATGATTCCTTAGTCTAAATGAGCTTCGACCAAAACTCTGCCACATTTACGGCGTTGGTGGTGGCCTCGGACAAATATCAATGTATTCCATCTACCATTCGAGCCTTTTTCTCATTCACATTATCGATTATTATGCTCTTGTTTTTTAATTCAAACCAGTCTTACCAAAGAGTGTCATATTATAACCACCACAACCCAGTTTGTTTTGTGTTGTGGAGGTCATAATAATTGAAATAACCAGAGGTCGGAATTAGGTAGAGTTATTTTGGTACTTGTATCGAAATCCCGTGATTTCTAATAGACAATTTCATGTGGAAAACAGCATTACAAATCAAAACATCAGAGATAGATTCGATAAATAAATTGTGTGAAAGTAAATTTCGGGATTTGGGGCATATCCACTGTATTCTTTCGCTGTATGAAATCAGTGTAAGTACATGGATAACTCCACCTTATTCCGACCTATGTATATAAAACTTGACTCTAGTCAGAAAGGCACAAATTCCGTAAAAAAATGTTATTTTTACTGTTCGAATGCTGATGTTTAGACTTCAAGCCGACTCTATCATGCTTGGGAAAAAGGCTAGGCATTTAACGATGGATGTGACATCTAACTATTATGCGGGGGACAGAATAGCGTGAGATGCCGTTAATTATCGCGATTATATACTTTAACCTTCGTACAACAAAATGTTAAACATCTGTTGAACACAACACACTTTTTTAGACAAGTGTTCAACAGACGTTTAAATTTCTTTTGTAAATTTTTGTATAAATGTCCAACATAGCGCATAATTTACGACAAATCCCATTAGACTAGCCCTAGTATTATAACACGATAAAATATGAAACACGCTTTAACCGCCAAAATATCCTTGTACAGACCCACAATATCATAACCAGTAACAATCATCTTGTGTACAAACAAATGAAGCGTGGGCCACAACTGCATAATAAAATAGTCTTCTATTACAGGATCAGCCCGTGGGTTGTCGTGGGTGGGTGTGTTCGTTCTTCGACGCGCGCCATGTCCGGGAGACACTGACTGTCGCCTTCAGGACTGGACCGAGACGGAGGAGACTCAGGGTCTCTCTACTTATTGTCGTCGTCTGCGTTATTTTTGGACCTTTACATGGTAAGTTACCTAAGTTTAACAAATGAAAACATAAAATCCCCACGTATTTCAAAAAGACTTAAAACTTTTGAACCGATTTTGTTAGAACTGTACCCTTAGCACGAATTTTCAGTATTTGAGACGTAAAGTAAACTAGAACTTTGACAATTTCAAATTGACAATTTTCAAGGAAAAAAATAGTTCTTTCTTCGCACACCAGAGGCGCTGTTCCATTTTTTCATACAAGAAACGTTGTAAATACTGGAAGACACTGTAAAGTAAAAGAGTGAAAATTCGTGCTGAGGGTACAGGTCCAATTGCCATTATCTGAAAATCTCCCTTCAAATTAAAAAAAAATGCACTCATATCGATTTATCCATTGAGTAGCTACGGCTACAGACAGACATAAGTAAACAAGGTGGTCAAACTAAAATACTTGAAATGTCAAAATAATTAAACCACCAATGCAAAAAGAGGGATGTTATACATTTCATATACCCTCTTTTTGCATTGGTGTTAAATATTTTTACTAGTTGGTATCAATCGATCCACTATCGTGTTAAGGCAAATCTGGTGGTGGCCTACCATGAACTCTTAAAGAGTGAGTCTTTAGGCTGTGGTAAAGAAATGGCGCTTGACAACTTGTATAGCTCTGTCTCCCACAGCCTAAACTGGATCGCATTTTAAGAGCTCGTAGTAAGGCCTCTGACTGTAAAAATGTTTATTCTTAGTTCCAACAAAAAACTAGTCTTTTCAGACACACTTTCAATGATGAAACGCTAATCTTTTGTAAAGAAGAATCTAATCAATCTTTGCCTTCGTGAAACCAGGGTCTGTACTGTTAACTAATTTAAACACTTTCCTAGAAAAAGCCTTAAAGAAAATTACATTTCTTTTTGTATTTAAGATTGGTGGGTATTCGTTCGTATAATTATTTCCATTGAGGCATCAAAGGGAATTAATTGGAGATGAAAATATTTCCTTTTCATACTTACCTTGTTTATTAGATTTACTAAATTATACTTTTGTATGTTTCTTCAATTCATACAATAAATAATTCATTATATGTTTAAATATAAATAGGTATTAGATTCTATTAATAAATGCTGTACCTGCCTACGTAGATTATAAAATCTTTTTTAAACTAGAATTTTGTTATCCGTAGCATCGGTAAAAACTTCGCACATGAACACAATACTATAAATTATGCTAAAAAGTAGATAATGTTGAGATATTCAATTTTATTCTGAGGTATTTTTTAATTAAACTTACCGTTTACGTGAAAATCGAGAAAAACTCATGCTTTTAGGTTGTTTTTTTTTTTGTAAAAACTGGTATGATTGGGAATTCTCAAAATAATGTTGTTTTTATTATGTTTTGAACATTTTTACTTACTTTCAGGTGAATGTTAATCAATGAACCTTTACTCTTCTTTGGCCTAATTTGACTGGACTAAAGGTACTACCAAGCTCGTGTATTGGTTGCAGGTGAAATGAACGTGTTGTACCTGTTCATGAGGTACAGGTTCAACTGGGACGAGGTGCAGTTCAGTATGTTCTGTACTTACAGCATTATCACTAACTTAGTGGGTGAGTCTTTCAATAAAAAACAAAACACATCTTATTACGCTAATGAGGCATTTATATGAGTCGATTTATATTATCACAGGACACGGTCGTTTCAACTCGGAAAGGGATCGTCACCGTGTCACCTTTCGCCTAAGGGCCTATGCACACCACCATGTTTTTTAAACGCGCCGCAGTCGACGCGTGATAGAAACGCGCATCGAAAACGCTTTTTTATCAAACATAGCAGATTGTTTTCGTTTGTATCGCGTCAAACGCGCTGCACGTTTGTATCAATACAAACGCGTGGCACCGGTACGTCTTTATCGATTCAAACGCATATGCGATACAGGTGTGCAAAGGTCTACAGACTGCGTCTGACTTATGTGCGTATCGCGTCTGTATCACTACAAACGCACGTATATAAAACGTGGTGTGCATAGGCCCTAACCATCAAACAGGCGACAACCTAACCGGCACGTAACCAAGCGGATCAGCTGCTCCGATATGTCAACTCGACGATGCCGCAACGGTGCTGATCGGTCAAAACCACACCGCGGATCGTGCTTGTCACGAGGCAAATCGTTTACGTTTCCGATTGTAGTGCTCTTTTTAAGAGTAAATATTAATTTCGGAAGCTAATCTTACGATCACACCACACCGTAACGCGACACAACGAGAAGACGTGACGCAACAATACTGCATGTTTATCTTTTCTTGTAGTAAATATAGTTACATTTTGAGTTGCTATTAAAATGCATCGTACTGCGTTACTAAAGGTATAGCTTTTCGTGTAGTAAATAGAGTTAGATTTTGAGTAGCTCTATTGAAATGTTCGCGCAGCGTCGGTGTGACTTGACTCTTATACGTTTTTACCAGGTACGCTGTTCTCCATCAGCATCTTCAGCGACTTCATGAAGCTGGACGACACGGTGGTGGGCATCATATCCTGCACCTCCAAGATCCTTGCCTCCTTCATCTTTGCCTTTGCTACTACAACCACTGAGATTTATATCGGTAAGCAGCCTCGTTCTGGTATTAAAATTGATGTAGAGAGAAGTTGAAACTATGTTTTTTCAAACTTCGATAATAAATAAAATATAGCGGCATTTATCTGGTGGTCGTCACAATCAGTTATAGTTATTATGAGTTGCAAGTAATTAATAAAGTTCTTATAAAGTTGCAAGTAAAAAAGCAAGTTTTTAATATAATATTTCTTGTCTAATTTTATAATTCATTGATAAATTTAAGCTGTATTTTGCACGGAGCATCAATTCCATTCTGTTTCCGTAGCTGTAGCTGCGCTGTAGTTTTATACTTTTTCAGCTTTTATCAATCAACTTGTTGTACTTATTCTTTTGTTATGGTTCCGAAATAATCTTTAAACTTTAATATCGAACTTGTATAATTATCTATTCCCAATGATATTTTAGTAAACAGATATGTTATGAGCGCGCAAAAAGTGAAGACCAGAAAATGTCCTGCGTGGGACAATTGCAAGTCTATGATGCCGACGTTCGGGGGGATTGATGACGCGTGTCGCAGTTTGTTTATCTCGCTGTCACTTTTTTCTTATTGCATTTTATCAAGCTATCCTTTTCACTTGTAGTGGAATGTAATGTGTGAACAAAAAGGATGGATTGCAAGTACATATCCATAGAGATCTACTCCTTAGAATGGGTATCTATGGTACTTTCACAGTTCTTTGTCTGGGACTGTAGTACCATCATTTTGCAGTACCTACTTAATTATGTTTTTTTTTTGTACCTATTTGACAATTCAGTGCCTATAACTGGCCAACTTGAAAATAAAGCCTTTGATTTTGATATTTAAATTTATTGCAAGAAAAACGGTACACTTAAAAACTATTTTCTTTTGTTACAGCACCTTTGGTAGAAATCTTTAACGGCACATCGTTTATTGCAATGCGTTCTATTGCCTCGAAACTAGTGAACAGCGAGGAATTGGGTAAGTTTTAACAGACTTTCTTCTTAATAAATAGTTTAGCTATAATATAATTAGTTTATATTGTCCAAACTGCTGAGGATAAAGGCTAATCTCTGAGATAAGGTGGACTGTAATCCACTACGCGAGGCCAATAGGTACGGCTACAGCGTGTATCAGAAAAAGTGGTCAATGTGTGTAAGTTAATAAGTGATCTATTTGTATGGACAAATAGATCACTTATTAACCTACACAGCATCAGGTATTGACATCGTAATTTAAAAAAAAAACATACAGAAATACAACTATAAATCTTAACAAAACGAAATTATGTTAGAAAAACAGAAAATAGAAAACGATTAAAAATAAAAATATGAAATTAAACCAAAACCCCCGTATCTCAGCATGTGCTGTACCATTAAAAAAAGAATCTCAAAACAATACTATTTAGGTAATAAAACCTTTTCACCTATTTGCGGTCTGCTGAATCATGGAATAAACATAGAATCATTTTATAAATAAATTTATGATGTATTTTTCCAATATATTTATAATTGCAAGGTTTCAAATGATGTCTCAATATCAGTGTAGTACATACATAGTTGTTCCGGGTCTGGGCACTTGTGTATGGGTATCTAAATGTTTGTTTTGCACACACCTACGATACAGACAAAATTGCATTAAAGAATGGTACCTACTATTTTTTTTTTTTGAATTTGCCTCAACGTGAGGAAAAGTTTAAAAGAAAAGTATCATTCTCGCATTTTTCCTCATCATCCGCTATGGACATGTTGGTGATACGTGCGAATTGCACGAACGAATGTGCTAAATTAGGTGACAATTAACAAAAGGTTTTAAGGAAAAGCTTATTAATACTCAGTTATTTATATCATTTCATTGAGTAACAGGATATTCCCAGCATATTGGGTCAGACCACAAACTTATCTAAATAAAACTATACGTCAATTACACGTCAATAAATTCAGGAATAACCTATCCATGAGATGACTAAGGCAGTGCGCAAAAATTTTGTTGTCTTTGTTGCCGACACGGCGCACTATAACAGGGAAAGAAAAGAAAGAAAGAAAAGAGATTTATTGGGAGACACAGGACAGAACAAACAAAAATCACATGAATAAAAACAACAGAGAAAAACAAAAATTTATAAAAGAAAAACATAAAACAATTTAGTCCTGTGCGAGGCCAAAAGGGTCCTACCTCAGCATGTGCTGCGACATTACTGTGTACTGTGTGGCTGTTTTTCTGGTAGGAATGCAACTGGACACAAGATGGGAGATGTTTACTATGCTTGGGGAGTGGAGCATAGTAAACATCTCATCTTGAAGGTGGACTGTCATTCAAGAAAATGGCAGAATCAGTGATACCACCAGAAAATGAGACATCGAAGCTTGGCGTAGTCCCGAATAAGGAATTTGTTTGTCTTGAATCCTGTTCCGAAATTAAACAGAAAATAAAAGTGGAAGAGTAGGAAAAACGTGGAGTAAAGGCAGGTTATTTGGTGAGACAGCGAATCAGTGATAGAGTGTGAGAGCAAATAGAGTAATGCGAAATTATGCAACTAGTTCACCACTAAAGTGGACAAGACGTAGTGACACATCATTTCGCATTACAGCATGCATAGGTAACGTTTTGAGAGACTTTTAAGACTTTATCACTGAGTTGCCTGTCTCACAAAATAACCTCCCTTTACCTCTATCAAGTTCCCACTTTTAATGCATAAGATTGCCACCAACCGGCTGGATTCGTAGGCATTTTACAATGCAGTAAATAACATTGAAATCTATCAACAGTAAACACAGTTCAGACACGTAGCGACGTGTCCCGTAAGTTGCAGCAAATATGAACTGTATTTACTGTTGATAGATTTCAATGTTCTTTACCGAATTGTAAAATGCCGCTGAGTCCGGCCGGTTGTTCGGAATCTTACCTTAGGCATTTGTTTTTGATCTCTGATATCATCCAGCCACTGGGAATCATAAGACAACCTCAAAAATGAGAGCAAACTTTACTCAATTAAACGTAACACGATAGAAGTTAAAACATAGGATAGGAGCCTTGGGACGAGCTTATAGCGCGTCATTAAACACGGTCCCTTTTGACCTTAACTTAACCTCAACTTGAAGCTGAATCATTTCACGTCAGATTCGGCTAAAGATAAACTGAACCAAGGTTTCAAGTTTAAGTAACCGAAAAGTTAAACTAGAAAGATACAGGCCCGTCAGACATAGACTCTCGTTCTATTTTAAATCTGTTTAAAGTGCAATTTAATTTTAAGATAAAGTTAATTTGCATAATGCACATACCTACTTACATAAGTGAATTTTACTTAACTTACTTGTTGAAATGAGATTAAAAAAAAAATCTTCACCGTTTTGAGAGCACACAAAGTAATGCGCCTGGCTGGGTTTAAACCCACGATCGTAAGTCGGGCTACTGCTGGGATGCTACGAGTATATACTGGGCCCCCACTGTTGATGAGCCATACTATTACACAAAGTAATGCTTCTGGCTGGGTTCGAACTCACGACTTACAACTCGTCAGTCGGGGCCGAGGGATACCGACATTTCACTTTAAATACTACTGAGATCATACAAATGTAATATTCGTTCCGTGCGGGGATCGAACATTAATCATTATGTGTAATAATGTCATATCATAATTATTATCGAGTATTTCACGAGAAAATCTCTTTTTCTTTCCAGGTAAAGTGAACTCTCTCTTCGGTCTAGCCGAGGCGATGATGCCCCTGGTATACGGTCCACTGTACTCCAGGGTATACATGGCAACGCTGACTGTCCTGCCCGGTGCTGTATTCCTGCTGGGAGCTGCTATGACTGTACCTGCTGTGGCTATATTTGGGTAATTTTCCTTTTTTTTTAGTTTTTGACTCGCTTTCAAAAGGTTCTATAAGGTCATAACTAACTGCTGTGCCCGACAAAAAAAAAAAACATGATATCATTCTATGTATTACCTTAACAACTGTTCTATGTAACAATATGTGCAATACAATAAACACCTTGAGTATTGAGGGTCAATTATCTACTGAGCCAGCAGGGTGCTTTCTTCTTGGAAACGCATGTAACCCGCGCAAGTGCCTCAACATACTGAAACTACAGTGTTTCACGTGAACAATCTTTTTTTTTCCCGGGTAAACCGCAAAGCCGCACCATTACTTGCGCGAGTAGCAGCGGCGATGATAAGTACCTCTGGGTAACGGTTGTACTCAAGGGTAGCTTGCACATGTTAATCGCGCGGATAACCCGCACCTTTACTTGCGCGGGCTACATGCGCCGTGTACAAGCGCCCTAAGTGTCTGTCACATTAATGCCGTAATCCTCTTTTTATTTTCCAATTTTTGAATCGCTATCAAAAGTTTCGATGACATAAGCAACTGCAAAAGCCTTTTGAAAGTATAAATTAAAAAAAAAACAAGTTACAATCAGAAGTCGGAATGGTAGAGTTATTTTAGTACTTGCATCGAAATGTTGATAAATATTAATAAGGCTCTTCCAGGGATTTCTTAAAGAGAAACTCGTGTGCAAAAAAAGTAATACAATAAAACATCAGAGATAGGTTAGACAAATGTTAATAACTTTTTAATCACGATATTTTTCTGAAATAACTCTACCTTATTCCGACCTTTGGTTATAAATCAAATCGTTTTTTTCAATTAGGCCATTTACAGGCACTTTTGAATTATCAAAAGACATACAATAGTTATGGTGCTACAGTCCCCGTCACAAGACATAAAAACCGTGAAAGTACCGTAGGTGCTCATTCTAAAGCGTAGATCTCTATGGAGAAGAATGAGCAAGAAACTCCATGGACACTCTTTTTCTCTCTTTTACAAATTTTTATTTCGTCCATATAACTAATCTTAAATAAATTATCCATACTTATATGATTATGGAGTATATCGCTCCCGATACTTCATCTAAAACTACAACGGGGTAACCTAATTCAGGGGAAAACAAAAATAAATCGAAATTGTAAAATGTCCGGGGCCGCGGGTTTGTCTCCGGGGTTGCGGGACTGTCTCATCGGGTAACCTGGAACGTAAAGTTCTGTTAAAGGATACCGTGGATTGTAGTCCGTTCAAGTCAGGCTCTTTCGATGATTTTACCACGATTAAAAAAGGTGTTAATGAATCGATAAATAAACCGGTCCAGCAATGTTGGACTTCGGCAACTGTCACTCGGCTACCGATTTATTGGAAAATGAAATGAATTATGCAGATTTTATGTATGTTAATTCCTTTAATCGATGTCGTTTAAACGGAAATCAAAGTGAAAATTCACTCTCTTCGTCGGAGAAAAACAAATTATAGCTGTGGGAATGTTTTAAAGGGGAAACCGCGGTCCTGGAACGTAAAGAGAAATTCATGGATCAGCGTGATTTTGTCTTTAGCCAGACTGTTACTTCGGCTTTAACCAGGGACTACTACTTACTCATCTGATGATTTCACACAACACAAAAAAATTGCTATTATACAATGTAATGTATAATGCTATAAAGTTGAAGAGTTTTTTCGGTTAAACTCGCAAATCTCAGTAAGCACTACTTATAATAAAAAAAAAATAAAGTTCATTAATTATATCGCGCTACGACCAGTACGAGCCGTGCAGCGCGAGTGAAACCGCGTGGTTAAGCTAGTTTAATTATAAGTTCTCCTTATCATCATCATCATCAGCAGCCAACCATGTTTCCAATGTCTCCTCTCTGTGAGAGCAAATGGGGTCAAATATCACCACTCTGGCCCCATGCGGGTTAGTTTCTTCTTATAATCCTTTTGAATAAAAGCAATGTAGGAATTTATGTAAGTACCTATGCATACTTGAGATAACATTTATTTTTAGATAAGTCAATAGGCAAAATTGATGTTTGGTCTGTCTTGTGTATCGGGAAAAAGCTCCAAGAATTGCCGAGTCACTCAAAAACACTTAGATCGCAAACATACCAATAGGCGTTTACCAAGTACAATCAACAAAACTGATGGTTACCAGGCAATAGACAACCCGGGTCGACGGTGCATCGTGTTCGAAAGAGCTGATCAATCTGACAGCTCTTTCGAACTTTCTTTTGAAAACTACAAACACAACAAAAGCCGTCCGCTACTTCATACAGCAATGATTTAATTTTTTTCAGATAAGACCTGGGATTCCCATGAAAGACACTCTCGTATTCGTTTTCATGGACTAAATGACGTCTTTTTTTTAAGAAACGTGGTAAAATCGGTTTGTTCCGCGTTCGACCCGTAAGATTTTCTACCCTCTTACGTGTTCGACCCTTAAACAGTACATTGGTAATCTTTTCTTTGTCCAGATTCAACCCCTAGTTTTTATGTCAATCAAAATGACATTCAAGTAATAGTGAAAGCAAAAGTGTTTGGCCTTTTATTTTCTTTATTATTAATATTTATTTATAGAAAGTTGTAACAAGTCTACCGTCTGGTAAATTGGTATGGTTTGTATGGTAGGTTAGGGAACTAGGGTAATTAGGTTGCTTTGATTTAAGACCCCACTCGAGTTTATTTGCAAACCTCGTTTACCCTTCCCCACTTTTACCCCCACAACTTTTCTAACTAACAACCGATTTTCATCAAATATGTCTAAGAACACTCGCCCGTAAGTCACCTTTAGTACAAAAAAAACTAAATTATAATCGCTTCATTCGTTCGAGCTCTATGGTGCCACAGACAGACAGACACGTTAATCTTACAACACCCCTCTTTTTCCGTCGGGGGTTAAAAAGGGATATTTACCTTATTTATTATTTGTTTTGGCTTTCCGATATTTTGGCGCTGCCGCGCTGTTGCAAGCACTATCAATGCACCCGTGATCATGTAAATATCCCGTTTTTAATCTTAAAAATGTTAATTTAAATATCTATAAACGACTTTTCATTTTCTTTGAATCTTATGTCTGTAAATTGAAGGAGGATTTTATTTAGCTACCTGATTATTTACCTCTTTCGTTGACAGTACACATGCAGGAAAAAACAGTAGGTATTTTTGAGACTAACGTGTGAGTTTGAAGTAACTATTCAAAACCGCTTTACATAAACCGGTTACCTAATTTAAAACGTGCATCGTTGTTAAAAGGTTTAAAGTTTATACATACTTAATTATGATCGCTAGACCTCCTTATTGAAAAAAAATATTGATAATTATGTAGGAGATCATACGTACACACATACATCCTACATACACTCATGCCTTCTTCCCATGGGGGTAGGCAGAAACTACAGAGCGTCACCTGCTTCGATCCTTACATACTCCTTTCGCCTCATACACATTCATACATCTGGTCATCCACGCATGCCTTGAGTACTACGCCCCGGCCTTTTTGAAGCATTTCTTCAATAAGAGTAGTGTAGGTCTGGTATGCCAGCGATTCAGTGATTGTCTACAATACAGCCATAAATATGAATGTGTACACACATTTTAATAAACGCTGTATATAACGAGGTCATTAAACTCTCCAGAAATATGTTTACATTGTTACTAGTTCCGGGTTCAAGTAACGGCCTAAACATGGGGGCGCTATCGATGGTAGAGCTACTTAGCATTGATTGTAGGTTTGTTTGACTGTGTCACGTGAATGAGTAAATATATTTTTTAATAGCTGACCCGGCGAACTCCGTACCGCCTGAGAAACGATTAAAAAGAAAACCTTTTAAACCTTCCCTGGACTTTCCAAAATAATTCAAAACCAAAATCAGCCAAATCGGCGCAGCCGTTCTCGAGTTTTAATCAGACTAACGAAGAACAATTCATTTTTATTATATAGATTTATTTAATTGAATAATCCGTCCATAAATTCAATAAAAAATAAAGGAATAGCTACCAAGAAGTTAATAAAGGATAAGTAATTATTTTGAATAACATCGCACTAGAAAAATGATGACACGGTTTTAATTCAATAATTACACTTCAACCTGAGGCCATAGCACGAATTAAAGGATTAAGCACATAACAAATGATTGTTTTTTACTGTAGTAGGTACAAATTCATGGTCTGAAAAACCTGAATCACATAATAATCCTCAATGTCATACAGTAATGATAGACATTACCGTCTGTTCTGAATCATAATCATTGTCATTATACTCGTATGTATAAAATCACGTACCTACGAGTATATAACAATACTGCAAAATTGTTTGAATAAAGCAAAATAATACAACACAATGGGTTTTTTCTACTGTGATCGTTATAATGAGTAAATTCTAGATTTGTTTTCAAATAGTTTACCGTGGGTACGCAAACATTCGTTATCGTCAAGAATAATACTTTAAAAGAAATAATCCATTACAAACAATAAAACCGTCTTTATTAAGCCATTTCAAATTACCTAGAAATGTAACAGTACTACTAATCGCTTTGTATTCTTCGTATATTTTTGTGTACTTTGTGATATGGAAGCCAAAAGTAACAAATATTAGTTCCGCTAACAACTTACAGGTAAACAATGCCTTGTTCTAATTAAAAGCCAAAAAAAAAAAAATACTATCCAAAAAATATTGATCAAACGATACATTGATACAAAAGTAACGAAGTTATATTTTCTGCGGTACTAATTAGTTATCTTATAAATGTACGTTGCACTGAAATGTTTTGATTTAAATGGTCACCCATCCGCCAAAGGGCGTCTGCAAACTTTGCTTTACTTTTAAGCATTGTACTTTAGAACCCCTGAAGATATTTAATGCCTCTCAAACATCATCATGCGATTCATTATAATAAAATTAATCATGAGTAGGAATTTAATAATTATTACTTGTTTGTAAACAATTCTAGATAATATAATATTATAGAAGACGATATTATGTACTCGTATTTTGTAAACACACGTCATTTCACAATTCTATTAACTATCATTAATGTAATTGCAATCAATTCTCGTTGCCTCTCAAGATACCAATTCAAGTGCGTGTCGAAAAAACGGCTTGTGCTTACTCAAATATTAGAAGTCTTACCCACTTGTTAGGGTCGGTATATTCGTTATTGCAGTATTCTTGAATTCAAAAGCTTACCCGAAGCAGTCACTACATATTTTTGGCTCCAATCGGCAAACTCCGATCAGCATATACTGCCGTTGAATGAAGGTTGAGTTGAATTCGAGCTCGAACTAACTATATCAATACAATCAATTTTTCCTACTTTTTATCATCATCACTAGCCTACAGCAGCCTGCTGTTGGACAAAGGCCTTTCCAATTAGACACCACTTTTTCCCTAAAGTCCATAATCATGAAAAATGTTAACTCCAAGAGAGTTAGTGTAATCCTGAGTTGACTTTCAGAGTCGTACTGACTAATAATTATCTCATTCGTTCGGTACTGTTTACAAATTCCGCTACCCTAGAATAGCACACCACTCATTTTTATTTTCGGCGATTTGCTTCTTACCACCTTCCTATTTCGCCTGATCCGAATAATGCCGAACCGATCATTGTGAACTAACCTTTAGATACTTTAATGATAATAATCTTTACCTAGAACGAGAATAGACATAGACAATAATGACTAATAAGTCAAGAACTTGTCTACTAATCTTAAGGGACAATTGTAATCGTTTCGTCATTTCCCGTAGGGATTCTCATTTATAGAAGTGAAGAGCACGTGTTTGTAAAAGTAATGTACAGTCGCGTAAAAAGATTTTTGAAAACCTTGTAAAGAATTTACCCTTGATACGTTAACACTATATGCCAATGGTAGTAATAGTTTTGCCTTTAAGTTAGCCTAGAGTACTAATACTAGGTATTATTTAGTTTTAAATAAAAAGAGCACAGATTAAGGTGGTCTGTTGACCACAGACAATGCGATCTAATTAATGTACACTATATTTGATCTCTTAATCAAGTTACCGTTATTATTGAATCCTATAAATAAATTATTGATAAAACCTGCTCGGGTCATTGTATTGGCAAACCAGTTGCTAACACACTTTTTATGAGGAAGTAGAGGCTTAAAAAGGCTTGACTAATTGTATCAACCTCTGAGTTGGTACAGTTAGTCAAATAGAACCAGATTTTTTGTGAGTTAAACAATTGTAGTTTAAAATTAAAGTTCCTAATTATGATCTATTTTACACATAAGAGATAATGATAATGAGTTGACAATGTATCTAATTAATTAACACTAGATGTTTCCAAGGGCTTCGCCCGCTACAACTCGATAAATCGGGATATTAACGTTCCTATGAGTGAAATCAGGTTATAAATAAACTATCTGTGTACCAAACATCCAAATATATTAATTAGTTATTGCTTGAGAGAGTAACCAGCCATTCGCACATTCTTTCCCATTTATAACATTAGTCAGAAGTAACACATTTTTTTGTGTTTGCTCATTACCATTAACAAGTTTTAAGGAAAACGATAATGATATTATTGTTTTTAACCCAAAAATGCACAATAATTATTTAAAATTAATTTGTTTGTTTGTGTTTACAACTCATTACCAGTACTAATTTGTTTTTAAGGATAATATAGGATAAAATATTAATGAAGGACATTGTAAATGGTAATGATAATAATATTGATTTGCTATTTACTAAATGAAATACTTTAATTATATAACATTAATTTGTTTGTGATTACAACTCATTACCGTTTTTTCACAGATTTTGAGGAAAATTTTATGTTTATTTGTCATTGAATAAAGCACATTTATTATTAATCTCATTTCGTTCTATTGTCCGAGGCGATGATAATAATAGCACCCCGGCAGGCTATTCCACAGCTATCATTATGCAACGCTCTTCGCGCGTGGGACACAACGTACGCCATCGACCCAAGCTAAGCAGAGCTTGTGTTATGGGTACTAGACAACTGATAAATATTGTAGATAAATTACACCCAGACACAGAAAAAATGATCGTGCTCATCACACAAACATTTGTCATGAGTGGGAAACGAACTCACGACCTCCGGCATGGCAGTCAGGGTCACTAACCACTAGACCAACAGGCATGTCAAAAGCGATGCACTACCGTCAAAAGAAAGATGGTTGTGACTGTCAATTATGTCAAAAATGAGTTTGTAACATAATCAGCAAACAAAATGATATCTTACAGACTTACACACAATGTTCTAACTCGTACAGAGTTTCATTCAAACACCGAATAACTTAGTTACGACGATATAAATCTGGTACCTGGTACTGTGTTTACGAGTGTGAGTTGACCTTTGGGTTCTAGGTTATTATGTTTTTTTTTCTTTGTAAACGATTATTTGAGACTCTTTAAACATTTTTTATTTACATAGCAGGTTTGACTTCTTAGAGTTAAAAACTTTCTTTTTCTTTAAAACTTTTACCTTAAAATAATTTATGTTTATCACCACCAGCATCATCTGTGACGCGCAATACAACCTAATTTTATGAGTATACACAAACATCTGGTAAATTATATTTTGTGACTTTTTAGTCGTCTTACAAAAGTGGACCAATCAATGTATCCACATAAAATACCTATAGGCGCGGTTAATATTTTTTTTTGATTTACAATAATTTTTATCATTAATAGATACACAAGTTTGCCGATTATGATTACTTCCCAGAATTTGATCCAAATTAGCAACACTATCGAATGGTGTATGTAATGATACAGGGGATGTTTTTCTTTCTATAATCAGCGGGTTCGATTCCTGGCCAGGATAATTGTTTTTTTTTAATCCGATGATGCAGTTTTAGTTTTCTTCAAAATCAGCCTAGTGACTCGTTTCAACATTTTTTGAAATTCCTCACAGTTTCGGTGATAGCCATCCACGTCCAGTTAAAAAATAAATAAATAAATAAATATTCCACAACTATCACACAACGCCATCTAGTCCCAATTAAGCAGAGACTTGTGTTATGGGACTAGACAACTGATAAACATAGGCACGGTTATATATTTTTTATCATACATACATATTATAGATAAATTACACCCATACACAGAACAAATGATCATGACTCATCACACAAATCATTATTGTCCTGGGTGGGAATCGAAGATCACGACCTCCGGCATAGCAGTCAGGGTCACTAATGCACTAGACCAACAGGCCTCGAG
This sequence comes from Agrotis segetum, assembly GCA_036375495.1. Lineage (NCBI taxonomy): Eukaryota > Metazoa > Arthropoda > Insecta > Lepidoptera > Noctuidae > Agrotis > Agrotis segetum. The sequence continues at coordinate 717,996 of JAQSVV010000586.1, read as the reverse complement.
TTCAAATTAACGTTTGGTGATATTCCTCATAGTTTCGGTGATAGCCATCCACGTCCAGTTAAAAATTCACCCTGTATAGTATAGTATACCTCACTCTCACTAAAGTCTTTTAAGATAGTCATAATGAGGGAGTTTCGATATAAACTAAATTCTGAAACTATTTATAGGCATCTGTGGCCAATGCAGTGCTTACAATGCCAAAGTTAGTCCCAAAGTTTTACGAAATTACTATGTATATTAGTAAAAGCCCAACCTTGTTCTTGTCAATATCGATTTAAGTAATAAAGCTAGAACTTGGAGGAAACGCCTCGGTATTTAATTTGTTTCAAAATGTTCAGACACTATTATTTACTTTACTTTAACTTTGAAATTAATAAAGGCGTCGCTGTGATATTAATTACTTTCAATGCAAACTTTAAATATACGTGTATTTTAATTAAAATTAATAGCGTTAATGACACTCGTGTTCGTGACAGTCACTGCAAAAAAGATAATAATAAAAAAAAACTAATTTGGCCCAGCGATCGTTGCTTGATCCAATCTCTGCTGTTTACGTTAACGTATCTATTAGAACATAAATAAAGAAGTCAATAAACAGGCATTCAATACCAGCTAAAAAGGTTAAGTTATGGTTTTTAAGCAATCAGGAAATACGCAAATAAATTCGCTGTTCAGAAAAAAACAACTTTTTTAAGATCATCGAGTGCCTCTTTTTTATCGTTTCGCTGAAGACGTAACAAGGAAGTAAAAAATCTCAAACAGATGCAAACTGATCGCAGTGTAAAACACTCTGTTCGCGACTGTACACGATAATATCACAACTATATTACGCGTTTGAAAACTGTCCATTACATCATTTTACAATCGATCCTTACACTCGACACGAGTGTACCATTCACATTTTCCTCTCCAAACGATAATCGGCCATTCATTGGTTGCAGATGGATGTATTTCGAACAAAGGGAGGACACCAAGCAAGTCGACGAAATGGAGAACGTGAATAAGGACGTGTAGTACCACCACTCACCATCGAACACGCACCAGTTTATTATAAGTGAAAGTGTTATTGGACATTATACAGTGTTTTGAATAAAGTGTGAATGTTTAATAAAATTCCTGTCGAGTTTCAACGTGGCTTTTATTCGATTTTAACGTGAAAACAATCGGATGTTTATAATATCAGAGTGACATCGTGCGATGGATCGCCGGTTTGTTTGAGTTTAACGACGTGTTAAGTTTATTTTCGATTACACCGAGTGTGTTTGTGGACGCATTAAAGACTGATATGGCAACATAGGAGTGTTTGCTTACATACAGCCGTACAATAGGACGCCGGCGACATCCCAGCGACGCCGGCTTACCAGTAATTCAATATTATACTCTATTTATCTTGGTGCTGTGAGGATGTGCTCTCAAATATAACAACAATGTGACCCAACTTTAAAGATTTACTCGGATCTCAGGCGAGGTACATGTTCCTTGTTCCATATTTCAATCTTCAGTGAGTATTGATTTTATATCTGAAATTTTATACACAAGTTTGAAAAAGATTTTCTAAAATGGATAAAGCAGATAAATCTGTTGAGAAAACGTCTCGCGACGAGACAACAGAGGAACTACCACTAAAAACTGAAGCAAAAAATGTCGCACAGAGCATGACCTTTTTTGAGAAAATAAAATTTATCAAATCAAATATAACGGTAGAGCCGGTGCTGGCCCTGTTTGTGATGCCGAGCGTGCTAGCTATGTTGGCGACACAGAATTTGAATTTGGAGAAAGCATGCAGGGTCAACCTGGGGTTCGGCGATGAGGCATGTACCGCTCTGAGACTAAGGAAACGCGCTAACTACACATTTGAAGAAGATGAAGTGCAGAAGCTGATAGCGTCAGTGCAGGCATGGAAGAGTGTGGTGCACACAGCAGTGCCCACGCTGCTCATGCTCTTCATAGGAGCGTGGAGCGACAAAACAGGCAAGCGCAAGATATGCATGCTGATGCCGATCTTCGGGGAATTCATGACGTGTCTATTGAACATGATAAACACGTACTTTTTCTATGAGGTCCCGGTGGAGTGGACCGTGTTCATGGAGGTCATATTCCCGGCTATGACTGGCGGCTGGTACACAATGTTCCTCGGCACTTTCAGTTATTTAGGAGATATCACTTCGAAGGATTCAAGGACGTTCCGAATGGGGATACTGAACTTGTGTATGACTGTTGGATTTCCCATAGGAATGGGGTTGAGTGGTATCTTACTGCGGGTCATCGGGTACTATGGAGTATTTTCTATCTCTGCTGCATTGCAGTTTATCAATTTCTGTTATGTATTGTTCCGTATTGAGGACCACACTTGGCTCGAAAACAAAGACAAGGTTTGTATTTTACGTTTATCAATCAATCTATTTATATTTATCAATCAAATCGGCTATTACACATACGTAATTTGTATAGCTTGATTCTCTTGAGCATTTTAATTTCACGATAATTTATTCTAATTATTACTTCGTTCGTATTTTTATTTTACATTCTAAGAATTTGATAAATATTATGCAATTTACTTAAAACCTAATATTTTTTAGGTCAAAAGAACCGGCTGCACAGGTTTCCTGCTAGAGTTTTTCGACTTCCACAGTTTAAAAGAGACTGTTGAAATAGCATTCAAGAAAGGACCAAACAACAGGCGCCTGCGCATATGTCTCGTATTGAGTGTCGTCTGTTTGACATTTGGACCAATGTGGGGTATATATACTTTGCTATATTCAAACATTTAATAGTAAATATAAACAAAGCTATATGCATAACATTTACTTAGGCAATGACGGAACGTGTCGGTTTAGAGTTGGGTAATTTCCATTGAAATGAATGCATAAAAAATTAGTAGGTAGATCGTCATTAAAAACAGACAAAAATAAAACGTACATAATTACACAGTACATTACAGGCGTTTTTATTCATATTTTACAGATTTAGTGCATGACTTTAACAAAAAAAAAAAAGCGAGCAGTATCTCGTTTTAAATTAAAATTTAGTTAAATTCAATAGGCGAAAAGAAACTACAGTTGGCCTTCCATAAGAACTTCAAAGGAGAGTGATTCCACTGTGGGAAAAAGACAGAGCTATACAAGTCGTGTAGCGTCATCTCGTTCTCACACTAGTATAACTCTCGTTTTAGAACGTCATGGTAAGCCAGCAGAACGCGTATTACACTCCTGTCGACTCGTCTATATTTTTTATACATCTAGGAGCCTAAAAGGCAGCTAAAAGGCCACTTTAGTACAATGATCATCATTTCAACTAAAGTGTACTACGCTAGTGCAACAAACACCAGACCTTTGTAAAGAACCTCACCTTAAGAATGTTTACGTATCTAATTTTTGCCTAAAATTCTGCAAAACGGTAATTCCCGCAGCTATATATGTCAACATGAGCATTGGCTCAAGTTGACAAATAAAGCTATAGTTTATTGATAGAGAATAAATATTCCAGCGTATCCAATAAACATAATTATGTAGGTAATATTATGCTAATGAATTTCTAAATATAGGTATGTACGGGTTTTTACAGTAATTTTCACTTTGGTACATGGGCTCTCCCCAAAGGAGTTTATTTTATGATCCTTGCGAGTTTACAGCAGCATTAAAAAACTAATAATATAACCATTGTGATATCCGAAATAATGAGAGGTCGGAATTAGTTAGTAACTCTACCTAATTTTTGTAATTGCATAGAAATTTTGATCACCGCCGATCATCACCATGAAATCTGTTTTTTTTTTTGCAAACTTTGGCAACCTATAACTCCAATATCCCATGGATTAGGATATTAAAACTTGGCACGATTATCAGGACAGTTTTATTTAGTTACACGTTGGTCAATTATAGCACCGTCTCTCCTTTCAACCAAACACATTAATAAATTGTCACGTAATTTGGCTATTTTCAAATCTGAGTGGCATATACTATACTTGGTAATAAAGAAATAAATGTCATTCAAAATAATGATTATTATTTAAACATATAAATTGAATATGACAATGCTGTTGACCAACAATGTTTGCCCAAGGCACAGAGAAGGCAGCAAATATTGTACGACTATGACAAACATATCGGTATCTATAAACATTACGTCGAAAACCTATTTTTATTCGGTTGTTGTTATTTTGCTACAAAAATAATTCCCCATGAAAAAAAGTATGTATTTAGACAAAAGTTTTTTTTTATTTTATTTTGATCATTGTACATTCGACCCATTTTTTCCACACGAGGATAGCAGAACAATTAAATTATAAAATCCAACACAAAAATACCGAAAACGAGGTCACAATGTGGAATCTGAAAATGTACTAGGAGAACAGGATCAAAACTGTTTTTCGAGGGGAAAATTTTTTGTGGAGAATTTACAACAACCCTTTTTATTTATTCTGAATAATTCTACAAAGTTTCTATCCGACGTGGCCTACCAAAACCTCTTAAATCTAGAGTAATTCCAGTGAGTGAACGAGGTGGCGCTAGACGACTTTTATAGTCTCTTTCCTACAGTGGAATTACTCTCGCTCTAAGGCGTGGGTCACATAGAAAAGACGTAAGACGATGACGCGTCGTGGACGGGCGAAAATGTATGAGAGTCGCGTCCGCACCCCGTCCGTTCTGTGTGTTCTACGTCGCGACACTTGTACACATTTTGTATGATAGAGATGCCGAAGAGACATGTCTTCACCCCGTCTGCGCCTTACGACTTTTCTATGTGGCCTGCGCCTAAGACGTCATGGTAGATCACCTAGACTAGAACAACGAGGTGTAGATCGTACAACTTATATTTTAGAGGCATCAAATTAAAATTATGTATAGCGACTTTAAAAATTAGAAAAAAAAAATGTTCCAGGGGATATCAACGTCATAAAACCAGGTTTGTTCCAGTGAGTGAACGAGATGGCGCTAGACGACTTGTATAGCTCTGTCACTTTCACTCGACGGAATAAAAAGTCACTCAAAGGTTTATTGATTTGTGATTTTTTTACATAAAAATCATGAGCCCTCAGGTATTTCATGTAGGTCACTTGCTATTCTTAGGCTGTATTTTATCAGACAAACAGAAAACACACACGTTGAAGTACGTAAACTGCGGTTTTACAATAGGTATGTGGGATAATTTCATTGGGTTGTGGTGACAAAGATATATTTATATTTTCATGACGGTTGTAATTTATTTTTAAAGTATGGATATTATTTTAACATTAATTATTTACATAGTTTTTATGGCTCGGATCGAGTACACTCATATAAGTCAGCTTGTAATTAGTTACACGGATAGTGGTTTAGCACACAATAGCCAAATACACAATAGCGAGAGCCACTTTTTCTTAGTTTTCGCCATATCTGTTGTACATAAAAATGATCCACAGCTACCTTCAAATGATCCGAGTGATCTCGAAAAATAGAGCAGAGTCCGAGTCTACTCGGATTAGACGTTGGCGTCCGAGTGCGCTCGGATTACGTGTTTACATGATACGAGTAGCATCCGATTAGACATCCGAGGGCACTGGGTCCGAGCCAACTCTTACTGTGAAAACCCGGCTTAATGAGAATCATCTCTTACCCGTTTATGTGACGTCTCAATCAATTTATATTACACAGTGCATTATCCGTGTCCGGTCCGGGCTCGCTCAACGCACTTCAATACCACGTTTGTTGCACGGTCGGTGTAATATAAATTGCGTAGCACGGACAGGCCCCGGCTCATACACGCCCCGGCCCTGGCATGGCCCGCTCTAATGAGCATCATCTCTAAATTCTACAAAAACAATCGACGACGCGTCGTTCAGAAGTGGTGCATTGCTATGTTGAAACATCGGGCAAACGAATAAATCACAGAAACATTGTGATGTACTAGACATTTACAAAATGTCCGACCATTCATACATGTTTGAATTAAATAATTGACTAGAAGCCATTTGAATTTTGATGAATGAATACTGACACTTGATGTTACAGTTGACTGTCTGGTTCGTTATAAACTAGAACGGGTGAATATTTTTATTTATACCTAGGTATAATACATACTATGTTTTATTAGTTTGTTGAACAAAAAATTTCAAACTCTGTTGAATTAGTTATAAATAAAAGCTTATCAATGCCGTTTTGATCTGTGTAAATGTTTGAAATCGTGTATGTTGGATTTATTGTAGTTTCTATTGACTTTTTCAATTATTTTTTTTGATAAATTCCAACAAGCACATTTCAAAGATAATGCAACCAAGTGCTTTATAATATTTTTATCTATCTAATATCCTTAAACGAGCAATTATTGTATATTTATTTATATATAATCAGGATCTCGGAAACGGCTCCAAGGATTTTCATGAACGTTACAGATTAGGGTGTTTTTAATTATCAAGGAATCGATTTCAAGGTCCCAGGTTCGAGAAAAGCTCGGTTCCCAAGATATAGACATTTTAAAAACCGAGCGAAGTTCAGTCAACCAGATATTGATGATTATACCACAGCACAATACTTCTATGTCAATGACTTATTTTCTCGGATGATTACGATATTTTTTGATAAATTCTTAAGTTATTAAGTGGGTAATAGTTGTTGTCAATTTATTTACTAAATATATATGAAACTGCAAATGATAGACATAAGTAACAAGTTGTAGATATGTAGACAATGCAGTATTTGTACTGCTTAGATAATACGTGTAATTATAGAGATTATAATTAATGTTTAATAGCTCTATTACATTGTTTTCTTAATAATAGTAAATAATTGATTAATGTTATTAGTTAAAGGATAAGAAATGCTTACTCTTGTTCTTACAAACAACGTGCGTTATCAATTATACATGCGCCATTTGTAATTTATTTTATTATGACTAGTACCATGTGCTATTTTCAAGGAAAAGGCACTTTATGGGATTAGGAAGCTTGCGGGGCTTTTTCATCAGGTAACTCGTGACCCTGGAACCTAAAGGCCTATTGAAGGATCACTGTGGATTTTAGTCAGTACAAGATTGACAGTCCCTACCGAGTCGCGACCCGCCCTGGGTGGAGAGGTCTCATTTGATGAATATACAACGATAAAAAATGATATTAGAAAAATCCTATGGCGGACGACACTTTCGTATCTACTATCTATTTTAGTAGTCGTGCAATACAATACTAAGTGTACAAGCGAGCATAGACAGAAAAGTAGACATTATTAGAAAATCCCTTGTGACCACTTTTTTAGGGTTCCGTAGTCAACAAGAAACCCTTATAGTTTCGCCATGTCCGTCCGTCCGTCCGTCCGTCCGTCCGTCCGTCCGTCCGTCTGTCCGCAGTTTAGCTCAGAGACGCACAGTACTAGAGAGCTGTAATTTGGTGTAAATATACGGATTTGTTGTGCCAAAAAAGTGGTAAAATAAAATCTCGTAAAATATTTTTTTTTAGGGTACCTCCAGTACTTACACGTAAAGTGAGGATTTTTTTTTTTCTCGCGTACCCCTTAGTGTGGGGTATCAATAAATAGGTCTTTAAAAAATAATGATAGTTTCCATTAACAATTTTTTGATAAAAAAATTCGTTTGTGAAATATTAAGCTTTTGAAGTGCCAAATTTTGCTCGACTCGAGTGTCCCCCCCCCCCTCTACCAGCTAAACGGTTATGTTTGGGGGTGTGAAAAAATTCACAATAGTAGTATATATAACGAAGTTTAAAAGAAAATTATCATGACTAAGTAGGCTTTACAACTTTACGAGTAATAGTCGACCAACTTATAAAATGTACTTGGGCATCATATTTTCTAAATAAAATGTATCGGAGACAACTGCAAATGTAAGTTTGTCAACTTTATTTTTACAGCTTTTATAGGTATGTTTTTTGGGGATAGGTAGGTTTTTATCGTCAGCTATTTTTAACTAAATTCAAAAAAAGGAGGAGGTTCTAAATTCGTCGTAATCTTTATTCTTATGTATTTTCCCCGATTTCTCAAAGACTCCTGGACCGATTTTGAAAATTCTTCTTTTTAAAATTAAATTCAGCGAATTAGTTTAGTTAGTTCGCATAAGTATTTTGATGGGCAACTACGGAACCCTACACTGTGCGTGGCCCGACACGCACTTGGCCGGTTTTTTTATTTTAATAGGTACTATATTATTACTTGCATGTAGAGTACTAGGATCGGTGGTACCGCGACAGACAATTAAATGAAAGAGGGAGGTGTTTAGTCAGTAAAACTGGGAACACAATAACGGGGATCGTCGTTAATTAAGCAAATCATCAATCGACAATGACATACTTTTTATGACCTGTCAAAATGCGATTCTCCCATAGATTTTGTATGGTAGAAGCAAATTGTGACGGCACTAATTTTAAGCTCAATGATCTTAAGGGGGATGCTCCAACCACCCCTCGAAATTCAAATTTTCTTACGTTTTTTGCAATTTGCAGGCCAGTAACATGTTGTAACTTTATCAATATATGAATTGCGGTTGTAACAAGTATAATTTTAAATATAAAAATTATCAAAACATTCGCTCCACCAGCTCTCACATAGAAAAGCTGCATCATGTTTAAATCTCCGAAATCTAACTTCGATGCACCTTTTCTATGTGAGAGCTGATGGAGCGATTTTTTTTTTTGATAATTTTTATATTTAAAATTATACTTGTTATTACCGCAATTCATACTTTGATAAAGTTATAACATGTCACTGGCCTGCAAATTGCAAAAAACGTAAAAAAAATTGAATTTCGCGGGCTACATCGAAGCAATCACCTTAATGTTCATTGATTTGAGAGCTAGGAAAAATCAAATTTAAAAGTTTTATGAAAGTGTTAAAATATATGTTGTTTTTGATATTATAGGTCAGTACGGTCAAATACCCTATTATGGCGATGCTAAACGTTTAGACGAACTTTTAAAGACTATTATAAAAGAGAAAATTAACGGTATTCCATGTTAGTGTTGCTCCCGCAGAATAGTTTGTCAGTCCCTTTAGCTCAACCCAGGGCCGAAGAACTCTAAATTAGTGTTTAATGTTACGATCCTAATCAAAAACAGTTACATTAACAGTAGTACTACCAAAACTTTTGATTATACACCGCGACTTTTTAATCGTCTTACAACGGCAGCCCAGTTCATGTGTTCATTGTCCAATGTAGTACACGATTATAATAAAAAAAAATTGGTATTTAAGAGATTTGAAAAATTTAAATATCAAATTTTAATTCGTTATTATGACGCAAGGCGAAGTTAGAAACACCCTTGTGTCATAGAAAATGGAGATAGAATGATCTGCCCGACTATTGCGCTGGGAAGGTATACTCTACAGCTTGATACGTTTTAACAGGGTTTTTCATATTTTTAATGTACTAATTCATGAATAATAAAAATTATTATTAACGATTAAAAAAAAAAGCTAGAAGTATTTTAGGTCGGATACATTAAGTGGACCACTTTTGTAAGGCGACTAAAAAGTCACGGTGTATTTTTCAAAACTTCAGAAAAACTCAGAGAAGTTGGTAAAAAGCATCAAATCTTGGAAGTAGTATGTCATCATTCATAGTGAAGGTAGTTGCTAGTCCTCAAGGGAAATTACTGGCTAGCCGAGCTAGGCAGTGATTGCTTTAGTGAAGTTCGGCCTTACATCATACCCCGCTACTTGTTGTTATTTACATTCCATAACTTCTTGTTATTATTGTATCTTGCAGGCTTAAATTGGTTTTACAGTCTATTGAAGTAGGTATAATAAGAGTGATCTTAGTCAAACTAACTTTATAATATTATTTCATTTCTGTGGGATATTTTTGGACATCCTTTTCACTATTTCAATCAGGCGAAAATGAAGCAGAATGTAAATTAATGCTAAAGTATTAGATGCATACTTTACAGTTTTTTTTTTTTATTATTAATTTCTTTTATCTTGATAAATGCTACAAACTCCTAAAAAACGAAGGAGTACAAAAAGGAGATGCTTTTCTTTTATAAGGCGTTAATCGGTGGAGTAACATTTAATTTTGTGCTCATTTGGAAATACCAAGATTTCCGAAGCGCATGTTTTTTCCAGTTAAACTGTACCCGTCCTACCACAATACAGTTAAACATCTGTAGAACATTAAAATTTGTCTAAAAGAACTGTCTGCAAACTGGCATTTGACGTTGATAGAAGGGTCGTTTTGCAGTTAAACTGTTCTTTAGAAAAGTGTTTAACAGATGTTTAACTGTTTGTGGTAGTACGACGGTTGATGGTCTTCTCTTTGTTTGTAATGGATGTTATTAATCACTAATTTATTTGCAGGTGAGCTGAGTGTCATGTACATATTCACTCGATACCAGTTCAATTGGGACGAAGTGAAGTACAGCATCTACTCGACATACAGTCTGGTCACACACTCTATAGGTAAGTAAACCTATAAACCTATTTTTCTTCAGTATTCTTCTCTTGTTTAGACACGAACTAAATTTTAAAAAATGTGTGGTCTATTATGGTCCAATCAATCAGTTATATCCAGTTATTTAGTTACAGGAAGTAGTAGTAGGACGACACGGTTGATGTATTGGTTGAGCGATCGACTCCTGCGCAGTGTGTCGCGGGTTCGATCCCCGCACGGAACATATATTTTTGTATGATGTGCAAGTAGTTGTTTCGGTTCTAGGTGTTTATGAATGAGAGTTTCTATATTTGTAAACGCATTCACGATACAGGAAGAACTAAGGTTAGTGTGTGACAAAGCAAAAAAAAAGTATTAAAAATTCTCGTGTGTCGTGGGTGCGTTAACAAACATAGAAACTCACATACTCAAACACCTAATCCAATGGATTTGAAGCAATGAAATCAGAATGATAAAGAAAAATAATCTTAAGATCTCAGATCAAAGAAATAGGCAGATAGAGCGCTCAGAACTGTCGCGACTTTGTATACGATTTTGATTTTGTATTAACTTTGGTGGAGACACTCGCGTGTTCTGAGCGTTCTATCTGCCTATTTCATTGATCTGAGCTTAAGATATCACTGAATTGCTAATGTATTTAGACTATTTAGTACTCGTAAAACAGCTAGTTCGAATGCAATCGTGATCACAGTTAGTACCTAACATTAGTTACCTCTTTTAAACTCTACAGTACGTATTATTTGTCATATTCCTTAATTCTGATTTATATATAACTCGACCCCGAGAGGTCGACTTTAAACAAATGAGTCTCTCGGCACTAATAACTACGAGTACCTCGTTGGTATTTATTGTGTAGGTGGCAAGGGTGACTTTTGACTTTCTTTCTAAACGTATTTCGTCTGCGTTTAATTCCCTGGTCATATAAAGTGGTATATTGGAATTTTCCATAATGATAATTTAGAATAGTAACTTATTATAGATTTATGGTAGCTTTTTAGGATTTTATCGTCTACTGGTTAGTAACTCTGACTGAAACGCCGGAGGTCGTGGGTTCGATTCCCACTCAGGAGAGATGTTTGTGTGATGAACACGATCATTTAATTTTCTTCTGTGTCTGGGTGTAATTTTATCGACAGTGTGAATTGTATGTATTCAGATATACAATAAGTAAGTTTATCAGTTGTACCTATAACACAAGCTCTGCTTAGCTTGGGACTAGATGGCGTTATGTGATAGTTGTGGAATATTATTATTATTGAATGATATTCCTTTGCCTACGTTTCTGTATATTAACATTATATTTTCAGGTACATTATTCTCGATCAGCGTATTCAGTAAGAAGTTGAAGGCGGACGATGCTGTGCTCGGCATGATATCCACCAGCAGTAAGATCTGTGGAGCTATAGTCTTGGCCTTCGCTAGGAATGATTACGAAGTGTATTTGTGTATGTACACCTTTTTACTCGTATTTAATTTAAAAGTAATTTTTAAACTTTGATTGTGTTCTGGCTTGAAAAGACTGGAGCAGTGGTGGCCTGGTGGTATCGCTCCCGACTTACGAGTTGTAGGTCGTGGGTTCGTACCCCGCCAGGCGCATTACTTTGTGTAATTTATTTCATCACTACTGCTCTCAAAACGGTGAAGGAAAGCATCGTAAGGAAACGGGTATGTCCTAGAACCAAAAATTCGAAGACATGTGACATCCACCAATCTGCACTGGGCCCACGTGGTGGATTATGGCCCACTCCCTCTCACAGAGAAGAGGCCTGTGTCCCAGCAGTGGGAACATTATAGGCTGATGATGATGATGATGATTGAAAAGACTGGCTGAGAGCTAGAGCAGTTAAAAAAAAATGGAATGAAAAGTAATGCTTTTAAATCATGTATTCAGTTGTACAATTCCCTTACATTTCTAGTTTGTATTTTGGTCTAAAATAATTATGAATTTCTTTTTCAGCTCCCTTATTAGAAATTTTAAATGGTACCTCTGCAATAGCTCTACGATCAATTGCATCGAAACTAGTCTCGTATCAAGAATTAGGTAAGTTTTTGTAAAATTATACAACAATACCCCTAGTTACTGTTAATTTCAACCCGCACTGGGCCTGCGTGTTGGATTATGGCCCACTCCCTCTCACAAAGAGGAGGCCTGTGTCCCAGCAGTGGAAACATTAAAGGCTGATAATGTTGATGATGATGTTTAATTTTGGTAATCTAGTGTAAATACCACAAAAAAAAACATTGCTAGAAAAAATTAAACACTTGTTTAAAAAAAAAGTTACAGCAAAACGAATCATAAATCAGTGTCAAAATGGCATTTTGCATTTAACACTTTTTTAGACATGTGTTCAACAAATGTTTAACTTTTTGTAGTAAGACGGATAATGTTTATGGAATCAGTATGAAATCGTTCACTGTAATGGAGGATACCCATACTCATTAACTACGGTTCAATGTGATGATGAACCGAAACGGCAACAAAGAAAGATTAAGTAAGAAGAGTAAGATTTTTCCGAACAGGGCCTGTAGCCAAACGACAAGCGACATTCGCTAACGTTCAGCAGTCGCTAATACATTTTCAACTTTATACCCCATCGCATAAAGTTAAAAATGTAGTAAAGACTGCTGAGCGATAGCATACGAAACAAACGAAAACGATCTGTAATCTTTGATAGATTTTTAACTTTATGCAATGGAGTATAAAGTTGAAAATGTATTAGCGACTGCTGAACGTTAGCGAATGTCTCTTGCCATTTGGCTATAGGGCCAGTTTGGTTTTGGACCTCGTTACCAGTCTAAACTACTACTTGGTATAAAATGTTTTGCCTGTTTGACCGACAATTGCCATTGCTATTGCTATGCCATTATTATGATTCTTTGACATGACAGGCCTGTTGGCCTAGTAGTGACCCTGACTGCTATGCCGGAGGTCGTGGGTTTGATTCCCACCCAGGACAAATGTTTGTGTGATAAGCACGATCTTTGTTCTGTGTCAGGGTGTAATTTATCTGTTATATGTACAATCGACAAAGTTGAATCATGTCATGACCCATTTTGACAACAAATCGTTTGAATCCATCAAATTATCAAAGATCAAAGTTGTTACCACAGATAGGGTGAAGTACCCAATTATCAGCACTTTAAGAGTTGGTCCTAATATAAGCCTATTTATTATTGTGAAAAATAGTTCTTTACCCGTTAAGGCAAATTTAATAGTTCTAATATTTAATAAGGAAGACGATATTAAAAGAAAAACATGGTTGAACTCTGTCAAAATTTTTTTAGACAACTAAGAATAAAAAATGGGTCTCTCACCATTTACTAGCACCATTACCCCCAATTAACAGCACAGAGCGAGCTAATTATCAGCACCTAACTATAACTGTTAGGAATTGCATTAAAAACAATATTTCCATTCTTAAAATCTGATTTTTATTTTTATAAAGTTAGTAGGTAGGTATCCTGTAATATTAAACAATCACCTATTATTTTAGAAGAGAATTAGAAGATGTGATGGCAAGAGCCTATCCTTTTTTTTATTTACTTGTACACTTCCTTGTGTGCATGTTTCTTAATTTTTAAAATTTTGACAATTTTATAAAAGTAATAATCATACTTTGGAAAAGGATAGGCTCTTGCCATCACATCTTCTAATTCTCTTGAATGATCTCTAGTTCTAGTAAAGAGTAAGTTTATTCTTCTTTCTTTTATTCATTATTATTTTTTCCAACGGGTCTATTTGATTGTTATCTCTTTGACTGTTATGCGAGGCTCTAGAGTCTAGGTGGTAAATTAAGATTTTTTTATTTGGTGGATACTGTACTCTGCTCTTCGGCTTTTCTTTTCATATTAATCGGGTTTTCATTTTCAGGTGAGGATGGTATATTCGTGTTATGAATCATAATTTCGTGTTTAAATGATGTCTGGTGGTGATTATTATAATAGGTCTCTCGTGATTTATTTTCTTTTGTCTCCTGTATATTCGTAGCTTCTGTCTCTTGTTTTAAGTATCTATTGCCTCTTTTGCTTTCTAGGTTACCTTGTTTCTGGTGGTTTCTACTGTAGTTTTATTTACTTTAGTCTCCTTTATAAGATTAGCTTCAGCCTCTTATTTTTTAGTTTTGACCGTCCCTTTTTCTTTCTTGTTAATCTTGTTTCTGGTGGTTTCTTTTGTTTTGTTTTTTTTTCATCTTTTTTAAGTATCTGTTCTTTTTGCGAGTCTCTTGTTCATCTTCTTTAAGTTTTTTAACTTTTAATTTGTCGAGATGATGAAATTCTAGGAAAACCAATTAATCAGCATGCTTCTGATCCAGTTATCAGCACCGTGCTAAGATTTGGATTTTGATTGTTTGTACTACTTATACAAAACAAAATGAATTCTACGCATAAAATAAACACAGTTTACATTAAAAAGTATGAAATTAGTAGTTAGGTACATTTTTTCCATTTATCAGCACCAGTGCTGATAATTTGGAATTTACAAAATTTTCGATCCCTTATCAGCACCACGTATTTTACCAATTTATCACTATAACCTCAGATTCTACTCTTCAGATTATCCTCATGAACTATCTATAATATCAGAGAAACCGTTAGTTTCAATATAAAATATGTAAAAGTTCTGATATATCATAAAATGTAAACACGTGAACATAACGGCGATCACAAGAAACAGGCAAAAACAGAAGAAACTGCTAGACACAAATGTTTGTTTACACAATTTCCGCCATTGTGTAGTCTTAGAGTATTTTTTTGCCAATAGCAGGATTCCAAAAACATACATTTATTTATTTATTAGTGTGGTAACCCATATTAGTAAGTGAAAACCTTAGAATTTTACAATTTATTCGGAGTGCTGATAATTTGGTGCAGTGCTAGCGTTTGGGTTGTTACCCCTATATATTATAGATATATATTTACGCGAATGTGATCCTAATTGTATTTGAATGTTTGTAAGAATATAAGCTTAAGATGGGTCATGATTCAACTTTGTCCATTTCATGTATTTAGCAGGCGCGGTCGCAGCCTGAAATTTTGGGGGGGGTCACTCACTACAATAATAAAAATAATGTTTTATTGCACAAGATTATATATATATTTAGGGATTATTTGGCAAATTTTTGAGATTTTTCAATGTGACCTTAGATTTTGGGGGGGGTTATGTCCCCTGTGACCCCCCCCTTCGGACCGCGCCTGGTATTTAGAAATACATAAGTATGTTTATCAGTTGTCTAGTAACCGTAACACAAGCTTTGCTTAGCTTGGGACTAGATGGCGTTGTGTGATAGTCGTGGAATATTATTATTAAAGTTTCTAAGTTTACGCAGGGATTTCTCAGAGTAGCGCTTGATTATAATACGGATCTTAATATTCCAGGTAAAGTGTACTCTTTGTTTGGCGTGGCGGAGACCATGATGCCGATTATCTTCGTTCCTCTGTACTCCAGGGTGTACATAGCGACCCTGACCGTGCTGCCGGGGGCTGTGTTCCTCATGAGTGTGGCTGCTACTATACCTGCTCTTTGTATATTTGGGTAAGAGTTGATGATATTTTATTACCGACTTCAAAAAAAAGGAGGTTATCAATTCGACCCGTATGTATGTAATATTATCAGAACTGCCCAGTTTTCGTATATGTTAGTCTATATCAGCGTCTGAACAAATGTACCAAATTTCATAAGTGTATGTATGTATGTATGTTTTTATGTTTGTGCACGCATATCTCCGGAACTACAAGTCCGATTTAAGTAATTCTTTTTTTTTGTACTAGGTATTGTTCAACTTAGGGTACACTGCAAGTTTCATCAAAATCGGTTCAGTAGTTTTAGAGATATGGATTTTTTCGTTGTGACGCATTACAAGATTAGTGCACATCATGTAAGAAAACTGTATTTTACAAGAAGAATTTGGGTTGAATATTTAATAAACAAACTAAAAAGGGTAAAATAAAAACCTTTTAAAAAAAAGTACCGACTTCAAAAACAAAAACAAAAAAGTTTATAATAACCTTTCTTTCGGAAGTCGGTGGCAATAGTCAATGAAATAATAAAAATCAAAGCCACCGACTTCCGAAAGAAAGGTTATTTTAAACTTTTTGTTTTTGTTTTTGAAGTCGGTACTTTTTTTTTAAATGTTTTTTTTATTTCTTCGTCTTTCTTTTTTAGTTGCCGCACACTAAAATTTCTCCTGTATAGTAGGTGCGTTTTCAAACATAGAAACAGATCATAATAAGTGCATCGGGACGGCGAAAGTTGGTTTGAAAAGTTTGTTGTCAAAACAACTGAATTTTGCCAACTAATGGTTATAGTGGTAATATTATACATATTGTTGGACATAATTAATAAAAAAACATTAGTATAAATACATTATTATTGTATAGAAAGACAAAAATCAAAAATGAAATTAATGACAATACCAGTATTAGCAATCAGCCTACATAACGCACACTGAAAATGCAATCGTCGCAGTAATGAACTTTCACGACAACGTTTTTCGCAGTAAAAAACTTTCGCAGTAACGTGCTTTGCGGTAATGACCTTTTGCAAAAATGTATTTCGCGGTAATGAACATTCGCCGTAACGTACATTGCGGTAACGAACTTCGCAGTAATGACGTACACCCGTAGTAAATACAATATTTACTTAATTATATTATTAGACAGCGTTTTTACATATTTCACTATAAAAAATCTTTATTTGTATTACTATATAAAAAAGGATTTCCTTTGAAAGGTGTTAGCAAAGTTGAATCAACTTGTGGATTTAAGTAAATAAAAAAATCAATATCTCTTTTGTTGCGCAGTGTTTTCTCGGAACAAATATCATTTGAATTTCCTACAAGTTCTGCCATTCCTAGTAATAAGCTAGAATATTAAAAAAAAACCAGCACACGAGTCGGACTTGCACACAAAAGGTTCCGTATTATCTATAAAAACGGGAATCATTTCTGTTATTATATGGGAGGAATACTTTTTTAATTCTGTTCTTAAAATACAACATCTGTGAAATTTTCAAATATCTAACTCACGAATCATATAAGATACATCCTGGTGACAGATGAATAGGGTCCCGTTTGATCCTTTGGGACTATTTATTTTATATGATCTGCGAGTAGTTGTTCCTGGTCTGGGTGTTTGAGTATGAGTTTCTATGTTTGTAAACGCATCTACGATACAGGAGACAATGAGTCCCTAAATTTTTATTTTTAACGTTGTCACACACAACGTTAAAAATAAATTAAAAAAAAACAAAAAAATGAAGTATTTTAAAATGTTCAGTAGCTAAGAAAAATACTGTAATACCTATCTACCTAAGTTCAACTGTTTTGAAATCAAATCATTAATCAAAATCAAATCATATTTTTAAAGTAGGCCAGTTACAGGCACTTTTGAATTGTCAAAAGACGCAAATAAATAGCCTTAAAATTACCCCGACAGGATCAGTGTTCGACCGGTAGATCCCATGGCTGAATCTAATTATTCCTCTTTGCTTCGCTGGTTGCCCGTAACCACTACTGAAATAAGATTGACAGATTAAATTCCGGAACCTCAATAACCTTTGTTCTGTCAAAAACAAATAATTGGATCTGTAAAAGTAATAACCGGTTGTCATAGATATTAATATAAAGTCGATTTTGCTATAAATAATGATGTTTTATAAGTCTGTAATAATAAAAAAAAAAAAAAGTAATATCAAGAAATTCCGAAACGAATTTAAACCTAACACCTCGCATCGTCCAATGTCGTTTCAGTGTTTGTTTTTCTTGACTTTTCACTTGATTGGCGGGGCTGGCCATAGCCAAAAACAACAAATTGCTGAAGTTGATAAAAAATGCTATGCAATAGCTTTACCTCCTTACCGTGACCCCGGAACATAACAGGCTATTGAAGGACACCGTGGATTTTAGTCAGGAGAAGTCTGACAGTCCCTCCCGCTCTGCCCGGGGTGGGAGGACTCATTTGATGATATTACCACGCTAAGAAAAAAAAAATGCTATAGCTTTACCGCGGCAGTCCCCGAGTGCCACACTTATTTTTTTTTGTAGGTAGGTAATGACTTCTCCTACCCTGAGTAGAGTGGATAGAAGTCTCATAATCGTTTGACTAACATCCACCCTTTGCCTTCAGTTATAGCCCGGGGCCACGGTTAGTTTTTCGAACATTCATTCCGTCAGCATTGAGTGTTTTTAGTGCCAATCAATTTTATTAGATTATCGAAATCCTATACATAAATTATTGAAACCTCAAGTAACTGATATTTTTTTATCTGCGTCCCAGATAAAAAAGTAGTCACAAAGAATGGAAGATCATATCAAAAATATAAGACAGAAAAGTCTAGATTTCTCATCCATTTATTTATTCGGCGACAACTCCTAATGCGTTTTTCTCAGCCAGATGTTGTAAGGATTTGTTTTCAGAGCTGAGGTATGGAGCTAACATCTGCGGTATATTTTAACATGTCTAACAAAAATTATATTAAAAGCTCTTCATCATTTTGAGGTTGACTGTACTTGAATTAAGTGCGTACTTGACGATAGAAATCCGAGACAGAGCTGAATTGTAACGTTAAATAAAAATAAGAGTCTAAAAGCTCTTTTCATAAAATAAAATATCTTTTTTGAACATCCACAGCATATAGTATGTGTATCTCTTAAGATATTTTATTTCTTATCACGTAATTCAGGGCTTTCAATTTTTTCATTTAACTTTTATTATATTATCCCACTGCTGGGCACAGGTCTTCAGCCTTTGTTAGCTTTCTCCAGCCAATATCTCATAAACACGTCTAAGTCGCCACGCCAGGGTCGCCACTGGACTAACTCAAAATGGGCCCACGGGATCACTGGACCTAGTCACATTCTTTATGGGTCGACTGGACCTGCTGACCAATTGCATTATTAGTACAGTCGCAGAGTAAAGTAAAGGTTTTAGTTTTGTAATTTCACAGTACATCATATTAATTGAGAATGAACCTAGAATAAACCTTTATTGTAATATTATTGTTATATTTTGACAAGTCAATTTAGCGCTCTTTTTTTTTTAATTTGTGCTTTGGTCCAGTTCACCACTAAAATATAGAAAATAAAATGTGGTTAAGTGAACTCATAGTTCCAGATCAGATCGGGTCCAGTTGCCGAAAGACTCATTATTGCTTCAAGTGTAATTAAAACACTTTTTTTTCTTTTTTCCAGTTGGTTCTACCACCAGCACAAAAAAGATGACAAAGAGAAGAGACTGACCGTGCCCAACACTCCGCCCTTGCCCGGTGATATTCCTGTGATGCCAGCATAGCCTGGAAAATACTCAATTGCTTTGAACTATGATTGAGATTCTCAGTCGAACCAGGACACACTGGTTATGGGTTGACATGCTTCACCTTCAATAAATGATGATCCGTCAACAACAACTGTGGGATCATGATTCACGATATTTTATTTTATCATCGTATGCACTACCATACGTTGATAAAGTAAGTCAAGTACATTTCTGAATCAAATAAATAAATGTCTTGATAATTATCACAACATTAATTGACGTGTAACGTTCGCCTAAGAAATCGGTGTTGGAAATCTAGTCCACGATCAGTTCATATACCAGTTGGTTCGAACACACCTCTATGGAAGACATATATCACAAGGTATCCAATCTTGGAAAGGGACCTAACTTTAGAGCTACAGTATTTGTATATTTTGAATAGTTTATAGTTTTGTTCTATATTTTTTTTTGTGATTAAATGTGTTGATAAGCATTTTAATTCAAGTTTTCTTTTCAACTGTGGCAACCCTGCATTCTCTAATGATAAAATTTCCCTCACATTAATGTAATTGTCCCTAGTATGCTCTACATAGACATAGACGAAATTGCAGCATATTGAATTGACTCCACACACTAAAATAGTTTGTATGTAACCTGATATTTAATTAAAACACAATTGAACTGTTATTATATTCTAAATATAAATATTAAAATAAAGAATCTAAAACGAAGAAGCAATCATTATAATCTACCATGACATTTAAACATTTTTAGGTTTCGGTTTTTCAAAGTGATCGCAAACTTTTTTGATGTGTGTGTTACCCCAAAATCTCCAATTATTTCCAACATATAGCAACACTAACACACAAAATGTCCTTGTCCCCATTATCCACAATTTAAATAATTCGCCATCAACCGTCCACAGTAACTGGACAATGAATATCTCTGTCGAGAGACTAATTCATAGTGACGCGAACACACCAGGTACATGCGAGCACACCGTAAATATCACTTACTGGAACACCACGTCACGCGCTGTTTGCCTCGTATATCCGAATTATATAATTTCCTGGAAACTATGATTTTGTGGTACACTCGTGTCGAGATGTGTTTGAATGCAGAATTTGAGGTGTAAAGTGTGTAATGGTGGTAGAGCAATATTGGATTTCTAATGCTTTTAGAATGTAACTTTTTAGTTTTTATTGCAGCTCTAACAAATGTATTGGTTACAATAAATTGCATAGAAACTCGCCACCAACGTAACAGTATTTGTCATGTTACGTCAAGTTTTTTTGTTTAACAATCAAGTTGTTAATCAACATTCTTAAACACAAAAGCTGTTTTTATTGAAGTAGATTCGAACTTCAGAACGTCATCGCTTTCGATTCTTCTAATTAAAGCACGTTAGGAATCACGATGTTCTACGTGTAACCGTTTTTGTTACACGAAAGCAGTTACAATGTACTCGTACCTCACCTTTTTGAAGATCATCGTCAAAAAGACTATTTACAATTCAAAAAGATATCCGTAACCCTTGCCTCCTTTCTTCTTTTTTAAAATCTGTACTACCTGCACATTTCACATGATGTTGACATAAGGGTAATAGTAGCCAAGTCAACTTCTACTGTAGTTTTAAAAATCCCAACAGTACACACTACGTATACATTACCAATTAAAACAAACTAGCTTGCGTTACATAAACAAATTCCACTGAGCATGTCCACAGTTTAAACCACCTCAATTCTAAACTAAATTAATTCATTAAAAACTAGCACCCTCACCTAGAACTGAGCGCCGCCGCCTTCTGTAATAGCAAGAGTTTGAAACTAACCCGCACCAGCGACACTTGTATTATTACAACCAGCTAGCTCCTTTTGCCAACCATCAAAAGCACTTTACAGCGCTGTCAAAACATTTGTACAGCACCTTAAGTATAACAAATTCTATTCCCAGTAATTGGCCCTTTGACAGTCACAGTCGAATCTACAAACGATGTTAGATGTATTTTTTATACAGCGAGAATCGAAAACACTAAATCAAATATGTGAAAAAGAGAACTCTTTTACGATAGCGCCTGTTTTTTTTTCTGTTTTCGCTTTTTTTTCGCTTTTGCGTTATTTGTGAACGAATAGTGTTCGATATACGAATGTGATTTTCATGTCCATCGATAGAATTTTAATGGAAATGTAGGCATTTTGGAATTGTTTCACAGTATTGATACGGTCAGTTAGCCGACTTGTTTGTGTTCGCTGTGATATCATAACTTTTAAAATAAAATCAAAGGATATTTTTTTACTGCGGTGAAATTGCTGCTGCTTTTTTGTACAACTTGCTAATTTAGTTGTGGATCCTGCTTATGTTTAACCAGCCCGAATAAAGCAGACTAGATTGAGTTATTTGTCACTTTGGATCAAGATAAAATCTTGGACTTTGCACATGTATCGATTGAACATGAACATGTCTAATGGTACGTTGGGGAAAGATAAAGATCAAGATAAAGATAAAATTTGTTAGTCACGTGTAACATGATACATAATGCACATTAAGGTGACATAATTTTTACAGAACCAACATGGTTTGCCTCACCCGGCGGACAAATGTTTGGAAGTTATAGTTTTGTTGAGAATAACAAATAAGCAAATGTCAGTTAAAATATGTCAATTTTTTTAAGCGTAATGGGTTTGCTCTTGTCCTTAATCTAGGTCAGGAGTGACTAAGACAAGGGCGAAGATGGAGCGAGCTTACCCAGAAGAAGCCTGTTCACTCTAACTTTGCATGAAGAGATTGGGGTTGTGAAACACAGACCCAGGCAGAGAGTTCCACTCACAGTTCCACTCTTTTGGAAACAGTTAGTACGAATTGGTGGTATAGCAATGAGGTAAGGATGGTAATTTGCCATGCATTTAGAAGTGCGATGATAGAAAGGGGCTGGTGGGATGAGGTCGTGGAGTTCTTGGGCACACTCACCGAAGTACAATCTGTAGAAGACCAACAGGCAGGCCACCTTGCCGCGATGAGTCAAACGATGGAGCTTGGAGCTTAGCTCTGCAGTTAAGAGGCTCTTTGGCGACGTAGAATTAATTTTAGGGATTTGATGATTTATCCTACTTTTATTTACAGAAGTAGGAAAAATCAACAAATCGCTAGGTGGATTTGAAAAGACTGTCAGACCCTTAGTGACTAAAAATTCACTAGGTTCTTACTTTTCCCTGATGTTAGTATTCCACGAATTGCTTTTGTACTAACGTGTCAAATCAACCATAATTTCCTCTCGCAGCATAATTCTTAGGAAATCAGAATTCACATCAACCATAAGTGACCCGAACTCCTCAAACTCGACGCGTAATCAGAATAATTGAGTAAACTTGTAATTTATTCGTCATATAAACCGAGTTTAAAGACGAAGTTAATCAGTAAAGATATGGTATTCGCGTTAATTAACTCTCACACTCGCTATGGAAATGATTGCGTGGTGGGATAAAGTGGTTGGTGTGGTGAAAGCGAGGCGAATAATTTTATTTTTGGTAGCTCAACGATGTTTGGTCCCACGTTGTTATGACTGACAAGATTATGCAACAACTTGTTATTTTTTTTAAGTTGTTTTTGGTCCATATCTAGTACCTACATTTCTAGTACCTACTCTTCTTACTACTGATAATTAACAGTCCTCTCAAACACATTACTTGACGTTTTGACTTTTGGGACACGATTGCCCTAACCAATTTTAATATTTTTTTATACACAATCAATTTTGTTATATCAAAACAATAACTTATGGCCCTAAATCTGCCTTAGAGCTGTTAAACAGTGACTTTATTAATCAAACCCCACCTTAACGGTAAGGGTTTTGATTTTGAAATAAAAATTGTTTCATATACTTTATTTCAGTGTTTTTTGATATGACTTATAGTTTTCCCTAAAAAAATATTTTACCACACGTTATTTCATTCCTTATTTAGCAAACTCCTTATATTATACGGGTATCATATTTTTAGCACAAAAACAGGCCATCTCAATGATGATTGTTTATTTAAATAATCACGATATCATCATCATCTGCCTAGCCTTTTCCCAACTAGGTATATTGGGGTCGGCTTCCAGTCAAACCAGATTCAGCTGGATATCAGTATTTTACATGGAGCGACTGCCTGTCGGACCTCCACAACCCAGTAACTGGGTAATACGATACCCCATGGTAAGACTGGTTGTCAGACTTTAGAGCTTCTGACTAACAGTAACGACTGTCAAAGATCTACAAATGACAGCCGGGACCAACGGCTTTACGTGCTTTCCGAGGCACGGAGGAAACTCGCTATGATAGATGGTCACCCATCCACAGACCAACCTCGGCAAGCGCGGCTTAACCCGGAAGATCGGCCTGTGCGGCTGTGATTATTTAGCCACGAGCTCCTCCAAATAATCACGATATATATTTGATTAATTACGTTTTCCGACACATATCCCTGATTGCAATTAATGAGCTTGCAAATAAATCAATGTTTGTTGGAAGTAACAGTGTTATAAAATAATTCCAATTCGTCACGCCAGCCAGCGTGTCCAAGGAATGCATTAATTTAAGTTTATATTTTCTAAAAAACATGTTCTAAATGATGTCAAAGTTTAGTAGTATTTTTATGATACAGCACAATCAGAGTTCGCGAGTCATTTGTCCTTTTATACAAAAAATTCAAGAATACGAGTTAATTAGGGTTTTGAAAAAATAATCAACTCCGACTTCTAACCAAATCCCAAAATACAATTTTGAAACAAGAAAACTGACTGGCACGAAATTCGATCTCTTTGCGACCAATAAAAGACATCGAATTTGGTTTTATTTTTTAAAGTTTTATCAAATGTTCTTGGCTTAAATCTCATAAAATGTTAACTTCAAAAGATTACTAGCGACGCCGATGACCTACATGGTGACGATCTCCGGTTCAAAATAATATTAATCACTCATCATCTGCCTAGTCATTTTCTGACTAGCGTTGGGGTTCGAATACCCTATAATACATCTACATCGATGCAACTGAATACCAGTATTTTCATTGATAAAACTTTCCAATAACATTCCATATCCTACTTCGCCAAGCTCCTCCTATAGAACAACCCCAATCTATTCCTAACTTCGCAAGACACCAAAAACTCGTGACAAACGACACGAGTGTAAGTGAAAAGCAATGTTTTGTGCGGACTGATTTGCCTAAATCTAAATAATGGCGGTACATAACTACGTACAATTATATATTCCGAGTGTTTTGCCCAAGGAATTATACAGACAACTTTGGGCCACGACCGTGCGATACATACGTGGTTGTGATTCTGAGTGGCGATGGTAATGCAATATTGTATAGGAGCAATTTCGTTTTCGTAATGGAATATTGACGGTGACAGCTCTTGAACGTATTCTTAATTCGCTGACTATCGGTGGAACAAGAGTCTGGGATTGGAATCTACTTTGGAAAACTCAGTGTGCACAGCTAGAAAGATCGATGACATATCATGCGGAGAACGGTATATGGCGGAAACGAGATAGCGCTGGAAGAATTGTATAGATTTGTCTCTTTCCCACAGCTTCTTAAAGTCTCATGAAGAAGCAACGACTCTATTGAGCAGCTTGTTGTCCAGGGGAAAGTAGAAGGCACAAGAGCACGCGGCCGGTCACCCATGCGATGGACTGACCAGATCAAGTCTGCTGTAGGTGGTCCGCTACATGAGTGCACAAGAATTACAGCCGATATCAGGGATGGTGTCGCATTGTGAGGCGAATTATGGCAGCACGATGTCTCGCTGCAACATGCTGACCTTGACCACTCTGTCAAGAGTGAATCGACGAAGAAGATGAATAAAGACTCACGCTTTAAGACTTCATGGTAGGCTACCTTACCCAGTGCGAATGAGACCAACTGCGAACGCGGTAGGAAGTGCGAATGGGACAAAGTGCGAATAATCCCTTTTTGATTGGAGATGTGTTCAGTTTACAGTGTTTACAACTTTACACTACTCAAACACGGACTCATTGACATGGGTCTTAAGAGAGGAACTAAGTCCCTCATCGTATCTTAACATTACTTATTTTTATATTATTATCGTCACTCACAATATTCCCCAGAGTAACTGAGTTGTCTCGGAATAAATCTCCGCTTTTATGATTGTTAGCCGAGTCTGTTTTGAAGGGCTCTAATGGTAGCATATATTATCATAACAACTTGGAAGATGAGAAAAATATGAATTCCTATATTTGTGACAGGCAGACCTAAGAAACGTTGGCGTGACTAGCTAAACTGACCGGAAAAGAAGATTATGGAGGGGCCTTTGCTTAGCATGAAAATCTTTTACTATGGGACCACACTAATTAGCTCTTTCAAACATTCATGTTATTGTAACTCGTCAAAATATATGGAATAGCTGCTTTTTTTTTCGCGTTTAAAGGTGTGGGTGGTCACGTAGTAAAAGTTTTTAAGTATGTTGAGTACAATAATTCTTGAGAGGATGTCGGTGTTTTTCCAAAAGCTTGTTTAAGGCTGCATATTCTGAAAATTTGCAACGTCGCAAAAAGCTGTCAAATATTTACAAGTTTTAATTAATTTGGCACATTTTCTGTATGAAAACAAGAAATATCGCTTTGTAGTGCACTAAAAAAATGATATAGGAATGCAATTAAAACAATGAATTTGATATTGTAACCGTTTCAGGTGTACAAAAGACATTTGGAAAGCTTCCAAATGCTTTTTTTACATCTAAAACTATATATTCGGTATTACGATATTAATTATTGCATTCCCTTATCAATTTTTTAGTGCACTACAGAGCCATATTTCTTATTTTCGTACAGTAACAATGCTAAATTAATTAAAAATTGTTAATATTTGACAACCATTTGCGAGGTTGCCAACTTTCAGAATATACGCTCTTACTACATCGAAATGTTTTTAGTGGCAAGAAATATTGAAAATGTTTTTTAGCTGGCCAGAAAGTAAAAATATTGCCTGTTTAGACGCATCTTTAGAAAATAAGTAACTAAAAAGCGTTGATATTATATTCAAAGTTTAACATAAGACCACATACAACTTTTCTTTACTCGTTTAACCCTAACTTCATTAACCAAAAAAAAAACCGGCCAAGTGCGTGTCGGGCCACGCACAGTGTAGGGTTCCGTAGTTGCCCATCAAAATACTTATGCGAACTAACTAAAGTGATTCGCTGAATTTAATTTTAAAAAGAAGAATTTTCAAAATCGGTCCAGGAATCTTTGAGAAATCGGGGAAAATACGAATTTAGAACCTCCTCCTTTTTTAGGGTTCCGTAGTCAACAAGGAACCCTTATAGTTTCGCCATGTCCGTCCGTCCGTCCGTCCGTCCGTCCGTCCGTCCGTCCGTCCGTCCGTCCGTCTGTCCGCAGTTTAGCTCAGAGACGCACAGTACTAGAGAGCTGTAATTTGCTGTAAATATACGAATTTGTTGTGCCGAAAAAGTGGTAAAATAAAATCTCGTAAAATATTTTTTTTTAGGGTACCTCCAGTACTTACACGTAAAGTGAGGATTTTTTTTTCTTGCGTACCCCTTAGTGTGGGGTATCATTAAATAGGCCTTTAAAAAATAATGTGAGTTTCCATTAACAATTTTTTGATAAAAAAATTCGTTTGTGAAATATTAAGCTTTAAAGTGCTAAATTTTGCTCGATTCGAGTGTCCCCCCCCTCTACCAGCTAAACGGTTATGTTTGGGGGTATGAAAAAATTCACAATAGTAGTACATATAACGAAGTTTAAAAGAAAATTATCATGACTAAGTAGGCTTTACAACTTTACGAGTAATAGTCGACCAACTTATTAAATGTACTTGATATCATATTTTCTTAAACAAAATGTATCGGAGACAACTGCAAATGCAAGTTTGTCAACTTTATTTTTACAGTTTTTATAGGTATGTTTTTGGGGATAGGTAGGTTTTTATCGTCAACTCTTTTTAACTAAATTCAAAAAAAGGAGGAGGTTCTAAATTCGTTGTAACCTTTTTTCTTATGTATTTTCCCCGATTTCTCAAAGACTCCTGGACCGATTTTGAAAATTCTTCTTTTTAAAATTAAATTCAGCGAATCAGTTTAGTTAATTCGCATAAGTATTTTGATGGGCAACTACGGAACCCTACAGTCTGCGTGGCCCGACACGCGCTTGGCCGGTTTTTTTGAAGTTAGTTAAAAATAGTTGACGATAAAACCTACCTATCCCCAAAAAACATACCGTAAAAACATACCTATTAAAGCTGTAAAAATAAAGTTGACAAACTTACATTTGCAGTTGAATCCGATACATTTTGTTTAAGAAAATATGTAACCCAAGTACATTTTATAAGTTGGTCGACTATTACTCGTAAAGTTGTAAAGCCTACTTAGTCATGACAATTTTCTTTTAAATTTCGTTATATATACTACTATTGTGAATTTTTTCACACCCCCAAACATAACCGTTTAGCTGGTAGAGGGGGGGGACACTCGAGTCGAGCAAAATTTAGCACTTTAAAGCTTAATATTTCACAAACTAATTTTTTTATCAAAAAATTGTTAACGCAAACTATCAATATTTTTTAAAGACCTATTTAATGATACCCCACACTAAGGGGTATGTGAGAAAAAAAAATAACATCCCCACTTTACATGTTCAGGAGGTACCCTAAAAAAAAATATTTTTCGAGATTTTATTTTACCACTTTTTCGGCACAACAAATCCGTATATTCACACCAAATTACAGCTCTCTAGTACTGTGCGTCTCTGAGCTAAACTGCGGACAGACGGACGGACGGACGGACGGACGGACGGACGGACGGACGGACGGACGGATGGACGGACGGACGGACATGGCGAAACTATAAGGGTTCCTTGTTGACTACGGAACCCTAAAAACCGGCCAAGTGCATGTCGGGCCACGCACAGTATAGGGTTCCGTAGTTGCCCATCAAAACACTTATGCGAACTAATTAAACTGATTCGCTGAATTTAATTTAAAAAAAAAAGGATTTTCAAAATCGGTGCAGGAGTCTTTGAGAAATCGGGGAAAATACATAAATAAAAAGATTACGACGAATTTAGAACCTCCTCCTTTTTTGAAGTTAGTTAAAAATAGTTGACGATAAAACCTACCTATCCCCAAAAAACATACCGTAAAAACATACCTACATCCATACAAACTTACATTTGCAGTTAATGAACATGTTCTCCGATACATTTTGTTTAAGAAAAAATTTATCCAAGTACATTTTATAAGTTGGTCGACTATTACTCGTAAAGTTGTAACGCCTACTTAGTCATGATAATTTTCTTTTAAAATTCGTTATATATACTACTGTTGTGAATTTTTTCACACCCCCAAACATAACCGTTTAGCTGGTAGAGGGGGGGACACTCGAGTCGAGCAAAATTTTGCACTTTAAAGCTTAATATTTCACAAACGAATTTTTTAATCAAAAAATTGTTAATGGAAACTCTCAATATTTTTTAAAGACCTATTTTATGATACCCCACACTAAGGGGTGCGCGCAAAAAAAAAAAACATCCCCACTTTACGTGTACAGGAGGTACCCTAAAAAAAATATTTTACGAGATTTTATTTTACCACTTTCTTGGCACAACAAATCCGTATATTTACACCAAATTACAGCTCTGTAGTACTGTGCGTCTCTGAGCTAAACTGCGGACAGACGGACGGACGGACGGACGGACGGACGGACGGACGGACGGACATGGCGAAACTATAAGGGTTCCTTGTTGACTACGGAACCCTAAAAATGATAGAAAAGTCCCAGTGTATACCAATAAAGCCTTTAAGATACAATAACTTAAAATAAATCATCAAACCACGGATCATTCATCCACGTAAGATCGTTAATTTTCAAAACAGTATTTAAAATTTGAAAACCTCATTAAGATAGGCGAGGTTCCACATAAAGGGGTTTGAAATAATACAAAAGGTAATTTTCGCTTATTCATTAAATGTAATTAAAAGAGGGGGTGGTAATGGCGGTGGCTTCACGAAATTAATATCATGCAAAATAACAGGCAAGTCAGTGGATGGTTGATATTCGCTTAATAGTCGTAAGCGAACGGCTGAACGGCTCGTTAGCAGATGATACAAGTTGGCTGGCACTTTTTAGAGGGGTAGGTATGAGAAGTTTGACATTTGTTTACTTTTCGTAAGAAAATTCTGAAATAGTAATTGCAGGGGTATATGCGATTTAAAACGGAAAAATACTTGTACTAGAACATAATGGTAAAGGGGATAGCATCCGCCATAAAAAAGAAAACCTAAAATCGTAATTAAATAGGTGCCAATCATTTTAATTGGGTATTCCATAAGACCTTTTTGTTTCAATTATGTTTTACAGACTTCAGCAAGAAACAACTATGTGTTTTACAAGTCAGTCAAGACAATTGAAGTGGAATTAATAAAGTTGATTAAAAAGCGATTACAAAGGTGTTGTATTTTATCAACAGCTAGGGCGTATTTCTCCTTAGTGTTGTATTTATGATTCTGTACTGAAGATTAGATACTACAAATTACACCTGAAGAGACTGGTTTATCTAATGAGTACATTTCTACATGATTATTTGTTTGAATTATTGCACAAATGTTTCTATTTATAAAGTCAGCCTCATTAATGCTGCTCTTATAACAAGAAAAACCCAATAATTTGTAAAACTCCATAATAAAGATGAAACTGTCTGTCACTGTTACATATACAAATGATTTTAAATCTTGTGGTGATGAAACAAGGTCGATTACACTACATACCAAGTACATCGTTGTTAAGCTACCACCACTTAAAAGCCAGGTTAAACAGGCATGTTATGATTTCAGCACCAATTAAACGTGTAATGGACTATTAGCTAATCTCTGGTACATTGGTAATGAAATAATAATACGCTTCGCAGAATACTGAGCTCTTACTGCTGTTACATTGTCATCATTGTTGTATTTACTGACGATATTAACAATACACAAATGTGAATACGATTTTACTTTTGATAATTTTGACCTCAGATCAAAGAAATAGGCAGATAGAACGCTCAGAACACGCGAGTGTCTCCACCAAAGTTAATACAAAATCAAATAGAATTACATTCCATAATGTTTTCTTTGTTTTTGAGAACATCTTTTACGATGGTTAAAGACACAAGACGGCATATTTTGGAAAAAAACAACAACGACGCGCAGCTTGGTACGACGCGTGGCTTGGTACTGTCGCGACTTTGTATTCGATTTTGATTTTGTATTAACTTGAATGAAAAAATGACTTTGGGAGCATGACTACGATTGCCTAGCTGGTACAATTAAGCGCTTGGTGACCACTGTATGTGTATATGAGGTCAAAGGATTATAAGCGCACCTAAAGAAGGCCAATGTACACATCCATTTTAATAAGAAATTAAGTTATTTAAGTACTTGCTTACTTATTTATGGTGTGTGTATGTCGGCCTTAAGACACAAGAAAGTAAAATAGTATACAAATATAATATTAATTAAATAGAAAACTATTTAATTATATCCATTGCGCAAAACACTACATGATGTTACGTATGATTATGATATTTACTACAATACTACTTTATTTTCATAAGCCTACTACAAACAGTCACTGATGTTATCTCCTATGTTTACTGTGATAAGCTTTATAAACCAGACAATAAAAATTTCTTATACTAAGAAGAAGATGTCTGAAAACAGTTTTAGAAATGAATGTAGGCGCAATTATCATTGCGAATAATTAGGTTTTTCGTTAATTATTATGTTTTGTTAGTGGAGATAAATTTTATCATTAAATAAATTATTATCTGGCAGGTTTCTAACCAAGGAATTTTCATTTAATTGTGGAAATACATAACATTACATTCAGTCGTAACATCAACAGTCAGGAGTGTTGTTATTACAGTCTCATTTAAATTCCATTATATAATTATTGTTGTCTGAGTGAAAATATTGTCATTTGATGAGTTAAGAAAGCTGCAAAAATGGATTCTTCTAAAAATGAAGTCAAGAATACTCAGGAGGTAAAAGAAGAAGACAATGATGAATCTTCTCCTCTTAAACAAGAAACAGAAAATAATGAGAAGAATGAAGAGAAAAAGAAATTGACTTTCAGAGAAAGATTGAAAGTAATTAAAGACAACATAACTGTAGAACCCATAATGTTATTCTATGTTATACCTGGCATGCTTACAACTTTAGCTATACAGAATTTAAATTTAGAGAAGGCTTGCAGAGTGAACCTTAATTACAGTGCAGAAGTCTGTGATGCACTGTCTGCAAGACAAGCGGAGAATTACACTCTTCAAGAACAAGAAGTACAAAGAGTAACAGCAAGTGTCGCTTTGTGGAAGAACATAGTTCAAACAGTGTTCCCTGTTATAGTTATGCTTTTTGTGGGAGCATGGAGTGATAAAACTGGAAAGAGAAAAGCAATTATAATGCTTCCTATACTTGGAGAAATTTTGTCTAGCCTTGGATTAATCTTGAACACTTATTTCTTCAACTTGCCTGTGGAAGCGTCTGCGTTCGCAGAAGTTATATTTCCAGCTTTAGTGGGAGGAGGGTACACGAATTCTATTGGTGTCTATAGTTATATTGGTGACATCACAACAGAAGAGGACAGGACTTTCAGAATGGGGTTGTTGAATATGTGCTCATCCATAGGCTATCCCATTGGATCTGCTCTGAGTGGGGTACTGTTTGAATGGGCGGGGTATTACGGTGTATTTTCAGTGGCATTATCTCTACATTTGTTCAGTTTGGTTTATGGTTACACGTTTTTGAAAGAGCCGAGGCAAAGAGCTGAAAAGAAAATTGTAAGTAAATATTCATGTTTCTTTGTATCGTGTTCTTCATTATAATTTAAGATTTATCGTAACACAGCCTGTTTGAAATTTATTACCATTATTATCATTCTTTGACATTTCGCTATCCCTACTCCACGAAGTTTTTTGTTACTTGAAGATCACCATTGATAACATACGAATCACGATGCAATGCTAATGCTATTATTTTTCAGGAGATAAGTAAAGACGAAAAGAAAGGCTTCCTTCGGCAGTTCTTCGATGTTAGCCTGATAGCCGATACATTTGGGGTGGTAATCAAAAAAGGTCCTGGAAATAGAAGACTTCTCATTTGTCTGTTGCTCATAGTCATGTGCGTTGTCTATGGACCTATGTCAGGTACGTGGTTGTTCTTTAAACTTGTACCTTTAGTGCATCCACACCTTGTCAGTTAAGGTTAAATACTATAAGTCTTCGGGTGGGAAATTCCAGAGTAATAAAATCATCAGCCGGGCATGTATCCAGAATGTTACTGCTACGGACACCCTAAAAATTGTGTCCGGTGAGAAACTGCGTCAGGTGGAATGCCAAGACGCCGTGACACCTCTCCAGCCACTCCTAAAATAGGGGTCTTACCACCGCGATTGCGGCGTGAGCGTACTTGCTTATCCAACTCTTTTTAAATCTCAATGATTTCTTAGAACAAGCAAGTAACTTATTCATTGGTAATTTTCAGGAGAATACACGGTAATGTACCTGTACACAAGATATAAGTTCCACTGGGATGACGTACAGTTCAGTATGTGGTCCACTTACGCTATTATCAGTAACTTGTTCGGTGAGTAACAATACACATATAATTGAGAGAGAAACCACAGATAGGAGTACTTCAGATAAGATATCTTTGGTCAGATAATCATCATCACCCCGATGGAGTTAAAGGCCATGTAACTGTAACCAAATTCATTTGGAGTCTTGTACAGGAAATCCTGTGTTTTTCGAAATGAATTCCAATACTTACTACAGAATTAGAAAATAAGGACTGTTTAAATGAATAGCAACGCAACATGTGGAGCCGTTAAAATAAACATTTATTTTTTAAGCTATGGCATAACTTTATCGCGGGCTATGCGAATCAAGAAATTCCGTAACGAAAATAAACCTGTAAACACCCCGTATCGTCTAACGTCGTTTTAGTGCGGTAGGACTTCGGCACGGTGTTTGTTTTTCTTGACGTTTCACTTGGTTGACGTGGCTGACAAAAGCCTAAGTACTTGTTCACGTTGGAGCGCGCGGGCGCGGTGGCGGGTGCGGTCGCGAAGACGTGGCGGGTTCGTGTTCACATTGGCCGCCAGGCGTTTGCGCGGGTGAGATTCTAGCGACAAGTTCAAACTGGTTGAACTGCCTGACGTCGCGAGTGAATCGCGCGCTCCGCCGCTAGTTCGACGTGAACACACACAAACATCTCACGCGTTTGATATAGACGCGAGCGGCGCGCGCGCGCCAGTCGCTAGCTTGCCCGCTACTTACACCGCACGTGCGTTTCGTACGTGAACACTTGTATATTAGGCCATATGTTTGATATTTCGTGACCGCGCCCGCCACCGCGCCCGCGAGTCAACGTGAACAAGTACTAAAGAAATGCATAAGTTAATAAAAAATGCTATATGCAATAGCTTTACTACGGCAGTCCCTGAACGTTTTTGATTCTTTGATTTTCTCACATGTAAAATAAACCTTCTGTATAATTCTGACTTACAAATCTGTGTATCTTTTATTGGATATAGATCTAAAACATTAAATATCCTAAACAATGTTTTCAGGAACATTCTTCTCCATTACCCTGTTCAGTAACTATATGAAGCTGGACGATGCCTTGCTGGGTATCATCTCAAACACCAGTAAGATCACCGCAGCCTTCGTCTACGCATTTGCTAGGAGAACCTGGGAAATCTATTTAGGTAAGGTATATTATGTTCCTTTTTCATTTCTATACTCACAACTTGCAACTTGGAGAGCAGTGATGGCCCAGTGGTATCGGTCCCGATTTACAGATTGTAGGTCGTGGGTTCCAACCCCGCCAGGCGCACTAGTTTGTTTAATTTATTTCATCACCACCGCTCTCAAAACGGTGAAGGAAAACATCGTGAGGAAACCGACATGTCCGAGAAACAAAAATTCGAAGACATCTGACATCTACCAACCCGTACTGGGCCCGCGTGGTGGATTATGACCCACTCCCTCTCTCAGAGAGGAGGCCTATGTACTAGCAGTGGGAACATTATAGGCTGATGATGAATTTGATAGGCGTTGAGTTACTATTGTGATAGCGACTTTGTCTGTTACATTGATTTAAGCAATATACTCAACTCACTTGCTCATTGCCAGTGTTAATGTCAGATATAACAACACATTGATATTCTTGTTCCAGTCATTTTTATCTTTGAAATCAGAAGTGGCGGATATATTCCCATCGATTTATAGTCATGAGTCATCTCACTGCCATTGATAAACATTGTCAAAATGTCTCGAATGCACTTGGTCCATTATCTACCACAACATGTGTTGTACACGATGACCGATAACAATAAGTAAAATCAAGCCTGCGTATGATTAATACTACTTTCATTCGTGACTCACGAGGAGCTCGTGGCTAGATAATTGCAGCAGCACAGGTTGATCTTTCGGGTTAAGCCGCACTTGCTGAGGTTGATCTGTGGATGATTGACCATCTGTCATAGCGAGTTTCCTCCGTGGCTCGGAATTCACGTAAAGCTGTTGCTCGCGGCTGTCATTTGTTGATCTTTGGCAGTCGTTACTGTAAGTCAGAAGTTCTAAAGTCTGACAACCAGTCTTACCATGGTGTATCGTATTGGCCGGTTACTGGATTGTGAAGGCCCGATAGGCAGTCGCTTCATGTTAAATACTGATATCCAGCTGCATGTGGTGCGAATGAAGCCGACCCCAGTATAGTTGGGAAAATGCTAGGCAGATGATGATGATGATTCGTGACTCATTACAATCTAAATTATTTGATGGATGAACACTTGAGATGATTCTGTCTCCAATACTTGTACCTACCTAGATATTGATATCGGTAATCGATTTTCATCCGTCATCTAGCTATACCTCTCGGTGACAAACTACATCTAGGCACACTTGTTGATAAAATTATGAGTCATTATTATCGAATGTATGGATTTGTGAAAGTCATCCACGTAATTCATCTTCGGGAACACCTATCAATTCGTTCTTAATTAAAAAAATTAATGACGATGTTGAAATCTCCTTTATAATTTTATAAAATACTGACATTATACAACGTGTAATGTGAAAACGATTAAAGTTAATTTAAAAGTTGTTTTACCACTTTAATAAAGACTTATAATGATAAAAATATATTGAACATAATTTTGTGAAAAAATATATTTAAAATCTTATTAGGTGCTCTGTAGTCCACAACATTTCAATTTCGCCTTTCTTGACGGCTTTAAGAAAATGGAAAGGATCTTTATTCTGACAAAGTAATTATTTCTTTTTAAAGATATAATAATTATTATTTTTGAATCCACAGCGCCAATGATAGACATGTTAAGTGGAGTCTCGTACATTGCAATGCAGTCTATAGCTACAAAACTTGTGGATGAAGAAGAATTTGGTGAGTAACTACGTATAATTCAGACCTAAAAAAAAAACATTCGCCTTTGACTATACAATTCAGTTATCCTTTCATCAACGCACAAGTATATCCATGCTTGGGTGCCGAGCCGCAGTGGCAGTCGCCCAGACAGACGACAGTCGTCGCCAGATGATCTCCGGCTACTGCAGGAGCGGGATCAGGGCGAGTAATGGGCGACTCACTGTCCGACCATGGACCAGGCCCGGGTCGACAGTGCGTTGTGTTTCACGCGCGCCTCAAAGCATTATGACGGGGCCCCTCTATAGAGGACCAAAGCCTATCGGGGTCGCGGAACTAACGAATTACCGTGACCCCGGAACGTAAAGGGCCATTGAAGGACACCGTGGATTTTAGCCAGTATGAGTCTGACAGACCCTCCCGCCCTGCCCTGGATGGTCATTTGATGATAATACCAAGCTAATAAAAAAAAAATGCTTGGTTGCCGAAATATAATGACCGATACGTGCACTGCCAACTGAACAATTTTGGAAATCTCTCTTGTTATAGAATGATTATATTCTTCTATTTGCAGGTAAACTGAACTCTCTCTTCGGATTAGTAGAAGCCGTGGTGCCCTTGTTCTACGGGCCGCTCTACTCCCGGGTCTATATGGCTACCATCAAAATTTTCCCGGGGACGGTCTTCCTATTAGGAGCATTGTTGACAATGCCTGCTTTTGTCATATTTGGGTAAGAATAATATACAAATTAGTTATTAATCAGGGGCCTTTTCGGGGACTACGATGTTAATTTGTTGCATAAAGGCACTTTGTCATTTTTTCCATACAATTAACGTCCTAAGAATTCATGTACGTTATGCGGTAAAATACGGAAATCTTGTGCTAAAGGTGCAGAAGTTTTTAAAACGACCACCATGATAAAGAATCTTGTGTTGGAAAACGTGTATTTTTTCTACTATTTTCTATCAGATCAGCCAGGCGCATTACTTTGTGTAATTTATTTCATGACCACTGCAGCACTGCTCTCAAAACGATGATAGAAAACATCGTCAGGAAACCATGTCCTAGAACCAAAAATCCGAAGACATGTGACGTGTACCAACCCGCACTGGGCCTGCGTGGTAGATCATGGCCCATTCCCTCTCACAGAAAGGAGGCCTGTGTCCCAGCAGTGGGGGGACATATAAGCTGATGATGATGATAAAGATTTTATCTTATATTAATTTTGTCAGTACAATATAAAAACATAGACTGCCGTTGTTACTTGTTAAATGAACAGCATAGTTATTCTATAAATCTACTCTCTATCACAATATAGGAAGTGATACCGATGTTTCGAATTGATATATTGATATCACTTCCTAAATTGATAAAAACAAATGATATAATCCTTCAATATTTTACAGATGGATGTACTTCCAACACAAAAAGGAAAGATTGAAAAACGAAGCAACGGTTGAAGACGGCGAAAAGACATTGGATGAGAAATTAAAACAAAATAAATGATTATGAATGTCTGGGTCCTCTTTATTTTGTATCAGGTCTTGTAGTAGCAAACGACTGCTAGGGATTCTGTCCCCCTAGCCAAGTCGCAAACGATAATCGTAACGCTCGGTACTTCCCAATAGATTTTCAACTTTATACCCCAGAACCTAAGGTTAAAAATCTATTAAACATTTCTGAGCGTGTCTAGTCCCTATAAATACAGCCTTGTGATGTCGCGGCCGCAGCGCTCACGCCACACCGGAAATTTTTATCTTTTTATATTTTGATTTTTTGGATGGGGAGGGAAGAAACGCCTGGGTGTCACCACTGCGAAGATCGCCCAAAGGCCCAGTGGAGCATACGGTGCATTGGTCGAGGCCATGCGGGGTGAGACGGAGTGGGAAGCGGTTGCCTCCTTCTGCGAAGCAGTAATGCTTGCGAAGGAGGAGGCGGGCCGTGAGAGAGCGACCTCCCCCAAGCTTGTTCCAGTGAGTGAACGAGAAGGCGATAGACGACTTGTATAGCTCTGTATCTTTCACCCACTGGAACAAGCCTGGTTTTAAGACGTCATAATACGACCGCTGGTCCCCATATATTCTCTGTAGATTCAGTGATGTCGCCCTGCCTGCAGCTTGCCCGGAATCAGCGCGTCAGGCAGCACTGGTGACTGCTTCTGAAAGATCAGCACTTCAAATATCAGCACTTCGTCAATAACAGAAGTACATACAAAACGCCGCCTTTTTACGGTAGTCATGTATAGGTACAGGCTGTCAAACACATTAAGAAGATAAAGTGACAAACGTGATCATATCAATTTATCTCTATGGATGCAATGGTTTATGAGTCATAATCAGAGGTCGGCAGTAGGTATAGGTAGAAGTTATTTTAGTACTTTCATCGAAATGTTGATATTAATATGGATAGTCCCGGGATTTCCAATAGACGATCTCGGGTGAAAATCTGTATTACAGGTAAATAATAATAAAGCCATTAGAGATAGATTACACAAATTAATTGTGTGAAAGTAAATAACTTTTTTACACAAATCACGGGATTTTTCTATTCTTTAAAAGTAATTCCGGAATTTGTGGCATATCCATTTATTGTTCCGCTGTATGAAATCAGTGTGTACATGAATAACTCTATATAATTCCTATTGACCTATGGTCGTCATAACGCTATTCATTTTTACAAACCTGCCTACAATAAACAATGAAATAGCGGAAATATTAACCATAATATTATATAATCCACACCTGTATTAGTCAATACAAGTATTCATAGTGTATGGGGCCTAATCTTCTAGCCAGTACTTTTTAATTTCATTGTACTGTAGTTGTTGTACCGCCTATACTGTTTGATTTAGTATTTTTATTTTCTTCAATGTTATCCTTATTTATACATACATTTTAGTTCTCTTATACTAGGTACTTGCCTATATAATATTTTTATTCTATAATTCTAAACTGACTTTGACATTCGGACACTCACCATAGGTTCATTTGAAAACCAGCGTCGGGCACCAGTTTGTCCGACATTATGCTGAAATGGGCCTATTTTGCGCAGCCGAGTCACACCGTAGGTGTATTCATTCAAGTTGGGCTTAGTTTTAATATTATTTTACTTTCAAAAATTGTTTAGTCTTAAGTTCTTTTCCTTCGTTTCTTGTTTACTGTGTGCACTTGTGGCGTGTGCCAATAAACGTTTTTTCTTTCTTCTTTCTTTACTGAAAAAATATATTCGGAAATCGAGAAAAACACGAGCCAAACCTAACAACAGTCAAAATACTTGTAATCTATCCAAGGTTAAGTTATTACTAGGCCTTGGGTGCGGTGACTGTTCGCCGTAGGCAAGATTATTTATCTTTTCAAGTAACAGGTCTTCGATAATCATAGCACATTTTTGGAGAGAAGAGATGTTTTAAGATAAAATATTTTTTATCAGGTATTTTGTATAATATAAACGAACGGATAGCCGTTTTACTATGAAAGTATATCAGTATTTCAGAAGTGAAACATCAAGAAATAAACTGATACAGTTCGGAGTATAGTTGTTAAATGCAGTGATTCAATATCATCATTTATACTACTGACACCTATGTCAATAGTATTTAATGTCAATATTGAATACACAAGAGTTAATGGGAACCCAAGAAAGTATAACTTCCTGAAAGTGAACCCGAGCTGAAAAAAGAAGTAAATAGGGAAGGTGATGAATCTATAGAAGATCTTCTTTCTTCAAGTTAATACAGAAAAAAAAAACAGAAGAAGCATAACGAAGAAATACGAAAATGACTTTCATACAAAAATTGAAACTCATAAAAAATAACATAACTGTAGAACCAGTAGTGCTATGCTATTTTATAGCAAGCAATATATCATCGTTGGCAATTCAAAACTTGTATCTAGAAAAAGCCTGCAGAGTTTATCTAAATTACACCACAGAAATATGTGATACTCTTACATCAAGACAGGAAGGGAATTATACCCTTGAAGAACAAGAAGTTCAAAAAGTTACAGCAACGGTGGCAATGTGGAAGAATGTAATTAAAACAGTGATCCCTGTGATATTAATGCTTTTCGCTGGAGCATGGAGCGATAAGACTGGAATAAGAAAAACAATCATGTTACTACCGATTGCCGGAGAAATTTTGTCTACCATTGGCTTAATGTTGAACACTTATTTCTTCAACCTACCTATAGAATTAACCGCTTTCACAGATGTTATATTTCCATCTTTAGTGGGAGGAGGTGCTGTGATGAACATTGGTGTATATAGTTATGTTGGTGACATTACAACCAAAGAAGAGAGAACCTTCAGGATGGGGATGGTGACCATGTGCTTGTCTGTAGGCTATCCCATCGGAACTGCTTTGAGCGGAGTATTGTTTAAATGGATAGGCTATTACGGCGTATTTTCGTTATCAACAGGCATCTTCGTGATTAGCTTGTCATACGGATACAAATTTTTAAAAGACCCAAGAAGAACAAAGGGAAAAGTAAGTAGGCTGGCAAAAATTTTTTGTGTATACTTCATGAACCTGTTAAGATTTAAGATTTCAAATTTCTCTTTTGATCACATTTATTTTCATCCGTGCAACTCTTTTACCAGTCGTCATTATTATATCAAAATCACTCCATAAATGAAAAAAAAAACATCTTAGTTTTTTGTGAAATTATTATCGTTTGGAAGTATCCAGTGCTGAATATTATCAGGTGTACGTATAATTTCACTCAATTTTCAGGAGGTTGAAACACAAGAAAGGAAATCCTTCTGCCGAGAATTCTTCGATGTTAGCCTAGTAGCTGACACATTTATGGTTGTTCTCCGGAAAGGTCCTAATAACAGGAGACTAATGATTTGTCTACTGCTCCTTATAATGGTCATTATCTATGGACCCTCGGTTGGTAAGTACTTAATTTTGATCTTTACAATTTTCAAGTTTCGAGTTTCTTTTCAAATCACAAGAGTTTTTATGAATGGGCAGGAATCTAAAGCGCATTTCACACAGAGAGCGGGCGCGGGTTGGGCGCGTTTCGGGGCGGGAGTACGGCGGGTCTAGTTCTTTGTATTTAAATGGAAGACGTCATACTGAAAGCGTGCGCGGGTCGGGCGCGGGGCGTGTCGTGTGAAATGCGCTTAATTGTTACAATTTCATGATTGATTCCTGCTACTATAAATAAAATACATACGAATCCTACTCCCTAATAATTTAAATTTCCTACTTAATATTATAAACGTGAAAGTTTGTTTGGATGAATGGATGTTTGTTACTTTTTCACTTTTAACTATTCTACGAGTATTTCTAAAATGTACGAGTGCATACGTCCCAAAAAAGGCCCAGATCAAACTAACAAAGATATTGTTAATTTTCAGGTGAAGGAGCGGTAACATACTTGTTCATTAGATACAAGTTCCACTGGGATGATGTGCAGTACAGTTTGTGGTCCACCTACGTTATCATTACTAATTTAATTGGTGAGTAATGTTTGCATTCACACACTTCTATATTTCTTCGACGCGGTTTTGTTAATAGCAAAGCATAGATCCCGAAGATACTCCTTTCTTTCTCATCTATCGTACTTTCATCAATGTAACCGAGACCCTGGAACATAAAAGGCTATTGAATAACACCGTGGATTGCAAGTACGAGTCCGGCCCTAGGTTGGAGGACTCATTTGGTGATTTTACCAGGTATAAAAACTTGAGAGGTGTCAAGGGACACCCGGATGGAACGAAGTTACTGTATACACTCAACAAAAATAATAATCGCGACTCCACTCCACTCCGCTCCGCTCTACTCCACTTCGCTCCGCTCCGCTCCACTCCACTCCGCTCCGCTCCGCTCCACTCCACTCTTTGAGCTCTAGCACCCTTTCGCAAGGCGCGATAAGGAACTTCGTTCCAAAAAGTGTCGTGACAACTTTTCGTAAGAATTTGTTCCGTCTAGCCCCCTTTCACAACGCGCGATAAGGAACTTCGTTCCAAAAAATTAAAATGATTACCTACGACGAATACGTATGTATAGTAATCATCGATTCATTAATGACTGTATAAAATGTCACACAAGACATTTTTTCCCATTTTGTAGCCATCCTATGTATAGGTATCTATTCTTCCAAGGATAGAAAAAGTTACTTTCTATGCTTTTTGTCTTGTCGCCTCCTTCTGCGAAGCAGTAATGCTCGCTAAGGAGGAGGCGCGCCGCGAGCGAGAGAGGACAGAGTCCTCCCTCCGCCCCAACCGCGGTGTAGGACGCCCACGGCGACGGACGTCGCGAGACGATCTCCGGCCACCGTAGGCGCGGGCATGCGGGCAGCGAGTAAAGGGCAACTCGCTGCCCGACCAAGGACCATGCCCGGGTCGACGGCGCGTTGTGTCCCACGCGCGCCTCAAAGAGCGTCAGCATAATGACGGGGCCCCCCTCTCAGAGGGCCAAAGCCTGCCGGGGTCGCGGGATTACTCCCTTACCGTAACCCCGGAACTTAACAGGCTATGAAGGACACCGTGGATTTTAGTCAGTAGAAGTCTGACAGTCCCTCCCGCCCTGCCCGGGGTTGGAGGACTCATTTGATGATTTTACCACGCTAAAAAAAAAAAAAAAAAAAAAATGCTTTTTGTCTTGTCTTTTTTTTGTCCGACTTAAGCATGACTTGCAGACTACTAGCAATAGACACTTTTTTTCTACACCATGCCTGAGACCATTGAAATCTTTCCACATTCCAAAATCTCATGTATCCTTTTCGTCGACCCGCATTTTCTTTCTTCTTAGTTTTTTTTATTTTTATTTTACAATTAGTGTACTTTTGCAAATGTCAATAAATATTGATTAAAATATACACAGATCTTCATTAGCAACTAAAACTAAAAATCTACAAATATCACAAATTAACTAAAAATTTACAAAAGACACCAGGTAATAATATAAGTTAAAACTTCAAAAATCACAAGTCTTTTTTCCTTTTTTCAAAGCAAGATGCCCTTCGTATTTCCCCAAAGAATGCTTAGTTAGGATGCGAACCAATTTCAAAGAAACAAATTAATTTTCAGGAACGCTCTTGGCTTTAACCGTGTTCATTAACCTGCTGAAGATGAGTGATCCGTTGCTCGGCATCATGGCTAACATCAGCAAGATCGCTGGAGCCTTTGCCTACGCTTTCGGCAAGAACACCTGGCAGATGTACCTGGGTAAGTTATTTGTAGATTTTTTTATTATTTTAGCGTGGTAAAATCATCGAATGAGTCCTCCCACCCATAATGTCAGACTTGTACTGAATAAAATCCACGGCGTCCTTCATTAGCCCTTTACGTTCCAGGGTCACAGTAATGGAATAAGTCCCGCAACCCTGTCCCTCTAGAGGAGGGCCCCGTCATCTTGCTGACGCTCTTTGAGGCGCGTGTGGAACACAACGCGCTGTCGACCCTGGCATGGTCCATGGTCGGGAGGCGAGTTGCCCATCACTCGCTATAAAACAATCGAGCTGGGGCATATAATAATATAATTATAAATGTTTGTAAACTCACCCACAATACAGGAATGAATCCTAGCGTGGGGGAAAGTTTAAAAAAAGATATTGATTCGTTGTACATTACTGGGCCAAGTGACTCCTAAATGTTTTTGGTATATCAAAGACGCAACTCAGATTAGAAGTTCATGGACCATGCCCGAGTCGACGGTGTTTCGTATTTCACGAGCGCTTCAAAAAGTTGTCAGTAATCTGTCGACAGGGCCGTTAGAAGATCAAAGCCTGCCGGGGTCGCGGGTCTGTCTCATTAGGTAACCGTGATCCTGGAACGTAAGGTGCTATTGAAGGAGCACAGTGGATTTTAGTCAATACAAGTCTGACAGTTCCTCGATCCCGTAATGCCCTGAGTGAAGACTAATTTGATGATGTTACCACAATAAAAACAAATATAAATATAAATGAATAAAGCTGCAGTTCCACTGAGGTGGAGTGGAGCGGAGCAGAGCTGTGCCGCGATTCACCAATCACTTGGCTTGAAATCCACATGTGCATCAGCCAATTGATTGGTGAATGACAGCTCGTCTCCGCTCTGCTTCGCTCCGCCTCCGTGGAACCACAGCCTAAACATGGAATAGTAATAATATAATAATAATAATAACTTTATTTCCATGTTTTTTTTACAATTTTGTGCGACAATAGGTAGAACAATTTATACTAACCTAAAACAAAATTGCAAAAAGTACCACTAAGATTAAACCTCTGGCACCCAAGCTAAGATTAAACTTGTGTTATGGATGCCAGGGCTCTCTCTTCAAGTACTTGCCTAAAAGTGAAATCACATA
The DNA here is from genome assembly GCA_036375495.1 of Agrotis segetum. Lineage (NCBI taxonomy): Eukaryota > Metazoa > Arthropoda > Insecta > Lepidoptera > Noctuidae > Agrotis > Agrotis segetum. The sequence continues at coordinate 673,640 of JAQSVV010000586.1, read as the reverse complement.
ATGAGTTAAAAATAAAAGTAATCTTGAAAAAAAACAAATTAAAAAAGAAAGAAGTTCAACAAAAAAAGTAAAAAAAAAAGTACCTGCAGCCACTCTTTGATTGTGTGTGTGTTGTGTGTGTGTGAGTGTTGTGTGTGTGTGAGTGTTGTGTGTGTGTGTGTATGTGTGTTTATGTGTAGATATCATGCGTATATATGTGTGTGTATTCGTGAGCGTAAGTTCTATGAGTGTTTGTGGTGTATTTGACTAGGCAACACCGACCGGATGCTTTCAGAGCAACATTTCAATCTCTTCATACGTAAGATTGCTGATCCATTTGCTTGCTATCTGTTTACAGTCAAATTTGTTTTTACTAAAAATACTACAATGTTTATTTACTGTATTGTAGATGCGACTTCCCAAGATTCGATAATTTCTTTCTGCAAATTTGGTTCTATGTCTTTCTGTAGGGCATATATCAGTCGGTCTTCGTTTTGCCTGTTTACTGGTACTGTATGCAAGTGTTGTATGTTTACGCAAAATAGTATTGAGCAGAAAGAGCTGTCTGACAGTCATAACTTGACAATCTTTATACAACTGTTTAGTGCTATACCGAAAAGGTCTGAAAGTCATCACTTTAAGGACTGCTCGTTGTGCTCTTTCCAATTGTAATATATTTGTTTTTGGAGCGCCGCCCCAAATTGTGATACCAAAAGATAGCACTGACTGGCAAAGCGAGAAATAAACCATTTTGAGTGTATTGAAGTCCGCACTATTACGTAGGTTTTTAAAATTGAGATAAGCTTTCTCACTCTCCCAGTCAGTCCACCAATTTGAAAACTCCACGATAAGCAATTGTCTATCACAATACCGAGGTACCTAACGTTGGTAGTTTTGGACAGTGGAGGGCAGAGGCAATGGTCTGATTCTCGATTGCAGGTATGGGCCCTAATAGCAAATGAAGCATCCGGTTGCGAAGGTAATTTAATTGAGAAGGGGATGTAATGTGTTTTTTCAACATTTAATGTTAAGGTATTTGCCGACAGCCATGACACTACAATACCTATTGATGATTCTGCTAGCTTTTGGACCTCTTTCCAGTTCTGACCATGTACAAGCAAAGCCGTGTCATCTGCGTAAGTGTATATCTTACAGTTTGGGATAGACAGATTACATAAGCTATTTACGTAGATCAAGAAAAGAGTAGGTCCCAAAATTGAGCCCTGAGGAACACCAAATGACAAGGTGTGCTCATCACTAACACATGAGCCAATTTTAACAGATTGTGTCCGTTCACAGAGATAACTTTCAAATATTGCAAGCGCTGGACCCCTCACCCCAATCCTTTCCAATTTGGATATTAGAGCAGGGACAGAGACAGTATCGAATGCTTTAGATAAGTCTAAGAAGATACCCAGACATTTAGTCTTTACATCAAGCAGCCTAACAGCATCGTCAACAAAGGCAGCCACAGCATCCTCACAAGATTTCCCTCTGCGGAACCCATATTGGTTTTTCGATAAAATATTTTGTGCCTCCATAAAGTTGACAAGGCGATTGTTTAGAATCTTTTCTAAAACTTTTGACAATGCCGGAAGTACCGAAATAGGTCTGTAATTATTAATACTGCCCTTGTCTCCTCCCTTGTGAATAGGATATACAATTGCTTTCTTTAAAACCCTTGGAAAAATACCTTTAGAAATACTTAGTTCACAGATGTGTGTAATGAGAGGGACAAGGGTCTGTCGGCTCGTCTTTAACATTTTAGTTGTGATTCCATCCCATCCCGCGGCAGAGTCCGTACGAAGACTCATTATGACTCTTTCAACTTCAGCTTGATCAGGCGTCAGGAGCACGAGAGAGCGGGATTGTACGTCATCTTGGAGATGTGGAGAATGTTGAGTGTGTATACTTGTATGTTTAGCAGCGAGATTTTGACCAATTGTCGCGAAAAATGTGTTGACCAAATTAGCTGAGCTCTTTTCATCGATACCAGAAACTGATAAAAGGTCTGTGGGTGGAGATTTTGAGTTCTGTCTACTTAATATATCATTTATAACTTTCCAAGTCGCCTTCGGATTCTTTTTTGCTTTAATCAGTTCATTTTTCTCATGATTTCTTTTAAGTCGGTTTAACAGTTTATTACAAAAGTTACGATATCTTAGGTAGGTGATTTTTAAATTATAATTATCCGGCGCTTTTTTGTGTTTCTTATGCATGTTATCCCTGTTTCGAATACACCTAAGTAGCCCCTGTGTGATCCAGGGTTGAATAACTCTCAATTTAGAGGGGACCCGAGTGACTGTAGTGTTATTCTGAATAATTGAGGTAATTTTATCAATTAATAGCTCAGTAGCTTCGTTTGGATTGTCTAATAACAAGATGGGACTAAAATCCGCGTTGGATATATCAATGGCGACTTTTGATTGATCAATTTTTGTAACTACTTTGGGGATACTTGGCGGTTTCAGGTGATTTTTGACACAAACAAGTACTGGTGCATGATCTGTAATGTGCGTTTCTAATATAATCGAGACTACTGAACTATTTACTTTAATCATGGTGTGATCTAAACAATTTTTGTCTCTTGTAGGTGAGGTGTAAGCCGGTAATAGTCCATGTAAAGCAGTTAAGTTCATGTATTCGTTATAGTTTGGATCATTATTTGATGGACTTATATTAATGTTAATGTCGCCCACCAGAATTATAGTTTTAAACGTAGAGACTGCTGCTAATATGTTATTCAGACTATTTAAAAAATTATCAATGTGTCTAAACGATGGAGGTCGATAAACAGCTAATAAGACTACGTTGCAATTTAGTTTACAAACCAGACAGTTTGCGTCCATGAAATGTGGTTCTGTGACTTTATGTTGTAGGTCCGAGCGTATGTATGCAACTACGCCATCGTTTTGGTTGAAGGTGTTGCCTGTTGAATAAACTGAATATCCTTGGAGTTGCGGAATAGTTACATTTTTGCTTAGCCAACATTCGGAGAAAATTATAACATCACACCTAATTTGTATTTGATTTAAAAGTAATAAGACATTATTGAAGTTTTTGTTAATACTGCGTATATTAAAATGCATTAATTTAAGATTTTTATTGTAGTTACCTAGTAATTGAGCACATTTGTCTGGCGGGCAGTTATAAAAATCATTTGAGCCGAATGAGTCTAGATTTTCGATTATTTCATTAATATCATTCATTTTTATAATTTTGTATTAACTAATGAGGAACCACGAAGCATGAACATGGAACAACATGGTGCTTGTTCTTGTGCACCAGCTAGTAGTTATTATTACCTCTTTGTAGATGAGCAAAATAATAATACTGATTTCCCGCATGATATAATGTATGCGTAAGTGTAGGTGTATGGTTGTCAATGAGATTTGCGATTTCTTGTGAGTTGTGTGTTTATAGAAAAAGCTAAGTGTAGTTTGTCTGTTGAATGATCTGTTTGTTTTGTGTTTGTGGCTGTGTAAAAGTATGAAATTACATAATTTGCAAAAAATTAAATTAAACATATTAAAAACAAAATAATGCAGGAAAACTATATAAACTAACAAAATTCTAAGTAAAATATTACTCTGATGCATGTAGTATTTTATGAAAACATTTTTCTGATTGAATTCGAATAGAGGTTTCCCCTTCTTTTTTCCGCAGATATATTTTCCCATTTGACGACCAGCAGTATTGAAACTCGTTTATCTTCGCAAATTTTCTAGCTTCAAAGAAAAGTTGCCTTGCACTAGGTGAAAGACGATCAGCGACATAAATCGGAAAGCGCTCACCAATCAATCCTATATGCCCACTATTTAATTTATCCGTCATGGCTTTGCCCTTATTAAAGTCACGTGAGGCTTTTAAAATATTGTTTTTCTTTGTCACTGAGTGAAATTCCACGACAATCTGTTTTGAGGGGCCTTGCTTATTATGCACTCGGTATATATCACGTACCTCTGTTGGTTCTATGTTGACTTTAAGCGGTTTACAGACATCGACTACCATTTTGATTAAATCATTGTCATTTTCCTTTTCTTTTGGAGGAATATTTCGTAGCTCAAAAACGGCAGACCGACGGCATTCCTGCAGATCCTGAAACTGTTTTTCCATCTGAACTATATGTTTACGCTGTTCATTCCGCTCGCCTTCTAATTTTATCATTCTCAACTTAATTTCGTCATATTTCTCGCTCATAAGCTTCGCCGACTCCTCGATCTCCAACTTAACATTTTGTAGCTTTTCATTTTGCAGTTTTAGTTCCGCCAACTCTGTTGTTATTTTAGACGTAAACTTTATCAAAATAGCTTCCTGGTCTGCATTCCACTTACTGAGCATTGCTCGTATTTCGTCCTTAAACTCACTAAGTTCATTCGTTGGGCTGAACTCCGAACGGGGTCGTTTTAGTCGTTGATTTATATTGATAAATTCTGATTCCGTTGGAGTACTAGTGATGTTTGGATTAGACAATGCCCGCTGCACTTCTATTGTTGGAGTTGAAGGCGGCGTGCGATTCATTTTATACATTATTAGAGTAAATTAAAAGTTTTATATTTACTTTGACGTAATGCGCAGCGTAGCAGATCGAGGGCAAGCTGTGCCAACGCGTAGCAGCGGTACCAATTCTCGTAGCACTCGTAGCAATTAGGTGTGACGTATGATGCGGCTCGTAGCTACTTCGTAGCAACAGATCGGGAATTTGGCGCGAGGACGCCTACGTCAAAATGGCGTAGCGGCTAGCAGCGTCGACTTGGATGCACGGTGACTGTGGTTCGAATCCAGTGCAAGACAAGCACTTTTCGAGATTTTAAACAAAAATCTTGATTTACTTGAACTCACCACAAAGTCCAAGAACGAGCGAGACTTCCGACACAAACAAATATGTCTGCCGTGTCTTATGGGCAAAACTCCAAGTTGAAGCAGGAGGGTCCGAGTTTCGGCGAAAATTAATAATTAAAAATATTAAATTAAAAATTGGAGACACTCGCACAACTTAAAACACGTCCACTGCCGTTACGCACCGTAATAAATAGTAGTAAGTAACAATACCATCTGATGTACTGTTTCCAGGAGAATTAAATACCTCCTAACATCGTTCTCATTATTGACTTTACTTTTTCACAGCTCCTACAGTTGACATGTTCGGCAAAGTCACGTACGTTGCAATGCTGTCTATAGCTACAAAAATAGTGGATGGACAAGAATTTGGTGAGTAATTATCTGCCTTTATTTGGATTTGAATTCATTCTCGCTTGTGACTTTATCATCTTAGCGTTGGGGACGATAAATGCTGGATTGTTGGCCTCCCGTATTGGTCACGTCGGCCGCAGAACCGACGAAAGGTGGAGTAGGAAGGTTCTCGAATGGAGACCGCGTGTAGGTATGCGTAGGGTGGGACGCCCCCGGCAAGATGGACCGATGACCTGAAGAAGGTGGCTGGATGAAAAAAGCAGGAGAACGTGGCGCTCCCTGGGAGAGGCCTATGTACAGTCATAAGTAATAACATGTATACACTTAACAAAATTCAAACGCAATTTACTCGTAAAATACTAGTTTCCACTTTGAAATGAGACCTATTTCGTAATAGTATGGCTTCCAAAATAGAAGTCTAATGAAAAGCCAAAAGTTTAATCAATATGGTAGCAGAACATCGCTTTTGAATACTGCTTAGTCATACTATTGCTCGTGACTGTACAGCAGTGGACTGCAATAGGCTGAAATGAAACTTAACTTCGTCAAATTTTGGTTTACGTAACTAAAAAATAAATACGTGTCAAACATTTTCGATAATCTAATTAATAACATACATGAAATTTCAACATTCTCCTGTTTGAAAACTCCACTACAAGTAAATTAAAAAAACATGCTAAGTTGTATCTCTTTTTTACAGGTAAACTGAACTCTATCTTCGGATTAATAGAAGTGGCGGTGCCCTTAATATACGGGCCCCTCTACGTACGAGTCTATAAGGCCTCCCTTGATGTCTTCCCTGGAGCGGTTTTCTTATTAGGAGGATTTCTGACGTTGCCTGGCTTAGCCATATTTACGTAAGTACTCTCTTAAAGAAGAAGTAATAACTCGAGCAACTCGTGGCTAAATAATTACATGCTGTGGATGGGTAGCCATATTCTGTCGTAGCGAGTTTCCTCAGTGCTTCGGAAAGCACGTACTCGTAAAGCCGTTGGTCCCGGCTGCCGTCTGTAGATCTTTGACAGTTGTTACTGTTAATCGGAAGCCCATAAGTCTGACAACCAGTCTTACCGTGGAGTATCGTATTGCCCAGTTACTGGATTGTGGAGTTCCGATAGGCAGTAGTTTCATGTAAAATACTGATATTCAGCTGCATATAGTTCAACTGGAAGCCGACCCCAATATAGTTGGGAAAAGGCTAGGCACATGCAAGAAGTAGTAATAACCTGTAGTTCAAAATAAACCAAAAGATATTTTTTTAAAGATATACTATGCTTGTCCTAAAACTTAAACTCTCAGCAATCTTGCTTAATTTATGATTAGAAATAATAGAGTGTGAAAGCAGTGGTGGCCTAGTGGTATCGACACCAGGTCGTGGTTTCGAATCCAGCCAGGCGGATTATTTTGTAAAATTTATTTCGTCACCACTGCTCTCAAAACTGTGAAAGAAAACATCGTGAGGAAACGGCATGTCCTAGGACCTAGAACCATAAAGTACGAATACATGTGACATCCACCAATCCTCACTGTGCCCGCGTGGTGGGTCATGGCCCACTCAGGCTGATGATGATGATAATAGAATAACGATATTTTTTATTATTTGCAGGTGGATGTATATCCAACACAAAAGAGGAAAATTGAATAAAGAATCAGCCACAAAAGAGAGTGAGAATCAAGAGGTTACAGAAATAAAATAAAGCAAAATGTGATTTAATTATTTATAACTATATTTTTTTTACGTATTTTTTACGTTATAGTATCCATAATTGTAAATATTTAAGCTATTTGTAAGTTACATCAACAATGCCAAAATAAATGTATACCTACTATACTGCCGTGCAGGCCCTAAAACGCAGTAACAGGCTTTTTGTCATTTTTTTGTTGAATATTGAACCTAAATGTACACGTTATAAGGAACATGTAGATCTAATCAGGTATTTGATAGGATGCTCTAAACGGTTAAAAAATCAAATTTAAGAAAGCAGTAGCTTAATTTTTCATGTCTAAATACATTACAATAGCGACTAAAATACAGTAATAGCAGTTACGTCTACCACGGTCCGTCACTTTACCAAGTTAAACGCAGTAAATATCGATATTACCACAAAAAATCTGTATTCCACACACAAAAAAATATTGAGGAATATAAAATAAAACGCAGTAAATAGTTTTTGTACCAAGAGTGTTAACCACTTCCCTGTCCGATGAGTCACATGTGACTCACGACCATTGTTTATCTATTGTGTCTGCTGCGCGGACAGTGAAAGTGTTAATTCTGCATGGTTGATCACTAGTTTATTTCACAATGAACTACAGATTAAAATGCAGCAAAGTACTAAAAAGTGGTATTTTATTTAGTGTTATTGAAGTAACTTTATATCGTGAAAACTAGCTAAAGAACAGTATGTTCATTATTTACTGCAGTTTAATCAGTATTTTCAAAAGATTAAAATAACTAAATTGCTAATTAAAACGCAATATGATACTCTGTTACTGCATTATAATTGGTAACTTGAACGATATTACTAATTTTACTGCAGTCACAGGTCATATTTTACTGCGTTCTAGTCAGAATTTGTCGCTAACTCTCTCTCTCAATCAGTCGAATTCTTCTAATTTACCACGAAAACCTAAGCAAAAATCAGGGGTACTTTTCGAGCTTAGTAATTTTGTGTACAATTTTTGAACTGAAAATAATAATAATTATATTATATTATTATTATTTTCAGAAGCCTCAACGTTTATCTTCGCAATAATATTTGCATTTTATTGTACTACTGAAAATGTACATTTTCTGTTAAAAAAATGGCCACCATTCGCGAAGTGTTTTGGTAGGTTTTTTTATAAGCAGTTTTGTAAAAATCATTCTATAATTTCCCCTTATTATCTATCGTCAGAAACCAAACACTATAAGTAATTAATGTTTCATTTAATTGAAAAATCTCATGTTTCTTCGGAAGCGAAAAGCTTCAAGTATACCTACTTACCTTATTTTTATTTGTATTGCTTAAGTCTAAGCTACTCATGAAATATACAGGGTGAATTTTTCAACTGGGCGTGGATGGCTATCTCCGAAACTATGAGGAATATCGAAAAACGTTGAAAGGAGTCTCGAGGCCGATTTTGACGAAAACTAAAACTGCATTATTAGATTTTCGAAAAATCGATAATCCTGGCCAGGAATCGAACCCGCTGATTTTGTAAAAAAAAATCACACCCTGTATTATTACACCATTTCATAGTATTGCTAACAAGGATCAAATTCTGGGAAGTAACCATATACGACAAACTTAAGGGAATAGTTATTTTTTTATAAAATTGCGTTTTTCTATGTCACTTTACTCATAATGAGCCAAAATCATTCAAAATTATAAAATTTCATTGTTTTCAATGTTAAACTGGATTTGACGTCTCAATAAACCCACTGCATTCAGCAATAATAAATGATTGAGTTGAATAAAAAAATAGCAATGTTTCAAAGAAGAAACGGTTAACTTATGTTTCGAATTAAGTCATTGCTTTGAAGATTGATCAGTTTTTTTTAAATTATACATTTTCCTTAAGTTTACCGTTTATGATTACTTCACAGAATTTTATCCTTACCAGCAACACTATCAAATGGTGTAATAATACAGGGTGTGATTTTTTTTCCAAAATCAGCGGGTTCGATTCCTGGCTCAGATTATTGATTTTTCTAAAATCCAATGATGCAGTTTTAGTTTTCGTCAAAATCGGCCTCGAGACTCCTTTGAACGTTTTTTGATATTCCTCATAGTTTCGGAAATAGCCATCCACGCCCAGTTGAAAAATACACCCTGTATAAGTTTTGCTTATGCATAGCCGCCATCTTAGATTGAAGGGGTCCAAATTTGTTTTTTTCACTTAATGCTTCAACAGTTAACTTTATGAAAAAATGTATAAAAGAAGTTTAAAGAAAAATTCCACAACAACTTTATTTGTACATATTCTGTACGTAAATTCAAATTCAAATTCAAATTATTTATTTGTGAAACATAGGTAGGTAAATAAGATGAAATTAAATTACAATATTAGGATCACTATGTTTAGCCTAGTAGGCATACAAATTTTGAGCATCATAACATAGAAACAAAGCTAAGGAAGAACACTCAACATTGATAAGAAATCTATACTTTTGACGAGTACCTAACTATATTTCTAACGATTTATGTATAGAATTTATGTAAAGAATCATCAAAAAGCCTCTTGACACTTATTTAATCGATTTTGTTGATAATAATTTTATTGTACATTGGAAAATTTCAAGTAAATCGAGTAAGATTAAATTATTTTCATACAAACTTTAATCCCATTTTTAAACCTCTTAGGGGATGAATTTTCAAAAATCCGCCCTAAATATGTCATTTATGGAATGCCTGTGCAAAATTTCATGCTTCTACACCTAGCGGTTTCAGCTGGGCGTTGATACATCAGTCAGTCAGCCAGATGGTTTTTTTTGTTTTATACAGGGATTTTTTAATGTATTGCCGATATTTGTTTTCTGTGTAATGAATAAAATACATTGTCATGTTGAACATTTTCTTTTTCTTAATTTAGGGGGATAAATAATTGACAATTACACTGAATTGAGTGGAAAAAACTTGATTGAATCAAAAACGCAACTTATTTTATCAGTTGTCTTTTATTTCAGACATCTTAACGTCTAATACGCATTCGGTAAAACAAGTTTCACGAGTCTAAACAAACGAAATATACGTATCTTATATAAAAATACTATTTGTTGTGGAATGTTATTGACTTTAAACTTCTCTTTAGATATTTTTGTCATAAAGTCAACTGTTGAAGCAATATGTGAAAAAGAACGAATTTGGACCCCTTCAATCTAAGATGGTGGCTAACGCAGACACTCCTCGATATCGAAAACTTAAACTTTTCATGAGTATCATATACTTAAGGAATACAAATAAAAAAATGCACCACCTTTCCTACCTAAAACATACTCGTAAGTTGTATATACTAATACTGCATGTTCAATTTGTTCAAGATTCAAATTAAAATGCAGTAAAAAAAAGTCTTATGCTGCAAATTAGTCTGCAAAGTAGCAAAAAAATCTAAAATTTTGTGGTATCGAGTATTTTTACCGCATTTTAATCTGCATATGAGTAACTTTTTGCGTGCAGTAACTGCTATGATTTTAGAAAATCTGATTTTAATTAAAATCTATTAAACTTAATTAACATTTGTTTTCGTAAATACCATCTTTGTTGTCGCTTAGTCTTCGTAGCAATAAAAATATGCACCATACACATTAATAACATTATAAAAAACAGTGTTGAAAAGTTTTTCGCTGTTTTCTCGAAACCGCTTTTTTCCTCATACTGCACTTTAGGGCCTGCACGGCTGTATAATCTGCACTCATAATATAAAGAGGAGTTTTTTTTAGTTTAGTTTGTGTATGTTTGTAATAAACTCAAAAACCACAGGGCACATTTTTTTTTTCATTATTTAAGCTACATTCACCCTGAGTAACATAGGCTACATTTATTGCTAGAAAAGATAAGTCCACCCGTGCGAAGCCGGGGCGGCCCCTGGTCATAATTATTTATCTATACCATACAGGGTGGATTTTTCAACTGGACGAGGATGGCTATATACGAAACTATGAGGAATATCGAGATACGTAGAAAGGAGTCTCAAAGCCGATTTCGACGAAAACTTAAAACTGAATCATTCGATTTTAGTAAAAACAACAATCCTGGCCAGGAATCGAACCGGGTGATTTTGGAATAAAAAATCACTCCCTGAATTATTACACCATTCGATAGTTTTGCTAATAAGGATCAAATACTGGGAAGTAATCATAATATACGGCAAAGTTAAGGAATTCGAAAATATTTGTGTAATTGCTATTTTGCTATGTTACTTGTACTGAAACATATTTTTTTCTACATTATAAAATTTCATTGTTTTCAATACGAGTAATTCACTGGACTTGACGTCTCAACAACCCCACTACATTTAGCAATATGAAATTATTGAGATGAAAAAAATTTAAATGGCGTAAAACGGAACCCTTATAGATTCGTCATGTCTGTCTGTCCGTCCGTATGTCACAGCCACTTTTTGTCGAAAGTATAAGAGCTATCCTGTTGAAACTTGGTAAGTAGATGTATTATGTGACCCGCATTAGGATTTTTACAAAAAAATAAAACAAAAACCAATCAAAAATCTATCTTTAATTAAATAGGGCTTGAAAAATGATATTGAGGTTACTGACATAATATTTTTCTAAACTGAACAGTTTGCGCGAGACACACTTCCAAAGCGGTAAAATGTGTGTCCCTCCCCCCCTGTAACTTCTAAAATAAGGGTATGATAATACTAAAAAAAATATATATGATGTACACTACCATGCAAACTTCAATCGAAAATTGGTTTGAACGAGATCGAACAGTCAGTTTTTTTTTAATACGTCATAAATCGTATACTGCAATTTACTTTGGAAAGTTACAACCAACTACAAGAACTTTTATATTATGTTACAACTTGCTGCTACGGAACGCTTTATAGGCGAGTCCGACTCGCACTTGGCCGGTTTTTTTTTTTATTGCATTGTCGTATAATTATTATTAATTAATTTGACGGCACAGTTAGCGCAGTGGCTGAGCGATTGGAATACTGCGGGTTCGATTCCCGCACGGAACAAATATTTTATGATCTACAAGTAGTTGTTTCGAGTCTGGGCGTATGTGTATGTGAGGTGATATGCTTGTAAATACCCTCACGACACAGGAGAAATTCCTAGTGTGAGGCAACGGTTTTTTTTAAACATAAAAATATTCGTTGCAGAAGCCAAGACAGGCAAATTAATTCTCCGGGACACATCGAGCTTTATTGTTGCGGCGCTTTTCTGGTGGTTGCCACTGTTGATTCTGGCTTTCTGGAAGGGCACTGGGATTTGCAGTGGTTTGGGAATAGTGTGGTGGGTTTGTCTAAAAAAAAACGGCTGTGTCCAAGGCTGTTGCCAGCTTAATCACGAGAACAAAGCCTAGCAGCCCTGCTAGCCGGAAGAAAGTAGCGAAGCGGAAGGCCATCCAACAAAGTATCTATGTTCGACGACGGTAGTTAGTTAATGAAGTCAAAGACCCGACTCAGACTTATCGACAGTAGTACTCGTAGCAGATGTTTTCTGTAAATAATTCTGAAGTAGAACATAGAGCACCTTGTATCAAAAAAAGGAGGAGGTTCTCAGTTATGTTGGTTTTTCTACGTATGTACACCGATTACTCCGAGATTTCTAGTTCGATTTGTGTGATTCTTTTGCCATTTGGTCTCAATAAAATTTCATCCAATTTGGTTCAGCACTTTTATTTTGTGAGCATCTTTATTTTTTTGTGTTTGAAACGCAATTACTCCGCCAATTGTTGCAATAAGGATCGTTCACCTTTTTTTTTTTTTTTTAGCGTGGTAAAATCATCAAATGAGTCCTCCAACCCCGGGCAGGGCGGGAGGGACTGTTAGACTTCTACTGACTAAAATCCACGGTGTCCTTCATAGCCTGTTACGTTCCGGGGTTACGGTAAGGGAATAATCCCGCGACCCCGGCAGGCTTTGGCCCTCTGAGAGGGGGGCCCCGTCATTATGCTGACGCTCTTTGAGGCGCACGTGAGACACAACGCGCCGTCGACCCGGGCATGGTCCTTGGTCGGGCAGCGAGTTGCCCTTTACTCGCTGCCCGCATGCCCGCGCCTACGGTGGCCGGAGATCATCAAGCGACGTCCGTCGCCGTGGGCGCCTACCACTGCGGCTGGGGCGGAGGGAGGACGCTGTCCTCTCTCGCTCGCGGCCTGCCTCCTCCTTTACGAGCATTACTGCCTCGCAGAAGGAGCTGACCACTTCCCACTCCGTCTCGCCCCGCAGCATGGCCGCAACCAATGCCGGGCGCGAGAGGTCTCCGCCTATCGCAGCCGTGAGGACACGTCGGTGCTCCGCCCAAGCTGGGCAGTCTTGCACCGTATGCTCCACCGTGTCCTCCGGGCGATCTTCGCAGTGGTGACACCCAGGCGTCTCCTCCTTTCGCATCAGACACAGGTACCTCCCGAAACTTCCGTGTCCGGTGAGGACCTGCGTCAAGCGGTAGGTCAGGACGCCATGACTTCTCTCCAGCCACTCCTCAAAGAGGGGTCTTACCGCCGCAATTGCGGCGTGCCCGAAGGATCGTTCACCTTAGGGAATACTGCAAGTTTCATCAAAATCGGTTTTGAGATACGGAATTTTATTACCGTATTGTGTACATGAGCGATGTTAATACCGGTGCTACGCTCATTTAAAAGTTTAGTGCACCTGTAAGAAAATTATGTATTTGACAAGAATTTGGTAGGTTATTTTACTCCTCTTTGTGGTTGTTTTTGTTAATATCCTACTCTTAAAAATCAAACAAACTTAGGCTTAATAATAACTACCACAAAAAGATAAACATCTGTTGAACGCTATTCTAAGAAAAAATTAACTGCAAAACGACTAATAATCAACTTCAAGTTCCGTTTTGAAGTTGACAGTTTTTTAGACAAGCATTTAAAAGATGTTTAACTTTTTGTAGTAAGACGGTTTGTGTTCTGCTTTCTATGGCGCATACTACGCTGCTTTTTCTCAAAATACGCGACCGATTGTCCGCCACCGACATTGTGACAGGAATTCAACCCCGCGTAGCCTGCGTAGCCGACGGACTTTTGTCCGCAGAGGACAAAAATCCCAGATATGGATCGTCAAAAAATGTCCAAAAAGTTACACCGTAACAAATAAAAGAGTTGTTCGTGTGGTAAATGACTAGTATGGTAAAACTAAGCGGTCATTTTCTACGATAGATATTGAACAACATGAATAAGGTAGATAAAATATAGTGACTAATTCTTAATCTTATCAGTTGAGGATAACACTGCCAGCCACGTGTATGAGTCATTATGCTATATACAAGTTTTCTTTTTAAAATGATAATAATTGATTAATATGATACAATTGAATTCCTTGAAATTTTTAGTTCAAAATAAAAGGTAAGAGATCATTAAAATTAAAATAGATTTTAGTACTAATGCCATGACTCCTCCTAATTTATTAGAAACTGATCGTAAAATTTCGACAAACGTTTCAGTGATAAGAATATTTGGGTGGTTTTGTTTAAACCCTAAACTTTGTAACTACCTCATTTTCATACCTTCCTCTTTTTTTTGCGTGGTAAAATCATCAACTATGTCCTTCCTTCCTTACTCCAGTGGAAGGGACTCTCGGACTGGCTAAAGTTACCTGTATAGACAGATACGCGACCCCGGCTGGTGTTTAGCCCTTCGTTCGTGGAGACCCTGTATGTACTAAGTGCTTTCTCACTGCAGGCGTCAGATCGCATGGCTTTCATCCTTTAAAGATATCACATGTGATCTGATTGAATCGCCAGATCGCGTAAAGGCCTTAAAGTCGGTTTCGTATTTTGAAAGATTTAAGCGTACAGATACGGGAACTACACTTGTTTATTACACCTACGAGTAAAGTGCCTACTGCATAAGAGAAAAACTGACATACAACAATATAATATTTTATGTTCAATCAAGTATGAGGCCCAATCGTATAAATATCTGACAAAAGTATATTTGTCGAAGTAGCCTTACTAATAGTAACATCAATACATAGATTAGGTTGACCAAACTGTGTACGGTGACTGTTAGTTTATTATTGATTATAGTATCTTTTTGGAGGTCGATATCGATTTACGATTAAATATTGTTATCAGATATCGTTTTAATATAAAGGAAAGCCAATCGTTTTACCATGATAGTATAGTATAGAATTTCAAAAGCGAAACATCAAACAGGTCAGAATCAAGGAGTGTTGTTGTTAAAAATAATCATTGAATAAGTTACATAATCATTAAAGTGATATCAAGAAACAACATTGACATGTCAAGATAGTGTTTAAAAATGGATCCTTTTAAAACTAACCCAGAGGTCACACAAGAACCGGTAAATGAAGAAGGTGAGGAATCTACTCTTCTCCAAGAAAGTCCAGAACAAGTTGAACAAAATGCAGAAACAATCAAATTAACTTTCTTGCAAAGATTAAAATTAATAAAAGACAACATAACTGTAGAACCAATAGTTGTATGCTATGTAATAGGTTGCATGATTCCTTCATTAGCAACTCAAAACTTATATTTAGAAAAAGCCTGCAGAGTTAATCTAAATTATAGCGCAGAAATATGTGATGCTCTGACTGCAAGGCAGCCGGGGAACTATACCCTTGAAGAACAAGAAGTACAAAAAGTAACAGCAAATGTGACAATGTGGAAGAATATAGTTCAGACAGTGTTCCCTGTGCTGATAATGCTTTTTATTGGAGCGTGGAGTGATAAAACTGGAAAAAGGAAAGCAATCATGTTAATACCGATAGCAGGAGAAATTTTGTCTAATATAAGCTTAATGTTGAGCACATATTTTTTCTACTTGCCTTTAGAAGTGACCGCATTCACAGATGTTATATTTACCTCTTTATCTGGGGGAGGTTCTACACTGAACGTTGGTTTATATAGTTATATGAGTGACATCACTACTGTAGAAGACAGAACCTTCAGGATGGGGGTCTTGAACATGTGCCGGTCTGTAGGCTACCCCATCGGAACTGCTACAAGTGGTCTGTTATTTCAATGGGCGGGTTATTACGGTGCATTCGCGGTGTCATCATGCATCCACTTGATCAGTTTGATTTACGGATGCATACGTATAAAAGACTCGAGAGGAATAGCTGGAAGGACAATAGTAAGTAAACTGGCCCGAAAAAGAAAATTAAATAAGTGCAGACGGCAGCACATCAACAATCTGTCAAATTTAAACTTTTTTTTATTTGATTTTGAAGTAGATTATTTAAAAAAAAAAAAAAGTTTTTTGTGGTAAATTAAAATCTTTTCGCGAATTTTGACCGATTGGGGTAGCTAAATGTGCTGGCGTCTGTACTTTACGCTACTGTTAGATTCATCATCATCATTATCATCATCAGCCTCCCACTTAGACCACCACGCCGAACGAAAATTCGCCACTTGCATCCATCCATTTGATTATTTTTCATTCATTTTCATTTGTCTAACTCTTGTTATCGTCATCATCATCCTGACCTATTTGTCACGCAAAATGTACAATACGGCTAATCAACCTGCCTTTAAGAGGAAACAGCAAGGGCTGGAGAACTGAAAAATAGGTATTTGTAAAATCTATTGCTGTCGCGCAGTGCCCACAACAGAGTTACAGAGCGCGATAGAGACAACAGCAGCTTGGACCGAAAATACCTTATTAAATGGCACAAAATCAACGATTCGTAGTCCCCTGATTACTCCTCCAAAACTTAACCGATTTCACTACTTTTTTCTTTAAAAAATAAAGAAAGGCATTGACCGTGTTCCTATGTTTTCCTTTTTTTATATAATCCCGTCAAATTTGTTTTCTGGATATTTGAACACAGCGGAAAATCTGGCTATTTTTTTAAGATTTTGAATGTTCGTATCTCTTTTAATAATTAATTTATGGAAAAAACGAAAACATAGAGACATGCCAATAGTGGTCATAGATTTTTTGTAAAAAAATTATTGCTCTACTGGCATTATCCAGGAAGAAAACAGGGGACTACGTTTGTATGGAAAAACGACCGTGCTGTTTCCTCTTAAATCCTAAAATATATGAATGTTTTCATAGTGCAAGATTAACCACATGTACCTACGGTTGAGTTGAATGCATCAGGTTCATAAATGATTTCAGAATCAGCCACACGAAAGGAAATCCTTCTGCCGCGAATTCTTCGATATTAGCCTAATTGCTGATACATTTATGGTCGTTATCCGGAAAGGTCCTGGAAACAGAAGGCTAATGATTTGGCTACTGCTCTTTATAATGATCATTGTCTATGGACCAATGGTTGGTAAGTTGATCGTCTCTTGTCAATTGTCTTTACAACTCTCCACTCTAATCACAGTAGTCTTTATGCCCTGAACAATAAGATTCTTTCTTAACAAGAAGTGAAGTTCTTACAAGCATTATTCAGATGATTCCATAGATATTTTTTTCTGACATTGGAATTTAATCCAGAATATCATACTTAGTAGCCCCAAACGCTGAAGCTAAACTAAACATAATATTTTGTATGATATTTCAGGTGAAGGTTCGATAATATACTTGTTCATAAGATACAAGTTCCGTTGGGATGATGTGCAGTTCAGTTTGTGGTCCACCTATGTTATTATTACTAATTTGATAGGTGAGTAACGTAAGCATAGATAAATTTCGTAAAGAACGTCGGTCTCGTAGTTCTGTATCGGTCTACTCAATCCATCATTGCTTGAAAATGATGATGTTTCTTACCCAAATTTTTTCTTGAACCCATCGTTTCTAGGCCTATTTACCACAACAGTCATAATTATACACTGTATTTTCTTTCTTATATAGATCTCAGTTTTGGTGTGTTTTCCCTTGTTATGTGCAGGTTCTGGTGGCATGTGCCAACAAATGTATGACCTTTCTTTTTAATCGTAGCAAACTAATTTCAAATGACAATATATTTTTTCAGGAACACTCATAGCTTTAACGCTTTTCATTAACTTCTTGAAGATGAGTGATCCGTTGCTCGGCATAATAGCTAACGTCAGCAAAATCACTGGAGCGTTCGGCTATGCTTTTGCCATGAATACATGGCAGATGTATTTAGGTAAGTAATATTTATTCTAGTAAATAATCGAGCTATTTATACACCGTAACTTTTTAGTCGTTTTACAACGGCAGTCCAGTCCTTGTATCCAATGACTATAGTTCACATTTATAATTAAAAAAAAATGTCTCATAGTGAGGAGATGGAGATGGAATGATCTGGCCGACTATTGCGCTGGGTAGGTATACTCTACAGACAGATACGTAAACATTTCAGCAGGGTGTTTCATATTTCTAATGTACTAATTTATTAATAATAAAAATTATTATTAACGACTGAAAAAAAACATCTCGCCTACAGGTATTTTAGGGCGGATACATTAAGTGGGCCACTTTTGTAAGACGACTATATGTCACGGTGTATATCTATCTGATAATTTATTTTACCGGGACTGTCGTTTAAATATTTTATACTGTTGACGTATTAACTATATTTTACCTGTTTTATCCACAGCACCTACAATTGACATGTTCAGTAAAGTCACGTACGTTGCAATGCTGTCAATAGCTACAAAAGTAGTGGATGGACAAGAATTTGGTGAGTAATTATCTGCCTTCGTTAGGTCAAATTCTCTGGTCCGGTCAAGTTCAGAGTACAATGGGTCCCTGTATTTTTTCTTTTCTCGATTATTAAAAGACATTCGACACTGTTGATCACTAGGCCGTGTTTAACTCTTTCTATTGCTGTCTAATTGATGCTCAGTATGTTGGTATACTAAATGATTTGTGCGATACGACAACAATATACAAGTCAGACTGGGTTATCTTACTACTCTAATATAATTCAGGAGTGGAGTGCGACAAGGAGATACTATTTCGCCTACACTCTTCACTGCTACTTGGAAAGACGTGATGAAATCCTAGAAGGAGAAAAATGAAAAAAAAACAATAATCATATACTTGTCAATAGTTTTTGTGATGACCTAATTTTATTAATTTTTGGAAGACTTGCTACACATTCTAATAGAAATCAACAATGAGTCGTTACAAGTTGGCTTTTACCTACAAGAAGCCTTAAGTAAATTAAAAATCACATGATAAGTACAATTTTTTTATTTTACAGGTAAACTGAACTCTATCTTCGGATTGATAGAAGTCGGGGTGCCCTTATTATACGGGCCCCTCTACATACGGGTCTATACATCCTCTCTTGATGTTTTCCCTGGAGCGGTCTTCTTATTAGGAGCATTTCTGACGTTGCCTGCTTTAGCGATATTTGTGTAAGGAAACTCTACTAGCTTAATTAGATACTAAAATATAGGCACTATCTAAATACATTCTTATTATTGTTTCTATAGAAGTACCAAAAACTTTGTAGTTCATCATTTATCCAAAAATAATTGCTATACTTTGATGCTGAAAAATCTTGTGTTTTTTAAATAAAAAGGATTATATCCATAATAAGTTACTAGCGATCTAATGATGAAGTCTATAAAGATTATAATTTATTTACAGGTGGATGTATATCCAACACAAAAGAGGAAAATTGAATAAAGAAGCAGTGACAGAGGACGCCAGGGTCGGTGAAAATGAAGATGTTACAGTTGTAACATAAAAAAAAGTGTAAATTTTTCGTGAGTAGTTTAATTGTATGTTATGCTGTCCTCTTTTGTAAATATTTAGTTTAAATGAATTGCATCAAGTCATTTTATTGTATTAAGTATAATAGAAAATTAACAAGCCAAAGAAATTGAAAGAATAAATAACATTTTACATGTTTTTAATTCATGCAACGTTTTTTTTCTCGCATATTGTATAATCTAATTCTTATCATAAAAACAGAATTATATCTTGTTTTTTATTTGAGTTTCCAATATTTCGGCAATTTTGTAAGCAGCTTTAAATCAGTATTTAAATCCCGTTTTGAGCTGTTACAATTTTGTTATTTCTTTGAAAGTGATAGAGATATATACCTACAAATTAAACCTTTTAAAAATTATCAACCCAACCTATATTAATGATGGCTACTTATCTGTTAGATTAGCCATCGCTGCAAGAAATATTATATCGCACAGGTGTGTACAAAATAGGTAGGTATTTCTTGTTTTGCTCTAATAATGTTATGACATTCACATAATAGAGTGATAAATTATTACCTTTTATTTTCGGTTTTTAACGGGTTTTAAGGCCGCATACTCTGAAAGTTGGCAACGTCGCACGTCACAAAAAATGATATAGGAATGCAATTAAAACACTGAATTTGATGTTGTAACCGTTTCAGGTGTATAAAAGGCATTTGGAAAGCTTCCAAATGTTTTTTTTACATCTAAAACTATATATTCGGTGTTACGATATATGTTACTATTGCATTCTCTTATCAATTTTTAGTGCACTATAGAGCCATATTTCTTATTTTCATACAGAAACAATACTAAAATAATTAAAACATGTTAATATTTGACAACCATTTGCGACGTTGCCAACTTTCGGAATATACTCTCTTAAGCATACGACATAAAATTTTACTAAGTTCGATTCTTAAGATATTCTTCGAAAAAATGTCCCTGTCTTTGACGAAAACTGACCTCAGTATGACCTAAGAAAGATCGGGTTCGCGACCAAGGTTTCAGTAAGTTTTCGGAGGCACGAAGTTATCACACCATCCGATTCCAAATCCCGGTCAGCCAAATTCAAATAATATCGTAACAAAAAACAAACTTGTAGGTATACACGGTGGCGTATACGATGTAGGTCATGGTCATTGGAGGCGATAGGAGGTCACCTCTCGCGCATTACGGAAGCACGAGAAACGAAATGGGAAGCAGTCATCTTCTGCGAGGCAGTCATCCTAGCGAAGGAGGAGGCGGGACGCGTAAGGGAGAGGACAGCCTCCGCGGCAGGCGCAGACATGCAGGTGGCGAGTAATGAGCTACTCGCTGTCTGACCATGGACCATGCCGGAGTCGACGGCGCGTAGTGTTTCACGCTCGCCTCAAAGAGTGTCAGCAAAATGACGGGCCCTCTAGAGGGCCAAAGCGGAACTTTCGCCTGGGCATCTTGCCTCTGCCTCATTTGATGATTTTACTACGACAAAAAAAAGTGCATACTAACTTGTCCTTGCCAACTTAACTATGTTTTAGTTTAATATGGAGACGTAGCAAATACAAATAATATACTATCACAATCGTTCACCCATTATAAAGTGCTCTGCCTATGTGCCATACTCGTACTCGTGTCTGAAATAGTTCAATTTTGATTTAGATTTGAAGAGATTTCGATAAAAATCAGCAAATGTTATTTCAACGAAACGTGTTTTAAACTGGTCAGTTTGTAATTTCTGTAAAAAAAGTTGGTTACTGTGTCTCTAGGCTCTCAGCTTCCTTTTAAATACAAAAAAAAATAAAAACAAACAACCCATAATGTGAGTATAAGTACATAATATATTCATCACTTGACCCGATTGATCAATCAATTACTCCCGATGGCTTTAGCAAAGCCCCCAATTCATCTTGCACACTTTGTTTTTAAAGCAAAAAATCCATTAAATTTTATTTTAATTGTTCTGCTTGTTGCTTCTCGTTGTCCTCTTTTAGGGCTACGTTCCTCAATATGTCTTTTTTGTGTTCGAAGTACAGCCACCTGTAATAATGCAATTTAAAGTTAAAAGGTTCTTAAAGTACTCGTATATCAAACGTAATGAGGGAGGTGACTTGGTAATATTATTTTTTTGGTCGCAAAAAGCACCTAAATTCGATCTTGAGTGTAAATACTCTTTCTTAAGTAGTAATCAAATATTTTTAGTTCAAAGCTATTTACCTAATTTTTTTTTTTTTTTTTTTTTTTTTTAACGTGGTAAAATCATCAAATGAGTCCTCCCACCCCGGGCAGGGCGGGAGGGACTGTCAGACTTGTACTGACTAAAATCCACGGTGTCCTTCAATAGCCCTTTATGTACCGGGGTCACGGTAAGGAAATAATCCCGCGGCCCCGGCAGGCTTTGGCCCTCTGAGAGGGGGCCCCGTCATTATGCTGACGCTCTTTGAGGCGCGCGTGGGACACAACGCGCCGTCGACCCGGGCATGGTCCATGGTCGGGCAGCGAGTTGCCCTTTACTCGCTGCCCGCATGCCCGCGCCTACGGTGGCCGGAGATCGTCTTGCGACGTCCGTCGCCGTGGGCGTCCACCACCGCGGGTGGGGCGGAGGGAGGACGCTGTCCTCTCTCGCTCGCGGCCAGCCTCCTCCTTTACGAGCATTACTGCCTCGCAGAAGGAGCTGACCGCTTCCCACTCCGTCTCGCCCCGCAGCATGGCCGCAACCAATGCCGGGCGCGAGAGGTCTCCGCCTATCGCAGCCGTGAGGACACGTCGGTGCTCCGCCCAAGCTGGGCAGTCTTGCACCGTATGCTCCACCGTGTCCTCCGGGCGATCTTCGCAGTGGTGACACCCAGGCGTCTCCTCCTTTCGCATCAGCCACAGGTACCTCCCGAAACTTCCGTGTCCGGTGAGGACCTGCGTCAAGCGGTAGGTCAGGACGCCATGACTTCTCTCCAGCCACTCCTCAAAGAGGGGTCTTATCGCCGCAATTGCGGCGTGCCCGGCCTTCGGTCGCGACAGTCGTCCCCTCCATACTGCCCTGAGATCGCGCCGGAGCTCTTCCCGCCGCGCCTCGACTTCTCGAGGCAGCGGGGTTATGCCCCGGCGCTGCGCCTCCACGCGCCACTCATAGACGCGCTGGAGGGCAGTAAGCTATTTACCTAATTGAAAAAATTGAGCGTCTTATAGTTGTAAAATTGAAAAGACAAACGTAAGTAGGAGAAGAGCAAGTAATACAAAAGTTTTGGTAAGGACAATGGGCAAAAATGTATGGAACTTGGTCCAAGATCCTCCACTGATGACACTTATGAGAAATGAAAGTATATGGTTGTGACATCATTCTGGCAAGAGATTATCAAAATCCGTCCGAGAGTTCTTTTTTTATGTCCATTTAAGGACTACTAACCTAACCTAACCTTACCTATCCAAACCCAACCTAACCTAACTTCTTTTGTTAAGCTGTAAATGATGCCCGACGCACATTGAAACATCTAGGAAGGCAGTTAGCTTATGCGTGCCTTAGACCCACTAGAAATACCAACGAGATCTTAAATAGCTAACCTAACCTAACTTTTTCTGTTCAGCTAAAAATGATGCCCGACGTATATTGAACCATCTGGGAAGACGGTTGACTTATGTTTGACTTGGACCCACTAAAAATACGAACGAAACCTTAAATAGCTAACCTAACCTAACTTTTTTTATTCAGCTAAAAATGATGCCCGACGTATACTGAACCATCTGAGAAGGCGGTTGGCGTATGTTTGACTTACAACGACTAAAAATACCAATGAGACCTTAAATAGCTAACCTAACCTAACTTTTTTTTCAGCTAAAAATGATGCCCGACGCACAGTGAACCATCTGGGAAGACGGTTGGCTTATGTGTGACTTGGACCCACTAAAAATACCAACGAAACCTTTAAATAGCTAACCTAACCTAACTTTTTTTGTTCAGCTAAAAATGATGCCCGACGTATACTGAACCATCTGGGAAGGCGGTTGGCTTATGTGTGACTTACAACGACTAAAAATACCAACGAAACCTTAAATAGCTAACCTAACCTAACTTTTCTAATTCAGCTGTAAATGATCCCTGACGCATACTGAACCATCTGGGAAGGCGGTTGGCTTATGTGTGACTTACAACGACTAAAAATACCAACGAAACCTTAAATAGCTAACCTAACCAAACTTTTTATTTCATCTGTTAAAGATGCCCGACGCACACTGAACCATCTGGGAAGGCGGTTGGCGTATGTTCGACTTACAACGACTAAAAATACCAATTAGACCTTAAATAGCTAACTTAACCTAACTTTTTTTCAGCTAAAAATGATGCCCGACGCACAGTGAACCATCTGGGAAGACGGTTGGCTTATGTGTTAATTGGATCCACTAAAAATACCAACGAAACCTTAAATAACTAACCTAACCAAACTTTTTTTTTTCATCTGTTAATGATGCCCGACGCACACTGAACCATCTGGGAAGGAGGTTAGCATATATTATTTGACTTACACCAACTAAAAATACCAATGAGACCTTAAATAGCTAACCTAACTTGTTTTGTTAAGCTGCAAATGATGTCCGACGCATACTGAACCGTCTTCCCACGGTTGGCGTATGTTTGACTTACAACGACTAAAAATACCAATGAGACCTTAAATAGCTAACCTAACCTAACTTTTTTTCGGCTAAAAATTATGCCCGACGCACAGTGAACCATCTGGGAAGACGGTTAACTTATGTGTGACTTGGACCCACTAAAAATACCTTAAGGCTTTAATGTCTGCTGAAGCTGAACAAAAAAAGTTAGGTTAGGTTAGCTATTTAAATAGGTAATTAAGGTCTCGTTGGTATTTTTAGTGGGTGTAAGTGAAACATAAGTCAACCGCGTTCCCAGATAGTTAAGTGTGCGTCGGGCATCATTCTCAGATGAATTAAAAAAGTTAGGTTAGGTTAGCTACTTAAGGTTGCGTTGGTATTTTTAGTGGGTCCAAGTCACACATAAGTTAACCGTCTTCCCAGATGGTTCACTGTGCGTCGGGCATAATTTTTAGCCGAAAAAAAGTTAGGTTAGGTTAGCTATTTAAGGTCTCATTGGTATTTTTAGTCGTTGTAAGTCAAACATACGCCAACCGTGGGAAGACGGTTCAGTATGCGTCGGACATCATTTACAGCTGAATTAAAAAAGTTAGGTTAGGTTAGCTATTTTAGGTTTCGTTGGTATTTTTAGTGGGTCCAAGTCACACTAAAGCCAACCGTCTTCCAAGATGGTTCACTTTGCGTCGGGCATCATTTTTAGCTGAAAAAAAAGTTAGGTTAGGTTAGCTATTTAAGGTCTCATTGGTATTTTTAGTCGTTGTAAGTCAAACATACGCCAACCGCCTTCCCAGGTGTTTCAGTATGCGTCAGGGATCATTTACAGCTGAATTAGAAAAGTTAGGTTAGGTTAGCTATTTAAGGTTTCGTTGTTATTTTTAGTGCGTCCAAGTCATACATAAGCCAACCGTCTTCCAAGATGGTTCATTTTGCGTCGGGCATAATTTTTAGCTGAAAAAAAAAGTTAGGTTAGGTTAGCTATTTAAGGTCTCATTGGTATTTTTAGTCGGTGTAAGTCAAACATAAGCCAACCGCCTTCCCAGATGGTTCAAAATGCATCGGGCATCATTTACAGCTGATTGAAAAAAGTTGGGTTAGGTTAGATTAGGTAGTCACTTAAAAGGAAATAAAAAACCGGCCAAGTGCGTGTCGGGCCATGCACAGTGTAGGGTTCCGTAGTTGCCCATCAAAATACTTATGCGAACTAACTAAACTGATTCGCTGAATTTAAATTTTAAAAAGAAGAATTTTCAAAATCGGTCCAGGAGTCTTTGAGAAATCGGGGAAAATACATAAGAAAAAAGATTACAACGAATTTAGAACCTCCTCCTTTTTTTGAATTTAGTTAAAAATAGTTGACGATAAAAACCTACCGATCCCCAAAAAACATACCTATAAAAGCTGTAAAAATAAAGTTGACAAACTTACATTTGCAGTTGTCTCCGATACATTTTGTTTAAGAAAATATGATATCAAGTACATTTTATAAGTTGGTCGACTATTACTCGTAAAGTTGTAAAGCCGACTTAGTCATGATAATTTTCTTTTAAACTTCGTTATATGTACTACTATTGTGATTTTTTTCACACCCCCAAACATAACCGTTTAGCTGGTAGAGGGGGGGGACACTCAAATCGAGCAAAATTTAGCAATTTAAAGCTTAATATTTCACAAACGATTTTTTTTTATCAAAAAATTGTTAATGGAAACTGTCATTATTTTTTAAAGGCCTATTTAATGATACCCCACACTAAGGGGTACGCGAGAAAAAAAAAATCCTCACTTTACGTGTAAGTACTGGAGGTACCCTAAAAAATATTTTACGAGATTTTATTTTACCACTTTTTTGGCACAACAAATCCGTATATTTACACCAAATTACAGCTCTCTAGTACTGTGCGTCTCTGAGCTAAACTGCGGACAGACGGACGGACGGACGGACGGACGGACATGGCGAAACTATAAGGGTTCCTTGTTGACTACGGAACCCTAAAAAGAACCCCAGGACAGATTTCGATAATATTTTGCCAGAATGATGTCACAACTATGTTCTTTCATTTCCAATAAGTGTCATATGTGGAGGATCTTGGACCGCTTTTGCCCATTGTCATTTATTAAATTTTAGCAATGTATTTCGTTGAATAAACGGCACGATTGTGTGTGTCTACACTGGAAGCCTAGCGCGACGGATGCGGCAGGCGCGGTGGCGGGCGCGGCGGCGGGCGCGATCTGTGTCCAAACTGTCGATCAAGCGTTTGTTTTGTACGGGCGACTTAAGTACCCTTAGCACGAATTTTCACTTTTTTACTTTACAGTATTTACAGCGTTTCTTGTATGAAAAATATCAACTTGAAATTGTCAATGTTCCAGTTTACTTTACGGCTCAAAAACTGAAAATTCGTGCTAAGGGTACAGGTGCTGCAAACTGGTGGTACAAAGTAGTTTATATAAATTTTGTCTATAGAAATTCCATCCCGTTATAAGTATCTGTTGTTGCCTAGCAACGCCTAGACTCGCATAATCGCTTGTAGCCATCGCGCTAGGCCCACGCCGTCACGTCAGTGAGGCCACGAGCTACGATTTCTTACGTTCAATATTATCGCGCCCGCCGCCGCCACCGCGCTAGGCTCGCAGTGTGTTTGAGCACATTGGCGCTGTGGCTGAGTGTAACAACTGTGTTGCATTGCAGCAGACCATAGAGACTCGGTGATCTGAGAATAACCGCTCTCCAAGCCCCATCGTACACAACGTGACGCAAGTTTCCGATACCTTACGACTTTGGTATCCAGGCGATTATCGCATTACAAATCTATAGAGGTTCATACACAGGCACGCGTCAATGGATACCAAAGTGGTAAGGTTGATACCTTACCACTTTGGTATCTTTCTTGGTGACTTGCGTATCGTTGTGTAGAAAGAGGCGAAGAGTGATGTCGAAATTGCGTTGCAAACTGTCTCTGTTTTCTAAGTACATGAGCTTCTTTGAGGAAAGAAAATTTGGTTGCGAGTTTGTACCTGCAATCACGAAGTATTTGACCGCGTGCATAAGAATATTTCAAATACAGCTAGATAATGACTGCCAGTGGTTTCACCCGCTATAGTTCTAAAATGATCCCACGGGCACATCAAAACGGGATAAAACTATCCTGTCTTAATATAGGTTATTAACTATCTTTTTAGGAAATATCCATATCTGTTCGGTGGTTTTTGTGTGAAAGAGTAATACTTAACATCGGAAGTAGGATTGTTCAATTCTTACCCAAATATAGCAATAGCAGGCAATGTCATAAATGCTCCTAACAGGAAAACAGCCCCGGGCAGAATGTTGAGGGTTGCCATGTAGACTCTAGAGTACAGGGGCCCGTATATTAACGGCATCGTGGCTTCGGCTAGCCCGAACAGTGAGTTCACCTTGCCTAAAAAGTATAAAAATACAGGTTTAATTAAAAGAGTATCTGTTCAAAGAGCTGAAAGTCGTAAATTTCTGTCAATAAGCATTTTATGAAGAAGATGGTAAAATTTATCGAAATATCCAAAATAAGTCTAATATTAATATTTGCAAATTAGGTCTTATATTTCAAGGATTGCACCCAATCACCCCCTTTAATAGAAAACAACACAAAGTCCCAATAGCCTCAAGTGTAGTCTTGCAGCCACAACTTGCGTACTGACTTTTGGTTCAAAACTTGTTAATGTCACTTTCTTGGCGTTATAATTATCACAGAGTTGTCGTTTGTGAGCCTGACGTTCTGAACTAATATCTGTTATTTAGATACGCATACATTTATCACCCCATAGCAAAACTGAAATATTGAAAGTAAGCTTCCAACGGGTCCTATTGTAAATCTATGCGGGAGGCTTATATGACATCCTACGGCTGAAATAAGTATGATAATGATGATAGCAAAACTAGTTTAATCACAAGATTTTGTTCAAAAGAAAGAACATTTATGTACTGATCTGTATGTTGATGTTTTTCAATAGTCTGTACCAAAAGTAAATTGCTTCCTGCCGGGGTCGCGGGACTGTCTCATCAGGTAACCCACAACCCTGGAACATAAAGGGCTATTGAAGGATCACCTTGGATTTTAGTCAGTACAAGTCTGACATTCTCCTCCCGTCCTGACCTGGGTGGAAGGAGTAATTTTTGATGATTTTACCACGATAAAAAAAAGTAAGCTTACCAAATTCTTCTCCATCGACCAACTTAGTAGCAATTGATCGCATTGCAATGAATGAAGTGCCATTCAGAATCTCCAGTAGAGGTGCTGTGGACAGAAAACAATCTTGTTTACTTTTAAGATACGTTTCTCGATCTGTACCCTTATAGCACGAGTTTTCAGTATTTGAGACGTAAAGTAGACTGGAACTTTGAGAATTTTCAAGGAAGAAATTAGTTCCTTCTTCGCACACCAGGCGCTGTTCTATTTTTCCATACAAGAAACGCTGTAAATACTGGAAAGACGCTGTAAAGTAAAAGAGTGAAAACTCGTGCTAAGGGTACTGTTTGGGACAACTTCATTGATTTTAATCATTAGTTATAAATAGTCTGTAGCAAAAGCTATGAGCGATGCTGATGATGCAATGGAAACGTTATAGAACAACAAGATTTTTATGGAACAACGGAACAACACCACCATATATCACTAAAGTAAGCAAAACGTAACCAACATAAGTATTCACAAAATTTCATTGAAATTGATTGGGTGCTTTCAGAAATCCGCATGGAGAATTATATTAACAACAAATTTTTATATTTTAAGTTTATATGGGTATGATTCATTTCTAAATTACTTGTCCTGCATACTTTACTTACAGTTTTGTTCTGGTTGAACCAAGCTCAAATCTTTAAAAGTGTCATAGCCACGGCCTAATACAAGTCTTTGAAATTCAATAACAGTACATCATTTTTAGCATCAACATTCCATTATTGAACCCTATCGATAAACCACAATGTTCTCTGGTTTTATTCTCTCACAAATAAACCCACGTTCTTTGGCTTTTATTCAATAAAGTGAATTCATTGAAAAATAAATAAACAATTGACCTTAAGGTGAAGGTGACTTTAAGATTTAAGTTACAAATACATAGAATAGACATGTAGTCCAGTCATTAAAGCCAAAATCCGAAAATAATTAGTAACTTGCTGAAATTTTAGGGGGTTCTTAAGGAAGGTAAAATAACATACCGGGTGATTTTGCAGCGTTCTGGGGTGTACGGAAAGGGTTGAAAAGGGGTGAAAACGTGTTTTTTGCTAATAACTTTGCCAAAAAAAATAGTAACACGCTGCAAATTTGGAATAAGGTTGTTCTTACGGTTTTGTAACGTGTATTAAATTTGCAGCGTTTTGCAACATACGGAACATTGTTTTTTTTTAAAAACAGTGCAATTAGTTAAAAGCAGGGGTAAGAAAATTAGTAACACGCTGCAAATTTGGAATTAGGTTGTTCTTACCGGTTTGTAACGTGTATCAAATTTGCAGCGTTTTGCAACATACGGAACATTGTCTATTATTAAAAAAAATGAAATTATTTAATCACACGGGTGAAAAAAATTTGTAACTAGCTGTAAATTCGTAATTAAGTTGTTTTTACCGTTTCGTAACGTATATCGCACTGTTTTTTTAATAATAAACAATGTTCAATTTGTTGTAAAACGCTGGAAATTTGATATACCTTACGAAACGGTAAAAACAACTTATTTACAGCGAGTTACAATTTTTTTTCACCAGTGTAATTAAATAATTTCATTTTTTTTTAATAATAGACAATGTTCCGTATGTAGCAAAACGCTGCAAATTTGATACACGTTACAAACCGGTAAGAACAACCTAATTCCAAATTTGCAGCGTGTTACTAATTTTCTTACCCCTGTTTTTAACTAATTGCACTGTTTTGAAAAAAAACAATGTTCCGTATGTTGCAAAACGCTGCAAATTTAATACACGTTACAAAACCGTAAGAACAACCTTATTCCAAATTTGCAGCGTGTTACTAATTTTTTTGGCAATGTTACTAGCAAAAAACACTTTTCACCCCTTTTCAACCCTTTCCGTACACCCCAGAACGCTGCAAAATCACCCGGTATGTTATTTTACCTTCCTTAAGAACCCCTTAAAATTTCAGCGTGTTACTAATTATTTTCGGGTTTAGGCTTTAATGACTGGACTAATGCTTTATTTGTAAAAAATATAAACCGATTGACGTTTTCATGTGAGAAATAAATATCAACCGATATATATTTTCTAAAATTGCGTCAACTGCTTGATCCGGTTAATCTCAGACTGGTATAACGTGATATTAGGCCGCGTTCAGGGACACGCATTGCGTCGGGCGGAGCGTGCTGTGCGGCGTTTTTATAATTTCGTCCACCGCGGTTTCCTATCATTCAGTTATGTTCGAATACTTTCAATTAATTTCAAAGTAAATGACAGGAAGCTGCGTTGGATGCCGTGATACATGGCACGTTGGATGCCGTGGTATACGCTTCGTGAGATGCTGCGTAGCACGCCGTGCTGCACACTACGCTGAACGCCTGATGTAACGCGTGCCCTTCAACGCGGCGTCACAAATAGCCTCGCGTTGAAGAATAGTAGATAATTTAACGCGATAAATAAGCTGCTCATTATTTATCTTCTTAAAGTCTATGAACTCTTATCCATTTTTATTAAAGCTCTTTTTTATTTTTGTTTATTTTTAATGAGCAATATGAATTCCGATTACTTTTTATTTACATCCGAGCATATAATAATAAAAATATAGTTTTTAGTTAACTGAAATTACGTAATATTATTTTCAAGAGGCGCCTTGGTTAGTAGAATCAACATTCAACTTTTTTTATCACATTATATTTATCCCTGTATCAATGAAGGTAATGACACATGTATTGTTAATTGTTGCAGAACAGATAAAGTACTCAATGATAACCTTCTCAGCTTATCAGTAGACAAATACTGCATACAAATAGTGTGAGATAATTGTAACGTAACTAAGAATGACTACTTTGTTTAGAGCTCTTGAGCTTCAGAAACTGTTGCTACTGATAACAATTACATTAAATTACGTAAAAGAGTTTTATAATAATACCTACAGCTTTAAAGTGACCAAAAAAGGACTTATTCGTCAACTAGAACTAGAGCGAAAAATGGTACAGTCATCTATAAAAGTGTTATAATAAATAAGTATAAGGCGTTTTACAATTTGAATTTGAAATAAAAGAAATGTAGTTTTTTAATAGATATGGTATGTATGAATAATTTGCAACACATACCAAACATAAAAACTGCTCATATTTATGTTACCTACATTTTGAAGATTATCAACAATATCACATTTTTAAAGAATTTTTGTCCTCAAGATTTTATGCGTCGGGGATTTGATTTTCGAACAGAAAAGGAGAATGTTCGCCGATATAATGGAGTCCCGTACCATGTTAAATCAAAACCAAACTTTGTTTACATTTACCATTAATAACTTCTACAAAAATTACGCTGTCTATATTCTAAATTTTCAAATGTCAATTAACAGTGACAATTGACTACTTCCGCTGCCCATGAACGAGCTGCTATAATACTAATGTCTCTACGTAATGTTCGACTATATCAATCGAGGATCCAGTTTTTTTTTGTCTTTTTTATTGTTTTTTTTTTTTAGTTCTAATCATGCACACTTGTTTCTCCAAGTCGCTCTTGATACTGGCAGAATAGTCGACATCGTCTTGACTTGCCATTTGGGAAACATAGAATAGAATACTAATGTCATAAAAGTCAAAAAGTATTTTCCAGTGAGAAGGTACCTAATCTATCAAATTTTTCAATTAAAATTATCGCTGAAATGTAAACATTTGTATATTTAATTATTTCTGCTTTAAAGTAACTGCGCAAATGTACAGACAAAGGCGATTATTTTATCTTAGAGAATAATATCACAACATGTGGATTACTATTGTACATCTATTTTACGTCATTCTGAGCAAATAATTATATGAATGCATTTATATTTAGCAAACTGTAATCATTAATCAATCGACACAGACGCAAGGGGCATGTGTTAGCAGTCAATTTCAAAATGGATTACAAGATAGATCTACAAGTATAATAATATCCATTTATCATAACACGTTAATTTAAAGAAAGTGCTGAGAATTATTAATGGAATATTGGTTTATGTTAAACCACCTTTTTCATAAATAAGTATTTTTTCATCCATTGGCATGTTTATTAATTCTTTTATAGTTTGTTTAGCATTTAAGCCAGATTCCTTACTTCGGAAAATCATAATGAAAAACAGAGACGATCACCAGAAAACTCTAAGACAATGAAGAAACTAATACCAAAACACACATGATGTAAACGTAGATATTAGAATCCATGTAATTCCAAAAGCGTATCGGAAAATATATTATAAGATTGACACATATATTATTTACATGAATATACGGTGTCAAAACAATAATTATGATATTAAATAATCGTTCAATAATAATAATGTATTAATCGTTTTTCTTATGGTGTTTAGGGTGCTCCCACATCTATCGAGCTATCGCATTGTCTCGGTCTAGCAAATAGCAGTTCTAAGCGACAGAAAAAGAAAGGGCGACGGAAAAAGCCGATTCCGCGTCGATAGATGAGGGAGCACCCTTATTCAATGTTAATAAAATTCTAAATATTTATATGGGATACTTGTTATTCTTTAATTAAATACAAAAAGCAAACATTATCGAATTAAAGGTCGCGTATTTACTATTACATCTGAATTCTCCGAAATGACAAGCAGAGGTTTTTGCAGTCCCTGATTTCATGCTCATCCATCCATTCATATAAAGCGGATAAATGAGACAATATAAAACATGTTATTTTAGAAAAAAAAACTGAATATTGCTGTGGTGTGAGGGACAGCAATTAAACTTATTGACAACAATTAACACAACATTCATTCTCGACACTCCCAAAAAGTAGTTACATAAAATCTTACAATTAATCCTAACCGAAACCTCTAAAATATAAACTATAAACCGTTTACAAAGCCGTAACCAAGCTAAATTCATTTAATGCTAGTTCAAATGCAGTATAACTTACAACAGCTATTCAAAAGTTTAGGTTTATAGTAAGGGCCCAGTGTTTACGACTGCCGAGTTTAGTACATAATCCGTTGGTATATGATGCTGTTATGTATTTAGTACTCAATATGTGATCGCAGCTTTGTATGTGCTAGATGAGACAATGCTAGGAAAATTCCGTAGAATAAGACGCGGCGAAATTCCGTTGATTGTAATCTAAAGGACAGTTCTCACTTAGTATTCGTTTCGCTTTGTTTAAACATTCGTTATGACGAGCTTTTTTGAAACGAATATTTATTTGCGAAACGAATAGTTCATTGAGTAGGACTTCAACCTACCAAATACAAAAAAAAACACTTACCTTTTTAAATAAAGTTGTGTCTAAACGTTAACGCAGTAATTATTTGTAATACAAATTAGCAGAGTGTATGCTCTTGATGACTGCGCACTTTCAGAACAATTTAAACTACGCTAGAGCCAGTCCAGTAACGAAATTAAGTTGAATTATTAATTTGATTAATATTTTATCGCGTGGCTGTAAGTAGAAGGACTAACAATCATAAAAAGATGACTGGGGCAAACTGGATGCTGAAGAAGTGTGACAGGTTGTTGTGGTAAAACCTTTTTTTTAATTTAGCGTGCTAATCATCAAATGAGTCCTCTCCGGGCAGGGCGGAAGGGACTGTCAGACTCGTACTGACTAAAGTTCACGGCGTCCTTCAATAGCCCGGTTTATGTTCCGGGGTCTCGGTAATGAGATAAGTCCCGCGACTGTTGTGGCAAAACTTAGAAAAGATGTCTAAATTGATGACTCAGACGACTTAGACATGAAGTTTTGGAATCGATCGAACTGTATTCTAACTCATCATCTGCCTAGCCTTTTCCCAACTATACATATTGGGGTTGGCTTCCAGTAAACCAGATTTAGCTGGATTCCCAGTTGGATGCCCAGGCAGTCGCTCCATGTAAAATACATCAGTATTTTACATGGAGCGACTGCCTGTCGGACCTGCTCAACCCAATAACGGGCAATACCATACCCCACGGTAAGACTGGTTGTCAGACTTTACAGCTTCTGACTAACAGTAACGACTGTCAAAGATCTACAAATGACAGCAGGGACCAACGGCTTTACGTGCTTTCCGAGGCACGGAGGAAACTCGCAATGACAGATGGTCACCCATCCACAGACCAAACTCAGCAAGCACGGCTTAACCCGGAAGATCGGTCTTTGCGGCTGTAATTATTTAGCCACGAGCTCCTCTGTATTCTAACTGCAACGCCAAATACATGTACAGCTCGGTCTCGTACCACAATTAAGGAACTAAAATCAGGTTTAAGATGACGAAGATGAAGAAATGAGGTTTAATCAGGTGCAGTCAGGTTCTATGTGTTAGGAACGCGACAAACTATCGGATGCTACTAATAGTTACATCACCCTGATCTCCTTGTCCGTTTGATCAACGATTCTCATACTCGAGAACTAAATCGCTAAATAATATGTGTTTACTAGCTGTTGACAGCGGCATTGGCTGCGTTCGTCTCGGAAATTACCCCACGTTGGTAATTTTGGGATAAACGGTAGCTTGTTGCGGTTTTGTTACTCTAGTCTATAACCTATGTACATATATCTCGACTCTGAGCCTTATAACAAGACCAATCAAGCCTATCAGACGCACTTTCACATTCATTATATTCGGACGAATTTGTTGATGATTATTAGTTAATATAATAAAAGATAATCATCATCATCATCATCAGCCTATGAAAGTTCCTACTGCTGGGACACTGGGCCCCTCTCTGTGAGACATCTGTGGTCCATCATTCATCATTCCAGTACGGGTTGTTAGTTGTCACAATGTCTTTGAATTTTTGGTTGTAGAATATGCCGGTTTTCTAACGATGTTTGCCTTTACCGTTTTGAGAGCAGTAGTGATGAAATAAATTATACAAAGTAATACGGCGTGCTGGGTTCGATCCTACGACGGGCTTATAAGTCGGGTTCGATACCAGTCGATCACAACAACTCCCCAAATTAACTAGGTACTACGTTATAGATAAAGCAGAAACAACATAGATACTAACCCAAATATATTTCCAAATTGTTCCGTGCGAAGGCGTAGGCGAAGGCTGCGATGATCTTACTCGTGTTTGATATGATGCCAAGTAATGTATCATCCAGCTTCAGATAATTACTGAACAGGGTTATTGAGAAGAATGTTCCTGAAAAATAAATAATGAAAACATTCAAAATAGGACTAATACTGGTGATAGATGAACTGCAAACCAGACCATCACAACGTCACTAGCTTTTATGATCAGTTTCTGATGTCCTCAGTCAAACTTTCAATGGGTAAAGATTCGACTAAACTAATAAGTCGAAATTCAACTTTATTTTCAGAAGCAATAAAACCTTCAGAAAACTGATCAGGTTACAATAGCATTGAAGTACGTGGGTCAATCTTCAATGTTGAGGCTTGTGTTGACGCCCGATACTTTTATTACTAGTGCAACCATCCACTGACAAAAAAACAAAAATATAAAAATTATTTGAATTACATCTTAAATGTAATTAAAGTAATTACACTAACTGTAAATAGTATCTGGGGTAGTGAAGAAGACAGAACGAATACTTTTATTCTTACATTCCACTTAGCTCAAATATTTATCTTCCTTATCAATATCATGGGACATTGAGCCAAAGAGTTCGTTTGAGTAATGCCAAAATAATTTTATCATTTTAACATCACTTGGCAAAACACACTCTTTCGTCAGTGAAACTAAGCCAGGTTCGGTTTAAAGGACTTATCCACTTTATGATTCTGTTTTTTAAATGACTAATGAAGGAAAACATCCGTCGTTTGAACACCACATTACGCACAGAGACCATTGGTCATAACTACCGGAATTTGATGATTACCTGAGGTAATGGTAATAAGGAAGTAATTTACATGAAGAATTGGCACGTGTTCTGACCTCCAGCAGAGAAGACATTTGCTAAATTATTTCCATGTCATTCCACAGAGGCAATGTCGAGACATTTTCTACAGTTCAAGGAGGCTTGCTATCAAAAGTATGTACATGTCCCTTACTAGCAGTTGCACAATTTGCCTGCCTTTACTTTATACCAGTTTATTCGTGATTGGCCCAGATTATTTCCATACTTCTCAAATTAGCGCTCTTCCCATGAGTTCTCCTCAATCAATAAAAGAAGAAAAAAGTAAAAGAGAAATTCATAATGTGGACTTACCCATTAGATTGGTAACGATAGAGTACGTAGACCACATACTGTATTGAACCTCATCCCAGTTGAACCTGTACCTTGTAAACAGGTACATAACTGTGAATTCACCTGGAATTTTACAAATAATTAGAATGATGGATAATAATATTACATACCTAAATAATTTATTTCAATTCAAGTTAAATATTTCCTTAAAAATAAAATCTTCGACACCGTTTTGGCACGATAGATTTGGAATATTCTTTGCTAACATGATTTTTCCATAGTGCCCTTTTTATACCATGATAACGACAAAAAAAATACGGTCCAACGAATGAAAAGCTGTCACCCTAGCCACGGACGCCTGCAATACCAGGGATATCGCTTGCTCGTCATCGAACTTGCAACAGTTTGAGGGTTTCAAGAAAGTAGGAAGGAGCGTTGTTCCTACTGTTATAGGGAGCTTTACTATCAACTGACGGGGTTACTATCAACGAGTTTTTTGTGTGATACTTATAGAAACATCGGGGCATATATTCAGTAGCAATTAAGGGACTATACAACGTGTAACGTTAATAGCGCAAAACCTCTCGTGGGGTAACTCAGCCCATGTTACTGAACAATGTTTGATCAAAAAATTTTGGAAAAATAAATAAAAAAATGATTATTTATACTGATGGGCTCGATCAATTTCTCATTTTGTATGTAAAATATATTTTTTTCCAAAATTTTTTGATCAAACTTTGTTCAGTAACATGGGCTGAGTTACCCCACGAGAAGTTTTGCGCTATTAACGTTACACGTTGTATATGTCATATGATTTGAAGTATTTGGCCTGCAGCAGATGGAAGCATCCCACCCAGAACCGAAAGAGTTGGCTTTCTTTGGGTGTGCTTACGTTCAGAAATGGACGGCAATTGGCTTATCATATCTCTCACAGTAACAAAAATATAATAAAATTCTTTAAACCGAGCACACTGGCTAATTTTAAAATTTACTTCCAAAACTTTTGCCATCCTCATAAACAATGCATATTTTGTTTGAACTTTTATGTCCTCATTCATCGTAAGCGTTACCACTTAACGTTTTAAAACGCCCAGGAGAACCATGAGGTATTATTTTTGTATGTGTGGTAAAAATATTTAAATAAAGTGATATATTTTTTTAATCGTTACCTACTTCTGTTTTTTTTTCGTGAGTTCTTCTATGTATGTTTGTGAAAGCTAATGTCCCAAAAATCACTATATTTACGTAGCATTGCATTGCCCGTCAAACGCGCGGTTAGGTAAAATAAGATATCATCGTTTGAATCGTGTTTTTCTCTGTGTGTTCAATAAACCATATTATATTATTCACTTACCATGCATAGGTCCAAAAACCACGCACACTACAATAAGTAGTAGACAAACTCGTAGTCTTCTGTTTCCAGGACCTTTCCTGAAAGCCACCCTGAAAGTTTCCATCACCAGTGCAACGTCGAAGAATTCTCTCAGGAAGCATTTCTTTTTGTGTTTTTTACTCTCCTGGAAAAGTATTACCTTTAATAAATTTTAAAATCAAAATTAATACTGCCTAGGCTTGGAAAGTACAGGGAAAGACTCAAACCAAAAAAAAAAAACATAAGTTGCATATTTCATTTATAGCACGGTTAGCGTAGTGGTTGAGGGATTGACTGCTGCACTGCGTGTCGCGTGTTCGTTCCTCGGAATAAAGATTTGTATTATTTCCGAGTAGTTGTTTCGGGTCCAAATATTTGATTTATAATTATGAGTTCAAATGTTTTTAAACACACCCACGATACAATAAGAATGGTTTTTTTTTAATTAAGGTTGGTCAAAATTGAGTTCATAATGGAAAACTAATTATTTTGACCTCAATAGATAAATTACTATCATATAGATATAAAATACGGGTCTAGGATTAGAAAAAACTACAACTGATTAGATTTAGAAAAGCATCACAAACAACTGTTATTTAAATCAGAACAGATTATAAAAGAGAAATGGACTGTATATTTATTTTTCTTGTCTTTTAAATAAATTGAGTGGGCAAAATGTTTGCTAAAAATATTTTATTTTTAGTACCAAGCCATACCGGAGGGGTTCAGTAGTATTTAATAAAATCAAACAAATATTTGAAATAGTAGAATACTATGAAGAGACCTATAACCATAAGTGGGACATTACAGGTTAACATAAAACTCGAGAATTTCACAGTAACGATTCAAGTTAAATGGTACTTACAAGTTTCTTTTCAGCCCTTTGCTTCGGATCTTCCAAGTAACGGTATCCGTATATCAAACTAAATAAATACAAGGAGGATGACACTGAAAATACACCATAATACCCCACCCAGGATAACATGACACCGCTCAAAGCACTTCCAATGGGGTACCCTAACGACATGAACATATTCACCAATCCTACTCTGTAGGTCCTGTTTTCCTCGGTAGTAATATCGCCAATATAACTAAAAACACCAATAAAATTCGTGAACCACCCTCCTGTGATAGCTGGGAATATAGCTTCTGTAAACGCACACACTTCAACAGGCAATTCAAAGAAATACGTGTTCACGATGAAACCAAGGCAGGCCATAAATTCTCCAACTATAGGCAGCATGATGCACGCTTTTCTCTTTCCTGTCTTATCACTCCACGCTCCAACGAAAAGGATAAGTAACACTGGGATCGCTGTTTGTACCACATTCTTCCACACTGCTATACTTGCTGTTAGTTTCTGTACTTCTTGTTCTTCAAATGTGTAATTTTCCGTCTGTCTTAAATTCAGTGCATCACATACTTCTGCGCTATAATTTAAATTCACTCTGCAGGCCTTTTCTAAATTTAAATTCTGTATTGCTAACGATGCTAGAACACTGGGCATAACATAGCATGCCATTATTGGCTCCACAGTTGTGTTGTCTTTAATTAGTTTCAGTCTTTCTCTGAAAGTTAATTTCTTTTTCTTTTCGTCTTTCTCAACCTTTTCTGTTTCTTCCGGATTTGGCTTAAGAGGAGAAGATTCATCGTTGTCTTCTTTATTTACCTCTTCTTTTGTGTTCTCGTGTTCACTCTTAGAAGGATCCATTTCTGCAATTTGGTTTTCACATGTCAATGTTGTATCTTAGGCGTCAGGAGTATGTAATGATTATATTCTACAACAATACCCCTAGATTGCGTCTATTTGTATTTCAACTGTTTGTTGTGGTGCTTATAACATTAATTATTTTATCCGACTCAATATTTATAATGTCTCGACTTGATAGTGATAAGGAATATCACGGGAGCCAATTGCGTGCATCTGCTTTTTATCTAGGCTTTCTTACACCTATCATAAAATGATTGAGGGCTTAGAAATGTAAATTATAGGATTTCCTTGACGTGGATGCTGGTAAACACTTATAAAATCTATTTTAGTGTTGCAATGTAAATAAATAATTTGCGTTTCCTAAAATATTCGTTGTGAAGTTAATAGGTAAGAGTTGCAGACATGTTAATGAGAGAGTATTCAGCTGTAGACGACCGACACACGACTCAACTCTGAGGGAGGTTTGAATGAACGCAGTCATACACAGCCGGGCTGAGTTAAGTGCCTGTAGTGTAGGTACCTACGAACACATTTAAGCGCCGGTGAAGGGAACCAGACGGTTTTTCTGCTCATTAGTGTAAATCGAGTTTTGGACTCCTTTCGTACAAAGTAAACAGTATGCTTATCACCTTTGTTTTGAACTATTTCTAAGAATTACAACATGTTGTTGTTATGATCGGTTTCCACTATTGTCTCGTGGGTAAATATTTGTTTTGTTTACGACACGATTTTGAAGAAAAAGTTTTCATTAATTTCTTAATTTAGGAAACGATATTTTTAACTTGTTTTGTATAAGCCTTTCTCTGAAATAAAATAATACTTTTAAACAACTTAATGTTTACGTCTGGAGTCCTACCACTGAAGTATAATAGTATCAAGCAGTTTTATTCTTTAACTTGTGTTTTCTCATTAGTTTTAAGTTAGTGGTTCCCAGAATCTGAATGAAGTGGGATTTCTTGCTTTATAATCATTGAAAGTTCAGTATTCTAAGAAAACCTACAGAAGCATTTAGCGTTTTCGCTGAAATATAATAATATCCATTTCACCTCACACGCTCTGAAAGATTCAATTTCTCATTCAAAATCTGAGCGGAAAACTCCATTTTGTGTTCTAGAGCACAAAGTGTTGTTCAAAATTCGAACACGCCGTGTATTCGATTGTGCCCCCACTGCATTTCCTCGCTTAATGAGGTGAAAAGCTGTGTGTTGCGCTCGGCAGCAAATCTAACGCCACACGCTCAGGTTTCTATAATAAAATTGAATCGCTCTCTTTGCTCGCGGTTCAATCTTAGAATCCTTCGCTCGCTCAGTTTTCAATTCAAGTACTCGCGCCAAAAATCAACTTTGCAGCCTTGTATAACAAATAACTAATGTTATCATGCTCATACTATTTGTTAATAGGCAATAAAGCTAGTATTCTGCAGAATGGCTACATAATAGGCAAAGATATCCCATTTGCCGGGATTTTTCCGTTTTAATTGGGACAACCAGGCAGATGATGATGGTATCGATGGGTATGGGTATGGATGGGTATCGTGACCGTTCGCAACATACAGACGTGCTCGTTAGCAATATTTATTTAATGCAATAAATAGTGACCTACTTTGTAAATTTTTGCTAAGTGTGAAGTTTTCGTAAATAATGGAAACATAAACATAGTGAAAAATGGATAACAGCTCCGGAAGTTCAAGCAGCCAAGAGCTACCCTATGCCTCGCCAGCAAAGAATCTTCAGGCTGACTTCTCTGTTGAAGTTGCATCCACGCCCGAGATACCAAAATGGATGTCATCCATGGAGCAGCAATTAAGTGACGTTTGCACTATTGCTTCGGACGGCAAACTCAACTCGGAACAAAATTGAAAATTTCTAACTTGTGCCGTAAAATTAGATCTGGCATCTCGCAGATGGCAATGTTATACTAGGCTCTGAAGCAGAAAGCCCATCAAGCCATTAACATTATCGATGAATTGAAAGAAAAAAGCGACCTGGCGGAACAAATTTCTGAACTAAAGCAGACAATTAAGGACTCTGGTACAACGGGAAATATTTCTTTTGCTGACATGGTGAAGAATGGATCAAATGACTTCATACGTCCGAACAATGTGAGCTCTGTAGCTATTTATCCCCATGACAAATTCAAGTCAAGCGACGAAACGAAAGTTCTTATTCAAAAAATTATACGCCCTGATCAAATGAAGCTGCAAGTGCGTGGAGTCCGGAAAACTAAAAACGGAGGAGTTATAATCAGCACTGAAACAAAGCAAGACGTTGAAAAAGTGAAGCAGGAAATCCATCTGCCTTTATCTGGACTTAGTGCCGATGAACCCATGAAGCGTCAACCACGAATCAGGGTTGTAGGAGTGCCGACTTCGTTGGCTGATAGTGACGTTCTTAAGTGTATTTTCGAGCAGAACGTAGCTGATAAGTTTCCTGAATTGTCAGTGGAGACGTTTTTAACCATGGTCAAGCTCAGCCATAAATCTGGGAAGAAAGATGCATCGACCTGCAACTATATAATCCAAGTTCCAGCCAAGATCCGTGAAGTCCTAATATCTCAAAAAAGGATTTTTGTAAATTGGAATTCCTGCCCTGTTCGAGATTTTACCCTGGTTACCCGATGCTACAAATGCCAGCAATATGGCCATGCAGCAAAGACATGCCGAGAGGTGAACTCATCGTGTGGACACTGCGGAGGAGTGGGACATGCAATGTCAGAGTGCACTAAAAAAGCGGAAGCTCCTAAATGTGCCACTCGCACGTGCT
The DNA here is from genome assembly GCA_036375495.1 of Agrotis segetum. Taxonomy (NCBI): domain Eukaryota; kingdom Metazoa; phylum Arthropoda; class Insecta; order Lepidoptera; family Noctuidae; genus Agrotis; species Agrotis segetum. The sequence goes on along the minus strand of JAQSVV010000586.1, from coordinate 631,487 downwards.
ATAATAAGCCCAATATCCACAAAACAGGAGACGCTGATTGCCCTGCAAGAAAAATTGCTGAATATAGGTTCATTAACTCGATCGACTATGAGGGCGAATGAGCGTCATTACATTACACTGGTCCGAGTTGATTCATTCATTGCTGACACAAATAAAGCAGGCTAATGACCTAGACTACTCGTCGATAAGTTGCTGTCTAAGCACGTTAGTCGCTACCTGCAAAAATGGAAATTATGCAAGTTTGTGTTTTTAATGCTGCATGTTTGGACTTTAATCTTTTTATTTCTGCTGATATTTTTACTTTATCATTGTGTTTTAGTTATAAGTTAATATTGTTTATTTAAATGTAGACATTTTATTTTTATTTTTACCATTGTATATTTTAAATATTGCTAAAAAAGAAAACTTGTGTTCCAAAGACAGCATAGGTATCGTTTGAGCTACTTTCGCCTGTGATACAGGATTATCCTAGTACAGGCATTTAACATTTTAAGATCTACAAATATTTTATCAAGGCTATTTTTGTAATTTTATATTTACCGATTTTAATTCTGAATGAAGATTTATTATTATTATTATGAGATAACAAAGGTCTCACGGAATAGATCACTGGTTAAATGGACCACTGGTTTAAACGATCTAATAGGAAGCCCTGTTTAACGACTTCCGGTTTTCTTAGGTAATGACGATTAAGGTTGAAGTGCTAGTTTGTGTATTATCAGCCTTACTACAAAAACTTAAAGATCTGTTGAATACTTGTCTAAAAAAGTGTGACTGCAAAACGGACCTTATTCCTAGGTTTTTTTTAACGTCATCTGACATTATTTTAGACAAGTGTTCATAGACGTTTAAAAGTTTTTGTGGTACCACGGTAAGTAGGTATTTATCATCAGGAATAGTAGTATGTGTTGGTTCTGCGGCAGACATGACCAAACATGACTAAACAGCTCACTTTTTATTTGTCGTGCTAAAATCATAGAGCGGGACTGAAGGGACTGTCAGACTGGTACTGACTAAAATCCACGGTGATCCTTCAATAGCTCTGAACGTTCCAGGGTCACGGGTACTTGACACGACAGTCCCGCAACCATGTCAGGCTTTGGCTATTAAAGCTCTTTAAGGCGCACTTGGAACACAACTCGTCGTGCACAACCCGGGGTATGGAATTACACCGAGGTGTAAATTGGGTTTCAGTCACATAATTAAACATCAAAAGTATTTTAAAAAGTTTATTTCAAACGTAATGTACAAATTCAGCTAGTTTGTCTTAAAAATAATTATCATTACTAACTACTAATATCTGGAGTAGTGGGCCAGTCAGTGGAATCGGCCACGTCTTACGAATTGTGGGGTGTGGGTTCGAGCTCGGCCAGGCCCATTACTTTTTGTAATTCATTTATTTCATCACCACTGCTCTCGAAACGGTGAAGGAAAACATAGTGAGGAAACTTGTATATCTTAGAACCAAAAATTCGAAGACATGAGACATCTACCAAACCGCACTGGGCCCTCTTGGTGGATTACGGCTCACTCCCTCTCACAGAGACACAGAGTGGAGGCCTGTGTCCCAGCAGTGGGAATATTTATAGGCTGATGATGATTGAATATGTGGTTTTACTCGGTACCTACTATTATATTATTAGCTAACTAAATAAGAGAGGTGCTTCCATTAACCGGGTTGCTCTGAAGCATTTTCTGTTTTCTAACTACTTTTCTGTGGTCGTAGAACAGCCAGCTGAAAAAAAAAACAATTCAATAAATTAGGAGAAAAACCAAATCACTCAATTCTTATTAAGCGACGATAGGCTCGACTTTGACTCCTATCTCGCATGATGGTAAGGTAAGGTGAAATTCGATTGAATTGAAGCCTAAAAGACCAAGGTTATAACAGTCAGTAAATACAGACTCTGACAGGCAATTCCACTCCTTAGCTCTACGTGAAATAAACCTATTATATTGGCAAAGCGCGTTGTACGTAAGGGTACGTCATTTAGTACCTAGGTCAGTATATTACTGAATAAACGTCCACCGAGTTCTTTCAGCATCCTTTTGCGATACAGGGTCACCGTATCCCACTTAGAAAATCCCCGGTAAGCATTTGGCCTTATTCAGAAGGTATACGATAAGGTAGAGAGTGGAGACCGCGGATGGGCAAACGCAGTGTAGAACGCCCTGCGGCAAGTTGGGTTTTTTGAAGAATGTAGCTGGCAGCGGATGCTTGCGGACTGCCCAGGACCGGGAGGTCCATCAGTGGACGGCAATAAGCAAATAATAATATATACGATAAGATTTTGAACTGAATCCGCGTCACCTTTTTGAAATGCAGCCACAGTATTCTAGATTTTTTTTCTGTCAAATAAGGATTTACATTTATTACAAGGATAGTGCCCAGAACGCTGGCAGCATTGCCACGTTGAATGGCAATGATGATCCTTTGACCAAGAAATAGGCCAGCTCTCTGGTCACGCGAGGCGTCGCCTATACTCTTGGCGATGTCTTTGAAATAATTAATCAATCCATTTTTTTAATTTTCAGAAGAACACATCTCAAAGAAGTTTTGTTTACAAAATCCTTTTGTCCTCATCATGTCACATCAACAATAGGCTTGTGAACAAAAAAATCTAATTAGTACTTCAGTTAGTTCACTGATTTAACAAAAGAAAAAATACGTGTGCATTGTTTTTCAAAACTCTAACTACTAATTAGAAAAGCAATCATTGATGCTGGATAGCACGTAGAGCCGTTGGTCCTTGCTATTATTTGTAAATCATTCACAGTCGTAACTGTTAGTCAGAAGCTCATAAGTCTGACAACCAGTCTTTCCATGGGGAATCGTATTACCCAGTTAGTGGGTTGAGGAGGTCCGATAGATAGCCGCTCCATGTAAAATACTGATATTCAGCTGCATCTGGTTTGACTGGAAGCCGACCCTAATATACATAGTTGACAAAAGGCTATGTTGATGATGAAACATTGGGTACGGTTAGCCGATACAAAATCTGGACAGAAATCGAAAATGCTGAAGCTCATTCAGCTATACTGACTAAATTATCGGCTGAAACCATGCTGAGTTCAGACGAGAGTGAAGCATTTTGACAGCTGACTCAGCCTATGCTACTCAGCATTCTCGATTTTTCTTTTAGTGTTGCTCAGATATTGTATCGGCTAACCGTACACATTGATTCTGAAAACTAGGCTAATGAGTAATACTTACATAAGTACGATAATAGCAGGGATCGTCATGCTAGCTCCCAGAAGGAACACAGCACCAGGCAAGACTTCCATGGTGGCAGTGTATACCTTGGTATACAGTGGTACGTAGATCAAGGGCATCAGGTTCTCCACTAAACCGACCAGGGAGTTCACCTTACCTGGAAAAATATTTAAGATTAAAAAGAGGTTCGTACCTCTCAGGGGGTGTCCTTAGCGTGTGGTCACTTAGTTTGAGGTAATTTAGTTGTAAGGCCTTTGGCTGGAGGCCTTAGAGTCATTTAAAACATTCACAGAAAAGTCAGGTTAAGCAGCTCACAACCTCCTCCAGGTTGACCTGCGAGAGGCCATTAAAAAAAAAGGAAAATGTTTCTGGAATAAACGGGATATGAAAAGTGGACTGGGTATCTTTATATTTACTTGGTATAAAACAAATTCGCTTAGTCTGTCTGAACACGTAAAACTTCCAAACGACTGCACCAAGTCGGATAATTCAGTTTTTGTTGTTCTTTTTATTGTAAAACCTAATTAATTCATATGTAAGAAAGTTTTCATAAAACCCAGCAGGTTAAAATTTCAATCCGTAGATGCTATTTTTTCATAGTTCAATGGGAAATTCCGTTAGTGTGGCGGCATTTCCTTGCGTAAGAGACTTAGGAAGTCCCTCACTACGTTACGGGCACCAAACGTCTCGGGAGTAAATAAGTTACTTTCACGCCTTGGATAACAATGTACTGTTATACATATCAGCAGTGCCATCAATTTAAACAGTTTTAGACATAAAAACATCATTCTTAAAATGAATGCAAAATAATATCAAAATTAATTATAATTGAAAATATCGATCAAAAGGATTGCACGTCATGTTTACCACAGCTTGGCGAGTGAAGTTAACATGACGCTAACATTACAGATAAATCATTTTAACAATAAATCAACCCAGTTTATGGTACTACGAACTGAATTTAAGTTTTCGTTGATTTATTTCTGATTTGATTTATACTAATAAAGATTTTTTTTTTGCAATCAATGTAAGCACAATAAATCAAGTGACACATTTAACAAAGAATCCTTGTATTCATGAGGTATTCCTCGAAGCGCTCTCGTTTTGAAACGCTCCCATCTAAACGCTCCCGTTTTATTCCTCCAAGCACTTCCAAAAGGAGCGCTTGGAGGAACTATTAAAAATATTAAAATTTATTTCCTCGAAGCGCTCCCATGATTAACTTTCAGATAGAAATGGGACTATACTAACTGAAATTATCGATAATAACTAGGTAATAAGTAGAACACATTATTATAATATACAACTAGAGGCCCCTCCCGGCTTCGCACGGGTTTGGTATTTTTTTTTTTTTTTGTTTTATTGTAAATCCTTTAGTTCACCAAATAGATAAATATAATAAAATAGTAATTTTTACTTACCCAATTCATTAGGTTCTACAAGCTTCGTGATAATTGACCTCATTGCTAACAGCGAAGTACCATTCAGAATTTCAACCAAGGGCGCTGAAAATAAAACAAAAGACGATGTTAGTTTTTAAATATCACTTACATTATGTATATTAAAGCACTCCCTCACCGCGACCATTCCCTGTAATGTAACATAAAAGTGCGCAATTTGATTCTCTATTGTCTTCGAATGTTCGAATCTGTAACGTTACATTCCAAGTGAATGCTCACGGTGAGGGAGCGCCCTTATCTTATAGGCGCACCATCGCCAGGCTCATGTAATGTAACATTATAGATTCGACTTTGAGCGTTACCTATATACTACCTCCCTGACTGACGAGCATTCGCTAACATTTAGTATAGATAAAAATAAGTCGGGTTTTCCTTCCTGACGCTATAACTCCAGAACGCACGAACCGATTTCCACGGTTTTGCATTCGTTGGAAACGTCACGGGCTCCGTGAGGTTTCATATTTTTTTACGCGCGCCTTTTACTCTGAATAGTCGTGCATCTCACTGAATAATGTTTTCCCCTGTTTTCTCCACGGGACGCTTGCGGACACATAAACAATATGGCTTGCTTCAATATGGCTATGGCAATATGGCTCGATTTCAGGTGAAATATCATGGTTTTTGACCATGCCTGCCAGTGAGTTCGAGCTCGCGAGTAGCGCCGCCTAAATTCTAATAACTAAACAAAAGACGGTTTAGAGAAAGGCATCAAAATAAAGGAGAATGGGAAAACGTTTAATGTAGTCAATTAAGTAGGTAAGAAAAAAAGGGTCACCCTCGAAATGCGAGATAATAAGCTGGATAGTCGTATACACCCTCATTTTGGCACTCGTAAAGTTTTCTTAAAAGTCTAATGAAATCTCGTACCTATGTCGTAAGGTTTCAAGGTTGAATCATGAAAATCTGTTTGTCTCGATTTGAGTTTCATAAAAAAAAAACATAGAGCACATTTGCGACAAATTTTGTTCGTCATGCGCTTACTAACACATACAACTAATTATATTTAAATCATAATTTGTATTTTATTTTACGTAAAGTTATCTTGATTTTAGAACTTGCATAATAAAATTATCTTGATTTTAGAACTCATTTATTAGCGGAATTCGAACATTCAAAATTAAAAACACTTTACATCTTACTTAATAATAAAGAGGAAAGATTTGATTGTTTGATTATTTAGCGAAACTACTGGAGACCAATTTCAAAATTCTTTCACCAGCTGAAAACTGCTTTGGTCCTGAAGACATAGGCAATAAGATGGGAGGTGGGAGTGGGCGAAGCCGGTAGCAAAACCTAGTAAGGCAATAAAAAAAGAATCGGGTCAATTAAAAACGAACATCGGAACGTACTTATTATCATGATAAAGAATACCGTATTTCACGATAACAATTTTATTTATGTTCTTGATACCATTAGAAACAAAAGACGTGCAGTAAGTAGGCAAATAAAGAGCGGTACACACTTTACTTATCATTTGATTCAAAGTCAACAAAGTTCACAGCAAAGTCAGTTTCTTAATTATATTTAATTTTCACATTAACTTTTAAACAATGGGTGTGGATGGATAGCCGATACAAAATCTGGACAGTAATCGATAATGCTGAACAGCATTCAGCTATGCTGACTAAATCGGCTGAAACCATGCTGAGTTCAGACGAGAGTGAAGCAGTTTGACTGCTGTCTCAACCTATGCTACTTAGCATTCGCCATTTTTCTTTTAGTGCTGACAATATTTTGTATCGTCTAAACGCACCCAATAATTCTTACGCAGGGGTCCTTAGTATGGGGATCTCCTGTTCTAGGACACACACAAAACATAATTCTTTGTTGGAACTGCGTTGTGTGAGACATGTGTATGTATGGGGTATGTGTCATGTCTTATTTTTTGAATTTTTATTAGATTGCTTTTATATCGAGTAAGACTAGACGAGTAAGACTTACTTTTTAGCCAGTTTGATAGGGATTTTCACTCTTAAAGAGTCATGAAATTCGTAAATTTTCAAAGGTGGGATCGAAATTACGAGCCGTTATGTACTAACTATTTACAGCGAGCAATGATCCGCTTATTGACAATTGCGAGCGCATTGTTTCGGTACATCCGGTTCAGAAATAAGTTAGTCTCTTTTTCTTTAGCTTGGTAAAATCATCAAATGAGTTCACGGTTCACCCCGGGCAGGGCGGGAGGGACTGTCAGACTTGTACTAACTAAAATCCACGGTGTCCTTCAATAGCCATTTATATTCCAGGGTCACGGTAATTAGATAAGTCCCGCGACCCTGGCACGCTATGGCCCTCTAGAGGATCATTATGCTGAAGCTCTTTGAGGCGCGCGTGGAACACAACGCGCCGTCAACCCGGACATGATCCATGGTCGGACAGCGAGTTGCCCTTTACTCGCTGCCCGCATGCCCGCGCCTACGGTGGCCGGAGATCGCCTTGCAACGTCCGACGAAATAAGTTAGCCTTGAAGAAGTAACGAACGATTAGACAGAGTTGCATTCTCATTTTTGTCATAATTATTCATGTTGATTATAATTAATATCTGGTGGACCGAGCTTCGCTCGGTTTTTAAAATGTCTATATCTTGGGAACCGAGCTTTTCTCGAACCTGGAACCTTGATAAATCGATTCTTTGAGCCGATTAACCCCTAATCTGTAACTTTCATAAAAATCCTTGGAGCCGTTTCCGACATCCTGATTATATATAAATAAATATACAAGAATTGCTCGTTTAAAGATATTAGATAAAAATAGTTCAATTATACCGTTCGGCAATTACAATTACTGCCGACCCGAACAAGTGTGTACCATTCCTTATTAACCAGATTAAAATTGGAATGGTTAAGTCATTTTATCATAAAAGGGTTATCGAATAATCTACTTATAATCGTACGAGTATAGTGGAGTTTGTAAGGCTGTTATCAACAATGATAATGATTGTGTGGCAATCAATCGAGGATCAGACGGTCAAACATGACATATGCGCTACAAAATTTTTGTCGTCTTAAAATCGGAACAAAAAAATTCCTACGCTTTAACGCCTATTTTGGTCGAGGGACTGTTTTAACAGGTAGCAATGGCCCCGGAATGTAAAGGGCTATTGAAGGACACCGTGGATTTTAGTCAGTACAAGTTATAACGGTCCCTCCCGTCCTCGCCGGGGTGGGAGAACTCATTTGGGCATTTCTACGATGAGGGCATTTTTTTTTGTCCTTTTAAAAAAAGCATGGTTAGAAGTTACATACACATCTCAAAATTTTTAAACGGACGTCCCAATCTATATTCTAACTGGAGAGCATAACATAAATTCCGTACTACTTCTTAATTTTCCTAAAAAAAAATCTGAAGTGAAAAAACGGGGGTAATTTCACTGATTTTGACCTGTCCTTTTTCCGAAATCGAGTGTAAAATATTTTATATTTTTTAATGGAGCTGAATTTTAAGCAAACTTTTGATATTCTTGGGTATATGGATAGTTAACCAAGAGACATTGACAATAAATAAACCTGTAATTGCTTATTTTGTTATATTTGTGGATGCGTAAAGATTTGTCCCAGTCTAATGAGTCATTTCCGTGTCATACAAAAAACACTTGATTACGATACTAAATACCCGCGAACTGGACATCACCATCCGATTCTTGTAAACTATCAGGTGCTCCCGAGCAGGCCATGTGAGTGCATGTGTGGTGTGCTGCTGTTTTTTTAGATTTTCGAAGGTGAGAACCTGTTTCCGAGTCTTTAGTTCGGGGTCTTTTCTCAATACCGTGTCAAAGATATCTTCTGACAGTTTTATTTTTTTAAATGTTTTGTTTCCCTAGACTGAAGTTTAACAGGACACCAGCATGGTTTTTTCGTTTAATTTGTTTGAAGTCGTAACAGTAATAAGTTATTTTACGTTGTACGATATTTTTTCAATTCCGTGACCCTCAATTTTGTGCCCTGGTGTGCACGGAATTGAGAACGATGGTTTACCCATGTAACTAATCTCGGTTTATATAAGGTTTAAAGTCATTTACTTCAAAATTTGTCATGGTATAGTAGTTAACGCTATATATTACGTGTCTATAATGTTGTATAAAAGGTTTAAAGTATCTAGAGTTGACGTTGCAATTGTAAGATCTGATTTTAGCTAATACTACCGCGACTAGCTACTCGAGCCTCGGAAGATCGTATTATGATAGCCTATATTTTATTCTGATGTATAAACTATATTGCTGCAAAGTTTCATTAAAATACATTCAGTAAATTTTGAGTAAAAAATTTACCTGACTAATATACAGCCGAAAACTTCGATTATGTGTATTACTTTCTGCGGTTGTCTCTTGTTTGTAATTTAAAGGTTTAACGAAAGTGCTTAACATAAATACATTTTACCATATAAGTTTAATAAAAATGCTCATTTAAATGATTTGACTAAAAGTTAGTTAACTAAGCATGACAACTCAAGGAATCTCTCTCAAGGCAGACTCAATGTAAACTTACATACCTAAAATACCAAAAACTGCTAAAATATGTTCTTGAATGTTTTTTTTAAATTGAATTTGTCTTTCCCGGTTACGTAAAATATGTGTAATTCTAAATTCTGTGGTCACATTTCTCAATTCCATGGCACTCAAAATTTATTTCATAAACTACTGGAGCAATTACTGGCAAATTAGCACCATTTTATTTGAAAAAATATGCATTTAATTTTGGTGATATACAATTAGTCATAATGTGAAAAAAAAAATTGCCCACGGAATTGAGCAAAAATCACCGTGTCCGTAGAAATGCCCATTTGATGATTTTACCAAGTTAAAAAAAAGACTAACTTATTTCTGAACCGGATATTCCGAAACAATGCACTCGCAATTGTCCTGCCTTGGTGGGAGGCTCATTTAATGATTTTATCACGGAAAAAGGCCTATTTAAAGAGGTAAAATCATAATAAAGGGCCTTCTGTGTGGAGCAAAAGGGACTGTCAGAGTATTTATGACTAAAAATCCACTCTTTTCTTTCGGTTGCTCTTTGTGTTCCTGTGGTAATAGTTGCAGGTTCTAATCTTGCTCGCAGTCGATTTTTTCTTAAACGAGCATGATATTTAGTCAAAAGCGCCAGTCCATGGCCCCTTTTTTCAAAACGAGGTGCGGCGTGGAGCGTTTAATAAACGCGCCGTGTGTACCCAGCCTTAAATGCCTATGGATGTCGAGATAAAAATGTGACTATAAACATCCGCTTGGTAATTAGTGTAATCACTTTAATAAAAAATATTTCCCAGAATTTCATATAAATTCCATTAATGGCCTATCAAATCTACGATCATAATCATTCTCTACTTTGTCTAAAAAAACTGATTACAATTTATTTATAAATTAATCATTGATTTTTTTTGTCTCATCAGTTTCAGACTAGTTATAAAATACCAGTCATATTAATTTATTGGAAAGGAAATCAATTACGATATTTCCTTTCCACATGAGTTATTAGGAAATCTTTAATCCGAAGTATATATTGTTTTCTGCTTCTCATAAATAAAGATAATTCACAAAGAAAACTGACGAACGTAAAGGGCAGCTAAAAAACAGGCTAGATTTTTAGTCAGTAAGCAGTCAGTAAGGGACTTTACTCATGATTCCATCTACAAGTGAAAATCAACCTTTCTACTAAGAAAAAATGATGCAATTCAATTGATTTAACGTCATCGTGGCGATCGTGTTTTATTTTTCATCTACCCGTTGATAACAACGTGTTTTAAGTCATTGTGTGTAACATTTTTTTTCCTATAATGTCCAAAGTTCCAGTATACTTTATGTCGAAAATAGTCCAAAACTCAAGATAAGGTCTCTATACCTTGAATGTTCGTTAAGATCAAGAGGACTGAGGAACTGTTGACGTCACGACAGGCACAGTGGCTGAGCAATCGACTGCTACATAGGATGACGCGGATAAGATTCCCACACAGAAGAGAGAGAGTATTCTTTTCAACAAAAAACGTTGTCCCACACTAGATTACTTCTGTTTCGTGGTGTCGTTTACAAACGTAGAAACTTAAATTCACAAATGCCAAGACTCGGAACAACTATTTGTAGGTCATATAAATATTTGTTCCGTACGGGAAACGAACCCGCGACACGCTACGCAGCAGTCCCATCGCTCTGTATGATCTACAAGTAATTATTCCGAATTCGGTTGTTCATCATCAGCCGTAAGACGTCCACTGCTGAACATAGGCCTCCCCCTTAGACCGCCACGCCGAACGACAATTCGCAACTTCCATCCATCGGTTGCTCGCGACCCTCATGATGTCGTCGGTCCACCTAGTGGGAGGCCTGCCTACGCTGCGTATTCCGGTCCGTTGTCGCCACTCGAGAACTTTTCTTCCCCATCGGTTGTCAGTTCTACGAGCGTGTGGCCTGCCCATTACCACTTGAACTTGAAAATTTTAAGAGCTATGTCGGTGCCTCTGTTCTTCGACGCATATCCATGTTCCGGATTTTATCCCGCAAAGAAATTCTTACCATTGCTCGTTGGGCCATTCTTCAGGAGAAATTCCAAGTGTGGAACAACTTTTATGTTTTGAAAGTATGAAATTTTTCATTGTTTTACTTACCCAAATAAAATATTTTCTCATTTGGGGCAAAACAATAGACAAATGAAGCCGCGACCTTGCTCAGTGTCGATACGATGCCAAGTAACGAGTCGTGCCATTGTAGATACTTGCTGAGGACCATTATTGAGAAAATTGTACCTGAAACGAAATCATTACCATTTTAATAATATTGATCACCCAACAGATAAGGAGTGAGGGACCTCAAATTCACAAATAATGAAGCCGAAGGGTCACGTGAAATCCACTGAATTTTCCTATTTTGTCACATGTTGAATTTTGGTCACCGTTCTGAGAGCAGCGATGATGAAAATAAAAAAATTGTAAAGAAAAGAACATTTTTTTTTTAGAGGTGCCATTCTCCAAAAACTTTTTAAGTTTACACTTTTTAGTGGGTCTTTTTACATGCGTAATATTTTCTTATGAGATTGCGTAAACAATGCAAACTTATTCTCCAAGATCCTCCAAGATCACATTAGATCCTGACCTGACTATGGGACCATTTGACCATACCCTTTCAATCAAAAATCCAAAATTCCAAGTCGATCCAAGCGTCAAAGAGAAATTGAAAAAAATTAAGAAGAAAGATTCTGACGTATTAAGACCCTCCTCCTTTTTTCGAATTCGGTTAATTACACTTAGTTATGCGTCTTTCTGGATTTCAACTAACGACCGTAAATCGGGGCCGGTGATGCATCGTTTAAGTAATTCTTATTTCAATGTTACTTTATAATTTTCATTGTGCTTTTGATGCTCTAAATAGAAAAACGAAGTAGATATCATACGAACCGATACAGTAGAGTGCATTTTATCTTGAATGCAATTATGCAATACAACGACCACCAAAGACGATTCAAGTATATCACTAAACTAATTTGTCATTCGACTTAGCCATTGTTAAGTTTATTATTTCGGAACAAATTAGTAATCGTTCGTATGTATAATACTTTTTCGGAGAATCACGGGAAGTGGACACTAACGAAAAATACCGAGAAAATCGCATTAATGGACGTTTATACGAACACTTAAAGACTATTATCGCATAAATCAACGGGAAATGCCGTAAGTGATGCCGTGCTACCTAGTCAGCACTTGAAATCGTCAATTTTATTACTTTCCTATGTTATATGGATCAAAAATGAACTTTTTTATCATTTACATGATAAAATCCCAGTAGTTATTATAGTTATAGCCAGCAAAATAGGCTTCACACATATTGATGGGCCATTTCATTAGAAACGACACGTGCAAAAGAACGAAGTAGTAAAGTATTTTTTTCTATTCTATTTATTTATTAAGCATGGAAAACTTACAGTTAAAATAAACAGAATAAAATTAGTCTTCACTTCCAAGAGCAGGCTGAAAAGCAATATTACTATAGCCAAATAAAGTTAATAAGAACGAATTGGTAAATGAAATGGGAAGACAACTGACTGGCCTGTTGGTCTAGTCGCTAGTGGTTAGTGTCCCACCCAGGACAAATGTTTGTGTGATGAGACTGATGAGCACGATCATTTGTTTTGAGTCTGGGTGTAATTTATCTATCATATTATGTATGTATTTAGAAATACATAAGTATGTTCATCAATTGTCTAGTACCCATAACACAAGCTCTGCTTAGCTTGGAACTAGATGGCGTTGTGTGATATTTGTGGAATATTATTATTTATTATTATTCTCTTTATTTTTTTTTTACTTATTAATTATATTTTTATAAAAAAGAAACAAAAAAACATTTAAAAATATAAAAAATAGCATTCCCCAGCGTCGGGAACAGGGTCCGGGTCGCCGGTGGTCAGGGCCCCTGAGAGAGGAACCTCCTAACAATACGCGCCGTGTCCAGAAGTACTGCCTTCTGAATCAGGCGCTTGATCCAGCTGCCAAGTGAGAGCCTCTTCAGATGTTGTTCGAGGCTCTTGGCAATTAAGCCATTGGCAGACACGACTATCGGCACAATGACTGCCGTATTTACGTCCCACATGTCAACAACCTCGCGAGCCAGATCAAGATACTTGAATTGCTTATCTTTCTCTGCCCTCAGTTCTCATCATGCGGGGCCGTAATATCAACAATCATTGCGCGACGCTCCGATCGATCTATCACCACAATGTCAGGTTTATTGGCAACAATAGTCCTGTCAGTGATGATAGGTCGATCCCAATACAACGAGATATTGCCATTTTCGAGAACTGGGTCGGGCGCATACTTATAGTAAGGCACTTCCGATTCCACAAGGTTGTACTTCAAAGCAAGTTGCTGGTGGATAATCCTGGCCACGAGGTTGTGTCTATGCAAATACTCTCCGTTAGCCAGACTAGAACACCCAGAAATAATGTGTCGGATAGATTCTCCAGGACGGAGGCATGCATTTATTATTATTATTAACTTTTTTAATTAAACACTTAAAACTTACCAATAGTATGAGTTATGAAGTTATAAGTCTGGAACAAGCTGAATTTGACCTCATCCCAGTTGAATCTGTACCTCGTAGACATGTACAGGACTGCTATTTCCCCTGAAAAAGACAAATAATCGGAATAAAAATCTCCAGATGAACATTGAGTAGAGGTATTGCTATTGGGATGAAAAAAATATTTTCGTTTATTTTTAACATTAAGTATACATTCTAGCCAATCGTAGAAGTACTGTTTATGAGGTTCTTTCAGAGGATGAAATCAAGAATTTTGATTTCACAGAGCGAGTATTTTGGTTTAGGAATACATGGGCAATAATACTACGTTGAAAAATAAGTCCACGTTTCGGGAGGTTTTTTCATTAGAGAAGAATCCTTTAGATACTTTTATAAGGTGCCAGTCCAGCCAGATGCGTGCGATATCACAGGCCAAAGCCGTTGCATCACACTAAGGTAACATAGGATGAACAATTAAATAATCAAAAGCCTTACCAAAAATAGGTCCAAATAAAACGCAGACGACTCCCAGAAGAATACAAAGTCGTTTTCTTCTGTTATTTGGAGTTTTCCTCACGACCACACTCAAGGTATCTTTGACGTTCTTCCAATCGAAGAACACACCGAAAAAGTGGCATTTCCCTTGAGTATCATGCTAAAGAAAAACACAAAGTTTCAAAGAAATGCAGACACTATTCACGATTGAAGTGGCAATGTACAGGTTTTGATTTTAGTTACGAAATATATAGATGAGTACCTCTTTTAAAACTAACTTCGTACCTAGTCCGTCTCGAACACAGACTTGATGGCTTCCAGCCTCCCGAACAAGCCGGTTTCCGAAGAGGCTATAGTACCATAAACCACATCCATACGCTGCGGCAAGTTATACAGAAGACCGAAGAGTATAACTTGCCATTATGCTTAGCGTTTGTGGACTATGAGAAAGCCTTCGATTCGGTGGAAACATGGGCGGTACTTGAGTCACTCCAGCGATGCCGTATTGACTATCGGTACATCGAGGTGTTGAAGTGCTTGTAATGTGTGCTAACGCCACCATGTCGGTCCGAGTACAGGAGCAGAGCACGAAGGCGATTCCATTGAGAAGAGGCGTAAGACAGGGGGACGTTATCTCCCCGAAACTGTTTACTGCCGCAATGGAAGACGCCTTCAAGCTCCTGGAATGGCAAGGACTTGGCATCAACATCAACGGCGAATACATCACTCACCTTCGGTTTGCCGACGACATCGTAGTCATGGCAAAGTCGATGGAGGAACTCAGCATGATGCTCGATGGCCTCGACCGAGTTTCACAACGGGTGGGCTTGAAAATGAACATGGACAAGACGAAAATTATGTCAAATGCCAATGTTGTGCCCACCCCAGTCTCTGTTGGAAACTCGGTACTCGAAGTTGTTGACTCATATATCTACTTAGGACAAGTAGTCCAGTTAGGTAGGTCCAACTTCGAGAAAGAGGTCAACCGCCGAATCCAACTCGGTTGGGCAGCGTTCGGGAAACTACGCAATGTCTTTTCGTCCGACATACCTCAGTGCCTCAAGACGAAAGTCTTCAACCAAGTGTTACCAGTGATGAGTTACGGCACCGAAACTTGCTCTTTCACTATCGGCCTAATCTCAAAGCTCAAAGTCGCTCAACGAGCTATGGAGAGGGCTATGCTAGGTGTTTCTCTACGTGATCGAATCCGAAATGAGGAGATCCGTAGACGAACTAAAGTCACCGATATAGCCCACCGGATTAGCAAGCTGAAGTGGCAATGGGCAGGCCATACTGTTCGCAGAGCAGATGGCCGATGGGGTCGAAAAGTACTAGAGTGGAGACCACGGACTAGCAAGCGCAGCGTAGGACGTCCACCAGCAAGGTGGACAGACGACCTTATAAAGGTTGCCGGAAGACGCTGGATGCAGGTCGCATCCAACAGGTATATGTGGAGATCGAAAGGGGAGGCCTATGTTCAGCAGTGGACGTCCTACGGCTGAGATGATGATGATGATGATGACCTAGTCTAGGCGTTTCAGGCTTTTACTTGGCACTGAAGAATTTATTTTTCTTCTGTTTAAATAAAACAGCTGTGCCAAACCCAGAACCCAATACGTGTGCCTGTATGGTCAAAACCTTAGTATGACAACAGTTTCATAGTGTAACATTGTGTGAACTATAATAAGTTATATTGATGGATACAGGAACCTACAGGTTACTAAGAGCTTATTGACAATGAAAATAATAAATACATGTAGTTAAAATATTGTACTGCTTACCTTCTTTTGTTCTTTATTACGTGGAGGGTCTCTCACTATAAAAATGAGATAAACCAAGTTGAAAGTCTGTAAGACTGTTGTCAATCCATAACATCCATAGTATCCGAATTTCTTCAACAAGATGCCACTAACACCCATGCCAATAGGAAAAGCCACAGTCATACTAAAAGATGCAAGACCTAACCTAAACGTCCTAGTCTTTTCCGTCGTAATAGTGCTTATAAAAGCAAATGTCGTGAGAAAACAAACGCACCACCCACCAGATAGACCCTCAATAATTGCTTCCGTGAAAACCAAGACTTCTAATGGGAGCTGATAGAAGAAATACACGTTGATCATATTGTTGATACCGATGAGCATTTGTCCCGTTACTGAAATCATTATGAATAACTTTCTATGCCCTGTTTTATCAGAGAAGGATCCGACAAAAAGAGCTAAAATACAGGGTATTGTAGCTGATAAGTAGGTTCTCCAAGAAAGAGCTCTGGCGAGTAATTTCTGTGTTTCTCTTTCGTATTCATTCTGGCTGTCCACATCTTGCGCTTTCAATGAATTACATATTTCGTCTGTGAAGTTAAGGTTTACTCGGCACGCCTTCTCAAGGTTGAGGTTCTGTGATGCCGTCAAGAGTATCATTGCCGATACCACGAACATCAATAAAACGGGCTCTAAGGTTATATTCCTTAACATATATAGCACTTTTTCACGAAAAGTCATTTCAACCTCTTTTTCTTCATTTTCCTTGAGAGGATCTTCTTCTGTAAACTCTTCATATCTTCTATCTTCCAATTCCTTGTCCGTATTTGTATTTCTATCTTCCATTTTGTAGTCACTTTTATAAAGTCATTTATTTTCTTTTAATAATATTTGGTTCGATAATTCACTTGTAGATATGACTGGTGCTGAATATGAACTGTTTATTATATCTCATTTGTAGTCAATAAAGTTATAATGATTAGCGATACATGCATATCAGATGTTTCGTACAAATATAGGGAGCGTGCGATATGGCCGTACATTAATAACACGCCCGCCTACATTGTGTATATCTTAGTAGTCTAATCATAAATAATCTACTACGATGATTGTAAAATCATACTTATCAAAGTTATTGTTCGTGCTGGCGATCTATAATAGAAATATTTTCCTATGTTTCATTCTAATAAAATCTGAATGAGTGTTACTTTTAAGCATTATTGTACCACAAATTTGACAACAAATCGTTTGAATCCTTCAAATTGACAAAGATCAGAGTCGTTACTATGGGTATGTATATTTACCCGAATGTGGACCTAATTGTATTTGAAAGTCTGTAAGAAAATAAGCTTTTGGTGGGTCATGATTCAACTGTGTCGATTGTACATAATGTGTGTTGTGCACCTATTACATAGTAATATTCTAACTGACAACAATATGTCGCTTGGTTTAGCTCGAATTGAAGGTAGATATGGAACACAGTTTTCCGGTCAGCATGAAAGGAATGAAAGCAACAATTTATGTTTCAGAGAGGCTTTACTATTGAACAAAATACCTTTTGCTGTGAATCTCATGTTGACCAATCAAAATGATAATATGTGTCAAGCACATATTTTACATTTACAAATTGTGCTGATGATTTGTGATGGGGATTTTTTTTCCTAGCCATTTATGTCCCACTGCTGGGCAAAGGCCTCCCTCATATCCTTCCAAGTGCTCTTCGCCAGTGACACCATGGACCAGCCATCGAGGTAAGCATCCAGATCGTCCTGCCACCTCTTTTTGGGCCGGCCTCGGCGGCGTCGTCCATTCTTAGGCACCCATTGAGTGCATATTTTTGCCCAGCGACTATCTCGCATGCGAATGACGTGACTCGCCCAATCCCATTTGAGCCTGGCAGCCTTTTTACCTACGTCAATTATTCCACTTTTAGAGCGCAGCGTGGTGTTACGTATTTTATCGGATCTTCTTACACCCGGAATGCTGCGCTCCATTGCTCTTTGGCACACTCCAAGGCGGAACTTCTGCGACTCGGTGAGCGACCAGGTCTGAGCACCGTAGGTTAGGAGGAGCAGGATACACATACCGATGAGTTTCCGCTTCAGGGAAATCGGCAGATCTCCCTTCATTAGCGTCTTCATGGACCAGTAGCTCTTCCAGGCGTTGTCGATTCGGCGATCGATTTCCTTTTCCTGCCTGGTGATGGGGATTATTTACACAAAAAAGACCTAGTTTTGCATTCGTCAAATGAACATTACATAATCATTCTTAAAATGAACTCATAATTTTTAAGGATAATATTTAAAAAAAAATACATTTCTGTCAGTGGGTTTTCTAAATCTTCCCACGTATTTTTTAAACAGTAGAGATAATTAACTATTTGTTGTAGACTTAGTAGATTTAAATAAAATAAAGTAAATAGCTGGCTACCTACAATGTTATATGTGACACAATCTTATGCAGTGTTTTAATCAGCAGGAAAGATTACGAAGTGTGTGTGTAAGTAGTTATTTCATTCATACAATCTGGTCTCTAAGAATTACGTTTATTAAAATTCTGTATTATTGGATCTCTTAGCCACTTCACGATAGGTACAGTGACTAAGGGATCGATTACAGCGCTGCGTATTGAGGGACCGATTTCCGTACGAAACAAATGTTTGTATGATTTACAAATAGTTATTCCAGATTTTGTGACCCACGACACATGGGAAATTCCTATTAAAGGGCAAACTTCTCCTTCTGCGAGGCAGTAATGCTCGTGAAGGAGGAGGCAGGCCGCGAGCGAGAGAGGACAGCGTCCTCCCTCCGCCCCAGCCGCAGTGGTAGGCGCCCACGGCGACGGACGTCGCTTGATGATCTCCGGCCACCGTAGGCGCGGCCATGCGGGCAGCGAGTAAAGGGCAACTCGCTGCCCGACCAAGGACCATGCCCGGGTTGACGGCGCGTTGTATCCCACGCGCGCCTCAAAGAGCGTCAGCATAATGACGGGGCCCCCCTCTCAGAGGGCCAAAGCCTGCCGGGGTCGCGGGATTATTCCCTTACCGTAACCCCGAAACTTAACAGGCTATGAAGGACACCGTGGATTTTAGTCAGTAGAAGTCTGACAGTCCCTCCCGCCCTGCCCGGGGTTGGAGGACTCATTTGATGATTTTACCACGTTAAAAAAAAAAAAGGGCAAACTTAAAAAGTAATAATTAATAAACATTATCCTTTTATTTTTCTTATTTCACTTTAGTATTCAGATGAATCCATATTATTGTTAGTTCAACATAAACAACTTAAGACTAGTGTTAGTACAATAAATTAATTAACATCCATATCAGAATGATAATCCTACCAATTAATGCATTCATTTTCAATTATCATAATAATTAACAACATAAACAAGACTTAATAACATTTGACATAACAATCTCAACACACAATTTTTTTATATTTCATTTAACTTATAATTGCATTCAAATTAAATGGCAACTTTAGGTTCATTCAATAAAACTTTAGTATTTACGTTTACGTTAATTTATATGTCATTTAAATATTAAGTAACCAATGATTTTATATATCATTGTATCCTGTAAAACATCGTTATTGTAATACATAGAACCCACATTGTATTTTCTTTCATCCTCATAACATTTCTTTAACAATATTCAATTAACAAATCATAATATACAATTATATTAATTCCACGATTAATAAAGCAAGTCTATTTAGATTTTATAATTTCATTTCTTACTTAATTTTTAATTCATAACAATTTAAAATTAAAACTTCATCATATTTTGTTTAATTCTTTACGTCAAATCGGTTTTTTAACCTGTACCAAAAATAAGTAAGTTTATGTAAAACTGTCAGGTAAGTACCTTCTTTGTAACAAAAACCAATGAAATTATTACTGAAGCTGAAACATTACAAAGGATATTAAACATTAAGTGTCGTAATTACTGATAAGTCAACAAAGAGGGATTAAACGACAGTTGGACTGTTTTCAATGATATAACCGACAACCGTGTATCAGTGCCAAGTCAATTTCATCACATTTATCAGTTTCCAGAAGTGTTCAACTTTAGTACGTTATAATTAAGTTCGTAATTATATTCATTAGATGTCGTCATCTCTCCGCCCTTAAATAACGGGATGCAAAAAAAAACTCTTCAACCTACGTATATTCCTTCTGACAGTAGCAGAGAGAAGTTTTTTTTAAACGTTGCTGCACACTAGGAATTTCTCGTCCCGGAACAACTTCTTGTAGATCATATACACGCTGCGCAGCACTGCAGTTCATTGCTTAGTTACTGCGCTAACCGTGCCATCAAAGTTATTTTTGTTTTATAGTTTGAGCTTCTTTCGTGCGCTCTAGTTGAATCTGGATTACTTTGATTACAATTCGTTTTATATGTCTTATTTATATAGGCTTATTATAAATATTACACATTGTTGTGCAACCGTCTCATATGAACTACTTCGTGTGTGTGTAGAACATATCTTACTAAATCATAAGTAACTGATGATAAAAAGTTTCACATTGAATCGATTTCAGATTGTTTTTGTTGTAATAATAATAATAACAAACAAGAAATTCTAATCAACTTTCGGTTTCGAAATAACAATTATCTTTCAATAACAATAACTTCAAAATTCAAGTGAACGCAATTGCGAGTGATGATGATTAAAATGTCAAATGCAAGTGAATGCAAAATTGACTAAGTATCTATGGGAGCCTTCGTAACTCGTAGCGTGCTACGCCGTAGCATGATTCGTAGCCACCAGGTTGTAGCAACGAATTCTACTCAGAGTTGTCTTTAGTCAATACAACATTATTTTTAGTATTTATGTGAAACCTGAATATAGTTTATGATAATGATAAATGATATTTATTTTGTAAGTTGGTTATAAAAAACACTTTTACACGTCACAATCAATATTTTTAAAGCTAGATCGGGCCGGTGTTTCATACCTGTACTCTGAGAAGCAACAGCCGAAACAAACTCAGAGGTAAAACTTTTTAAATTCTAGACATTGTATTGTTCAGATCATACGACGACCGTGCGGGTGTCAGCGATGGTCTTTTGAGGAAAGAGCCACACAGATTTGAGTGGACCTGTCCAGTCAGTGCAAGCATTTGTCGGTTATCGTGTAGCTCGACTCAGAACACAAGGAGCTCAACAGTTTGTTCAGAATCAGTAACTTTATCGATTACAATAACTTTTACACCATGTTGTATTTTGTACCATTTTTTTCCATTTTGCACAAGTTATTTACAATACAATCACCTTACGGTTAGGTACCTATTGCTTAACTATTACCAATGAGGAGAAGCGAATTGCGCAGTGTAAATTTTCCGCCCGATAACTGCAACCATAACGGCTTTTATCGTATGTTACTGGAACATTATATATTTTTTTCAGATCAGATATAATTATTATGTGGTCTTTGACTGCTGGCCTTTTAGAGAGACTAAGAGCAATGTGCAATGGAAAGAGCTATGCTCGGATTTCCTTTGTGGGATAAAATCCGGAACATGGATATTCGTCGAAGAACCAGAGTCACCGACATAGTTCATACAAGTTCAAGTGGCGATGGGCAGGCAAAATCGCCTGTAGAACTTACAACCGATGGGGAAGAAAAGTTCTCGAATGGCGACCACGGACCGGAAGACGCAGGGTAGGCAGGCCTCCCACGAGGTGGACCGACGACATCGTGAGGGACGCGGGCAACCGATGAATGCAAGTGGCGAATTGTCGTTCGTCGTGGTCGTCTAAGGGGGAGGCCTATGTTCAGCAGTGGACGTCTTCCGACTGATGATGATGAATTATTATGTATGTAAGCACTGTACGCGACGCACGCACCCGTTAGATATTATGACGTCATCAGCATTGTTTGGATGCTCTCAGCAATATCATAATATGTTTTCATATTATATCGAATTCTAAAATTGCGTCGCGTGCGGTGTTGACATTATGTGCGATAAGTTTTGTAATCCTCATTATCAAAGAATTAAGTATGACTTGCTTGAATTTGTCCCGACGATCAATTATACGCCCTGTATATGCAACTATAACGACTCGTATTCTAAAACCTTCATAGTGTCGTTGTTTCATAATTATTAATTCTTTTCACAGAATTACAATGACTACGTCAAAATTCTCCATTTGATCAATTATACTCCCTGCATATGTAACTATAGCGGCTTTTATCGTACAACTTTTATAGTGGAGCAAATATTTTTGTCGCTTTATAATCCTCGTTATCTAAAAATTGACAATGACTTGCTCTAATTTGTTTGCTTGAGCAAATATACTCCCTGTATTTGCAACTATAATGGTTTTTATTGTACAACCATTAAGTTGAACAATTCATGTTTATTGATTATAATCATAAGCTCCTTTTCGCAGAATTGAGCATGATTTGCTTAAAGTTGTTCAGAAGACATTATACACCCTGTATTTGCAATGATAAGGGTTTGTATTGTACAAACATTTTTGGTACCAAAATAATTATGGTGTTAATAAATTATTGCAAATCTAATTATTCTGTCAGTAAAAATTGATATATCATTTTTATCTAAAATCAGTTCATATTTAAAGAAACAAAACGCATCAGAATAGTGGGAGTTAGTGACGTCGTCAAAACCCAGTAAAAATTATACTGCGTTTTGACGTATTGTGAATTTTAAAAGGTTTTAATCTGCTTTTGTTATGTTCGGTTTACGTAATCAAAAATCCGGGAACATTTTATGATAATTGTGACGATATGATTAATTAAAGATTTTTCTCACTAAAATTGCCTAATGAGTCTGACTTCAATCTTCCTAATAATATAAATGTAATCTTTAATACCGTTATTGTACATACTGGAAACATTATTTAGAGTATCCTATAATT
Organism: Agrotis segetum; assembly: GCA_036375495.1. Lineage (NCBI taxonomy): Eukaryota > Metazoa > Arthropoda > Insecta > Lepidoptera > Noctuidae > Agrotis > Agrotis segetum. The sequence goes on along the minus strand of JAQSVV010000586.1, from coordinate 608,677 downwards.
CTCTAATCAATAGAACTACAGATGAAAAGAGTTTACATTTATGATGATAAATAGTAAAACTAGCTACACAAATATCGTTCCATACCAGACTCAAACGGCGCATGAAGGGACGTATGTCAAAATGGGCTCCGTCACATCATACTTGGAAACACAATCGAGAGCATGTGCGAAGTCTACCGAGGCGAGACGCAGATGTTTAGGTGGAGACTGATATGTACCCGCCTCTTGAAGTGGTCACGGAGTGGCAAGGGAGTCGCAGTCCAAAGTTCCGGTCACTGATGTACTGTGGAGGCTATCCAATTGACAGCGACATGGGAGTCGGTGCTTCCTTTATATGCTGGACATTGCTCTGCATTTAGTGGGTAGGAGTAGGAGCGTCACTATTAAGGTTTCTGCTCAAATACGAGAAAGCTCGAACAAGGATTTGAAGGTTTTGGTCCTATCGGTCGTCCACCATTTTGATATTTTGTCAAAATTGCAGTGGATAGCACTCTGCAATTTTGAAAGATAAATATTTAAATAGAGCACTTAGCCCCTTCTACACAACGCGAGTCTCCACACCTTACGCCTAATCGTATCCATTAACACGTGCCTGTGTATGAACTTCTATGGATTTGTATTGAGATCGTCAACTGGATACCAAAGTCGTAAGGTATCGGAGACTTGCGTCGCCTACGACCCCTTCGTATAACTCTTACCTTACATAACCAAAACATAATAATAACTCCACAACTATCACACAACGCCATCTAGTCCCAAGCTAAGCAGAGCTTGTGTTATGGGTACTAGACAACTGATAAACATACTTATATATTTCTAAATACATACATGTTATAGATAATTACACCCAGACACAGAACAAATGATCGTGACCTCCGGCATAGCAGTCAGGGTCACTAACCACTAGACCAACAGACCAGTCATAATGGACATAATGTTCTAAATCGTCAGGAATCCCAATTATAATATAATATAATAATATAATATAATATAATATTCCACAAATATCACGCAACGCCATCTAGTCCCAAGCTAAGCAGAGCTTGTGTTATGGGTACTAGACAACTGATAAACATACTTATATATTTGTAAATACATACATATTATAGATAAATTACACCCAGACACAGAACAAATGATCGTGCTCATCACACAAACATTTGTCCTAGGTGGGAATCGAACCCACGACCTCCGGTATAACAGTCAGGGTCACTAACCACTAGACCAACAGGCCAGTCAAAAAATTATTCGATTGGTACACTTCGGTTGCTCTTAGCGTTAAGGGGTCACAGTATCCTGCTTAGATAGTCTCGAGACTTTCATAAACTGACTTACAAAATAACCAAAATCTGATATAAATGTCAATAACCCATAACATGTGTCACCTGTTGATGACTTGCATTTTGTATGCAGTATTATCATATACATAATTATTATAAATAAGGATAATACTGCATTCTAAAGGTATCGGTAGTGAGTACACATTTTATTGAGTTCGATCATTTTTGCGATTGACAATTATTGTACGCCATAATTGTGTTGTGAACTTGTGACTCACCATAGTTCGACTGCACGCTTGTGCGACACACTCGAACGCGCTATCCGTACGCAGCTTTACATCGAGGATTACCCGTCTGAGCGAGAGATAGTTCAGAAGCAAGACCAACGGTTAGGGTGCTTGTACACGGCACATGTAACACGCGTAAGTGCCTCAAAATACTCAAGCTACATGTGCCGTGTACACGCACCCCGCGGGTAGCTTGATCGAGTAGCTTGCGTATGTTACTCGCGCGGGTAAACCACAAACCCGCACCTTTACTTGCGCAAGATGCATGCGCCGTGTACAAGCACCTCGCGGGTAACTTGATCAAGTAGCTGGCGCATGTTACTCGCGCGGGTAACCCGCATCTTTACTTGCGCGGGTTACATGCGCCGTGTACAAGCACCCTTAACGTCCTTTCCGCGGCACGAGGGTATGATTCCACCAATTCCAAACTCCAGGCTGCTAGATACTGAGAATTTCTAATATAAAACACAGTCGCACTTTTCGTCGTACCCGTGACTCCAATCCAGGGTACTCTTTAAAGCGATTTGAAGCGGTTCAAAATTCACCATACAACTAATGGTCAGTTCACACCGAGACGCAACGCGGCGTGACTTGACACAACGATACTGCAAATGTGTATCTTTTCATGTAAATAAAGGAGTTCGATTTTGAGTCGCTCTACTGAAATGTGCGCGCAGCGCCGCGTTCGAGACGCGCCTTTCGAGCCGACCCTTTTTTTTATCGTGGTAAAATCATAATGAGTCATCCCACCTAGGGTAGAACGGGAGGGACTGTCAGACGACAGTCCCTTGCACTGACTAAAATCATTCATTCGCCCTTTACATTCCAGGGTAACGGTAATGGAAATAAGTCGCGCGACCTCTGAGCTGACCTTTAAGGAACTGGTTGGTTTCTGATCAGTCAAGTCTGACTTCTCTTTTAATGGCGGATATTTAGACATTAAAAAAAGGGTTAAATAGGTTATAACAAAAACACGAACAAAATAAATTACTAACAATATTCATTTAAATTAATTATTTTATTTTATTGCATTCATTCTGTCAATTAATTTTCATCCATACTCATCGTTTTTACGGTTGTTTTTACCATAAAGAGGCTTCGATCTCGACTATCAAGGCACTAATAAACATTAACTTAATTAACATTTAGTTTTAAATACAATTCTATGCATACAATTACAGAATGTGAATTCGGTTCCTAAACAAGTAAATATTTCTTTTATACAATCATGTTAAGTACTAGTAGATATTTTTTTTTACATCTATATAAATCAATTTAGCATCTAAAGTTCATTGAGGCACTTATTCCAGCAAAGGCTTGCATCAAAACTATACAACGCTTTAATTTAAGATAAAAAGAAAAAACAAGCAACAGAATTCGAAAACAAAATAAGATAACAGTAATTTGTACCTAAAATAAAATGCAGTAAAGTCAATATTACAAAGTCACATTAGGTCTGGGAAATATGAAGTTAATTAAGTCCTTCGGGAATCGTAATTAGCTTGAATAAATACTTATTATAATATCTTGTTTTGCAATTATTTGCAGTACCTGCAGAATATCTAAAAATGTATGGTTCATGCTTTGTTTAAATATTTACAAACAAAAAAAATAACATGCATTTATAAATTTTATGTATTATCCTTATGTATAAATAAAACATTTTGAAATACAGTTCGCCACTAACTACCACAATGTTCTTCAAAACTTTGTGACAGATTTTGATGTGGTTTTCATAATTATCTTGCTGATTATTAATTTAATACATTAATTTATTCACATTCTTCATAATAAAAACAATTCAATATAATTACTATCTACTCATACATTCACATACAATTCTTAGCTACCTATGTTACAAAGTTTAAAACTGTATTTAAAATTAATAAAAACAGAAACCTAAAAAGACAGCGCAAATTCGCTACAATAATTCGATTTTTTCTTAAATTAAAATAAAATACAAAATATACAACCAAATTAAATCTAGAATTTACAAAAACTCGCGAATCGTTTTGAAAATAGTGGATTTTGTAAAAGTAATTGGGCAAAGTTGTTTTGTGAAAAAAATAATAGACAGTTCAAAAAATTAAATTACGTATTAATCACGCACGAGTAGGTACTCGTATTAGTCTCGAATTTTAAATAATAAATCCTACACAGTGTAGTGAATGCTTTTTTTATTTGAGTTGGATTTTCTTTTTACGCTATAGTAGGTACTCTAGTTTAGGAAACAGTCTAGTGTTGTACAGGAATGCAGGTATTAACATGCCGCTTTTCTGAATTTTCTTTTCTTTGCTCAAACAACAACAAAATTGAGACAAACGCCAATGTAATTTTAAATTAATTAATACACGTCGATACTCTGTACAATCTTCATAGTTACCGTATACATTTGTTTACCAATATGTGCTTCAATAATATCTATCACAAACTCGTCTGTATCACGCGCCGATCCTCATACATCTTTGCCCAGTCATTGGGATACAAAATTGTAGATTTTCTTACCCTAGTACATTAGTCAATGGTAATAGTACTTTCCAACTAAGGGGTGATTTTTACCAACGAAACTTAAGAAAAATTCGATTGACGAAGAATGCAACAGTTTTTTTTGTTTATATCAATATGGTAACTCATCAAATGAGTCTTTTCCTCTGGGTGGAACGGATGGGACAATTTTCCTTTACAGTTTACGGTTACCTCTTTAGACAGTTCTTCGAGCTAAGATTTCAACCCTGTGAGCATGACTTGGTTGAAAACATCGTCGGGTTTCAGAACTTCAAACTTCAACTTCAAATCTACTCGCAATCGATATTTTTTTCCAAGAAAGATGTTTCTTTCACGTAGCAGGCGTTAATTAATGTGTATAAAATACTAATAAAGTTACGGGTGATCATAAACTGTCCGTATCAACATTCCAAAGATATTATGACACTGGATAGCTTATGAACCCGTTGTAAAGGTCCTGATACTTTAATTTCATTAGTGTAATTAATCCTAAGTAATACTAAGGTTTTTAACAACTAACTTTTCTTTCCCATTTCACTTTTCTCTTTATCTGTGGGTAACGCTATGAATTGTAGTGGGTCTGATTTCTTGGCCTCAGCCTCTTTAGCGTCTTTCTTTTCTTCTGCTTCTAGAGCCTTCTTTCTTGTGCTCTTGAGGCTTCTCCTGTGCTGGATGTAAAAGAACCTGGAATGGGATGAATTATATTTTAAGTTTTGGTGATCGAAAAATTTTAAGAAAAGGAAGCGCCTGGGTATAATGGAATTAGTTAAAAAATTACGATGAACGAATAATAAAGAGGTAGAACGTTTCATAGGCTCATAACCATTTATCCTCAACTAGTGTTCTTATTCGTGGTAAGTTTCAAGTTTATAAACCCAAGGAATAAGATTTTTCACACAAAAGTTTTCACCCCTTTTCATCCCTTAGAGGAGGATTTTCGCAAAATCCCGTCTTATTGCCACCCTACATGGTAGACTGCAAATGCTGTCCAAAATTCATGTTTCTGCGTTTAGCGGTCTTTCACTATTGGCCTCATCTCAAAGCTCAAAGTCGCTCAACGAGTTATGGAAAGGGCTATGCTCGGTGTTTCTCTACGTGATTGAATCCGAAATAAGGAGATCCGTAGACGATGTTAAGTCACCGATATAGCCCACCGGATTAGCAAGCTGAAGTGGCAATGGGCAGGCCATATTGCTCGCAGAGCAGATGACCGATGGGGTCGAAAAGTACTAGAGTGGAGACCACGGACTAGCAAGCGCAGCGTAGGACGTCCACCACCAAGGTGGACAGATGACCTTATTAAGATATCCGGAAGACGCTGGATGCAGGTCGCTTCCAACCGGTATAAGTGGAAATCAAAAGGGGAGGCCTATGTTCAGCAGTGGACGTCCTATGGCTGAGATGATGATGATGATGATTTGTGTGGTTTATAAAATATTGTAAATACCGTTTAAGGCGCTCCCACACCGCGAGCATTCACCTGTAATGTAACATAGAAGTACGTAATTTGATGCTCTATTGTCTTCGAATGTTCGAATCCGTAACGTTACATTACAGGTGAATGCTCGCGGTGAGGGAGCGCCCTTAAATTCTAATGATAGTGTTAGTAATCAAGTCAGTTTAAAAACTTATTTTAGAGCTATTCTATGGCTTTTCTAGTGTGGAGTGGTCAAATAATACACCACGTGACCTAATGAACGGGTAAATGTCACATTTCTTCGAAATGTTGGTCTAGGACGGATTAATAGGTTTCTTCACGATGTTTTTCTTCACCATTTTGACAGCAGTGGTGATGAAATAAATTACACAAAGTAATGCGCCTATCCACGTTCGAAGCCACAACAGCCGGACTATTTTATAATTCGTGAGTCAGGTCAAATACTATTAAGCCACGACTGCACATAGCACAACTTACAGGAGTATAATCGAGGGTGGTACAGCAATAGCCGCGCTGGTCAGGAACACGGCACCCGGCAACACATGCAGAGTCTTCATATACATCCAGGAGTAGAACGGGTGGAAGACCAGCGCAGCCAGAGTCTCCGTTAGGGAGAACAGGGAGTTTACTTTAGCTGGAAAGGGGAGATTGAGGTAATTGGAAGACTTAAACCATGGTACCACAAAAACCACGTCTGTTAAACACTTGTCAGATTATGACGTTGAAATAAGGTCCATTTTGCAGTCACACTTTTTTTAGACAAGTGTTCAAAGCTATTAGAGTTTGAAGTTAAAACACATGTTTTCTTCCCCGCTTAAATGCTGCCCCAAACATCATTATCCTGTAATGCTATTCTCTAAAGCCTCAGCGCCGCGGTCTTTAGTAGATTATCGACAATATGCCAATGCATATGCACCAATTTTGAAACCAGTCTTTCATCTTCTCGTTTACCTTACAACATTTTTTGTGAGGCAACGATTTTTTTTTTGCCGCTTTAATCCACTTGGGGTCAATTATTCTGTTGATACAAGAAGGATTTGCAAGACTTCAAGGCCAGATAACTGCTTGCCATCCGGTTGCCCCTCCAATATAATATATTTGACGTTGTATTAGCATCAATGTTGTCAACTAAGTGCGAGGTCAAAAGGTCTAATACCCGTGATATGCCACTATTATCAGACAAAATAAATAAATAATATTGTTCGGCTTACCAGTTTCCTGCTTGTCCACCAATTTTGATATGATGGAGCGCAGAGATGTAAATGTGGTAGCGTTCAGTAGCTCGGCAACTGGCACTGCAATCATACACATATTATTAGCCGAAAAGTTCCAACTACTGAAACATAGGGTCTCCTTTATGTTAGGAGGAAACACAGGCCTCTTCGGTGTGACGAGAAAACACAGGCTTCCTCTCTGTAGGAGGAGAAAACACAAGCTTTCCTTTCTGTAAGGAGTAAACGAGGAACAAGCCCTAAAGCACTACCATAGCCCAGTGCGAGTTGGTAGATCTGTTTTCTTCATATTTTCATGGATGTAGTAACAAAGTAAATCAGCCTTAGGTAACCCCACAAACACTCTAATATGACTTTGAACTCATATTGATTATAATGTCAATTACGATTGTAAAAAAAAATGGAAAACGCACCTCTAGTGTATGAACGAGAAATAATTTTATTCTATCAATTAATTAACGTCAAAGTTCCAGTTTACGCCACGTATAAAACCAATGTCAGTGAAGTCCAATATAAACTTGATAGATGGCACATGTCTTAAAATTCTGGGACATACCAATTTCTCACCACCTTTTCCTAAACAGTTTTAAGAGCTATGGTGATGAAATATCTTGCTCAAAGTCAAGCGCTGTCTAGTTTCAAATCAACGACCTATTTCCAACACGACTGGGCCACCACTGCTGTGCAATTGTGCACGCAATCAAATTAATAACCGCCATTGAACCGACCGTTATTCAAATGCATATTATGATAATAAAACTGGAATATGAAGTGGAGATGGCGCGGTGACGCTTTTGTGTTCGAATGGTAATTCAGTATTCATTTCAAAGTAATTGCAATGGTATGGTAATGGTGGATGTTTTTTGATATGCTGGGTAGAATTGAAGCAATAGAGATGGTTATTTGGAGTTAAAGGAGATGCATGAGCCTAAGTAGCCTATAACGTTCTGCTTTTACAAACTTCCTCTATAGGAGAGGGAACAGTTTGTAGTCGCTATGATACATCAGTTTACGAGTTTCTTGCCCATTCTTCTCCATAGTGGAAGCGCGTGGAAGCGCGTTCGCATTAGAATGGGCACCCACGGTTCTTTCACAGTTAATAAGTCTTGTGCCTGAGAGTAGAGTAGCACTATATGTGACGGCACGTTTGGTGCAGTGATTAAGCAATTGGACTGCTGCGCTGTGTGTCGCGGGTTCGATCCCCGCACGGAACATTTATTTGTATGATCTGCAAGTTGTACAGGAGAAATTACTAGTGAGGCAGCGTTTTTTTTTTAAATCTGGTTTTTGATCTGATTTTATTTTTTTGTCTTTTGACAATTCTAAACTGTCTGTAACTGGCCTACTTGAAATAAATGATTTGATTTTGAAGCCGTGATTTCCGTTTTTTAACGTTTCTCCACACCTGGTATATACGAGTAATAACTACACAAACGCCCAGACTTGAAAGAACTGGGTACAAATAGTTCCTCGGGGCAGGGATCGAACCCGCGACACGACATACCATAGCAGTACATGGCCGTTGTGTTAACCGGGCTGTCGAAATCGGCCGCCGATTGGATGTATTTAAAAATATCGTGGTTTTTGTTTAGTTTTTTACCTCTCGCAAAATGATCCTTGTACCTCTAAAAAAAAGTTACAATTTTAAATATTTTACCTAGATACATTTCGATGTCTGTGGTGACGAAGGCAGTCCATATGGAGCCCACAAACTTGCTGACGACGGACACGAAGCACAGCAAACAGTCATCGATCTGCATCTTTTTACTTAACACTGTTATTGAGAACATCGCACCTGGAACAGAAAAATAGCGATAGTTCAGCACCTCCTCCTTTTTGAATTCGGTTAGCTATATATTTTTATTAGTAATGTGCTGAATTACTCGAAACAAACCAACTTTAAAGCTGTAATTATGTGATTACATTATTTTCAATTTTGTTAACTTTACTTTTTGGACAATGTCTGTCATGTTGTACATATTATTATTTTAATAAATAAATTGATATTTTCTGTTATCAGCGTGCAGAAATTTAATTAATTAAAACACTCAATGATAATATGACTGTTACTCAATATATTTTTTTACTTGCTACCCTAAAAATAGCTGTCATTACCATCTAGTGTTCAAAATTGGAGAGGTTCCTTTCAAATCTTTAGACGGTGCACAAAGTTTATGAGATTAACGTTTTAAAGTCCCTTTGAAAAATCAGGGGAGGCAGCCGGCACTCCCTGGCCTCTCATTAAAGGAAAAAAAGTATATGAAAACCTGTATATTATACATTTGAAGGTGGACAGTATTCTTTTTATGATACAAAAGACTGTTGAAAGCCTCAAGAAAAATGTCCTCTGTTCTTCAAAAGTTTTTCAGAAAGAGCGATAATTATTTTTGCTTTGGCTATCGTGTTTATTTACATGATTTAAAATAGGCAATTTATATTTACTGACTTCAAGTATTATGTCTATAAACCTCGTAGGAGGGAGCGAGATAAACTGAACAAATTTAGCAACCAGGTGTCCACTTTGACCTTGTTTCAAAAGAATTCGAAATCATGGGAGATGGAGTATCTTACCATTCTTCTCCATACGATATAACCCTAGCTTGTTTCTTTTAAATAAAAAAAGTAAGAATAATGAAAGTGAGCAGAAAAAGTTTATCAAAATATCTAGTTAGCAAGAATTGGCAGATTTTATGGAGCCCAATAATGACTACAGTACCCTTACCACGAATTTCACTCTTTTACTTTACTTTACTCTTTCCAGTATTTACAGCGCTTTTGTATGAAAAAAAGGAACAGCGCCTGTGGTGTGCGAAGATAGAACTAATTTTTTCCTTGAAAATTGTCCATTTGAAATTGTCAAAGTTTCAGTTTACTTCTCAAATACTGAAAATTCGTGCTAAGGGTACTGGTTACTAGTAGTGCTGTCATGCCCCCGCGGCGTATAAGTACTAATACAATTTCGAAGTGATGTATACTCACCGAACGAGTGCAGTACTATGGAGTAGCTGAGGTAGACGCTGAACTTGACCATGTCCCAGTTCAGACGATTTCTCACGAATAAATAAAAGACCGTGTGCTCCGCTGTAAATAATAAAGACAGAAAATGTTATTATTATTATTCCATTCTCGCTCTCATTCTCGTTGGACGCGGTTAAAAAAAACAAAAGACACAGGGTTAATCCGTTCCCTCGTGGAGGACTGATTTTTCCACCTATTTTTAGGTCCATGATCTTAGGATAAAGCTTGTTACACACGGCGCGTAATTACGAGTAGGTTACAACGCACTGAAGGCAGTGACTCGGCGCGGCTCGGGCTGGCGATCGCGGAGGCGCGCTATCCTCGGTGCGGCTCGCAATATCACATACCGTGAGAAGCTTTTTTTTTAACATGGTAAAATCATTAAATGAGTCCTCCCTCCCCGGACACGGCGGGAGGGACTGTCAGACTTATACTGACTAAAATCCACGGTGTCCTTCAATAGCCCTTTATGTTCCGGGGTCACGGTGATGGAATATGTCCCGCGACCACCGTGAGAAGCTAGCTTTATAATACAGTCATTTATGGTATTTCAGCATTACAATACAAACCTTTCTTGCAGAATAAATAACAAGTTTAAGTTGTTACTGGAAGCAATCGATATTCATTACTACAAGTACGTCCACTTACATGAAGTTGGTCCAAAGAGTAGGAACACCATCAGTAGCGTGAGGATGATTTTGATCTTCCGGTTGAGCGGCCGAGGTCTGAACGCGACCGCCACTGTGTCCACCACGTGAGACATGTCGAAGAACGACACCTTGGAGTTCGACGGCCTCTCGATCTGGAAACCATGGAGAAAGATCAATTAGATTTTATTTATACTAGCGGCAGCTTATAGGCGGGCCGCTTGAAGGAGAGGACAACGCCCACGACAAACGTCTCGTCGCAAGACGATCTCCGGCCACCGTAGGCGCGGGCATGCGGGCGGTCAGTAAAGAGCAACTCGCTGTCCGGCCATGGAACATGCCCGGGTCGACGGTGCGTTGTGTTTCACGCGCGCCTCAAAGAGCGTCAGCACGATGATGGGGTCGTGGGACTTATCTCATTGTGACCCACAGAACATAAAGGGCTATTAAAGGACACCGTGGATTTTAGTCAGTCATTATGGTGAGATGTAAAATGATAACATAGATACCTAGAGCAGTATGAGAAATGTAGGTCATTCAAAAGAGCAAAATTATGCAATCACTCCGATTTCATTCCGCGCGATCTTGGGTTCTTAATAATTAGTAAAGAAGCCCAATTTAAAAAAAATGTTGAGTTTTAATGTTGAATGTAGAATTGATAACGAATAGACTCAAATCATGCCATTATAGTGGGTATTTTCAAACGAACTATCCTGGAGCAATTCCAAGTCAGTGAATTCCATACTGTTGCTGGGTTTGTACATTATTCTCTTAAGGTAACTTGACGTTCCATAGAGGTAATAAATTCCTGTCACACTATCGAGGCCATAATGGTTCAAGCTAGCACTTAACTAAACCGCAGTCGTTACCGATTCAAGCCATTGTTTAAAGATAGTATGGAGACAAAGCTCTAAAAAATTACAGCTATGACGTTGTAGCGCAAAGTCCGTGTTGCAGTCACACTAGATTTAGGCAATAGTGTTCAACTGTTCTCATGTTCCTATGTTTTTGTTGTAAGAGCTAAAGGGATTTCAAATTCATTGCAAATCACGGACGGCGATTATAAGTTAGCTTGTCCTGGATCAAGGACCAAGTAAGTGTTCCACACTCTTGATAATCTTAAGGTAACTTGACGGATCCATAGAGGTAATAAACTTCCTGTAACACTATCGAGGCCATAATGTTTTACAGCTAGCACTTAACTAAACCTAAATGCAGTCGTTATCGATTCACCAGCCATTGTTCAAGATAGTATAGAGACAAAGCTCTAAGCGATATATTGTAGCGCATTGTGTGCTGTCGTAGATTCAAGTCATTTATCATGTTCCTTATGTTTTTTAATGTGAGAATAAAAGGACAAATAACTGCGGGCTTCCGGACGGCGAGTAAAAGTTAGCTTGCCGTCCAATCAAGGACCAGAGCTCTTCCACGAACGACTCTAGGAGCTGTCGGAGTCTGCCGTGGTCTTGAGACTGTCTAATCAGGATACCGTTACCCTGGAACGCAAACGGGCGGCTGAAGGAACAGTCAACTTCTGGTCAGGTCTGACAAGTCCCTTTCACTATTTCATTGCCTCGACCCAGGGCGGGATAAGGCGAATGAGCAAAGTATTACAAATTGGTTTAGACATTTACGAGGCAATCCCATATCACTTTCCCAAAACGACAAATGAGGAAGAATTAAGAATATCTTTCATAATTACACCCTTGGATGTTTTTTTTTACAAAAAGGTACGATAGAGAATTTTCCTGCTTCATAAAATTTGAAAGAGGAAAAACTTTCAACAACAACCAAAAGTCAAAAAAAAAATTAGACTAGGCAAATTTTAGTTCCTGACGATGTATTTCACTCAAAAGCCGTATTAGTACTACCCTTGTTTATTTCGGAAAATCATCTGGGTACTTAGAATTTGCATATTAGAGAGCCTACCTATATCAAAAATGGACACAAAAATTGTCAGGTAGAAGGCAAAAAACACGACTGTGTTATTTAATGAGGCAATTTCGTCAATAATGTTTAAGAATTGTACAAAAACAAGATTAAATATAACCATCAGCTGAAGTCACTCTTTTGGATTCGTTTGAGACTTTAAAACTCAATACAACCTTTTTAGACTTGAGAAAAAAAAAAATCCCATGATGACAGCACTTGCCTGAACTACTATCAAAATTAAACCTACGTCCAAAAATGATCAAATATGGAAAAATATTCAATTAGCATGTTCCACTGTTTCCGTGAAAATTTCAGTTTTCGCATTATGTGTATATTCAAAAAGTATTTTATTGACTCATTTGACCCTCAATAGACCCTGAAAATTATAAACTTTTAGATAAAATTTAAGATTGCATGTGTTAAATAAAACACTTGCTATCTAAAAGTAATAAAGCATGCATTATTTATTTTATATTTATTTGTTTTTGATATTATGATCATACGTTTTAATTTCTAAAGTTGATTTACAATCCACCTTTACAAAAGACATTGGATATGATATCGGGCATCTACCTATTTCATTTAATATCGTCGTCGAATGTTGATATATGAAAGATAATACATATCAATAAAACAGAAAATAAAACTTTTTATAACTCGGATATGTGATAATGGACTAAAGGACGTACAGTGGGTCAACAAAAAATTAATTATCAACTACATATAATATCCAAACGCGAAATTTTTCGCGAGTATAAAGGTTCGAAGAAATTGTTAAGCCGGGAAGTCAGAATCACACCCTTAAAAATTCAAAAACGGCTCACTCTACACTTTTCTTAAGAGGATAGAATAGCTACTGCCATTTCAAAAAATAGGTATTTAGAAGAACTCCTACTGTCCCTCTCACGCTTTGAAAAAACCCCGATCGTGCGATAGAGAGCGTTGCAGCTCACGACTGACTGTAAGTATTTTTTATATGAAATTTGTCTCTCGGGAGAAAACGTTTTTCACATACTAAATCACGACCAATCTCTTAGATTCTGGTGTCAATCGTTTCAGCATATTATATTCTAGGTTTGTAGGTTTTGTTTTTTTGTAGTTAAACTTCTTTGTTTTTTAAATACAAAGGTTTTACTTCAATGAAGATTTTGTCATAAAAATAGTAACTTTTAGGCGCCTGTAACTTTCAAACTATTATAAATTTTGAAGAAAAGAAAACCTATAAACCTAGTTTTTTACTGTGTCAGATGCATTCTAAATCATTGAGATAGGATAACATCTAGGGGGAGAAAAACGTTTTCTCTTTTTGTATGCATGAGCGCTCGGTAGACGATCGTCTTAAAAAAAGTCTTGCAATTTTCTTGTTCAATATAGAATGAAGATAATAAAGGTTTTACTTGGCTTGACAGCTGAAAATATGTCAAACCGCTATTTTTATTACTCAGATAAAAGTTATCTGACTATTAAAAAATCAGCCCTCAGTCAAATTGCATATTCTGAATTGTTGGATAGATAGAGTAACAGCCCAGAAACACAAAGGGCGATTGAAGGAACATGCAGTGTCCGTGGTACCGCAAAAACTTTTGAATACCCTGTTGAACACTTGTCTAAAAAAATGTCAGATTGTGACGTTAAAATAAGGTCCGTTATGCAGTCACACTATTTTTAGACAAGTGTTCAACAGATGTTTTAGTTTTTGTAGTAAGGCTGTGTGACTTTGAGGTGCTATGACAGGAAACCTCCACGTGCGCCCGTGGACTGGAGTTTCCCTCTCAGATACGTCCGGGGGGAAGACCAGTTTTTCGGGCCGGTGCACCCTGGGATGCGGGCAAAAAGTCTTCCTTAGGCACTGTGTGCCTAAGTGGTCTCTTTGCCCGTATGCGAATAGCCTGTCGTGTGGATGCTCCAACGCGTGTCCCTCTGATCAGCAGAGGGCACAGCGGCGGAGCGGGCTTGCGGACGGTGAGTGATGGGTAGCTCGCCGTCCGACCAAGGACCAGCCCGGGTCGGTGGCGCGTCGTGTTTCGCGCCAAATGCCTGCTGGGGTCGCGGGTTTTTTCTTAACCCAGGTTACCGTGGCCCCGGAACGTAAAGGGCATAGGAAGGAACACGGGTGGATTTTAGTCAGTAAGAGTCTGACAGTCCCTTCCGCCCCACCCAGCGGGCGGGAGGACTCATTTGATGATTTTACCACCTAAAAAAAAAAAAAACAAAGGCTGTGTGACTTTAGTCAGTAAGAGACTGTCACTCCGTTTCGCTCCATCCAGACTGAGAAAAGACCTTTGATGATGATTTTTTAATAATAACCATCGATTTTGAAAGAACGTCTAGAGAAACTGTGTTTGAATGTTAGTGTTGCAATCTTCTTGGTGATTAAATAGTTTTATTTCTTTTTATGTTGTTCATTTTCATGTAACTTTTTTTTTAAATAATATAATAAATTGTCAGTGTGGTTTCAGCTTGGAAAACTTTGTTAGAAATATTTCAACTTATTAAAATTTGATTGCCATTTTCTTAGTTTTATTTTCGCACCTCATGCAGTTCTTTCCTATCGCCAAGATTTTGTATTTGTGTTACCATGTTAATCAGTTTTTTCATGTGAGATTGGTTTGCTCTTGACCTTAGTCTAGGTCAGGAATGACTAAGACAAGGTTGACGATGGAGCGAGCTTAGCCAGAAGAAGCCTGTTCACTCTAACTTTGAAGAGATTAGGGTTGTATGCGTTCGAAAACATAGACGCAGGCAGAGAGTTCCACTCTGAATATAGAATATCGATAGTTTGAACATAACATAAACTATCTTAGTTACCATTGTATTTTGTTATATAATACAAACACAGACAGACAACACAAATTGTAATAAACTCTTATCCAATTAATTCAAATATTTACAGCAATAAGAAAGCTATGAATGTATCACACATAGTACTGTACTGAATACATAATAGGGTGTGTAAATAATGTACTTGCAAGTAAATAACATCGTAAAATGATATGGAGCGCATTGTATTTATAACGGATGGTATAAATTAGTATCAGAATAAATCCCTTTAATGCCTGTGTCATTTACGTGACGATTTTGTTATTGTTTGGAAGACGTCAGTCACTGTTGTTTCTGTACAGTAATTTAACCCGTGGGAGTTACTAAATGGATTAATATAACTAAATGGATTAAAGGAGTAAATGATGCTATGGTGTCCGATGCCGAAGCATTATTTTCACCTTTTCTGGCGTCTGATTGTCACTTTGGTGTATTTTGATTACAGGCATGTCTTTAGTAACACTCGCAAGGTTAAGACGAATCGATTGACGTAAGAATTATCAAAATCGGCCTACGCATTTGTTCTCTAGAACGCCAAATAGAAACAAACATACATACATAGACTGATAAACACATTACCCTCCTTTGCGTCGCGCAGTCGGGTAAAAAGGAGTAAATGATGCCGTGGCATGGAAGAAGAAAAGAAGCCCCCTATCCCAAGTACAATGGCATAAGAGCAGGAATATGATGATGCTGAGTTGCAATGCAACAGCAAACTTTATGGTCAAGAAGTCGGATTAAAACCGAGATCATTCAAACCATCTAAAATCCAAACCAATTTAAATTATTTCAATTAACTTTACATGAGCGTTCGTCATCATCATCATCATCATCATCAGCCTATATTGTTCCCACTGCTGTGACACAGGCCTCCTCTCAGCTGTGAGAGGGAGTGGGCCATAATCCACCACGCGGGCCCAGTGCGGGTTGGTAGATGTCACAATGACTTCGATTTTTTGGTTCTAGGACATGCCGGTTTCCTCACGATTTTTTCCTTCACCGGTTTGAGAGCAGTGGTGATGAAATAAATTACACAGAATAATGCGTCTGGCGGGGTTCGAACCTACAACTCTTAAGTCGGGACCGATACCACTGGGCCACCACTGCTCTCGTTCGTCATCGCATGACCTAAACAATTTTTCATAAATTTTCCGATTTTGTTATCGCCAGCTGTTGATACTAGGGCAGGGTTAATCTCCAAACCGCTTATTAAATTACGCAAATATGCATAGTAGTGAAAAATTATCTACTTTAAATAGGTATTGTGAAAGGCCTACATTAGAGTGCTATCTTATCCCGGATTAACAAATAGTATCCGTTAGATTTGGGTATAGCACATATAATTTAAATTGAACAAACATAGTTTTATATTTAAGTTTTCATTAGTCACGTTTTTACTCGATTTAGAGAACCAGATATTTGAACTTCTGAACTTCGGGCTCGAAACTTTCTAGTTCTATTAAGCAAATTCCAATTTATTATTACATATTTAAATATCTGCACAGGTTTATGCTAAAATTATTATGCATAATTTAGGTCACTGAAACGATTACATATTTAAAATACTGATGCATCAAAAAGTATTTAAACTACCGTCAAGAAGTTTATATGTAAAAAAAAAACTTCATAGTTGTTATAAAAATTATGGGTTTTTATCAGGTTTTTAATGAAAATAATTTGTTATTGAAAAAAGAAAGTTTACAGGTTAATTTGTTATTGAAAAAAGAAAGTTTACGTGACTTATTTACATGTGGAAACGTAAAAACATGTAATTTCCCGCCATATTGAAAAAATATCCGACGCTTTTTATGCTGATTCATTTTGACGTTGAATTTTAATCTTTCGACAAAGAACATGGTATTGTAAAAGTATCAAATTATCATATAAAATACTGATAAAAGCATAAAGAAAATAGCACAATGATCGATTATCGACTTGCACAGAAGTCAATGAAGGGGAGTACTATGTATTTACGTATTATATAGGTACCTACGCAGGTTTGTAAAGATTAGATGTCGTTACTATGTACCTATTACGTTACTTTGCCCTAGAGAATACCAACTGTCCATCCATCAGTACAAGTTGTTTTTGCCTACAAATTGGTTTTGAGACATTTCCAATTTCTTCCAATGATTTCCCTTGCATTTTTAACCGACTTCAAAAAAAGGAGGAGGTTCTCAATTCGGTTGGTAGGTTTTTTTTTAGTTTTACCGTGGGCTTGAAGCTAAGACGTCTAAAGTCGCATCTGTTTCCACTAAACCATCATGTTCTCTGTTGGTTACAACTATTATGTTCAAATCATGAGTTCGTTTTTCACGAGAAAAATGCTTAGAACGATCATGTTTAAGAAAAAATATAATTGAAATTCACATATTTAACAAAAAATTTAGACATTTTAACAATGAAGTTTCCCACAATTTCTGATAATCGTGTCCAACACATTATTTTATTTACAGTGATTACTTTGGAAATAATCATTACTCAGTGTCATTTTTATTTTGCTGATTAAATAATAGTACCTATATGTATATATGCGGAAAAAAAGTAGCAGGTGAGTACAAAATGTACTATTAACAGCGGACACCCGTCCACTAAAAAGTGGACGCCTTAAAACCCGATAAATTCAACCTGAGACAGTTTAATTTTCTTCCACATGCATGCAGCGTCTACAGCCACCGATTACCGAATGTTCGGTGACAAATGTTCATTGTAACAGGTCCCGGTAGCCGCTATCACAATACAGTCCAATTTATCAAGCAATTTGCTGTTACCGGCCGTTGAACTTTGGGTAGTTCCCGAATACGGTAACAATGCGGCGCTGTCAAGTCAGGTACGTGAATGTAATGTATCATCTTTATCTGATTACAACGTTAAGGAGGCATTTTCATAAAGTACTTTAAATTTTCCGATTTTCTAAATGTTACCACCCCGCATTCTAAGCTAAAGGGTGGCACAAACGGCAACCGTAAGGTGTTTCGTAGCGATACGAAATTATACATTTATGGTAGCTGGAAAATAAGTCAATCAGTAAGTATATCAGTGAAATGAAGGGAGCCATATATCCCGGAATGTAATATACATTATGTCATGTGAGAAGCCAAGCTTCGCCGATTGGAGCATGCGTTTTAGTTTCGTCAAGCCATTTGAGAGGTTATGTGGCGTTCCAGAAATAAAATTCGTAAAAATATAGTCTCAGATACAGTTCACATTTTTGGAGAATACAATGAACTATTCACGAACTTTATTTTAATTTATTGTATAATGATTCTACCACAGAAATATTAATATACAGGGTGGAATTTTGTAATGCCACCTGGAGGGAAAGTACCCTTAATACTGCAGATAGATAATTTTACTCAAAGGAAACATTCCTTTATTTTTGAATAGAAAGCAAACTGCATTCAAAGATTTTCGAAAATTCTCTTCTCCCACCCAGGAAGCGAACCGGCTAAAATCTGAAAAAATTATACCCGTACTTTTATTACACCGATCGTTAGGGTCAATTATAACGATGATATCTCTCTAACAAACATGATAAATTAAATGAAAGGAAAACCAGGAAATAAATATTAACACGAGAAAAATGCTTAAAACGGTCATCAGTTAAGAAAAAATATAATTGAAATTCACATAATTTTAACAATTGTAGACATTTTTACAATGAAGTTTCCCACAATTTCTGATAATCATGTCAACATCACATTACTTTATTTATAGTTATTACTTTGGAAATAATCATCACTCGGTGTCATTTTATTTTGCTGATGATTAAAGAATAGTACCTATACGTATACGAAAAAAAAAGCAGTTAGGTACCTACGTACAGTTAACAGCGGACACCCGTGTAGGTTTGAGCAGACGCCTTAAAAACCGATAAATTCAACCTGAGACAGTTTAATTTTCTTCCACATGCATGCAGCGTCTACAGCCCCCGATTACCGAATGTTCGGTGACAAATGTTCATTGTAACAGGTCCCGGTAGCCGCTATCACAATACAGTCCAATTTATCAAGCAATTTGCTGTTACCGGCCGTTGAACTTTGGGTAGTTCCCGAATCGGGTAACAATGCGGCGCTGTCAAGTCAGGTACGTGAATGTAATGTATCATCTTTATCTGATTACAAACCTTAAAGCTAAGCGTTAAGGAGACATTTTCATAAAGTAGTTTCAATTTTCCGAATTTGCAAACGTTACCGCCCGCTCTAAGATAAAGGGTGGGACAAACGGCAACCGTAATGTGTTTCGTAGCGATACGAAATTATACATTTATGGTAGCTGAAAAATAAGTCAATCAGTAAGTATATCAGTGAAATGAAGGGAGCCATATATCCCGGAATGTAATATACATTATGTCATGTGAGAAGCCAAGCTTCGCCGATTGGAGCATGCGTTTTAGTTTCGTCAAGCCATTTGAGAGGTTATGTGGCGTTCCAGAAATAAAATTCGTAAAAATATAGTCTCAGATACAGTTCACATTTTTGGAGAATACAATGAACTATTCACGAACTTTATTTTAATTTATTGTATAATGATTCTACCACAGAAATATTAATATACAGGGTGGAATTTTGTAATGCCACCTGGAGGGAAAGTACCCTTAATACTGCAGATAGATAATTTTACTCAAAGGAAACATTCCTTTATTTTTGAATAGAAAGCAAACTGCATTCAAAGATTTTCGAAAATTCTCTTCTCCCACCCAGGAAGCGAACCGGCTAAAATCTGAAAAAATTATACCCGTACTTTTATTACACCGATCGTTAGGGTCAATTATAACGATGATATCTCTCTAACAAACATGATAAATTAAATGAAAGGAAAACCAGGAAATCTTAAATTAAAACTCTCGTAACATGTAATATGGTTTCTTGGTTCAATTCCAGGGTGTGGGAGAAGAGAATTTTCGAAAATCTTTGAATGCAGTTTGCTTTCTATTCAAAATAAAGGAATGTTTCCTTTGAGTAAAATTTTCTATCTGCAGTATTAAGGGTACTTTCCCTTCAGGTGGCATTACAAAATTCCACCGATATGGACCAAGAAACCATATTACATGTTACGAGAGCTTTAATTTAAGATTTCTTGGTTTTCCTTTCATTTGATTTATCATGTTTATTAGAGAGATTTCATCGTTATAATTGACCCTAACGATCGGTGCAATAAAAGTACAGGGTATAATTTTTTCAGATTTTAGCCGATTCGATTCCCGGGTGCGAGAAGAGAATTTTCGAAAATCTTTGAATGCAGTTTGCTTTCTAATCAAAAATAAAGGAATGTTTTCTTTGAGTAAAATTCTCTATCTGCAGTATTAAGAGTACTTTCCCTCCAGGTGGCATTACAAAATTCCACCCTGTATATAGATAACAGTGCGTCATGTTCAAAGCGCGCCTCAAAGACCTGTCAGCCATCTGATGGGGGGAGAGTCATAGGGAGCCAAAGCCTGCCGGGGTCGCGGGACTGTCTCAAAAAATAATCGTGGCTATGGAACGTAAAGGGCTATTGAAAGATGATCGTGGATTTTAGTCAGTAGTACAAGTCTGACAGTCCCTCCCACCCTGCCTTGGGAAGGAGGACTCGTTTGATTGAAAAATGAACAATCACATTTTTACTTTTTAGTGGAACCTATCGTTTTAACATGAGTAAAAAATAATCGTGTGTGCCCAATATTAAAGGACGAGCAATATATTCTGTAGGGTGGGATGACTAATTATAGACCGAGCTACCAATTAATAACAATATCAGAACTGTCAAATATTAATGATAATGAGATTATTATCTAGTAATTGTGTGATTAGTTCACACGATGGACTAGTTATTATTATACGATAATTAATACAATTATACTATAATTAAGTCTGTTATTTTAATGCAAGTTTTTAATGACCCACGTTATTTTTCTTTTCATGTCGTTTTTAAGAAATGTATAAAGTTGGCTGTTTTTCTCAGATCTTTTTTGTTTTGTTTGGCTTTTGATAACCTTTTGTTATTTATTAACTTTTCATGAAATCATAGGATTTTTTAAAGCAGCCCGGGTATTCCATTGGTTATCTTTTAACAGGTTTTTATGTAACATTTTTTGTGTTCGTTTTTCCAACATCAGGTTTTCCGTGTTTACCAGTTTTTATAATTACTGCTAACATGAAAACTGCAACTTGGAGAAACCCACCAACTATTTGACTACTAGATAAACAGTGTTAGTAAAAAGTACTTGTATAAATAATTAGAGTTTGCTGAAGTGTCACACAGCGTGGTTTAATTTGTAAAAACATCTTAAGAGTCTTCCGCTGTTTTGGGTAGAGCAAAAAGGACTGTCAGACTTAACTGTTTAATAACCAACCTCTTCCTCCAGTAGCCTTTTGTCTTCCAGGGCATCGATGCTCTTATAAAACAGTCCCATGACCACAATAAGCTTACCGGTTTTTTTTTACTTTTATCGTTGTTATATCATCATTATTATGAGTCCTTCCGCACAGAGTGAGTCGGAGGGTACTAGCAGACCGTACTGACTAAAATCCACGGTGTTCCATCAATAGCCTACAATAAGTTAAACTGTTTAAGTTATGATGCGTTGTATACAACGTGTAACGTTAATAGCGCAAATCTTCTCGTGGGGTAACTCAGTCCATGTTACTGAAAAATGTTTGTTCTAAGACTTCTGGAAATTCGCAAAAAAAAAATGATTTTTCATACTAATGGGCCTGATCAATTTCTCATTTTAAATGAAAAAGCAATATTTTTTATTAACGTTACACGTAGTATACAAAGTTTACAGTATTTTTAATAGATACAAAAGAAAACTAGATATATTTTGAAGATCACACAATTGGTGTTTATACCCTAAACTCGTTATCTTCACCTAAATTATACACGAAGATAAGAGATATCCATAAAAACAGAGTTTTATCTCGTCCAGATTAAGGTAACATTCGCGCTCTATACGTGCCCTAATCTCTATAATCACATTACGATAACGATACTAACTACCTATGTTAATGACTTACATAAACAAAGCATTCGTTCATTTCAGTTTTTTTTTGAGGGTACAATTTCGTGCTTTATTTTTTTTTTCTGGAAATCACTTACTTATTAGTTTAAAACAATTCCTTGTAATGTTAACGATAATCCATTTTTTTTTTTGTGGTGGTTGTATCAGAGCGGTGCACAATGATTGTTGACAGTTCTGCATGACGAGAACCTTTTTTTTTGTTTTTTTTTTATTATTTTTTTTTTAGCGTGGTTAAATCATCAAATGAGTCCTCCGGCCCCGGGCAGGGCGGGAGGGACTGTCAGACTTTTACTGACTAAAATCCACGGTGTCCTTCAATAGCCCAATATGAGGAGAACCTCGTGAAAGCTGTAAAAGATAAGCAAATCAAGTGTCTTGATGTGGCTCGCGAGGTTGGTTGTCGATTTGTGGCATTTGGATTCAGCGATCATTGTGCCGAAAGCTATGTTATGCTCGACCAACATCTAAGGGTTCTCGTTACGCAGCTGGATCTTGAAATAGAACTTTGGGTCTGATTCAAAAATCAGTTCTTTTGGACACGGCGCACTTTCTTAAGAGGTTCCTGTTTTTATTATTAGTGGGCCACTATTGTTTATATATAATTATATAAGTTTTTATATAAATATTTAAAAATGTTACGATTAAATAAAAAAACAATATTAAAGCAAGTCGTGGTAAGTACCTACCCCGTTCTAGGTTTAAATGATAGAGTTTACATACCTACACCATTCTAGATACCTACTATTCCTATATTCAGTACGGTATATAAAAAAGTAAGTAATTAATTTATCAGCATGTAGCAACATCTTGTCTGTTCGATCTAGAGATAATTGCAAATGATTGCAAAGTCTGGCCTATTTTTTATACGATTGTAAACATAGATTCAATATCAATTTGTATATTTTTCTTCTTACAACAAACGTTGTGTAATAGCATTGGCATAGTTGCCACTTTCACAGAGCTTTGATGAAGAGATTTTTTGTAAAACATTAATGCCCTCTGATTGTTCTAAGACTATGTCAATTAAAAACGAAAGTGATATAAATCAATATCAGTACCCTTAGCACGAATTTTCACTCTTTTACTGTACAGTATTTACAGCGATTCTTGTATGGAAAAATGGAACAGCGCCTCTGGTGAGCGAAGAAGGAACTAATTTTTTCCTTGAAATTCGTCAATTTGAAATTGTCAAAATTCCAGTTTACTTTACGTCAGAATAACTAAAAACTCATGTGGCCTCTGTACTTTCACTATGGTTCCTTTAAAAAAAATGAACTTTACACAACATGAAATGATTATTTTATTACGTTATAATCATTAGAATATAGTGTACGATATTTCGATAACGTTTGCGATATTTCAGCACTATTGCAATTGTCACAATCAGGAAAGAACAGTTTGTGTTCTCAAGACAATGATAAGGACCATGTCAGTTTCAAACATACAGGAGGGACAGAAAATAGTGGTTCAAACGAAACAGGTTGAAGTTGCTTGAACTGCATCTCCTTATTTGAGTGTTTTTTTTTTTGTTGGAAATTCACATATTTTAAAAATAAATTGGTAATTAGGAAACTGCATCGGGCTTTTCTCAATACAAACGTTTGATCCACGATTTTTGGCCAACCTGTTATTTGATTCGTTGTTTCCTCGACTATGTTTTTTTATCAAGAGTAAATAAAACGAACATACCGACTATTAGGACTTTTCATACAGCTTCGCTTTTTGACATTAGGTAACTTCATAATGTATGTCAAAAGATATCAAAAAATGAAACATTTCTATCAATCTCTTAATCCTATTACTCTAATAGATACGGACCATAATCTAGTGAATTTAACGCAGATTATCTGAAAATATCGAAATAAAAACGATGTCATGAACATTGGGCATTTTGCGACAGAACCACAATATATGTATTAAATAATTATGTGTTGTTATTACATCAGAAAATTTTTGATACTGAAAAAGATAAAGAAGTGCCTCTGTTTGTACGCTTTCTGAGTTGAAATCTTTTATCCTATGCGATATACATCATGATATATATCAATGTAATAATATAATCATTGATGATATATCAATGTATGCTACAATTATGTACTATACATTAGAAGGCCAAAGCCTGCTGGAGTCGCGGGAGTCACAAATTACCGTGACCCCGGAACATAAAGGGCTGTTGAAGGACATCCTCTTTCGAATATTACAGGTGCTTCGTCATTTTGCATAAAATTAGCGTCATAATACATTTTCAACTTTATATCCCAGTGCATGCAGTTGAAAATCTATTAATGAAGACAGAGCTTTTTCGTTTGTTTTGAACTGATCTATACTGCTATATCTAGATATAGCAATATAGATCATCACTCACTATATCGCGCATTCTTTATTAGATTTTCAACTTTACTTGCTTGGATATTAAGTTGGAAATCTATGAAAGCCCCTGAGCGTTTACGTTTATCTTTTGCCGTTTGGCTACAGGGCAAGTACCAACTGTCAAAGATCTATAAATGAGAGCCAGGACAGTGGCTTTTTTTCGTGGTAAAATCATCAAATGAATCCTCCCACCCCGGGCAGGGTGGGAGGGACTGTCAGACTTGTACTGACTAAAATCCATGGTGTCCTTCGGTAGCCCTTTGTGTACCGGAGTCGTGGTATACGTATGTCCCGCAACCCCGGCAGGACTGTGACCCTCTATAGGGTGGCCCCGTCATTATGCTGACGCTCTTTGAGGCGTGCGTGGAACACGACGCGCTGTCGACCCGGGCATACGGGACAGCTAGTTGCCCTTTACTCGCCGCCGGGACCAGTGGCTTTACGTTTTCCGGACACGGGGAAATATCGACATGTATATTAATATTGACATCTATACTGCTATTATTTACCCATGAGCTCTTAATTTAAATAATGTGCGGAATTCATGGTCATAAGTTACGCTCTGATAGTTTTTTGGCTATAAGTAAAGGTTTGATGTAAAAACATCGTCATTATGTAACAACATTAGTATAATTATGTCTGAATGACCACAAAAATAATGAATGAATTTCATAGTTTACATGAAAACTGTTTGCCTAGAGATACCTTCTAAGGAATCAACAGGGACGTAGGGCCTACCATGACGTCTAAAAGCGTGAGTGATTCCGCTCAGCGAACGAGATTGCGCTAGACAGCTTGTATAGCTCTTTCTCTTTCCCACAGCCTAAACCCCGGTTTCCACCGCGAGCGGAACGGACACATTAATGACCCAGCGGGTGAAAAGAGTTAAAATGAGCTCGCTCTGGGAACGCAAAAACTATTTGTTGGTGGAAATACAAGTATGCAGTTTGCGCCTACGAGTTTAAAGGACTCATTAATGTGTCCGTTCCGCTCGCGGTGGAAACCGGGCTTAACTACTCTCGAAACGGTGAAAGACATGTGTGAAGAAAAGACATAATTGGGAAACAAACATTGTAAGGGAACCGATATTTCATAGAAACAAAGACATGCGACATCTACTAACCAGCATCGGGCTCGAGCTGGGAATCATTGCAAATTCTTCCTACAGACAGAAGACGAACCAAGCCTTTAGAGAATTTGTCATTTTGAGAACTTGTCCTTTTGCGACTCCATTGCCATTTTGAAAATTAGGCTTTTTGCGCCTAAACCTTCTAATGATAGTGCTATGGGCAAAATGTCAGTATAAAAAATACAAGTTTGACAAAAAAATAAAAAAATCGTGCAGACAGTGAGAACATTATAAGCAAACTATGCACTAGTACAGGTTTTTTTTTATAGTGGAAAAATCATCAAATGAGTCGGTGTGGGATAGAAAGGAACTGTCTGACTCGTACTGACTAAAATCCACGGCGCTTCTTCGATATCCCTTTACGTTCCAGGGTCTCACAGTCCCGCGACCCCCATGCATTATATCGGTGAGTTGAGAAAATGAACGGAATAAACTGTTTTAGGCAACTTGTAACGAATCCAGTAATTATAGCTAGATATTACGAACACATGTTTAGAATGTGAAATGATTGTTTTGAGGTGAATTCTATGATTGGAGAAAGTAAATATTATTATTGGAAATTAGTGAGTCAATATAGGCAAACAGACTAAATCAACTTAGAATCAAGGAATTAAGATTAATTTAAAAAATGACAATTTGTTTACGGTATTAGAATCGGTTTTCAAGTTCTTTTGAAAACGGTTAGAATTTTTAATTTTAAAGCAGGATAAGTATTACTCATAAATAAATTCATTACATTATGTTATTTGAAAAAGGAAAGTTTTTTCAGTTTTACTGTTACATCGCCAACTTGTGCTAGCCTAAAAAAACTACTAATACTAACATCACTTATTATTGTAAATATTTTGACCATTTTCAACAGAACTTCAAATTGAATTCTTAGACTTTCAATAGTAAACAAATAATTCTTCATAAGTCTAATCTTAATCCCATCAATCAATGAATTAAGTACCTATTTTAAATAATCTTTCGCGGACACAGGAAAAACAACAATAAATACTGTTTTTGGAAATGCTTATCATCTATCCTATATTATGAAAAGGTGAAGTAAAGTCAACTTACCGGAGGCAGATCCTTATCTCGGAGCCACTGGTCAGGTTCCTTCAAACAGAAAGTGCCATACAGAAGCACCAGTATGAACATCACAGTGGTCATGGAGAAAATTCCGTAGTATCCCATCTTCTGCAGCAAGAATCCACTCATGCCGATACCAATGGGCAATCCAGCAGTCATACAGAAGTTAACCAGCCCCACTCTGAATGTCCTCGACTCTTCCGAAGTAATATCACTTATATAACTGAACACACCTAAGAACATAGTCACCCAGCCACCAGTCACAGCTGGAAACAACGTCTCTAAGAATACAGTGATCTCCACAGGAATCTCGTAGAAGAAATACACGTTGACCAAGTTATTCAGGGACGTTAACACTTCTCCATATATTGGCAGCATTATGCATATCTTTCTCTTCCCCGTTCTATCACTCCACGCTCCGAGAAACATTATTATGATACATGGTAACGCTGTCTGGATAACGCCTTTCCAAATGTCTATTGAAGATATCAGCTGCTGCACTTGCTTCTCGTACTCTGTGTAGTTTTTACTCGTTTTCTTTATGAGCGCATCGCAAACTTCATCTCCAAATCCTAAATTAACACGGCAAGCCTTGTCCAAATTGAGATTGCCCATAGCAAACCTTGAAATAACACTTGGTATTATGAGACCAGCTAACAAAGGTTCCACTGTGATGTTATCTCTGATGTATCCCAACTTCTCGCGAAAACTTTTGTCTTTATATCTTTGGATAACATCTTTGTTCAGAGGTTTTTCCTCGACGTCCACAGGTTTGACTTTTTCTTCAGTCATTTTTAAGTATTTTCCACTGCACTGGTTAGTTGAACTATTCCACGTTCATTGTTTATAAACAGCACTCGAACACGACCGACTGTCACTGTCGCAATGTTTGATTTCACATAATGTCTGATACATTGATAGACAGAACGGTTACCTTATTATTTGTCTTACCGATATACTGTTTGGTATCAATTACTCGTTTATGATGATAAAGTCGGATTCCAATTAGATAAAGAGCTTTGTTGTGGGTGATTAAGGTACGCACTAAATGTAGTTGTGTTGTAGGATCGTGTTATTGTTTGCTAGTCTCCATTGTCCTCTGATGTCCGATCAGGTCACCGGCTGTGTCGCAACTGGCATCTAAATGAAAAATCAGTGTTAATATAAAGTAGGATGTTATGTGATTACGTTGGTCAATGTACACACATGGTGAGTTTATAAGCGCGCGGATTCATTAAGCGGAAGGTTCGGTTATACTTTGGACTTTAAATCAGTGATTGCAATGTACGATAGCGTACTATTTCATTATAATTACTTGTAATGAAAACGGTGCGTACATTAGTATAGGTAAATACTTTGCTAATGGACTATTTATGTAATTCAACAATAGTCACTCCATTCTAATCCTCTATTTAAAAAAGATCAAATGATACCAACAACGTTTATAAACAAATCGTGTATACAATGAGCATTCCAGAACGTAAACATTTTTGTCTACAAAACAAAACTTTCATTTTGTGAAAACAGACACAGTATAGCAAGTGTGGACTCATGCTTTGTTTAAATAGAGCGATCGTCTGCCTTAAGCGGACTTTACGAAAGTGCTGATCAGAGGGGCGCTTATATATCGACTAGTCAGATAAATTGAAATCTGTATCCCTCACTCCGCTTTGGTGGAATCCGGACCTTATACTATAATCTCAACTACAGTTTGTACACAGCCTTAGATTTGTAACAGATTATCGCATAAACTTGAACATAAATATTAGTTGTAAATATTGAACTTGTTTGTAAATATCTGTAAATAAAACAATGTCCATTTTCCAGTACTTGAATTCTCTTCTTTATAAATCAACTAGCTGTTGCCAGCGGCTTCACCCGCTACAAATCGAAAACTATCCCACGGGAACATAAAATCGGGATAAAAACTATCCTATGTGTTAATCCAGGTTATAAACTATCTGTGTACCAAATTTTAGCCGAATCGGTTTAGTGGTTTTTGCGTGAAAGAGTAACAAACATCCATACATCCATACTTACAAACTTTCGCCTTTATAATAATAGTAGGAAGTAGGATAGTAGGATAATGAAAGATAGATAATTATGATTGTTTATATGCCTTGCATATAAACCCTATCAAAATAGATTTAACTGTAACATTTTGGTTTACGTTGACTTCATCCACCTAAACGACCTCACCCACGCAGAAAAAACTAGGACCCTTTTAATAAAATAAATAATAATCGGTTATATTTAAGACAAGTACCTACTTTAAATCGCGCGTTAGTGCGAGACTCGCTGAATCTTTATACTGATATTTCAGGATTTTTTTTTTCCTTCTTGAAATACGTTGGCCTACACTAGCAAATTCTTCATGTTTCGTGGGTGCGTTTACAAACATACACATATAAACTTTTAGGGCTCATGTACACGACGCCGCCGCCGCGCCGCCGCCGCTCCGCCACCGCGCCTCTAGGCTGTGTACACAGTCGCTACCGCGCCGCCGTCGCTCCGCCGCAGCGCCGCGCCGCCGCCGCTCCGCCTCCGCGCCGCCGCCGCGCTGGCACCGCGAATCCAATTTGCTAGTGTTTTAATTTATCTGAAAAAGGAGGTTTCTCATTTCGGCCATAATGTTTTTTTAATGTTTATTCGCGGATAACTTCTTTGTTCATGAACCGGTTTTGATGATTCTTTTTTTGTTGGAAAGAAGATATTTCTTACTATTTAGCTCCACTCGATTTCTCTGGTCTTCCATCATCAAACCCTAATTTCCATATCATGGGACCGCCTTTGAAATACCTTTTTCCAACAAAAAAAGAATCATTAAAACCGATTCATAAACGAAGAAGGGGTACATATTTGAATATCGAAGATTAAAATATCTACGCTGAAAATGTCGATGTTCAGAATATCGAAAATTAAAATATCGATTGTAACAAAATATCGAAAAATGTTACATCTACGCTTAAAACGTCGAAGATTAAAATTCGACTGATTTAAATGTCGAATGATTCAAAATATCGAAAGACGTTATGTCGAAATTCAAAATATCAACGTTTAATACATCGCAGTTCATAAATCTAATTTCATAATATCTACGTTGCAAAATACCTACTAGTTGGGTATCGAAAAAAAAACCACTTACCAAGGTAAGTCGGAATGGGGCTCCTATTTCTGTTTGCAAGGCTTAAAGTAACCTAACACGAAGAGGATGGCGGGGTCTTTCAGACCCCGCCACCCTCTTCGAACCTAACCTGTCCGAATCGGGGTGCCCCAAGTCGCTCTTGCGTCCTTAGTCAATTACTGATTAGTACCCAACAAGGTAGCTTGAGGACTTCGGATGCAAGAGCGAGCGAAGCGAGCTCGGAACTTGGGGCACCCCGACTCGGACAGGTTAGCTTCGAAGAGGATGGCGGGGTCTGAAAGACCCCGCCATCCTCTTCGTGTTAGGTTACTTTAAACCTTGCAAACAGAAATAGGAGCCCCGCGAAGCGGGGCTCCGTCGACTTACCTTGTTAGGTTCGATATTTCGGACATTCGATAATCTGTACTTCGATATTTAGATCTTTCGATGTAACTTTTGTAGATATTTAGATTTTAGATATATTGGACGTAGATCATTTAATCATTCGATATTTCAAACTTTCGATATTTTAAGTTTCGATTTTATGGTCATTCGATATTTTCATTTTCGATATTTTGAACATCGATATTTTAAGCGTAGATATTTTAATCTTCGATATTCAAATATGTACCCCGAAGAAGTTATCCTTGAACAATAAAAAAAACATTATATGGCCGTGAGAATGAGAAATCTCCTTTGTTAGATAAATAAAACACTAGCGAATGGCATCGCGGTGGCGGCGCGGAGGCGGCGCGGTGGCGGAGCGGCGGCGGAGCGGCAGCGGAGCGGCAGCGGAGCGGCAGCGGAGCGGCAGCGGAGCGGCGGCGTCGTATAAATGAGCGCTTACTTGGATCATACGAGTACTTGCTCTTTGCGGGAAATTAAACCCGCAATACGCAGCGCAGCAGTCCAAACTCTCAGCCTTTTTGCTTAGCACTTTTTTAAATTTGAACCCTTATTCCCTGTGAATGTTTTCTAGTGAATGACTTGAATCAATAAAAAATAGTAGAAGACTCGCGGAGGAATGAAACAAAATAATCATCTACAACAATTAGAAGATCTCGACCTGATTTGCTGATTATAAGCCATCTTACAATATAATTGAAATCCCTCACAATAATATTATTTGCTTCTGTATCAGCACAAGCGTGTACACAATAGACATTATCAACTAATATGATCTGAATGTAACACGTGCCTGTTTGCAAAGGGTTTCATTATGTTTGAGCTGTCTCCGAGACGAGTCCTTGTACTATAATTGGAGTGCCAAGCTAATTCCTAGTATTGGGAACCATTATATTACTGAGCGATGCATGCAAATAGATCTTATGGGGTATTGAAAGCTACTACAAAACCTAATATGGGAAGTTGTATGAAAAGAAAAGCATTTAGATTAGATCTCCAACTTTTTGGAGATTAATCCCCCAACGATCAGGCAAAAGTGTAAAAATAGTCAACATACATTTCGCCGGCATTTTCTTATTTGGCTCGCAATGATGTGGTCGACGATGAAGCACACTTGTCTGGAAATAATCGATTTACCGGGTACAATATTTTAAACACCATTGTGGTTACTGAGAAATACCTGGTCTACGTGTGGAATGCGGTATACCATTTTGCGTATCTAGGAGACTCCTGATAGAGTAGCCTTGTGAAATCTGAGCGTAGTTCTCAATTCTTAATGAACGTACAGTTGGTTGGTTGTACCCATTCATTAAAGTAGAGCTATTTCAATTAGATGCTAAAGTAAACACTAGGGGAAAACTAGATAATGTATACGCCCTAGTTGACAAAACGCCCAGTCATTTTATCATTTAAACCACACAGAATCACACGCTAGCAACGTGCCCCTTGGACTCGTCCATGTTATACGCCAATAATCCACAATCGTTTAAAGTTTCAAGCAGTAGGTACGTTTAAGTGCTAGAATGACGAGGCGTTTTGTCAACTACTGTGTATTACCTAGTTTTACCCTATGGGCATAGAATTGGATCACACAATTCAGAAGCAATGACTCACTGTTTTCAAACAAATATCAAAACTATACTACCAATCATTGTATCCAAATTGAAAACAGTCAACAAATAGCATCATCACCAAATCATCATCACCTGCCTAGCCTTTATCGTCCCAACTGTATTGGAGGCTTCCAGTCTAACTGGATATAAATATATCTGAATACCAGGATACCAGCAATTTACATTGAATAACTGCTTAACTGACCTCAACAACCCAGTTAATGGGTAATCAAGTAAAGTATGACAACCAGTCTTAGCAAAGGGTCTTCGGTGGTAAAGCTGGTTGCCATCCTTTTTTTACAGTCGTATTCTTTGGACTGTCAGGACTGTCAGGATTGGTCGAGGCCATGCTGCGGAGCAAGACGGAGTAGAAAGCGGTTGCCTCCTTCTGCGAAGCAGTCATGCTCGCGAAGGAGGAGACGGGCCGCATGAAGATAGCGTCCTCCTTCCAAACAAGCCGCAGTGGCAGACGCCCACGACGACAGACGTCGGCAGTCGATCTCCGGCCACCGTAGGCGCGGGCATGCGGGCGACGAGTAAAGGGCGACTCCCTGTCCGACCATGGACCATGCCCGGCTCAACGGCGCATTGTGTTCCACGCGCGCCTCAAAGAGTGTCAGAATTGTGACGGGGCCCCCCTCTAGAGGGCCAAAGACTGCCGGGGTTGCGGGACTTATCTCATTACCGTGACTCCGGAACATAAAGGGCTATTGAAGGACACCGTGAATTTTAGTCAGTACGAGCCTGACAGTCCCTTCCGCCCTGCCTTGGGTGGGAGGACTCATTTGATGATTTTAGCACAATGAAAAATAAGTTAAAAAGGTTGAATGTCATGCAGATTAAACATCAACGTTAGCTTCGCTTGCAGATCGATCTTAAAATTTTAATAAGTAGTATCTGATAGTGAACCATGTTAAAATTTTCATACTACCACTCTACTCAGTTACTACTTTTTAGGCCGTTCGTAACACACCTGGCGGGGGCGCGTCCTCGTTATTAGCCTAGGTGTCAGAACTCTTGATCAGTCGCTGCGGATACCACTGGGATACCACCACAGCTCTATGCCATTCGTCCACGTTGCGTGGAGTCATTACCAACATGTGAAATTCACAATCACAATTGAGAACACGTGAATGGTGGTGCTAAACGTGTGATTATCAGACATTTATCTCCACGCGACGGTCACAGATCTATGGACCGGAAAAATACAGGAAGAGCAATACAAGAAAATTATTTAATAGATATGTTTGGGTAAGTAGTTTTTATTGCTCGAACGTCAAATCTATGCAATGATTATTTGACAATTTTATGTAGTAATTTTCTGACAATTCAGTCTTTGCCAAAATGCTAATTTGACACAGAGTAATCAGCGGTTGGAGAGCGGTCGTCGCCCAGTGATAATGATTTTGAAGTTGGTTTGAAAACCAGATAGACCACTCTTCGATGATCGGAGTACACTGGTCTTATAACTCCTACTAAGCCTGAGTGTACAGCCAGCTTCACAGAAATCTCACCCTCTTTGGTAGTGATGTCAATAACAAAAGGGGTGAAATCCAAAAAAAGAAAAAAGATATTAAATGGAAAGTTAATAATAAAGCATAGAGCAGTAAGTAGACCGGAATCCCATCGGTATAAAGCCTGAAAGAGAAGTATGAAAGAAAGGAGCAGTATGAAAAATAAAAGTGCGAGAGAATATAATTGATAGAACTGGAGGGAAAGTGAAACATTAGATAAAATAGTCTGTGACCGGTTGAGGAATGAGACAAAAAAAAACAAAAGGGGTGAGGTTTCTCTGAAGCTTACCATACATTGCAACCTTCTTTAACTTTCTCTTCTAGAGGGTGAGGCTGTCACCCAGCAATGAGACCACTATAGGCTGATCATGTAGATATACAGGGTGAAATTTTATTAATGAGTAATATGTATTTAAAAGTCGGGCATTATTAACGCTGGTAATCGTATTATAGAACTCAAAAACATTATTAATGCAAGTATCTTCGCTTAATATTATTTGATGTTTGTTTACTTTCCGTTCTGCGCACGGTGCACTGCGCTTTAAAATTTTGATACTTTAGGACTTTTTGGGTTTATGTTTTTTATTTTTCTTTTAGTGTTTATTTACAATATCTAATAATTATTATGTAATCAGCGTTTTCATAAAGCTATTGAATGTAATCTGATGTTAAACCTTTGTTGATTGGCTGTAGTTATTTTACTCCGTTAATCATACGAGTAGCAGTAAAGTAGTCGTGAATTTAATAGCGTATTCAATTGTTAGCGTGTCTGTTGAATAGCCTTACTGGAACCAAGTGAAGTTAAACGTTGGTTATGAAGGCACTTGTCGCGGACATAATTTGTGACTTTCAAATTTGGTTAACATTTTCATAATTTTCAGAACATTTTCGAATAGGTAATGGTATTACCTTATAGCGTATACGCTTACAACCGGTCCTACTAGTCTAAAGGGGAGGCCTATGTTCAGCAGTGGACGTCTTACGGCTGATATTATGATGATGAATGGTATAAAAGTGAAATTAGACGATTTAAAATTTTCACAGAAACAGACATTTTAATTTATTTGTTTTAAATAAAACTCATAAAATTGTTGTCTGATAACTTTTTAGACTTATGTACGAAGTTTCATTAACTTAAGTTCAGTTTTTTTTTTAACAAGCACTTTAAAGTTTGTAATAAAGTTCCGTACTGCATTTAAACGCTATAATCATAAATAACGAATTAACAAAAGAACTAAAATATTTTTGTCTGTTCGAACGTTTGAAGGTTTGTACACAAATAATATTAATCTACACTTGTTTTACTTGAAGTGCAGTTCTTCGTCAAATGAAACAGTGACTGCCTTGAGTTAATATTCCAATCGCCTTGGCCTAACACTTCAACCATGAATGAACAAAAAAGGCTAATTTGATATTCTCATAATTTGATATTGTCTATGTATGTTTCAGTAGATATATCGGATCGTCAATATTAAAGTGTTTTTTAATTATTCGTGTTGTTGATCACAATCATCAATCGAATATTTTTTGCGACTGGACAGATACTTGAATATTTGATTTTATCAGTAAACACTAATCAATTTTTAACCTGCCATTTAAAACGTTACTACGTAAATGTTATCTTTTCTTCCACTCCACGCATTTGACTAAAAGAGTTGAATAGACGGCAATGTTGGCTCATTGGCTGAACGATTGGACTGCTACGCAGTGTGTTGCGGGTTTGATTCCCGCACGAAACAAATCAATCTTCAAGAAATTGTCGTTGTGTTTGTATGTGTTAGTTAAGTACTCTTTTGACAAATTGTTGAAAAGAATTAATGAAAATAGAACACAGTACACTTGTTGCAAAAAAATGAACTCTATGGTAATCAAATTGTAACGGCGTTCCCTCACATTATAATTATTATAGATTCGACTTTGAGCATTACATTACAACCTCCCTGACTGACGAGCATACGCGTACAATTATAGTTGGTGCCAGTTAAGATGGCAATAGCGGACAATGACCCCTACCTAATAAGTCTTCGAATAATGACACAAGCTCAGAATTAGCATTTTTATAAAATACCGAATAAATTAGTAAGTATATTGTAAGGATAGAAATATTTAAGTATTCATAAAATATCAAAATGGCAAAAATATTCCACCTATACCTAAGATTTTATATTATTTTTATATTTAAGACTCACAAGTAAACACTATCATTTCACAGAAAAAATCTAATTCTGATCTTATGTCATCATACGAGGACTTATTAAATAAAGGTCAATGACCGCTATTGCCATCTTAACTGGCACCAACTATAGTATAGATTTGATACAAGAAGCGCATTGTGATGCTCGATTGTCTTCCGTCACTGATGAAAATGTTCGAATCTGTAACGTTACATAAAGAATGCTCACGGTGAGGGAGGGCCTTTAAGGGGCAAGTCTTCTAAAATTCACGCGCGCCGAATTATTTGCGTAACTTTGTTTGTGATTTTTGAACAAAATAATGCAATAGCTTGAAATATTATTATTGCACATAAATAACCATAATATAAGTAACAGCTAGTTATTTTTTTAAAGTTGATTTAAGTAGATTATATTAGGTAAATCAAGCGTTCAAAACAGCTCTTTCCTGCCCAACGTCATTTCGAGTTACGTTGGTGCACTCAATCTGAGACAATGAAGAATTCATTTAAAAATCTGATCAGCGCATAATGACCGCAATATCCTCGTCTTCAAACTGCGCTGATTAGTTTTTTATATTTATCTTTCATTTTCTTAATTAAGATGGCAGAACATCATCAAAATTCTCGGATTTCATCTCTTAATAAATGTTTTTTTTTCATAGGAACTATGCATCGTAGGTATGTAATATTACATTATCTTGATGTTAACAGATCAATAAAGCAAATCCAAAAAAAAAATTGTACCTAAAGCGCTTTTTTTCAACAATAAAAAATATCTCAAATAACCTCTCAAAAAGTGTTTATAAACGAGAATTGCAAGAGAAATTCCTTAGTGGCTGGTGGACGGCCGGAGCGATCGGACGAGAGGTCCACGACGAATTTTTGTTGGTCCCTCTCGCTCGCACCTTCTCTCGCTCTAACGGTGATGACGCGCAGTTACGCATCTCAGGTTGCTCTACTTTATTATGTTAAAATATATTTTTTAACCGACGGAAAAAAAGGAGGAGGTTCTCAATTCGACATGTATATATTTTTTATTTTTTTTTTATTTATGACCATTCTTTACTTTCTCTAAGGTGGTCCAATATCAAAAAATCTATTTTTTT
The DNA here is from genome assembly GCA_036375495.1 of Agrotis segetum. Lineage (NCBI taxonomy): Eukaryota > Metazoa > Arthropoda > Insecta > Lepidoptera > Noctuidae > Agrotis > Agrotis segetum. The sequence continues at coordinate 572,007 of JAQSVV010000586.1, read as the reverse complement.
TGTTGGACAGAGTTTATCTGAAAGTTGGTCCAATTTAAATATCAAAATTAAACTCGGCCTATAGGGGTAGAATGAAGTCGGTTAAAAAGAGGAATTAATTGTCAAATTTCCTACAGAATTTTCCGTTGTGAACCGATTATTGTTAAAAGATATGGAGAAGTAACTAAACAAGTTGGAGCGAATTCCGACCTTATTGACATTTAAAATTTAGTGTGTTTTTTCTCACTTTCACGTTCGCTAACATTGCTCCTTCATTAAAATCCGGTTTTTGCATAAATGTCAATAAGGTCGAAAATCGCTTGAAGCTGTTTTTTTAACTTGCTATCGTTAAGCAATTTAAAAAACATGTTCAAACTATTTTCGACCTTATTGACATTTAAAATTTAGTTTGTTTTTTCTCACTTTCACGTTCACTAACATTGCTCCTTCATTAAAATCCGGTTTTGGCATAAATGTCAATAAGGTCGAAAATCGCTTGAAGCTGTTTTTTTAACTTGCTATCGTTAAGCAATTTAAAAAACATGTTCAAACTATTTTCGACCTTATTGACATTTAAAATTTACTTTGTTTTTTCTCACATTCACGTTCGCTAACATTTGCTCCTTCATTAAAATCCAGCAAGTAACAAAACCGTTGGTTTCTCTGTCTCCCGGTGGTAATGGACTGTGCCTATGACAAGGAGTGCAGTCCTTGGATGGGACTGTCAGATTTGTACTGACTAAAATCCACGGTGTCCTTCAAATAGCCCTTTATGTTCCGGGGTCACGGTAATGAGTACCGCGACGCCAGCAGGCTTTAGCCCTCTAGAGGGGGGACCCCGTCATCATGCCGACGCTATTTGAGGCGCTCGTAGAACACAACGCGCTGTCGACCCGGGCATGGCCCGTGACTTTTTTTTTCATGATAAAATCATCAAATGAGTCCTCCCCAGGCCAAGCGGGAGATACTGTCACACTTGTACTGACTTAAATTCACGGCGTTATCTAATAGCCTTTTACGTTCTGGGTTTACCACTGCGGCTGGGATGTAAGGTTTACGCTGTCCTCTCTCTCATGCGTCCCGCATCTTCCTTTACCAACATGACTGCTGCACTGACCTTTTTTTAGGTTTAACACGATTGTGTTTAACAAATTAAACCTAACAGAATTTAACCTATGAGAGTATTTAAATAGTATTAAAACACTTGTACTTGTACTCGTATTATTACAAACCAAGCAGGGTTGGCATGATTAAAACAAGTTGTTTTAAAACACCTGTTTAAAACAGTTTGAAATTAAACAGTGTTTTTTATTACCCGTTTCAACTGCATATTAAAATGAAAATAAATTAATATTCAGTAGTCTAAATAGTTTGTCATAAAACCTTTCGAGTTTAATGCCATTGTTATGTCATATTTTTAACTTTTATTGACACTATAATAAATGAAATAATGCTTAAAATTTTTAGATTACATGTTATTCCATTGATCTTTTTTCGTAAAAAAATCATTTCAAAGGGTAAATTTGAAAAGATATAGTCTAGAAATGAAACATAATTGATTTATACGTTTAGACATCAACAAACAAGGTGGAATTAATTTTAAAAAATAACCAGAAACTAAAAAAAACACTTATTTAAAACATTTTGAACTGTTTGTTTTATAAATTTGAAAAAAACTGTTTTTATTTCCAACCCTGAAACCAAGTCATGTTAAAACTCCTTATTAAGCAAAAATTCTATAACTCCTTTTAAATAATCCTTAGTAGAGCAATGTTATTACCGTATCAAAATTGTTTTATAATAATTCAGTGGGCAGGATGTATGCGGGGGATTGCGGGAAGGGAGCCCGAAATTTGACGTACGATCGACTGGCCGAACGCGATTCAATTTTGTGCAAAAGAAGACGGCAGCCTTAAGCCTCATTTAGACGGTGCAAGAACTCGAACGCGAGTTGCGTTACATTGCGGAATTTATAGGTAAAACAAATTCAGTTAATGAAACAAATGCCGCAATGTAGTGAAACTCGCATACGAGTTCTTGCTCCGTCTAAATGGCGCTTTAGTCAGAAAATGACTAGATTGATGTAGGAGTTGATAATGCTACTAGTTAACACTAGAGTAATAGGAAGATCTATTTTGAGCGAGACAACACACTACACTTAAAGGTTGTATGGATGTTGTTACTCTTTCACGCGGCAACTACTGATAGCCTAAGAGCTACTTGCAATTTTGGAAAAGTGCTTGAGGACTTGTCCAATACTTCTTGGACTGTCCCTAAACACAATTTTAGCAGACCTGGCTTTCTCCGTCGCCGTGCAGCTGGTACGATTCTTGGCTAGTTAGTAATTTTGATTGCATATTTACTAAGTAAGTTGTTGTTGTACTTATATTAACTTGAATAAAACATGAATAAAAATCAAATAAATTCCATTGATAGGTACTGTAAGTATTGTATGTAAGACACCAGCAGGTCAACCTACCCCAATCTTTCAAATTATACAGGTCGAACATTAACCGATATGGGTTAGGTTGAAAATCTATTAAAGAAATACATAGAGGTAGGTAGATGTTCTGGCGTCTGTATTTGTTTGTTTTTGTCATTAGGAAAAATAAAACACTCTACCATTTATCTGTTCACAAATGACATTATTAAAATATTCTTAAACAGTATTCACCTACCATGACAATCGTGGTCATGGGAAGATGAACATTTTGTCTTCAGTAAAAACAGTTCTTATTCGAATATGAATCACGATTTTATTAAATTTGAGTTTTTTGTGATTTAGTATGAGCAAAAAGATATAGGTAACAATTTGTTAATTATTATGCCAGTCCTCACACATTACACGAGTTATTCGTTGCTTTGTAAAAGTTTAATTCATTTAAGAATATGTATTACCTACTACTACCTCAATCTGTCTTTCAATCAAACGAGCACTTTTATCACTCTACATTTTTTCAAATGAACTGGCTGGATTCTATATTCAAATAATCCTGTATTCTAAACTAACCTTTTCACACACCGTCTCTTTTCTCCATCCAGGCAAGTGACACACTAAACGCACGTGTAGCCAACTAAACTAAACGGGAAACTTGTACGACAATGGTACAGTACTACAATGAATGGCCATTCTATTCGATCTTATTCACCAATTACCTACTTGTGCCATTTGTGGAGACGGCTGGACATTTGGGGTCATACTTCGGAACTATTCGGGTAACCTCGTGAGACACGTGATGTTTTATAACAACTTATTGCAGTGGAAAGACAGAAAGGGTAATTGTAATTTGCCACAAAATTAATTCCCCTCGAAAAAAAAAATTATAAATGGATTGTTGTTTTGCCACAAAATTAATTCCCTATAAATAGTATGTATAAATATTTTTTGGGTTGTTGTAAGTTCGCCACAAAAATTATTCCCTTCGAAAAAAAGTTTTGATCCTGAGTCGAATGTATAATCTAATATATATATATTTTTATCTTTATACGAGCAATTCTTGTATATTTATTTATATATAATCAGGATCTCGGAAACGGCCCCAAGGATTTTCATAAAAGTTACAGATTAGGGGTTTTTCGGCTCAAGGAATCGATTTATCAAGGTCCCAGGTTCGAGAAAAGCTCGGTTCCCAAGATATAGAAATTTTAAAAACCAGATATTACATAAATTAAAAAAAAAAAAACAAAACCTTTGGCTGATTTATACATACTTTTTTTCGTGGGGAATTATTTTTGTGGCGATTTTACAACAACCTGATAGTAATTGACTAAAGACACTCTTTTGCACTGCACAAATACTGCTGTTTCGACGCTGCGTCCGCGTCCTTAGAGAATAGCGTTACAGAACCGAGAGCTACGTCCATATGTGTTGAACTGAGTAAACACATTCCTATCGCTCCATTCGCACTATAAAAGAGAAAGTTGACTTTCTTCTAGTTATATCAGTTAAGTTGAAAAGTTTCGTTTATTATTATACTAAAAAGTAGAACCAAAGTTCTACTAAAATCAACAGGCTATTAGTTGACAACATATTCAAAATATTTGATTGTAATGATGCAATTCCACCGGTGTGGGGCAAATAGTAGAGCTGTGGCCTAATTTTCATTGCTGAATATTTATTTACATACCAATTTATAGCAATTCGTAATTAAGAATCACTCAACAGTAGTTCTAACTTTTAACCGTCTAGAAATGATGTTGAGAACAACAAATTTTTGCGTAGACGGCCATTTTTTTTAGTTATTGTTCCTGACTCCGCTGCACGCACAACGGTGCTGTTGGCACAGTGACCAAGCGATCAAATTTGATCCGCATGGGTCAAATTTTGTTCGACCTACCGACGACAGTGTAGCATGGCGCAAACAAAAGACAAAAATGACAGAATGTAGAGCTAAATAAAAACAAAAACTATTTATATTCTTCAGTGTACGAACCGTGTCATACTCGTGCAAAAAACAGAATTGATCGAATTGTATTGAATTAACCATAAAATTACTTTGTGATGAGTTGATTTTGTGTGATTAGATAGATACGTACTTTAATGACTTGAATAACCTTGAAAGTTATGTCATGCTCACTCAAATGTCTCGCTGATGGTGGCGCGTGTGTCGGATCATTTAGCTTGCTTCAAAATGGTTGAGCTAAACGGTGCTGATCCATGTGACAGTTCGTGAACGGGCGCTGTCAGTTGGGACTGGTCATATGGACACTTAACTTGCTACATGGTTCTCACATAATGTACCATCTCAAAATGAATGATGTAATAATTTTGTCAATGGAGTTTCTTGCCCATTCTTCTCCATAGAGATCTTCGCTTTGGAATGGGCACATATAGTACAGTACTTCACATAATTATATTGTGACTGGGACAAGAAATAGATATGAAATTATAAATATAAAAATATGGTGCTACAACCATATTTTTATATCTATTACTTTTTTTTTTTTAAATTCAAAGTGCCTGTAACTGACCTACTTGAAATAAATAATTTGATTTCGTATTATCTTGGTAGAAAAGATATAGAATTGGTCAAGCTACGCGTATAGCTAATAGTTTCGGCCCACAGGCAGCCACCACCGGTTACAGATAGGTGTGGAACCCATCCACCCAAAACCACCAACCATGTAGGGTCCTGGAATTAATTTAAGGCCTTAAAGGTCTGCTATTGAAGAATCATTTCTAAGTAGTTGCCGTTCATCGATCGCTTGTATAATGTTACGGCTAAAACCCGAAGTACGGCTACACCTAGGTTTAACCGGCTATAAACCTAGGTGTAACCACACTTCGGGCTTTAACCGTAACATAATACACTTTGATATTTTTTTCTTATTCATTATTATGAAATTATGTAGATAACAATAAGCACATTTGCAATAACACCGTTGATATTGTTTAACTATTTATCATTAAATAAATAATGCAAGAAAATTCCGTAAAAATAATATTTTTATTTATAGATAGAAAAATAATACTAAGAAATACATTATGTACAAATTATATGTAATTATACCATACTTCTTCATAGGATTGAAGATCGTAATTAGACGTAGATTGAATGATATAGCCTGTTGATAGCATCAATAAATTGCTAATAATGGATACGTAATTTTTCTTTTGTCAAATTAATGCATATTCAGAAAGATATAATGCATTAAAATTCGAAAGTGGACTCGTGACGTCAGATGCAAGTAAAAACCATGCAATCTTGTGTAGTTTTGAACATTTTTAATTTGTCGTATCTTAGTCAATTTTGCTTTATGTATCTAAAAAAAACATAGGTGGCAAATATTTGTTTTTTTAATCTATCTGACGAGAACTTCACCTTGCAATTAACTTTTTTGTTTTCGATTTGGTTCGGTGAAACGTATTTGGTTGGCATTATGTTGAGTTCTTTATTTTACAAATACAAACTAATTCTAAATGTAAAAAAATTAAACAAAATAAAAATAAGTTAACCTGACATTTGAACACAATTAAAATAAGTCTTTATTAAAAAATACTTAAGCACAATATTCGATAAAAACTTAAAAAAAACATAGAAATAAAAGAAAAAATATTATTCATCTCTTATTCTTGGCGATCAAATGTCAGCAATGTTTAAATGGCAGAATAATCACTTAATAATGCCTCTGTAATGACGAGAGGGGCAATTTTACTGAAACCGCACTTTAAAGGTGTGCGTCCATAGGTCGGCATCGCACGTATCGGACGTATCGTACGTAACGGATTTTAGTTTGCCTTGTATGAAAACTCATAAAACGAACGGCTCATCAGCAATGCCTTAATGCGATGCGTACTGATGACGTCATACGGAATGCTGATCAGTGGAAGCGATGAAGGTGGCATCGGCAATCCGATTGCTGATACTCGCGTCAGCAATCCGATCGCTTCCGACACAGAAATCCGTTTGATGCGATGCGTCCGATACGTACGATGCGGACCTGGGGAAGCTTACCATTAATTAGGTATTTCAGTTCGATAGATCGGGTGCGTCTCATTTCATATAAAGTTATTTGATATATTTTCATTTCAATAACGTTCACATGATATAATCAACGTGAGATATACCAACGGTTGATATAATTTCTTTACACATAATGTTTGTGTTACTCTAAAACTTATTTCATATAATTTTATTTGATATAACGTTTAATTAAGCGAAAATCATTACATATATCGTTTGAAACGTATAATTTAACGTTTAAACTATTTTCTTTGATGACTTTGGCTTATCCTTTGAAGTTTGATTGTTTGCCTTCACGATTGCTATTGTTATTAGAAAAATTTAGTATCCAAGAGCGAGCGAAGCGAGCTCGTGACTTGGGACACCCTGACACGGACAGGTTAGGTTCTAAGGGGATGGCGGGGTCTTTCAGACCCCGCCATCCCCTTCGTGTTAGTTTACTTTAAACCTTGCACCCAGTAATAGGAGCCCCACGAAGCGGGGCTCCGTTGAGCCCGCATGACAGGTAGTAATCAGTTATTTGAACTAGAATGCAAGAGCGAGCGAAGCGAGCTCGGGATTTGGGGCACCCCGACACGGACAGGTTAGGTTCGAAGGGGATGGCGGGGTCTGAAAGACCCCGCCATCCCCTTCGTGTTAGGTTACTTTAAACCCTGTACGCAGAAATAGAAGCCCCGCGAAGCGGGGCTCCGTCGAAGATGGATATTACTAGGTACATCAGTGTTAGATTACTTGCCAGGAAGAAAAAAAATTAGACCAAATAAGTTTTATGTCTTTTGAGCGGTATACAAAACGATTTTATATTCATTGATTGTTATGCTTATAGAAATTAGTCATTATAAAATTATGTCAATCGTTTATTATATTAACAGATCGTTATATCAAATAAAATTATAAATTCAGTTGTTATCTCTTGTAAGTTTTAGAGATTTTGTAGTTATATCATATATTACTTACCCCGATAGATCTACCCCTCTCTCTTTCTTTAATATTCTATCCCAATCCTAATAATATTTCTTTTTTTTACGGCTGCTTCTGATTAACATCTTCAATGGGCCTACCCCACGCACAAGCTTCACCACAGTTCTGCCTGCGCAAGCTTTTCGCTTGAAAAAACAATACACGGTCGGAAACACTGAACGCCCAACCACACACACAGGCAAGTACGCGCAGGCCGCGCTTGCGCAGGCAAATCTGTGGCGAAGCTTGTGCAGCGTGTGGTAGGCTTATATGACTCGTTTAAGCAAAGTCACAAAGAAATATTGAGATCAAGAAGCAACCAAGATAGATTTTTAATTTCTAGTGATAGTCAATCGTTCGTGAATCTCACGATTGACGTTGAAATGAAGTCAGTTGACGTCAGGCCACGTTGTTGTGGATAACGATTGGTCGTCATCAATATCACTCGACGTTGACGTCGACCATTACCCACATGCCAAAAGTACTAAACTGGCTCAACTTGGATGATAATACCATCATCGCAATCACTAATTCTAGCACCCACATTAAGGTTTTAAGGCATTGCAATTTAAAAAAAAAAAAAGTGTCATAAACAATTTTATAAGCCTCCTTTTTCTTTTTCTTCTTTTGTAGGAACAACTTCATATGTAGTCTCAATATCTTTCGTTTGTTTGCGTTTCTCAGCCAGTTCTTTCCGATGCTGTGAAAAGAACCATCTGTAACAAAAATGAAACGTTTACAAACATAGATTCACTAACATCTAGACCCGGAACAAATAATTGTAGGTCATGCAAATAGAGAGCAGTGGTAGCCCAGTGGTATCGGTCCCGACTTACGAGTTGTAGGTCGTGGGTTCGAACCCCGCCAAGCGCATTACTTTGTGTAATTTATTTCATCACCACTGCTCTCAAAACGGTGAAAGAAACTATCGTGACGAAACCGAAAAAAATCTTAAAACCAAACATTTGAAGACATGTGACATCTGCCAACCCGCACTGGGCCCGCATAGTGGATTATGGCCCACTCCCTCACACAGAGAGGAGGTCTGTGTCCCAGCAGTGGGAAAATTATAGGCTGATGATGTTGATGATGCAAATATTTGTACCTTAGGAGGACTGATCCCGCGACACGCTGCGCAGGGAGGCAATCGCCTAGACCAGCCATACTCAACCAGCGGCCCGCGGGCCGCTTGCGGCCCGCTGCGCTTTTTTTTGCGGCCCGAGCCACGTTAAGGGCCCAAAATTACGTAAAATTAACGTATTTATTAATTCACGCATTTACTCATGTTTTCTCCCTTAATGCGTACACACAGATCACACTTGAGTTTTACACGCACATTTACTCTTGACATTGTTTGCATCAACTTACCTATGTGAATCCTCATATTCAAAAATGAAATATGCAAAAATGTCTACAGATCTCGGCTTACCGATTCGCATCTAGACGACGTCTTGAGAGTAGCATGCAGTAACTATGTGCCTGATTTATCAAAAATTGTCAAAAATTTGTTACAATGTCAAAAATCACATTAATTTTTATGATAGAAATAAATGCTAATTTTTTTATTATATAGTTTCATTTAACTGTCGCATAATCTTCGCTTCATCACTAGTAACAAATGCGCAAGAAACCCAATCTGTCTGTTACGCTTTCGTGAATAAACCACTGAATCGATTCTGATGAAATTTGGTACTTAGATAGACTATTCGCTGATGACGTAGGTGACATAGGTATGTAGGTAAATTACTGCGGCCCGCAAGGTTAAACAGTAGCAATTATGTGGCCCAGGGTAAAAAAAGGTTGAGTATAGCTGGCCTAGACCCTGCGGCAAGAACGCCGTCATCGTAATACTAAAGACCTTCCATCATCGGTTGAGTAAAACCAACATCATCAGTGAAAATTTGTGCAGTTAATAATTTCATTTCCGGCTTTTAGAATCATTCTTTGTCCATTTTTCCCAGAACGAAGAAAATATTTTGATAACTTTGTCTTGACGTCAATTGTTGGAATTTTCCGAGAGGAATTGTCGGACATTGTTGGTAAATAAGATCATTATAACAATGATACGTAAGTGGACACTGCATATTTCTGACCCGCTTGGGAGGAGCAGTGTCGTGTTCTCATAGAGGCGATACTATAATATAATATAATATATTCCACAACTATCACACAACGCCATCTAGTACCAAGCTAAGCAGAGCTTGTGTTATGGGTACTAGACAACTGATAAACATACGTATATATTTCTAAATACATACATATTACAGATAAATTACACCCAGACACAGAACAAATGATCGTGCTCATCACACAAACATTTGTCCTGGGTGGGAATCGAACCCACGACCTCCGGCATAGCAGTCAGGGTCACTAACCACTAGACCAACAGGCCAGTCAAACAATACTATAGTTAGTGGCGATCTCTCGTGTCCAAAGTGCTACAACGAAGTAGTGCTAGCGAAGGAGGAGGCAGAACGCGTGACAAAGAAAAAATCTTCCTCTTTACGTTGCAGAAGCGGAGGGAGATACCTAGGAACTCAGTGAACGGAAATTCCGACCAGCGTACTCGCTGTCCGGTGTCAAGGACCAAGCCAAATTTAACTTGCTTGCCATCAAGAAGAGGTTTTTCATATACCGCCCCATCTTCTGTTTACTAGGTAAACACAAACTTACATGAGCATTGAAATCGCCGGTAGAGTCATGGTTGCGCTGAACACGTAGACGGCACCACTGAACACTGTAACAGTGTTGGAGTAAAGCTTGGTGTACGTTGGGTCAAACATCAGTGCGGCCAGGGTTTCCACCAGACTGAACAACGAGTTCATTTTACCTGAAAATTTGAATAAAAGAATGGTAAGTGCTTCTGCCAAACAAGAGGTCTTTACGGTTCGATAATGTAGAGTCGTGGACATCAGACCGTTAGGCCCGGACTTCACCAAAGGAGACAAATATAGATGTGTTTGAAAAAGCAATCAGAAATCCACATCTCCTCTCCGCTTAGCTTCGGTAGAAATCTGATTGGTTATTCTAACACATCCTCTAACGTCTCCACTTTGGTGGAGTCCGGGCCTTATACTTTTTTTTTGTTATAATTTTCTGTCCCACTCTTGAGCAAAGGCCTCCCCCATTCGTTCCTCTTCTATGGATCAAGTGCTTCTTCATGAAAATTCATGAGGAAGCCATCTAAATTGTCCCGCCATCTTTTCCTTGGCGTGCTGCGACCCCGAAAATGCAAAACACTTTTACTCTTTTGTGTTCTTCGGAATTTTATAAATAACCAGCTGACCCCGCAAACGTTGTTTTGCCATTATAAATTATTTGTAGTGCCACATTACAGAAAAATAAAAAAGTCAAAAAAAAAATGTTAGGGGAAGATAACCCTTATCATTTATAGGTATGAAAAATAGATAGTAGCCGATTTTCAGACCTACTGAATATTCATTTAAGATTTCATAAAACACTGTGACATGGTGACACGAGAGTTTTATGCATCTGAACTCTAGATAAGTGTGACCAGAAATTGAATAGATTCGCTTTCTGTGGCATTTGACACTTGGAACAAACGGGCGAATTGTTCGAAAGACGCACATCTCTGCTTAATTGCTTAAGGAAAACCACCAAGATTTTTTGTTTATTGAATAAAATATTACTGAGAATAAAGTTAATTCTAAGAAGAAGTAACAAAAAGCACAAATTCTGTCTGTCAAGTTTTATACAAAATCAACTTGTCTTTTATTAATGTTTTGACTAATGGAAATTATGCCTTTTTATGGCCTCAGGGTTTAACCGATAATCAATAAAACAGTTCAAGTAAAAACTTACCCATTTCTTCACTAGGCACTAACTTAGAGGCCATCGACCTCAATGATGTGAATGTGGTCGCGTTCAAAATCTCAATTAATGGAACTGTAAAGTTATACATGGAAAAAATAAACATGTAGCACACTAAGGGCCATCTGTACTGTATAATAATTAGGTTGATAATGACATATTACTCTAGTTCCATGAACATACAGATATTGTATGTATGTGAAAATATGCTGAATTACCTTTCAAGTAAAACCACGAAGTCAATAAGCGTAAAAACATCGTCAATTCACTTTTCCAGGCAGGGTATTTTTTGTATACTTTGGAATTATTATAGTTAGGAATTATTCCTAAATCGTGAGTGCATTTAGAAACATTTTAACTTTTTTCAAAAATCAAATTCAAACATGCCTGTTTTTGTGGTGGGCTGATTTTTCACACGCCATGTTATCCTACAATTACATGGCGTGTGAAAAATCAGCCCAAAATCAAGCCACCTGACCCCCAACGCACAAACAACCAGACCTGGTAAAATGACCTGTAGATCATATAAAAACTTGTATCGTGGGGAAATCGAACTTTCGACACGAAACGCAGCCATCGACTGCAAAGCAGTAGGGCCACGGGGTGGATTAAGGCCCTCCCCTCTTACAGGAAGCCTATGTCTTTGCAGTCAGAACATTTCAAGCTAATTATTCTTATGCCACCCAATCCAGTATTAAATACTTACCCATAAACATCTGAAAGTCTGTCTGCACGAAGGTAATGAGAATGGAGCCGGCAAGCTTGCTGATGATGGAAATGAGACACAGCATCGAGTCGTGGAAGCCCCAGCGTTTGCTGAACACGCTGATGGAGAACAATGCTCCTGTAATGATAAATGATATTTATTTTGTAAGTAGGTTATAAAAAACACTTTTACACGTCACAACCAATATTTTTTAAAACTGCATGAGGCCGGTGTTTCGTACCTGACTACTCTGAGAAGAAACAGCCGAAACAACTCAGAGGTCACAGTCTCTTTTAAAGTCCAGACATTGTTTTGTTCAGGTCATACGAGGATCATGCGGGTGTCTGAGATGGTCTTTTGAGGAAAGAACCACACAGATTTGAGTGGACCTGTCCAGTCAGTGCAAGCATTTGTCGGTTATCGTGTAGCTCGACTCAGAATACAAGGAGCTCATCGACACGACGAACAATACCAAATAAGGACATTTGGGAAGGCCGCTTAAATTACTCAAATTGTCAGACAGTAAAATTATTATAAATCAAAAGCAAAACTTCCCTACATTCGTGTAAAAGGATGGATATAAGTAACTTTAGTAGGTATAGTTGAAGCTCAAGAGTTACAATGTTTCCGAGTTACTAAGGGACTTTACTCATGACGCGATGAGACGCGATACGACGATTCCAACTACAAAGGAAAGTCAACCTTACCACTACTAAGAAATAATGATGCAATTCGATTGACTTGACGTCGTCGTGGCGATCGTGTCTTGTTTTTCATCTATCCGTGATATCAACGTGTTGCAGCAGTAACGGTGTGTGTTGCTGAGATCCGAATCATACCTTAAAGGTGTGCGTCCACAGGTCGGCATCGCACGTATCGCACGTATAGTACGTAACCCATTTTAGTTTGCCTTGTATGAAATCTCATACAACTGCGTCCACTGATCCGCATCGTACGGACGGTTCATCGGCAATGCCTTAATGCTATGCGTACCGTTGACGTCATACGGAATGCCGATCAGTGGAAGCGATGAAGGTGGCATCGGCAATCCGATCCGGCTTTTTCGTATTTTTTTACGCGCGCCTTTTACTCTGAATGATCGTGCATCTCACTGAATAAGTTTTCCCCTGTTTTCTCCACGGGGGGATGACGCTCGCGCACACATGAACAATATGGCTCGATTTCCGGTGAAATATCATGGTTTTTGACCATGCCTGCCAGTGAGTTCGAGCTCGCGACTAGCGTTGCCTTAAGGGACTTTACCTATGGCGCGATGCGACGCAACGCGCAACCTAACTATACAGAAGAGTATTTTTATTTTATTACTAGCTGTTGCCAGCGGCTTCACCTGCTACAACTCGAAAATTATCCCGCGGGAACATAAAATCGGGATAAAAACTATCCTATATGTTAATCCAGGTTATAAACTATCTGTGTACCAAATTTTAGCTAAATCCGTTCAGTGGTTTTTACGTGAAAGAGTAACAAACATCCATACATCCATACATCCATACTTACAAACTTTCGCCTTTATAATAGTAGTAGGATTTATAGTGTGATATGATAGAGATAACACATTCTTGACATAGTAGCTGCTTTGCGATGCTACATTGGTTGCAACCTAAGTCAGTCATGTCGACTGGCCTGTTGGCGTAGTGGTTAGTGACCCTGACTGCTATACCGGAGGTTGTGGGTTCGATTCCCACCCAGGACAAATGTTTGTGTGATGAGCTCGATCATTTGTTCTGTGTCTGGGTGTAAATTTATCTATAATATGTATGTATTTAGAAATATATAAGTATGTTTATCAGTTGTCTAGTACCCATAACACAAGCTCTGCTTAGCTTGGGACTAGATGGCGTTGTGTGATGGTTGTGGAATATTATATTATATTATTATGTGTCATATATCCGCTATGTTATTTTATGTTATTCCGAGAGTTGCTTGACATCTTTGGGTAGGAGAATAAACGATCTGGGCTATTTATTTTTCTACTCTTTCAAAATTAAATAAAAATATTTAAAACGTTTTCAAATTCGTCAAGGATCTTTTTTGCCACAAAAAACAGGTCGTCAATTTTGTCTATGGGTATTATGGGAAAAATCTTAGAGTAGTTTTCAACGTGCCTCAAACACATACTCGATGGTTTTTGATGACTACTGTAAGTACGTACAGCTGCGGTAGATTTATATTATTATCTTATCCATCCATAGGTCGTCTAGAAGACATTGTCAATACCGATAATGCTGCCCATTGTAAAATATTCATGTAGGTCTTTGTATATTCTTTTTTTCTTGGTATCACCATATTATATTAGAATTATACAGAACAGCTTTTGTAAACAGGTATTATTACCCATTTACCCATTTAGACAGTTTAAACCACTAAAATATTCTTATGAGCATTATGATGAATTATGTAAGTAATATAATCAAAGTATGCAGATTATACTAATTAAATAAATTAAACTTAAAAAATGTTAATAAATACGAAACAAATTCTATCCCTTTTTAACTTAGTATACATTTTTCTCTTACATATAAAAAACACCAAACGCATTTAGATATAATAAGGTACGTTTATATCCCCGAAAAATTTTGCAGAATATTGGTGGTACATTTTTAGGGTTCCGTAGTCAACAAGGAACCCTTATAGTTTCGCCATGTCCGTCCGTCCGTCCGTCCGTCTGTCCGCAGTTTAGCTCAGAGACGCACAGTACTAGAGAGCTGTAATTTGGTGTGAATATACGGATTTGTTGTGCCGAAAAAGTGGTAAAATAAAATCTCGTAAAATATTTTTTTTTAGGGTACCTCCTATACTTACACGTGAAGTGAGGATTTTTTTTTTCTCGCGTACCCCTTAGTGTGGGGTATCATTAAATAGGCCTTTAAAAAATAATATAGTTTCCATTAACAATTTTTTGATGAAAACATTCGTTTGTGAAATATTAAGCTTTAAAGTGCTAAATTTTGCTCGATTCGAGTGTCCCCCCCCTCTACCAGCTAAACGGTTATATTTGGGGGTGTGAAAAAATTCACAATAGTAGTCTAGATAACGAAGTTTAAAAGAAAATTATCATGACTAAGTAGGCTTTACAAATTTACGAGTAATAGTCCACCAACTTATAAAATGTACTTGATTAAATTTTTTCTTAAACAAAATGTATCGGAGAAACAATAAATCAACTGCAAATGTAAGTTTGTCAACTTTATTTTTACAGCTTTAATAGGTATGTTTTTATGGTATGTTTTTTTGGGGATAGGTAGGTTTTTATCGTCAACTATTTAACTAACTTCAAAAAAAGGAGGAGGTTCTAAATTCGTCGTAATCTTTTTTTATGTATTGTCCCCGATTTCTCAAAGACTCCTGGACCGATTTTGAAAATTCTTCTTTTTAAAATAAATTCAGCGAATCAGTTTAGTTAGTTCGCATAAGTATTTTGATGGGTAACTACGGAACCCTACACTGTGCGTGGCTCGACACGCACTTGGCCGGTTTTTAAATGCAATTTGATGCAATGACATAGACAATTAGACACTAGTGCCGTTATTATTATGTCCGCAAATAAGGCTTTGACGTTAGGGTGCTTGTACACGGCGCATGTAACCTGTGCAAGTGCCTCAACATGCTCAAACTACATGCGCCGTGTACAAACACCCCGCGGGTATCTTGCGCATGCTACCTGCACGGGTAAACCGCAAACCCGCACTTTTACTTGCGCGGGTTACATGCGCCGTGTACAAGCACCCTTAGTTACATTCGTACATCCTTATGGATACCCGTGTCTTGTTAACAAACTTAGAAAGTAGAACCCTGGTCCTTGATTGGACGGCCAGCGACCCTAGCCATAAGTTTGATAAGAGTTACCTGAATAACTACCAAAATGCAATAACTCATAGACCTATATACCCCTTTAATACACATATACCCTTTAAGAATTTACAGACGCGATGTTATATCCTATCATAGAGGCGAAATACTCCGTTAGGTTTTAAAGAGAGTTCACTTTGAAGTAAGTTGAACGTACAACTTCACTTGTGACTGCCAGTACGGCAATTGAATCGTGATGTGAAGTGTCATACCAAAACGGGTAATGTCTGCCTCCCTAACAGAAGTAACTCTATAAAGGAACATTAATACAATTTGATTTTTATGTACAACTACGCCTTTGTCTCGAATCGTAACCGAAATACGTTTATGGAATGAAAAATTCGACATCGCTTCTCAGCGATAGCTTAGTTGGTTAAACGTCTGGAGTACTTATCCAGTAAGAAGCAGTTTCGTGTCCCTCTCATAGTAAATTTTTTGGCGTTTGGCCCGACTAACGCCAAGGATGCGCCACACTAACGTCCCGTCGGCGTTGCGTCGCCGCCGCGTCAAGGTCGTTGCTGAGCAAAGTCTTTAAGGGCAATATGGTGTATAGTGGGTACTTACCAATTGAATGAGTTATAATGCTGTATGTCGAATACAAGCTGTATTTAATGGCATCCCATTTCAGCTTGTACCTCACGTACATGTATGTGATCAAGTGCTCACCTGAAAAATTTAAAAAAGTCTTACTAACTAGTATATTTCATTACAAATGCGGAAAGGCTGTAATTGCGTTGTTGCGAGTTTTCCAACAAATGTCTACCCGAATCGAGGCGTAGCCGAAGGCGAGGGTTGACAGTCGGAACAAGTTGCAATGACGGTTCCGCAAGTGTACTGAACGACTATTTTTAATACAGTTGCGAAAAAATGAAGCAATTTAATAAAATAACAAAAACACAATAAACTCATTTTGTACAATAAAACCTTTAAAAAAAATCAAACCGACGAAATATCGAACTGAAAAGCAAAAAATAATTTTTGAGGCGGCGCCAAACAAACAAACATATAAATTAACTATGTATTTAAAGAGCAGAATAGCTCGTTGTATAGCTTGTCGTGGTTGAATAGCTCGTCGTAGCTATTCGTTGATTGTTTCTTTGGCGCCGCCTCAAAAAATATTTTTTGCTTTTCAGTTCGATATTTCGTCGGTTTGATTTTTTTTAAAAGGTTTTATTTTTTACTTTTGAGTTTCCTATCTCGTGTCAATTTCTGTAACAAAAAAAAAATATAAGTTTTTTAAATATATTTTTTTATGTTAACTATTGACGACCTCGTACACTTGCTTTCTGTCTTCATTCTCGAACTCCCAACGACTGTCTTACCCCAGCTAGGTATAAAGTTTTCACCAAGACTAGTGAAATGAGCCCAAACACGATAAAAGTGCTGTTAACTGTTGAGGACCTCTTGCCCCTGCTATCCGTCACCATCCTCAGACCCTCGATGGCAATCATACCTCAGCTAGGTCTAAAGTTCTCATCAAGCTGAGTGAAATGAGCCCAAACACGATATAGCTGTTGTTAACTGTTAAGGACTCTTGGGACTGATTTCACAAAATAACAGGATCTGGAGTTGATCTGATGATGATGACTCCATCATGTTATGTTCTCCACATCTCTGCTATATAATAATGCCCTCAGAACTACAATTTTTAACTTTATTTCAACAGAATCGCTTCATAATTGAAAATTCTGTAGAAATATTGACAATTAATTTCTTTTTTTCTACCTATAGAGGCCGGTTTTGGTTTTGAAATTTAAATGGGACCAACTTTGAGATATACTCTTTCCAACAAAAAAAGAATTTTTGAAATCGTACGAGGCTAGGAAAAGTTATGCGTGGTCATACATAAAAAAAAATATATACATGTCGAAATGTTAGAACCTCCTCCTTTTTTTTCATTGGTTAAAAACAACTTAACTCGCAAAGAAAACTGGAAAATGGCGCCATCCGTAGAATATAAGCAGAGTTTTTTTTTCTTTACCCATTTTGGTAGGCAAAGGGAACCATGACCGTACAGCTTAGTCTTCAGTAGACTTTTTTTAATGATATGAAATGAAAATGAAATTTAATGAGATGAAATGAAATGAAACCTAACCTAACTCATTCAATTAAATCATTAAAACTGATATTGAAAAAAATAGTAGCTTCTTTTTAGAAATTTATGTATTTGTATGAATCACAAAAACTCTTTAGTAAAAACTTCATGGTTGGTTTTTCTTTTTAATGGACATTATTTTGACAGTTGGGAAAGAGAACGCACGAGTTCGGGAAAGGTAAAAAAAAACACTAGTATGTAATAGCCCACTTCCCGAACGCTATGCGTTCCTGTAAAACGCCACTTTTTGAACAAGTTCTGTATTAAAAAGAAAGTTCAACGTGGCAAACTACAGGGTGTAATCGAAATCATGGGCAATATTTTAATCTAAGGCTCTACTCACGATGCTGATTGCATTACGGCTAATAAATCGCAAATCAAAAATATTATTAATGCAATTATGGACACTTTAAAAACGAAGTATGTCGCATTGCAAAGGCTTATTATTGCAAATAAGCACTAAAAGTAATAAAAAATAATCATATACCCCAAAAATCTTAAAGTATCAAAATTTTAAAGCACATTACACCGCGCGCGGAACGAAAAGTAAACAAACATCAAATAATTTTAAGCGAAGATACTTGCATTAATAATGTTTTTGAGTTCCGTAATACGATTACTGTCGTTAGTAATGCCCAAGTTTAAAATATTGCTCATTAATAAAATTTCACCCTGTATATTTTACGTAGTGTATGAAAGTCCAGGACGTAGGAGTGTGGGTAGCTGGCCCAAAGTGGGGGTGAGCAGAACATTTGGCAAGACGTGATGATGGCCGGTGGAATAGAGCCCTCACTGAGTGGTTACTGAGATTAATGCGGTAGAAGAAATGTTGGCCGACCAACGGTCTGGTGGGTGGACATAGTCCAGCGGGGTTATTGCGTATCTCTGTTGACAGTTCAAATGATGGTCACTTGCTCTGATGACAATCAAATAGCTGTCAAAAGGTAAATTACCTATTGGCTTTTGCATTTGGGATGAAGCTGATAAATATAAATGTTCCTATGTAAATGTTCCTGTATATAAACTATTCTAACACTCTTGAGAAACTTAGCCTCATAACAGTCGATAAAAAAAAGGGTTTATAAGCCATCCAAGTTCAGTTAACAACTGCTGGTCAGTGACTATCAATTAAGCTAACAGCCGTGCTGAAGGACGGGGTATAGGCTGGATTAGACATGCACAGCTCAAGGTACCCTGACAAAAAAGGGAGTAGGCCAGCAGTGGGTGGAACAGAGATGCAAATAATAATGATGATGACTTGCAATATCGCACAGTTTATTTGTCCGTTGGCTCGAACTGTTTGTTTTTTACAAAATACCAATGACAAAGAAGTTTTTACAAAGAAGCGTATTTCTTATCTCTATCTGAACATAGACTCTCCCATTGTGTGATACAATATCCGTCATATTGACATAATAACTGGGCTTGTAGAAAATATTTAATTAGTGATACCATCATATTGTAATTCACTGATAAAAGGTCATTCAACGTCAAACATGTACCAAATGCACTTTAAAACGTAGCTCTATCATAGACAAAATAGTCCTGTTCATCGATTTTAATCAAGGAGACCAATTTCAGTGAAGGCCAGCATTATACGAGTATTACGCATTTAATGACAGTATAACAGAATCATCTATATATATATATAATATATAAAAGCAAAAGGTCACTCACGCATAGGACACGAAATCTCGGAAACTACCAATGCTAGGGGTTTAAAATTTTGCATAGGGGTTCTTTTTAGGACGTAGGTACCCGCTAAGAACGGATTTTGCGATAATACGTCCCTAAGGGGTTGTTTTTGGGGTTGACAGTTTGTATGAAACTTTTTTGCTACAAATACTAGGAGTTTCCAATTTTGCATGCGGGTTCTTTTTAGGACGTAGGTGCTACTTTAGAAAAGGGTTTTTCGAAATACGACCCCTAAGGGGTTGTTTTTGATGTTGAAAGTTTGTTTGAAACACGTGCTAGGAGTCTCAAAATTTTCATAGGGGTTGTTTTTAGGACTTAGATGCTCACTATGACGGGGTGATTCGAAATTCGAACCCTAAGGGGTTGTTATTGACGTTGATAGATACAGGTTTCAAATTTTGCATCGGGATTCTTTTAGGGACGTAGGTGATCACTAAGATGGGATTTTGCGAAATTCCACCCCTAACGGGTTGTTTTTGGGGTTGATAAGTTGTATGAAACTTTGTTACTATAAGTACTAGAAATTTAAAATTTTGCATGGGGTTTATTTTTAGGACTTAGATGCTCACTATGACGGGGTGATTCGAAATTCGGACTCTAAGGGGTTGTTTGTGATGATGATAGATACAGGTTTCAAATTGTGCATCGGGATTCTTTTAGGGACGTAGGTGGTCACTAAGATGGGATTTTGCGAAATTCCACCCCTAACGGGTTGTTTTTGGGGTTGATAGGTTGTATGCAACTTTGTAACTACAAGCACTAGCAGTTTCAAATTTTGCATAAAGGGGTTGTTTTTAGCACTTAGATGCTTACTATGTCGGGGTGATTTGAAATTCGAACCCTAAGGGTTTGTTTTTGATGTTAATAGATACAGGTTTCAAATTTTGCTATTCTAAAAGTATTTCATAAAGAAGGTGGCCGGAGAAGAAATTCACATAAGCGAAGCTGTAAATAAGCGCGGACGAAGTCGCGGGGGAAGTGCTATAATTTATAAATGGTGATCAAATAATTTTTATTGCGTGAAAAAATTTCTACAGGGTCAACAACGCGCAGTTGATGTCGAACCTCTGGTATAGCCGGCGTCCATAAGCTATGTACGCTTTCCATCAGGTGGGCCGTATTCTTGTTTATGTTGTTGTCATTTACAATTGTGGTATATAAAGCCGGATTTACATTACGAAACTAGTTGCTTGAAATTAGTTTTATGACACTAATTTCACCAGTAATTTCACGTGTAAATGTTCAGTTTTACAAGGCATGCATTACTTTCGTGACACTGAATTAGTTTCGTGCTATGCGCATATTTTTTGTGAAACTAATTTCATGCAACTAATTTCATCATGTAAATACGACGCGAAACTAGTGTCGCGACAGCACCTGCGATGAGTGGACGTGTGTTTTTTGAATTTTAAATGATTTTTACCCATACGAAAGTAATTTGCATAGCTTTTAGGATCATTTGTTAATTCAGAGATTAACTGTGTTGCACCCAGATGCTTTTTTTTCAAGTTTTTGCTTCCCATAATGGGACTAGACAATGGAACTAAAGACGTTGGTGGATTTAACAACGTGTTTTTTCCGAGATAACTTTTATATTTATTTTATATTTTATCATTTTCTACAACGACGTTTTGCATCATAAATGTAATACAGCTTTGATCTTGACAGGGCCAGTATCTCCACGATTCTGGTAATTTCACACTAAAATTTTAACGAAAGTACTTTCACATGTGCTGAAACTAGTTTCACGAAACCAGTTGCATGACACTAGTTTCGTAATGTAAATCCGGCTTAAGATGGACTAAATCCCGGAAACCATTATCTACCAGTCACATTTGGGTAAAAAGGAGAAGTAGATGGAATAAGTACAATAACTATGAACAATTAAAACTACTACATCTAACTATCTTATCTGATCCGTCACAAAAGGAGAACGATCTGGTGGCCTAGCATGAAGTCTTCAAGCTTGAGGAGTTCCGCTCAAGGAACGAGATGGCGCTAAACGAAGTGTATAGATCTGTCTCTTTCCCAAAGCCTAAAGACTCGCGTTTTAAGACGTCATGGTAACAGGCGTATCTTCTTCGTTTTAATCTTTTGAAAGTGTATTCGCCATTCTACGTAGAAGACTGTGGTTTGCTGTGCACTTGAAGAAGTCGGTTCTGACTACAGCCCGTATCTGACCAGTCTATTAAGTTATTCTAGAAATACATTTACTTACCATGGCTGGGTCCATATACTATGGCAACCACAAGAAGCGTCAAGATGATCTTTTTCCTATAGTTCGTCTCTCTCTTCTTGAGCGCCACATCTGCAGTTTCTTTCACCAATGTTACCATGTCAGAGCAAGTTACTGGTTCTACCTGGAAAGTGATAATACGAACTGTTTTGTATGAGAAAATCCACACAATGATAATGTAAAACTGGAATAAGTACACAATTCTGAATATTAGCAACTCCACTCCACTCCTCCACATAAAGTTTTAGTTTAAAAAAGTTTGCTGGTCAAGACATTTTTAACGTTTTTTTTTTTTGTATGGAACAAGAGGTAGTTTTTCTTGCCAATTTTTTATCTTTCTCTTTCCAGATAATTATAATTATTTAAAAAAAACTATAAATACACATTAAAGAAGTTGAATAATAAAAGGATCATATAAAATGTTTACCTTCTCATTCTTATCAGTCCGCGGCTTAGTGTTACTCTCCAGGTAAAAGAATCCGTAACAAAAAGTCATCAAATAAATTACTCCAGAAATGATAAATATTCCGTAATATCCCAACACTTTTAATATGATCCCACTCAAAGCCGTTCCAATAGGTACTCCAGCAGTCATGCAAAGATTCACAAGGCCCACTCTGAAGGTTCTGGACTCTTCATCAGTAATGTCACTAATGTAGCTGAAGACTCCGAGATAAACCATGACCCAGCCGCCTGTCACAGCGGGGAATATAGCTTCAAAGAACATTGTCACTTCAATAGCAATTTCATAGAAAAAGAAGGTGCTAAGCAAATTTGAAATGCACACCATAAATTCCCCGAAGATTGGTAACAAAATACACACTTTTCTGTTCCCTGTTCTGTCGCTCCAAGCCCCCATGAATATCACGAGCAGCGTTGGAATTGAAGTCTGTATCACACTCTTCCATGATTCTATGTTGGAGATGATCTTTTGGACTTCACCTTCGAACTCTGTCAAGTTTCCTTTCCTATCAATGAGTGCATCACAGATTGAGTCATTGTAGTTCAACTTCACGCGGCAAGTTTTATCCAGGTTCAAATTCTGTATCGCCAGTCTGGCTAACATCGACGGTATTATGAGACCTGCTAGAATGGGCTCTACCGAGATGTTCGACTTTATTCGCCATAGTTTTCTTATAAAACTTTCCTTCTCAGGTTTACAATATTTAATATTTTTCTCTTTTAATGTGTCGTCTTCAATCGGTTCATGTTTTTTTTCAGTTTCTGACATGTTGTGTTCACGCAACGAAAGTGCTTGTCAAACTAACAGCAGATGTTATTATATTAAAAGATTATTTCTCACATATTATCTTAAAGACTTATTATTTGTATAGCTTTACATGTATATTATGTACGGCTTGATCCAAAAAATATAACAAATATTTTGTGTTCCAGATAATGGGTGTTGTTTTAAAATCATTTTATTTTTACAAAAGAGGTTTTGTTCTTATGGAATATTTTCTAAGCTTTTTAAAAAAATGGAAACAAATATTTTTATTGTAAAGGCATATTTACATTAGTCCAATAGTCGGATCCAGCGTCAGTGGATTCCAATCAAATTCCAATGCATGTTTCGAATATAACATCTTTAGTTTGATTTTTACGAACCTAACATGTGCCACAAAACATTTGCATTAGTACGGTTTTGTTCCGACAGTCCCGTAACCCTTGGAAGGGAGACCTTGCCTTGGACATCAATATTGTGCACGTGTGATATTCCAATCCTCATACTCTCACTGTGAATTGCGTTCGCGATCTCGTTCAGAGGGACATTAAATAAAGTGCTATAATCTTACTACAATTATAAATGTTAAAGCTAAGGATTGCTAGTTGCCTTTTTTGTGAAACTGAAAAAGTACTGGACGGATTTGAAGGAGTTCTGGCAAACATGTAGTTTGTAACCTAGATCCTCTTCGACAATAAGTCAATAACCGACCCCCACAGAGTTGTGTTCAAAGTTTCAAGCCCACCCTGTAGAGAATAAGACTTATCAAAGTTAAATAATTGTACATTAGCTAACTAGTATTTACGTAAAGTATTTCGCCTGCCACTGCAACTTGATGTCCTGATAAAATTGAGTACATAATGTAATCAATTGTCTCGTATTTGCTCTTAGATAGGTTACTTGCGCAATTAACTTGTTCGAAGCATAATACTTATATACCTAATATAAGTATTTATATCATCATGACTAAAGTGATTAGAATTTTTAAATGTCATCTTGTAATTCAAGCTCAAGTAAACAAACTGTTGGCGCAAAATAGTTTGGTGTGTTCTTTCAAAATTAACCCAATGAATAGTGTTTTTAGAGTGCTAAATTATTTTTTAAGGTATTAAAAGTTGTTCGTTTATTTTGGAATTGCATAATGTGGTGCAATTCGTACAAACGTGACGTCCACTAAACTATAACATACTTACGTGGTCTCCCTTCTTAAATCTTTACAACACAGTTTGGGCCCAATAAATTTCCATATTTGGTATTTATTGAATACAGATAAACGGCGTAAACTTGGAGCTTAAATAATTACAGCTTAGTTTCCTCAGAAATATCGAAAATACCAGATAGATAAAATACGTTTAAGAATGAAATAAAAGATTCGACCTTATCGGGAAGAATTGCGATAAGTTGGGAAGGTGTCTAGAATATCTACTTATCCAAAAGTACGCAGATTCGAGTCCTTTTGGACAAAAGTATACTAGAATTATTGAAATGCTATCTGTTTCCAGCGGTTTCACCCCCTACAAGTCGAAAATTACCCCATTTGACACTTGACCATAAAATTGGGATAAAAATTATGCTATGTGTTAATCCAGGTTATAAACTATCTGTGTACCTAATGTAATCCAAATCTGTTGAGTAGTTTTTGGGTTAATGAGTAACAAAAATCCATCCATCCAAACAAATTTAATAATATTACCTAATAGGAAGTAGGATAGGATATAAGTAGGAAATGAATAGTAGTATAGAGGATATTAAAAATATCTAGGTAGTTATATTTAAAACGAAAAAAAAGTATTCATGTTCGCCTGCAAATACTATTTTTTTCATTTTTTTTTTGCTGTAAAGAAAAACCAAATATGTAAATATTTATAGTAATAATATTTTTTTTATTCATATTAACAATAACATTAAAAATAAAGCCTCAACCACCCTCAACTCAAAAATTCAGATACCCTAATTCAGACGCGACTCATAGACATGTCAAAATAGTAACAATATGTGCGAAACATTTTACTATCGATTTTGGAATTGGTCGAATTTACGGATCGACTGATATTAGTTGCGAACATTCAAATGTGTTGCAAAACACATCCACACTCGTCTCCGCTTTGGTGGAGAGCGGGCTTTAGATTGCCTTTCCACCAGAGATGTGCTATGCAGCTATGCTGCGAGAATGTAAAAGCTGAGCTACGAAACTGTGTGACCGTTTCCACTGATGCTACGTAATGTAGCGATGCGAGTAAGATGTGCTATGAAGATGCGCCGCCGCAAAGTAGCTGCACTAGGAAGACACTCAGCTCGAGGTTTGCGATGTATCGGAAGTGGAAGACGACCCTACGGGTCTGGACACGCCTCCATAGCATGCAGCCATAACACGCATACAAAAATGCATCTTAGTTGAATCCGTTTACACCAGCGCTATGCTATGTAAACCAATGAATATGTTTGGTGGATATCAAACGCATCCGCAACAACGTTGTATAGCACATCTCTGATAGACAAAGAGCCTAAACAGGGATGTAGCCTCTGTTCAGACACGGCGGGAACCGCGCGATTTCAGAATCGCATGGAAATCGCGTGAGTCTTATTTGTATGATTTATTAAGTAATCGTTCAGACATAACCGAGCGATTCCCGCGCGGGAATCGCGCGGTTCCCGCCGTGTCTGAACAGAGGCTAAACGGTCGATCAACTTTGTTGGCATAGGTACCACGTCGCACTTTTTCTTCACAAACATAAAAACAAAAACAAACAAATGAAACAAATCCTTCATTCATCATTCATTCACTCTCCTATCATCACTTCATGTTCAAGATCTATGCTGTTGATAAGGGAATCCTTCTTCTTCTTCGCTTGCAATTCAGTATCGCTTAACACTTCTCCATTTACAGGTTTAGTTCTGACAGCGTCTTTCCTGTTCTGTACGAAGAACCAGCTGTAAAAAAAGTTTTGGAATATATATTTTTTTCTTTTATATAATTTTAATTTGTCAAATGAGTCCTCCCACCCTGGGTGGAGTGGAAGGAAATATCAGATTTGTATTGAGTAACATCCACCGCATTCCTTCAGTTGCCCTTTACGTTTCAGGGCCACGGTTACCTGATGAGAGAGACCCGCGACCACGCATTAACGTCTGCGTGAATTCAGTTACGAGTGGGAATTGAACCCGCGTTTTTCCAAGGGATTTGCAGCTGAATTATTCTTTCCCCAAAAATGAAGTTAAGGGAACAGTGTTTAAGACGGGGACGCTTGGCATGGTGGGAAACCACACACTTAAGGCAAACTTAACACAATAGTAACGTAGCGCAAGCGCCTACAGGACGCCATTTGTTAATATCCTCTGCAAATAACGTCCTTATGGGCGCTTGCGCTATGTTAGTATTGTGGTAAGTAGAGCCTTAAGTGTGTGGTTTATTGGTAGTGTATGTCCCCATTATACGTCGTGTCCCCGTCTTATAAACTTCTCCCCTACTACTATACTCAATATTTCACTAGATAAGCTTATATCCCCATGATACAGGAGGACATTTTCATAAACATGGGAAGATGATTTCAAGCTTGCTATTGAAAAATTTTAATGGAAAAACCCAATAACACCTAATCTTCAGCTCTTACTGGTAAACACAGTAAGAGCAGCTTTGAAACATGGCCCAAATTATAACAGACCCCTAATATCTCAATTGTATCAACTCAACTTCTGTCAAAGTTTTCTGCGCCTTATGGAATACTACAGCATTTTTTTTATGAAGAACAATATATTTCTGTGTGTAACAAATAGCTTTTAATCTAAGTTAGGCGCAGTTTAAAGTTTTTCTCAAAAAACTATGAACATAAATTGTGAAAGCCTTAAGCTGAATAATTTATTTTTGTAATTGGCTAAGTTACGTTTAGTACTTAGAACAATATTTGCTAATCTCATCTGATTAAAGTTTTAGTCTTGGCAGAATGCGTCGCGAGACTAATTAGTAATGTAGAAATGTTTTTATTGTACTTTCATGTCTATTTGTGTAATTTATGTTACATAAGATAACACTTGAAGTCTACTTAACGGAGTTATAACATAAAAAATATGTGAATTGGGGCAGTGACTCATGAATTTTGTGAAAAGCACTTTGAATGTTTCGACAAGGGGATAGGTTTGTCTGTGTAGACCAACCAACAAAAGACCATTCAATATTTTGATCCAATCGCAGGACGTATCAAGGTATAATATTTAACTGACTTCGAAAAAGGATCTTAATTAAACTGTATTTTTTGTTTGTTACCTTATAACTTTCGACTTTTTTTTTGGTTGGTTTCCGTCAAAGACATTCAAACACTCGTATATACGTGTCATTTAGCACCATTAAAATTTCATTCAGTATGTTTCAATGCTTTTTTTTTATTTTTCCGGTATCCGCGACACGCAATACAGCTGCCAATCATTCATCCACTGCGCCAATCTTCACCGAGCTAACTGGCTTGCTTTGTAATAACTTAATACACGTGTTTTTTTTTATATTCCTTTCCCCTCTTAATTTATTTCCTGTATCGTGGGTGCATTCACCGGGACTTGAACACAAGCTGCGCAGCAGGCAGCAGTTCATTTGCTAAGCCACTGCCGTCAACTATGTTTATAAACGCAACCACGACACGGGACAAATTCTTCGTGTGGGGCAAAGTTTTTAAAACATAAAAATAAATTAATTTAAACTTCATAGACAATTATTATTATACTCACGCAAAAAACAGCAATGGTGGAACAGTAAGCACGGTGCTAACATAATAAAATATGCCAGCATCTATCTCCAATGTGGTCATATATATCCAGGAGTAGGTCGGGCCGAATATCATGGAAGTCACCACCTCAGTCAGATTGAAGAATGACGTCATTTTCCCTGGAACACGTACGAATTGCTTACATAACAGTCCATTTTGGTGTTTGGTTTGGTAGGCAGCTTTTTGTGAGGTCAAAGGAATGTTTTGAAGTCCATTTTT
Organism: Agrotis segetum; assembly: GCA_036375495.1. NCBI lineage: Eukaryota > Metazoa > Arthropoda > Insecta > Lepidoptera > Noctuidae > Agrotis > Agrotis segetum. The sequence goes on along the minus strand of JAQSVV010000586.1, from coordinate 543,973 downwards.
TTTTGGTATTTTATTTGTGTATGTGTGTTTTACATTCGATATCGTCTCTTTCGCCAGAAACTTTTGTTATATGAATATTTTAACTTTAAGTAATTCGACAGAATGTTGAGTTGTTGAATTGTGAGATTTCGATCTGCATTATAAGATTTAGTCTTTTCATTTATTTTTTTGCTAATGTAATTTTCTAAACTTCGTTCTAAATTATACTATATATATTTCTGATCAATCGAAATATTTTGATAATCTATAAGTTTGATGTTTCTGAAGTTCTAAGTAAGTTTTGATTTTCTACAAATATATGAAAGACTCCAACGAACGAAATTAATTAGTAATTCATAGCCTTACAAATGGGCATACTAAAATACAAAAACTAAATCATCAATAAAATCTTCCTCGACGCTGTCAACTGGTAATGTGGTAGAGACTGGTGGGGCGTTGCCTCGTTGTATGGCAATGCTTCGCCTCTTACTAAGGTAAAAGTCAGCTCTTGGGTCGGAAGCGTCAACAAGTCGTTTTGATACTCGTATCTGTTGAAATTATGAGCACTTGGACCACATTTTTTTTTTTTTTTTTTTTTTAGCGTGGTAAAATCATCAAATGAGTCCTCCAACCCCGGGCAGGGCGGGAGGGACTGTCAGACTTCTACTGACTAAAATCCACGGTGTCCTTCATAGCCTGTTACGTTCCGGGGTCACGGTAAGGGAATAATCCCGCGACCCCGGCAGGCTTTGGCCCTCTGAGAGGGGGAACCGTCATTATGCTGACGCTCTTTGAGGCGCGCGTGGGACACAACGCGCCGTCGACCCGGGCATGGTCCTTGGTCGGGCAGCGAGTTGCCCTTTACTCGCTGCCCGCATGCCCGCGCCTACGGTGGCCGGAGATCGTCGCGCGACGTCCGTCGCCGTGGGCGTCCTACACCGCGGTTGGGGCGGAGGGAGGACTCTGTCCTCTCTCGCTCGCGGCGCGCCTCCTCCTTCGCGAGCATTACTGCTTCGCAGAAGGAGGCGACCGCTTCCCACTCCGTCTCGCCCCGCAGCATGGCCGAAACCAATGCCGGGCGCGAGAGGTCTCCGCCTATCGCAGCCGTGAGGACACGTCGGTGCACCGCCCAAGCTGGGCAGTCCTGCACCGTATGCTCCACCGTGTCCTCCGGGCGATCTTCGCAGTGATGACACCCAGACGTTTCCTCTTCCGCATTAGACACAGGTACCTCCCGAAGCACCCGTGCCCCGTGAGGACCTGCGTCAGGCGGAAGGTAAGGACGCCATGACTTCTCTCCAACCACTCCTCAAAGAGGGGTCTTACCGCCGCAATTGCGGCGTGCCCAGCACTTGGACCACATAGGAAATTAAAAAAAAAAAAAAATTTTGATCCGTGAGCAGTGGTGGCCCAGAGGTATCGGCTCCGACTTCCGAGTTATAGGTCGTCAGTTCGAGCCCAGCCAGGCGCATTACTTTGTGCAATTTATTCCATCAACTCTGCTCTCAAAACGGTGAAGTAAACATCGTGAGGAAACACGGATGTCCTAGTGACATCTACCAGCCCGCACTGGGACCACGTGGTGGATTATGGCCCACACCCTCTCACAGTGAGGAGGTCGGTGACCCAGCAGTGGGAACATTATAGGCTGATAACATACGTAATGATGAGGTATTTTTAAAATGCATTACCTAGTTCATCGCTCGTCACTAATTTAGATGAAATTGACCTCAGGGCAGTGAATGATGTTGCGTTGAACATCTCCACAGCAACCGCTGAAAATAAACAATTGCTCATGTAATCAATCCTGGGTTTACCCTCTGAGAAGTTCAACAGTACACTGTAACTTTTTTTGAAGTTCTTATTGTTTATTATTCTCCTAATTAATTGTAAAGGTTACATAATGCTTTTAGGTTTTCCCTAAGGGTAACCAACAGGACCTATGCCTCCGCTGTAAGTCTTCATAATCCTTTATAGGTACAGACAGTTGAAATTTCAACAGAATGTGAGTTTTTGTTGCTGTTATGACAGTAAAAACACTTTATATGCAGTCGCGATCGACTCAGAAATGAGGAGATTCGTAGACGAACCAAAGTTACCGACACAGCCCAACGAATTAGCAAGTTGAAATGGCAGTGGGCAGGTCATATAGCACGCAGAACTGATGGTTGATGGGGTCGTAAGGTTCTCGAATGGAGACCACGCACCGGCAAGCGCGGCGTAGGACGTCCACCCACTAGGTGGGCAGACGATCTTATGAAGGCCACAGGACCACGCTGGATACAGGCCGCTTACAACCGGTCCTACTGGAAGTCTATAGGGGAGGCCTATGTTCAGCAGTGGACGTCTTACGGCTGATATAATGATGATGATGGTCATATGCAATCAGACTCGCACTTGGCTGGTTTTTTTGTTATAAATATGACTAAAAGCAAGCTAATATTGGACCATGAAACAAAACAACTTACCGATGTACATGTCCATTGTATTTCTTGCCAGGCCAGTATAGAGGGCGCCGATGATTTTGCTGCCGTTGGAGATCAGGCCCAGGGTTGAATCGTCCCATTTCAAACGGTGACTGAACAGGCTTATTGATATCAATGCTCCTGAAAGGAATGAGAGGAAGAATTAATAAATCTACTATTCAGGATAATACTGCTGATACAGAAGCATCCACTTTAAGATAAAAGATGGCAGATAAATTTTAACCAAATGGTGGCCAATGTGCTATAGTACGGCCAAAGACGGCACGGTTAGCGTAGTGGCTGAGCGATTGGACTGCTGCGCAGCGTCTCGCGGGTTCGATTCCCGCACGGAACAAATATTTGAATGACCTACAAGTATAATGTTTTAAGTCTAGGTGTTTGTGTAGGTATGTGTGTTACTATTGTTTTTTATTGTTGGTAAACGCAACCACGATGCAAGAGAAATTCCTAATGTGACGCAACAATTTAAAATAAAAACTTTAAAAAAAAAAGTACTGACTTCAAAAACAAATACAAAAAAGTTTAAAATAACCTTTCTTTCGGAAGTCGGTGGCTTGGATTTTTATTATTTCATTGACTATTGCCACCGACTTCCGAAAGAAAGGTTATTTTAAACTTTTTTGTATTTGTTTTTGAAGTCGGTACTTTTTTTTAAAAAGTTTTTATTTTACCCTTTTTAGTTTATTTATTAATTATCAACCCAAATTCTTGTAAAATACAAAGTTTTCTTACATGATGTGCACTAATCTTGTAATCCGTCACAACGAAAAAATCCATATCTCTAAAACTACTGAACCGATTTTGATGAAACTTGCAGTGTACCCTAAGTTGAACAATACCTAGTACAACAAAAAAAGAATTACTTAAATCAGACTTGTAGTTCCGGAGATATGCGTGCACAAACATAAAAACATACATACATACATACATACACTTATGAAAGGTACATTTGTTCAGACGCTGATATAGACTAACATATACGAAAACTGGGCAGTTCTGATAATATTACATACATACGGGTCGAATTGATAACCTCCTTTTTTTTTAAGTCAGTAAAAAAAAAGAACCCTGGGTCACCTAAAAGCCCGTTATGTTGACGACATCGTCAAAGTTGCGGAACTGATGCACGACGGAGGCACAGAGAAGTATGACGAAAAGAGGGGGAAACCTATACCCAACAGTGGGAAATCCCGGGCTGAAATGGTAATGGTGATACTAGAGATAGGATAGGCCGCTGCCAAAACAACGCTACAGTGATTACTCCTCTTGAATCCAGCGCCTTCCAAAATTAATAAGGTCTCGATAGAATGTGTGGGGGGCCTAGTCACGTCACGCCACAAAAGACATGTAATAATAACATATAGATAAGAAGATTATAACCAGTTTCGTGAGCTCATTAACACAGCTTATGTTGTAAAAGTAAAATAAACAAGCAAGAAATGTTTAACTACCGTCAGGTGAGTATCAGCAGTCTCATTTGAATTGTTTGTTTTTTACAATTGCTGTACTCTTTTGTCTTGTAACGATATAGTCTGTGTATGCGCAAGATTGCCTCAGGACTCTAGTGGTAGTAATTGTTAATGCTGAGCGTTTAGTCCTAAGCTCCATTTTCAGGTTGGGAAAAATGTTCTTGGTAAAATGGGTAATTGTTTTTTTTTATTTATTTTTTTGTAGCAGCCTGAAGTCTGGAGTGGTATTCTCTTAGGATACAGATTAGTTACATTGCGGCTTCAGCGTTGAAACTACAGGGCATGTTCAGTAGATTTTCCACTTTGTCCTCTACTTCTAGAGCACTAAGTTGATTTATATTAGGGACGTAAAACTACTACGAGAATACCGATGACCACTAGAATAGACGACTAGAGAATATAAATATCTGATGGACTTTCACCGGACACCGTGGATTTTAGTTAGTAGGTACAAGTCTGACAGTCCGTCCGTCCGTCCCGTCCCGCCCTGGCTGTGAGGACTAATTTGATGATTTTACCACGTAAAAAAAAAACAATACTTACCGAGTGAGTGGGCGCAGATGAAGAAAGTGCCGTAGAAGCTGTACATCAGGGCGTCCCAGTTGAAACGGTACCGCGTGTACAGGTAGCGTACCGTGTATTCTCCTGAAAGTTACACAATTCATTTTTAAAACCATACAAAGACTAAGAAGTCTCAAAGCAAAGTTAAAAGTTCTCAACTAATCATAAGCATCTCCCAAGTGAGATCAACTAAGTATAATTTTCGTAATTTTGATCAACTTCAGAAAATCTTCTCCTGCATTCCTGAGACAAATAACCCACAAAAGATTTCCTCAGGCTCCTGACTGACTGCTTTTTTGTGTTGATCAAACCCAGTTCACGTTTTACAGCTCAGAAAAAGAGAGAAAGGGCAATTTTTTGCGATCATTCTCTATTTATTTCAGAAAGGAAAATCTTTTAAACCAAATATATAAAAGTAGTTCTAGTTACTTTACAAACTAAACAATGATATAAATAATTCCATAGATTCCAATGATAATTTGGATTTATGTCCGGATTTCAGTACTACCGTTGAATAAAATATTAGACTTGAAACAAGTACGTACCGTGAGACGGGCCGTATATAAACGCGATCGATGCCAACACCAAAATGGACTTTATCCTCCTCTTGTTAGGTCCATTCTTGAATGCAACAGTACAAGTGTCTTTTACGTGTTTTATGTCGAAAAAGGATTTTAGGAAGCCCCGTACGTCGCTCGATTCATTCTGCAATTATAAATCCCATTATTTGACCTGTTCCACATGGATGGCTTCTGCCGTTGTGTTGAAAGATGGAAAAGTGACGGCATTGCCGTAAAGAAGCACTTGAAAGTGTTTCTGTTTACATAATAGATAGATAGTTATTGTAACTTTACAGAAAGCGGAAGAAAAAAACGTGTTGCTTTAGTGTCAAGAAGCACGAAACTGATTTTTCAGCCGAGAAACCGAAACCGAACCTTCGTTGCTCTCAGTTTCGGCCGAAACATTTTTAAAACTAGATAGATAGTTATGGGCGTGTAACTTGAGGAATACAAAAACGCGAGAAGAAAAAAAATTGTGTTGCAATAATCGTGGCCCAAAATCGAACCCATCACAATGTAATTACACCATTGGATAGTGTTAAGGTCAAACAAGTCAACATTTTTTCCATAGAAACTTCGTACTCCACTATTTGACAAAGTACATCCAAAATTAAAGATGGTATCGTTTTGTCTCATTATTAATTTTGTCTGTACGGAAGCAGATTGTAAAATATGATTATTAAAAAGTAACGAGCTTCTAAAGATTCGTTTTTTTGCTAATTTTAACACAACTTAAGGTGTAAATTAGAAGCTAAAGAAGCATCAAATTTCCAAAACGAAGTCCGTACCGACACAGCAAATTTATCGAAGAATTAAATAAATTTTATTTGAAATTAATTGATGCTGTAAATAAGACCCACACAGAAACTTCTTTAAACATTACTTCAAGAAAATCATAATTATAATAATCTACGAGTATTATAAGTCCCTAAATTTTTCCAGTCCAATAAATATTTCTATGGAAATGGTATACTTTTCCTCTTTTAAACGACTATTTAATTTAATATACCAGTTTTGTTGCAATCTAGACCGTCATATAAAGTAAGGTAAACCAATTTCATAAGTGTAATTTGGTAATTAATTTGAATTCAAAAGGTAAACCTTACAAGTAGGTAAGTAAATATTGTAAGTATTTCAGTGACCGCTTTCAGTAATTATAGGATTTATGGTCAGTGCTCTTTTACGGAAGAGGCCTCGATATTATGTAGACAACCAGTAAACACAGTTATAATATTAATTTCGAATACAGGTTTATTTATTTGACTGGCCTGTTGGTCTAGTGGTTAGTGACCCTGACTGCTAAGACCCGGGGTCGAGGGTTCGATTCCCACCCAGGACAAATGTTTGTGTGATGAGCACGATCATTTGTTCTGTTTCTGGGTGTAATTTATCTATAAATGTATGTATTTAGAAATATGTAAGTATGTTTATAAGTTGTCTAGTACCCATAACACAAGCTCTGCTTAGCTTGGGACTAGATGGCGTTGTGTGATAGTTGTGGAATATTAAAAGAGAGCACACTAAAGGTCAATTTTCATCTAACGACGCTACGGCCACATTTCAATGGAGTAACTTAAAATCTAACTTTATTTACAGACGCGAAAAGAAAAAGATACACCTTTCCAGTATAGTTTTGTCAAGTCCCATCGCATCGCATCTTGGTGTGAATCGACCCTAAAAGACACGTGAACAAACAGTCTTAGACATTTTTGTCGCTCTAGTAACCATAAAAAAATTAAACAGTCCGTCATCGTCAGTGCCAAAATATATTTGACCCTAAGTAAGGTAAAATAGACCAAGATACGAAGCTATTTTCACAATACGTCACGTCCATCTACTTTTACATATTTCTGAGGCCCTAGCACAGATTACACCCTATCATAACTTTCACGTTTTTGCGACGTAAAATAAAACGGGAACTATGATGTTAATTTGAAGGAAAATTAGTTAGCACTTAAAGGTGCTTTTTCAATTATACAAACAAGCGTGTATCAGGCAATCGTGAGAACGTAAAATGCTATTGAAGAACACCTTGGATCAGTCAGTACGAGTCACAGAGTACTTTTATATACAGGATGACTAGTAATTAGTGTACGATACTTAAACACGTGATTGTGCTCATGATAACAAACAATTTTTATAATGGGAGCAAAGCTGAAATCGTGAAAAAAATATCAGCTGTTCAGTACATTAGACAAACATAAAGCTGTTTTTTTTTTTGCGATTTCATTGTTTGTTTCCATCGTAAAAGTTGTTGGTTATCATAAGCACAATCACGTGTTTAAGTATCGTCCGCTAATTACCAGTCACCCTATATATGGTAGGAGTCTGACAGTGTGCGTGTGAGGACTAATTTGATTACACTACCACAAAGAAAAAAGTAGGTGGATCGAACCCGTGACAACAGCTAAGCACTCACTGCGCCACCCGAGCAAAAGGACACGTTACAAAGTAGGATAACAAATATTTTGCATGATTTATACACGTTTTACAAACAGTATGATATTATCGCCCAATCAAAATATAACCTAGTTAGTTTATTGAATAAGTATTCAATGAATGAACAAACAAACCTTGCTGTAGTTACATTATGCCTCGTATAATTTTGTATGAAAACATGATGAAAGTAAAACTGATACAAATAATTAGGTGTGCTCCTTGTCTGGTTGTCTGTATACTATAAAAGATGAAACTGACTGACTGATGAATCAACACAGCTGAAACCACTCGTCACATGCGCAACTAAAGCAGTTTAAATGAATTAAAACTTTATTATTCTATGTTTTAAGTGTGAAAGATATAATCGACCTTCACGTATTCTAATTAACTAACCTTTTTTGGTTTCACAGTAATAGGTCTCTCCGGATCTTTAATGTAGACAAATCCATAGACAATACTGAAAAGATTAAGTAACGCGCTGACAGTGAAGACTCCATAGTATCCTGTAAGTTTCAGTAGGATACCGCTGAGAACAGATCCGATTGGCCCACCAGCGGTTAGACACAGGTTCGCTATCCCCACTCTAAACGTCCTGGACTCCGGAGTGGAGATATCACTGATGTACGCAAACACTCCCATGTATGTGGTGATCCAACCACCCGTGATCGCTGGGAAGAAACCGTCGAAAAACATGGTCACTTGCACTGGCAGCTCATAGAAAAAATATGCGTTAAGGATGTTGCTCAAACACATGAGCAGATCGCCTATGATAGGGAGGAGAATGCATATCTTACGCTTTCCAGTCCTATCGCTCCAGGCACCCAAAAATATGATCAAGAAACTCGGCAGTGCAGTTAGAAGAACGCTCTTCCACATCTCCATGCCTGCTATAAGTTCTTGGACGGCCAACTCTTCTCTCAGGTATTGAGTTCCCTCTTTTGCAATAAGTGCATCACAAACTTGATCGCCAAACTGCTTGTTCACGCGACATGCTTTGTCCAGATTGAGGTTTTGGTTCGCCAGCCTGGACAGCACTCCTGGTATCACATAGCACGCCAGCACTGGTTCCACAGTAATATTTTCCTTTATCACCGCAATCTTCTCTTTAAATGTTTTCTTCTTCGGTTTTTCTTTCACTTTCAAAGGCTGTTCTTCTGGGGTGCCCATCTTTTCCGACGGTGCCATGACTACTAAGTTCCACAGGGTAGGAAAAGTTCTCTATGACATGTTGAATGCCAATCAAATATTAACTTATTGTGATAGACTTAACTATTGTATTTATAGATATTTTATCAGTTTTTCAAAGACGCAATCGAGGAGACAAACACTGTTTTGTTTGTTTGGTATATTTATGAAGGAGCAGGTTATTTATTCTGACGTAATTTAATAAGGCGTGTGTGATGATGAAATGTTTATATTGATAAAATGCAAAATTCTTAGCAAACATTATTGTTGTAACTATTATAGTGTAACGTTCACCTTTAATTCACATTCCGTTAAAACGTCCCTTACTTAAATTACTAACTTATAACCATAAACGTTATAAATCGTTTCGATTAAACTGGATGTCTATAATAATTTATATGCTATGCAATCTCCGGTTAAGAATAAAAAACCCCAAAAATAAACTCTTCGTTTGATTTAGTCCGACAAACACAAATACTATCTACTGTGTCCAAAAAATAAGGTGACATGCGTTGAAGGATTTGGAGTTTTTTTTTTAGATTGATTAGAATTGTGAAAAAACAATTCTTGGTTTTTACACCACGGAAATGCACCATCCCCTAATGCACTCGTAATTCGTGATCCTTTCGCCAAAAACTGAACCCATACCGTTCCACAAGTTCCACCGTATTCACCTGATCTGGCGCCGTGCGACTTCTGGCTGTTCAGCAAGCTCAAAAGATCGCTCCGGGGACACCGTTTTGATACGATAGAAGAGATGAGCCGCAGTGAAGACGGAACTGAATTACTGTTAAAAATAACGTATTTTTTTTAACAAATGTTTAAACTTTTTACAGGATTTAGCAAATTGTTAGTTTAGTCTAAGCTAGCTAGAGCTACGAGCGAGAAAAACCTCTTCCTCTCTTGTAGCTAATCTAATATAGTATCCCTAATCAATTGCCCACTTCACTTGCAATCTAAAAAGTGTTAGAAACATACTTGTATTCTGTACCACATCCAATTTGTCCATTATATAAAAAATAAAGCAAGCAATCTAGATCGCGGCGTCTTAATTTGCGGTTCAACAAAGCCAGATGGGGATTTTCATTAAAAACTTGCTTTGAATCCTATATACTGTGATGTTGGAAAGAATGTGGAGATTTATGTAGTGCTTTTTAAAAGTATCTGGCTTTTTGTCTACACAAGAAAAATCTCAGATAATTATATCTAGATAAAATACTCCTTTGAACATGTTTTTTTTTGTAATTTGTAAACTATTCGTTTCATTTGTATCTTTTAAGAATGATTCCCATTTTATTGATCATTTACCAGAATAAAAATAAAGTACAACATGGGGCTCTTCACAAATGATGTGAAATAAGTATAATCAACAGAAGAAAAGAAGCTCAACGAAGTCGCGAATTTACCTATCTATGTATCTCGCAATAGAAAAAAAATATTTCTCTATTCTTGTACTTATACCTATAAGAGATGATCTACATGATGAAGTCGCTTTGACCTGAAATGCCTGAAACCCGAAAAAACAGGATGATTTGGTAACTAGCCTCTTTTATGGGAGTTTCTTTATCTGTGCCCTGGTGGCCGACAGAGCTATACAAGTCATCTAGCGCCATCTCGTTCACTCACTGGAACAAGTACCCCCCCTGGTCTGGCCAATTATGGTCCTAGTCGGACCATTTCTGCGCCCCTACAGTTTCTGTCTGTGCCTGGGCATCTTTGGTACACCCCTATTCCCTCTGTTTGCCTTTTTGACTGCTTGTCCTCTCACTAGCTACATCACCTCACCTATTAATCTCAGTGAACTTGATTCATTGCACGTCTAGAGCCAGATGTGCATTTAAATTAAAAGACACGTTATTTTTATATATCTGCGCGGAGAAAGAAGAATGTGTCGTGGTAACGCTGCTCACAGAATGTGCGCGCTCTTGAGTCAATGCACTTTTATTTAGATGTAGGCGGTCCATGGTTTTAGTGTGGCATGGATGTTTTTTTTTATTGTTGTGTGCCTGTAATTTTCTCACTGATGGGCACGGGACAAGCCTCCTGTCTATGGGACCGTGGGATATAATTCCCATCGCGGGCCCAGTGCGGGTATGGTCATAAAATTGTGTTTTATTGACATTTGATTTATTCGTGCTAGATTTCATTTATATTTATTTTTACATGTTATTATCTATAAGTGTTACAATCTGAAGTAGTAAGAATTTCGTAAATACCAAAAAAAAAAATTGCACGAGATTACCATTCTACGCTTCTTTCAATGGAATTTCAGTAGTTGACCATTGGAAAGTGATGACACCATTATATTAGTAGATTACCAAAGTTGTCACAATCAACAATTCTAACCTATTCTGGCACTATTGTAATTGCAGACTTGAGGCCCTGGATTCCACGATTTCGGGAACCATCGAGACGCAAAAGTTTTATTCTTTTCTTGGAATGTTTCAAATTAATTAAAAACGTAATTCCTGCGATTAAAAACGAAGAAAACGTCTGTCAACAAACTCACTACCTAGTACCTAAATATCTTGTCGTTCGGTAGTACTTTCTAAAGTATTTCGATTACTGAACCTAATCGAAATACTTGGAGAGATGGAACGAGCTTGTCGAACTTACCTAAACACCCTTTAAAATTCCTAACATAGTATCTTCTTCATATGGATTAAAGGGAAAATGGTTTAGGCATTGTGTTCCTAGATATTTAGAGTGGTCTATAATTTGTATGTATTCTGTTATTTATAGTTTAGATACCTAAGTTGACGCTTATATAACTAAGGCACTGAGAGCCTATCAGAATCCCAGCGGTGTTTTATCAACTCTTATACCGTTAAATTCGAAACACAAAATATTTTTTTTTTTCATTACGATACAAATTACAGATCATAGTTCTATTTAATTTTTTAATTGTGGCTGCGCGCACTTTGGGAAGACAGCTTCCTTACTGCTTCATTGAGAAAAATGTACACTTGCAATAACCATTATATAAACTGTTTCAATTTTTATTTTTTATTTAATTTTGTTCGTGTTAAATGAGAGTAGATAAAGTAGCGTCTGAAACTGCACATAATGAACTCGTGTGATACTTAATTGTTCTTTTCTAAAATAAAGTTCTTTTATATTAAATACTTTTTCATTCTTACTGCTCACTCAAAATTATAAAACACCTGCTACAGTTCTTAATAATATAAATAAAAACATGTTTGTGTAATCCACCATCCTCAGCCCAAGTGACTGCACTTGCTTCTCACTGATATGAGGCCTATGTCCCAACAGTTATGCACCCAAAAATACCCCAAAAATGCAAAAAAAAACCCTTTAAAACTTTCAATCCGTAACTAAAACAAAACTTTAGTTTTCATTCACTAACAGTTCCTTAAAGCCAAAACTATCCATCAAGTAAATCCTGGTCACCGTAGTTTGTTGAAAAATGTTAGGGAACGCTCGTGGCGCGTCGCCATTGTTTTCTAACACTAATTTACTGGCGACATATTTTTCTGCTTACTGCGAAGAATTGTTGGCCGTTTCTTTACACCTACATTTTCGGTATTAAAGGTGTATGTTATGGGAGATTTTGAGCTTAGTACAATAGCTTTTGAGAGTCTGTCTTGAAATAAGCTTATTATCATTAAGTCTGGACTACGGGTTGACGTTTGCTACGAGTATCATCATCATTGGCCTATAGCAGTCCTGTATCATGCGTGGTAGTGAAGTTGTAATGCTTTTAGCCAACGTGGTACCCACTAATTACTAGCCATCACTAAATACCTAGATTCCTACCATGGGAGAAAAGAAAAGAAATTATATTCCTATAAGTGATATTCGCGTAGCCTTCGAATAGTACCGCCCTAAAACAGCTAATTATCTGGCGTAGCTCTTTCGTAGCACAGCCGTAGGTCTATCGTAGCACTGTCGTAGCGCTGGCGTAGCTCTATCGTAGCACTGTCGTAGCTCTGTCGTAGCACTTTGAGCTCTAATCTTAGCACTGTCGTAGCACTACGTAGCTCTATCGTAGCTCTATCGTAGCGTGTCGTAGCACTGTCGTAGCACTGCGTAGGTCTAATCGTAGAACTGTCGTAGCACTGCGTAGCTCTATCGTAGCACTGTCGTAGCTCTGTCGTAGCACTTTGAGCTCTAATCGTAGCACTGTCGTAGCACTACGTAGCTCTATCGTAGCGTGTCGTAGCACTGTCGTAGCACTGCGTAGGTCTAATCGTAGAACTGTCGTAGCACTGCGTAGCTCTAATCGTAGCACTGTCGTAGCGCTGGCGTAGCTCTGTCGTAGCTCTATCGTAGCACTGTCGTAGCACTTCGTAGCTCTATCGTAGCACTGACGCAACGATGCAGTACCCTGGCGAGGTTTCCAGATGGTAAGCATTTTCACTTTCCGATACATACAAGTACATATAGATCCTTTTAAAATATATCAAAAGAGAAACCAAATAAAAGTGCCAACAGAATTCGATAAAGATCCGCCTTGCCCCGCCTCGCTGCCAGCAGTATCGCATCGCTTCCGCAGTATGTGCCGGGCTAAAATAGTATCTGAGTATTGGTAAACAAACATAATTATTGTGTGCATTTCCGAGATAATTTTAGTCTGATCGTGATTGCTTATCAAATGGTATTTATATCATAAAGTCTTCAGAACGTCCTCTACTTTCTATCTTTAGTCTTGTTTTTGTCAAACTTTGAGACAGATGATGTCATTTCTAATGTATCTATAGAAAATCGGACAATGACCTCGTAGCTAATTATGTCGTCGAAGTAAATAAAAAATAAATTGTGTTAATATTAACACAAATTATATTGATTTTTCTGACAAAAGGTTTGAAGTGGCGCTGGACAAGAAAACTTGGAAAAACTTGGGGGAGACCTCTGCCCAGCAGTGGAACAGTGTAGGCTGAAAATAAAATTGATTATTGCAGGTACACGATATCTTGTACGTGTCATAATGAAAATAATTTGTTATACACCAGTTTTATAAGTAGGCACACCATTAAATAAGTCTTTGTAATTACGTCTTGTGGCTTTCTACTTTCTATATGTCCATTATCTTTGTAAAAAGTTTTTTTTTTCTTTCACATCAATAATATAAAGTTGTCATTTTTTCAGTTACAAAGATCAAAGATCAGTAAAACTAAATTCCATTCCATGTTTTTAAAAAACCGTAGAACTATTACAAAATATTTCTTCTAAAACACTAACATATTGCAGTAACAATGAACCTAAGAAGATTATTTTAACCTTTTGTGACGTTAAGAAAATACCTCCTTTATGAGGATAGCTTGTATTGCGAATAAAAAGTCTAGCGCCCTTAATATGTGGACGGTGTAACTATTAGAAGGTTACGACCCGACTGCTCTAGACGAGGTTGTAAAGTGAAAGAAACTAATATAAACAAACACGGGGTATATGGTCAAATGCGAGCTGGAAATTCGTCAGTGTTTTACCGACTTCAAAAACACTGAATTTTGAACACATATTGCAAAATATTTATTCTATGAGTGAGTGTTGCGGACCTTCGATGCGGACAAATCTAAACGTCTTATATGTAAATTAAGCTAATTTTTTTTCGGCTGAAGGGGCTAATCTCAAGTACCTACTACTAGTACGAATCGAGTGTTGAATACTACATTTATAGAGGAAGACTATAAATACGCTATATAACATCACGTTTCCGACCTATGAGCAGCGGGTAAAACCGCGGAGATCTTCCAACAATGGCTGCTTATGCTGTCAAACCGCCATTTTTATTCCTCAGATAAAAGTTATCTGACTGTACCTTCATGAACTGGCGAAGGACTTCAAAATCATTAAGATGTTACTCACATCTGTTTACTATTCAGTGGTGAATCAATAAAATATCTTAACATTTAGAATATTTACATCCACTCTTGTGTGTTGTCTACGTGATCAAGAACTATCATTCATAGTCATTATTACAGTTTTTATAGTTATTATCCAGCACTAACTACGTTGTGAAGGTAAGATAGGCAGTAGCTTCATGAGAAATAATGTGTTATTCAGCTGCATGAGGTAAGACTGCAAGCTGACTCATTTATGATGAGGTATTAGATCAAGAGTCTTTCAGTTAATTTTATATCTTTATAATTTTGATATCTATAAAATATGGGTCTGAATAACTATTGGTTTAGATACTAATAGGAATAGAAATAAAATATGATTTTCTTTTTTACGTGGTTAAAAACCACCTTGCAGCTTAAAATTTATTGATCAAATATACAGAGAGCCAGTGTCGTCGTAAAATTCACAATCGCTTAAATCTAGTAGGAGCAGTCTCATGGGTAGGACACGGTGACGACAAGATGGTTACTTTACAATATTTTAATATGCCGTCCACCGCTATATTATAGGAAGATATCAGAGCGATGCGCAATGTTATGCTCAATGCATAAAACGGTCACACAAAATATGTAGGCGCTTTATGCACTGATAGTATTAATACTTTGCGACACAGAACTGATGGAAAGAACAGCTTTATACAAAGGGAAATAATAACATTATGATGACAGAATCATTAGTCCGGTGAGCAGTGCGTGGTCGTTGAGTTGTTGTCATCAGCGGAGATCACATGCCTAAGCAGCCTGCTGCTTCTCAGACTTCTCATCAGCGACGACGGTAGCGCCAGTCGCGACGGAGCCGCCCTCATCAGGAGACACGGTGCATGCTAGTGCTGGGAACTTCTGGTACAGGACAGCGCGGTATCTGGGATGGCTGATACCATATACAATAGGGTTGTATACGGCATTAGCCTTAGCGAACAATGAGCCCCAGATAGTAGCCAGAGGACTAATGGGCGCGCTCTCGAACACCCCCGTGTAGTTGATCACAAGGTACGGGGTCCACGCCATGAACCACAGGGAGATCGTCATCAGAGCTACCTTAGCCAACTTGCATTCAGCGCTGGTGTTAGCTGCTTCGGATGACCTGAGAGAAGCCACGTTCATTTTCTTAGCTTGATCCCTCATAGCCTTCTCGTGAGCGGTAACAGCCTGGACGATGAAGTAGTACGAGTAGATGATCAGCAGAAGAGGTAAGAAGTACACGAAGACGGAGTAAACCAAGATGTAGCTTCGGCTCATCCAGTCCTTTGACAAGTAGTCAGTTCCGCAGGCAGTCATGTTTCCCTCAGGTACGTACCGGTTCCATCCGAAGAATGGCGCAAGAGTCCAGGCGAGTGAGAACAGCCAGATTCCGAGTATGCGCTGAAGAGCTCCAGTCTTAGTCATTGGCTTGGCGGCAATACCCTTCACGATGACGTTGTAGCGGTCGAAGGCGATCATGGTCATGGTCCATATAGATGCGCATCCAAATAGTGAGCCAGCGCAACCATAAAGTTCACAAGCAAACGGACCAAATACCCATGTTTCGTGGTAGCAATTAATAACCATAGCTGGAGCCATAGCACACATCATGAGGAAGTCGGAGAAAGCTAGATTCACTACCAGCAGGTTTGATGGTGTCTTCAAGCTCTTGGTGGTAGAAAATATGTAGATGACCATACCGTTGCCAGCAATAGATATGAATCCAAGAACGCCAATTGTGAAGCCCAAGAGTGCGTGCCAGAGTGGGTTCATAGGAGGAAACTGGTACCAGTGAGGGTCGACCATGTGGAGCATGTCGGCTGGTACTTTGTCCACGACGGTCTGGTTCACCGTTCCATGCATCGCTTGGCCTCCCCAAGCCTGCAGAGCTGCCATTCCAGGTCCTGTGTCTGCCATCGTTATGTTGAATGCAGTTTTTTCAAATCAGGAGAAATCTCGGCCGGAGATGGATGTTACAAGAGACTGGAGAAAATCGTTAGACGAACTACTCCAGTTTGTAAGGTGAGCCCGTAATGTGGGAACCCGCCGAGGCTGTGGAGACTACTCGTCTTTTGCTGTTCCTACAACGTCTTATATACTCAAACTTATAAGGATTAGACATGACGTCGCCAAGAAAATCGATATTCATAATTAGATATACGAATCTAAGAAGGTAAGCTCAAGACTTAGTAAAATTTGAGTAGCAGGGATAGGCCGTGTGTTCGTCAAGGTTCCGTAATTAAACCCTTATGATGAATTTTATGACAGCCTGTTTTTGGACCTTTCTGGTAAATTATAGTTTATAGAGGAAGTAGTAAAGACAGGACATCGTCCGGTATAATAAATGAAAATACCGCTCGTACATAGGGATAGGGCTCCGAAATTATACTTTGTTAAATCGGAACTATTATCATAATAATTTTATACTTGTAGTGACTCATTGGTTTTGGAGAGGGACGGGAACAAGATACAGGCTTATAGGAAACCGTTTGAGCAGGCGTAGAGGTGATTATAAGCGTCAATAAAATTATGTAAGTTATGTATATTAGCTTAAGCATAATCAACACATAATGTTCCTACTGCTATAGGACACAAGCCTCAACTCTGTGAGAGGGAATGGACTATAACCAGTACCTATAAGTGCGAGTTGGTGGATGTCAGGTGTCTTCGAATTTTTAGTTCTAAGTGATGACGAAACGCTCACGATATTTTTTTTTCATCGATTTGAGAGCAGACGTGATGAAATAAATTATCTACACAAAGTAATCATCATCAGCCTTTAATGTTCCCACTGCTGGGACAGGCCTCTTCTCTGTGAGATGTGGGCTATAATCTACCACACGGGACCAGTGCGGGTTGGTAGATGTCACATACATATGTTCGAATTTTTGGTTCTAGTAAGTAGGACATGCCGCGGTTTCCTCACGATGTTTTCCGTCACTGTTTTGAGAGTTGTGGTGATGAAATAAATTACACAAAGAAATACGCCTGGCGGGGTTCAAACCCGCTGGGTCACTGGTGTTCTGTCGGACGTGTATGCTACGATCATCTTGTACCTACTATTTCATTGAAAGTAAGTACATATATCCTAAAATAATAGGTGTTACTCGAACCTACTACACAGAAAGTTTTTTAGTATTACGAGGAAATGGTGAAATGATTAAAAAAAAAAAACACAATTTTCAAATGAATATCCTACTCTCTTAAAGTATTTGGGACGACCCTACATGATCCGTGGCGCTAGTTGTAACATGATCACCCGTGGATGTTATGTGATACCATACCGTACTTCTTAGTTCTGTTTTGAGGTGTATGTCCATTATTGTTGGTAGGTATACACAACACTTCCAGCACTCGTAGCATGGCGATTCTATCTCTATTCTACCAAGAAAAGACAAAGTTATTTCATCGTTATTTCTGTACAAATCGACTGTTTTTTTGCACAAGTATGACACGATTCGCACACCATTACAGAATAGAAACATGTCTCATTTATATTATAAACATTGCTATGCTTAAATCGATTACGTTGTATTGTAAAAATCTTTTACGTTCTGTTATTTTGTCTATTCTCGCGTTGACAAAATCCGTTTCTACGGCGCCATGCTACGCGTGCAGGATCGCCGGGAGGACACGACGGGGCATTATATGGTCCAGGTGTGCCCCGCTCATGCAGAGCACCGCCGCCGCCGTATCCTCACGGAAGCGACAGGTGGCGCGGACCTCTCGAGCCCGGTATATGGTCGCCTAGTCGGAATAGGAAGCCGTCGCTTACTTCTGCAAAACAGTCATGATGGCGAAGGAGGAGGTAGAGGTGGGTGCTGTGAGAGAGAGGACAGCAACCACCTCTCGACCCAGCCGCCGCGGCGACGCCCATGGCATCGCACGTGGCGAGGTCATTTCCGGCTATCATAAACGCGGGCATCATGTGGATGGCGAGTAATGAGTGACTTGCCGTCAGTTCATGGACCATGCCTGGGTCGATGGCGTGTCGTTTTTTGCGCGCACCTCTTAGAGCTGTCAGCAATTTGATAGAGCCCCCCTTAGAGGGCCAAAGCCTGCCGGAGTCGCGGAACTACCTCTTCAGGTAACTGTTACCCTGGAACGTAAAGGGCTATTGAAGGATTAGTCAGTCAGTCTGACTGTCCCTCCCGTCTCGCCCTAACAATTTCTTTTTTTGCCCGGCACTATGAAATTCTCCTGTGTCGTGGGTGCGTTTACAAACATATAAACTCACATACACAAACACCCAGACCCCGAAAACTTGTAGATCATACAAAAATAAATTCTCCTCCGTGCGGGAATCGAACCCGCAACACGCAGCGCAGCAGTCCAATCGCTCAGCGATTGCGCTAATCGTGCCGTCAAAAGTTACATTTGATAATTTACCACGTGAAAGAAAAAAGCAGTTGATGAACATATGCTGTAAATACTTAGTCATTGTTAAGCTAATTTTTTTATAATACCTAATCAATTTGTGACATCTTGAACCTAGTTAAGGTGATTGCTTCGATGTAGCCCGCGAAATTCAAATTTTTTTACGTTTTTTGCAATTTGCAGGCCAGTGACATGTTGTAACTTTATAAATATTTGTGTTGCGCAAATAACAAGTATAATTTTAAATATAAAAGTTGTCAAAAAATTCACTCCATCAGCTCTCACATAGAAAAGGTGCATTATGTTAAAATCTCCGAAATCTAACTACGATGCACCTTTTCTATGTGAGAGCTGATGGAGCGAGTTTATTGATATTTTTTATATTTAAAATTATACTTGTTATTTGCGCAACACAAATATTTATAAAGTTACAACATGTCACTGGCCTGCAAATTGCAAAAAACGTAAAAAAAATTGAATTTCGCGGGCTGGTTGGAGCATCCCCCTTAAGGTGATTGCGTCGATGTAGCCCGCGAAATTCAAATATTTTTACGTTTTTTGCAATTTGCAGGCCAGTGACATGTTGTAACTTTATAAATATTTGTGTTGCGCAAATAACAAGTATAATTTTAAATATAAAAATTGACAAAAAATTCGCTCCATCAGCTCTCACATAGAAAAGGTGCATCGTAGTTAGATTTCGGAGATTTTAACATGATGCACCTTTTCTATGTGAGAGCTGATGGAGCGAGTTTTTTGATATTTTTTATATTTAAAATTATACTTGTTATTTGCGCAACACAAATATTTATAAAGTTACAACATGTCACTGGCCTGCAAATTGCAAAAAACGTAAAAAAATTTGAATTTCGCGGGCTGGTTGGAGCATCCCCCTTAATATCAACATGATAATAAGTATTAGATTGCGATTTGCGTAACACAGGGAGTGACTTTGTAACAAAACTTTGAAAACATTTTTTTAATTATATGACATCTTGAACCTACCTAAGAGGAAAATAATAATTATTATTATATTGCGATTTGCATAACATGGGGAGTGACTTTGTGTAACTGGCCTTAGACCGAACAGAAAAACGTGAACAGGAACGGTTCTGTCAAAATTGACGTTGACGAGTGATGCAATACTAATGTCAAATTGACAAGTAACGTGAACCAGAAAGAGAAATCAAGTCGCGTAGTATTTCAACAGTTTCCCAAAAAATATTGTATTAAATTCGCCTTTTAGTAATTAGTGTATGAATGAACAGTCAAATACAGTTATTCAAGGGCTCTCTGCATAAAAACCAAGAAGAATCACATCAGCTCTGACCTCAAAATAGGTTAGTATTGACGATGTGCTAAACATCAACTTTTCGTAGATTTTGGTATGAAGTTGAGTTATATCCGCTGTATTTTTCGTAAAATGAGTTCATCCGCTACTTTGCCCTTGGCACCCGTCGGCGTGCGTGGTATGAAAGTGCTTGATCGAGATAAATTCTTGCGCAACATAGAAGTGCCAGTTCTAAAGGTCAAAGAAGAAAATTTATCCAATATCACTCAAATATGTAAGTCGTACTTCCTCAAACTTGAAGCTTTCAAGCCAGTAAGAAGTGTAGAAGACGAAGAAAATGAATTATTCAAGAAATGCATTTATATCAACCCTGAAAAAGTGAGCCAGTGGGCAGACCTCAGTGAAAGTGACCGCACAGCTTTGGAACCATTAGATGTAACTGAGAAGAATTTTGACCGCAAAGAAATTCAACTAACTTATGACAACTGGCGTTTTGAAACTATTTTCAAAGCAGTACTTCCAGAAAATGAAGAAGGTGTCAGTGGTTTCTCTCAAATTGGTCACATTATACATTTGAACTTAAGAGAGCATCTTCTTGAATACCGACCCCTGATTGGTCAGGTGCTAGTTGATAAAATAAAGACTTGTAGGACAGTAGTCAATAAGAGCAACAGTATTGATAATACTTATAGAAACTTTAGTATGGAACTGATTGGTGGGGATGATGATTTCTTTGTAACAGTAAAAGAAAACCTCTGTACGTTTCAGTTTGATTTCTCCAAAGTGTACTGGAACCCTCGCCTGGGGAAGGAACATGAGAGGATATTAAGTTATCTAAAACCAGGGGATGTACTATTTGATGTATTTTGCGGAGTTGGACCATTTGCAGTCCCGGCAGCCAAGCGGAAAACCAAAGTGTTTGCCAATGATTTAAACCCTGACTCTTTCAAGTGGTTGAATCATAATGCTAAAAATAATAAAGTGAACATGTCATTTTTCAAATCTTTCAATCAAGATGGGAAGGACTTCATTTGTGATGTATTCAAGGAATATCTACTATCTTTGTGTACAGGCGAAGAAAAGTTGAATGGAAAAATTCACATTACTATGAATCTGCCTGCAATGGCTGTGGAATTTTTGAAACACTTTAATGGGTTGTTAAAAGATGAGAAATTAATGGAGAAATTTAATCAAGAAATTATTGTTTACATATATTGTTTTGCATTAGGAGATGATCATGTTGAAATTGCTAAGAAGATGGTGAATGAAAACATTGGATGTGATATATCTTCACTAATAACTGATGTGTTTGATGTGAGAAATGTGTCTCCGAATAAAGAAATGATGAGAGTGACTTTCAGATTGACTAAAGAGATCTTATTCAGTGAAAGTGCAGTTTTAAGTGAACCTCCGTTAAAGAAGCTGTGTGTTTAGTAAATAAATCAATTTTGTTTTGTTAATTGATAACACTGTAACTTTTTTAAAGTGTGTCTGATAAATTATGTAATAAACTATTTTTATACACTGATAATTGAATTCCTTGTCATAATTATCTTTTTTAGTTTTTCCTATGTAAGTTGAGTCATGTTGCCAAATCATTAGCATTTCTTTTAAAAAGCACTGATTCATTCTTGTTTGAAAATAAAATTCAATTCATTTTCATGACCAATTTCAGATAACTCGATATATGAAAGATAAGATCAGAATCAATCTGGAAAGTAAATAAAAGTAATATTGTACTGATGCAATAGAGATTTTTATCAGAATAGATATGATAATGAAATGCTAAATCCGAAATGCTTTGAATCAGGGGATCTAAAACACCCTTGAGGCAATGTTGCTAATAGCATTTCCATAAAGTTGTTCTTCATCTATTGCTAGACTAGAATTTCCCATTTTGCTAATTTTATCACAAGCAAAGCATATTGTAATATATATATTGCTAATACGACTTTTTTAGACCCGGAGTTCGACACGACACTAAAACAAAATCAATTTAATCTCGATACACGCACCGTAGCTATCGATTACTCAAGCACTGCACTAAGCGTACCATTAAGCTAGGTTGCCACAGAACGTGATATTGCAGACATCCGTCTATCAGAACCAGCCTGCCGCGACGCACCACGGAAAGTGTATCGTCGGTGGTAGCGCAGACACGACTGTCGAAGAATAAAAGTGATGCGTAGCTGTCCGTAGTCATCAGGCTTGTGAATCTGTCCGCAATATCACGTACCGTCGGAATCCAGCTTAACAGCATGATTAGCATAGTCGTGTGCCTGCGTGCCTCATCGGTTAACCCTGGAACGTTACGAAGGGTTATTGAAGAAACATAGAAACTCACATACACAAACACCCAAAACCGGAACAACTACTTGATCATAAAATATTTGTTCCGTGCGGGTATCGAATCATCGGCATGCTGCGCAGCAGTCGATAGCTCATCCACTGCGCCAACCTTGCCACGTAACCACAACCCAATTTTTTTCAAGTGTAGTACTTAGATACAGAGTTACACTGCCACAAAAACGACAGTGCTGGACTCTGTCAAAGTGCTGCATGATTACGATATTATTTACTACGTCATAATACGAAAAACATGACAAACTATTATTATCTTACATGTAACTATACGTTATAATGACTTGCACATCTATTCGTGCGTTCAATGCAGAGTTAACCGTGTCAACACTAGAAGTACCTTTAACTACTTATTAGTTAATTGCTTTAAATATGATTGAGAAACCGTATTGTTGGTAATTTAAATAGATATTGATTCTCGAGTGGAGACCACGTACTGGCAAGTGCAGCATTGGACCTACAAGGTGGACAGACGACCTGAAGAAGACCACAGAATCGCGCTAGACGCAAGCCGCTTCCAAGCAGTCCTATTGAAAATCTATGGGCTCCCCCATATATGACGATGCAGTAGACGTGCATGATGAAAGCAATAGGGACATCCATGTCGCAAAATATTGCTCTTACAAAAAACCATTCAATGTTATCTATGCTAATATTATAAAGCTGAACAGTTGGTTTGGTTGAAGGCTACTTTAGGCAAAAAAGACGTGTTGGCCGAGCGGTGTAAGACGCAGCGTTGAACCTAATACCGAAGCGACGCGGCGACGTGAGTTCGAATCCTGAGTGTTTTCCAAAAGATCATCTTTTGATCGCGGGACTTATCTCCTAACCGTGACCCCGGAACATAAAGGGCTATTGAAGGACACCGTGGATTTTAGTGAGTACGAGTCTGACAGTCCCTCCCGCCCTGCCCGGAGTGGGAGGACTCTTTGGATGATTTTACCACGATGAAAAAAAGGCTACTTTAGGTGTCCAAAAAATACCGACCTAACTGAGAACCTCCTCCTTATTGAAGTCGGTTAAAAATGTAAATTCGGCGTACATGCACAATTATTAAAGAACAAACTAGAAAAGTGAAACCTGTGTTGCCTAATTTAAATACCACATTTAGTTTAAAGAAGTTTCCATTATTAGCAACCTTCGTTATCAGCTGTTTAAAGAAACACATTAGTTTAAAGTATTTCTGAATAAATTAACTTCGAAAGAACCATACATGTAGAGCCAAATGGCTTGTCATGTATGGGAGAAATAAGATATTGAGAAACTAGCTTGATAACGCGACGTTTCTCGTATGTTTACTCTTCTTTCTCTGTGAGAGGTAATAGGCTATAGTCCACCACGCGGGCCCAGTGCGGCTTTGTATCCCCCCCTATTAAAGGCCTTTACCCACAGAGCGTGATCTGGCAATGTGATCTGATAGAATGCGATATCTGTAAAGGCAGAAGCCGATGCGATCTGATAGTGAGAAAGCACATTTATGGACATCCATAGGTTACAGACACTGGATTGGATCGCCGAACGGCAGTTTTGAGCTCATCATCATCTCACCCATAGGACGTCCACTGCTGAACATAGGCTTCCCCTTTTGATCTCCACATACACCGATTGGAAGCGACCTGCATCCAGCGCCTTCCGTCGACTTTTATAAGGTCGTCTGTCCACGCATTTATAAATGCGTTCGATTTTACTGGTATTCATAGAAATATGTCTTACCTAAACAAGTACGGTACTCGTGCAAAGATTGACAGTAATATCAACAAGAAAAGCCGGCACGTGTCTCTTAATCAAACTTTGTAAAGAACTGATACCTTATCACCTTTCCGATGTTGCAGATGTTGTAACATCTATCAATACTTTGTCTGTGCCCAGTCTCAATGTAAAGGGTGGAAGGTCGCAAATTACTTTGCAACAAACAATAAATCCAGTATATCGTAAGAAACAACACATAGTCGAGATTGACTTGTGAAACCTAACCATAGACAAATATTAGAACTCTTTACATATGGGCCTATTTATCGCCATATGCCATAAAGCCAGTTTCCTACCAGTCCGGGGGAAAACCACGACGAAAAAAAAAACTTGAGAGGTGTCAAGGGACACCCGGATGGAACGAAGTTACTGTATACACTCAACAAAAATAATCGTCGCGACTCCACTCCACTCCACTCTTTGAGCTCTAGCACCCTTTCGCAACGCGCAATAAGGAACTTCGTTCCAAAAAGTGTCGTGACAACTTTTCGTAAGAATTTTTTCCGTCTAGCCCCCTTTCACAACGCGCGATAAGGAACTTCATTCCAAAACAGGGAGAGAAAGCTTTGGTATGTCTGTGTGTATCTGTTCCTGCTCTGATACTAGGTATATCTGCAAAACCAAAAGCTTTCAATTTAAATGCAGTTTTTCTACAAAAATAATAGAATGGGACTGTTCTTTTATTAAAAAAAACGCATGTTGCGTCACAGAGATAAATGAAGTCTCAGGCGGTCAAAGGGTTAATAACTCATTTGGCGTTAACTCGGAGATTACAAACAAATTCTCATCACAATAAACGACCTTCGTCGTAAAATTCGTAACGAACAGACAATGTAGAAACATTACGAATTATAAAGCATAAAGTTGAACAATCAATATCAAGCTACACTGCGCAATGCTATGCTGTTGGTGTTAGCTTTCATATACAGGCTTAACTTTTCAAGTAGACGTAGATGGCTGTAGCCGAAACTATGAGAAATATCGAAAAACCTTGAAAGGAGTCTCGAGGAAAATTCAAGACGAAAACTAAAACTACATCATTCGATTTTAGAAAATTCAATTATCTTGGCCAGGAAACGAACCCACTGAATATGTAATTAAATCACACCCAGTATTATTACACTTGTAATAATATTATTATTTCACAACACCCACATTTCGCCGATCAAGTCCTGCAGATCGGGTGGCTGGACCATTCTTAAGAGGAAACAGCAAGGGCTGGAGAATTGAAAAATAGGTATTTGTAAAATCTATTGCTGTCGCACAGTGCCCACAACAGATTTACAGAGCGCGAAGGAGACAACTGCAGCTTGGACCGAAAATACCTTAAAAATGGCACAAAATCAACGATTCGTAGTCCCCTGATTACTCCTCCAAAACTTAACCGATTTGACTACTTTTTCCTTTAAAAAATAAAGAAAGGCATTGGCCGTGTTCCTATGTTTTCCTTTTTTTATATAATTTCGTCAAATTTGTTTACTGATTATTTGAACACAGCGGAAAATCTGGCCATTTTTTTAAGGATTTTGAATGTTCATATCTCTTTTCATAATTAATTTATGGGAAAAGGAAAACATAGAGACATGCCAATAGTGGTCATAGATTTTTTGTAAAAAAATTATTGCTCTACTGAAATTATCCAGGGAGAAAACAGGGGACTACGTTTGTATGGAAAAACGGCCGTGCTGTTTCCTCTTAACAACCTAGGCCATGGAACGCAAAAGACAATCGAAGGAATAGGGTGGTAGAGAGCCGGACAGTCCTTTTCGCTCCACTTAAAGCGGTATATCCTCATTTGATGATTCTAATACCCAAAAAAAAATAGATGTAGACTGATAAACACAACCCTCCTTTACTTCACGCAAAAAATGCCCTAGTCGCTTGTATTTCATCAAAAGTTGTACATGTACATACAAAAAGAATCAGCTGAAAAGTTAGCACTACGCAGCATATCTTAACACTGGTTAGTCACCGTAACATCGCAATTAATTGCCAATAAGTAACTAATGAGTGTGTTCCACGTTTTCAGTTTACAACGGGACATGCTGCCAGACAGTGCTGTGTCAGACATGGATCTACCCGACGTCACCGATATCTTACGGGAAACTGAACAGGTAAGACTTAGTTATTTAAAATTGTTACATTGTGGAATTACCTATAAATAATTGTAGTAGGCATAAATGTAATTATATTCCATTTAAATGAATACCGTTCGGTTTCATTTAATCTTGACTAAATTTTGCACAGCTGTCGGACATTAAAACTAAGAAATTCTTTTTTAAGTGTGGCTGTTACCAGCGGCTTTACTCACGAATATTTCGAAAATGTCCCACGGTAACGTAGTACTGGCGGGAAAAAATGCAGATTTTATGCTACGTATTTTAATGTGTGTATAATTTTTGTATGATTTTACTCATCCAAGAAAAAAGTTTTTGCAATTATAATATTAGTTAGACTGGTGAAGTTGTAGTAGAAGGATGATTGTCATCGATGATTGGTCCTTGCGTCATCATCACCTTCTAGGAAATAGCTGCTGATCATAAGGGTTACTTGTAATTCTACTGATTGGATTTATATCCGATAATGGTTATCATCAACCTCGCTACATATAGTGCATGTGCGCACTGCTTTTTTTAGCGTGGTTAAATCATCAAATGAGTCCTCCCACCCAGGGTAGAGTGGGAGGACTGGTACTGACTGAAATCCACGGTGTTTTTCAATAGCCCTTTACGTTCCGGGGTCACGGTAATTCAATTAATTAAAATAGCATTGTCTCAGGTTCGATTTCATGGCCCTGTAATTTTAATGGGATGGGATTAAAGCATTATACTTACTTTATGTATTTTTCTTTTTATCTTTTAATGGCAGGCCATTAAAAGATAAAAAGAAAAATACATAAAAGGACCAACCAACCAGGGTTGAAATAAAATATTTGTCTGCGGCCGAACGATTGATTGCTGCACTGCTTGTTACGGTTTCGATTCCTGCACGGAACAAAATGATTTTGATTTACACTTAGTTATTTGATGTTGGTGGATGTATGCGAGTTTAAATGTTTTTAAAGACACCCTTGATACAGAATCAATTTTTAGTACCTATATAACCTGGAGTTCCCAGATTCCCATCAGGCATATTCGTTAGCAGTTCCAGCTCCCATATTGTTTGATGGCAATATGTTAGCTCCCTAGTCCCCATTAATGACGTAATATAGTTGTTTCTAACAAGAAATACTTCTTCATAACAGGTACTAAGACAATGCTTCACAACATACGAAATAGACGAAGTGTTCCTCTCATTCAACGGCGGGAAAGACTGCACAGTGCTCCTAGACATAACTATAAACGTATTACGAGATATGTACAAACGTGACGACATCGCCAGTGAACTTAAAGTTGTGTACATCAGAACTAATGGGCCGTTCAGGGAAATAGAGACCTTCGTAGAAGAGATTAAGGAACACTATGGTGTGACGCTGCTGGTGACGGATGGTGAACTGAAGAGTACTCTACAAAGACTGTTGGATCAAGATAATAGACTAAAAGCCGGCCTCATGGGGACGCGGCGGACGGATCCTTACAGTGAGAATATGCAGTTTATGCAGGTAATTTTATAAACTAAATTACTAATCTATATATATAAAAGCAAAAGGTCACTCACTCATAGGACACGAAAGCTCGGAAACTACCAGTGCTAAGGATTCAAAATTTTGCACAGGGGTTCTTTTTAGAACGTTGGCACCCGCTAAGAACGGATTTTGCGATATTACGCCCCTAAGGGGTTGTTTTTGGGGTTGACAGTTTGTATGAAACTTTTTTGCTTCAAGTACTGGGAGTTTCAAATTTTGCAAGCGGGTTCTTTTTAAGATGTAGGTACTACTTTAGATAAGGGTTTTTCGAAATTCGACCCCTAAGGGGTTGTTTTTGGTGTGGAAAGTTTGTTTGAAACTTCGTTATTACACGTGTTAGGAGTCTCAAATTTTTCATAGGGGTTGTTTTTAGGACTTAAATGCTCACTATGACGGGGTGATTCGAAATTCGAACCCTAAGGGGTTGTTATTGACGTTGATAGATACAGGTTTCAAATTTTGCATGGGGATTCTTTTAGGGACGTAGGTGCTCACTAAGACGGGATTTTGCGAAATTTCACCCCCAAGGGGTTATTTTTGGGGTTGATAGGTTGCATGTAACTTTGTTACTACATGTACTAGGAGTTTTTAATGTTTCACCGCATGGTTCTTTTACGACGTAGGTGCTACTTAAGACGGGATTATGACGGGAAATTCCCCACCTAAGGGGTAGTTTTTAGCTTCTGAGTTTGTATGAAACTTCGTTACTGCAAGTGCTACGAGGCTAAAATTAACCCAGGGGTATATCTTTAGGATGTAGGAGCTGATTAAGATGGGATGTTGCGAAAACCTACTGCTAAAGGGATGTTTTGTGGTCGAATGAGAGAGAATATAATTTAAGTTGCATATTCATTTAGATTTTCTAAAAGTATTCCATAAAAAGGGGGACCGGAAAAGAAATTCACAGAAGCAAAGCTCTAAATAAGCGCGGACGAAGTCGCGGGGGAAGTGCTAGTTAAAACATAAAGATTACAGTCATGTCCATATTCTTAGTAGGCCACTGAGAATTGAAGCCAAAAACACGGAAGAAAGGAGGGTGCTCTTTACCCCGTCGGTCGATTCGTAAAATAAGTGAACATCTCCAAGGAAAACATTTAAATGTCTGCATGGCGCTCACTCACTTTTAATATAAAAAAGTGGCTTCATCTCTAAAAACGTTAGGTTTTGTTTCAACATCATCAGCCTATAATGTTCCTACTGCTGGGACACAGGCCTCGTCTCTTGTGAAGGGAGTGGGCCGTAATCCACCACGCAGGCCCAGTGCGGGTTGGTGCATGTCACATGTCTTCGAATTTTTGGTTCTAGGACATGCCGGTGTTTTCCCCTCCTCACGATGTTTCTTTCACCGTTTTTGAGAGCAGTGGTGAAGAAACAAAATTTGTTTCTTCACCACTTCAAGTTTCTTTCTTCGTAATTTAATTACCTACACAAAGAAATGCGGCTGGGGTTCGAACCCACGACCTACAACTCGTAAGTCGGGACCGATACCACTGGACCACACTGGACCACTGGGTTTAGAACACGGAATCTGGACATTTTATAATTTAAATTAAACACAACTGGCTTTGCACGCAGCTTCATCCGCCCCGCGCCCTCATCCCGTCTACAGACTATCGTCTCTAGAGTGTCATCTACATACCTATTTGTGTATCAATATTTGGCAAAATCGGTTCAACAGTTTAGGCCTGGAGCGATTTTGTTTTATTTATTGAGCAATAACCATCACTACATAGTATAAAACAAAGTCGCTTTCACTGTCCCTATGTCCCTTTGTACGCTTAAATCTTTGAAACTACGCAACGGATTTTGATACGGTTTTTTTTAATAGATAAAGTGATTCAAGAGGAAGGTTTATATGTATAATAACATCCATTAAATAGTGGAGAAGTACTGTTATTTGTGAGGTTTCTAATGTGATGTCGTAAATAATTTCATTTTTTCCGCTTACATTGCAAACGCAGGCTGAACCCTACGAGTTTTATCAAAATAATGTACTAAGTATTGTACACATTGAAAAGGTCTACAGAAAAGTCCGCGATGGTATATGTCTATCTCTTATGGATAACCCACAATAACTTTTTTTGTCATTTACTTTTTACGACAAATAATGGTTAATTTTCGAAGCCATTTTAACCAATACAGCATTAATCCTTAACCAATTAAATACCTTGAATACATTGTTCATTTAATATAGATCTATATGGCCTTTTACACCGTATGATTTAAGTGAATGTTTTCGAAGATATTACAGATTTAAAAATTGCGGGACGTAGCGTTTGCGGCGGTACCGGCCGGCCGCCCGGTGCGGCAAGAGCGACTTTGTTTTATACTATGTAGTGATTCTGTAATAATATATGTTGTAAAAATAAAATAAATAGTTAAAAATGTAAAAAGTAAATAATAAAAAATGTAGTGTATGAATTTAGATATTCCAAAGATAGCAGGAAATCTTCATGATAAAGGGAAAGGGGGATTGTTTCACTCCAAATTTAACGCGTGCGGGCCACGGGCATTAATGAATAAATCAAAACCACTGGATCGATTTTAATCACATAGGCTATATAATTTATACCCGTGCGAAGCCAGAGCGGGCCGCTATGTTTTTATATACAACGTTCACAGTTTTTCTGTAGTGTATTTAATATCAGCATTGCACCCGAGCGAAGCCGGGGCGGGTCGCTAGTTTATAATATAAGTGGAGGATAAAACAAGTTCAGATAGAGTCAAGATGTGGTTACCCCACTTGAAAAAGTGGGTGCATTTAAAGGGGGTAAACTACGTCGCGTCATTGTCAGCATGCATCATCCCTGGATAACAGTATAAAGAATGTAGGGTGTGTTAAGGGAATAAATAATATGTACCGGGGATATCCTCTGTCCAGTGCATTACTAAGAAAATTTCATAACAATAGAAATCCGATAAAACCTGAGTAAACATCCAGATTATATCAGGTGTTAGTAATTGAACGATAAACTGAGTGGATGAATAAGTATTATTAATACTAAATAAAAAAGTACACAATTACAAACATTGCTTTTTTGTTATTTTACCTAGAAAAACAAAATGGATACGTCGCGTGATAAAGACCGGTTTTTTTTGTTTGTCTTGAAGGAAAGCATTGTAAGGAAAAGCTTAAAACCAGGGACCGTACAACCCCGAATATAAGTTAATTCCTTCGAAAGTGTTACATGTTATACGGCTACAGTCAATAAAAGTGTTACCTCTTGGTAGTGGTAGCCTTTTCAAAACCCTAACGTTAGGGTAACCCTTTCAATAAGTTAACTAGTTCAAGATGTTACCGGCTCTTGTATGATTTCCAATTGAAGTAGATAACCCTTTAAAAGGGTTTGTTGGGGTAATCAAAGGGTTTTAAATAAAATAATTTAAAATTACGTTGGAGTGTAGAAATAGGTTGGCCTTGAAAGTTCGGACTCATGATATAATCGTTCATTAGTGTTTCTTACTCGGTTTGACAGGACGGGCGGCGCTTTCTTTTTAACCGACTTCAAAAAGAAGGAGGTTATCAATTGGATGGTATATTTTTTGTGTTTGTTACGTGATGAGAAGATTGTTGAGTTGAAGGATGAATTGAGCAAAATGCTCTGGAACATATTGAGATCATCTGAAATCCTAAGAGAGGGTCAGGATACGATAGTCCTAGATTCCGGCAACATGGTCTTCTTCCGGGAAGGAGACCGTAAATGTCAGGGTGGTGTTGGATTTCTCGTCCGCACGTCCCTCAACAACAACGTTACGAAAGTCGTCAGTGTGCCGAGTAGGGTAGCATAGCTTTTCTTTTTTTTTTAACGTGGTAAAATCATCAAATGAGTCCTCCCACCCCGGGCAGGGCGGGAGGGACTGTCAGACTTTTACTGACTAAAATCCACGGTGCCCTTCAATAGCCCTTTCTGTTCCGGGGTCACGGTAAGGAAATAATCCCGCGACCCCGGCAGGCTTTGGCCCTCTGAGAGGGGGGCCCCGTCATTATGCTGACGCTCTTTGAGGAGCGCGTGGGACACAACGCGCCGTCGATCCGGGCATGGTCCATGGTCGGGCAGCGAGTTGCCCTTTACTCGCTGCCCGCATGCCCGCGCCTACGGTAGCCGGAGATCATCTGCTGACGTCCGACGCCGCGGGCGCCTACCACTGCGGTTGGGGCGGAGGGAGGACGCTGTGCTCTCTCTCTAGCGGCCCGCCTCCTCCTTTACGAGCATTACTGCTTCGCAGAAGGAGGCGACCGCTTCCCACTCCGTCTCGCCCCGCAGCATGGCCGCAACCAATGCCGGGCGCGAGAGGTCTTCTATCGCCGCCGTGAGGACACGTCGGTGCTCTGCCCAAGTGGGGCAGTCTTGCACCGTATGCTCTACTGTGTCCTCCTTCCCCATCAGGCACAGGTACCTCCCGAAACTTCCGTGTCCGGTGAGGACCTGCGTCAAGCGGTAGGTAAGGACGCCATGACTTCTCTCCAGCCACTCCTCAAAGGGGTCTTACCGCCGCAATTGCGGCGTGCCGCATGGATCAACTTAATGGTTCCGTTCAAGAGCTTTTGAGGTTTATTGCGGCAAGGGGACTTAAAGAATTCCACTGCTTGGACAGTGTCAACAGTTTCGCATTCGGTTAGGCACTGGAAGCGATTGTACAGTTCTAGCTGGATATTGTGGGTAGGGCCAGGTCGGACCGTGGACTTCACCAGACGTGACCTTTCAAGCTTTACAATGATATTAAATTTGCTTCTGACGATACGGTCATCGCTATCGGCTTTACCTTGGCGATGTCAGAGACAGAAGTTTCGGCATCAAACACTGGTACCTACCTGTGTTTGATGCGAAAGGAGGAAACGCTTGGGTGTCACCACGCGAAGATCGCCCGGAGGACACGGTGGAGCATACGGTGCAAGATTGCCCAGTTTGGGCAGAGCACCGACGCGACGTGTCCTCACGGCTGCGATAGACGGAGACCTCTCGCGCCCAGCATTGGTCGCGGTCATGCTGCGGGGCGAGACGGAGTGGGAGGCGGTCGCCTCCTTCTGCGAAGCAGTCATACTCGCGAAGGAGGAGGCGGGCCGCGAGCGAGAGAGGATAGTGTCCTCCCTCCGCCCCACCCGCGGTGGTGGACGCCCACGGCGACGGACGTCGCTAGACGATCTCCGGCCACCGTAGGCGCGGGCATGCGGGCAGCGAGTAAAGGGCAACTCGCTGCCCGACTATGGACCATGCCCGGGTCGACGGCGCGTTGTGTCCCACGCGCGCCTCAAAGAGCGTCAGCATAATGACGGGGCGCCCTCTCAGAGGGCCAAAGCCTGCCGCGGGATTATTTAGGACACCGTGGATTTTAGTCAGTAGAAGTCTGACAGTCCCTCCTGCCCTGCCCGGGGTGGGAGGACTCATTTGATGATTTTATCACGCTAAAAAGCTAAAGAAAACAATAAAAAGCTGTTGTTGTTCGGAATGATAATTTCGAAGTTGTAGACCGTCCATGGGGCTGGCCGTACAGGTGGGTGCGCGGAAAACTCCGCCCCTGGGCCCCCCCGTTGACGCAGAGTCTCCAGCCTCAGTTCGTGGAGGACGTGGTGAGCGCCCTGTTCCCATGAGGGGAGCATGCTCCCCCGCCCATGGCAGCTCCGCCTCGGACGGAGTCTGACAGTGAGGGCGAAGCTGACGCGAACGCGGACCACAGCGACGACGAAGTCTACGACGCTCCAGAGATGACCGAGGTAGACCTGAGAGTGGCGGTACAACGGCTCAAAGCCAAGAATACCGCCCTAGGACCCGACCGACGGCCTGCCAGGAAAAGCCTGGGTCCTGGCCTTCGGGACTCTCGGGCCTCGACTGGGGGGGCTCTTTAGCGCGTGTTTGTCGAGGGGCCAGTTCCCGCTTCGTTGGAAGACGGGGAAACTGGTCCTCATCCGGAAGCCCGGGCGCCCTGCGGACTCTCCATCCGCATTCCGGCCCATCGTGCTGCTCGACGAGGTGGGCAAGCTCTTTGAGAGAGTAATTGCAGACCGCCTCGTCGGGCACCTAAATCGGGTGGGCCCGAACCTGTCGGAGAGCCAGTTTGGCTTCCGCAGGGGGCGCTCTACGGTGGACGCAATCATGCGCGTTAGAGCCCTCACGACGGGGGATGCAGTGGCCCGGGGCAGGGTCGTCGTGGCGGTGTCCTTGGACATCTCCAACGCCTTCAACACCCTGCCCTGGAGTTGCATCAGGGAGGCACTCCGGTATCACCGGGTGCCGACCTACCTCCGTCGCACGGTCGAGGACTACCTGACGGACAGAGCCGTCATCTACCCCGGTCACCGGGGAGAGTGGAACCGGCGGGAGATGTCGTGCGGTGCACAGGGATCGGTCTTGGGACCGCACTTGTGGGACATCGGTTTCGACTGGGTGCTGCGCGGCGACCTCCCTCTAGACGTCAGCGTAATATGTTACGCTGACGACACGCTCGTCCTGGCGGAGGGAGTGTCGCACCAGGCGGCGGCCGACTTGGCGACGCGGGCGGTTGCGATAGTCGTCGAAAGGATCCGGCAGTTGGGACTCGAAGTGGCGC
The DNA here is from genome assembly GCA_036375495.1 of Agrotis segetum. Lineage (NCBI taxonomy): Eukaryota > Metazoa > Arthropoda > Insecta > Lepidoptera > Noctuidae > Agrotis > Agrotis segetum. The sequence goes on along the minus strand of JAQSVV010000586.1, from coordinate 509,523 downwards.
TGCACAAGACAGAGGCCATGTGTTTTCATGGCCATCTGAATGCGCCACTGACAGAGTCCCACATAACGGTGGGGGGGGGGGGTTCGCATCGGTATCGGGGGTACGATGAAGTACCTGGGACTCGTCCTCGACAGCCGATGGAACTTCGGGGAGCATTTCTCGCGTTTGGCCCCAAGCAAGAACCGGGCATCAGCCGCCCTCGGTCGGCTCCTGCCCAATATCGGCGGGCCAAACGCCCCCTGCCGGAGGTTGCAAGCCGGCGTCGTGCGGTCCATGGCCCTCTACGGGGCCCCCGAGTGGGCTCTGAGCATTCGGACGCGGCCGGCAAAGCTAGTCGCATGCCAGAGGGTCATGGCAATCCGAATGATCCGAGGATACCGCACGATCGCCGGCGAATCGGCCAACCTTCTTGCCGGATCACTGCCCTGGGATCTGGAGGCGACTGCCCTCCTGCGCGTCTATGAGTGGCGCGTGGAGGCGCAGCGTCGGGGTGTATCCCCGCTGCCTCGAGAAGTCGAGGCGCGGCGGGAAGAGCTCCGGCGCGATCTCAGGGCAGTTTGGAGAGAACGACTATCGCAACCGAGGTACGGGCTAGCCGCAATCGCGGCTGTAAGACCCCTCTTTGAGGAGTGGCTGGATAGGTTCCATGGCGTCCTCACCTACCGCATGACACAGGTCCTCACCGGACATGGCAGCTTCGGGAGGTACCTGTGCATGATAAAAAAGGGGGAAACGCCCGGGTGTCACCACTGCGAGGATCGCCCGGACGACACGGTGGAGCATAGGGTGCAGGACTGCCCAGCTTGGGCGGAGCACCGCCGTGTCCTCACCGCGGCGATAGGCGGAGACCTCTCGCGCCCGGCATTGGTTGCGGCCATGCTGCGGGGCGAGACGGAGTGGGAGGCGGTCGCCTCCTTCTGCGAAGCAGTCATACTCGCGAAGGAGGAGGCGGGCCGCTTGAGGGAGAGGATACCGTCCTCCCTCCGCCCGAGACGCAGTGGTAGACGCCCACGGCGACGGATGTCGCGGGACGATCTCCGGCCACCGTAGGCGCGGGCATGCGGGCGGCGAGTAAAGGGCAACTCGCTGCCCGACCATGTCCCACGCGCGCCTTAAGGAGCGTCAGCATAGTGACGGGGCCCCCTATAGAGGGCCACAGTCCTGCCGGGGTTGCGGGACATACGTATACCGCGACTCCGGCACACAAAGGGCTACCGAAGGACACCGTGGATTTTAGTCAGTACAAGTCTGACAGTCCCTCCCGCCCAGCCCGGGGTTGGAGGACTCACTTGATGATTTTGCCACGTAAAAAAAAAAAAAAAGTTGTATACCGTGATCTTCTCATCGAGAATTCCTCAGTGTCTTCAGACAAGGGTGTTTAACCAGTGTGTGTTTCCAGTGATGACATAATATGGATCTGAAACGTGGTCTTTGACTGCTGGCCTTTTAGAGTTACTCAACGAGCAACTGCTTTCCGTTACTCAGGACATCACTCCGTTACTCACTTCTCGGAACATGGATATTCGGCGAAAAACCAGAGTCACCAACATAGCTCTTATTTACAAGTTGGAGTGGCAATGGGCAGGCCACATAAAAGTAACAACCTATGTAGAAGAAAACTTCTCGAATGGCGACGTCGTCTGCCGGCCGTAAGATGTCCACGTCCAAAATTAATACTGACATTATTCTCTAACATTTAAAATTCCGTAAATCTCAGCAATAATAACTTTAATTTTATTGTATGTGTCGCTAGGCTCAAGACTGCATTTTGCAACTTGACGCATATCATGCGAATGCATGCAGTTTAGTACTTTAAAGTAAAGGCACGAGAGATAAAATTACATTACTTGTTGACCGAATGGGTAACTCTGTTATAGTCGTTGAAGGGGTAACCTGTTCAAAACGTCTTAACGTTCAAAAGTATAACCCCCGAGAACAGGTTTTCGAATTAACAGCTATCAAATCGAAAGGGTTTTGAAGGGGTTACCCATTGATGGGGGTTTTCGTAAAAAAGTGTTATCAATATGAAATGGGTTTTAAAACAACACTTTGCCAAAACCCTATCAAAAACCCTTTGAATGGGTAACCAAAGTGGTCCCTGCTTAAAACTATCATTATTTATTTATTTCAACTTTGTACACAAACTAGCACTTTGCCCGCGACTTCGTCTGCGCGTTTTTCTAACTTCAAACTCAGTGAATTTAATTCCCGCGGCGGTCACCCTACTTATAGGATACTTTTGGAAAATCTAAAAATGCTCTGGTAGTTTTGGAGCTTATTCAATACAATACAAACGATCAATCATAGAAGACAACTGATTTTCCGATTTTCACCCCGCTAGGGGTTATTACGCATCTTTTATTCGATTGAGAGATAATTTATGCCAAGTTTAGAATTTATCGAAGCAAGCAGTAAATTCTTCCCTTAAAACTTAATCAACCCTTTTCAAAATTTAGGGGGTGAATTTCGAAAAACCCAAAAAGGAGGGTAGTTTTGTAAAAAGAATAGTGTCCATCTTTTTTATTTACTTATACTCACATTCGTACCAAGTTTCAAGTTTATAAACCCAAAGAATAAGATTTTGCACACAAAGGTTTTCACCCCTTTTCACCCCCTTAGAGGTAGATTTTCGCAAAATCCTTTCTTAATGCTTACTTACATTATAAACTGCAACTATCATCCAAATTCAGGTTTCTACGTTTAGTGGTTTAATATCCTCCCCTTAAAACTTGAATACCCCTTTTCAACCAACTTGGGGGGTGATTTTCGAAAAATCCAAAAACACGTGTTTGATTAATTCTTATCTAGTATATAAATACTGATTTTCAAATTCATCAGCTCACGCGTTATGATTTTTCCATACAAACTTTAACAACCCCTAGATTACCAATGGAGGGTAGTTTTAAAAAAATAATGGTGCTAATCTTATTTATTTACTTGTGTTCTCATTCGTGGTAAGTTTCAAGTTTATAAACCCAAGGAATAAGATTTTTCATACAAACGTTTTCACCCCTTTTCACCCCCTTAGAGGAGGATTTTCGCAAAATCCCGTCTTATTGCCAATCTACATGGTAGACTGCAAATGCTGTCCAAAATTCAAGTTTCTACGTTTAGCGGTTTCGGCTGTAGTCGTGTCAAAAGAAAAACCCCTGTTCTTTTATATATATAGATAAAAACGTTCTACAATGGTGGACTTAAGACTATAGGCATCCCTGCAAAGGAAAGACCTAGAAATACCGTGTATTTTAGTCAGTAAGTACGAGTCAGACAGTCCATGGGGAAAACTCATTTGATGACCACCACATTTTACCACGTAAAAAACAAAAGCGCAAAATTAGGCAAATTATTCTAAAAATATCAAATTCTGTCTTTGAGACAATCTCATCTAGATTCGTTCCTTCTCGGAATCACAATTTTACGTACGCGTCACATGTAACTTTCCTTACATTCATTTATTTCTTTAACAGAAAACAGACCCCAGCTGGCCGCAGATCATGCGAGTGTCTCCCCTCCTCAACTGGAACTACCATCAGATATGGAGCTACACCCTTCAGAGAAGAGTTCCTTATTGCAGCTTGTATGATAGAGGGTGAGTTGTAGAATCTCTTCCTCTCTCTTAGCGTTCTTCCTTAGAGGACCAAAACCTGCCGGGGACGCGCGACTATCAGGTAAAGGGCTATTGAAGGACAACGTGGATTTCAGTCAGCACAAATCTGACACTACATCCCGCCCTGCCCTGCCTCTGCAGTCTCGGTATTACACAGCGACAAAAATCGGTCGCTAAGTCGTATCGTTGTCAAATTCCTTTAATAGACTTTCAACTTTATTTCGAAGGCATAAGGTAGAAAATCTATTAATGAAATTTGACATCGATCAGACTTAACGAGCGATTTTTGTCGTTATATTTGTCGAGACTGCAGGGCCTGGGTGGGAGGACACGTTTGAAGATTTTACCAGTTTTACCACGTAAAACAGCTTGTCGATGACAATCTATACTGACTCCGCCAAGAACTGGGTCGTGAGTTTAGCGTCCTCAGAAATGTTCTTCAGGTCCTGCAAAATAGCTAGAATTGTTTCATGCTAAATGTGCCTCCCGACAACTGCTTACATGGCAGGCAGCTTGAAGCGGATTGCGAGACTGTCTAAGCTGGATAACGTTGCCCCTTTTTTTACCATGGTACAATCATCAAATGAGTCCTCCCACCAGGGCGAGACGGAATGTAGTCTCAGACTCGTACTGACTAAAATCCATGGTGTTCCTTCAATAGCCTATAACGTTCCAGGATCATGGTTACCTGAAGAGCCAGTCCCGCGACCCCGGCAGGCTTCGGCTAGGGGATGCCGTTGACCTGGAACACAAAGGGTAATCGAAGGAACAGTGTGAACAATGTGTGCGTTACTCTGTGGAGTTAAGGTTGAAATTGTTATGTTCAGTTTTAGAAAGACGCTTCGATGCGCTTCGACTCTGCACTAGTATAAATTGACCCTTAGCAGTCATAAGCCTTTAGAAAAATGCTGCCGTCCATCCTCATGACATGACATTATCCTATAGACATCCATATTGAACACAAAAATAACAATAAACTGTTCGAAACTTCGAAATCTCAGGAACTAAATTTTTGTTTATCACAATTCGTTTTGACGACGCAAAGCTTTTATGTTTAATTTGCGATTGGCTTGCCACTACTCTAATGTAGTCGTTCTAAACCTGTACTATTTGGGTAAAACGTTTCTCATTGCTCTTTAATTTTCAGGTACACATCAATAGGCAGTGTACAAAACACCTGGCCAAACCCAGCACTAGCAACCAAAAACAATTTCGGTGGCATTTCGTACTTACCCGCGTGGAGGCTATCCGATGCGTCCCTAGAACGGGCGGGTCGGGGAACTGCGCCCAAGGTGACCGTCAATGGAAATGGTACTTACAACACGACAAACGGCCACAGCATTGAAAACAGTCATAAAAGCAATAGCGATCATATACATCCGTCTTGTGTATAACTGATTATGGAATGGGTGAATGGTAAACTTCTACTGATTGTTTGTAAGTAACTTCTAAGAAAAATGCAATATGCTACAAGTTGCCTATTGAGAAACTTGCTGTTTCGTCGTGTTACTCACTTCAGGGCAACATACCGTCAGCCATTGTGTTTTATGTAGACATCTTCGATTCTCAGCTTCGAACACTTTCAGCGATGATTTTTATTTTCTTTTTATTAGTCATCTTCCTAGTGACTGGTAATTGTATTGAGCTTGCATAACACGCACTTTACAGAGTAGACGAAATTCTTTTTACTATAAAGTTACCAAAATAAAAGTAAAACAATCAGTAGCTGATTACTTTGCTCAATGAAAACGCGCCCTTAGTCCGAATTAAATCTCTAGTAATATTTTATAATAATTCTATTTTATTTTAACGGGTCATAAAAGTCCCGATAACTAGACAATTACATAATTATTTTAAAAACAATATTGAACTTGTCAACTTATCAGAAAATAAAATATACTTTTAAAATAAAAAAAATATTTGTGTTAACGAGATAAAAGAACATAAACAAGTATGTTCCGATATTTTATAACATTGTATTATTACAAAAATCTCTTTGAGAAAAATGGTTAAATGTTTTTTGTGACGTTAAATGTATTGTCCTGAAAATTGTGTTGTTGTAAAACTGAAAGCGGTAAGATGTTAGCCATAAACTACTTAACATGAAGATGAGAAAAAAAATGCCGAAAATTACCCGTCTTAACTTATAATTATAAGATTATGTTTAAATCATTATAATTTAAACATAACAACTTGCAACGCAACAGTGCCGAAATATAAGAACTCAAAATAAATAAGAAACATAGTAATTGTCCCGTTTCTAGTAGTTCTAATTATAGTATTAGTGGCCATGTCACTATAAGAGTTTATATTCTGTTCAAAATTCCAATAACCTCATTGAATGGTTGTATTGTAAGCTACACTTTGTATTATAATTCTAAACATTTTTTGTTTGTTTAGTAGAATGCGCTTATCTCAGGAATTACTGGTCCGAATTCAAAATTTATTTTTGTATTGGATTGTCCATTTATCGAAGAAGGCTTTAAAACATCCAGCGTGATGATCTGTAGCCATAGACCAATAGGATCCGAGTAAAGGGCGTTAAACGACTGGCGATTACCTATAAACAAAATAAACTGTTCACAACAATACTAAACAAACATTACTCTTTGATTTTATGTACTTAATTCTAAAGTTCTTATTTGTCACTATTTTGTAATAAAAAAATAAATATCCCATGTTGGTTTTCATAAAGGTAATAATTTATTGTAGGTACCATCTACTATACACTGTGGCTAGTGTGGCTAATGGACCTAGCTATAATGAATTAACTTATCTGTGATGTTAGTATAATTGTGATTTTCTCTGAATATTTATTATATTTATTCAGGCAAGTCCACATACAAGTGACATCAGTTTTTTTAATTAAGTTTATTTGCACGTTTTAAATGCATTAAGTTTACCAAGTGCACATTAGCTTTAGTTAATTTTAAAATGAATTTGTTTTCTCATTTAAACCACAGAATTTTAAAGATCCTTTATTTGAAATATAAATGATTGTCCAAACTTCTCGGCGCAGACGCTAGAGCCGGTCAGAAAGATCTCTCGGACACAAATTCTGTAATAAAAAAGCTAAAATATATCATTTCGTTTAGGACGACACGACTTGACAAAATGCCGAAGAAAAATATGTGCCTAATTCGTTATTGGCTCAAGCCGCTTGATCGTCAAGACGTATGAACTTGTTATGAACGCAATAAAAATGGACGCATTTGCTTAGAATAAACAATTTCCACTTACTCTCATCTTAATCGCGTTATAGCCTTATTAGCTGCTGCGTTGACGATTAATAGCGTTTCAAATAAATATTTTAGTTTAAATACAAATATTTTTAGGTACCTACTTATTTAATAAATTGTTTTGTCTTATTTATTTTTCGAATTATTATTGTGATGTTGTGAAATCATATGCAGCTTCAAAATATTCTTGTAAATTAAAGTTCTCGGTAGTTTTAATATTTTGCAACAAGTCTTGAATATTATTTTGCCGCACGTGTTGTACTTTTTGTTTATTTATTTTCGTAATAATTTGTAAAATTGTTCTCGCAATATTATATTTTTTATATTTTGCCTGGATAATTATGTCTGCACATAATTTTGTTTAAATAAAAACACGTCATTTAGAAAAAAAAATAGTTTTATTTTATTTATTCATATTTAAAGTGGAACGTGTATTTTTTTTTTTTTTTTTTGTAAAATTACTCATAACCATATTTACAGTTTATTGTCTTAATTTTAAGTTATAATAACTACGTGTTGCTACTGTTGTTATTTGGTTTCACGTGTTTCCTAATGAACTCCTGGAACATCGCCACGTCAGCCGGTTTGTCATCTGAAACAATCACAATACCATAATCTCTGAAGACTTTCCAACCACGGCGTAGCACGCAACGCGGTTTGATATTTTAAATATCCGGTTCGAAGGACCAACATTTAAATTACCTGATTTAAACAATGGTCCTTCGAACCGGATAGAAAACCAAATAAAGAAAAGAGGATTCCGAGCCTGCTTCTTAGTCCGCTAAGCTAACGTTGTCCCAATCTAGGAACATCTTCTGTATAGAGGAAAAACATTTAAACTCTCATACACAGAAGAACTAGACCCGGAACAACTAACTTTAGGCCATAACTAAAGTATTTTTCTGTGTGGAAATCAAAACTGAGACACGAAACGCAGTAACTAATCGCTCAGCTAGTGCGCTAACCGTCGCACTAATCAAGATATACATACTTATAAGAAAGAAAGCAGAGTCCTCAGTTCCACCAGGAACAGGCTCTTTGGCCAAATGGCAAGCAATAATAATCGTTAATAGATGTTCAACTTTATGCACTGGTTTATAAAGTTGAAAATGTATTAGCGACTGCTGAACGTTAACGATTATCGCTTGCCGTTTGGCTATTGGCGAGGCATGAAAAGTGGTGTGGCAACTTCGAAATAATATTCTGAAGTGGCAGCCCATCCAATTTTCGTTCAGTCATTCATTGCCTGCATCGGTATGAGTCGTTCAGTTGATTCGATCTCGTTCATGGCGGACGACAGAAAAATTGAAAAAACTATTGGGTTTTATCTTAGAACCTCTAACTCCGCAGACTTATGTGTTTCTCTATGGTGTTCCCCTAATATCAAAGTATCTGTATAATTATGACTGTGTGTCTGTTGAAGTAGTGCAATAAACCTAATTGGCAACTGATACCCAAAGTGGCTATTGCGTTTACACTATTGCTATGGAAATGGAAAACCTAATTGGCAACTGATACCCAAAGTGGCTATTGCGTTTCTACTATTGCTATGGATAACATACCTGTCTCGGGTTGATTCTCTGTGCCCTCTTCATCACTTGAACTCTCATTCGCAGGATGTTTGAGGTACATATCACTGAACTCTCGACCGCGGGAAACCTCTTCGATGAGCTTCTTTTTGTCAATCACTGTGTCGTCTGGGCCTGAAAGCATAGATCTTGCTTATGTCTAGTCACATTTCCGTTTTTTTGGGTGATGAAATCATAATGAGTCGTCGCGCCCTCATCATCATCATCAGCCTGTATTCGTCCACTGTTGGACATATCTCTCCCTCTCTCGTCGCGCCCTGGTTGGAGCGAAAGGGACTGTCAGATTGACTAAAAAATCATCCTAGTTGCCCTTTACGTTCTAGGGTCAACTTTACAGACTGTCCCACTGCCCCGACAGGCTGTTTGTTTGGTCTGCCCAGAACAAAAAATTGATTACTTGACTGTGTTCATTTTCTAGGAATGGTGGTATTTCTTAATTTTTGTAGCTACGATACCTGGCCAAAATAACAACAAATCATAAAGTACCTTTATTTTTTAATTCCTCTGCCTTTCGTTTCTCTTCTTCTAGTTTTTCTGCGCGCATTTTCAGCCAGTCTGCTTTGTATTCTCTAAAAATGAAGAAATACGTCTATTAATATTAAGTAATCTTTTAAAATTAATTAATGTATTGTAGGAAATACTATTCTTTGAACATACTTTTCGTATTCTTCCGCAGCATCATCAACCAGTTTGAAGAATTCATCTAAACCCTGAAAACAAGAAAGAAAATATTGTGTTCAAACTTCAATATTAAATAATTAATTTTGTTGAAACAGGAAACAGGCTTATATTTACTTCATGGAAGTTTTGAAAAGTCGAAACGTCCATTCTCTACTTGGACTCTACTTAGCTGGGAAGAAGAGGTTGTGAAACAAACTCCTCAGCATAACATTATTTATAGAATCAATAATTTCACAAAGAAAAACCATGTGGCAGCAGATTCACTGTTGAAGCCCGTGATCGAACCATTGTAAACATTACATCCATAAAGCTTAACATGCGTTTTTATTTGGTGAGAATCGAGTATAAAGTCATGTAATACTAACTTCTCCAGTATGTGCGCTAACACCACAGCAACGTAGGTCAGCATAGAAGGTATCGAGTGCAAGTGCCATGGACCGCGTCAGGTTGCCGATGTATGTGTTCCCACCTTCCGTCTCGCCCTCCCCCTCTGCATCCAGTGCCTCTTGGAAGGCCTCGAAGTCTCGCATCCATTCCACTGCGTATGCATTGTCTACTACATCTGTCTGAGGAATAATTTAAAGTTGGTTTTGAGGCAATAGGGTCACTCTACATTCTACAACGTGTCACACCAAACGCGCAAAACCACTCTCGGGGTAACTCAGCCCATGTTACTGAACAATTTTTGTTCTAAGACATCTGGAAATTCGCAAAAAAAAAATGGTTTTTTATGCAAAATATGAAATTGATCAGGGTCATCTGTATGAAAAATCTTATTTTTTTTTCTGATTATTCCAAAACTCTTAGAACAAAAATTGTTCAGTAACATGGGCTGAGTTACCCCACGAGAGGTTTTGCGCATTTGGTGTTACACATTGTCTACTAAAAAAGATTGTTTGATTGAAAGCACTAATCTCTGGAACTACTGGTTTGAATTTGAAAATTATTTTTGTGTTGGATAGTCTATCAAGGAAGGCTATGGGATGTATAACAACACGCTACAGCCAATAGGAGTTGAGCAACGAGGATGAAACCATGGGAAACAGCTAGTTTTGCTAAAACCTTAAAATTAAATGGCGAAATGTGGATATAATATGCCTAAATCTTACAGGAAGAGAGAAAAATAATTGTTTCTGAAGTTATTTTTAAACAACTCAACTTTCCAGACTAATGATATTAGGATGCTTTAAGAAATATGAGTATTGTCTCTTCTGAAAGATTAGTAATACTTATCTTGAAAATATACCTTGTTCCCAAAGCTTGTAAATATAAGTTATAATAAATTAATTATCCTGCAAAAGTTAGTTGCTTAATCCCAAAAACAAGATCATGTGTCTAGTTCTCTGCTCTAGCCTTGGCCCAACTATTTCGGGCTACTTTCCAGTCTACCTATACAACATTCCAGTACATCTATATCCCCATTTCTTATGGAGTGATTCTCCATCTATCCTCTACAACAAGAAGAAAACAAACAAGAAGGAAACATACCTTATTCATAGCAACGATAAAAGGCAGCCTTGTTTTGTACAATATTGAGCATGCATACAGCATGTTGGACATAAATGTGACCGGTGAGACACTGCGGACTGTGTCCATTACATACACAACTACAGTGGGACATGTTGATGCTAGTGCCTCTGTTACTATTGTGCCTGAAGCTGACCATGTGAACACTTCAATTTGACCTGAAAGTTATGAAAAAAATAGAATAACATTTTTTAAATAACTGCTTTTGAAATATTACTCTGACAACATTGAACTCTTTAAAAAATGATGACTCACTAAGAATTTCTCCTGTAATTCAGGTGTGTTTACTAACATAGAAACTCACATATTCAAACACCCAGAACAAGCCATACAAATATATGTTCACTGCGCAAACCATGTCATCATCATCAAAATTAAATAAACAATTTTAAGTATATTTTGAAGTTTCTTTTTTCTGTTTTACCAACCCTTGTGTGTGCGTTTACAAACATAAAAACTAAAAGTATACTGCCTACTGCAATTCACAGCTGGACATTGGCCTCTTGTAAACTGCACTACAGTAACCTGTCTGCTTTTTGCAACCAGAGTATTGAAAGTAACAAATTCACAATTATTTTTAGCAACAACTTGATAATGTTTGTCATGTAGATCAGACTCAAACATAATGAACACTAAGTAGTTATAATTTTGTGTTCTGAGAATGTCGGGAAATGGTGGCCATGGAATGTAAAGGGTTATTAAACACACTGTGGATTTTAGTCAGTAGAAGTCTGTCAGTCCCTCCCATCCTGCCTTAAGTGGGAGGACTCATTGGTGATGTTACAACATAAAAACAAGTAATTTTAGTTCAAGATAAAATAAAATGATCAACACACCAGGAGTGTCTATAATGCAGTACTTGTGTTTCTTTCCAGCCTTCTCTATCAAATCAACAACTTGTCCGAACTTTGTGGAGAATAAATTGAGAGCTGTCACTATACCACCGTTGGGACCCAGTCCGTATTGTTTCATCACCTCTTTGTAGTTCACAGTATCTCTTATATCTAGAAACAAAACACATTGAATATTACAGGAGAAGTTTTGATAACTATATCCTACTAATCTTATAAACATCAAACTTTCATGTTTATAAGATTAGTAGGATATAGTTATCAAAACTTCTACTGTTAGATGGATGTATACCTATTACTCTTTAAGAAATATAATTGCAATGAAATTTTGTACACACATAGTTCATAACCTGGATTAATCCATAGAATATTTCATTTTAACCCAATTTTATGTGCCCATGTAATAACTTTCGAGTTGTGGCGGGCAGTGCCGCTGGTATCAACTAGTGTGTTCATATTGCTACTTAATACATGATTTTGTTAAAGTTGTTTTCTTTTTATGTCTAAAGCAATAAATTATTATACCTAGTAGTAAGTCTTTTTAAAATCATCATTTAACGAAGTTTATAAGAAACTTAGTTCAGTGGGTTGTCTTAGCATAGTAGTGATGAGAGTTTAGTGGACTATTCTTGAATGCTTACCAATGTTTGCAGGATACGGGACTTCTCTACACGCCGGATCTAAATTGATAAGGTAAGGTCTAGAGCCATCCACGACCTTACTGGAGAGTCGCCGAGTAAACGAAGTCTTTCCAGCACCCGCCATGCCTAATCAAATAAGAAATATTTAGTAATCAAGCCCGCTTAGGTGCAAAGCAACAATATTAAACAAACTAACCTAAAATGATCAAACATATCGGCTTTCTTGAATCTTCCTCCATTGCTTCAGGCTTAGAGTCACTTGTAGATGTAGACATCCCTTGTTTTGTGTATGATTTCCTTCTTTTAATTTTTCTATATGTATTTACAATATTTTTATTGTAGGAAAACCCAGGAAAAGCACAATTCCAAAAATATTTTGTTCAATAATTTGACATTGACATATTACGCAAATGTCAGTGTCAATGCCAAATGCATTTTTTTTATAAATTATGGTCTGACTATAGAGGCTTTTAAGCCGTCTTTTTTGATCATGGATGATCCTGCTTTGTTGTAAAGTTCTTTTTTCAGCGAAAAATCTGTACTTGTTCAGACTGGTAGGAAACAAACACGACGAATGATAAGGTGACCTACCAACAACAACCACTAGTGTAAGCCATTAATCAAAAATAGAATAGAATAGAACAACCACTAGTGCAAATATTGTTTGTTCGAACAATGATTAGCATTGAAAAAAAAAAGGTTGCACTCCAGGAGTGCCGGTAGAAGTGAAAACTTTTTTGTTACTATGTTTTATTTTTAATTTGAATGACGTCTTACTCATTTTCGATCAGGGTCACGTGACCCTGACGCGAGTTTTAAATTTTTTACCCATTACAGAAAAAGTGTACAACGCCGCTAAAGAAGTTTTCACTTCAAAAAAATGAAAAAAGTAACTGTTTCGATTATTGTTTCATTTTATTATACAAACTTCAACCTTAATAATAGACTTAAATAAAATTACTTATTGAAATATAAAATACTTATAAGTAATAACAAAGCATCTTTTAATTCACCCTCAACACTCAGCTCAGCTGGTAATGGGACCCACGACGTTGCCTCTTTGTATGGTATGGTTATGCTTATTTGGTTGGCGTCTCTACAAAACGTCTGCGCAGAGCCGACACTGAGCAGATTCCACGTTGACGTCGCTTCGTCGCATGGCAAGCGTTAGCCCCAATACGCACGAGAGCTTTTTAGGCGTTAAAAGACGAGGCGTTAAAGTACGAGTTTTAACAAAAAGGTAAATTGAACTTAACTGTCACCACTCAGCATTTTAAATCAAATCGAGTTCGAAATAAAACGCCGCGTTTTAAAAGCGCTGACGGCTGACGTGTCGTGCTGATTGAACGTCACGTGAACGTCGCTCTGCATAACGTTGACGCTGTTGGAGAGCCAACGCTTGTAAAACGCCAGTGAGATAGCGGCCTTACTGTGCTTAGTCTCTGGCCAAGATAAAGGCCAGTTTTTGGGTTACGGGAAGCGCCAACGAGTCGTTTAGATATCCATAAATTATTTACATTATATTCTCAAAATTTTAATTATAATGAACATCATAAAGTAACAACCATCACCAACTTAACATTAAGGTTCGTTTACATGGGTGAGTTTTGGACATAAATTGCTCGGCAACAAGAATGAAACAATCAGGAGTAGGTAATAAGTTTACAATACGCACCAATTTAAAAAAAATGCGGCAATTTATGTCTCTTAATGTTCAATTTCCATTGACTTATGATAGGTAATAAAAGCGCAAGAAACTGCCGCCGCTGCAAGAAAAAAATCGGTTAAATAAAAAAAAAGTGTAGTTTCTCCGACTGAACTCCTCGTATGTATTGTCTATTTTCTTTGGAGTTGCTCCTTATCGCTCAAAAATGTAGTTGCAATTTTTTTTGTCAAATCGGTAGTTGTTATCCATAATTGCTAGAAATTTCACATCGCAATCGATCATCATTAGTCGTAATTGAGCAATTTTTGTTGCCCATGTAAGCACGCCTTTAGGGATTCAACAGCAAGCTTATTAGGGTGTAAATAAGATTACAGTAATCGTAACACATCGGACTTAGTCTAAAATAACTGAAAAGAACTGTAGTTTCAACTATCGCATGTAAATCCCGCGACTGTAAGGATGTAAGAATATCTGTAGGTATGGTATAGATGCAAATAAAGTTTTTGTTTTCCATTACAATTGTCCTTTTAATTAGTCATTTCATATTTTCTCTTTACTTTGTGCACAAGTCTTCGATGTGTATATAAAGATCCTGAATATACGAATGTTGCTCCACAATCTTTGCAAACAAGAGTTCGGTTGCCTAAATGACTGTTTATATGTTGCACTAGACATTTTTTTATCTGCAAAATTAAAAGAAATTTTCTTTAAAATTAGTTATAGATTCGTCGTCTGAACCAGCATTTGGGAATACGGGCTGATATGTCAATTTTGACCAAGGCGGACATTGTTTTTGTTGGTTTACTTTTGGTTTTGGTTTCGAAACCCGGGTTTTTAGCCATTCACAGAAGCAGTTATACAACATCATGGTCAATATTAGAGCCCACTTAGCTCGGCAAATCTTTTCTCCTCTTCTGTTTATGTACAAGTCTTCGATGCATATAAAAAGCTGCAGAATAAACAAATGTAGCTCCACAATCACCGCAAATATGGGGTCGATTGCCTAAATGACTGTTTATATGTTCCTGTAGAGATTTTTTAATCTGTAAAATTAAAACGAAATCTCTTTAAAACCTCCAAAATATTCGTCGTCTTAGCGGAATCAGTGAAACGAAAATGGGCTATTTAAGATAACAATCGTTAAGTAGATTATAAAATTCTGAGACATATTGTGATATGGGGCGAGCCAGCAAGCGGGCATAAATCAGAAGACTTCAGGGCTGCTACTGAGAATTCTTTGTCAGGTCTGCCCAACCCGGGAATCGAAACCAGGGCCTCATGATCAGTAGTAATACTTGCGACCACTAGAACAACGAGGCAAACAAAAAAAAACATATATTAAAATACTTACAGTAAAAGATTTCCCGCAATATTCACAGATTCTGGGTTTCGGCTGCGGCTTCTGCCCTTTGTGGACGAAGCGTATGTGTCTTTCCAGAATTATTTTATTTTTACTATCCTTAAATGGAAATATTTTTAATTAATTTAATTATTTTATATTACATAAAAATAATATTCATTCATGTAGTAGGTAGTTCTTCTCTTAATTGATTTGATAGAATGGAATAATTCGCTAAGTGAATAACGACTTATTTTTTTAAGTTGGACAAGAGGATGGTGTGCATCTGTATTCTATACCGGAAAGTAACTACTTTTTTGTCTTTCCAATTTTAGCATTATTATTTCTTAGTCAAGTGTGAGTTCAGTTAATAAAAAACCGGCCAAGTGCGTGTCGGGCCACGCACAGTGTAGGGTTCCGTAGTTGCCCATCAAAAAACTAATTAAACTGATTCGCTGAATTTAATTTTAAAAAGAAGAATTTTCTAAATCGGTCCAGGAGTCTTTGAGAAATCAGGGAAAATACATAACAATAAAAAACTTAAAAAAAAAAATTTAACCGACTTCAAAAACAACCACAAAAAACCGGCCAAGTGCGTGTCGGGCCACGCACAGTGTAGGGTTCCGTAGTTGCCCATCAAAATACTTCTAAACTGATTCGCTGAATTTAATTTTAAAAAGAACAATTTTCAAAATCGGTCCAGGAGTCTTTGAGAAATCGGGGAAAATACATTTAAAAAAAAGATTACGACGAATTTAGAACCTCCTCCTGTTTTGAAGTTAGTTAAAAATAGTTGACGATAAAAACCTATCTATCCCCAAAAAACATACCGTAAAAACATACCTATAAGGCCCATACCTCACCGGGATGCCATGGCGGTGTAGCTAGCAACGTCGCCAACTAGTTCTGATAGAGATGTATGACGGTTAACTCACTTGGCGACCAACTGGCGACTCTGGCGGCCCATAGAAAATAGTTGGCGACGTCGCTGGCTACGTCGCCATGGCATCTTGGTGAGGTTTGTCCCTTAAAGTTGTAAAAATAAAGTTGACAAACTTACATTTGCAGTTGAAGAGCATGTTCTCCAATACATTTTGTTTAAGAAAATATGATAATCAAGTACATTTTATAAGTTGGTCGACTATTACTCGTAAAGTTGTAAAGCCCACTTAGTCATGATAATTTTCTTTTAAACTTCGTTATATATACTACTATTGTGAATTTTTTCACACCCCCAAACATAACCGTTTAGCTGGTAGAGGGATTCTTTTATAAAAAAATTGTTAATCAAAACTCACATTATTTTTTAAAGACCTATTTAATGATACCCCACACTAAGAGGTACGCGAGAAAAAAAAATCCTCACTTTACGTGTAAGTACTGGAGGTACCCTAAAAAAAAATATTTTAAGAGATTTTATTTTACCACTTTTTCGGAACAACAAATCCGTATATTTACACCAAATTACAGCTCTCTAGTACTATGCGTCTCTGAGCTAAACTGCGGACAGACGGACGGACGGACGGACGGACATGGCGAAACTATAAGGGTTCCTTGTTGACTACGGAACCCTAAAAAGGGTAAAATAACCTACAAAATAACTTTTCTTTCGGAAGTCGGTGGAAAAAAGACAACGAAATAAAAAAATAAAGCCACCGACTTCCGAAAGAAAAGTATTATTATTAAGTAGTTATTTATACGAATTTATTTATTATACGAATTTAGAACCTCCTCCTTTTTTCTCCTTCTTTCTTTTTTTCCGTAAAAACATACCTATTAAAGCTGTAAAAATAAAGTTGACAAACTTACATTTGCAGTTGAAGAGCATGTTTTCCGATACATTTTGTAAAGCCAAGTTTGTTGTAAAGCCTACTTAGTCATGATAATTTTCTTTTAAACTTCGTTATATAAACTACTATTGTGAATTTTTCCACACCCTCAAACATAACCGTTTAGCTGGTAGAGGGGGGGGACACTCGAATCGAGCAAAATTTAGCACTTTAAAGCTTAATATTTCACAAACGAATTTTTTTATCAAAAAACTGTTAATGGAAACTATCATTATTTTTTAAAGACCTATTTAATGATACCCCACACTAAGGGGTACGCGAGAAAAAAAAATACTCACTTTACGTGTACAGGAGGTACCCTAAAAAAAAATATTTTACGAGATTTTATTTTACCACTTTTTCGGCACAACAAATCCGTATATTTACACCAAATTACAGCTCTCTAGTACTGTGCGTCTCTGAGCTAAACTGCGGACAGACGGACGGACGGACGGACGGACGGACGGACGGACGGACGGACGGACGGACGGACGAACATGGCGAAACTATAAGGGTTCCTTGTTGACTACGGAACCCTAAAAATGAATGAAGTTGTTTTTTTTTTCACATTTAGATATTATGGATATTCATTTGAAATGAATATGCATGAAGATTGGGTTGATATATATTTTTTTTTAACGAGAGGTTACCTACCTTCTTACAAATATCACAGGTATATTTAATTCCTCTGATTTCTTCTTGGTGATGCTTCAAGCCAGCCGCAGAGAAGTATTTGTCGCAATGATCACATTTAATGCTGCAAACAATAACCATCCTTAAAAACTTGATAAGCTTAGCTTAGCGAAATTCACTATTTACACAGGGTGAATTTTTCAACTGGGCGTCCGTGGATAGCTTTATCCGAAACTATGAGGAATATAGAAAACGTTGAATGAAGTCTGCAGGCCGATTTTAACGAAAACTAAAACTGCATCATTGGATTTAAGGAAATTCAATAACCCTGGCCAGGAATAGAAACTGTGATTTTGGAAAAAAAAAATCACACATGTATTATTTACACTATTCGATAGGGTTGCTAATATGGATTATCAAATTCTGGGAAGTAATTATATATTGAAAACTAAAAATTCACCCTGTATATGCTTTTATTAATTGTTTTTCACGACACGACGTTTTCAGAAAAAATACATACCGAACTTTTTCAACCGTATTATGCTTAAGACTAGTTTTGAGATGCGATTGGTAGCTTTTCAAAGTCTTAAAGGTTTTCTCACAATCAACACAGTAGGCGCCTTCCTCAGTCTGAAAATATAAACGATATAAAAGCGAATATTTGAAATAAACAGGTGTTATTTAGTAGTTTGGAGTGGAACTCTCTGTATGCGTCTGTGTTTCCAAACACATACAACCCCAATCTCTTCAAAGTTAGAGTGAACAGGCTTCTTCTGAGTAAGCTCGCTCCATCGTCGACCTTGTCTTAGTCACTCCTGACCTCGACTAAGGTCAAGAGCAAACCCATTACGCATAGAAAAAAGAAGTGTCTCTGTTTCGCTTTCCGATGTTAATTTATAAATAGCTCAAAAAAATCCCCATTTTGACTCATTTTTGCTTTTTAACGATGTAAAATCCCGCGCTGGGCAAAGGAAGGGACCGTCAGACTCATCATCATCATCATCAGCGGAAGTCGTCCACTGCTGAACATAGGCCTCCCCCTTAGACCTCCACGCCGAACGACAATCCTCCACTTGCATCCATCGGTTGCCCGCGACCCTCACGATGTCTTCGGTACACCAGACTCATGCCGACTAAAATCCAAGGTGTTCCTTCCAGGTTCCTTCGATAGCCCTTATGTTCCAGGTACACGTTTACCTGTATGGACAATCCCTATCATGGGTGGCGTTCGGTCGTCTATGAGGGCAATTAGATTTTGACATAATTATCAAAAGTAGTAAATTACGTATAAAACTTCAACTTACAGTGTCTTCGTGTGATTTCATGTGTGTTTCTAAGTAATTATTTCTGATCTTCTTCTTACATGTGGGACATTCTGTTGTTTCCCTTTGATGAATACTGAATAAAAAAAAATAGAATAATATAGTTACAAGACGATGTTCAAATCGCGAAAATGGAATAGCGAAGGAGATGTACACTTAGAAGTTTAAAATACTGCGAAGAATCAGGCGGAGTTGAACTAGTTGTTCAACCATATTTCGGCCACAAGTAAACCCTTACGGCCCATCCATGACCTTGCCGCTGTAAGCAGTGATTTAGTTCGTTCGCTCATTTTGCAGTTACACTTTTTTTAGACAAGCATTCAACGGGTGTTTATATTTTTGTGGTAAGCCGGTTAATGTCTTATTCGCGCCACCCGCTGCAGAGCTTACAGCTTTTTTTTAGCGTGGTAAAATCATCAAAGGAGTCCCTCCCACCCCGGGCAGGGTGGGAGGGACTGTCAGACACATGCTGACTAAAATCCACGGTGTCCTTCAGTTGCCCTTTATGTTCCGGGGTCACGGTAATGAGATAAGTCCCGGACCCGGCAGGCTTTGGCCCTCTGAGAGGGGGCCCCGTCATTATACTGACGCTCTTTGAGGCGTGCGTGGAACACAGCGCGCCCAGTCGACCCGGGCATGGTCCATGGTCAGACAGCGAGTTGCCCTGTACTCGCCGCCCGCATCCCCGCGCAGAGCTTACAGCTTAGACTGAAGTTGTGAATGGGCTGTTAGTACCCTCACATTTCGCCAGCTATGTTTTAAGACCCAAATCCATGAGTGAGCAAAACCGCTAAAAAAGCTAGTCTAATATGTTTACAAAAATTACGTGTCACAGGGTTTTGTAGATATGACTAAAATATTTTTCAACCTCTTATACCCAAATAGATGAAAACGTTTCGACACCGAGGTAAGTGGGCATGGGTCAGCCAGTAATCTACACTAATATTTTGTTGAGGAAAGATTTATACTTGTGTGTGTGATTGTAATGAAAAAACTCAAAAACTACTTTGCCAATTTCAAACGATTTTTAACCGACTTCAAAAAAAGGAGGAGGTTATCAATTCGACTGTATTTTTTTTTTTATGTTTTTTACAATTAGAAAGCTACATTCACCCTGAGGAACATGTAACATTAGGCCACAGGCCTGAGAGCAGTGAGTGGTGGCCCAGTAGTATCGGCCCCGACTTACGAGTTGTAGATCGTGAGTTCGAACACAGCCAGGCGCATTACTTTGTGTAATTTATTTCATCGCCACTGCTCTCAAAACGGTGGAGGAAAACATGGTGAGGAAACGGTCATGTACTAGAACAAAAAATTCGATGACATGTGACATCTACCAATCCGCACTGGGCCCGCGTGAGATTATGGCCCACTCCCTCTCACAGAGAGGAGGCCTATGTCCCAGCAGTGGGAACATAAGCCACCAGTGCGAAGCTGGGACAGGCCGCTAAAATAAAAGAGCAACACTCACGCCATGTGCGTTGTCAACTGACTGCGATTACCAAACGTTTTGTTACATTCTTCGCAAGGTTGTCTCTTCGCATGGACTGACACTCTATGTCTACGCTTTTCTTTGAATGTTCTGTAACAAAAGTAGTAGTACATACTTCAAGTAACAATATAATATATATAATTTCTATATATTATTATAGGTTTTTGGGTTATGGTTCGTTAAACTCGTTAATCAGGGATAGCATCTTTTTTTACACATTGCCCTCACATGAATTCCTCCTGTGTGCATCCAGATCCAGAACAATTACTTGTAGTTCATAATAATATTTGTTCCGTGCGGGTATCGAACCCGCGACACGCTGCCCACCAGTCGATCGCTCAGCCACTGCGCCGTGTCGTCATTAATTGTGTGACAATAACGGCGCTAGCATAGCTATAGTCCTGTCACAGTTAAATTACCGCCGTTTATTATGTTGACTATTATGAGGCTTGAATGATTCCCTGTAGAACTTTTTTTACACTTAGGTCAGATGTTCCATTTATATAGGTAGTGGATAAATAAACGCTAAAGTAAAGTAGTTCTAAGAGTCGACACAAATAAAAATATCGTTTATTACCTAAAAATCATGTAATTATTGTCCCTAAGATGAATGGAAACATTGAGTAATGTGAAATTCTAAAAAGCCCATCAGAAAAGGTCGTTATAGAAATGCGTATACTTACTTGAAATATATATTACATTTCTTGCACTCGAACACAGATACCTCGTGATTTCTCCTAATGTGCTCAGATATTTTTAATCGGTCATTGCTCTGATACGGGCACTGCAGGCACTGATATACCCTGAAAATAAAGTTTAATTTTTCTATCATATCACGATTTTATAAACGAAACGTATAAAATCGATATTAAAGTTCTTTATGTAGGGAATTACTGGATATTACAAATACTACAATTACTGTCTGCGGCGCATACCAACCATGCGAGACAGAATAGTGGTCACTAGTCAGGCGACACAGAATACATACTTACACAAAATGTAGCTTGTAATGATCATCTCGTACACTTTTATCGTAAAACCTCTGTTGGCACACTTCGCAAATATGACTGCCGCGTGCCTGTTAAAAGAAATAATATGTTTTGGTTAAATTATCCCTTTTTTATGTGTTGTTTAAAATTCTCGTTTTTGTAGTTGTTGTTTCGTAGTTGTAAATAGCTGTGTATTCTGTGTATTACTTGAAGTAGTAAGATACATACCAAAACATGTTTTTATTATGTTCATCCAAATTCTTTTGACTATTAAATTTTTCAATACATGAGTCACATTTAAATGCACATCCTTTATATCCCTGCTTTAACCTTTGTGCATCCCTAAACTTAGCCAATTCAGATTTGTTTAAAATTAAACATTTCACTTCATCATATTCTTCAAAACCATCCATGCCCAAGTCTGATGGTTCAGTTGGTGGTTTTAAAATCGCTTCTTCGCATTTTGAAAGTGTTTGAACAATTCCTTTACCTTTTACTGGATTCGGGGCACTTCGCCCTTTACTTTTTACTACAGTAGGGACATTTCTTCTTTCTTTATTTGAATTTCCACGGGTAACTTTTACATGTTCCTTGTAACCTCTGACAGTTACGTTTTCTTTTGGCACGTGAACAGTCACTATTTGAGGTTTGGGTATAACATTTGGTGTGGGTATAACAATTGTTACATCATTTACCACATTTTGTGCAGGCTTATCTATTCTCTCACATTTCATTATGAGTTTCGTCTTTTTCGGTTTTGGTGTCTTAAGTGGATCTAAAAATAATCACCAAAAACTATTTTAGAACCAAATTAAACTTTTAAATTTTCTAGTGGAGCTCTTTTTTTTTAATATATCACTACCCCATGACGGAGCAACTATTTCCTGTTCTAGACATTAAAATCATACACACAAACAATCAGAAGAGAATCGAACTTGTAAACAATGAGAAACTGTGCTAGTGGTGCCAAATCAAAATAGATTAAAACTTTGATTTGATTTTTGATATCAAGATTGGTCGAGTGGTTAAGCCTGCTAAGAGTACTGCTGCGCAGCGCAGCAGTCGATTGGAATGCAAAAAGGCACTAACCGTCATTCATGTCGAGTTCACTAGCCGTATCAGTAGCTTCATCACTGGAGTCTTCCTGCATTTTCGAGGGCTGTATCATTTCACTATTGTCATCACTACAATATTTATCTTTGTCATCAATCTCAATCTTAATGGTTACCGGTTCTATCTTACACATAGAAGATGAGTTAGGGCTGGGTTGTTTCTGATTGCTTGGTACAATTTCTGGTGGTGGTGGTATTAAGTTTATTGTTTCTACTCCTGTTATTATCAAGCTTGATAATCCTTCGACCACCTGGAAAAGTTTAAATTGCAAGACATACTGATAAAACCGGCTTCTAAATAAATACCTTTAAATGCTATAACTATCTGTGACTTTGTTTTTATTTTCCCGACTTAACTGCCACCAATTTACATTTTTCACATTTTTATTTTATTAGAAATTGGTTTGCATTATTTTTTTGCAACAAGTTGTGTGTTTGCAAAAAAATCATAGATCATGATCGGACAGCGAGTCGCCCATTACTCGCCGCCTGCATGCCCGTGCCTGCGGTGGCCAGAAAGCGTCTTGCGACGTCGGTCGCCGTGGGCGTCTACCATTGTGGAAGATTGTTTCCCCTAAGCAACCCTGTTCTATTTTTTCCTTGTTCTTTTTTTAATGAAACCAAACATACTAACAGATTTGACACATTGCATGTCCATCTTTAATCTGATCAGGTGCGCCTTTCCTAGTCTGGTCTGGAATCGTTTAATTTTGAAAATGGTAAACTCACACTCCCAACATATGAGGTATTGGGACGACGGCTGAAAAAAAATTGAAATAAAATGATTATCATTGCCAATTTTGTCAAGTGAATCATGCTGAACAGAAGCAAAATATTGGATTTGTCAAATTAACTTGAGTATGAGATATTAGTTGAGTGTGTAGACTACTGTTAAATATTATACAAACACATTTTAATATAGACACATTGACACTATCAAAGCCGTCTAGCGGCTTTCAAACGCTCCTTCTAAACTATGACCTAAAAATTGGTATTCATCAGCCTACACGATTGGCTAGTGGAAAATGTATAGACAATATCGTTCATAACGTAAGAGGGAGTAAATGTGCGGTACTTGATCTTGCTCTATCCGATCATACTGCCCAAGTCATCAAATGTCCTGTTAAGAAAACTTGTTCGATTGAACATTGGTATGCACTAAGACGCGACTATTGCCATGAAAACTTAAATAAATTTTTTAACCATATTCGTAACCTTAGTTTTAGTGAAGTCTACCAATGCAACAATCCAGAGGAAGCATTTAACTGTTTCTATGATCTATTTAAGCTCTTGTATGATCTCTGTTTCCCTTTAAGAAAAGTAAAAATAACTCTGCGTAAAAAATCCAAGTGGATCTCCAAAGGAATAAGGCTAAGTAGCAAGCGTAAAAGAGAAATGCTGTGGCAATACAGGCGTGCTCCAACTTCTAAAAATAAACTTTTATTAAAACAATATACTGCTCGTTTAAAGAAAATAATAACATTAACCCAAAAATCTCAAAATAACTTTCACATAAATTCGGCCAAGAATAAATCTAAGGCGACTTGGAGTATTATCAATAAAAATAAGGTTAACTATCCTAGAGAAAATATACCTGAATATTTAACAATAAATGACAATAAAATACATGACCCACGACTAATTACACAGGCTTTCAATGACTACTTTATAGATGAAATACAACCGAATAATCATGCTCCTTCTTTTACAAATATTTCAACTAATTGTAACTCCATATTTATTCCCCCTACAGTTCCAGCAGACATAGTGACTATAATTCGCTCTTTAAATAATACTAATAGCCATGGATATGATGGTATCATTACCAAAGTGGTCAAACAGGTAGCGTCATTTATAGGACCTCCTATGAGTCATATTATCAACCTTTGTATTGAACATGGCCATTTCCCGGATAAATTAAAAGTAACTATTATAAAACCTATTCATAAAAAAGACGATAACAGCAATGTGGGTAATTACAGGCCGATAGCACTTATCCCTATTTTTTCCAAAATTATAGAAAAAGTCATACACAATAGCCTTTCGTCGTTTTTTGAAAATCATGATCTGATAGCAAAAGAACAATTCGGATTCAGGAAAGGTAAATCTATTAATATGGCAATTTATGACGTGATCAGGACAATTGTGTCTAATGTAGATGCTAGAATCCCAGTAGCAGCCTTGTTTATGGATATGTCTAAGGCATTCGACTACGTAGACCATAGCATACTGCTTAAAAAATTAGAGCGTTATGGAATTAGAGGACCTGCATTAAGCCTATTACAGTCTTATCTCTCAAATCGAACTCAAATCACAACGCTTGAGAGGCTATGTGCTACCTCCAAAGTTGTAAGGACATACATGTCACGCCCTAGGAAAACTACCTATGGTGTTCCCCAAGGTAGCATACTTGGGCCTCCATTATTCAACATTTACATAAACGATATGCCTAAGGTTATTAAACATCAGATGGTCTTATTTGCTGACGACAGCACTATTCTTATATCCGGTAATGACATAAATATTCTTGAAAATGACATAAATGACGCTCTTAAAAGTACAATTAATTGGCTAGTATGTAATAATCTAAAAATAAATCTTAAAAAAACTAAAATAATGACATTTCACCAAAGAACAAATAGTCCAAACCTGAATATACATTATGATAATGTAACAATATCTGAAAGTGTAAGCACAAAATTTTTGGGTCTCTACTTAGACAATCATCTGACTTGGAAATATCATATCGATGTTTTGTCAAAGAAACTTAGCCAATTTGCGTATGCTCTCTATAAATTATCCAAAACGGTTAACCGCATAACAGTTAAAATTGCTTATAATGCCTATGTGGCTTCTAGTATTAGGTACGGAATCATTTTCTGGGGTAATTCCACTGATAGAGACATCGCTTTTAAAGCCCAGAAGAAATGCTTGCGATCATTTACAAAACTGCAATCGATGGATAGTTGTAAACCATTGTTTAAGGAACTTTGTTTGCTCACTTTACCGTCTATGTACATTTATGAAATGGGAGTGTTTGTTCGCTGTAACCTGCACTTGTTTGAGGCGCTGCGCTCTCGGCGTTATCCGAATACCATTCATGCAAATTCTCATAAAACCGCCTTTTTCGGAAAAAGTGTGCTAGGTATGGCACCAAAAATTTATAATAGCATACCAGCAACTATTCGAAATAAAGAGTGCCTGGGATCCTTTAAGACATCTTTATTCAAGTTTCTTATCGACAAATGTTACTACTCCATTACTGAGTTTGTTACTGATAAACAGAGACATGAAAGCTCCGACTTGCTAATTAAACATTTATGATTAGATTGACTCCTACAGCATGATTTATTAATTGAGCAAATGTATTTCATTTTTTATATTGTGATGACTTGGTTTTACTGTACTGACATTATTATCCACTTCTGTAATTTAATCTTTTGACATCCTGCCTTTATTATATATTTTGTTTGTCTCCATTTGGTTTTGTACGCCATTTCTTGGCAAAACATAGTGCACATACCTTTGACATTTATTATCTGTAATCTACCTATGTTTTACAAAATAAATTTTAATAAAAAAAAAAAAAAAACAATTTGCAATGTAAATCTATGTTTTTCATATAACAGAGCCCCAATTTAATCATTGACACAGAAAAAGTAAAAATACGAAAGGTGGTACATATATATCAGAGTCTCCATCCTCAATTATCCCTCCTCACAGATGTATTTAACATCTGGTCAATGTGTCGCCTCCAAGTTCCCGTCTTTTATTGACGTAATTTGACGAGGCTTCTCATGATAAGTTATTACCTAGCATATTGACATTAATGTCCAGAACATAAAACAACATACATAACAATACAGCGAACATAATAATACAGCATTTGGTTTTTCCAAAATGAATGGTTTCAGTTTCTGGCTAAAAAAACAGATTTTATAACAAAAAGCAATACCATAGTTTTTATTTAATTAAAATTGGTTACAAGCCTTCTTGGAGTATTTTCCTCTTTTCCTCCTTATTTCAGATAATGGGCATTCATACCCACTTCAGATTATAAACGAAAACCTTAGAAGTTATTCATTTTTTCCTCAAAAAGTTTTATTTGTTTACTATTTTGGAAATCAATATTGAATTGGACTGTATATTCTATTTACATTCAAGTTGTTTATTTTTTTTGGTGTATGAAAAATTTACTTTTGAATTTGATGTTAGCATTGCAAACAACTTGTTCAGTGGGTCATTAGATCCGGATAAGAAATTACCTTAGCATGGGAAAACATTTCTGGGCATAGCATAGCCACAAGAAGTCTTTCATCAGGTGTCAAAGGTTTCAAATTCCTGTCCAAACTGAAGCAGGTATAACATCTTAGTCTTACACCCGGGGGCGGGCTCACATTACTCGCTACTGCTACACTCATTTTTACTTATTTATTAATTCATTTCAATTCAATATTTTTATATTTTGGGAAGCTTTTACTTTTATTTAGCCTGCGTCATCTGTCAAAATCCAAAAACTTGAAAGATGTCAAATGAAATTGACAATTCGATGACAGCTGACAGCACGGCCGCCCGAGAAGCGGGTTTTTTTGTTTTTTTTTCTGGCCTTGATTCAAGGCCTTTCCATTAAGATACGGATGTCGGATGACTGGACACCATAGTTTGTGCCGGATACTTTATAGACGTACCTACCTTTTTATATTATAGTACTCTGTGGACGTACCTACGGATGTCGCCACTGTGCTCTCGTTACCAGAACTTTGGATGTTTTTTTATGGCCCAATAATAAATCTAACAAACATGCGTTCTTTGTTAACATCAAAATCAAATATCAAAGATTTTAAAACGTTGCCTTGGTTGCCTTGCTGGCAACGTTTTAAAATTCGAAACCAGCAAACAAAAATATTAATTCCGTTTCAAGACGTTTTGTCCAAGCTGTACACTATACTATTTGTTTTAGTTGATTTATCGCAAATGGGCAACATTTTTCTATTGCTACAGCACTCATATATTTACATATTATGTATAATTTCTTTTGATAATTATTATCATCATTATTGTCCGAATTATAACTTGCTTGAATTTTGTAGAAAACTTGTTATGATTAATGATTTTCGGACGGAAAGGGGGATACCATTCATTCTACAACAAAATTATAACTCGAGACGTGTACTTGCATTAGGCACTTTATTTCCTTATCAAGTAAAATATTTACATTATTTACAATGGCTAAAACTAGTGTATCAATTTAGTTTTCTTTTTCAAGATTCAGAAACATTATTGGGTAGAGGTGGCCAAGTTTAGAAATTCTTTTCTGGATAATCAATCGTAGGGTGTCCGTGTATGTTGTTGGTGGCTTGCATGTTGAGGGATCGCGCCAGTGAAGGCCTGCGAATAAGAAAATTAAAACAAAAAAATACTAACAGACTAATATTTCAGATTCTGGTGACTCGCCGCTGTTTCACACAGCACACAATACTTAGTGGTTTCAAACATCTTTCATTGAAATCAGTTGGAAAGTTTCGGATGACTAGCTTTTGCCAACGGCTTCAACCGCACACTCAGAACAAACGCACCTTTCAATTTGTAAAACATTCATTAGAATCGGTCCAGTAGTTTCGGGGCCTATTCAATACAAACAAACAATAAAATCTTTCCTCTTTATGATAATAGTGTACATTACAATAAAAAGAGGTGTCACTACTTCAACACTCTCTTTTTTGGTAATCGTTTAAAAACAAATAAAACCTTACCAGTTGAGTCACATGTGAACAATGCCGGAGAAGGCACATGATCCCTTGTGTAATTCCATAAGCAATCGCGTAGAACTTGAACTATCTGCAAAAATAAATAAAGCAAAATTAAAAAAAAAATAAGTTCATACCTAAATACCTACCTTTTGTAAACCAGTATCTGAAAACTTTTTAAACTATGAAAGTTCATAGTAAATAATGTGTAAGTGCAAATTTACCTCACTAGCCGTTAGTTCAGGCGCTAGCTCGAGCATATGACTTAGTGGATGTGGTAGCAACTGTCCCAACGTCATTGTAGACAATAGTTCCTGTAACGCAGCGCGTTCTTTTGCCATTTCTGCTGACTGAGTGTGACGATCTGAAACAACAAATATTTCTCTCAATTTGGCACAAGTATTATAACCACGTTGTATAGTATACTTGTTCAGTAAAGTTGGTATTGAGGTTTTTCACCAGTTTCCTAAGGGCCTCGTCTGGCAGCACGGAATCGCCTTTTTTCGTCGTCCTTTCTCTTTCTGTCGCTTAGAACTGCCATTTGCTAGACCGAGACAGAAACAATGCGATAGCACGCGGCGGAGTCCTTGAGGCGATAGGCATCACGGAAAAATGCAATTTCTGCCTCGGTCTAGCAAATGGCAGCTCTAAGCGACAGTTAGAGAAAGGGCGACGGGAAAAGGCGATTCCGTGCTGCTAGATGAGGTCCAACCCTAATGATAGACTGTAAAGGTAAATCCATACTAGGGCCAGAATAACCATAAGTCAAAGTAAGCAACTGTCTAGGAGCCCTGTGCTAGAGCCCTATACCATGAAAAAATCGTTTCATCAAAAGAAAATTAGTATTGTTCCTCAACCACAATAATACTGTGGTCTAAGATCCGATTAAGGAATACACAGGTTGAATTTTTCAACTGGGCGTGGATGGCTGTATCCGAAACCATGCGGAATATCTAAAAACACTGAAAGGAGTCTCGAGGCCGATTTTGACCAAAACTAAAACTGTATCATTGGATTTAAGAAAAATCAATAATCCTGGCCAGTAATCCATCCCGCTGCTTTTGGAAATAACAAAACAAAACCTGTATTATTATACCTACCACGCATACAATCATGCTATGTGAGCCACTCACTGGAGTGGGAAGCGGTCGCCTCCTTCTGCGAAGCAGTAATGCTCGCGAAGGAGGAGGCGCGCCGCGAGCGAGAGAGGACAGAGTTCTCCCTCCGCCCCAACCGCGGTGTAGGACGCCCACGGCGACGGACGTCGCGCGACGATCTCCGGCCACCGTAGGCGCGGGCATGCGGGCAGCGAGTAAAGGGCAACTCGCTGCCCGACCAAGGACCATGCCCGGGTCGACGGCGCGTTGTGTCCCACGCGCGCCTCAAAGAGCGTCAGCATAATGACGGGGCCCCCCTCTCAGAGAGGGCCAAAGCCTGCCGGGGTCGCGGGATTATTCCCTAACCGTAACCCCGGAACGTAACAGGCTATGAAGGACACCGTGGATTTTAGTCAGTAGACTAGTCTGACAGTCCCTCCCGCCCTGCCTCACTTGGAGGACTCATTTGATGATTTTACCACGCTAAAAAAAAAAAAAAAAAAAAAAAAAAATGTGAGCCACTCACTACTAGCATGCTACTCACCTAGGTACGCTCGCAGCCTGTGCAGCAGGGTGGCGGCCGCGGCCCGCAGCAGCGCGGAGGCCAGGCACAGCGCGGGCCGCGCACGTACAGCTCGCGCTCTATGTGAGCTACTCACTACTCACCTAGGTACGCTCGCAGCCTGTGCAGCAGTGTGGCGGCCGCGGCCCGCAGCAGCGCGGAGGCCAGGCACAGCGCGGGCCGCGCACGTACAGCTCGCGCTCTATGTGAGCTACTCACTACTCACCTAGGTACGCTCGCAGCCTGTGCAGCAGTGTGGCGGCCGCGGCCCGCAGCAGCGCGGAGGCCAGGCACAGCGCGGGCCGCGCACGTACAGCTCGCGCTCTATGTGAGCTACTCACTACTCACCTAGGTACGCTCGCAGCCTGTGCAGCAGGGTGGCGGCCGCGGCCCTCAGCAGCGCGGAGGCCAGGCACAGCGCGGGCCGCGCACGTACAGCTCGCGCTCTATGTGAGCTACTCACTACTCACCTAGGTACGCTCGCAGCCTGTGCAGCAGTGTGGCGGCCGCGGCCCGCAGCAGCGCGGAGGCCAGGCACAGCGCGGGCCGCGCACGTACAGCTCGCGCTCTATGTGAGCTACTCACTACTCACCTAGGTACGCTCGCAGCCTGTGCAGCAGTGTGGCGGCCGCGGCCCGCAGCAGCGCGGAGGCCAGGCACAGCGCGGGCCGCGCACGTACAGCTCGCGCTCTATGTGAGCTACTCACTACTCACCTAGGTACGCTCGCAGCCTGTGCAGCAGGGTGGCGGCCGCGGCCCTCAGCAGCGCGGAGGCCAGGCACAGCGCGGGCCGCGCACGTACAGCTCGCGCTCTATGTGAGCTACTCACTACTCACCTAGGTACGCTCGCAGCCTGTGCAGCAGTGTGGCGGCCGCGGCCCGCAGCAGCGCGGAGGCCAGGCACAGCGCGGGCCGCGCACGTACAGCTCGCGCTCTATGTGAGCTACTCACTACTCACCTAGGTACGCTCGCAGCCTGTGCAGCAGTGTGGCGGCCGCGGCCCGCAGCAGCGCGGAGGCCAGGCACAGCGCGGGCCGCGCACGTACAGCTCGCGCTCTATGTGAGCTACTCACTACTCACCTAGGTACGCTCGCAGCCTGTGCAGCAGGGTGGCGGCCGCGGCCCTCAGCAGCGCGGAGGCCAGGCACAGCGCGGGCCGCGCGGCCGCCGCACGCCGCAGCGCTGCGCGGGCCACTGCACACGACTCCAGCGCACCGCGCATATACAGCTCGCGCTCAATGCTTACTTGCTACGAAGACAAATGACAAATTAAATACTTTATCTCTCACTAGCTTCTGCCCACGGTTTCACCCGCGTCAGGTGTCAAGCTGTAGGGGCCATTGTTAGCCGAGCTATGCTAGACAGCGGGAGTCAATCGTCCTTTATAACCGAAAGGGCAAAGCAAAAACTAAAGTTGATTTCAGCCATCAAAAGTCGTTATTCTCGGTGTAGGCAATGTTATAGAAAAACCTAAATTTCCAATTTGATGTTAGTCAACTTAATTTAAGCGACCACCAACTAGTAGACCCTACCTTCTACGAGGCATTGATATGCCCATTGCTGCCGAGCTATTTTGAGAGTTGAAAGGCTATAAAAAAACATTCTATATGCACCAGTTAAACTCGTCTACGGAGCTATCTCGGGTGGCTCATAGCCGGTCCTACGCAAAAACCTACTGTAATTTATTACTTCAAGCAGAACAATCTCTTGATCAACAGTTAAACAAGTTTTGGGATTTAGATGTTCCTCAAGTTCAACTCTACACCGTAGTAGAAGCTGCCAAGTCCTGCATAAAGGTGATGAGAAGGGCTCGATTCGACAATATTAGAATCGGGAACAAACTTGCTTCGTACCCGGCTAGGAGCCTTTGCTCCCAGACCATTTTGGTCCCGGCTAAGTCGGTCAAGTTAAACTTCTGTCGCCACTCTCTACCACCACTTCTGAGACCCGACGGGTCACTGGTTCACTCTGCTGAGGATAAAACAAACTTGTTTGCCTTCCTTTTTGCGGAATGTTCGCGCCTGAACTCAAATGGCGCGCGACCCTCTTCCTTTTCTGTAGGATGTGAGACGAGTATGCCAGATATTCGCATCCAACAGAAGGAGGTCTGAAGGGTGCTGCATTCCCTCGACTTGAATTAAGCCAAAGGCTCCGAAGAAATCCAATCAATTTGTTCTTAAAACTTGTCTGCCTGAAATGTCTGCGATGGCCTATATCGCCTTGCACTGGCGACCGGAAACGTGCCGAAGGCTTGGAAGCAAGCTAACGTCCAGCCTGTGACTAAGAAGAATAGTCGGGCTGACCTGGGCAACTACAGACTCATCTCGGTCATGTCCATCCTTTGTAAGAGTATGGAACGTGTGCTGAACAGTAAGCTCCTGGCATACCTAGAAGATAGCAATATCCTTAGTAACCGCCAATACGGCTTCCGCCAAAACTGGTCTACTGAGAATCTTCTAGCGTATGCCCTATACATGGTGATTTTTTCAACTGGGCGTGGATGGCTCTATCCGAAACTATGAGGAATATCAAAAGACGTTGAAAGGAGTGTCGAGGCCGATTTTGACGAAAACTAAAACTGCATCATTGGATTTTAGTTTAATAATCCTAGCCAGGAATCGAACCGGCTGATTTGGGAAAAAAAATCACACCCGGTTTTATTACACCATACGATAGTGTTGCTAATTAATAAGGATCAAATTCTGGAAAGTAATCATATACGGCAAACTTGCCAATTATGCAGTTTTAGTTTTCGTCCAAATCTGCCTCGAGACTCCTTTCAGCATTTTTCGATATTCCTCGTAGTTACGGATATAACCATCAACGCCCAGTTGAAAAATTCACCCTGTATACACATCTGGGGTGAGGCCATCGAGAGGCACGGGGAAGCACTCGCTGTTTCCTTGACATCTCGAAGGCTTTCGACAAGATATGGCACGAAACCCCAATTGCTAAGCTTCCTTCCTTCGGTCGGCCCTGTGGTCTGTGTGTTTGGATTGCAAACTTCCTGAGGGATCGTTCCATCCGAGTGTTTATCAATGGCTGCTCGCCAGTTCTAGTCGGTCAGTTAGAAATTAACGCCGGAGTACCTCAGGGGTCGATAGGGCTCTTAGCAACGTTGTTTTTGCTTCACATAAATGATCTGCTAAAACCAGGAACCTTTGGGTAAGCAGATGACAGCACGGTTGCTGAGAGATACGGTGTCCGATGGCTGGGCTACTGGGCTTTAAATCCGGTCTCTCCGAAAGGCCATGGTTGAGCGCTGGAACCTGTCTTTGGATTTTGTCTCCGTATAGGGTGGTAGATTAATATTCTGTTTATAAAATACCCGAATAATACATTATTTTTAAAACAAAATTGATTTCGCTAAAAAGGTTACAGTGAGTCAACCTTATAAAATAGACATAGTACGCTGTCACGGCTTTATTTTTTAGAACTTTTGATGAGGAACATTTCTGTAAAACATTAGTTTCGCGTAACATAAACCGTTTGGTCGCGGGACTTATCTCATTACTGTGACCCCGGAACATAAAGGGCTATTGAAGGACACCGTGGATTTTAGACAGTACGAGTCTGACAGTCCTTCCCGCCCTGCCCGAAGTGGGAGGACTAATTTGACGATATTACGCCGCTAAAAAAAAACATTAACCGTTTAAGCAGCGCACGCACAGAAGCTCTCGAAGTCGTTTAAAAATAGAAATAAAATATGGAGAGTTTACAAAAAAGATAACTTACTTTAGTGAAATCTTCATCAGGCCAAGGCAGGCCATTGTACATAACATCCGGCGACACCAACTCCACTAACAGCAGGACACAGATGTTGCACCTTCCACTAAACCGCTGTTACCATCCTGAACATATCAATAATATAATAATAAAATACAGATATCTTTTTTTTTTAATGTTGCGCCTCACTAGGAATTCCTCCCGTATCGTGGGTGCGTTTACAAATATAGAAACTCATACATTAACATCCAGACCCGGAACAACTACTTGCAGATCATACAAATTACTTTTTCTTTTAACTTCTTTCACTACACAGCTACACTTTAGTTGATTTGCAAAGTTTTGGTCGATTTATATTATTAACCACTTCCCTGTCCGATGAATCACATGTGACTCATGACCATTGTTTATCTATTGTGTCTGCTGCGCGGACAGTGAAAGTGTTATGGAACTCGACAGACGTTATTGGGACAAACCCACCACACTATTCCCAAACCACTGCAACTCCTGAAAGCCAGAATCAACAGTGGCAACCACCAGAAAAGCGCCGAGACAATGAAGCTCGACGTGTCCCGGAAAATGAATTTACCTGTCTTGGATCCTGCAACGAAATTAATCAGAAAAGAATAGTGGAGGAGTAGGAAAAATATCTTTCCACTTCTTCGACAGACGTTAAAGAACAATCCATCAATATAAATTGAATAACTTTGAAGTACAAAAGATAATAATAAGATTATTTCCGCTGAAACGCAGGTATTGGAAGCTGTAATCCGAAAATGCCACTTCCCATTTTTTTCAATATGGAATTAAAAAAAAAAACCAACAATAGGGTAGTTTAATGCATAAATACTCGTACATCGAAAAACTGTTTAGTTCGTCTGTCAGAGTATTGAAAAGTATTCGACACGTAATTTTTTTTAATTCATTGTATATTGACGAAGATAAAACGCTTAAAATTCGGTAGTGGGGGCTTGTAACGTCTTAACACCTGAAAAATTATATCGACCGAGTGATGTTTTGTGATTTTTATAAGCAAACGAAAAAGATTCGTGTCAAATATATTTTTTATAATCTATCTTTTGGACTAGTTTAATGGGTTTGGCAACGCAAAGATATTGTAGATGGCGCTTGGTACGGTCAGCCAAGAAAGTGGTGTACCAGTTTTGATTTAGTTTCCCGGTCATCGAAAATTACAACAAGGTTCGTTATAAAAAGATATTACTGAAAGAGACAACATTATCATGACGTAAACCTATGTATTTAGTATTCATACGTCATATGTCACATATAAGTACATGACATTTTAACCTTTAGTATAAATGAAAAGGACATTAGTTTCTACAAAGCAATTGAAATGTTTCCAAACAAAAGTAATAAAAACTATTTAAATAGACAACCGAATTCCATTTGAAAAAGAAAACTGACAATTGACATTTTGTCAAATATATGCAAAAAATCGATATATTTTCCGTGTTATTTTTCAATCAACTGCATATAAAATCATCTCAATGCCTGCCAACTTGACCATTGCCGAAAGAGCACAAATAATTGCCCAATTTAATGAGGGAAGCAGTATCAGTGCGATATCCCGGAATTTGAATATATCGAGGCGTTCTGTCCGCTTTTGGATTCGTCGTGAAGGAGAGGAGGGAAGTTTGTTGGATCACAGAAGAAGTGGTCGCCGGCCTGCACTCTCCAATAACGATAGAGAATTCATGAGACGGGAATATGAAATCAATGGTTTTAAGCCCACAAAACATTTTGCGGAGATGTTCGATGTGAGTGCCCAAACAATAAGGAATCATCTACATTACATGGGGTTGCACCACAGGCATTACGCCAAGAAAATATATTTGACGGATGCTTACAGACTTGCTCGTCTGAACTTCGCCAGAGAGCACTTAGAGTTTGATTGGTCTAATACAGTGTTTTGTGATGAAAAAACGTTTAAATCCAGTCAGCATGGACATCTTCACCTTTGGCGATATAATTCAAAACGGTATAAAGATGATCATGTAATTCCAAATAGAGAATCAGGTCGAATTTCCGTAAATATTTGGGGCTGGATGAGTGCGGATGGTGTAGGAGAATTGTGTTCTCTACCTCCTCGAGCGACGGCTGTAAATTATATCGACGTGCTTCAGAATGCAATGCTACCGACAGTCCGTAATGTTTACCCGGAGAACGAAGTGCCACAATTCGATTTTGTTCAAGATAATTATTCAATTCATAATGCGAGGATCGTAAGAGCCTGGTTTCGTTCACACACTGACGTAAGGGTAATTCAGTGGCCTTCAAGATCGCCGGACCTCAACCCGATAGAAAATCTTTGGGGCCTTATGGTCCAACGATGGTCGCATCAAAATGAAAGAACCAAACAAGCTCTTATTAGTCACTGTAATTATATTTGGGAGGAAATGCGGGGAACCGATATTTGCTCACGGCTTGTTGGTTCAATGAGGTCTCGTCTTTTAGAGGTTATAGAGGCCAACGGCGGTTACACCCGTTTCTAATTTTAAAAAATTTTCAATATCTTCTAAACATTACTATATATGCTATGTTTTTGTTTGTTATAAGTATTTTAAAATTGATTGTAGAAATTTAATAAAAGGATAAATCTATTTTTAGCTTGTTTTTTATTGATATTGTAATTAAAAGTTTACAGAAATTGTAGGTTTGTGGATTCGCCTTGTGCCTTTACAATTTTATGTAACTTGTTGATTACAATTCTGAATTTGTAGATACAATTTTGTCATCAAAATCTACAGCCCCCCGCCGTTGATTTTACGACGTCATTGGTTCCATCAAGTTCAAACTAAGAACAGCTGTCACGTTACAAACAGTAATAGTCGTTATCAATAATCAGATAAAGACAACAATAGAAGTTGTCAGATCGATCTGCAAGCGAAACTAATCTTTATCACCTATGAATCTGCAAGCGATATTCAACCTTAGGGTGGTACACCACTTTCTTGGCCGACTGTACGTTTGTCCAAATGTCAAATTAATGTTTATCTTCTTTATCTTTACATATTACATATAATAAAATCGTAGAGCTGTCATTCCTGTACATTGAATATTTTTTTCTTTTTGTATTTTTTTCGAGATAAGGGATCGATTCTGATGCCAAATCAACTTTTTTTTTCTTTCGAAATTTTTTATGTTTTTTTGATTTGATCTATCTCTTAAACTACTGTAAAGTTGTCGATCAAATTTTCCTCAAATATTCCTAATAATATGCTTCTGTTGATAGGCTATGTATCATTACGCTATTTTTCCTGGGAGATAAGCAATTTTAAATTTTGTTGTTTTTATCTGTTTGTTTTTAGTTGGAAGCTAAACCACTGGATATTATTTAGTCAATTTTTCCCCAAATATTCCTTAAACTGCTCTTCTATTAATAGGATATGTATAATTACGCTATTCCCTTTGGGGGATTAGCAATTTTATAATATGTTGATTTTCAGTCATTGTTGACATTTGTATAAGAACCGCTATTTGAAAACACTGTCAGCGTACTAGCCAGTCTGGTTGGTATCCTACTTGACTTTCGTGCAAGGGGTCTCTGGATCAAATCTCGCTGTTTCTTTTTTTCACTTTTTGAGTTTTCTTATATTTGTCCTGAGAGTTTCAAATAATTAAAAAAAATGTGTATACTTTTATTTCAATATTATTCGCGATTTTAAATTATTACTTTTTTTTTTTCAATAGTTTTCTAGGATATAAATCTACACTGATTTAAATTGTAGATAGTAAGTTGGATATTTTTTTAAATTGTAATTGTTTCGAGGTGTGGAATTTTAAAGATTAGAAAAAATTGTGTTTATTTATGTTTTGAATTGGTGTTCAAACCAGTGCATAGATTCTGTTTTAAACGACGACAAGTTGTACTCATCGAGTCAGATAATTAGTTATTTTTTAGGTATCACGCGGAATGCAAGGGAGAAGAGCAATGCACGTACGTTCAATTTGCAGCGATACTGTAAATCAACCCAAAAATGATATATAGTCTAATGTTTAAAATAAACACGGTTCTTTGAAATTAATGTCGCTCAAATAAGGACGTTTCCTATGCAAACTATGTACCTAGATATAACATTATTGATCTAAACTAATAATAAAAATGCAAGTATGTTTGTTTTTTACCTTTTCACGCATTACTACCTACTGAATCGATCGTCCCAAAATTTAGCATATACGTTGTCAGGAGTATAGACACGGATATAAGGTATCTTACATCCCGAATAACAGAAGAGAGCTGTTGCCGAGAAAACAATTACGTTCATATTCCAGATGGCGCCACACGATCCGTATTGTTTCTCAAATTCTAAAATAACGCAAGCGAAGCCGCGGGCAAACACTAGTCTAGTACTAAAAACAAAAAGATTTTTTGTGATATTTATTGAGATTTGATACAAAATAGACATGAAAGATATTATTCTTCAATGGAAATTACAAGAGAAAAAAAATATTTAATTGAGTGGATATACATTTGATTTTACTGTACTTATTAAATCCACAATTACTTGTAGTTGAGGTTTAAATTTTTGAGTTATATTTTTGCAGCTACATTAACATTTAGTCAAAACGATAAAACGATTTTATCGATAAAAAGTTTATTCAGAGAAAATTCCTTTGTAGTGACGTGACAGTTCTTTTGGGATAATCGTAAGCAGCGCCACTTTGACAGTTGCCTTGCCCTTATAGTTTCGCCATGTCCGTCCGTCCGTCCGTCTGTCCGCAGTTTAGCTCAGAGACGCACAGTACTAGAGAGCTGTGATTTGGTGTAAATATACGGATTTGTTGTGCCGAAAAAGTGGTAAAATAAAATCTCGTAAAATTTTTTTATAATTTTTTTTTTTTTAGGGTACCTCCTGTACTTACACGTAAAGTGAGGATTTTTTTTTCTCGCGTACCCCTTAGTGTGGGGTATCATTAAATAGGCCTTTAAAAAATAATGATAGTTTCCATTAACAGTTTTTTGATAAAAAAAATCGTTTGTGAAATATTAAGCTTTAAAGTGCTAAATTTTGCTCGATTCGTGTGTCCCCCCCCTCTACCAGCTAAATGGTTATTTTTGGGGGTGTGAAAAAATTCACAATAGTAGTATATATAGCGAAGGTTAAAAGAAAATTATCATGACTAAGTAGGCTTTACAACTTTACGAGTAATAGTCGACCAACTTATAAAATGTACTTGGATAATATGTTTTCTTAAACAAAATGTATCGGAGACAACTGCAAATGTAAGTTTGTCAACTTTATTTTTACAGCTTTAATAGTTTTTGGGGATAGGTAGGTTTTTATCGTCAACAATTTTTAACTAACTTCAAAAAAAGGAGGAGATTCTAAATTCATCGTAATCTTTTTTCTTATGTATTTTCCCAAATTTCTCAAAGACTCCTGGACCGATTTTGAAAATCCTTCTTTTTAAAATTAAATTCAGCGAATCAGTTTAGTTACTTCGCATAAGTATTTTGATGGGCAACAACGGAACCCTACACTGTGCGTGACCCGACACGCACTTGGCCAGTTTTTTGAATGAAGAATCCACATCGTTCCAAACTTAAAAATAAAAACCACAACCAGAGAGCCCGCGAAAAAATGAGTTCGTTTTACTTACACTTACCATGCAGGACGTTAGCGCGCCCATGAGTAGTTCATTGTTAGTGGTCAGTATCGGAGGTATGTCGTTCACATCGAGGTCGCTTGGCTTTCTGACTCCTTTGCCTATGATCCCGGCGTGGAATACTGATGTATGACTTTGTGTCAGCTGGGTTATTGGGCCCTGGAGAGAAATTTTAGTGTCATTTTTAATATTATGGTAAGCCGCGTCTTTAGCGTAGTATGGCTTCGTCTTCGTAACTATATTCAACTTTATCTACACTGATATTATAAAGAGGAAAGAATTGATTGTTTTTTATGTATTGAATAAGCTCCAAAAATAATGGGCCGATAAAAAAAAATCAGAACTTGTTTTCCCACACGTCAGTCACCGGTACGTGATCTGAACGAACTGATATGAAACTTGTATGGAAATATTCCACATACTGAACTGACACACGCTTGCTACACGTGTGGCCAACCAGTAACTTGACTGCTGTTATTGTTCCAAAATTCAGTCAAACCGGCGACGTGACTGACAAACGACGTGTCGAAAACTGATGTATGTGGACACATACAAAAACCGTTTCCGATCCGTCCGGCGACGTGCCGTTGCCAATGTGTTTTAATTTGCATCTACCACCAAGCAATGTAACCGCTCGACATTTTAAGGCCTGTCCCACACAACATTACAGTGCCGACACGTTTCGTGACGTGCTATTCATATATACGAGTGAACGAACATCACTGAACGGCACTGACACTGATTAGTACGGATAGCGTCGTCGTACATACGAATAGCACGGAACGTGTCGGCATTGTTGTGTGTGGATAAGCCTTTAAAGTGTTCGTTTCTGAGGAACTGTATGTTCTTTGTTAGTAATCAAAAGGTAAACAAAATACTCGCATGTTTCTGATTGAGATGTATGAGTAGATCATCGCTCGTCCAGTCCTTGTTGGTGGCGAGGTTGGCCAGCACGGGGCGGCTGCCGAAGGCCGCGTCCTCCCTGAACATGGCGGTCTCCAACAGTTCCCTCAGCGCGAGTGCTCTCGCTAACTTGCTGTGGATGCACAGCTTACGGAGAAGACGACATGCTGTGGCCACGCCTCGGAGTTTCTCCATGGTGTCTTGAAAATTGATAATAGGTATATAAAAAAAAATATACAAAAATGTTTTAAAATTTCGAAATAGAGAACTAAATGTAAAATTCGTTACCTTTTAAATGCAGGCACCTGAAAAAATACTTCACAGTAGCCTGTACCACTTTGAGAATAACTTCCACACTTGGAGGAGCTGCTTTAGTGCCTGTCATGTCTACGCGATCTAAAACCTGTCAAACAATGTTTATAAACAGAAATACTTCTAGAAAACTGAACTAAGGCTGCTACTGTTTACTGTTTCTTGTTCTAACCTAACGCTGTCAGTGAGAACTTGTAATTGGCCTTCTTGCACTAATTTTTCTAACACCTGTAACCTAGCTGTAAGTTCTCTTATGAAAATAAAATAAAAGCTTCCTAAAGCCCTGTTTATAGCACACATAATGTGACCAATTCTATGTCTATTCTACCAAGAATAGACAAAGCTATTTCATCATTATTTCTATACAATAATTAGTTATTTTTACACGATCCGAACACCATTGGAGAAGAGAAACATTTCTTAGATTTTAAACATTGTCATGTTTGAAACGGTAGCTATAGTATTTTCTATATTCTGTCACAAAGATATTTTTAAAGAAACGAAAAATTCTGTTGCGAGCAGGGTTCGATCATGCGTGTTCTGAATTGGTACTCCAGACGCCTTAACCACTAGGCCATCGCAACCACTACTCACAACGCTGAATTTTTCGTTCCCTTGTTTTTCTAATGCTGTTTACACTTTGCACTTATATTCTGTCATTTTTTTTTTCTTTTTATACAGTGCCATGCTATGCGTGCTGAGATGTTACCAAAATTCATTCTTATAACAAAAACTTCCAAAAGTTCCCAAAACTCACCTCAGCCAAAGCGTGACAAGTCGGCATCTCATTTAAAGAAGCCATGGTGCATTCCTTCCTGATTCTCAACAACGACGTATATTCCTGTAGAGCTCCTCCTATCCGGTACAAGTTCGCTTCCACTGCGCGACCTATCGGACGTGTGCGTAAGTGTGGGACGCGGTTGGAGTTTTCCCATCTGTTTATAAGAAATTATAGTCAGAACATCAAGGCAAAACGTGTCCTGCCGGGGTTGCGGGACATACGTATATACCGCGACCCCGGCACACAAAGGACTACCGAAGGACACCGTGGATTTTAGTCAGTACAAGTCTGACAGTCCCTCGATGAATTTGACACGTAAAAAAAAAAATAGGAAGAACGTGTAGTTTCTTTCTTAAAAAAGTGTTGCCTCACTAGGAATTTCTCTTGTATTGAAGATGCATTTACAAACATTAAAATTCCAAAGTCAGGCCCGGAAAAACTACTGCGCCAACCACGGTTAATGAAGTGGCTGAGCGATTGGACTGCTGAGCTGCGTGTCGCGGGTTCAATTCTCACACGGAGCAAATATTTGTATGATTTACAAGTAGTTGCTCTGGGTCTGGGCGTTTGTGTATGCAGTGTTTATTTAGTTTTGCAAACGCACCCACGACACAAGAGAGAATTCCTAGTGTGGGGGCAACTTCTTTTTTTAAACAAAACAAACCGTGTCATTAATGTAGACTAACATTATTTTTATTAGCTACATAGTTCACACTGAGGTAATTTATAAGGAAGAAAGTTACAAGACGTTATTTTGGAGTTTGTTAAAACGCCTTACGATAGAATCTAAAAGGGATACCCACTAGCATAAACAGTATAACAATATGTATAACAAAAGAAATCACTAACCTCAACAACTTAATAATATTCTCACAGAACAGATGCAAATAAGTCTTCTGATCCTTAGGTACGGTTCCCTCAAGAAAACAGCTCTTGATCTCATTGTCGGACAACATGGCATCCCTCAAGGCATACTCCAGTCCGGTGTTCACAAAGTTCTGATACCTCTCAGTGTCCATACTAATGTCGGGACTGTCGCTGGGGACGTGCATGGTGATGGTGCCCGAGATGATACGAACTAGCAGCGCTAGGGTGGAGTCGTCGCGGGAGTACTGGATGAGGTAGCTTATTGTGCTTACGAATTCCGATGGGAGGTTGTAACCTAAAATTATGTGTTGGTATGAATCAGATTTATAATATTGCTTTATGTATGTGACGCCAATAACATCATTTCAGCCATAGGACGTCCACTGTTGAATATAGGCCTCCCCTTTAGATCTCCACATATACCGATTGGAGGCGACCTGCATCCAGCATCTTCCAGCGACCTTTATAAGGTTGTCTGTCCACCTTGCTGGTGGACGTCCTACGCTGCGCTTGCTAGTCCGTGGTCTCCACTCTAGTACTTTTCGACCCCATCGGCCATCTGCTCTGCGAACAATATGGCCTGCCCATTGCCACTTCAGCTTGCTAATCCAGTGGGCTACATCGGTGACTTTAGTTCGTCTACGTATCTCTTCATTTCGGATTCGATCACGTAGAGAAACACCGAGCACAGCCCTCTCCATAGCTCGTTGAGCGACTTTGAGCTTTGAGTTGAGGCCGATAGTGAAAGACCACGTTTCGGTGCCCTAACTCATCACTAACACACATTGATTGAAGACTTTCGTTTTGAGGCACTGAGGTATGTCGGACGAAAAGACATTACGTAGTTTCCCGACGCCAATATAATGAAAGTTTAATAATATTTCATTTTCTTTACTTTCTATGCAATGCTGCAAGAATATTGATTATTATTTTTGATAAAAACTCAAGAGGTCAATAACTGGTGGGGGTCCGAAATTGGGTGCTTTACCTTAGTTTAAATTGTGGAGAAGTACTTTTACATACAGACGCCATCAGGTCAACATACCCGAATCTGGCAAATATCAATCGAACATTAACCTTTCAGCATTGTCATTAGGTTGAAAATCTATTGAAGAAAGATAGATTGCGGTAGCTTGATGTGCTGGCGTCTGTACAAAGATCTTTTAGAATATGACACGAAAGCCGTCACATTATGCTTTCAATATTTATTTCACCAATATTTATCAAAAATTATTTTATCAACTTTTTCTTCCTCTAAAATTATTTTAAGGTACTCACTAACTAATATAAGTATCCTGGCTAATGAATACTTCTCCAGTTGATTTCCATCTAACAGCTTGTCTCTGACTATATTAATTTCTTCAGCGGCACTTGTTAGCAATGGGATGTTTTTATCCGGAAACAGACACTCGTATTCTAATTTTTGAAGAAGATATTCTAGAAAAAAAAAGGATATTTTTTTAACTTATTGAGTTTCAATGTCTTTTAACAAAAATGTTAAGCTCTATGCAAAGACACACAGTAGTTTCTTATCAATAAAAAGGTTTTAGAGGTTGTCTGTAACCTTTAATTTATACATTTTTCTTAGACAGCGAT
The DNA here is from genome assembly GCA_036375495.1 of Agrotis segetum. NCBI lineage: Eukaryota > Metazoa > Arthropoda > Insecta > Lepidoptera > Noctuidae > Agrotis > Agrotis segetum. The sequence continues at coordinate 465,787 of JAQSVV010000586.1, read as the reverse complement.
TTTGGGCTTTTAAAATAGTTTCTCGTACACAACAATTGCAAAATATGATACCAAAATCTTAAAATCAACACCATCCATCCATCAGTGATGATAAGCAATGGTAATAGTTTTAAGGTTTACTTTTTTGGAAAGAACATTACGCTGATGAACCTTTGTAAATTGTATTCAACTTTTAAAACCCTTGTTACTTGACTATCAATAAAAAAATTTGCTAAACTTGCTTTCCTGCTTTTCTTTTATGGCTATAGTTTGCCATTCTAGTAGCATACAGCAGCGTCCCACTCACCCAACAGCTGCCTACAGAACACGTTGGTGAGAGCGTGTCGTAGTAGCAGCAGCAGACAGCGCACGTCGGCGCGCAACAACAACGACACCAGCGACGGAGGAGTCACGTCGGCCCACACCACTGAGTTACGATTTGACGCGCAAACGACGCAAAGGCGCTCCATTACTTCATCCGTCACTGAAAATTATGCTATAATCAGTACCCTTAGCACGAATTTTCAGTATTTGAGACGTAAAGTAAACTGGAACTTTGACAATTTCAAAAAGACAATTTTCAAGGAAAAAAATTGTTCCTGCTTCGCACACCTGAGGCGCTGTTCCATTTTTTCATACAAAAAACGCTGTAAATACTGTAAAGTAAAAGGGTGAAAATTCGTGCTAAGGCTACTGATGTGCGAACATACGGAGCTCCCGCACACGGGACACAAAACGCCGCCACACGCCACTCGCGCTAATCCGCACCCCTCTCTCTCCTACCTCAGTAATACATTGGTTAAAAAAAGTAGAAGCCAACGACCACAAATGACGGGGCCGGCTCAGAGGGCCAAAGCCTGTCGGGGTCGCGGGGTTTGTTTCCTCACCGTGACCCCGGAACATAAAGGGCTATTGAAGGACATCGTGGATTTTAGTCAGTACAAGTCTGACAGTAACTCCCGCCCTGCCCAGGGTGGGAGGACTCATTTGATGATTTTACCACGCTAAAAAAAGAAGCCAACGACCACAAAATATGTCGACCACCGGCCACAAATGTCTGGCGCGCGCTTCAGCTACCTCTGTAGTCGCTTCTAGCTTCTCGTGGCGGCGTTTGTGGCTGTCGCAAGTGGCTCGTGTGCTTTACCACCAGAGAAATGTGCTGCGAGAATGTAAAAGCTGAGCTACGAAACTATATGGCCGTTTCCTCTGATGCGAACGAACGTAGCGGTGCGAGTAAGATGAGCAGCTCGAACTATGCGATGTATCAACTTCCATTAAAAAAATCAAACATATTATCTTAGTTGAATCTGTTTCCACCACTGCAATGCTATGTGCACCAATGAATGATTGGTGGATATCAAACGCATCCATAGCAACGCAGCATAGCCTATCTCAGGTGAAAAAGTTGACTAACACATTAGCAAGTTGGCATAGAATAGAATGAAGTCAGTTTAAAATGAAAATATCTTCTATTCCTACTTACATGTCTGTTCAATATCCTGCGTGAGAGCTTTCAGGACAATATCAGATTTTGATGCCAAGTTCAGCAGGTAAGGAATCACTTCCCGTTTTTTTTCTGGCTTACTGTCATCCTTTATAGCTTCCTGTAAAAATATGTTGTTAAATATACAAACATTTTTTTTTAATTATTTCCGTTTTGTTTTGTAAGATTTACTATGCTTTGGTTTTTAGGTCCTTAGAATGGCTTACAAGTGCATGTTGAGTACAATAGAGCCACAAATTCAGAAACCTTGCTCAAAAAAGCTGCCAAATAACATAGGGCTGTAGAATGAACTGATAGGAAGTTTCACTGCGAGTTTTAGCCAGTCAGTGGCGCTACAAGCGCATAACGTCAACAACGTCAAGTGTAGCTTCAAGTGTGTTGTGTAGTGTAATATCAAGTTAATCTTACAGTAAAGGCCTATCCACACACAACAGTGCCGTACCATACCGATCCGTGACGTGCTATTCATATATGCGAGTGAACGAACATCACTGAACGGCACTGACACTAATGAGTACGAGGCGTCGTACAAAATGTATGGTACAATATCATATTTCACTGACACTGATCGATACGGCACTGAACGTCACGTCACAGAACGCTACGGTACGGAACGTGTCGGCACTGTTGTGTGCGGATCTGCCTTTAATGACATCATTCGCTGGTAGTGCCATCTCAGCCGAGCTTTGCGTGAAACCTCCCATTCCGAGGTTTTCCCAGTGAACTACAATACTTCAAAAAGGGTGTCAAAAAGTTTCTGCAGGGTAGACAACAAGCAATAGCTGTAACTGCACTGCAATAGCAATTGCAGTGCAGTTACAGTTAAGTTTCGATCAAAACCAAGCTTTTTGTATTCTCTACCGCTGTCAGACACGCTCGCGTCACGTTCGCGTCATGCGAGCGCATCATCGATATTCTACACTGTTGCGCGTCTTTGGTGCGTGTTTTGGATCGCAACATTATCGTGAATCTTGACTGTGAATCAGCACTAAAGTCTGTTCTGGGGTATTATTTTAATATTTTATTAAATGTTATATTCATTGAAATTTAATCGATTCCATTTGATTATTTAGTGGGCAATATTTTTTCTATCATGTGGCACACCATGAGTAACTTTGGTACAGTTTGGTTGTCGTACAGTTGACGTGCAGTTTACGCGCAGCTAACGCGCAGTTCAAAGATTACAACAAGACTAACGTTTATCACTCGAACTTGAACTTAACTGCGACTGCACTATTACTTCATCGGCGCGTCATAAAATTACTTGAATTAGCCTTCAGGTATTGGTGTTGCAGGCGTCCATAGGCTATGGTGAACGCTTCCCATCAGCTGTATGCTTGTTTATCGCCATAAAAAAAAGCTCCAGTATGACTCACGTGGAACAGGTCCAGCACGGCCACCCGCACGTGATGCGTGGCGGGCGGGTGGTGTGCCAGGTGCGCCAGCACGGCGCGCGCCGCGTCCGCGCCCAGCTGCAGCGCGCGCGGAGCCACCAGCGCGGGCTCGGCGCGACCCACCCAGCCTACTGCCCATGAACAAGCCCACGAACCTGTGCAACAATATATTCATTGGTTCAGTGCAGTGCTTCTGGATATGGAGCGATTTATTAGGTCTAAAAAGCTGACTATATTTGTGAAAATTGTCAACAAAGTCCATCCAGCCAAACTTAACCTTAAGTATTACCTAAATTTTAGCTAGGTTATTAGTAGAGTTGTTGGCTTGCACATAGGAAACTTCATGTGTATGAATATGTTTTATTTTTTATTCGTGTTTTAAAAACACAGATGCACGCTATTTAATCTATACTTCTATACTAATATTATAAAGAGGTAACATTTGTTTGTAAGTTTGTAAGTTTGTATGTAGGGGGTAATCTCCAGAAGTAATGAACCGATTTTAAAAATTGTTTCACTGGTAGAAAGCTACATTATCCGTGAGTGCTATAGGCTATAAATTATAAAGATACCATGCACATTAGCCGAAATATGTCATTTTTTGTCAAGCCAGGCGGAAAAAAATTGCTCTTCCAACACAGTTATTAGCATGCGCTGCCTTAACAGTTGTATATAATTGAAAACAATGTACAGCAAAAATGTCCGCTTTGAATAGTTCTACAATAAAGTCCGCGACACCATATTTTTATCTTTTATATTTTAGCAGATATTGCAGCTTTTATGAGTTAAAAAAGTTATTTTCGATGTACTTGCTTTTGGACGATTTTTTACACAACAAAACATTAAACCTTATCGAAAAAAATATTATTATGATCACAATAACATCATAGAGATACGATTTTCCTAAAATAGTATGTCAATTGGTTAAATAGTTTCGAAGATAACATAAAATTATTAAATCGCAAAATGCCGCCGTCCATTCACGAACCGCATTGTACGGACGTTTTATCTATTTACCTATAGATGGCTTTGTGCAATTACGTGTTGGTCTATTTTTTTCTTTTTTTTTGGTGGTAAAAACATCAAATGAGTCCTCCCGCCCTGGGTGGGCCAAAAGAAAAAACCAGCGACCCCAGCAGGCATTTGGCGCGAAACACGACTCGCCACCGACCCGGGCTTGGTCCCTGGTCGGACGGCGAGCTATACCCATCACTCACCGTCCGCAAGCCCGCTCCGCCGCTGTGCCCTCAGCTTATCAGAGGGACACGCGTGGGAGCGTCCACACGACAGGCTATTCGCATACGGGCAGAGGTCTCTTAAGACAGGAAACCTCCACGTGCGCCCGTGGACTGGAGTTCCCCTCGGATACGTCCGGGGGGAAGACCAGTTTTTCGGCCCGGTGCACCCTGGGATGCGGGCAAAACTCTTCCTTAGGCACTGTGTGCCTTCGGGGTCTTTGCCCGTATGCGAATAGCCTGTCGTGTGGACGCTCCAACGCGTGTCCCTCTGATCAGCAGAGGGCACAGCGGCGGAGCGGGCTTGCGGACGGTGAGTGATGGGTGTAGCTCGCCGTCCGACCAGGGACCAAGCCCGGGTCGGTGGAGCGTCGTGTTTCGCGCCAAATGCCTGCTGGGGTCGCGGGTTTTTTTTAAAAATAAATAAAATATTAAATAATGTGTCTTAACCCAGGATACGAACGTAAAGGGCATTCGAAGGAACACGGGTGGATTTTAGTCAGTAAGAGTCTGACAGTCCCTTCCGCCCCACCCAGGGCGGGAGGACTCATTTGATGATTTTAACAACTTAAAAAAAAAAGTACTAACCGAACCACATTCATCATTTCATCAAAAGTTAAAATATTAATGCCCAACGAAGTGGGCACGGGTCAGCTAGTTAAATATAAATTAGTGACCAACCGAAATTTCGGTTTCAGTTTCGGCCTATAAATCTAGTTTCGGCCTTAGTTTCGGTTTCAGCCAAAATATAGGCGAAACTTTCGACCCTGCCGAAATTGAAGTGTTGGTGCATTTTCGTGCGTAAACAGGGTGTTTTTTTTTTCAAAATCTGTGGTTTCGATTCCTGGGCAACATTATTGATTTTTCTACAATCCAATGATGCAGTTTTAATTTTCTCATAAACACTTATGTGTTAACAAATGTTAAAAAAAAAAAAAAAATATGTTAAGTTTCGGTTTCGGCCGAAACTGAGAGCAAGGCCGAACATTCGGTTTCAGTTTCGGCTGAAAAATCAGTTTTGGTAGGACACTATTTTAAATAGCCACTTACCCAGCATCATATCAATGCACTTAGCCCTCTCCTCCGAGTTTAGAAGTGTTAAATTCTGTGTGGTGATATCAAGAAGAATTCTTATTGGATCTGCACTTTGAAGTGTTGTGTCTGTAGACGAAAACGAGTTTATATTATTTTTAAGTTCAGCACATGGGTATCCATATACTTCATTTCGTTACATTGTAGTACATAAAATTGTAGAAGAATACTGGATTCATAACACAGAAGTATTGTATGTTTGTGTTTTGATATTTATTTAATTGAACATACAGAACTGAAGACTAACAAGTGCACAGTATATTATGTAACGTAAATATACCAATTTCTGTATCAATAATACAGATATCATTTTGAATTTTAGTCTTATTTTCAATTCAAAAATTACATAAAGTATCCCTCTATTAATAAATTCTTGGCACCAAAAATAATATAATAATATTTTTGTAAAAGTATTTCCAATTTAAAATTACTTTTACATTTACACTGAGCATGCTGTGCTAGTGGTTGTAAATATACAATTACATTACATTATATTACATTACATTATATTACATTACATTACATTATACAATTGAATACTTACTTGGCACATTAGACTTCTTCGTAGCTATATCCATGATCAGACTGATGCACCAGGGAGCAATGAAAGGTGCCCATGACTGTCCCAGGCTGCACAACTCAGGACCAATGATACTGACACTCTCCAGGGAACCATTGGCACCTAAATCTGTCTATGAAATAAAGAGTTTGTTTAAATTATTGAAATTTTTTGGGTTCTGTACCCACAATTTGTATGACTACCAATTTAATGTCTGGACTTTAAAAGAGACAGCAACCTCTGAGTTTGTTTTGGCTGTTTCTTTTCAGAGTAGTCAGGTATGAAACACCAGTTTCATATAGTTAGTAAAAGGCATGTAAAAGTGTTGATATTAACCTACTTCACAAATAAATATCACTTCATCATCATTTCATTTCAAAGGATAGAACGAGACTCACTATTACTTTGACATTGTGAACAATTATTTGTCTCTCTTGAACCACAACAAACAGTTGAAATTTTCACAGATAATGTTTTTATATTTGCCGCTATAACAACAAATACTAAAAAATAGAATAAAATTAGTATTTAGGGAGCTCCCATACAACAAAAATGATTTTTATTGACACTTGAAGGTTTTTTAACAGGCCCCTAAAACTTAGAAATAAAATTACGGTGTGTTGTGAGCAGGTGTACTATTTGGTACACCACTTATCCTTCTAGGATTAAAAGGGGTGATGTTATTTTATTTTTTACAGTGGTGAAGTGTATGACTAGGACTAGAGACACCTGTAGCTTAGTACTTTCAATGAGGATGGTTACAACACAATTAGGAAAAGAACGAGGTTTGCAGTGTTTAAACGGAAATTTGAAATTGGCGCCAGTTACAAAAAAAATGAGGAGAGATGACATGACACGCATGATGATGATGATGATGAGATTTGCAGTAGAAAAACTAGATACCACTCTGTCTGGTGTCTTAGTTCGTATAATTAATATGAGAATAGAAGTCACTATGATGTCTTTAAAGTTTAATAGTACATACTAAATACATAGCTACTAAAGTTTTGCTGATTCCTCAAGTTTTGTTTAGTAACAAAACAATTTTATAATTCAACAAGTATCTCCAATACAGCTTACCTCATAGTCCGTCTGAGTGATGGAAACGTTGACGGCATCATGAAATACCATGGCAAAGTATTCCAATACAGCATCTCTTGCCGCCGGAAAGTTTTTGAGCAAACTCAAGCCAGTCCTAGTTAATTCTGGCGCATTCTGTGTATTTCTCCTCGAAACTCCATGTATAAAGTTGTTCAAATCGGCAGACAATGCCGTCGATTTGTTTTGAGGATTCATCAGAGGTCTGTTTATGTTCCTCAACCAATAAATTCACTGAAATAAACAATTCTCAAGCTCAACACATGCAGCCACAACAGTTAGCGAGTTGACGACTAATGTCAAAATGACAGTGACGTTTATTCGTTTTGACAGTAACATGGGCATTTCAAGGTTTGAAATTGAGGCTTTTTAGATTTGGTTTGTGGTGTGGTCAACGGCGGATACAAGGGGGGGGTCATGGGGGTCATGACCCCCCCCTGGGCGACAGGCTGGGTCATAGGTGGCCACTGCAATTTTATCTAAGTTTATAAACTTAAACAAATTATAAACGGAAGGGGCACATAATCATAATAATGCAATTCTATGCTGTTATTAGTTATAGATACGTATTATAGCAAGGGTGGCCAGCTTGATTAGACATAAGATCTACTGTTTACTAACGAAACCTGTGCGATCAGGGCCCCCGCTTCCATTTGTGCAATGCACACGGGCGCCATCCTCTAGGGGCGCCAAAGTCATCCTCTAGGGGCGCCAAAGCCAAGAGCCCATATTTTTTTTAAAAAAAAGAAAACGAAAAAACAAAAGTTGATAACTTAAATAAGATAAGGTTTAAGTACCTACTAAAGACTTCAAATATTTGATCTCACTTTTAGATTAAAACTTGAACTTCGGAAACGTTAAACTTTTAGATCTCACTGCGTTCGTTCTTCTGTGAAGAATTGCCTTGTCCTATTCCAAAATCTAAAAAATTTCGCGCTCGCTTCGCTCGCGCTTCTAATATATATGGTTGACATTTACGCTTTTCGTGACCTCGCTTTTGATAGCTCATTATTCATAGCAAATGCGTCTTATGTTAGTTAATCTTGTCTTAGTCCACAATTTTTTTTGTCTTCTTTAAGATGGTATGGAATTCTGGCTGTGAAGTTTCAGGTACTTGATGTTTTTTTTTTGTGTTTAAGTTCCGAGGCGGCAAGCTTTACATCCCAAGGGCGCTGAATTATAAAATACACCATGCACTGACCTACCTACCATAAAAAAGATAATTCAAAATGCTTTAAAGGGCGCCAAAATCCTTTTTGCACACAGGCGCCAATAGCCCTTACGGGGGCTCTGTGTCATGTGTGCGATCTACCAATTACATACTTCTTGAAGTCTTAAAATTCATAAAATCAGCATAGTTTAGTACACAATCATGTAGAAATTTTTATTGACCAGTCTTAAGAGTTTCTTTTCATATCACATGTGGGATTGTTTCCTTTTTACTTAAATACTTTGTATTGGAAGTCCGAGTTGGTGATGTTTAATCAACATACTCGACAATATAACATATACATAACAACATTAGCTCTTTTGGTGCAGTGTTTACAATTTGGCGTGTGTTATTTTTTGGTCAAGTGTGAGTTTCCCACAAAAACAAGTGAATTTGGGCATTTTTTCGTGCCAGTCGACTCGTTGCGTGACTAAAATCCACGGTGTCCTTCAATAGCCCTTTACGTTCCAGGGTCACGGTATTCGGGATGTCTTTCTTTGAAATCTATCTGAACTAAACTACGGAAATAAGCTGTCTGCGACATGGTGACCCCCCCCTGATATAAAAGCTGGATCCGCCCTTGGGTGTGGTGTGGTGGTAAGAGGATCGTCTACCGAGCGCTCGTCCATATTAAAAGAGAAAATGTTTTTCTACCCCTAAGTGTTATCTTAACTCAATGATTTTTTAGAATGTTTCTGACACAGTAAAATAAAAGGTTTACTGGTTTTCTTTTTTTTTTATTATAAAAGTTTGAAAATCACAGGCGCCTAAAAGTAACTATTTTTGTCAAAAAATCTTCATTGAAGTAAAACCTTTGTATTTTAAAAACAAAGAAGTTTAAGAAAAAAACTCCTACAAACCTACAAATCTAGAATATAAGGGTGCGCGCGGCTCGCGAGCAGGTCGCAAACGGCTCGCGAGTTGCACATTCGCGGCATATTCGCCAGATGTGGACGCACCCTAATATGCTGAAACGATTGACGAATTTTATTTAATTTAATGTCAAAATTCTATTGAAAATCTCAGAAGTAATATTTACGTTACACTGTGGAGTTAAGGTTGAAATTGTTATGTTCAGTTTTAGAAATACGCTTCGATGCGCTTCGACTCTGCGCTAGTATAAATCGACCCTTATGGAGAAATAATATAATACTCCAATCTCCATTCATTAACTTAATCTGACGGCAGGTTTGGTGCAGCGGCTGAGCGATCGACTGCTGCGCAGCGTGTTGCGGGTTTGATCCCCACAAAGGAATTCCGGGTCTGGATGTTTGTGTAGTTATGTGAGTTTCTATGTTTGTAAGCCCACGATACAGGAGAAATACCAAATGAGGGCAAGCTTTCCTTATAAAAAAAATTAAGTACTAATGAACAAAAGCTGCAGTTTGTTTGTTGAACGCGCTAATCTCAGGAACTAAAGATTCGAATTATAAAAATATTTTTGTGTTGGATAGTTTATTTGTCGAGGAAGGCTATAGTCTTTAATATAATATCACGGTACTAATAGAAGCTAAGCAGTGAGGGATGAAACCACCCGGGACAGCTTTTAGAAACGAATGACGGGCTAGGAAAATAAAACGACGATTAAATACTGATTTTACATACTGATGACTATGTTTCATGATTTTAAGTAAATAAATATTTATTTTTCACACAAAACCAAATATCTACCTCAAAACGAACGTTACGGGTACTTAATTAAAAACGGGGCACCAAATAACAAATTAGGCTTGATTAATTATGGCGCCTTCTCTCCCTGTCCGTGAAGGGCTACATGTGACTCCGGCGCTCCACCACTCCACGTTTCTAAATCACGTGTTTTGTCACGTTGTGAAGAACCGAAGGCAGGTAGCAACAGTAAAACCTGGAATAGCACCCTTTAACACAAAATTCACAGGCGTATAGATTGGGTTTATTGTTTTTCCTTCGATACCTACTTCATTTAACAGTGTTGCGTGCACCTTTTACAATGAATAATACTGACTAATATATGCGTAGTACTATTATAAATATATTCTGTGCTATTATTATGTTTAGATCGAATTTTTTGGGATCTCCATTTATTGTTCGTATAATTTTGGCAAAATTATTTTATAGGAATCGAAATAAAATTGGAATGAAAAAGGTCACGTTTACATTGGTGGAGCAGAGAACCCATTTTTTGTCATTAATAACTAATAATATTGGGCTTCTTTTTAAAACAGGCAAACCATCCTATCCTACTTCATTTTCGACTTATCAGAAACCAATGATCATTAGCGACTTTATTAACTGAGCGAGCATCATGCCTCGCGGTTATTAAAAATAGTAATTAAAATACATTTGCAGTTTTTCTATTTATAAACAACTGCGCGGCTATGCTGTGCGTCTATCTTGTACATCGCATCATAGGTAGGGGGATGGTAACATGAAAACGTGGGGTCAGGAACAAAATCAATATTGACTGCGCACGCGATCCGCGCAAGCCCACCCCACAACCAACGCAACGCGACGCGCGACGCTAGAACCCAGAATCATGCGGAAAATATGTACATTTAGTTATATCTGTGTACGTTTAACTACACACTAGTTTAAAAAAGAAAAGGTTGTCTGTTGGTTGTCATGGGCATGCATACGATTATAAAAAGTAAGTATGAATTTCGCGGGCAATTCGCGGGCAAAAAACGCAATGGTGACCGATTTTGACAATTTATTTTAATTGTATATCCTTATTTTTTGTTATATTAATAGGCATTAAATGTAGAATCCCTCACATATTATAGTGACGATTACATCCAAATTAAATTAAATTGGTGTTTGACATCCAAATTAAATTAAATTGGTGTTTGTAAGGCACAGTCAGCACAAAATAAATAAAAAAACAACTTTTCTTTCGGTAGTCGGTGGCTTTATTTTTATTTCATTGACTATGGCCACCAACTTTCGAAAGAAAAGTTATTGTAACCTTTTTAGTTAGGATATTCAACAAAAATCTTCGTATCGTAGGTATTTGTAGACAGCGTCTTTGAAAATCTACAATCCAAGTAAGCAAATCGGGATCCATGCGAGCAATAACACGGGAGATCCATTATTGTTAAATACCAAAACTTTGAAAACTTTCTCCAGAATGTAACAAACCCATTTCTGAAAACGGCATTAAAATCGGTTCAGCCAAACGATAGATAAAATCGCGGACAAACAGACAATCGATTATGAAAATCTACAATTTTACTGGCGCAAAATTTATTATAAATATTTTGTACTTTTGCGACTTTAGCTGTTGACAGTACCTACCTCCACTTGTACCTAAGCATATACAGGATGATTTTTTCAACTGGGCTTGGATGGCTATATCCAAAACTATGAGGACTATCAAAAATACGTTGAAAGGAGTCTCGAGACCGATTTTGACGAAAATAAAACTGCGTCGTGCTGCTGGATTTTAGAAAAATCAAGTATCCTGGCCAGGAATCGAACCCGCTGATTTTGGAAAAAAATCACTCCCTCTATTATTATACCATTCGATAGAGTTGCTAATAAGGATCAAGTTATGGGAAGTAATATTACACGACAAACTGAAGGAAAAAGTAAAATTAAAAAAAAAACACTGATTAGTCTTCAAGGCTATTATAACTGGACTGTTATGGATACGTTAATGAATGCATACGTTTGTTAGTGTTAAGTATATTATATCTACACATAAATAAATTCATAATAAATAAGCATAGAATACATTCAGCGTCCTTCGATTCACCCACCCCTCGCCGCTCGCGCTCGCGGCTGCTAGGAGGGATAGCAAAATAATTATAACTGCGTAGTAACGTGTTGCTCTTCCTTGATTCTAACATCACGCCGCATTTTCGTCGATTGGGGTAAGCTAGCCGTTTTACCAATGATTAAGTACTTCTACTACCAATATGTTTGGGTAAAGTTCAGGATAACGTCCGACTAGGTTTATTGTGAAGGTCATAGTTGGTCCTGGCTTTTGGCTAGTCAGGGTACTGGAGTTTGGAAAACATCATGGTATGAACGAGAGCGTAGAGATCAATGAAATCACGGTAAAAATATATTAGGTAGTGGATACAACATGTTTCAACATACATACTTGCTAATGCTTTTAGAAAGACCGTACTATAAGACAGGACGGACGCAATACGAATAATAAAGGTATCTATTTAATTAAATGGCATTGAAAACTAAAATATGTTTTACTTCCTTCTAATCAGATTCAACGCACATCCATATATTTTTTGTTTTGTGTTAGAGTGTAATATAGAAACAGAGTTCACGGAATAAAAGCAATTTGCGCGTGAACAGGGTGGCGCGTCGACGATGCGGAGTCAGGGCGGGCGCCGGTGGCGACCAAACGCGCCCCTCGCTATACGACGCAGGCGCGCGCCGCACAACCGACGCTTAGTTGGATCGATAAGATAAACGCGCAACCCCGGTCTACGAGTTAAATCAATATCATTTCTATCGATTTTTGCAGCCGCAGCCGCCGCACATCAGATTTGAGGGTCGCAAACGGTGGGTGCGCGCATTGCGTTGTTCGAAATTATTTGAAACTTGGATTGTAATTTTCATTTACTGTGATTATTGTGATACAAACTATAGTGTGTGTGCAAGAGTTTAGAATGAAACTGTTGTCGATTTTTTTGATTGTCGGAGTTATACGGTAAATATTTCTTTTACATGTTATAAAGTTTCATGAACGGAAAGAGCCTAAAAAATAGTTTCGCGCAATTTTGAGAAAACAAAAATTAAGAAATTCGTTTTTTTTTAATTAAATAATAACAAAAAAAATTTAGTTGATACGTATTTTCAATTATCACTAATGACCAAAGTTACAAAAATATTGGTATTTTAATTGTATTTCAGCAATGCCTCTTGCGTCACCGGTCGATCGTTTGGCGCTGCTTAGCTGCTAGAGCTATGTTTTTGTTTTGATTTTGTTTGTTGATTCCAGTTGTTTATTTTGAAATTAAAAATAAACAAGATTTTTATATTTTAATTTATAAATTAACATAGAGACTTATAATTGAATTTTCATATAAATATTTCATAAAGTTACTCAAGTGACTACAACTTGAGCTTGAAGCTCAGCTTGAAACTGTGGGCTTCAAGTGACCATGAAGTGACTCTAATCTATCAACTTCCTGTCTGTTATAGTAGTCATTCATTCATTCATTCATTCATTGGGAATTTTAAAAAACCAAACTTGCCCGCCCGCCCCTGCCGCCCCGCGCCCGGCGTTTAGGTAAACAAGTTGGTTGACGCGCGCAAGTAATTTTTTAAAAGATGCACGTTTGCTACAGGTGGTGTGAAATGTAGGAAATAAAGAAGAAAAATGACGTCTACGGACACATACCAGTTAAAATGGCATTCGCACAGCACTCATCTGAATGGTCCGTAGCGGCATTGCTTCGCTCGGAGAGGTTCACGGATGTGGTGCTGTGCACCCTGGACGGGTCTCAGATACCGGCACACAAGTTCATTCTGAGCTCGTGCAGCGTGTATCTGAGCAACCTGTTCGAGGGCCAGCGCTCGGTGACGCGCATGGGCGGCATGCTGTACGTCGTGCTGCCTTCAGAGATATCAACGAAAGCTTTGAAGATTCTTGTTGAGTATATGTACAAAGGTCAGTGGATTAATACTCTGTATTAACAGTAAAGTCTAAGTTAGAAATATTTTTCAAGAATCTCCACTCTGACGTACCTATTTAATTTAGTCAAAAGGTCATTAAACTTTTAATCAAGGGTGAGACCCTATATTTTAGAATTAGGCCACTTATGGGTTCCCATATGAAGACCCACTGACCGTGAACTGCTGCAGTATTTAATGTATATGCCTTCATAATAATCTGAGCTATATTATTGTCACAAATGTTTTGAAAAGGGTGCATGAAGTACATAACTAAGATGACCCACCAACCCATTCTTTATCTAAATATTAAATTTCCAGGTGAAACAACAGTTTCAAATGAAGTTTTAGACACTGTCTTAAAAGCTGGTGAAGTTCTGAAGATCCGGGGACTGTGGAGACAGACAGAAGATGGCACTGATGGGTCAGCTGATAAAACGCCACAGGCCGTGGCCACCACCAGTGTCACAAAAGCTGGTCTTTCAAAGAAACCAGATGAAATACCAATCCAACCTAAGATAGCCGTTAAGAAAGATGACAAGTTGTTAAAAACCTTCAATCCAGGACAACCTGGTTCAAGGTGAGTAGAAATCTACATATATTTTTTATTGTTTATTTTATCGGGACATGGTTACGATTGAATAAAGCATTTTTACATGTGAACAAGACAATGGTTATGGGTACTGGTGTGTGGTTTGATATAATGAACTATACCTAATAGTGGTAAAGATGTCTGGATTAGGTGACCATAATCTAATATCTTTAAACGAGCAATTCTTGTATATTTATATATAATCAGGATCTCGGAAACGGCTCCAAGGATTTTCATGAAAGTTACAGATTAGGGGTTTTTAGGCTCAAGGAATCGATTTATCAAGGTCCCAGGTTCGAGAAAAGCTCGGTTCCCAAGATATAGACACTTTAAAAACCGAGCAAAGCTCGGTCAACCAGATTTTGTATATTATGTGTGAATGAAGTAAAAGGTTCTAAAAGCAGTAGTGTCCCAGTGGTATTGGCCATGACTTACTCAAGGAAAAAATAGTGAGGAAACCATCATGTCCTAGAACCAAGAATTTGAAGAAATACAGTTATCTCTACCAAACTACACTGTACTGGGGCTGTGTGCTGGATAATGTCCCACTCCCTCTCACAGAGAAGAGGCCTATCCCAGCAGTGGGAACATTTTTATAAACTGATGATGATGAATCAAAAGGTGTTATGATTGTAGCAGGTGACATTGTATAAGTTTCATCTACACCCATGGGGTTAAAGCGTGATTTTATGTATGTATTGTTTCAGGCTCAGGATTATTTTTTTTTTGCATTTACAAATAGTTTTACTACATACACAAACAGCAACCTGTAAGCTCCATACCAACATTTCTACTTTGGGGTAGAAAAGCCTGCAATACGCTGTGCAGCAGCCAAACATTCAGCAATGGTTACTGTTTTTCTTTTCTTTTCCTTGTGGAGTAGATAGAAACTTATGAAAGTGAATTTAGTATGGCAGAATAACATAATGTAATTAAGTACTTTTTAGGGATTCATACCCAGAGTATTTGTTTAGTATCCTTACTGATTATATTTGAGGACCAAAAAGCGTCCTTTCCTTTTGATGGTTTACCTACTACAAATTGTTTCTTTTTATGTTTTAGGCCTATGTTCATTGGCCCGCCAAAGTTAGTCTTCATCAAAACTACTGAAGGAGGTACACAAGCAGCAATCAGGCCAGGGGGTCCAAAGGGGCAAACAATTTTGGTAGCTCCTGCACCAACCGCCACTGCTACAGAGGTGACTGCACCTGTCACTGCAACTGCTACCACAGCAGCTGCAGCAACACCTGCCATAGCTCCCACAACAGTCACAATAGCAACTGCAACTGTCAGTGAGGACTCGTCAGATGAACCACTGCAGCCAAGGATCTTGAGGAAACATACTGAAAGAAAGTATGGAAAGAGGCAAAAGACTGAAACTAAATCAGATAATGAAGAGGTTAAAGATGAGGAAGGACAGGATAGTACATCTGAAGCTTCAAGTGAGTGTTTATAACTTTTGCTTCTAGTAGACATAGTTCATAAAATATGATTTTGCTAAAAGTTCTCACCTGGTCTTTCATCAGGGATTGTAGTGTAGCTCTGATGTGTCAATTAACTCCTAGAACTTTAAGAATGTACTGTTTGATTCGGCACCAAAACTATGGTTTATCTTTAGTACATTTTAAATTTTACATTGTAGACAGTGATTGTAGAACATAAAATTGAAAATCTATTAAAGACAAACTATTTTGGTCCTGATACTTTCTCTTTTTTTTTCTGGAGCGTAAAGTTGAGAACCTATTAAAAAGCTAAATCTAGACGAGCTCATAGTCTTTTAGAAGAGGATAGAATAGCTGTAGAGATGATGACTCATAACTTGAAAATATTTCTGCATTTCTCTATAGAAAAATCGTCGCAAAGTCTGACAGAGACAGAGATTCAAATAAAGGACGAGCCAGAATGGGACGCCAGCAGTATCGAGGAAGAAGAGCGATCAATCGCCGAGATGTTCCAAGCTGAAATGAGCGTCAAGAATGAACCTGCTGACGAGATGGACATTGAAGACGAAAGCTTGGTAAGTGAGATAATCTATACTAATATTACAAAGCTGAAGAGTTCGTTCGATTGAACACGCTAATCTCGAGAAAAGCTGGTTCGAATTGAAAAAATACTTTTGTGTTTTATAGTCAATTTATCGAGGAATGCTATAGGCTATAAAACATTATGCTACAACCAATAAGAGCAAAGCAACGGAGGCGACGGTAAAACCACGGGGAATATATAGAATAGCTTATGTAAAAATTCTTTAATTGTCATGGGATCTGTAAAGGAAACCGTAACCTTGGGATGCAAATGACAACCGAAGTAATTGGGTAGCATTGACTTATATCGTAAGGACAGGCCTAACCAAACAATGAAAATGGCACCAGTTTTTTGGACCCCATCTGTCAGTTCCGGGACAAAGCATAATTCGTATGAGTTATTATATCAGCAGCCATCATATGATGGCGCTAATTTTTGCTTGTATGAAGAAGGTTTAGGCAAAATTTTCTGATGGGCGTATCCTTCCTTTTGAAGTCATTGCTGGGTGTACTTGAAATAAATATTTAGTGTTTGTACAGATCTACAGTCCGCTGACGTGCGAGCTGTGTGCGGAGGTGTTCACGGTCCCGGCGGCCTGGGTGCGACACGTGCAGAACCACGCGCGGAACGACACACAGCATGCGCGGAAGAGGAAACTGCGCTCCGCTGTATGTATTGCACATTAGTCCTTTAATGTTACAAATGTTTGACGATTGACTGTTGCGATGCGTGATGCAGGTTCAATTCCCGCACGGAAAAAATATTTGTATTGACCTACAACTATTTGTTTCGGATCTGGTTGTTTTTCATTGTGAATTTACATGGTTAACATACCCACAATACAGGAATAGACCGCGATAACTCGCTAATCTGCCTACGCGGTCTATTCCTTTTTTAAACGGGAATATTGTAATCGTAGTCAGTGGATTCCACCAAAATATTGTGCGCCATATTTGTTCGCGTACTTTTTGTGCAGAACTGCAGTGCAGATACTAAGCTGAAATCATAATCTATGTGTCGAACGGCAAGGCTGCGCAGCACATTTGTACGCGAACATTTACATTGAAGTTGAACTGAGTTTAGCAATGTGCGCACACAAATAATTTAGTCCACTGTTCAAGTGTACAGCACTCAAAAGTATCCAGTTGTTGTTTGTGTTTGCTTGAGTGAGTCGACCAGAGCGAATGTTAGTGCCGCAACGACATTGTCACACGTCTATAGTATCTATTTTTTTTTCTAGCCTATACTATCCCACTGTTTGGCAATGGCCTGCCTCCATTGCTTCCAACGGTCTCGATTTTGCGCTATTTCCTTCCGATTTTCAAGGAAGGTGGCATCGAGTGCGTCCGTCTTCAAAATATTAAATGTTGCTACTGCTTGTCTTCAGAGCGACGACACGGAGGAAACAATGGCGCTGTTAAAATGTGACCTCTGTATGAAACACTTCCCCAACCCGGCCGAGTGGGTGCGACACATACAGAGCACGCACACTGAGTCAGGTCAGTAATATTACATTCATCCAGAGACTTTAGCACGAATTCTGTTTATTTGACCATGAAGAATATTAAAAAAGCTAGGGGCCTTACATCTTAAGACAATCGTCTACCGAGCGCTCGTCCATACTAAAAGAGAAAATGTTTTCCTGCTCCTAAATGTTATCCTATCTCAATGATTTATTAGGATGCTTCTGACACAGTAAAAAACTAGGTGCGTAGGTTTTCTGTTTTTCAAAATTTACAATGGTTTGAAAGTTACAGGCGCCTAAGAGTAACTTTTTAAAAAAAAACCTATAAGCCTAGTTTTCGTCAGAAGCATTCTAAAAAATCATTGAGATAGGATAAAATTCAGGAGCAGGAAAACGTTTTTTTTTAGTATGAACGAAAACGTTTTTTTTTAAGATTTCTCTTTTAGTATGGACGAGCGCTCGGTAGACGATTTTCTTCAGGGATTAGTTCCACTGTGGGAATGAGACAGCTATACAAGTAGTCTAGCGCCATCTCATTCCCACAAAGTGGAGCTACTCTCGGAAGATGTCATGGTAGGTCACTAGTATGAATGATGAACTTATTTTATCCATCAAATTAACGTCAAAGTTTCAATTTACGTCACAAAAACGTGAAAGCTCGTGCTAGGGCCTCTGTTCTCGTTTTGTTGGTCATTAAAATAAACCTTGGAAATATTTATACTTAAATATTTGTTATTAACTAGTTCAATTTTCCGTTCATAGATAGATTCTTGAATATTTGTTTAAATTTTTTTAAAGTCTAAAATTTGTAGGAGATAATGAAGGCCTAAATCCGGATCGATTGGATAAAGTTTTGTGATAATATTATTATTTTTGTTTATACTTATACTATACGTCGCTCTAGATGTGACAATAAATCATCATTTTGCTAGATGTCACTACTAAAGGTCCCACTTTAAAAGTGTTTCTAAACTCTTGTAATCTTGTTACGAGATTTTTATTAAAGTTGGCCTTATGTACTTCTGACCCTTCTGAGCGCCGCGACCCCGGCAGGCTTTGGCCGTCTAAGGGTCCCCCTTAGACGGCCAAACCCTGCCGGCGTCGCGGGACTGTCTCATCACGTAACCATGAACATGGAACGTAAAGGGCTATTGAAGGATCACAGTGGATTTTAATTACAGTCCCTCCTGTCCCACCCTGGGTGGGAGGACTCATTTGATGATTTTACCACGATAAAAAAAGGCTCTTGTACTTGATATAACTAGAAAGCAGTGTCGTAATGGGGGTGGCAACTGGGGAACTAATGGCGCAAGTATAGCTTGTTCCAAGCATCGTCATTAGTTCGAATCTTAAAGGTATTTCAAAATAGTACTACGTCATTGATCGGATTAGGACTAGTCTATGGTGGCGCCATCTACAATTAGCTTTGACTTGCCTTCCCCATTAGCCTTTCAAGCGCGTACTGCGAGCTTCTTTAACTGTGCCCTGTGCCTCGGCACCTTAGGCACAGCAATATTTTCGCCACTGTCAGAAAGATGGAGAAAATGGCGTGTTATAGTTTCGGGATAAAAATTTAAAATTTGCCAATAATAAGTTACAAGGTGCCACATGTAGTGCGACGCAGTTTTTGTCTATATTTCTTAAATTTTCATGAAAAGTAAATCCTTCTAGAACATTTACTTGCCAATAAACATTTATAAAGGGGTTAGTTATTATATGTATCATAATTTTGCTTCTAAATGATTTGTTATTATTACATTTTAGGCCACATAATTATAATTCAACATTTAGGCAGTAGCCTCTTTACGTTCTACCTACATAATATTATAAGCATTATTTATCTATTTTACTGTAAATCTGAAGTAATTAGAAGTTAAATTCAAAGTTGCCAAATATATTTTAAAATTGTTTTGTTCTTTTGCTTACTCCCAGTCTTTAAGAATTTTTAGACCAATAATTTAACCAGCTCTACCAACACGAATGGAAAGCCAACTTGTTTTTATGTACCTAATAGGCTAATTCTCGACAAACGAACATCCTGTCGCCAGTAGAGTAATTTTGTTACTTATTTATTTTTATTTGACTTCTGCTATTTACCCGTACCGTATCTGTAAATAGACGGACCGCATTGGACTCTCCAAGCATGCTAGAAAGAATCGACACGCAGTAGAATTGCTGATGAGAGAGGTCATTCTGCTTGAGATATTTGTATCATTGATTGTTCACAACCAAATTAGGATGCATGCACTAACACTCTTTTATAGATAGCTTGCAGTCACGATGCAGTCCGTCCATCTACACCTTATTACCCGCCTATGTTCGCTTTATGATACACTACTTCTAACACTAACCCTGCTGTTCATGATAATCACTTCAATTATGATTTATTATTAAAATTTAACATTGGAATGCTTTGTTTGCTTTACCTTTGCAGTACTTGATATTATTTGCCATTATCAAACAAAGCGTTGCATATATTGTATGATCGTCTGCCTGACTGAATCCTGTTCTAAATGTTCGTTCGATGTCGATTGTCTAGAATTGGCCATGTCAAACAACAGTGCCCCACCAAAACGTCACAATCGTTTCACAGAGGGCGCGCAAAACAAGAATTGCACGCAATGCAAGAAGACGTTCCCGTCGCACGCATCGATGCTCATACATATGCGTACGCACACAGGTGAGTCACAACTTCGCCTAGATTGTTGAACTAATTTTCTATTTATAATTTAAATGCCAGCAACAATGTTTTCGTATTGAAAAAGTTTCCAGCTACTTCAGTGTTTCACCCGACTGGCAAAAAACCTACAAATAGACCAAAACTAAAAAAATAAAACTGAATATATTACGATGGCCTAAAAATATTAAAAAGTAACTATATTGGTCATATCCTGAGTCCGATCCTCAGGGCGAGTTGAGTTTGAAATGGCTAGTAAATTTGTACTTTCATGATCAAAGGAGCTAACCACAAGCTACCTGTATCAAAATCGTATATAAAGTGAACAAAACACCAAGCTTTACGAAACTGAAACCATGAATTTCCTTGTCAGTTGGCATCAACTTCAAAATTATCTACCCTCTTTCAGGCGAACGTCCTTTCGTATGTGGGCTCTGCAATAAAGGTTTTAACGTCAAATCCAACTTACTGCGACACCTGCGCACTCTGCACGACCAGCTCATCAGTCCCGCGCAAGTTGAAGAGGGCGATGAGGAAGAGGTCGAGCCAGGGCCTTCAGAAGTCAAGCGAGAATCCTGAGGGCGTGGAGGGGGGGCAGGTACGATATTATTCACTTTTTTGTAGTTATGTTTCCCTGTAAAGTGGAGCAACTCACAGGCAGCAACCGTCTAGAAAATTAACGAATGTATCCGAGATAGGCCAAACTTTTTGCATTCGAAGATAAACCAGTGTTATCTTCTTTATTATACATCTCTATTCCTAGGTTCTGTTTTTACGAAGACTAGTGTTGAGTAATTTTATCGCGAGCTCTGCTATTAAAATTTGAAATCGCGCCATTTGTTAACATGATTCTTTCTTTCAATTCAACAGGTAGAGGGCGCGGGCGACGTGCAGCATACGTAAATGTAGGTGCTATGAGCGAAGCCACCCGTCGCGCCCATGAAAAGAAAAGGCAGACTGACAACGCGTCGCCTTCGAACGTGCCGCGCAAGCAGAGCTACTCGCTCTTCTTGAAACAACGCGCGGTACTCTTTTCTGCCAAGAAGTGGAAACAGTGAACCTCGGTATGGCGACTTGCTACAATGAGGATAGTAATAAATTATTACTATCTGCACTAGTAAATTACTAATAGTTTACTACTATTTGACCACTATTCAGTCAATTTACTCGTAGCCATGTCGCCATTTATCCGATTGTTCACTTATTACCTGCCCACCCTCCTCCTTTCATATTTAACGGTTATTTCATTTGTATTAATTGAACTACATATTATTATTATTGAGTGAATTGTTTTTTATAATCCCCTAGCTTATTAAATTTGAAGCATCTCGACTTCTAGTCACTTAGGACTTAAATATCTGCTAGTAATTTAATTTAAGCGACTACTAAATGTAGCAAGGATTGTATGTTTTAGATCTAAGAAAGCAACAACAAGCAAGTCGATTTTGTTAAAAGATAAGTTCAAAAAGTAGACTTTACAGTGGGCAATTTTCTTTGTTTTCTTACAGTTTTTGTTAACCATTGTATGGTTTATGGTATGTGTCTAAATAATAACCAATTACAATGTTATAAAGAGTACCGTCATTTTGTGTCGATGTTTGTATTTATCCAGGCTTAGCACGCACCAAATAATTACGTTAGGAGCAAAACAGCACAATGTATCATTGTGTGTATTATCCGCAATTCATTCAACATAACTAGGTATTACAAATAATCTCCGGAGCGCAGTAGGCATCACCGACTCCCGACCCGATTATTGGAGGTTTTTAACAAAACAGGCCCGTGTTACGGCTATCCTACAAAGTCCACGATTTGATCGGATAAGATCCGTGAAATTCTAATTAGAATATTGGGAAGGAATTATTAGAAAATTGTTTGTTCAATCTAACCTAGTCAGTGGTGTTTGCTATGCCTAGATCTCAGATATTTACCATAGAATATTTAAAATTCTAGTCTCAATTTTAATATCTTACCAATGTGTTTTTTGTACTTATTAGTATATTTCTTTTAGGGTTTAAGGATGATTAATATATTTTGGTTAATTAAAAATACTGAAGCTTTATGTTCGTCATTCCATTGTGTTTAGAAGTGATTATTTATTTTGAATGTGTATCAGTAGACACGAATTTTTTTTTCTTGACATTCCAATTCAATACTCATGTATAACATGAACACGAATGTAATTTTAATTGTGGAAAATAAAAAGTGATTAATGTCAATACTGTTTTGTGATTTACGAAAAATACCACTATTTTGATGAATATGTTTATTATTTCTTACAAAAATACTATTATATCACAATTTTCAGCGATACACACAGTGTACGAAGATAATTATAAGGCTTGAGAAATTGGAATTTTAACACGATGTTTTTGGAAAGAGCAAGTACAAAATATACGCGATAATAAAAATAAAACCCTTATTACTAATAAACTAATCTAGCTATCCTCCTCCTCAATCTTGGGCGCTAAATAATAGCGGATGTGACCAATGTCTGGAATGCGGTATTCGACAACAAGTGGGACATCGGCAGACATCGAGAGTTGTACCTGAAACAAATAAGAATTGTTAGGCTGAAAGAATTTTGATTGAATCACTTCCTCCAAAACTATTGTATATTTCAATGACATCAAGCTGAATACAATAGGAGTTTAGAAGACCTTTAACCAGCATCAGAACAAACAACAACTGCTGAAAAACCATTATAAAGGTTAGACGTGTCGTATCTTTGTGCGAATGGGACATGATTAATTCTGTGCCTCTAGTGAAAAAGGGTATAAGTTCGATTAAATGAAATCAGACTTATACCCTTTTTCACTAGAGGCACAGAATTTGCGTTGGACAAATAAACTAAAGCTACTTTTTCAATAAGGGAAATTTGCCCTGCAGCTTTGTTGCACGACTCGAAAAGCCGGCACGATGTCACCCGATAAGCTTTGAATAGTGTGGAAGTGTGTCGCTTTGTGTTCCGAAATGGCTGTCATATTGTTCACCAGAGGGTGGTGTGAACAAGACAAAATATCGAGCGTTGTCCCGCAAAATCGTAGACCTATCACATGAACGTTGGGCGATGTCTCCGCGACATGTCCCCAAGTAAAACGCGGCTTTAGTGTTTTGCCAACACCAACGTAAATAAAAGATCGATTTCCATTACCTGTGGACTCAGTGACGTGGCTTTAGTGAAGTAGTTGAGATACTGGCAGGCGAATGTTAGGGTCACTGGTTCCTCCATCTCGATGACTACAGCTTCTTCCTCTTTGTCAATAGAAGCAGTCTGCGCGAGTTTGATGTTCGCCGAGCCGATGTCGCCAGAAGCTGAGAATTTTACTCCTGTACGAAAAAATAATAATATTAAAATTTGGTCATTTTTTTACCATCTTGAAAAGGCAAAAACTGTATCAAATTCAAATCCATCTAGAAAATAAATGAAATTCTTACCCTCTTTGGTGCAAGAAATGACCATGGACTCTCCAAATTGTGAGAGATCGCGGCAGATTCGTGCGAATTCACCACTTGGTAATCTTATGGTGCAGCTGTATTCAGTCTCTGGAATACCTGTTAAAAAAAAACATTTTTTATAGGCAAACGTGTTATTTATTTATCAGATCAGATTTGTTTGAATAGATGCAGGCATGAAAGGGTTAAAGAATGTTTTCAACACAACTTTGAATGACCATGTTATTCACTAACATAATTATATTAATCTAAAGGAGTCTTTGTCCCACTGGCAAAGTTCTCCTTGACAACCTTCCAATCTTTCCTATTTCTCTACCAATGGCATGCATTGCAAATTGCATGCAAAAAAAATTGCAAACACATGAACGTGTCTAAATTGTCAAACTAGCATTTTCTAAGCCTGCCTTTCCATTGACGAGCTTCTGGCATTCATTGCATAATGACCCTGGCCCATTGATTCTGGTATAATAAAAGGGGTCTATAAAATATATTTTTTTAGGTCCACTCACCTAAGTGCTCAAGATCCAAGTTCATGAGCTTCATCTCATAATCAGACACTTTTTCCTGGTTGGGACTCTCAAACACAAATGTGACTGTGTCAGCATTGTCCTGTGCTTTTAGGTCTCTAGAGACTAATTCACTCACACTAATATTATAAACTAAAAAGATTTTAACGAAAAACAAAAACCCGACTGCGTTAAAAATACACTAAAAAGAAAGAAACAAGCCAGTAGTTTAGAATTCACTCATTCACACTCACAGTCACCGTGTCTTTGTCACCAGCACACTTCAGGATCTTTGACATGCTAAAATAGATGATTAAAATAAATAAAAAGCAATTTGAATTATTAGTCTTTGCTTTTAACCTTTTGATTAATTGAAATGGACTGACTGCTGTTGTATACAGGAGTCATTAATTTTTATCATTCAATTTGGGCACTAGTAAAGTCACCCATGTACCATTGCAGGAATGTCTCATCACGGAACTGACCCTGGAATGTAAAGGGCTATTGAAGGACACTGGGGGATTTTAGTTTGACAGTCCCTCCCGCCCTGCCCTGGGTAAGACTCATTTGATGATTCTATCACTAATAAAAAAAAAATTAATAAAAATTAGATAATTAGCTTACCTTCCTAAATTCATGCCCATGGAGATATTTCTGTCACATCTGTATTTATCAAAGCCATCTGACCTGAGAGTGAGGGACACCAGTGACACATGGGAGTTGTCCATTGCCTGAAACAAGTAGCATTTGTAGGTAAATATGAAAATTATCAAAGCATTCCCTCTTACTTAGATTTGAGCAAAAAAAGTTAGATTTCGGAAATCTTACCGATTTTGCAGAAATCTATGTGAAAGTTATGTATTGGTTAAATTATTAGAAAAACAAATACTCGACATTTTAACGAATCATATTTTGATCAAGTTACAACTTGTCACCTATAATTGCAAAAATACTTATCAACAAAATTTGAATTTCGCAGGTACGACTTGTAGTACGACTACGGTTCCACCTTAACTGCTCAAAAGAATATAATCTAGGCGTCGAGAAACGAAGACTTCTGATAAAGTACACAAAACTGTACCTGCAATTGGATCCCATTGTCGTCACAGTCAAATGTAGCTTGTGTGAGCAGATCCTTGATGGCTTCCAACACCTTTTTCAGGATGGAGCTACGGAGAAGACGTGCTTCAAACATATTTATCTGGAAAAGAAATATATAAATCTTCTATAATTAACGAGAAACAAGCACGGTCTCCGGTCTCATGGGACCGACTTGTCTTGACAATAATTATTGTAAGTAACGATATTAGCAAGGGTATGTTCTCTTTTTATGTAAGATTATGTTGATATGAAATCAATACTTACGATTGCGTAAATGTATCCAGTAAAACAGATCAAAATCTAAATGGAATACGGCACGACGCGTCTGTGTCGTTGATCTCACCACAAAATGACAGCCGCTCGCGGGAAAAAACGGCGCGAAAAAGTGAAATCATGAAATGTCAACGAAGCGTAATCCATAGACTTAAGCATAGAGAGAGAAATAATTTTTTTTCACAACTATCACACAAGGCCATCTAGTCCCAAGCTAAGCAGAGCTTGTGTTATGGGTACTAGACAACTGATAAACATACTTATATATTTCTAAATACATACATATTATAGATAAATTACACCCAGACACAGAACAAATGATCGTGCTCATCACACAAACATTTGTACTGGGTGGGAATCGAACCCACGACCTCCGGCATAGCAGTCAGGGTCACTAACCACTAGACCAACAGGCCAGCCATATTTCTTTTTCTTCATTGTATTTCTTGGACTTCTTTAGTCTATGGTTGCACCTCAGACGCATTGATAAGAGAACGCTGTGGTCAGAATGTCAGAATATAAGCATCGCTGAGGATTATATATTCTGTGCTGAGGATCTACGTGGCATCATGGTGGCATCTACGGCATCTACGCTGGCTGATACGTAGTATCTCTATGTAGTCTGCATGGACCTAAAAAAAAAGGCGGACGGAACTTCACTAAGAAACGATTGAAGCACCAAAATGGCGACCGTGTTTATATGTGTGAGTTTGTATAAGGATGCCAGATGAAGGAAAAAATTACCCATTTTTAAACAATATTTAATTAAGATCTCCCTTGAACTTAAGTTTAATTACATTTTTTTTGTGACAGATACCTATTTTTAAAATAAAGGTAAAATAATTTAAGCACATTGGATATAAAATATTTACAACTCGTTTAATATTAATAAAGTTTTACAATCCCTTTTGGTTATTCAAATTTTTGTAGACTTGTCTTTTGCTATTGACACATCTAGAAATCCCTTCTAATTTACTTAAATGGTGAAAACGAATGTTTAAGTATTTTTCGCCTATAAATATTTAATTAAAGCTATTTTATGTTTCATTCCTACACGTCTACATTCCTATTCCATGTCTACACTCCCTTATTATTTTTATATAATCATTTTTCCATGCATCATTTGCCGTGGGGAAACTTGTAAAAAAAAATATTTAACGAAAAACAAAAAACCCGACTGCTTTAAAAAAACTAAAAAGAAAGAAACAAGCCCAGTAGTTAAGAATTCACTCATTCACACTCACAGTCGGGGCCCATTCAAATTATACCAATCAAATCTTCCCAACGGGCCCCGACTGTGAGTGTGAATGAGTGAATTCTTAACTACTGGGCTTGTTTCTTTCTTTTTAGTTTTTTTTTAAGCAGTCGGGTTTTTTGTTTTTCGTTAAATATTTTTTTTATTTCATACTTTTTAGTTACTATTCAGAAATTATTGTTTTGCTAAACAACTTTAAATCGTTATATTTCCTAAACTATTATTTAAAATGAAAAATGATAGAGGGAACCTAAAGATGATTTTAAAATACCTATTCAACGATATCCCACATGACATAGTTCATCGACATTTTTTTTTTTCATTTTGACAATATGGCGTCTGGTTGTCGCTGTGGTGAATTTTGATTACTGTCATGTCTTTAGTGGCACTCGCAAGGTCAAGACGAATCGATTAACGTAAAAATTATCAAAATCGGCCAACGCATTTGGTCTCTAGAACGCCACATAGAAACAAACATACATACATACATACATAGACTGATAAACACATTACCCTCCTTTGCGTCGCGCAGTCGGGTAAAAATACAGAAGAATACAATAACGATAAATAGTAACAAAATATAAATCTCCCATTTAAAATAATTTGAACCTTGAAATAGTTGCAACACTGATTGATTTCGAGATGTTTATAAAATTTATTGACGTAAAATCGAGAAATAAGCTTCAAAATGACATGTTTAACTATGAAAAGTGTTCCCCTGGCTTTTTTAATTGAACTACTATGGTTTAGACAACTTTTTGCAACACATGACGGCATACTTTGATTTTTATTAGACAAAATAACACCGTATGAAACCGCGAGTATCGTTCGAAGCGTAATGGCCGACGGCTGACTTACTATGGTGTGAATGTGTGTGTGCCGGCTTGTGTGGACAAGCGCACTGACTTACTATGGGTGCTTCAATTCTTTCTTAGTGAAGTTCCGTCCGGCTTTTTTTTTAGGTCCATGGTAGTCTGTGGGCTGAGCATAAAACTTCTGTTATCAATTCGGCATAAAAGCCTTGAAGCCAAATCAGAAACATTTCAAAAAAAATCCGTTGTCAATCAATTTGACATCTGATCGTTTTGACATTGACAATTGACAGCTGCTGTGTTACGCTTACGATACAAGGGGCGGAGTTATCATATTTGTATCAAATAAATAAGGAAAACATATTTATTTTATATCTGAAACTAATATAATGTCCTCTCCTCCGCCTACCAAGCCCCCTCGGGGGGTAAAACAAGGAAAAGAAACAGTGAGTATAACATTATTTCAGCGTGAAACATGTTTCCACGGAATTCTCGAGATAAAGTAAGGAATTTCTATCGGTATTTGTCTGTTTTTATCTGTTTAAATGAGGAATTACTTTCACCTTTGTTTGTTTTATACATAAATCAGGCCCATACAGGGATTTAGCTTTGTTTTTGCCAGCAAGTACCAAACTACAAACTATGCATAATGTTAGGGGACCTTAGCGGATGCCAACATTTTCACCGATGTCAAGCGTGTACCCGAACTAGAAAAATAAAATAAACTATAATATGATAGTAGATTAAACCAAATAAAAACATAGAAATTAATTATTCTTTTCACAGAGTGGTTTACTGATGTCAGTGATCCGCACTCTGTCAGCGAGTGAAACAAATGAACAGCGTGAGAAAGAGAGAGCTAAACTAGAGAAGGAGTACAAGAAGAGTGATGCAAGACTTGATGAGCTTGTGGAACAACATGCACAGGAGATCATGGAAGTTATGCAGGTAAATAATAGTACTAATGTAGTATCTATTCTATCATCTATTACAGCCATAGTGGCTGTTAAAGATGTTGGCACTGGCAGAGCAAAAGTCTCCTCAATATTTTCCCAACTATAGTACTAATTGAGAAAAAAGGTGGCAAAA
Source organism: Agrotis segetum (assembly GCA_036375495.1). Lineage (NCBI taxonomy): Eukaryota > Metazoa > Arthropoda > Insecta > Lepidoptera > Noctuidae > Agrotis > Agrotis segetum. The sequence continues at coordinate 436,846 of JAQSVV010000586.1, read as the reverse complement.
AACTGTAGAAAACTGGAAGTCGCCACTGTCTTCTCGCTACCAGCACTTCAAATTTTTTTTTTTCACTTATTACATTCGTTTTATGGCACAATAATAAATCTAACAAACCTGCAATTAAAGATTTTAAACATTATCAACAAACAAAAAGGTTAGTTCCGTTTCAATCCGTTCTGGCCAAGCTGTAAGTATACATTCATCATCATCATCTTCCTGCCCTTATCCTATTTTACTTGGAGTCGGCTTTTTTTCTTCCATTCTCTCATTCTCATATTCATTATCAGATGTCCCAATATCATTTATTCCTTTTTCTTTCATTTTCATTCCTTACTTAGACAATCCATCCATCTTTTCTTTAGCCTTCCTCTTCCTCTCCATCCATCAACATTCATACTCATCACTCTCATAGTCACATGAGTCTCATCCCTCCTCATCACATGTCCATACCAAGACAGTCAATAATTCCCCTTCATTTTTTCTGTAACAGGAGCCACTTTCAAACCCCATATAAGCTCATTCCTTACTTTATCTGTTCTTTTCACTACACACATATAAGTGGTACCTAGTTAAATTCATGATCTATAGTGATATTATAAGGCCATAATAAAGTATAATTATATTGTTTGGTTGAATAGCTAATCTCAGGAAAGGTAAAAATAAAGGATAAAGGTTTAAATTGGTTTTTTTTTGTGTTGGATATTCCATTTATTGAGGAAAACTATATGGTACCTATATAATAAATAATATAACATTGCACTATCATCACAGGAAGTAATGAAAAAAAATCTGATAGTTGTTAACATGTTTAGTATTTATCACAATTTTTGTTAGGAATTACACATTCAAACCTTCCTTTTCAAAAATTTGTTTAGTAGTTTTGAGTTTATTGCTGTCAGGTAAATAAACAATACAGTACACAGACTTTAAAAAAAGAAATGTAGTCATCACTTTTCTGTGACAAATCATATGCTTGTATTGTATTGTATTATTAGGGGCTCCCTTTTCCGCATTTGGAGTCGTAGGTGGTCCGTTATGCGTGAGGTGGGACGGTTGACTATACGAGCCAACCCAGCTCCTTCCATAAGCTCAGAAGTCTCCTGGGACGTTCATGGGCTTCTTGGAGCGACCTTGGGATGCCAAGGTTTTGTGCCCGTTGGTTAGCAACACCCTCGCATTCCAGGATTACGTGGGTTGCCGTTTCATCCGCGTTCCGGCAGCCCCTGCACAACAGGCTGTCTGTTGCGTTGATAGTAAAAAGATGTTTGTTGAGTGGGCAATGACCGGTGAGCATGCCCACCACAACTCGTAAATCATATGCTTGATTAATTAAAAGATTTTTCCCTAATTTATCAGAAATTCGGCGCGGTGACGGGCGCCCTGTCGGTGTGGGGCCAGCACTGCGACGCGGTGGTCGCGCGGCTGGGCGCGTGCCGCGGGCTGCTGCGGCTGCGGCGGGACGACCTGCGACGACTGTGGGCAGACGCTCGCACGCACCATTATGCGCTGCAAATGCTGACTGATATGTGAGTTGTATATTAAATATGCAATTTATTTCATAACTTCCTTCTGCTCGCGACTTTGATTGCGTGAAATTTTGTCCCACGAGACAGTGCGTCATGAACGCATCTCCCATCCGCGCTATTACTTTTTCAGACTTGCTAAACGAAAATTGTGATAGTTTTGCTCAATACTGCTTTGTAATTTAAATAGTACTCAAGAAAAATTTAACATATAACTAAAAAAACTGAAAAAAAATATCATTATAGTATTAGTACTGGAGATTTTCTTTCAACTATTAAATAACTGTCTTGTTCACAGTGAACGCGTCGTGGTATCAGAGCGTGAAACCCGCGAGTCTCTCTCGGCCGGTCGAGTGCTAGCGGCCGCACACACACTGAAGGCCGCTCTCGACACCGCTGACACTACTCTTTCGCATGTCGACGCTCTCAACGGCACTAGACAACATCTACAGGTAATAAAATTAAATATAGTCAGAAAAGTATTGAAATGAAACTGACACGGGCTTTTTTTTACTGTGGTAAACCTAGTCTTAAGCATGGTGATCATCAGTGCTGCAATCCCTAAAAATCCAGTTGTATAATCAGTGCAACAAACTGGGGCCATCAACTGTTTATCACAAAACATGCTATGTAAAAGTCTGTGCTTAGAATCTCACTAGGTGATAAAATCTAATACAATGTATTACAGTATTAGACCAAAATGATATATGTTGTCCAAACTTTTAGCAAGCTGTAGTTGCAATAGGCCAACCGTGCCTGTTACGAAAGATGCTGAAGAAGGTATCTGGCAGTGGCTGGAAGTAAAAACGAGATATCGTACGCTGTGTTACTCCTTAAGAGAGGATTATGTCCAGCAATGGGCTGCAATAGACTGAAATGTTGAATAAGTCTTCTAGAATTCAAAACTTGTATGCAATAAAAGCACCAATTCTTTTTTACAGCTTAAGAAACGCGAGCTCGTGGAGGTCATAGTCCGTCGTCTAAGCGAGGCTGTATATCGAGATGAACGAGCACCTCTAACAAGACGTGTGTCGGCTAGACGAAGAACTGCCTTGTTATTAGCTGGTGAGAATCATTTTAAACTTGAAATCAGAAATTTGAAACATATTTATCGCGTTTTGCAATTTCAAAACTCAATGTCGTACCAGATAGAGTTGAAAATCCATTACAAACATGTTTTATGACATTAAGGTATTTTACAGCATAAATAAATAGAAAATCTTTTTAGTTACAGTATTAAAATATAATGAACACGTATTTCAGTTCTTTTTTTAAACATGAAACTTTGTCAAAGTAATGGGGCTTGTGTCGTCATAACACACGACTGTAAAAGAGATTTTGACGACCCCATCGTTGCTGGCATAAGCAACAGGATCCGCGAACGAAGTCGTGGGCAGAAGCTAGTACTAAATAAAATGCATTGCCATTAGCATTTGTTTTACACATTCATATAAAAAAACGTTAATTCAAAATCACAAAAGATGAAAAGATAGTTACGTTATCGCCACACTAACGGCATGTCCCGCTAATTTATTGCGATAATACTCTGTAAATGTTCCTATAGCTATAGACGTCCATCACCGGTATTTCCCGTTAGTGTGACCCTAGTGAAGAAATACCCCCTTTTCAGAATTAACAAAAAGCGAGGAAGTAACAGACGCATACTTACAAGAAGTGACTCCGGAGTTCGAAGCTTCCTTATCAGAGGAGGACAAGACCTTCGAGACTACTGTCATGATATCGCTGGAGGCTCTCGGAGTGTTGGAGCAGCTGAAGGAGGCTACTGAGGTATTATTCATTATCTTAATACTGATACTTTATTCCACCTGCGTTTTCAGTCAGAGATGGGACTGCTGACGGGTTGTTCACCGTCTAATCAAGGACCAAGCCTCGACGTGTCGTGTTTCACGTCTGAAAGTGACGGACTGAGTTGAAATAGTACCGTGGCTCTAGAACTGAAACGCAAAGGATATCTGAAGGAGTAGGGTAGCTTTTACCTTCATAGCGCACCTATTCAGTTTTTACTGAAGCATTTAATTTAATTATGCGACGCCTTTCCCCGTTTATTAAATAATTAGCGGCCCTTCCCGGCTTCTCACGGGTGGCCTATGTAATTCAGGGTGAATGTAGCTTTCTAATAGTGAAAAAAAAATCGAATACGGCACAATATTTTTTGAGTTAATTCATTAAACGTAACACATTCAAACATACACTCACACAAAAATACAAATCGTTCTCAATCACGTTTATAATGACAATACGTTAAAATATTGCATAGTCTCATTATTTTCTTTCAGAAATTCAAAGTCCAAATCCAAAATGAGTTACTAGAAGTAATAGACTCCGTCTCCCGCCGAATCATAGAAGAGGGTGAGGTAGAACCTGATGCGGATGTAGACGAGGACGGCGAGATACCGGACAGTGAGTGTGTGACAGAGACGGGGCGACCGCTCGCGAGGCTGGTCACGAGCCTTGGCGAAGAGTTCCGAGCGTGCGCTACGAGGAACAGAAGGTAAGCTTGGCTAGGAGTTTATCAAATCAAATCAAACCATAACCTTTTTTTTTAATTTAACCATAGGTTCACGTTTGATTATGACAGGGACCTCTATAGAGGGCCAAACCCTGCCGTGGATTGGCTATTTGAAATGCACCCCATGATATGGGTATTAAACGAAAGGGTTTGCTGAACGGGATACAAAAACAAAGATAAAAATAATAAAATAAGTAATAGATTAAAAAAATCTAAAAACTCGCTTATTTAATTTTATTTCCTAAAAATAAGAAAATAACTCTAGGGGGCTGAGAGACGGGCCATTCAAAAAGTGGGGCCTATCTTTGCAAGTTACACCCACGATCTTTACACATCATGACATGTAATATATCCCATAAATAATATCCACGTTTTGGGTGGCGTCTCTCAGCCCCCTAGGGTTATTTTCTTATTTTCGGAAATTGAAAAACGTGGATTTTTAGATTTTTTAAATGCATTACTTATTGCAGACTTGAGTTAAATTTTGTATTTCTCATAGCAATCTACAAATAGTTTTATGTTGTTTCAGATTGTTGCAACTATGGAGGGCTTCATTACAGAAGTATCACCTGCCTGATTCCTGTCTGCACACTGAGCAGCACTACTGGAGTGCTGTGCAGCAAGTGGTTAGTATATACGAGTATATAAACTGACTGCTTTAAAAGTGTCAAAGTTCTAGATAGATTAATTTATATTACACCCTGTAAAAGTAGAGGTTACAGTTTTTTTTTTACTTGGTATTGTCATCAAATGAGTACTCCCACCCCCGACAGGGCGGGAGGGACTGTCAGACTTGTACTGACTAAAATCCACGGTGTCCGCGATTACGGCATTAGCCCTGGGCCAAAAGAGTTGGACACCATTAGAGGAATCTAAAGGATTTTTTTGCAAATACTGAAGTGTTGTCACGTGTACAAAAACTGAACATAAGGTAATTTTTTTCCCGAAAAGAGTAATTCAATGTTGCTACTGTGAAACGTTGTTATGGTTGTAAATATGGCTCCATATATTGCCGAATTTGATGTCATATTCTTAATTAACACGAGCGAAGTCGCGTGAAAAACTTTGTTACTCATAAAACTCAAATGTTATCTCCAAAAATGATCTTATATCTGCAAAACGTCACTAGCTAATTAATTTGAGCTTGTTGTAAATAATAACATTTTTTTCTTTATTTAAAAAAACGTTGCCCCACACTAGGAATTTCTCCGGTGTCGTGGCGTGCGTTAACAAACATATAAACTCGTATACACAAACGCCCGGACTCGAAACAACTACTTGTAGTTCAGACAAATATATTTTGTTCCGTCCAGCAGTCCAATTGCTCAGACACTGCGCTAGCTGTGCCGGTCAAATGAACAATATGTAAATGACCACTATTTGTTCCAGTTACAACTCCTTCTCACAGAGTACCTGGAGATAGAGAGTGTGAACCTGGCCGCGCAGCGCACCGGACACGGACCGGGAGACAGCGCCGAGCTCAGACTGGCGGACTACTTCGCCAAGAAGAGGCCGCAGAGGCGACGGACCAAGCTGTTCAAGCTCTCTGGTGAGAATTATGTTTTTATTTTCGTTAATTTCTAAATTTTTTCAGTCGTCGTATTATATTGTCTCGCTATTTTTGGTGTATTATAACCAAAAGTCGGAATTAGGTAGATTTATTTTAGTACTTTCTTCGAAATGTTGATATTAATATGGATCTTCCCGAGATTTCTAACAGACAATCTCGTGTAAAAACAGTATTATAAATAAATAAAAAAACTTGAGAGGTGTCAAGGGACACCCGGATGGAACAAAGTTACTGTATACACTCGACAAAAATAATCGTTGCGACTCCACTCCACTCCACTCTTTGAGCTCTAGCACCCTTTCGCAACGCGCGATAAGGAACTTCGTTCCAAAAAGTGTCGTGACAACTTTTCGTAAGAATTTTTTCCGCCTAGCCCCCTTTCACAACGCGCGATAAGGAACTTCGTTCTAATAATTATAATAATAACGTCATAGATAGATTAGACAAATAAATTGTATATTAGATAGATATAGATAACTGTTTGGAACGAAGTTCCTTATCGTTGCGAAAGAGGGCTAGACGGAAAAATTAAGACGAAAAGTTGTAACGACACTTTTTGCTGAGACCACACCCCGCGCCTTCACCCCGCGCCCCGTACCGCTCACCCAACCCCCGTTCCACGTGACTCTTGTCGTATTCCGGCGTGCGCATGTTCCTGTCTGTCTCTCTCTCACATTAGTCTCTCAGTTACATGCACCGTGTATAGCATCCTTATTGACTAAACAAGCCCGTGCGTGTTACCGCTGGTGGGCACTGCGCGTAGCCCCGCGCGTGGCCCCTGCGACGTGTTCCGTCGCAAGGGTGCGGGCCCCGGGTGCGTGTCCGCGGCGCGCCTTCCCGCAATGGACGCCCGCGCGGGTCCCCGCGACGGAGCACTTTTGTATAGAACCGCGCGGGCATCCGCTTAACGCAGTTTCGGCCCTAACTGTAATAAGTTGTTTCCCAGGTCCTCCTCAGGTCCCCGCCAGCCTGTCCGCTCGTCGTCAGTCGTACCCGCTGGTGTGCCGCCCCGACCCCGCTCACCTGCACGCCGTGCTGCCCGCGCTGCATCCGCTGTGTGCACACATCGAGCCTGTCACTGGGTCAGTAAGAAAATCACTGAAAAAAAAATTGGTGAAAAAAGGTGTAAGGGACACCCGGATGGAACGAAGTTACTGTATACACTCAACAAAAATAATCGTCGCGACACCACACTGTGCAATGCGAAATAGAAAGACGAAACAAAAATATCTGGCTTGCTTTCTATAAGAGAGAGAAACAGACAGACAGAGAAACATGCGCACGCCGCAATGCGACAACAGTCACGTGGAACGGGGTTGGGTGAGGGGCACGGGGCGCGAGGTGCAGGCACGAGGTGCGGGGCGTGGTAAAGGACGAGCCGCCTACCCACCTCAACAAAAAGTGTCGTTACAACTTTTCGTCTTAATTTTTTACGTTTAGCCCCCTTTCGCAACGCGCGATAAGGTACTTCGTTCCAATAATGCATCAACTTTTAAATCACATCGATGCTAAAGAAGTTTTCACTTCAAAGTACATAAATAATTCAAACCACGTAATACTCGTATTATATCTCCCATATTAACAGCGTTTTTTTCCTCTAGTGGTGGCGAATGTTCTCTCCGCGCATTCATCACCGACTACGTACGCTGCGGTGAGAGCGAACGTCTCGCCAGCCAGGCTCGCGCGGACATCGATGACGTCATGCGAGCGCCCAGTGCGTGGAGGGAGCGGGGCCCGCCGCCTGCTACTGCTATCAAGTCTGGGTGAGTGGAGTAGCATCATCATTGTAGTGCCTTTTTTGATAGAGTGTTTGTGGTCGTCACATCAGGAAGGGCTGGCTTGATTATTCCTCTAAAGCGCGGGCCACATAGAAAAGACGTAAGACGAGGACGCGACGCAGACGTGCTAAAATGTATGAGAGTCGTCTACGCCCCGTCTCTTCTGTGTGTTTTACATCGCGACGCTTCTACACATTTTGTATGAAAGAGACGCCGAAGAGATGTCTCCGCCCCAAACCTGCGTCGATCGTCTTTTCTATGTGGCCCGCGCCTATCACCACTGCCTTCTTGGTACATTCATTCAAGTTCATTTTACGTCCCACCTCTTTTTACCCGACTACGGCAAAGCCAAAAGAAGGGTTATGGTTTTGACCGGTATGTATGTTTGTATGTATATATGTATGTATGTATGTTCCCTCATAACTTCTAAACTACTTATAATTACTTGACAAATGATGTGTCGTTAGAAGCGTCTCACTTGTCCGCTAGTTAAAGGGTAAGTGACGTGTCACCAAATCCAATATGGCGCCCTCTAGGGGATGTAAAGAAGTAACCGAAAAAAAAATTCGTACAAATTAAAGGGCTTGATGAGCACTTTTGAAATAAAGTATACATATATATTACATAGCTTTTACTAGTTAATTTGCCTGTTTCTAACAGTCATGTCAACATGGGTATCAAATGAAAAGGCTAAATGAGTACCTACATTTGAAATTCACTCTCTACTTTGCTTTGATTATTATGACAAACTAGCTTGAACCCGCGGCTTTGCTCGCGTTAAGTTTGGAGATAAATGAATCTCCATACTAAATGTATATCCTACTAATGTTATTAAGACGAAAGTTTATGAGTGTGAATGGATGGATGTTTTTTACTCTTTCACCCAAAAACTACTGAACAGACTACGATGAAATTTGGTATTTAGGTAGCTGAAGATCCAGAATAGTATAGTAGGGCAGGCTCAGCAAGTGAGGTATAAAAATGGATAGCTACGGATATTCACGCTTTAATTTGCAAAAGGCTGAACTGATTTGGCTGATTTTAGTCTTAAAAATCGTGGAAGTTCAGGGAAGGTTAAGGTAAGTGTGGTGTATGTATAAAGTAGGTGTAGTGTAGAGTAGTAATAGGGGTGGTAAAATAAAATCAGTTAATTTTAGTATTTCTTTAGAGCTATATCTATGAAAATTGGCATTTAGCTATTTGACTACAAATGAAGGCTGACGTGTTTTAAAATTTTTGGAAATTCGCCCTTTAAGGGGTAAAAAAAGAGGGAAAGTTTGTATGGATTCCGTACATTTTAGTATTTGGTTGGCTATTCGTTTGCAAATTAAGCACGATTTGTTATAGGAAGGGGGTAAAAGGACCCGTGCGAGGTGGGGGGTAAAAGTGAGGGGGCGTCGGAGCAAGATCAGTTAATTTTAGTATTTAGTTGGCTATTAGGTTGCAAATTAAGCACTATTTGTTAAATGGTGGTAACGGGGGCCGTGGGGGTGGAAAGGGGTGGAAGTTAAGGAGTGGGGTAAAATAGTTTTAAAATTTTAGGTTTATTTAGGTGGGGTAATTTCTAGGTTTTTAAAATTGTATTTGCTGCCATACTGTTATAATATATCATCAATTGGCGAAGACGGGAGCCGTACGGTCGCGGGGGGAATAGGTAGACATCGGAAAACTTTCTGGATTGCATCCTTAGATTAGTTCTTCGAAGGTGCTGCACGGAGGTGTACTACTTAAAGAATATTCGATCGAGTTGCATCAGAACAGAAGTTGACTTAAAATTCAGAAAATCGTAAGTATTTCTACAATCATAAAGGCGCAGGTGAGGCTTCGCTCGCTACCTGGCCTCTTCCTTTATAACTTGGCTTAAAATAAGATTATCATAATACTTTCTTTATTCATCGTTATTTCTTTTGCAGGCTGATAATACTTTTCTCATTCATAAAAAAGGCAATTATTGTCCTTATTGTGGCAAGTACGTCATAAGAGTGAACTGTAAGATAACTGAAGATTATAATTTTTTAAGGTTTTTAGCTACTTGCCCGTTCTGCAAATCATAACGGGCCCGGAGAGGGAAAAGGTGCCATAATTGCGACGCGGCGATTGACTCGGGGTGGAGTTTTTGGGAAATCTGCGGGGTGGAGACAGCATGGTCCCGGCGGCTGAAACGGGCTAAGATGCTGTCCCACCTCGCCAAAATGAAGAAAGCCCACTCGGAGCTACCGTCGCCGTCGCTATCGCCGTCACCGTGTCCAAAATCGCCGGACCTCTTCGGGGGCGAGCTTAATTTAGAGGAGTTAGATTGCATTGAATCAACACTTAGCAGCATTAATCAGTCGTCGGAAAGAACTCCAGCAACAGATACCACGACTGTCAGTGTCAACACTATTGATGTTGATGCTGACAGTAGTGGGTGAGCTTGGTTCTTTCGGACTGTCGATTCAATCGAATCAAACTTATACAGGGGGTTACAAAAAGGGGTATCTATCCGAAAGGACGTGAATGTGCTCATGAAACTGTACAATTTTCCTTTAAGGAACAAAGGTAGAATTACGAAAAAAAAAATTTGGACCTCCCATAGAATTTTTTTTTCATATTGTGACTTATATTCTTTGGGGAAAGTTGTTCAGTTTCATGAGCACATTCACCTCCTTTCGGATAGATACCCCCTTTTTGTAACACCCTGCATAAGTACTAAATATTTCACAAGCAACATTTTAACTAAAACTAATCGACTCCAACTTTCAACCTCGATTTATCTGGTCTTCCATTCCATTATCAAATTCTTATTTCCATAACAATATAGCCAGATGAAGGCATTATGTATCTTCTTACTGTCAGAAAAAAGTTACCCACTTCGTTAGGACATACATAAAAAAATCATATGTGCGGTCGAATTGAGAACCTCCCATTTTTAGAAGTCGGTTATAAATAATTACTACCCATTACACTACCCCCTATTTGCACTTGATAATCTTGTTATCCTGTAAAAATATTCGTCCGAAACATTTAAAGTGTGTGTTCTACTCATGAAACTGAACAACTTTCCATAAGGAACATAGAAGTACGGTTTTTTTATCTCCCATACATAAAATTATGCATCAGCTGATATTTCATTTTGTATGGGAAATCATTTAATAGTTTTTTATGTTTATATTTGTAACCTTTGTAGTGCATGTTACAAAAAGTTTTGTTTAGTTTTGTTTTGAATATATTATGTAATTAAGTAAATAGATTTTATTTGGTATTGTTTCTTTGGTTAATACAATAATAATTTGTCTCCATTAAAAAAAAAAACTCGTTTTTATATATTTAAAGTTCATTGTACACAGGGCATACATATATACAAAAACAGTAGTTAAAATGTCATAAGTTTATAACAAAGAATATAATTTACTCATTGAAAATTATTTTCTGAACTATCACTTACAGTTCACTCTTATGACGTACTTGCCACAATAAGGACAATATTTGCCTTTTTTATGAATGAGAAAAGTATTATCAGCCTGCAAAAGAAATAACGATGAATGAAGTAAGTATTATAATAATCTTATTTTAAGCCAAGTTATAAAGGAAGAGGCCAGGTAGCGAGCGAAGCCTCACCTGCGTCTTTATGATTATTGAAATACTTACGATTTTCTGCATTTTAAGTCAACTTCTGTTCTGATGCAACTCGATCGAATATTCTTTAAGTAGTACACCTCCGTGCAGCACCTTCGAAGAACTAATCTACGGATGCAATCCAGAAAGTTTTCCGATGTCTACCTATTCCCCCGCCCCGCCGCCGACCGTACGGCTCCCGTCTTTATTAGTTTGTTTACGCACATACGTCGAAGCGTTTACCGCGCCGCGCTCGACGCGCCGAGCGACGGCCTCTTGTTTAGGGTTCCACCTACGGACACCGGTTGGACCCACAGTAAAATGGATGAGACTACTATCGATCAGGAGATAAATGCAGCAGATTTGATGAGTGACCCGAGTGTATACTATGAACAGAAATGGAGGGAGATAACGAAGACCAACAGGAGATTTCACAGGAAGGGTGCGAAAATAGTGTAGAGAGAAGACCAAATAAAAGAGACAGAGAAGAAGAAGAAGGGTGGACGGAGGTTGGGGGAAGCAAAGGCAAAAAATACAAAGAAGAAAAAATTGAAATTTACATTTCATCCAAAGATAGAATGCCTAAACAGTTTGCATTAGCCAAAATATTTAAAAATGAGGGAATTATGAGTATTGATAAAATTAGATATATCAACCCCTACAAGATCCGAGTTGATATGAACAATGAGGACAGCGCGGTGCTACTGGAAAGATGTAAGGAAGTTATTGACAAAGGATGGAGAATTCAAAGGGCTATGGAGGTTAATATGTCCTATGGAGTAATTAGAGACGTGGACATAGATCTAACCGAGGAAGAAATGTTGAACCGCATTAAATGTTCGGAACCAATGCTCAACTGAAATCCGTCCAAAGACTCATGCGCAGAAATTCAGAGGGGGAAGGTTGGACGTCCAGTGAATCTGTGCGCCTTTGTTTTAAAGGCTCATACCGGCCAGCATATATCACCGTAGACGGACTACGTATAAGGGTGGAGCAATACACCTTCCCTGTGACTCAGTGCTCTCGCTGTTGGAAACTTGGACATACCAAACAAAGATGCCCGTCAATTTAAAGTCATATGTCCAAAGGGGCCATGTAGTGATAACCATGACAACTTGTGAACCACTTTATTTAAATGCACCAACTGCAATGGTCCGCATATGGCTTTGCGTTCGCTCTTGCCCAGCATACTTAAAGAGAAGAGGTTGAGGGAGTTAATGGCGGAATTTAACTGTACGTACCGACGCGCCTTGACGATGATATTCCAGACAAGAAAGAACCCAAGTAGGAACGGACCAGAACAGCAGTTGAAGTGGTAAGATATATCCGCTGAGCACTTCCACAGGCTGGGCCAATATCTTCGACGGTTCCTCTACCAACGCGAAACTCTTTCACCCAATTTTTCACTGTGCTATAAGAAGGGGCAGACGGCCATCTAATCATTCTTTAATTTGGTCAGGAAATAAACCTTCTTTAAACAGAAAGTTTATGAAATTTAGATACTCTGTTTTCGAAATTTTGAAAAAATACGCGACTCTTGTTACTCAAATGCCTGTTAAACTAAGACTAAGCGTTTCATGTCAATGCGTGTTTCTTATATTAAGTACACGATAAATGTACTATTTACTACAACACAACATGTAGCGGCATGTACTGTAGAACTATAACAGGCCAGTTCATTATGGGACCGACTGGTAGATCTAACCGAGGAAGAAATGTTGAACCGCATTAAATGTTCGGAACCCGCTCAACTTGTGTCCGTCCAAAGACTCATGCGCCGAAACGTAGAGGGGGAAGGTTGGACGTCTAGTGAATCTGTGCGCCTTTGAGTGGCCAGCATATTTCAAAGGAGCAATACACCATCCCTGTGACTCAGTGCTCTCGCTGTTGGAAACTTGGACATACCAAACAAAGATGCCCGTCAGTCAAAGTCATATGCCCAAAATGTAGTGAGAACCATGACAATTGTGAAACCACTTTATTTAAATGTACCAACTGCAATGGTCCGCATATGGCTTTGGTTCGCTCATGCCCAGCATACTTGAAAGAGAAGAGGTTGAGGGAGTTAATGGCGGAATTTAACTGTACGTACCGACGCGCTTTGACGATATATATTCCAGACAAGAAAACGAACCCAGTGGAACGGACCAGAACAGCAGTTGAAGTGAAAGATATATCCGCTACCACACAGGCTGGGAAATTATCATTTTCGGCTTGTTTACAACAACATCGTACAGAAGTAGAAATGCCAGTACGAGTACAGACGGCCATGATAAACAGTCCACACGGGAGTGCTAAGAAAGAGACATTAAAACATCACAAACAAAAACTTTCTAGGAAACCTAATGAAGTGGAAATGGAGGAACAAGTCGAAGAGGCGAATAGTCAGGACGTATTAAAAGAAGAGGAGAATAAGACTAGAGAAGTACAATTCAGTGAGCTCTTAGGTAGGCTAAAGGAGATTTTGTTTTTAAAAGGAGGAACAGTTCATCAAAAGGTACAAAGCTGTATAAAATGCTGTGTCCAATGGGTTATTTTAGTACTGATAGAGAATATCTCGGATTGGCCAATTTTGAAAGTTATTTTAGACTATTTTGGTTACAATGAATAGTAAGTCTAATTATCCCTTACGACTGAATATTATTCAATGGAATGCGCAAAGCGTTCGTCGTAAGTCATTAGTATTAGAACAGTTTTTATTACAAGAAAAAATTCACATTGCGGCACTAAGCGAAACGTGGCTAGAACCTGACAGTGTTTTTAAGTTAAGTGGCTATAAAATATTCCGCAAAGACAGACAGGACTCGTATGGTGGTGTAGCGTTACTGATACACAGATCTGTAGAAGCTTGTTCACATGTATTAGGAAGTAGTAACCCAGATATTGAAGTACTGATGGTCAAAATAAACAACTGTAATTTTATTGATTATGTATTCTCTGTTTATTGTGCGCCGTCAGCGCACACCAACCAATCAGACTGGGAGAATCTATTTAACAGCGTAGACAAAAAAGCTATCATTTTAGGCGATTTCAACGCTCACCATACGAACTGGTCCTGCAAAACAAATACGCGAGGCTCCCAAATGTATGATGCCCTTTTGGAAAGCAAGTTTGTAATCTTAAATGATTGTAAAAGTTCCACGCGTATCAAATTAGTAAACAATCAACTTCAATCATCTTCACCTGACGTGACGTTAGCTACTTCTGACATCGCGATAAGATTGAACTGGACCACTACTAATGAAAATTTGGGCAGCGATCATCTCATCATTAAGGTGGCTACACATTTAGATAGCAACCCAGATTTTATAATCTCGCGACGTAACTATAAGAAGGCAGATTGGATATCCTACCGAGATTTGTTAGAAGACCTGTTCAAAGATTTTATATTTTGTGAAGATAACGTTCAAAAACATATGACTCATTTGTAAACTGTTTGAATACAGCTGCAAATCGTTACATACCAAATTATAAAATAAACCGTAATCCAAGTAATACATTTTCACCTAAACCGTATTGGAACGCATCCCTATCTAAATGTGTAGCAGAGAGGCGACTAGCCCTTTCGGAATTTCGTCGAAACCCCAATCCTATTAATTTAACTATATTGCAAGACAAAATAAGATGCGCTCAAAAGTTAATCCGTCAGGCTCGCGATAAATCCTGGCAGGAGTTTTGTTCATCATTGGATGGTACCATTTCTCAAAAACAAATGTGGCGCAAACTTAGGTGGCTAAAAGGCTATAATCTGCCCCGTTCCCACATAGACAAAGAAAGTGCTATTGACTTATTGGGTAGTTTAACACCTGACTGTGTACTTCCTAATGACCCTGACTTTGCACCCGGTAAAACGAGTTTAGATACCTTGATTACGAAACACGAATTAGATATTAGTATACGCCATAAAGATAGCGCTCCAGGTAATGACAGAATATCTTATTCGATGTTATATAATTTGCCTAACATTGGAAAAAACATTCTATTAAAATTATATAACGCTTGCTACTCACGAAGCTTTGTCCCTTCTCAATGGCGAGATATTACTATTATCCCGATCCCAAAACCAAGCCGTGACCCTCAGTCTCCTGGATCCTTGAGACCTATAGCGATGATATCATGCATTTGTAAAACTTTTCATAATATTTTAATAAAAAGATTGGAGTGGTACACTGAGAAAAAACACCTTTTGTCACCCAATACATCAGGCTTTAGGAAATGTCATTCAACATTAGACAATTTAACAAGCTTGGTGTCAACAATCCAAACCGGTTTCTCACATAATGAGATGACTATAGGCGCATTTATGGATATCGACAATGCGTACAATAACGTGGACACAAAAAGCTTAATTGGTATTATGCAACAAGTAGGAGTTAGTCCCATGATGTGTAGGTATTTGTGGAATTTTTTAAAAGAAAGATATTTAAAAATGCAGGTAGACTCGGAATCATTTGTAGACATACGAGCCGCGGTTTAGCTCAAGGTGACCCGTTCTCCCCACTGCTTTTTAACTTAGCTACTAGCAAGATTTGCAATAATATCAATAATGTTCGGATTTCTCAATACGCAGACGATTTCGTTATTTACATAAACTGTAACAATTTGCGAGAAGGACAGAAGCAGATTCAGTTAGGCCTTAATAAATTCGTTGATTTACTTTCTAAAATTGGATTGGAAATTTCACCTACAAAGAGCAAAATTTGTGTTTTTAAAAGAGGCTTTCGTTGCGAATATGTTGATATTGTTGTAAATGGAATGACATTAGAAGTAGTTGATAACGTGAAATATTTGGGACTATGGCTGGATAGATCTTTGCGATGGGCAAAACACATCAATGAACTAAGAGGTAAAAGTCTGCGACTGTTAAATGTGTTTAGAGCGCTGGTGGGTGCGGGGTGGGGAATGCACCCGAATGTTCTGAGACGAGTCTACATATCTATGATTCGGAGTAGGTTGGATTATGCCAGTACGTTATATGATAGCAGCTGTAAAACACACTTGGGCAAACTGGACAAAATACAAAACCAGTGCATGCGTATTATCGGAGGTTTTATTAAAAGCACCGCAATACACATCATGGAATATGAACTCCAACTTCAGCCACTGCATACTCGTAGGTATTATCTCGCGGGCAAATTTTGGTTTAGATGCAAATCCTTTTCTGGTAACGAAATTATTAACATTTTAGAGAAACTTAGTTATAATTGTTGCAATGTTTTTTGGAGGAATAAGAAAAAACCCCTTCTAATTGTAATTCACGATACCTTTAAAAATACCTTAGTTTATTCAACAACTCATTTAGAAATGTTTTCGTTAGACATATGGGTTAGTGGGATAGATCTGTCCTTGGTATTGGAACCAGATATCAAAAACATTTGCAAACCAAAAAACAAATATAAAGCTGGCGAATTGCAACAGATTTGCAATGAATTTTTGTCAGATACTTATGCAGATTTTTACCAATTATACACCGACGGTTCAAAAAACCAAGACGGCAGTAGTGGCTTGGCACTGTACGACCCTCATACAAATGGTTCCATCCAATTGATGATTAGCGCAAAAATTTCCATTATGTATACGGAGTTGATAGCCATAGCAGAGGCAATTTCTTATATTGACTCATTTATGGCCGGAAATTATGTAATTTTGACAGATTCCAAGAGTGCTATTCTCCATCTGGCTCGATGCAACTCGAATTTTCGAGGCACACCGATAGCCTATAACATTCTGCAATCTCTCCGTAAACTAAGGATTAAAAATAAAATAATTAAAATACAATGGGTACCCTCACATGTGGGGATAATAGGAAATGAGGAGGCTGATCGTTTGGCCAGGGAAGCCAGTTTTGACGGAATACCATTCTCCTGCTTGCCCTTATTTACGGACTGTTTATATTTGGTTAGGGATAAGTGTACAGAGATGTGGAGGGAGTATTTTGACGAGAGGTCATTAAGCAAAGGCATCTGGTATAAAACCATACAGCCTTGCCTGCCACGTTCACCGTGGTTTGCCGAGGCAGACCTGTCGAGAACAGATATTGTAACTGCCCTTCGTCTTCGTTCCGGGCACATCCCGCTAAACAAATTCGCGTTTCTGATGGGTAAATCTAACACACCAAATTGTACTGAGTGTGACGTAGTTGAGGATGTGTACCATGTGGTGGCCGAATGTGCCCGGATTGAGGCTGAAAGATTCAACTTAATGCGCAAATATAATTTAAATCTTCGGAGAATTGGGTATGTGTAATTTGGTTCTGGCTCGTCCTCTCTCGGATGAAGCAAAGTGTTTATATAAGTTAGTTAAAATAGCAATTGAACGCAGAAAGTAATTTAATTTTATTGAATTTCTTATTGTGAGGCCTATGAGGGTGGCATGATCATGTCTGATCAACTGATTTCACCCCCCCCCCCCGTTTACCCCCCTACTTTAGCCACCCCCCACGCCCTCCCCTTACCCCCACTAACAAATCGTGCCTAATTTTCAACCGAATAACCAACCAGATACTAAAATGTACGGAATTTTATACAACCTTTCCCCCCCTTTTTTACCCCCTTAAAGGGCGATTTTCCAAAAATCTTGAAACACGTCATCCTTTATTTGTTACTAAATAGCTATATTCCAATTTTCATCGATATAGCTTCAGAAATGACCGAGTTTCATACAAACTTCCCCCCCCTTTTTTACCCCCTTAAAGGCCGAATTTCCAAAAATCCTTTCTTAGTGCTCCCCTACGCTTTATAAGGAACCTATGTTCCAAATTTGGAGTCTCTAGGCCAAGCGGTCTGGGCTGTGGCTTGATTAGTAATCATTCAGTTTGCCTTTTATATATATAGATAATTAATAATATAACCCCAAAATGGTGTAAATAAGTTAAAAATAACTAAAACCCGACTACGAAAAAAATGCGCGCTGTAAAGTATGAAACAAGAACCAATATTAATTTGACCGATATTGCACTAGCCGTGGTCGTATGTCACCTAGCCAATAAGATAGTGTGAAACAACCGCAGGTGGCACACGACCACGGCTAGCACAATATCGGTCAAATCACCAATCGCCAAGATTGCGTCCCTGTCGCGGGTCGGACCGGCCGAGCTCCCCAGGCAGTGCCGGTTTTAGCACTACCAGCGCCCTTGGGCGGGATTTTCTACGGCGCCCCCTAACTGCAAGGGCGGATCCAGCTTTTACATCAGGGGGTTAACGGTCACCATGTCGCAGGCAGCTTGTCACCTTAGTCTAGTTCGGATAGATATAAGCTGTACTTTGTTAATCGTGATGGTAAAATCATCAAATGAAGGACTCATTTGATGATTTTACCCGCTCAAGGCAGGGCGGGAGAGACTGTCCTTCAATAGCCCTTTACGTTCCGGGATCACGGTAATTCGACCCCGGCAGGCTGTGGCCCCGTCTTTGTGCTGACAACACACTGGCAGTGTCGATAACAACGCCCACCAGAGCACTGCTCTGCTCAACGTGCTCGTTTAACGGCAGATCCTGGCTGGAGTAAGATTAGTAAAAAATTATCCTTTCTTTTCCATAGCTTATTTATCTATTTACCCTCATAAATCACGCAATTTCGATAAAAAAAGAAAACTGAAGACTTTTACTTCTGTTCGATCAAACAAAATGAAGTAGTTCAGAAAAAGTTCAACAAACGTGCATGACTTTGTCAATTTTGCACAAACGTTCCTTGAATTATGTAAGTTTGTGTTTTCTTTAGACGGGTTGTAGGTTTATCCCCTAAAAATGAGATGAAAGAAATTGGGAAATTAACGAGAAAGTAGGCCTGCGGCGCCCCTTGCTATTCGGCGCCCCTGGGCGGTCGCCTAACCGCGCCTTACCCTAACGCCGGTACTGTCCCCAGGACACGGGCTCACCGGGCAGGGGCACAACCAATGTGCAGCTACACACACCAGCGCGCGTCATACAGCTCGCGCGCCCGTGATTTTGATTTTGAGTTACAGGCACAATATTCGAGACCGCGGTTTTAAGGACATAGCCCATCATACCACACCTACCGCGCACCCTTGTGGCGGCATCTCGACTACTACCGGCCGCGCATTTAACCGGTCCTGACGGCACTTGGGCATCAAATCACCCATGAAGAGAAATAGAGTTTATTTTCATGTTCCGTAGGTCTCGTCACCGCACGATCTTCACGTGTTGCGGCAGCGGCTGGCGCGCAGTCGCGGACACAGCGCGGGCCGCGCGGCGCTGCGGCGCGTGCGGGGGGGGGGAGGCACTGCGGGCCACGGCCGCCGCACTGGCCGCGCTGGCCACGCACTGCAGGGCGGCACACACCAGGCTGAGTCCTTCTACTGCACAAGGTGGGTACTGTCCTATAAAAATAGACGACTTCCGCGTTTACAGGTGACACTACCATACTCCTTCCGACAAAAACAACGGTTTCTGACATAACTACACACATCAAAAGTGTCTAGGGATCAACATATATTTTTGCAATAACTTTTCTCCTGATTGATATTAATTAAAATGTTCTTTAAGGATTCATCAAATAAAGTGTTATCGTTTGTCACAGTAACGATAAACCAAGTCACCTTTGCATTCATAAAGAAATTCGCCATTTTCCTAATAAAGGGATTTTTGACATTTGAACCACTAACATTAAAGTTCGAAAAAAAGACTGAAATAACAGTTTTCTTTAAAATTTTATTGGGTAACTTAAACAATTAACAATCCGTGTTTCTACCGCGAACACTAACAACACAAGAACATCGGTTTGGCATACTCAAAATGAGTTCATCCAAATCACGCTGTGGAATGGCCGCCCATGTTCGTTGCAACAACAAAAAAAGGTCTTCTTGCGACTGGATACCCTCCATATTCGGCAGAGCTCTTCTCTGTAGCATATCCCATGCATGCTCAATCGGGTTCAAGTCTGGCGACTGAGCAGGCCAGGGCAGGACATTGATGTTAGCTGCGGCGAGAGTCTGTCTTACAACTCTTGCGGTGTGCGGTCGTGCATTATCATGCATTAACTGAAATAAGGGACCGATTTGCACTTGTAGAGGAACGATGACGTCTGATACAATCGTCTCAGCATAAATTTGAGCGTTGAGGTTGCCTCTGATCCAAATCAACTCAGTTCTTCCGCCGATCCAAATACCCGCCCATACCATGATGGTTCCACCACTATAAGGATGGACTTCCTGGCAGGATTTTAATCGCTGTTGGCGTCCAGGGGTTCTCCAGTGTCGTATACGTCTTGTATCCGGTCTCATACCAAAACGAGACTCATCAGAAAAGCACACGAAACGCCATTGTTCTTCTGCCCAATTTCTGTGTTCAAGAGCCCATTGATATCGAATCCTACGATTGTGCATTGCTATAGGTGGTACCCGTAGCGGTCTTCGGGAATGAAGGTTCACTTCATGCAAGCGGTTTCTGACTGTTTGGTCGCTAATTAAGTTCCCTGAAGAGTGATGAAGCCTCACGGCTAACATCATGGCGGTTATTGTTGGAGCTCTTCAGGTTAAGATTTGAATGTATCGGTCTTGTCTCCGTGTGGTGCAGCGATACCGTCCTCCATGGCGCTCAGCCACGGTACCAGTGCTTCGGTAACGTGTCCAAAGTCGACTGATAACACTCTCACTTGTATTCAGAGCTAAAGCCACAGTACGTTGCCGGGAACCAGCTTCTATCATTCCCACGGCTCTGAGCATTTCTTCCCTGCTTAAATGACGTCGCCGCTCCATAATAACGTTGGTTTTAATCAGTAGTAGGGAAACAGTAGCACTAATAATGTCTTCAACAGGGTCATCAATCTTCTAACTAAAAGCCTGGCATATCTTAGATCATTATACTAAAAAATTGTGGAGTACCAAATGTAACTTATAAATCTTCTTAGAGATATATTTTTTAATTTAGTAGTATTATAATACGAGAGTTGCGGTCTGCTGACAATAGATGTCGCTAATATAGCTTTATACTATTATTTATCATGTATTTTATTACGTTTCTAGTTTAATGATGTCCCTGTCGTTTTTCAATATTTATATAAGTATGTTTTTCTATTTCGATATTTTCCCAAATTATTAATAGAATTCTATAATTATTTGGGCTACCTACTGGTAACTCTAATTTTCACTCATTCGCACCTTCGGTGGAACAAAGACGTAGCAGCTCATTTTTAAATTTTACAGGAGAAGACTTTTTTTTGCATGTTTTTCCTCGGTTCTGGATAACTATCTAAAGAAGGTTTGAAATCTTCACATTTAATTAATTGTTTTTAGTTGGCTATACTTATACGTAAAAATCTTGTATTTAATGGGAGGTTTTCTTTTCGCACTTAAAAAAAAAATAGTTTCCAAGAACTCTATAGATGGCGTTGAACTGACGGTGTTACTCTAGGAAAAAGATGTATGCCTTCATTTTTGCACAAATCCACGAGGCACAGACTTCTCTTCTCTTTCTCTTGGGACATTTTCTTTCTGGCGTGGAAAACTCATAAATTAAAAAGACTGGTAAATGAATATTTTTTTCTTTTTCCTTGTTGTTATTTATTTTTAAAATGCTATTTGTGTGATGTGATGTGACTGACAATGACATGACATGTACTTTTTGTTTTACGATCTCAAAATTACATCTAAGTGAAAAAAATCAAAAAATGACGTGACTTTCGTTTATTGCAGTAACATATCAAGTTCAGTGCCATCTATCCATTGATTAGGGAAAACATAAAAATAAAATCCCTCATTGCCAAAGAAATCCTAATAAAAGAATGTAACAAAAAAAATGTCCTGAACTGTGACTTTGTTGCACCAGAAGTTATTTAGTTTTATGACTGTTATGTTTTATGCCTTTGTTGCTCCAAGATTTTGAGCGAAAAAAGACCTCAATAAAGTCGCGGGCGAGGGGGCACTACTTACAATGAAACGGTGTCGGCCCAAAACGCATGGAAAAACGGCCAATAACCACAAAGGCACTTCTGCCATCTAGTGTAATTTCGAGATACTTTCGCGGATGTCTTTGTTGCCCCAAGTAAAGGCATGGTTTAGAAACAATTTCAAATTTGGCATACTTAGGTCGATTTTGCGGTGTATTCCCGTTCGTCCACTTGACTTCGTCCCACTAGTGGGACGAACGGGAATTTACAAAAATAATATTTAATTTGTTCCCGATCGTCCCACTCCTAATTCAAGAGGGGACGAACGGGAATATGTTCTTCGATTAGTGCCATTCGTCCCACTAAAAAGATTTGTGCAGAAATATGTTTATTCGTTGTTTCGTATTTTGTTTCTCCTTTACTCCACTTCGTTCTCGACAAGCGCTATAATATTTTTGCTTATAAATTTATTTTAATTTTTATAAATCGCAAAGTTGAAAAAATGTTGGTAAAATGACGGATTTTTATTCCATTTTTGTTTTTTTTACCAATTTAACCACCGGTCTTATATTATTTAGTGGGACCAATAGAACTACAAGAAAGAATTAATAAATTATTCCCATTCATCCACTCAAAAAATGTAGTGGGACCATCGGGAAAATAAATAACGAATTCCCGTTCGTCCCACTAGGGGGACGAAGTCAAGTGGACGAACGGGAATACACGGATTTTGCAGTTTTGGCTATTTGTGACTTTGGTGCACCGAAGGTGCGATGTCTTTTCAATACGTCAATAAAATGTCAGTGTCACATTGCACTTAGCAGAAAAAATTGGATTCTCGTTTGGTGCGGCTCGTTATTTTCCTGCATTTTCTGCTTTTGGTCCTATTCTAAAGTAGTGTATCCGTGTGTTATTTCCATGCTAATAAAATTCTCACTGGAAAGCGAGATACTATCAGTGACACCGATAAATATCAAGTGGCTAGAAATAACTGTAAAAAACACTGTAAAAGGCCTCATAGTTGGTGAAATAAATATAATAACATAACAAATTTGTTTTATTTTTTTACAAATGTAGGCATATAATTATTATTAGTCAATTAAAACACTAAAAGGAATGAGCAAGCTTTGTATATACGTATATACAACCTATATATAAATAACTATATACAGAAATGTTTTCGTTCGGGAAAACTAGATGTCGCTGTTGTCCATTGCCCGAAAAACCCGTGAAGTTGGATCTCTATGCCCTATTAGTAAAAGTACTCTGTGGTCTTCAATGCGTTGTATGTTTTTATAGGGAAAATATTGACAGCTGATTTTCCTCTTTTACTCGAATTTGATTTACAGTTCCTGATTCAAATTATGAAATGCACCAAAAAGGATCCATATAAATTTATAAAATCATAAATTTATTACAAAGCCACATCTCAATCTCAAGAAATCCGCATAAAAATGCTTGATCCCTAGACACTTTTGATGTGTGTATTAGGTTCATTTTAGGTTATTTGAATATCCGTTGCCGACACAGGCCCTCGCTTTACAGACTTTGTCTCTTCTTTATAAGTCGCGCGTAATAGATAGAATACCTATATTTATGATTAGCATAATATTCTAATCAGACCCTTTTTGATAACTCCGTTTATATCGCGATACACAGCAGCAAAGAGATGATCCTGAAATCCTAAGATCTGGATACTTTGTTACTCGTGTTAGACCAATATTATTGAATTTTCAGTTTACAATTTGGTTCAATAGCAGTAGCTTCCTCCAGCTTTGACAAGGCTTGTTTTGACAAGGCTTTTGACAAATATTTGGCCTACCAGGTTAGGTGAAAAGGCTTGTGTAACATGTTACACAAGCCTTTTCACCTAACCTGGTAGGCCAAATATTTGTCACTGTGGGTCATGACCCACAGTGTAGTGTTCGGCAAAATTAGCCATAACATAATCAACTTACAAATATTACATCTGTACTAACTTACAACTTTGGGAGCTTGTTGATGACACGATGTGACGCAATTCGACCGATTCTAACTGCAAGTCAAAATCATCCTTACCACTACGACATTTATGACATAAAACGTGCGGTTGTCTACGGTTACATGAAAAACAAAACACCACCACGGCGTAAGTCGGTCGAATTGTATAACCCTGGTCATTGAAGAAAGGAATCTAAAATGGCGGTTTGCGTTGACAGATAGTTCAGTCAGCATACATGATTTCAAATTAAAAATAATAAAAACAAGACTTGATCACAATAATTTCTCGAATTTAACCTAACAATAAAACGAAACCCAAAAACAATAATCAACAGGTAACAACGGAAAAATAATAGAAAAATATAGTAAATATTCTTAAAAATGTCATTGAGCGCGTCAAGACATCAAGACAAATTTTTCTCTGCTTACTCTACGCGCGGCAGTGAGTATAGACGGCACTAGTGTGCGAGCGAGAGAACACGATAAGCGGCGCTATTTATGATTCATATCTTCAATGAATCGGGTTAGGTATATCATTATATCGTAGCAGCAAGGACGATTTTCATTTTTAATTCGTAAAAATTGCATATCATATGAATCGCGGCATGAACAAGCTCCATAATTCTACTATTTCACTAAAGGACCTCCAAGGGCACAGCGGTGGTTGGCTGATGACGACATAGTACGTTTCCTACAGTCACTACACAACTGGACTGCCGCTATTCATCAAGATGCAAAGCTTAGCGCTGAGGTAAATATTATAAATAATTTGTTTTTAAAAAAAAGAACGACTAACGTTTTTTTGTCACAACAACAGAACATATAGTACACAACATGAAATAAAAAAAAAACTACATTTTACAAAAATATATAAAAAACCGGCCAAGTGCGTGTCGGGCCACGCACAGTGTAGGGTTCCGTAGTTGCCGACGACGATTACGACGAATTTAGAACCTCCTCCTTTTTTTGAAGTTAGTTAAAAATAGTTGACGATTCAAATCTACCTATCCCCAAAAAACATACCTATAAAAGCTGTAAAAATAAAGTTGACAAACTTACATTTGCAGTTGTCTCCGATACATTTTGTTTAAGAAAATATGATATCCAAGTACATTTTATAAGTTGGTCGACTATTACTCGTAAAGTTGTAAAGCCTACTTAGTCATGATAATTTTCTTTTAAATTTCGTTATATATACTACTATTGTGAATTTGTTCACACCCCCAAACATAACCGTTTAGCTGGTAGAGGGGGGGGGACACTCGAGTCGAGCAAAATTTAGCACTTTAAAGCCTAATATTTCACAAACGAATTTTTTTATCAAAAAATTGTTAATGGAAACTCACATTATTTTTTAAAGACCTATTTAATGATACCCCACACTAAGGGGTACACGAGAAACAAAAAAAACATTCTCACTTTACGTGTACAGGAGGTACCCTAAAAAAAAATATTTTTCGAAATTTTATTTTACCACTTTTTCGGCACAACAAATCCGTATATTTACACCAAATTACAGCTCTCTAGTACTGTGCGTCTCTGAGCTAAACTGCGGACAGACGGACGGACAGACGGACATGGCGAAACTATAAGGGTTCCTTGTTGACTACGGAACCCTAAAAATTGTGTGTGCCACGGCTATCGAAATAAACTCAGTTCAGCAAATTGTTGGACAGCAGCAGCAATAGTAACTTTATAGCAGCAGCAATCAATTAATTTCGTTCCCTTATTATGGTATCTCATACCATACTCTAGGTATCCATTTCTTTTCGGTGTACCATTAGTCATCGAAAATCGGATACATGGTTGCTCAATAAATAATCATTAAAAATATTTGAAAACTGAATTGGTATTGCAGTTTAAAAGACTCCTTTGTGTATAACATTTAAATACAAACTTTATTGCTGTACAAGTAAAGGCATACATTTATAAAGTCATATCTTACAATATTATTATATCCTTCTATCATCCATCCTTAATCATTCGCTATGGGGTAGTTTCCAGGGTCAAAATAATTACATTCTATTTAGTCCGTATTTTAGATTATAAAAAAATGTTGGACACGTATTTTTTCTTTTTTCGATTAAACAAAAAATAACAAAGATAATAGCCTATTTAAGTTACCTGTGACGTCACCCTGCGCGAAAAATGCCACGCATCGTGACGTCACACATAACTTTAATAGGCTATATCTTTGTCATTTTTGGTCTAATTTACAAATAAAAAAATACGTGTCCCGTATTTTTGAATAATCTAAAAGACAGATTAATTACATTTTTTAGGGCAACTAGCCTATTTGGGAAACAATCTTCTACCTATCATCCATCCATAATAACATTCATTTTTGCCATCCTACAGCCATCAAATTGGACTACTGAACAACATGATGCAAAGAATGTTGCCAACGTAAATATGTAACATATAATATTTATTTCTAAAATGTAGACTTTTGGAACTCCTGTTGTAAGGAGGGAATTGCAAAATATAAAAATGCATGATGTAGTTTTGGTAGTATCTTGAAGTAGGTAATGTTATTGAACTAGACTTGCCAGCACCACAAATAGTTAAATTAGTTAATCATACAAAAACATATAGCTCGCGGCACGTAAGTTGAACTAAAATGGCGGCCATCCGCGCATGTACAATTATGGACAAAAGTGTTAAGACGCATGCTCCGCGGTTGCCCGGGAAGTTAAAAGATCTTTAAGGAAAACCGTGATGTTTTTTTTTTTCATTCAAATTATTGTATTTCTCGAACAACAGTGGCGTGGGAAGTGGTTATTAGCTATTATAAAATATAAAAATAAAGGAATGCTAATAAAATGAAAATTTAATAAAGAAATAAAAAATAAAAGTTAATGTAGGTATAGTTAGTAGTAGTAAGTTAGACATCTTTAATCACTGTCACTCATTGGCATAACACCTTCTACATAATTTTGAAGTGGTATACCAGAACTTGGGCCGGGAGTTGCGATTTCATTTTCTATGTCAGTGGAAGAATCCAATTCGGAATCACTGCTGTCAGAATCTCCAACTCGTATTATAAATTCTTCCGTCTTATCAACGACGTGGTCGCTTTTGACGTAAGCTTCTTCGATTGTCTTCACTTTGTCGCATAGCTTTTTCCAATCACAGGGTCCCATTGCATTTACTTTTTCATTCACTAACTCTATAACACGGGGCACATTCCATCGTACATTTTTGCTACTTACATAACCCTTTATAGCCGCCCATGCCATTTCTATAGGGTTCAGATCTGGATGGTAGGGAGGCAGGCGGAGTACGTCATGACCATGATCTTTAAAAATCTTATCTATACTAAATGTTTTAAACCGATCTTTGTTAGTTTTTATTAAGTTGTATAGTTGAGGCTTAAACATATCGGACGTAAAAGGTATTTCTTTTTCTGAAAGCCAAGCCTGCATATCAGTTTTCCTTGAATTTGCATTTGGTGCTAAATTATATTCTTTATTATGATATGATGCATTATCTAAGACTATTACAGAATTTGGGGGAAGATTCGGAAGCAATTGGGTTCGTATCCACTTCTCATAATTCTCAAAATTCATTTCGTCGTGATAATCCCCGGACTTCATACCTGACTTGAACGTTAATAAGGCGTTAGGCACAAAACCATTCTCCGATCCGGCGTGTACAATAACAACACGTTGCCCTTTTGATATGGGTTTTTTTAATCCCTTAGTGGACCCATCTGTCCAACCTTTCGGTGCTGTGTGAGTAGCGTGAACATATGACTCATCAGTGTATACAATTGGTCTGTTTTGTTGTCGATACTGTCTTAGTTTTCTTAAGTAATTTATTCTTAATAATCTGATGGCTGATGTTTCTATTAAAACTTTCCTATTATTCTCGGTGGGTTTCCATTTAAATCCGAGTTCCTTAATTATGCGGCGAAGACTTTTTTCAGAACCTTCATAATTTATATCCGAGCGTAATTTTGCACGAAGTTTACCAAGGGTCGGTAATTCGTTCTCAGTTATATGGAAATTGTGAATGCATCGTTTTATAACACCCTTGTCAAAATCGTCTATGCCTGTGACTGGTTTTATTCGTTCTCTCTTTTTACCAGGGGTCCTAAATGTAATTATAAATTCTGAACGTTTACTTTCTTTTACAATCCTTTTAACTGTGGACACAGACTTTTTCGTAGCTTCCGCAGTTTTATTCTGAGAATCAGTTACACTATTTTCTTTTAAAAAATAGTTATAAACGTCAAATACCATTCTTCTCTCACCTCTCCGTAAAGTTGGTTGTGGTCGTCTCATTTTCTTGAAATAAAGAACCCAAGTAACACACAAGCGGTATATTAGTACACATGTGTAAAACTATACGGTTTATAAATGAATATCCTTTGTATAAAAGCCTTAGAAATCGCTAAATGTTGTATTAGGTTGAGTTTGGACTCGTAAAATTCTTAATGCTTAATAGGTCCTGTATATTGTACTTTATTTCTTAAAACTTAATAATTAAGATGTGTTAGACAATTATACAAACATTATTAAGTATTACGCGTTCTGTGTATTGGTAAGCTGAAAAAAAGTCCCTATGGAAGCATTTATCTGAATAATCATAATCAGTATTGCTATTATTCAATCATTACTAAGCTAGTAGCGTTTGTTTCAGCTGTTTGCTGCATAATTTGTAACAATCTGAATAAAGGTATAAGATAATGCTGTTTTACAGCTTGATACTGAATAATTGTAAAGTGAACTTTATTAGTCCCTACGGAAGCATGTACCTGAATAATCTTATCAGATTTGCTTATATTCAATAATTACTAAGCTAGTAGCATTTGATTCAGCTGATTGCTGACTAATGTATTACAATCTGAATAAAGCTATTAGATAATGCTGTCGTACAGCTTGATACTGAATAATTGTACGTTGAAATAATTATTAAGGCTCTTATTCAAATTCAAGAAACACAGTTACGTTATATCAGCAAATAGCTTAATATCAGGTTTGTTAAAATCATTTGTAGGAAACGTTCAAGATCTGTTATAATAGTATGAAAAAAATTGCGGAGTACCAGCCAGCATGAGTTGCTGTCGTGGAATGAAGGGGATTCCGTACATCAAATAAATCAAACAGATTGTTTTTATTTCCCAATTGCCTACGATACGAATGTTGAAGTGACTGCTGTGGCTGAAGAGCGCAAAAAACGTGGCCGCCGCCTATGACGCGCGCTTCAGCCACAGCACTCACTTCTAGATTCGAGTAGCGGTGTCTGCGAAATGAAAATAAAAGAAAAAATTTTTTACTTCAATTTACTTTGTTTTCATTTGGAACTTAACCTATAGTTACTGTGTGCATGAAAGGTGTAAAATACAATTCATTCATAGGATTTAAAAGATTACTGCAAAGTTTTAGATTAATATTTTACACTTTTCCACAACATCACTCAAAAAACATTGTCAATATTTTGTCGTTTCGCATAAATATCATGGATTCCTATCTGATGTACATCAGCACCCATTGACTGTAGTGTGGCTACATTTTAAATTTGACTTAAGGTTCCTTCCGAGACTATTGCATGCTTATACCTCATCATTGGCAATTACATGATTAGATATTTTACTGGTTAAGAATGATATTTTCATTTTATAGGGGCTACTATAAAGTTTGCCTCAGGATCGATCTGCAACAAAAAATATTATATTATTTTGTAACGATTATACCACTGAATGTAGAACCCTAAAAACGCGAATTAATGTAGAAATGTGGTCAACTATTCAAGTGTTATTCAGAAGTAAGCGTATTGAAATGAGTCTATTCAAGTGAGATCTGAGTAACTAGATTCTTGTTCACTTTTATTCAGCAATGAAGCGATCGCCATTTTTTGTTTTGTGAGTTATTATAATTACAAGAAATTCACCAAGATAACTTGAATACTGAATGTTACAACTACAAAATTTTCAATCCGATTTGTCATATGTTCCATTGGAATTGCTAAAATTATTAATTTCGTCATAAGTATTTGAGTCAGACCGAGCATGCATTTACGAAAATAATATTTACAATCACTTATCTTGATTATTCAAGCGGCGCGTTAAAAATAATCGGAAAAATCATAAACTATTTACGATAAAATAATTTTCGCACTAAGAATTAACATGTAGGAAACCTATAACTTAATTAATAAAACTTTAGCTTACCGTTTTAATAAATTCGCCATTTATTGTCATGCAATGACTCCATCAAAGACATTAAAAATTTCTGACTGTCTAATTTCACAATTTGTATGAATAAAATCTGTATTATTGTCAACAATAAAATAATGCTGAATAAATTCTGAATCCAGTAACGAAATTGACATAAACTGAATATTGTATGAGTAAGAGCTTAATAAAAGCGATATCAGCTGTTAATCAGAAGTTATTAAGATGATTTCAACATTATAAAGCTCCTGCTCAGATGTTACTCAGAAGTTATTAAGCTTTATGCATTTAAATTTGGGGCCTGTTTTGCTTGAATAAAGTCTGAATAGGTGTTTATTCAGACGTTACTCAGTTCTTTATTCAGAATATAATCTTAATGATTGCACATAATCAGCTCTTATTCAGACTTCTGTGTTACTTGGGAAATGATCACACATTTGACAGAAATATAAATGTAAAAGAACTGAAAACTTCGTGCGCGATTGTACTCCAGGGCCGCGCGGAGAGTGCGGGGGAAGCGAAGAGCGAAGTGCGACTGCGTGGTGGCAAGCGTCGCCGCGTTGTTATGGTTACGCGCGGCCCCGCGCGTCGCACCTCATACCGCACTTCAATTGAGACCCGAAAATGTGTTTCTGCGCATTCAATGTCATAGTTCAACTTACGTGCCGCGAGTTATACTTCATGCATTACATTTTAATACATGCTTTTACTTTTTGGCCCCAAGCTATACGCTCCGGCATTTCTCTCTGCCGGTTGCATCGCAAATACTGTCTTATGCAGGTGCGGCGAATATGAACAAAGCAAAACTAGCAAGTTTCATCTTAATCATCATATACAGTAGATCAGCGAAATAATATTCTTATTTCGCTGATCTCTCTCTCTCTCTCGATCTCTCAGCGGATCTAAAACGGTCACTTTAGGCAGTATTGTAGTGACTGACTAACATAGTGATCTATCAACGCACAGCCCAAACCACTGGATGAATCGGACTGAACTTTGGCATGCAAGTAGATGTTATGACGTAGGCATCCGCTGAGAAAGGATTTTGATCAATTCTTCCCCCAAGGGGATACAATAGAGGATGAAAGTTTGTATGAAACTTTGTCAATTTTGTGTAAAATATATTGTTAATTCCGACATCAGCGCGAAAGAAGTCGCGGGCACAGCTAGTGATACATAAATTCATCATAACCAATAGGCTATTCTCCTATTATTCATTCACGAAGTGAATCCTGATACGAAGTGAATGTGACTGGCCTGTTGGTCTAGTGGTTAGTGACCCTGACTGCTATGCCGGAGGTCGTGGGTTCGATTCCCACCCAGAACAAATGTTTGTGTGATGAGCACGATCATTTGTTCTGTGTCTGGGTGTAATTTATCTATAATATGTATGTATTTAGAAATATATAAGTATGTTTATCAGTTGTCTAGTACCCATAACACAAGCTCTGCTTAGCTTGGGACTAGATGGCGTTGTGTGATAGTTGTGGAATATTATTTATTATATTATTTATTATTATTTATTATCCTTAGGAATAACGCTAAGTGGCCGTTTTAGGGGTGCTATGACAGGAAACCTCCACGTGCGCCCGTGGACTGGAGTTCCCTCTCGGATACGTCCGGGGGGAAGACCAGTTTTTCGGGCCGGTGCACCCTGGGATGCGGGCAAAAACTCTTCCTTAAGCACTGTGTGCCTAAGTGGTCTCTTTGCCCGTATGCGAATAGCCTGTCGTGTGGGTGCTCCAACGCGTGTCCCTCTGATCAGCAGAGGGCAAGAGTAAGAGTCTGACAGTCCCTTCCGCCCCACCCAGGGCGGGAGGACTTATTTGATGATTTTACCATCTAAAAAAAAAAGAAGTGGCCGTTTTAACCCGTAAGTAACTGCCGGATAACTACATATATCATCTGCAGTTTTAATTAGTCGTAAAAGTATTATTTGTAAGTGGTGCAATCAGGGTCTAACATTCCAAATTGAGTGATTGCTTATTTGCATCTTGTCAGACACCAAAGCTATTCAGTTGAGATGCCTGCCAGTTTGTTCAAAAATCAACCTTAATATGTACCGTGCCATATCAAAACTCTATTGTTTTTCTTGTCAGGATTTAAAACAGGCTTATGAACGTGAAGCAGAGATTCTAGGTTCGAGCTTGGGCGATGGAGCAGTCACTCGCAAGGAAATCATATCGGATATTAATGCACTCGCTGACTTAGCAGTGCTGTGTGAGACGATGGTAAGTAACTATTATACTAGCTTATCTTTCCGATAATCCTAGGAAATATTTCATTTAGATATCTCAAGTGTTGATTAAATAAAACTATTGTGTACTTAGGGATCAATCTAATCAAATCACATAATCTCATGTAATGGCTGACAATCATAAGCGTCACTAAATAATTGAAACTGGATATTTACCACGTTTATTATTTTTGTCAATGACCATGTCAGTTTCAAAAAAACATATTATTTTCCCACGTTTTTATACACTCACTTTTCTTGTTTGTCGTTCCGGTAGGACTTTTGCAACTCAATTTTGATGCACTTCCCGATAAGCTAGCAGGCTGAAATATTGCATACGCTCTGAGTTCTGATGACAATACATGACTAGCTAAGAAACGACATAAGATGGCGGACAGGCTGTTTGAAATCCAACCCCATGATATCAAATGAAAAGGTTTGCGAAAAAATAGTCACGTGACTTAAATCCGATATGGCGGACGCCCAAGATGACGGACAGGCTATTTGTAACCACCCACATGATATGGGTATCAAATGAAAGAGTTTGATGTCAGAAATATGAAAAAAATGATAAAAACAATAAAAAAGATTATAGATTTAAAAATCTAAAAGCCCACGTTTTTAAATTTCACTCAAAACGTGGGGGCGTATCTTTGCAAGTTACACCCACGATCTATACACGTCATTTAAGATTTAAGACACGTTTAAATCCAACATGGCGGACATCCAAGATGGCAGATTGGATATTTGAAATGCACCCCCATGATAGGGGTATTAAACGAAAGGGTTTCCTGTCAGGAATATGAAAAAAATGATAAAAACAATAAAAAAGATTATAGATTTAAAAATCTAAAAGCCCACGTTTTTAAATTTCACTCAAAACGTGGGGGCGTATCTTTGCAAGTTACACCCACGATCTATACACGTCATTTAAATATATCCCATAGATAATATACGCCCCCACGTTTTGAGTGGCCTCTCTGTCTCAGCCCCGTAGTAATTTAAAAAGAGTTTTTAGATTTTTTAAAATCTATTAATTATTTTTTAGTTCACAAAAAATCACCTATTAAAAATTACTTTGAAATGGATGTTATAGTCAGAGTTTGACACGTGACACTTGTTACCCCAAATGCGCTTGAGACATCAATTATGTCCCAAGCGCATTTGAGGTAACAACATTATATTATTAGTCCTAAATGAAACATATTGTATATGTTTCATTGAGGACTATCGGCACACAACAGTGCAGGCACGTTCCGTACCGTGACGTGCTATTCATATATACGAGTGAACGTACATCAGTGAATGGCACTGACACTGATGAGTACGGATAGCGTCGTACAAAATGTATCGTGCAGTATCATATTTCACTGACACTGATCACGCCACGGAACGATATAGTACGGAACGTGTCGGCACTGTTGTGTGCGGATAGGCCTTTAATCACAGGCTTCCGTTTGAACATTGACGCGACCGTGGGTAATGGACGCTGTTATATATTGAAGTCAATCACTGTCCGGACTCTTATTAGATTCATATCTTGTGTGGGTTAAAACCTTGCTGATATTTCTCTCAGGACTGGGTAAGCGCCAACATCCGAAGCTTGCCCTCCATACTGGGCGGACCGGGCGGACTCGCCAAGCTGTCGGACAAGTTCCTCAACGACATTGCCTCTGCAGCTATGATATTCGACGAGATCTCACATAAATGTTTGCTGTTTCTACATCTGGAGGTGTGTAGAGATATTTTGAACAGACTGTGGGTGTACTTTCATATCTAACTCTTTGGGTCTTCAACGTATTTTACTCGTGACAGATGCGCATCGAGTGCTTCCACTACCTGGGCCAGGAGGAGCGCGGTGCGGAGGGAGCGGAGGGAGACGAACAGGCGGGCGGGGCCGCTCTGCTGGCACACGCGCTGCTGGCCTTCCACGAGCAGGCCGCCGCCGTACTGGCCCCACACAGACTAGCGGTGAGCGCAGTACTCAATAAACGGCGGGCACACGGTCAAAGGCGGGACGTGTCCATACGGCACAGTGTTCAATCCAACATGTTTTGTTTCATCCGCAGTACATAATGTCGGGCGTGGGCGAGATGATGTCGGCCGGCGTCGTGTGGCGCTGGCAGGGAGAGGCCGGCGCGCACGGAGGAGACGCTCGGCTGGCCACCCTGCGGCACTGCCTGGCCGCGCTCAGCCTGCCGCACCGGGGGCTGCACCGCGCACACACCTACCTGCACCTGCTCACTTGTACACCTGAGGTGAGTGATGTGTATGAGCTGGCCACCCTGCGGCACTGCCTGGCCGCGCTCAGCCTGCCGCACCGGGGGCTGCACCGCGCACACACCTACCTGCACCTGCTCACTTGTACACCTGAGGTGAGTGATGTGTATGAGCTGGCCACCCTGCGGCACTGCCTGGCCGCGCTCAGCCTGCCGCACCGGGGGCTGCACCGCGCACACACCTACCTGCACCTGCTCACTTGTACACCTGAGGTGAGTGATGTGTATGAGCTGGCCACCCTGCGGCACTGCCTGGCCGCGCTCAGCCTGCCGCACCGGGGGCTGCACCGCGCACACACCTACCTGCACCTGCTCACTTGTACACCTGAGGTGAGTGATGTGTATGAGCTGGCCACCCTGCGGCACTGCCTGGCCGCGCTCAGCCTGCCGCACCGGGGGCTGCACCGCGCACACACCTACCTGCACCTGCTCACTTGTACACCTGAGGTGAGTGATGTGTATGAGCTGGCCACCCTGCGGCACTGCCTGGCCGCGCTCAGCCTGCCGCACCGGGGGCTGCACCGCGCACACACCTACCTGCACCTGCTCACTTGTACACCTGAGGTGAGTGATGTGTATGAGCTGGCCACCCTGCGGCACTGCCTGGCCGCGCTCAGCCTGCCGCACCGGGGGCTGCACCGCGCACACACCTACCTGCACCTGCTCACTTGTACACCTGAGGTGAGTGATGTGTATGAGCTGGCCACCCTGCGGCACTGCCTGGCCGCGCTCAGCCTGCCGCACCGGGGGCTGCACCGCGCAAACACCTACCTGCACCTGCTCACTTGTACACCTGAGGTGAGTGATGTGTATGAGCTGGCCACCCTGCGGCACTGCCTGGCCGCGCTCAGCCTGCCGCACCGGGGGCTGCACCGCGCACACACCTACCTGCACCTGCTCACTTGTACACCTGAGGTGAGTGATGTGTATGAGCTGGCCACCCTGCGGCACTGCCTGGCCGCGCTCAGCCTGCCGCACCGGGGGCTGCACCGCGCACACACCTACCTGCACCTGCTCACTTGTACACCTGAGGTGAGTGATGTGTATGAGCTGGCCACCCTGCGGCACTGCCTGGCCGCGCTCAGCCTGCCGCACCGGGGGCTGCACCGCGCACACACCTACCTGCACCTGCTCACTTGTACACCTGAGGTGAGTGATGTGTATGAGCTGGCCACCCTGCGGCACTGCCTGGCCGCGCTCAGCCTGCCGCACCGGGGGCTGCACCGCGCACACACCTACCTGCACCTGCTCACTTGTACACCTGAGGTGAGTGATGTGTATGAGCTGGCCACCCTGCGGCACTGCCTGGCCGCGCTCAGCCTGCCGCACCGGGGGCTGCACCGCGCACACACCTACCTGCACCTGCTCACTTGTACACCTGAGGTGAGTGATGTGTATGAGCTGGCCACCCTGCGGCACTGCCTGGCCGCGCTCAGCCTGCCGCACCGGGGGCTGCACCGCGCACACACCTACCTGCACCTGCTCACTTGTACACCTGAGGTGAGTGATGTGTATGAGCTGGCCACCCTGCGGCACTGCCTGGCCGCGCTCAGCCTGCCGCACCGGGGGCTGCACCGCGCACACACCTACCTGCACCTGCTCACTTGTACACCTGAGGTGAGTGATGTGTATGAGCTGGCCACCCTGCGGCACTGCCTGGCCGCGCTCAGCCTGCCGCACCGGGGGCTGCACCGCGCACACACCTACCTGCACCTGCTCACTTGTACACCTGAGGTGAGTGAT
The DNA here is from genome assembly GCA_036375495.1 of Agrotis segetum. Lineage (NCBI taxonomy): Eukaryota > Metazoa > Arthropoda > Insecta > Lepidoptera > Noctuidae > Agrotis > Agrotis segetum. The sequence continues at coordinate 400,596 of JAQSVV010000586.1, read as the reverse complement.
GTGTATGAGCTGGCCACCCTGCGGCACTGCCTGGCCGCGCTCAGCCTGCCGCACCGGGGGCTGCACCGCGCACACACCTACCTGCACCTGCTCACTTGTACACCTGAGGTGAGTGATGTGTATGAGCTGGCCACCCTGCGGCACTGCCTGGCCGCGCTCAGCCTGCCGCACCGGGGGCTGCACCGCGCACACACCTACCTGCACCTGCTCACTTGTACACCTGAGGTGAGTGATGTGTATGAGCTGGCCACCCTGCGGCACTGCCTGGCCGCGCTCAGCCTGCCGCACCGGGGGCTGCACCGCGCACACACCTACCTGCACCTGCTCACTTGTACACCTGAGGTGAGTGATGTGTATGAGCTGGCCACCCTGCGGCACTGCCTGGCCGCGCTCAGCCTGCCGCACCGGGGGCTGCACCGCGCACACACCTACCTGCACCTGCTCACTTGTACACCTGAGGTGAGTGATGTGTATGAGCTGGCCACCCTGCGGCACTGCCTGGCCGCGCTCAGCCTGCCGCACCGGGGGCTGCACCGCGCACACACCTACCTGCACCTGCTCACTTGTACACCTGAGGTGAGTGATGTGTATGAGCTGGCCACCCTGCGGCACTGCCTGGCCGCGCTCAGCCTGCCGCACCGGGGGCTGCACCGCGCACACACCTACCTGCACCTGCTCACTTGTACACCTGAGGTGAGTGATGTGTATGAGCTGGCCACCCTGCGGCACTGCCTGGCCGCGCTCAGCCTGCCGCACCGGGGGCTGCACCGCGCACACACCTACCTGCACCTGCTCACTTGTACACCTGAGGTGAGTGATGTGTATGAGCTGGCCACCCTGCGGCACTGCCTGGCCGCGCTCAGCCTGCCGCACCGGGGGCTGCACCGCGCACACACCTACCTGCACCTGCTCACTTGTACACCTGAGGTGAGTGATGTGTATGAGCTGGCCACCCTGCGGCACTGCCTGGCCGCGCTCAGCCTGCCGCACCGGGGGCTGCACCGCGCACACACCTACCTGCACCTGCTCACTTGTACACCTGAGATGAGTGATGTGTATGAGCTGGCCACCCTGCGGCACTGCCTGGCCGCGCTCAGCCTGCCGCACCGGGGGCTGCACCGCGCACACACCTACCTGCACCTGCTCACTTGTACACCTGAGGTGAGTGATGTGTATGAGCTGGCCACCCTGCGGCACTGCCTGGCCGCGCTCAGCCTGCCGCACCGGGGGCTGCACCGCGCACACACCTACCTGCACCTGCTCACTTGTACACCTGAGGTGAGTGATGTGTATGAGCTGGCCACCCTGCGGCACTGCCTGGCCGCGCTCAGCCTGCCGCACCGGGGGCTGCACCGCGCACACACCTACCTGCACCTGCTCACTTGTACACCTGAGGTGAGTGATGTGTATGAGCTGGCCACCCTGCGGCACTGCCTGGCCGCGCTCAGCCTGCCGCACCGGGGGCTGCACCGCGCACACACCTACCTGCACCTGCTCACTTGTACACCTGAGGTGAGTGATGTGTATGAGCTGGCCACCCTGCGGCACTGCCTGGCCGCGCTCAGCCTGCCGCACCGGGGGCTGCACCGCGCACACACCTACCTGCACCTGCTCACTTGTACACCTGAGGTGAGTGATGTGTATGAGCTGGCCACCCTGCGGCACTGCCTGGCCGCGCTCAGCCTGCCGCACCGGGGGCTGCACCGCGCACACACCTACCTGCACCTGCTCACTTGTACACCTGAGGTGAGTGATGTGTATGAGCTGGCCACCCTGCGGCACTGCCTGGCCGCGCTCAGCCTGCCGCACCGGGGGCTGCACCGCGCACACACCTACCTGCACCTGCTCACTTGTACACCTGAGGTGAGTGGAGGATGTGTATGAGACAATACGACACATGCTTACGTCTCGCGCGGTAGACGCGGCGAATAGTCCAAGAACTTTGTACTCGCCGCGACCGACGGCCGTACCGGTGGCTTGCGCGTTACAATAATCGGTAACGGTTCTGTGTAAACATTGAATCCCGTGTCCAGTGTTAAACATTGGTTATGTACAGGGTAACTTGTAACTGTACATAATTATGTCTGTTGCTGTCCGTTTCGAAATTCATCCATAATCGGACCAAAATACAAATAAAATTAAACTACACATTTAACGTATACTATTCAAAATTGTGTATTATTGTAGCTAGCTTGCACTTTTTAATTTCACACTTTTCAAGTTCACATTGTTGCATTTTGGCTCCGCTATCAGCCTCTAATTGATACACGTCGAATTACTAGTAAACCTGTATACCTCGAACATAATTTGTCCAAACCAGTTTCAATGATCACCAAAAAAATCTAATATCTACTCTTTTACCCACAGGAAATAATAACATCAGTTCGCGAGAAAGGCGCCCAGTTTACTGAGCTAGAATACTTGAACGCGTTCAAAGTGATCCAGGCGCGTCGGAACATCTCACCGACTGATATGAAGATGCATCTCAGACAACTGTCTGCTGCTCTAGGACATGTTGGAGTCACTGTTTAGACTAGAAAAATAATCCTTAGCTAGTCTTTTTCCAAATACGTTGATGGCATCTTCTAAAAATCACAATTGAACATGGAACATGCCTATTGCTATTTACAACTCAGATATACTGGGTAACATGATAACTCTTATCTGCTGTTCTGGAGTGTGACAGATTGAAATCTATAGATGTCTCACGAAAATACGGCTAAGAAGAACTAATAGTTCGCATTTGGGACGAAATAGTGGTCAAACGCGAACCTACCTAAAATAGAAAAAAAAAAAAATACGATTTTCGAAATCAGTGGGCGAGCCGCGAGACAATAATATTGTCATGGTCAGTAAAATAGGAAAGTGATCATTTATTTGACACAAAATACAACGCTTTACATCTTTGGAGAAAGAAGTAATGAGAAGAATACTCGTATGTTCGAATTCGAAACTTGGTAAAGAAGCTAAGCTGGATTATGAACTGATAAGGCGCTCCCTCACCGCGAGCACCTGTAATGTAACACAAAAGTGCGCAATTTGATGCTCTATTGTCTTCGAATGTTCGAATCTGTAACGTTACATTACAGGTGAATGCTCGCGGTGAGGGAAAAGCGTCATTTTTGAACCCGCACTGGTCGGGAGGTTTACTTGGAAAAAGTGAAAGAATACTTCGTGTAAAGTATAAATTATCCTTTGTTTATATATCATTTGAATTTTTTAAACCAGAACTTTGTAACTTGTAGTATTATGCTTGGCGTGCCTTAGCAATGTTATATAAAAAATTATATGATTAAATAACTACAATATAATTATTAATCCATATTTAATTTATATCTACTTTGTTTAAAAAAAAAAAAGACAATTATTATGTTTACTCCACAGAAATTTTTGTATAGATACATAATTAATAAGATTATCATGTATTGTTATATCCTAGTTTGAAGTGTATTTTACTTATTATTTGCAATAAAAATATAAACCTATTAACTGAGATGAGTTGATTTTATTTTACACGTAAAAGAGAAAACCAAACACAGAAACACTCTAATAAAATAACTTGAATTCGATTTTGTGGGAATCGCATCGATATGATCGACTGATTTCTCATCAATGAATTTCGCGGGCATCATTGGGAAGTAAGAAGTATAATAATATTATTGTCTGTCGAGTTGGCTCTTAGACTGCCCGTGTGAAAAAAATAGTTTTTACTAAAGTTTTGAAAATTTTAATGTTTTTCCTTTCAAAGAAAAAACGGTGCATATTAGGAATTTCTCCTGCATCGTTCCAAACAGAAACTCACACAAACAGCAAGACCCTGAACAAATGTTTTGCAGATCATACAAATATAACCCGCGACACGCAGCGCAGCAGTTGATCGCTCAGCCACTGTGCCGTTCAAATACACTTCTCATCAAAAAAATCGAAACACTTTCGTTTTTATTGTTTTTGTCCTAATTTTTTACAAAAGAGAATTAATTCCATGAAAAAAAAACATTACTGTGTAGCTGGCAGTTTGGTCATTACAGTAAGAAGAAAAAAATTAAAATTCGAATTAATTTCATTTGTTTATCCTATAAATGAAATTAATCACTGTTTTGAGACAAATGTGTATTTAGGGTTGGAGTACGTTTCTCGTTTAAAAACTAAAAATTAGCGCTTGTCTTTAAACTTTCTGTTTCTTATTTCATTTACTGTGACTTTGGGACGTCTGAAAAAACTTTTTTTTCTAAAACATATGGATACTTCGCCCGCAGAAGCCGCCCAAGTGGTGGCATTGCTGGATTCTGGACTTAGTCAGCGTGTTGTGGCTGCAAGATTGCATCTAAGCTTATCATCTGTTCATAGAGTCTACAAACGCTATCGGGAGACTGGTTCGTTCACGCGCCGTTCAGGATCTGGCAGGAATCGGGTCACTTCTGAGCGAGATGATCGATTTATTGTAACAACTTCTTTACGAAATCGACGCCTTAACGCTTTTCAACTGCAGCAGCAGCTTCGCGTTGTACGAAGAGTAGCTGTAAGTGACTCTACAATAAGAAGAAGGTTGAAGGAACGCGGATTGGCACCGCATAAGCCAGCGAATGGGCCGAAATTAACTGCAGACCATCGAAGAGCGCGCCTTAACTTTGCACGCGAGCACCTAACTTGGTCATACCTTCAGTGGAGCAAAGTACTGTTTTCTGATGAGTGTAAAATTATGCTGTATGGTAACGACGGAAGGAACAAGGTCTACAGAAGAGATGGAGAACGCTTTGCACAATGCTGCATTGAAGAAAAGGTCAGCTATGGTGGCGGTTCGTGGACGGTTTGGGGAGGAATCAGCGCCGACGGTAAGACAGAACTTGCCTTTGTGTCTGGGCCACGGCTGCCTGCACTAAATTCTCATCGGTACATCGAACAGTGTCTTGAACCTCATGTGATGCCCTATGCACATTTTATTGGCAACGACTTCATATTCATGCACGACAATGCTAGAGCTCACACCGCGGGCGTCGTACGAGATTATCTTACCGAAGTCGGTATCTCCATTATGGTATGGCCAGCAAGAAGCCCGGACATGAATCCCATTGAACATCTATGGGATGAATTAAAGAGACGAATTCGAGCAAGAGATCCAGCCCCAGAAACACTTAGCCAGCTGCAAAATGCAATCCAAGAGGAATGGGATAATATACCTACCACAACATGTGATCGTGACTCTCATCCGATCGATGAAGAACCGTATGGAAGCAGTAATAAGAGCTCGCGGAGGGAATACAAGTTATTAAATAAACGTTTCTTACATTTTTTTTTCATTTACGCGTGTTGTTTTACCCATTTCCTTCATATTCCATACAGGGTAAAAATTACTCATTATACAAAATACGAAACCTATGAAGACTTAATTTGAATTTAGAACATTAACATTTAAAAACCTCATACTACTCACTATTAAATGACATTTTACATTTATTCCTAAATATACACATTTTTCTGATAATCCTTATCAAATCATAAACTGCGAGGTGTTTCGATTTTTTTGATGAGAAGTGTATATATGTTTTTACGTTTTACGGCAACGATCCTTTCGGAAGTTGATGTGTGCCATCAACTCTGAAGGGATCGTTGCCGTATCATTTGTAATAATCAACGACGATATAATACTCAGATCAAAGAAATAGGCAGATAGAGCACTCAGAACACGCGAGTGGGTCCACCGAAGTTAATACAAAATCAAAATCGAATACAAAGTCGCGACAGTACCAAGCTACGCGTCGTACCAAGCTACGCGTCATTGTTGTTTTTTGCCAAAATATGCCGTCTTGTGTCTATAACCATCGCAAAAGTTGTTCTTAAAAACAAAGAAAACATTATGGAATGTAATTCAATTTGATTTTGTATTAACTTTGGTGGAGACACTCGCGTGTTCTGAGCGTTCTATCTGCCTATTTCTTTGATCTGAGAATGTAGGTTTTCTAGTAGGTACAGCCACCGAATTTTTTTAAGATAATCATTATTTTCAAAGGTCTAGTTGTAATTTTTACTTTTATATCAACTACTAATAATACTTGATATCAATACATACCAATCGTAATCTTAATCGTTTTCGTTTCCCCTCAGGACCTTAGGTACTTACTACTTCTTGACTAGGTACTTATTGGTATACCTTCTGTTACCGCGTTTTCTTTCATTTTTTTTTAAATTATTTATTCGTGACCATGGATCGTCTTCTTACAGCTTCGCATGGTTCGCCTAGTCGTGGCTGGTCGTGGTCGATATTTAATAATAACAAAGATCTCAAGAGACGGCTGCAAGTTGACGACTGAAATCTGTGGCATTCTAGACGAATGGACAAGGCGATTTTTAAAAATTAAATATTACTTTGAAAAACGACACCCACGATAAAATTATAGCTGAAAAAGGCAGAAGTCATTCCAGAAATATATAAAAAATGCAAAATGTCAATGTCATTGTCAAAATAAATGCAACATGGCGGGATTTGTTTTTTTGTTGTAAATAATAATAAACTCAAATCGGTTGTTGTTCTGCATTGCAAGCTTGATAATACGTTTTAACTTCATTATTTGCTGCATAAAACATTATTCTTTACAATGGCAGACAATGATTTAGCAGACCTAAGGAAACAGTGCATAACAAGTCTGTATTTGTGTACGGACAATGTATCAAAATATCTAGATAGCGAAAAAGAAGCCGAATTTGATAAGCTGAAGATGTGTGTTCAGACATATTGCACTCTAGAAGCACAGCAAGATGTTACCATTGAAGCTATGGAGAGAGCAAAGGTGAGAATTGAACTGAGATACGAAATTTCAGGTTACTAGGTTATTTTCGGTAAATAGAATTGAATTGTTCCTACTCTCTGCGTTACGTGCTATTTAACCTGTTCAACATAGATACAACAAGTTTACTTAATGGACCACCAGACACTAAACTGTAGTGTCGAGTTTTGAGACTAACTTTTATGATGAATCACTGAACTTAGGTATCTACTTAAATCTAAACATAGATCAACACACTTCAAACTTATATTGCTCTTTGGAGTAACAAGCAACAGCCTTGGTACTATCAATGAGTAATCAGTTACCAGGGTTAGGTTGTATAATAATAACACTAATAAAGCCAGGAGGGTTATGTTGTCAAATAATAACACTAATTAAGGGAAAATTTTAGTAGCTTTCTCAAAAATATTGTTTAAGGTCAACTCAGCGAAGACCGTCTGGCGGGTAGGACCGTACAATAAGCAATATAACAAGGTCTGAATAACCATAGCAAGACAACCCGAACTACAAAAAAATTAGTTTTAATAGTTTAAATAAACTATTCTTTCATTTAATTGCTGTGATTATTCAGACTTTGTTTATTGCTTATTGTACGGTCCTACCCGCCAGACGGTCTTCGCTGAGTTGACTATACTGTACTTTTCACTGGGAGCATTCATATGTAATGTCACATTATAGATTTGACTTTGAGCATTACATTACAGTACTACCTCTCTGACTCATGAGCATTCGCATACATTTAGTATAGATTTGATACAAGGTGAGCATTAGGTGAGTGAGGGATCACTGATGAAATGCTTGAATCTGTAATGTTACATTACTGGTGAATGCTCACGGTGAGGGAGCACCATAATGTACTGTGTGTTGTTGGAAACTTTGATTGTAAGTTATAATTCCAGCGAGAAACTGATACCTCCAATATGGATACCCTGGAAGACAGATTCAAGGGCCACCTGAGCGACTTAGCAGCCAAAAGGCTCAGGGTCAACAATCATCCATATATGATTGAGTTCAACAAGAGGTTCCAGAGAGGACTGGAGAGTGCAGACCGTAAGAACATTATAATTTATCTTCTGCTGATAGTGCCACACTAACGGGAAATGCTATTAATTATCACCACAATGCATGTTTAAATGAACACTAGCTGTTGCCAGTGGCTTCACCCGCTGCAACTCGAAAATTATCTCACGGAAACATAAAATCGGGATAAAAACTATCCTTTATGTTAATCTAGGTTATAAATTAATTATCTGTGTACCAAATTTTAGCCAAATCCGTTTAGTGGTTTTAGCGTGACAGAGTAACAAATATACCTTATCGTGAAAATTAACATAATTTTAAATCAATTTTAACAAGTTGATATGAATTCTAAATAGTTAATTCTGGCTACAAGGGAGTAATAGTAATAATAAACCCATTTATTTCAAACCTTAACAATGTTTGTCTTATTACTAGCTAGCTATCTGATTGGCAACTAATTAGTAATTTCAGACAATTTTTAACCCTCAACCCTGAATTCTACATGAATTGTAATAATTTCTATTTTAATTCACAGGTAACTTAGATGAATCAGACTTGGCCATTACTGAATCACAGGATCAATATGTAAGTATATTTAATATTTAACAAGAATTACACCAATTTGAAATGGACCCAAATGGTGGATGGGCCCACTCCCTCTCACAGAAAGGACGGCTGGGTCGCAGCAGTGGTGGGAATGGGAATATTATAAGTTGATTATGCTTATATTGCACTAGAGTCACACTTCATCATTAATTGAAAATTTAATTAGTCCATCAGATTGGAAATATAATGGATATGAGTATTTTATTCTTTCAGTAAACCAATGCATATTTACAAAGAAAACGGGTCGAAATTTTAAAGAGAAAAAAAATTGACAAATATTTTTTGATAATTTAACTGACAGACTAATAATTTTTTTTCCGTCAAGTACCCTATTGTTTAATACACTATTCAATATTATATTTTAATTTCAGTTGGATCCAATAACAAAGAGACCTGTAACAGATCCAGTCAAGAACACGGTGTGTGGTCACATCTATGAGAAGGATACCATATTGAACTTAATTTCTACCAAACCTAGGTCAAAATGTCCAGGTAAACAATCATACATTTACACTTTACTGCATTTAAAATATCTTTGCTTAGCTTATACAAGCGTACGGGCCACCTGATGCAACAGTGAGCGAAGTGGGATCGAATTTTATATACTTTTCTCCGATATTTCAGTTTTTTTTTGCAGTAATCATGTTTATGGTTTTACGCCCGAGTCACGTGCCCCTCCTTAGATCCGGCACTGCTGTAATACTATTATCAAATGTTTCACCAAATTATATTTTAATTATTACAGTGGCTGGCTGTGGCAACCGAGGTCCTATTCTGAGAGACCACCTGATTTCTGATGAGGAGCTCAAGTTCCGTATGACCATCACCAAACATTCCACTATGATACAAGAGAGGTCTTTCATGAACCTAGATGATACTACGTAATTTAAGCATTATTTTATCTATTTTTTTAATTATTTATCTTATTGCATTATGAGTTTAAGCGAAGATAGCATTCCATAGAAGCGATGGCTTTTTAGTTGTGTTACCCACTTGACCGGTTATTAGATTCTGTACTATTTGCTCACCAACAGAACCAATACCTCAACATATTTTTAATATCGTACCAATTCGGCCAATGCCGATCCGGTTATGTGTGTAGTACAACTTAAATTATAGCTTTTATTTTCAAGTTTTTTTTTATGTCTTTAAGTTGAGGAAACTTTTTTTTGTTGTGATTCAGTTGTTGCATTTTCAGTCAATATTTGCGTGACCGTCGTGTTTTTATATAATAGTTTTGCCATTATGTACTTGTGTAGACATCCCGTTATTAAAAATGAATACTTTTGTAAATACTTAATTACAATAAAAATATAAATCTAATTAGAGGGTAGTTTAAAACTTTTTACAGGAAACTAAATTGCCCACAGCTATGTTGGCCTCCCCTTTCTTGTACCACATTTCCCGGTTCCGTGCGTCCAGTCCATCATGCTGGTAGTATTAAAACCAACAGTTTAAATAAAACACAAAATACATGTAGAATATAATGTATTTTAGCGAAAATCTATTAATATCTATAACAATGCATTTTGTTATTCAATACATTTATCATCAAGATTAGTACAAGACACTGAATAAAATAGTTTTCGACAAATACCAGTTAGTTATCTAGAATCTTACTAAAGTGGGCAATGCAGCGACCAGAGTGAGCATAGCTTATTGCGAAGTATTCTATAAAACTAGATTTAAAAACATTTACTAGGTATTTATGTCCACATATACTATTTCTTACAACCTGTTAACCGTTTATTTATTTACAAGAATCTGGGGATTAGCAAAATCGTTATAAAAAAAAAATTGGAGACTTCAATTTCAAATCTCGCATTGATCGGTTTTAATTACAACTGGTTACTTTAAAATTAACCTGTATAATAACGCAAAAGTAAAATCTGAGGCCCCAATCTTGATGACAACGTATTGATAATAATCATTTATAAATATTGGTCCATAAAACTATATCAATAAAAGTGCATTATCAAGATTAATGTTTAACACTAATAAACTATGAAGCTCAATATGCTAATATTTAAAACCGACCAGAAAAAAATACGAAGAATTGAAGAGGTCATTTCAATCATGAATTTTTAGTAGCTCCACAGCTAATATATTGTTCAGAAATGAATTATTAAAGAAACTAATAAGATACCTACCCAGGACTATCCTTGGAGTACACTTAAATACAAAAGGTGTTCTAATTTAACCGTTTAACTCAAAATACATCCAGTATTTTGAGTTAAACGGTTGCAATTTATTGAACAAAAAAAGCCTACATATTCGTATTTCATTTGTGGCGCGAATTTATGTTCGGGTCGCCACGGCACAATTCGAGCGGAGCATAGTAACTTTTTGCGAACGTATATTGATTTGTTCGATCCTAACGTGTGAGCGATTTTGGAAGGCAACTTGACTAATATTCACTTGGTCATTATAAAAATCTTTTAAGAATTGGGTCTTCAATCGAATATAGTTTCGCGCCACGATTACTTTTTCTGGTCGACTTACAAAAAATGATTACCTACAAAAAAACTATTTCAAGAAGTATCACACTAAATATGGCGTGTGTAAAATAATTGAAAATAGCACTTTTATTATTTCTAAAATTAATAATATAGGTGGTTTTGATTACATCTATACAACAACCGATTTGTCACAGCAGATGGGTGATGTTAGGCCATTATGGCTGAGCGGTTAGTACTGCCCCCTTGTACAAAATTATTATAAAATGAATATAATAATAAAAAGTCATATAACTGAACTAACATGTAAGTATTTTCACCCTGAAAGTGGAGGGTAAGATGACACTCATGTGATGAGTATGAATGTTGATGGATGGAGAGGAAGAGAAATGCCAAAGAAAAGATGGATGGTCTAAGGACCGATATGAAAGAAAATAGAATAAATGATACTGTGACGTCTTATAGTGTGACAGAATGGAAGAAAAAAACGTGTTGCGCCGACCCCAAGTTAAATGGGGTAAGGTCAGGAAGAAGAGGTGGCTAAGCCGAAATCATTATTATCCAGCTTGTAAGACTTAGCTAAAACTAACAAACTCACATTGGCATTGCATATTAAAATATAAACATCTGGATTTTCTCATAAAACACAAATCTTTAAATAAGGGGGACAGTCTCATGAGTTTATGAAAACCTGGTCTGTTTATAACATTCAAGTAATATAGCCAGATTTGGTACCATTATTATATGAACAAATAAACTGATGATAACTAAGAAAATACCTTGTAATTATTGCAACTACACATTATAGTAAAAAAAGTAAAATTCTGGTATTACAAAGATTGATGTATAAATTGGACTTGTTGTTAGTTGCAAGAACTTTGTCATAATATTTAGTTTACATTATAGGAGTACCTATAATCATCTGTTTGGTGTGACAAAGTTGCTTAGCAACTTCTCCGTCCTTTGAACACATTACAATAATATGTATAATAGAATTGACTAAAAGATAAAATAAAACTAATACATTAGTGAACACACATATTTAGCGTAGTCTAAATTTTCTAGGGTATCTAATTGTACACTTTCACGAGTCAAGCGTCAATTCAAACTATTCAATAAGTGCACTATCGGATTATCAAAAATCTTACGATTAAAGTGAATAGATTATGGAACACGCTTCTAGAATTTATTTACTTATAAACAGTAAATAATGTACTGGAAATTGCTGCGGATATATAGATCATTTAGGGTGGATGATGTCAAAAGTGAGTCAGTGGTGAACATTTTGTCATTTTTTGCAGAACATGTTATTATTTTAATTTTATTTAGTTGAAAACAACTAGAGGCGTGTCCTCACTAAGTTCGTAACCAGGTATGACATATATTAAGCAACATTTGCGGACTAAATATTAAAAATTGAAATATTTAATATTATAGTATAATTCACTATGTGAACCTACATTGTACTTTGAGTATTTCATCAGTATTGCTATTATTTGTATGTGATTAGTTTATATTACAACCGTAAATTTAAAACTTGATCAGAAATTAATTACAGCTTTCTGTATGTTAACAAATTACCTACATTAAAATAAATGCATCACAAATAAAATGTACAAAATATAATTTACATTTCACAATAATATGTTTGACACAAGTTGGCTGTTAGAACTTAGTGAATAAATCTCAAATTAGATAACAACACAAAATGTCTAAATATAAAGCAATGTTTTGTGATAATTTGTGATTAATTTCTGAGCCAGTTCACAAGCAAGCTATCATAGGGTAAATAACATCGACAGTATAAAAAGGCAAACTTTAAAAGGTTGGAATGTAAAAATTCGAGAGAATCGCAAAAATAAATGTCTTATATTACGAAAATACGCTTAAACATTACACAGTAAAGTTTAAATGCACAAAATTCTAGCATTTACCGAAGTAGAGAAAAGTTTAAAACTATGACTAGAGAGAGTTTTAAAAAAGCTTACAAAATGTAGGAGGATTGATTTTTAATATCTCGATACACTGGTGCCCGGTCCTCACTATCACCAACCGTTTGGATATAGAGGAACAGTTTGGCTTCACTCATTAATAAAATAAAAATTGACGATTCTTTAGAGAACCGGGCATAAACCCATTAAATTTTTAGAGTAAAATTAAACTAGCTATAATAACCACTTGACCTTAAATTAAATGTAATATTTTTATAATGATTATCACACATGCAAATAGACTAACAATTGATTAAATAATTGCTCGAAAATTAATATTAACTACAAATACTTTTGGCTAGGCTGAGGCCAGATGTTAATTATGTTCTCAATAGGCATTGTTGGCACCATGGATGAATAAGTAAATAGAGTACTAACACTATCAATTAATTATGTGAATTGCCGATCCTTCCATATTGCATCCATTTGTTTACTTATCTGTCTGCGTCTGTCCCCAGACCAGCCGTCTTAGCCAGAATAAAACCGATTGGACTCTTAACATTTAAATCAGCAGGAGTATGTATTCATACTGCTCACATAACCATCATCAACAAAACTGGCCGTTTCACATTAAAATAAAAAGTATTTTGGTGTTTTTTTCTTAGATTTGAAGTCAAATGATCAGTTAGATTATTCGACTTTACCGTTGTTAGATATTGACGAAAAAACACCATAAACGCAGGCTTTCATATCAGAGGTCAAATCATTTCGTGAATCAGAGAATTTCATCAAACTTTCATGGACTTTAGCCTCCTTGTAGTCAAAAGCAAGTTTATTATTCTTAGACGTAATATCTAAGAACGCGAGCAAATTCTCGGCAACTTCAACTGGCATTTTCGCACAATTTGTGTCTACGAGGATAGTGACGTGCTTACCGATTTCAGACTTTATTAGCTGGGCGACAAAGTTCTGTTCGTAGTTGTATTCTTGTTCGCTGTCGGGCGAGAGGTTCTTGAGCGACTCTATTGCGAGGAGCGTTAGTGCGAGGATGGCTTCGTTCTGCATCAACGAGTGGGACGCTACTAGCATGTTCACTAGACTTGATATGCAGCCGTCCACCTGGAAGAGGAATGGGCAAGACACCGTTGTACTCACGGGAATTAGGTCATATTGCCAGTTGCATTACTCTTCTTTATTGGGTAGTTGGTTTAACCACAATATTCTGGCACACGCTGTATAATATCATGTAAGGTAACGTCTACGGTTTCTTTGCGGGATAAAATCCGGAATAAGAATATTTGGCGAAGAACCAGAGTAAAATTTGCAAGTTGAAGTGGCAATGGGCAGGCCACATAGCTCGTAGAACTGATCCGATGGGGAAGAAAAGTTCTCAAGTGCCGACTACGGACCGGAAGACGTGGTGTGGGCAGGCCTGAATTAGGTGGACCGACGACATCGTGAGAGTCACGGGCGTCGGGCAACCGATGGATTCAAGTGGAGGATTGTCGTTCGGCGTGGCGGTGTAAGGGGGAGGCCTATGTTCAGCTGTGGACGTCTTCCGGCTGATGATGATGATGAAGGTTACCTCAACGATATGCCTCCAGTGGTTGTGATGCCTGAGCTGCTTGACAGTCCAGGCCAGCAGGCGCGGCGCCTCCCCGGCCGCGCCCGCGTACTCGGCCGCGTGGCCCCACTTCGCGACCGTCGACAACGCTGCTGAGTTACTGGCTAGCAGCTTCGCTACGCCCTCTGTAGGTAGAGTGCGTTTAAAATGATGTAGTTTTAATCATGTTGGTTTCCATGGATTAGAGTATTTGTCCATAAGAGATGAACGAAAGTAAGGCTGTGTTCATAGTAGGTAAAATGTTAGCAGCCGATTGAGTGAGCCCCAAATCAAATGCAAATTGTGGCGAACAGTTTGAGTTGCAAACTCAGATCAATTTTATGTTGCCGCTTAATTAGGTAGACCGCATGAATAGTTTCCGCCAAACGGATTCACTACGTCCGGCGAACAACCAAATCGCCGCCACCGATTGGTACCGGTTTTGCTGTGAGTCGGCAACTAACTGAGACAGTCGGCGCACGTAACGCTGCAAACTGCGTAATGTGAGCGCAAAACGAGGACACTGTGGACACTCTATTTCAATATGGAAGAGCATACTAAACCGATACGCCGCCTCACTCGGCTGCTAACAGTTTGCTCACTGTGGACACAGCCTTAATCTATATTAAGAAGGATTTATAGGAAAATAAATGGATCAAATAAGAATGTTAAAGAATTTTTTAACTGGTGACTGACAAGTTGTGGAGTTATTTCATACTAATATTTTAAAGTTGAAGAGTATGTTTGGTAGAATGCTCTAATCTCAGGAACTATAGGTTCAAACCGAAAAAAAGTTTTGTGTCGGATTTTATATTTAATGAGGTTTGTCAATGAGTGTGATACTTTCCTTAAAAATCCATCACAATATAGATAAGATACAAATCCGCATGGCCCTGTAAGAACTATATAAGAGACTGTGTCTTCTGGGTTTGTTTCAGTATTTCTTCATTAGGTAGACCAAAGCGATACAAAAGTTGTCTTTCCAATAGAAAACATCACTTTTGTATGGTTTTTCTACTTTGGTTTTCATATAGGTATTTCAAAAATCAAATAACACTAACTAATTACAATTTAAAAAGTAAATAATAACTTACCTTGTCCATCTACCAACAGCCTAATGGTGGCCAACAGCTTATAAGCCACATGATGGTCCTCAGTGGTGGGCAGAGCATTCAACAACAGCGGTGCAGCGCGGCCCTGGGCGGCCGCGACCCTCTTGTTGGCTACTGGCACGGCCAGGTTCCTCAGGGAAGATAACACCGCGTGTAGGACTTTGACCACTGTGATAGGGTCGATAGGGTGCGTTTTCTCTGGTTCCCTTTGCATTTGTAGGTTGAAACTGTTGTATGTTTCGAATATGTCTAGAAATTAATTTTTGAATTAGGTTTCTTATTATGATTCAGTTTTTTTTGAGATATTAAGGCCCTTATACTCTATCTTATTTAAGTAAATGCGACGTAACAACGCGGCAATGTAAAATCTTATTTATTTAATGAAATTCTAATTTTCTAAATGCACTAGAAAGCAAGATTAGTCTCTTAGCAATTAATAAACATAATTAAGGTCTTTAAATATGTGCTTAAAAAGTAATGGTTAATTTCGTTTTCATTTAAATTGACTTGTTCATACAGCATGCTTGTTGGACCGCCTTAATGGTTACCGTAACCCTGGGCAACTGATGGAAGAAGTTGGATTTTTAGTCAATGAGTGGATCTTACCTAGTAGCTTATCAAATATCTTGTCCTGCATCATCTGTGTGCAGTAATTATCTTGCCTGGCGAAGTTACCGATGGCCAGCACTGCAGATGTTAGTAGCTGATAGTTTTGCGAGTCTAGCCACTTCACCACTGTTTGGTACACCTCACCAACACCGTTGTTGTATAAGATATGCATTGCTTCATCTGAGGGAACGGAAATTTAAGATTTTTTATAACATAATGCAAAAAAAAAATGGCCAAGTATTCTGTATCATTGCCTATAACAAAGCAATGGGAGCCCCCTTAAATATTTATTTTAGTTTTTTAGTATTAATTTGTTGTTATAGTGGCGACAGAAATACATCACCTGTCTAACTATCACTGTGCATGAGATATAGTCTATTGACAGACTGATGGAAAGCGGAATCTTGATAGGGTGATATTTTACACACAGAATAAAACACGCTTTTTACTAATGTGTATTTTATAAAAGTAGTATTACTTGAATCAAGAAGTGTTTTATATTACCTCCAGTCAGCACTATGATGACCAGCTCACAGGCCTGCTTCATGATGGCTTCCACTTCAGTATCATCAACACTCAGCTCGCCAGCATTCTGTCCATTCACCAGCTGTTCAAGCCGGGAACACACCAGCTGCACCCCTCCTTCTTTGGCTATTAGTGTTTTTACAGATTCTGCAAGTAAAGATTTTTTTTTTTTTTATTTTTTTTTTTTACATTCTTACATTTCCTTTCTTATATTATGAATAAATAGTTATAGGTTGCATATTGATTAAACTGAGTAAGAATTAATTGACAAGGGCATAGATAAGTTACACTGTTGTTGGAGATATTAAATTGCTGAAGAGTTAATAGTATCTTCCTAGTCATAGGTTATGGAAACATAACTAATTTGTCACCCAAACAGTATCTTTTAATTTTATTTTAAAGATTTAAAAATGGATTTAGATTTTTGATTCACATTTACGCATGTGTTGAGTATCCAAAGATTTTATTTTCAGGTTTGTACCCTATATTTAAAAATAGAAATGAGTTAATTTCATTGAGTGTTGTTTTTCTAGACTGGGTTTGGATAAGATAAAAACATATATTATAGGATCCTGTTATAGTATTTTTATCTTACAAACAAAGGACTTTGAATTTTTCCTTAAATCACTTACCATGTTCAGCTTGTGCATGCAATAAATCTAAGCACACTTCCGAGATTTCCACTGTGGAAGTCTCTTTCAACACCTGCAGTACTGTTTTATTAACAACCTCGTTGTAGAGGAGCTCTGGTGTGTTATCATTGATAACACTCAGTATCAACAGACACGTTGATACTGTGTCATCATCAAACTCCCCCTTCTTAAGCTCTATACTCATCATTCTTTGGATAACATCTACTATTCCTCCTTGGAATATTGCCTCTGTGAACTCAGCACCACCGATGGCAAAATTAAGTAAGGATTTACTTGACAGCATTTGTATTTCCTCAAAACCCATGTCTATACTTCTTTCAAGCAGTTTTATAAGGACTGGAATGCCTCCAAGGGTGATAATTGTACGTCTAGCTGTGTCACAGTCACAACATAGATTGCCGAGTGCCCTGCAGCACTGCCTGACAAGCTCAACATTGTCTGATGTGGTTTCTTTCTTCAATATCTCCAGTATAGGGCCAATTATGTCTTTGTGCGCATATGTCTCTCGCTTCTCTTCACATTTTACAAGTTCTGCAATGGCTTCTATACTTAGCTGCACTATATCTTGGTCGCTGCTTGTAATTAATGATTTTATACATGAGGAAACGTCATATTCATAATCCTTCCCGGTTTTAATGATGTCATTGAGTTTTGCTTTTAATTCATTTACATTGGTTATATTCTGAATGACTAATGTCTCGAACGATGTTGATTTCTTAGCAGAAGGGCCTAAAACAGCAAGAATATATTAATAACAATTAAACATAATTAAAAAAACCGATCAAACTTTTATGCCGCCTTACCGTCCATTTTGCAGATTCAGTGACTTTATGATAGGAAAGATAAAGCGTCGTAAAGAGTAAATTTTATAGCGTTTCTATTCCTTTGTAACACATAATTTGATTTATTAAAATAATATAGAAAATACAAAGTAAGAAAATGGGATGACAAGACTACCCAATCAATCGAAAACTGTCAATGTCAAATACGTTTTGTGTATGCGCTAGAAATGTTTGGACAATTTTGTTTGACACAGCTTTTGGATTACGTTAGGTTATTCAGAAGAATCTTTAGGTAGAATAATATAATAGTTAAAATAAATTATGCCAAGCATTATGTTGATGAAATAAGTCCATTTGTACTGAATCATTTTTTTTTAATTTTACCTAATAGTTATAACATGTACAGCTTGACATAAAAATGTAGAAAACCGGAAGTCGCCACTGTCTTCGCGCTACCAGCACTTTGAATGATTTTATTTTATTAAAAAAACAAAAAAAAACATTCAAAGTGCTGGTAGCGCTTATTGCGTTAGTTTTATGGCACAATAAAAAATCTAATAAACCTGCGGTCTTTGTTTACATCAAATATCAAAGATTTTAGAACGCTGTCACAAATAAAAATTTTAGTTCCGTTTCAATCCATTCCGGCCAAGCTGTAACTTGTAAACTGTGGATAACCTGATCCAAAAAAAATTAACATCTTTCTCTAACTCCATATTCGACGATTAGATGTCTTTGTCTTTGCTTGTAGTTATCAGGCTTATCAAAGTAGCGCGTGCCGCCCGCCGCCCTTCCACCTACCGCCGTAGTGGGATGACGCGGGCTGGCAGTAAAAGCACTAGGTAACGCTGAACGGCAACTGAAATGCAACTGGTTTGCTCATAAAAAAAAAAAACAAGTCTAACGCATGGATTAGTTTATTTTGTACAAAATCGTATGACTTTCTAATTATACCGCCATTAAACCGACGTAAGTATTTACTTACGTGCTTAGGAAAAGCTACGCTCGTGTTGAGTTAATTAATTGTTATGCAATTGAATAATAATCCTTCAGAAATAATTGATTTTCAAGACCTTGATTGACGGAAAATTTTATAACTGGCATATGGTGAAAAATCGTAGGCGTTACCTATAAAAATCTCATAAAATACCACAGGGCATATTGGTCGTATATAATACCGCAGACTAGCAATATTTTTCATTGAATTCATGTTTTAAACTTCATTGCCATAAACATAGCAACACAATTTTTCTTAGATCGTTATGAAAACTTGTTTATTATGAGATTAACCATGGATTTATTCCTCGTGTTATGTTATTTAATATTTGTACGTTTAGGTAGTGCTAAGCTTGCTGTTAAAATGTCTAATAAAAAAACCTCGAACACAAAAACTGTTGTTACAAAAAAACCAGTAGTGCTGTAAGTATATCTTATATAATTATACAGTGTTTTATACGATATCCTTCTTGGTGAATAGTTGCTTTTAAACTGTTTTTATATTTGAAATTCAACCTTAACTGACCGAAGTTATAACTTTCAGTCCATTATTATTTGAATTCAAGTCGCAGGCTGGTTATCCGGATCCTTTACCAACTCCTAAGTCAAGGAGATACATTATGTCTCCCTACACGACCCTCTATCAGGGGCTGAGGTACAAGAATGATACGAGGGTTTTCAGGAAGAAGTTCGATTATGAAGCAAATCTCGCCGGTCAGCAACTCTTTTGCCAAGGAATCTTTGATTGCATAGTGAGTATCTGGGTGTTATCTCAGGAAAACATAATCATCTTGTTAAAAAAGCATGGGTGGTTGGTGGTTAGGTCGAAGTTACTATTTGACTACAGGCAAATAATTCTTTTTCTAAGTCTTCTTTTATATTATCAGCTAAGTACCTAGTTAAATGTAGGTAGTTATATCATCCCCCAAAATAGGTAAGTATATCAAAACGAACTCGTAAATTAGTTTCTGCTAAAATTACCGAAACATCTCTGTACGCTGTTAATGACAGCTCTCATTATTTTTAGCAATTACCAAGTAAGCTAATTAAATTATTTATCCATTTTAGTTATTTATAAATTCAGCAGCTCACGAAGTTATTAATTATAGGATTAAAAATTTGAAAAAATCCCTCTTTTAAAAATATTGTGAACTGTTTTTATTAAACGTGTCTACTAAGAAGCATCGCCAATTACGGTTCAGCCGATTAAGAGCTATGGTGCGACAAATACCTACACAAAAATAGTGGGCTGATTTACCTACACACGAATAGTGGCTAAACTTATAACACCCTTCTTTAAGCATCAGGGGTTAAAAAGTTAAATTAAGACAGTCGCTGTAGCTGCCCGTAGATGTCCACGAGTAGCAATAATAATATTCGTAAAACATAAAATTCCATCAGACACTATGAACATAATTATCATTACTTATTACATTAACGGTACCTACCTATTTTCTTGTTTAAATTACTCTTGCACTGGGATACCTATGTTATCTTATCAACGAAGTTTATTTAAGAAATTAGCGTTACCAATAACATCGCGAATTGAATTTTATAAAGGTAGGTAGCAGGAACTAAACTATTAAGTTATACATTGATGAGTCCCAGTTTCTGAATATCATAATGAATAATATTGTTGGACTGGTTCGAGGATACACAGAATAACATCTCTTGGAAAGTATTGGGGGAGGCTTTTTCCCAGCAATGAGAAAGCATAGGTTAGGTTAATAAAAAAAAGAATATTGTTTTTGCATTAGTTCTAATCTTCTTTATTTCATCAGATCTCACACATAGCGATAGAATCATCCGAAGCAATTCCCGTGCTGCTGAGAGGGGGCGCCGGCTACAGGCACTTTACGGCAGTCATCAAAGCAAAGCCGCACAAAGACCTCAGAGGCCAAGTCCGGGCATACTGCAGGAGTAACTACGTCCCTTTAACAGACGAACAACTCAATAATGCCCCGATGGCTCGCAGAAGATTCTTTTTCGGAGATCGTTTAGCTGAAGAAAATTGGACATAGCATTTGCACTTGTTGAAGCATTTCGCCAATTTGAGATCAATATGCAGCTCTGTCAGGGGAAATCAGACTATTACACTTAAGTAGTAAGCGTTTAGAAGTAGTGAGATCAAACAATGTGGCTAAAATTCCGTGGTAAAAATTTTTGTGAATAAAAAAACATTTTTAATCAAGAGAATTAGCGGTTACTTAACGTCGAAGTGCGTTGAGTTTTCTTCATCTAAACCTTCGATCAAAATAATATGATCGAAGATCTAAAAATAATTTTAACTTTGTGCCGTATAATAAATCCCTAATATACCTACATATTTTTTTCAATGTTGGAGGTAGGGTACTTAAACGATTACAGGTGGAAATTGTCGATGGTTTTGGCTTAAAAGGGTGGTAGACGTGGTGGTGGGTTTCGGTCGGTTTCTATCACGAGAGTCATTAAATCATAATTATAATAAAAGTTACAATACTTACGTGACCCAATCCAAGTTATCAGTAAACTGCATGTAATGACACACTTATCACGACCTGTTTACAAGAATATTATAATTAAGTATTCGTCATCAGTACATTGTAAAATACAACAGTCTATCAAAGTTTATTAACATGATGTTAAAGAGCAAAAGAAGTTTTGGACAAAAAGTTCTACCGTTCCAAATGCCACCTTGTCCTCGGCTGTACAAACTGTAGCTTCGACGCTAGAGCCGCGCTGGTACAACGCTGAAAACTTTTCTTTTAAGGTGGTAAAATCATCAAATGTGTCCTCCCGCCCTGGTTGGGCGGAAGGGACTGTCAGACTCTTACTGACTAAAATCCACCCGTGTTCCTTCCTATGCCCTTTACGTTCCGGGGCCACGGTATCCTGGGTTAAGAAAAAACCCGCTACCCCAGCAGGCATTTGGCGCGAAACACGACGCGTCACCGACCCGGGCTTGGTCCTTGGTCGGACGGCGAGCTACCCATCACTCACCGTCCGCAAGCCCGCTCCACCGCTGTGCCCTCTGCTAATCAGAGGGACACGCGTTGGAGCGTCCACACGCGACAAGCTATTCGCATACGGGCAAAGAGACCACTTAGGCACACAGTGCTTAAGGAAGAGTTTTTGCCCGCATCCCAGGATGTACCGGCCCGAAAAACTGGTCTTCCCCCCGGACGTATCTGAGAAGGAACTCCAGTCCACGGGCGCACGTGGAGGTTTCCTGTCATAGCACCTCAACGCTGAAAACTTAGAGAATAGCATTGACCGAGCGACGTTACATTTGAAACTGAATGTCGAATCCATCTTCATTTCAGCCTATGCCAGTCCACTGCTCGCTCCATTTTCTTTTTTATTCTGCTGGGTTGCTGTAGCTGGGACTGAGAAAGGCTCGTGATGCTTGATTGATCGAGCCACATACGGAACTTTGTATTGAGTTTTCAGGCACTGTTGTCACTCTCACTTCTTAGTACTTTACGAGTATAATTGCGAAAGTTTGCGCAGATGGATGGATGGACAGGTGATTAGACAGATGGATGGTTTGTTATTCAATCACGTCGAAACATCAGAACGGATCTGGATGAAATTCGCTACAGATCGCTCGATCTGTAGCGAAAAGTCTGGAACATAATATAAGAAGGTGCTGGAATATAAACACATAGGATAGGTACCGTTTTTAACCGATATCCGATATTACGATTCCGTTAGCAGCCGCTGGCAGGCCGCGTTGTTTACTTTTCTGACCACTTTTGTTCAAAAAATTATAGGTGTTTTACAATAGTTAGATTACAATATTACTGATCAAATCACTCACCCTTAAGCGCTCAGTCGGTGGGTAGGTGATGGTCCTCCTATTAGCTCCTAGCTATGTATAGGAACATAACAAACAGGATCCAATTCTCGCAATGCTGGTGCTATCTCGGCCTGTATTATTTCTGGCTTCACTAATTTATTAACATCAGTGCAACGGTGTGTTTGCAACTTTGCACAAATAACTCTGTAGTTTACAATGACTGTGTAGGTAACCTGTTCGACTCATTCATTATGTGAATCTCTAGCCACTAAAAATATACCAGCTGCTGAGCAATATTGATATTGGTTTCGTATAGTGCATTTTTAAGGTTCCGTAGTCAACAAGGAACCCTTATAGTTTCGCCATGTCCGTCCGTCCGTCCGTCTGTCCGCAGTTTAGCTCAGAGACGCACAGTACTAGAGAGTTGTAATTTGGTGTGAATATACGGATTTGTTGTGCCGAAAAAGTGGTAAAATAAAATCTCGTAAAATATTTTTTTAAGGGTACCTCCAGTACTTACACGTAAAGTGAGGATTTGTTTTTCTCGCGTACCCCTTACTGTGGGGTATCATTAAATAGGTCTTTTAAAAATAGTGTGTAATTTTTTGATAAAAAAATTCGTTTGTGAAATATTAAGCTTTAAAGTGCTAAATTTTGCTCGATTCGAGTGTCCCCCCCCTCTACCAGCTAAGCGGTTATGTTTGGGGGTGTGAAAAAATTCACAATAGTAGTATATATAACGAAGTTTAAAAGAAAATTATCATGACTAAGTAGGCTTTACAACTTTACGAGTAATAGTCGACCAACTGACTGGCCTGTTGGTCTAGTGGTTAGTGACCCTGACTGCTATGCCGGAGGTCGTGGGTTCGATTCCCACCCAGGACAAATGTTTGTGTGATGAGCACGATCATTTGTTCTGTGTCTGGGTGTAATTTATCTATAATATGTATGTATTTAGAAATATATAAGTATGTTTATCAGTTGTCTAGTACCCATAACACAAGCTCTGCTTAGCTTGGGACTAGATGGCGTTGTGTGATAGTTGTGGAATATATTATATTATTATATTATTATTATTAACTTTTAAAATGTACTTGAATAATATGTTTTCTTAAACAAAATATATCGGAGAACATGCTCTTCAACTGCAAATATAAGTTTGTCAACTTTATTTTTACAGCTTTAATAGGTATGTTTTTACGGTATGTTTTTTGGGGATAGGTAGGTTTTTATCGTCAACTATTTTTAACTAACTTCAAAAAAAGGAGGAGGTTCTAAATTCGTCGTAATCTTTTTTTTAATGTATTTTTCCCGATTTCGCAAAGACTCCTGGACCGATTTTGAAAATTCTTCTTTTTAAAATTAAATTCAGCGAATCAGTTTAGTTAGTTCGCAGAAGTATTTTGATGAGCAACTACGGAACCCTACACTGTGCGTGGCCCGACACGCACTTGGCCGGTTTTTTCTTTTGAACTTTGACCCTGACTAAGAATTTCTACTGTAATGTGGGCGTTTTTGCAAACAATTCAAATCAAATCAAATCAATCAAATCAAATCAAATCAAATCAAATCAAATCAAATCGTTTATTTCAACTAGGCCAATTACAGGCACTTATGAATTGTCAAAAGACATAAAATGAAACAAGTATAAAAATAGTTATGGTGCTACGGTCCCAGACACAAGACATAAAAACTGTGAAAGTACCGTAGATGCACGTTCCAAGAAGTAGATCTCTATGGAGAAGAACGTGCAAGAAACTCCATGGACACTCTTTTTAGATCGCCAGAATTTTTACAGAACCTTTGTTACATCATTCATTTTGAGGTGGTACACTATGTGAGAACGATGTAGCAAGTTTTTAATTAAAGTGTCCATAGAAACAATGAAACAAAGACAATTCAAAAAAACAAAGTGATCAATAATTATTAAAATAAACCGTGGCAGCTAAGAGATGACCAGTCCCAACTGACAGCGCCCGTTCACGAACATGACACATGCATCAGCACCATTCAGCTCAAATTCAGAAACAGCCTACCTACGGGTCTTGAAAGACCACTTAACAATATTTCTAATGATTCACTTACTTCTATTACAGCCACACACAGTTGCTCGAAATGCACGAAGTAAAAACAGTGGCCGATTTCGACCCTGGAACAAGTTATGTATTATTATGAGCCTACGTTGTCCCACTGCAGGGCAAAGGCCTCCCTTCCCTCTTTCCATCTCTCGCGATTTAATGCGAGTGTGGGCCAATCCCTCAAATATGAATCGAGCTCATCCCGCCATCTCCTTCTGGGCCTGCCGCGTTGACGTTTCTTGCCCGTTAGGCTCCAAAGTTATGTAGCTCATTCAAAAATTAATTCCGGGTGGGAACCGCACCCGCGACACACAGCGCAACAGTCGATCGTTAGGTACAGTACCAACCGCGTCGATAAAGTTCTAAGCTGAGGAAAGTGAGGAATTGTAAATAAGAGATGGGTTCGGTTCGCAGGTCAGGCATACAGTTAAAACATATTTGGTGTAAGGTGAACAGTTACATCCCCAAGTAACACACAAGCGGTATATTAGTACACATGTGTAAAACTATACGGTTTAAAAATGAATATCCTTTGTATAAAAGCCTTAGAAATCGCTAAATGTTGAATTAGGTTGAGTTTGGACTCGTAAAATTCTTAATGCTTAATAGGTCCTGTATATTGTACTTTATTTCTTTAAACTTAATAATTAAGATGGGTTAGACAATTATCCAAACATTATTAAGTATTAGGCGTTCTATGTATTGGTAAGCTGAAAAAAAGTCCCTATGGAAGCATTTATCTGAATAATCATAATCAGTATTGCTATTATTCAATCATTACCAAGCTAGTAGCGTTTGTTTCAGCTGTTTGCTGCATAATTTGTAACAATCTGAATAAAGGTATAAAATAATGCTGTTTTACAGCTTGATACTGAATAATTGTAAAGTGAACTTTATTAGTCCCTACGTAAGCATGTACCTGAATAATCTTATCAGATTTGCTAATATTCAATCATTAATAAGCTAGTAGCATTTGATTCAGCTGATTGCTGACTAATGTATTACAATCTGAATAAAGCTATTAGATAATGCTGTCGTACAGCTTGATACTGAATAATTGTACGTTGAAATAATTATTAAGGCTCTTATTCAAATTAAAGAAACACAGTTACGTTATATCAGCAAATAGCTTAATATCAGGTTTGTTAAAATAATTTGTAAGCTATATTTTTCATGTTGTTTACATCAAGATGGGGCAAAAATCTTGGAAACAAACTAAAAGAAACGGCAACATTAAAAGAAAATAAATGAATATTTGAGAATCAATTGTAGGAAACGTTCAGGATCTGTTATAATAGTATGAAAAAAATTGCGGAGTACCAGCCAGCATGAGTTGCTGTCGTGCAATGAAGGGGATTCCGTACATCCAATAAATCAAACAGATTATTTTTATTTCCCAATTGCCTACGATACGAATGATGAAGTGACTGCTGTGGCTGAAGAGCGCAAAAAACGAGGCCGCCGCCTATGACGCGCGCTTCAGCCACAGCACTCACTTCTAGATTCGAGTAGCGGTGTCTGCGAAATGAAAATAAAAGATTTTTTTTTTTACTTCAATTTACTTTGTTTTCATTTGGAACTTAACTATAGTTACTGTTTGCATGAAAGGTATAAAATACAATTCATTCATAGGATTTAAAAGATTACTGCAAAGTTTTAGATTAATATTTTACAATTTTCCACAACATCACTCAAAAAACATTGTCAATAAGTTGTCGTTTCGCATAAATATCATGGATTCCTATCTGATGGACATCAGCACCCATTGACTGTAGTGTGGCTACATTTTAAATTTGACTTAAGGTTCCTTCCGAGACTATGGCATGCTTAAACCTCATCATTGGCAATTACATGATTAGATATTTTACTGGTTAAGAATGATATTTTCATTTTATAGGGCCTACTATAAAGTTCGCCTCAGGATCGATCTGCAACAAAAAAATATTATATTATTTTGTAACGATTATTCCACTGAATGCAGAACCCTAAAAAGGCGAATGTGGTCAACTATTCAAGTGTTATTCAGAAGTAAGCGTTTTGAAATGAGTCTATTCAAGTGAGATCTGAGTAACTAGATTCTTGTTCACTTTTATTCAGCAATGAAGCGATCGCCATTTTTTGTTTTGTGAGTTATTATAATTACAAGAAATTCAACAAGATTACTTGAATACTGAATGTTACAACTACAAAATTTTCAATCCGATTTGTCATATGTTCCATTGGAATTGCTAAAATTAGAAATTTCGTCATAAGTATTTTAGTCAGACCGAGCATGCATTTACGAAAATAATATTTACAATCACTTATCTTGATTAATCAAGCGGCGCGTTAAAAATAATCGGAAAAATCATAAACTATTTACGATAAAATAATTTTCGCACTAAGAATTAACATGTAGCAAACCTATAACTTAATTAATAAAACTTTAGCTTACCGTTTTAATAAATTCGCCATTTATTGTCATGCAATGACTCCATCAAAGACATTAAAAATTTCTGACTGTCTAATTTCACAATTTGTATGAATAAAATCTGTATTATTGTCAACAATAAAATAATGCTGAATAAATTCTGAATCCAGTAACGAAATTGACATAAACTGAATATTGTATGAGTAAGAGCTTAATAAAAGCGATATCAGCTGTTAATCAGAAGTTATTAAGATGATTTCACCATTATAAAGCTCCTGCTCAGATGTTACTCAGAAGTTATTAAGCTTTATGCATTTGAATTTGGGGCCTGTTTTGCTTGAATAAAGTCTGAATAGGTGTTTATTCAGACGTTACTCAGTTCTTTATTCAGAATATAATCTTAATGATTGCACATAATCAGCTCTTATTCACACTTCTGTGTTACTTGGGTCACCACCTAACATTTCGAGGATCCATCATCTTCTGCCTACCTTTTCCCAACTTTGGTTAGCTTCCAGTCGAACCGCAAGCCGTTTGAACTTTTGAGGATTGCAAACGTGGTAAATATTATAGTATAATTATGTTGCCCAGTTCAAGATTTCACAAGAAAACATCCGTTTACCGGGAGTAACGAAAAATTTATACTCATAATGAATTGAAAGTCTTCACTAGTCGCTGAAAGGTGAATAATTAGTGCGTAATGAGCCGGTAAAATGTAACTGCACGCAGACTGCCAATTATAACAGAATGAATTAATTTTATTTATTATATCTTTATTTCGAGTAACATTGACTCATTGTGTTAGTAACAATTTTCCTTATTCCTATGTTAGTATTCCTATTCTAATCACTTAACCTAAAACCATGAATACATATGTGTCACTGCCACACGCTTATCACTGATGTGGAAAGCTTGCAGCAGCGACCCACATATAGACAATCGAGTCTGCTCGCCACACAGCGCAGGATGATGTTGGGGCTGGACCGCACCCGGCGCACCAGGGAGGCGCATCGCTTCCGCATCGTTGTATAAAAACAATCGACTCGGGCTTCAGCAAACATCCCTGACGCACTACAGAAACGGGGCAACCCCATCAACATCCTGAACGCATTATTATATTGAACGCGAAGGACGCCGTACGATTTCTGGGTATAATCAGCCCACAGACTGCACGTGTAAAAAGGAGTGCAGTATGCACGAAACAATTGAACAAGGCGCAAATCTGCGAGCTATCATATTTGCCCGAACCGCCAGCGCCCTCCGCTCTCGCTCAATATCGTCATCATCTTTCATGCCGGCGGCCAAGACA
This sequence comes from Agrotis segetum, assembly GCA_036375495.1. Taxonomy (NCBI): domain Eukaryota; kingdom Metazoa; phylum Arthropoda; class Insecta; order Lepidoptera; family Noctuidae; genus Agrotis; species Agrotis segetum. The sequence goes on along the minus strand of JAQSVV010000586.1, from coordinate 371,946 downwards.
TGTCCAAGGTATTTAAATGAATATACCCATGTGAGTGGAGCTCCATTCAAATGGACCGCTGGTATATTTTCTGGACACTTCCCACCGCCAGCATGAAAGACCATGACTTCACTCTTACAGGCGTTGTAGACCAAACCATGAAGCCTGGCATAATCTTCACAGATGGCTATCATTCTTCTCAAGCCACAAACCGAGGCGCTCAGCAGAGCCATATCATCGGCGTAACTAACGTTGTTCACACATACCCCATCAATGTAACAGCCTACTCTCTCTCTGCTGAGCGTCTCAATCAATTCGTTGATGTATAGATTGAAGAGCGTAGGTGAGGTCAGTCCCCCCTGCCTCACGCCGCACTCCAATCCATACGGCTCAGACAAAGTCCCAGCCCAACGAACCTGATTGATCTGGCCTCCATACCAACACTTCAAAGTACTTGTCAGTTCTGATGGAACTCCAGCTTTCTCAAGCTTACCCCAAAGTATACCGTAGGAGACCAGATCAAATGCCTTGGATAAATCGAGGAAGCACGCATATATAGGTGTTTTCCGGTCTGTGTAATACTTGACAGCCCACTTTAGACACAGGATGGCACTTTCCGTGGACAGCCCAGCTCGAAAACCGAACTGGTTGTCGTGCAATTTGATGTAGTTATTAAGTTGTCTATTAAGCAGGCTATCAAGCACTTTCGCTATCACCGTAGCCAAGGAAATAGGCCTATAGTTTTTTATATCTGCGATGTCGCCTGTTTTATTTTTAACTATAGGCACTACAAGAGTTCTAGTCATCTGACTGGGCAAATACTGATGACTTACACAAAAGTTAAACAGCATTGCCAACACTCTTGGTAAATGAGGACCCGCGTACTTGAGGTGCTCAAAACTCAGACCATCATGACCCGGAGACTTTCCTCTAGACATGGCGGTGATGACACCCTTGATCTCCTTAGCTGTAAATCTAGTTTTAAGGTCATCGTGGTCTGGAATATCAGGCACCAACAAGTCAGGCCCCATTGGTGATTTTATTTGAAAATGTTCCTTAAAGAGGTTAGCAATGTCTACAGGGTCATTCACGCCGCAAACGGATACAGGGAGACCAGGCCTACTATTAATTTTATTCGTATGCCGCCAAAAGGATCGGTAATCTTTGTTTGAACGATGTGACGCCAGAATATCCATTTTTATCTGCTCCTGATGGGTCTGACACCACTTCAGACGAGATTTAAATATCTTTCTGGCCTCACACATGTTGGCAAACACAGGACCTGTAGATGGTTTACCACCATCCTGCCACACACTAAACTTTAGCCTGGCGTCCCTGTATGCATCACCAACATGTCTGTTCCAGCCTGCCACAACCTTTTTATTCCTATGTCTGCCGCTCCCTCGACCCACCACAGCAGATTCCGATAAAGCTGTTACAATACTATTGTACATATTGTCTATAATGTTGCGATGACAATGTTGTGTACAAGTTTTATCACCACACATTCTGAACTCTTCAGGGAAGTCAATAACTCTAAGTTTCTCATTACACGCTTTAGCATAAGATAGTATCTGTTCAGAACTTCTCTCTCCCCAAACAACAAGATTCTCAATATAATTAAAATTACACTGCTTAGGGCAAATATTTTCAAACACACATTCAATTACGAGGGGGTAATGATCCGACCAAATTACGTCATAAATGACCCAGGCATTAACAACAGAGTCACGAGCTGCTTTTGTGACCACACAATGGTCAAGCCACCTGCGTGTTCCATGTGCGTCGCTCATAAAAGTATATGTGTTTGAGTTTATACCCAATAATTCCGTATCTATGCAATCCCAATCAAATTCCTCACAGAAATCAATTAATTAATCATCCGTGGGCATATATGCACTGAACACTAACACGGATCTTTCGTTACACACTATTTCGACAGCGCACATTCGCGAGTTGTAACACGGAACCACTGACACCGTATTAAACGCACTTTTCCTCCAAAGTATGGCCACACCGCCGAAAGGGCGGCCACGTAGGATCCCCGCCGATGTATCCACAGCTGATGTTCCTGTACAGCCGAAATCCTCACTGATACTATGTAAATACGCAAGTTCTTCTGGTAATAGCCATGCCAACAGGTGACACTGATGATGATACAGCATACCATACAGTTACCTTTGTACCTAAGAACCATGTACAAGTTTAAATCTTCATCACTAGACTAGATTCATAGACTAGAGTACCTGAGTCTATGGCTTAGCTAGATGATGGTGGAGATTTAAACGCATGCATTTGTCGCAGTCGCATAAAATACTGGTATAATGGAGTACCATTATACCAGTATTTTTATAAACTGCGACTATGCGCTATGAGCCAAGTCGTCTGGCAGAGATAAAGGAGGTATATTGCAGTGTGAAGTATTATCTTGTCAAGTTTAAAATGTAGGTCATGATCACCAACTTTTGTAAGTGTTTTTTAGGTTTTATTTAATTTTCAATGAAAAACGAGCCGAAAATGTTTATCAAAATATCTAGTTGGCAAGAGTTATTCCTATTCATTTATTTACATTGCACAAGGTACAAAGATGTTACAACAGCTTAGAGCTAAGATCCGTTGTAGACCCTGTCAGGGCACAGCAAAATAGTGAGATACACAATATCTATAAATTGGCAGATCTTTTATACAACGTGTAACGTTAATAGCGCAAAACCTCTCGTGGGGTAACTCAGCCCATGTTACTGAACAATGTTCGATCAAAAACTATGGAAAAAAAAAATTAAAAAAAAGATTTTTCATACTAATGGGCTCGACAAACTCATTTTGTATGATTTTTTTTTTCCAAAAATTTTTGATCAAACATTGTTCAGTAGGCGATCTCATCCCGCACATCATGATAATGGCATTATTAGCTACATTACACTTTTCTCGATTTAATTCTTGGGTTGAAACGACTTAACGTCAGGCAGAATGAATTTTATTACCGAGCTATAATAAATGTGAACAGTCTGATGGGACGTCTAGTGGTGACGTCCACTCCGAATGACATATTTTTCGCATTTTATTGCATGGATATAAAACTAAAAGCTCTTTCAGTAGCTTTGGGATAGGAAGCATCGGTTTTTAGCTATGATAAGAGATGTAATTATCTGCTTAATAGCTTTACACCACCTGTTCAGCTGGTGTTTGTAGTGTGATGTTATAATAGCCTAAAGCATTCCTCGATAAGTTTACTATCCAAAATAATTTTGCTACCGAACCAAAGCCTGTAGCCAAACGGCAAGTGACAATCGTTAACGTTCAGCAATCGCTAGTACATTTTCAACTTTATACCCCATCGCATAAAGTTGAAAATCTAGTAAAAACTGCTGAACGATAGCGAACGAAACAAACGAAAACGATCTGTAATCTTTGATAGATTTTCAACTTTATGCAATGGGGTATAAAGTTGAAAATGTATTAGCGACCTCTGAACGAAGGCGATTGTCGCTTGCCGTTTGGATATAGGGCCAGTAGTTCCTGAGATTAGCGCATTATATTATTAGTCGCAGTTACAGGTTGAGTGTCTGGTCGCGGGACTGTCGCATCAGGTAACCTTGACCCTGAAACGTAAAGGGCTATTGAAGGAACACCGTGGATTTTAGTCAGTACAAACGCAGGTTCATAGTTTCTACCTACATCTATGGGGAAATACGTGGAAAAAAATCCTGCAGTAGCCACAAATCTTCATGATCTAGAACGATGTCGATTACCGTTCAATAAAACAATCGTTACTGGCCGGTAGCGTCGCGTCGCCACGTCCAAGTGGGACGGAGTACTAACAATTAAGACTGTTCAGTTCCTGCAGGATTGAAGCGGTTTTAACTAACGCGATATACAGCGGGTGTTCGTTTTTGAAGCCCTATTTTGTTTCTTCAACACTTACATAGGTGACGAAGATTGTTTCCTAAAAAAAGTAGGTGCATAAGTGATTGTATCAAAATGTATGCTACCAATCCAATGTTAACTGATTTATAAGACGACGTAACGAAACAGTCTGATTGAAATTATGTATACTTAATCAAATTGAAATTAGGGATATATTTGCTGATTTATTTTAAAATTAATTTAGTCTTTCGGATGCCATCAAGAGATTTGTCAGACGGGGTTGCGGCAGACCAGAAAACAGAAAAATAAACAATGAAAGAATCTGAAAGGGTGGTTTTGGGACAATTAAAGTCTGACAGTCCCTTTTGCTCCACCCAAGACACCGAGAGGACTCATTTGATGACTATTACAGCTTGAAATAAAAAAGTCGTCGTATGATGAATATTTACAGTCGCTAAATTGCACCGTTGCCAAACCACGTAGTAATAACTAAATTTTTATTAAAAATCTGGATTTACCCATGATTCAATCGATAATAAAAAAAATCCAGTTTTAACTATTGACCACATCCTGTGCAGTGTTAGTAATTCTTATAGTTATTAAGAAGATACAGCGCTATCGTCCATACAATGTCATTCGGTTTGGTGCAATACCCTCACAAACATTTTGTTTTATTTTTGTTCAAACAATACGTAGATAAATAATTGTTTTAGTTAATAAATTGATGTGAAAGTGTGAACAATGTATTTGTGTGGAATTTCTGACTTTTTTCGGAGACGACGGCCGTATATTGAAAGGGTGAGTTTATAATAAAGTTTGGTTATTAAAATTTCAAAATTGATATTTTTTGTTTGTTTTTGAGTTTTTTATTTATCGTTTTTGATTAGTAAATCTGTGATCAAATAGTCAACCAATGAATTTGATTGATGTATTAACATTTTTTTTAAACATCAAGATTAATTAGAAGAAGAATAAAAAATTGATGACGGCTATTAAATACCTAAGTATATACAGCGATAGCGATATTGATCATGTTGAAGATGCTGTTTATCGTTCTGGAACAGAGTTTTTATTAGCACCACTATAAAGACTACGATTTTTAAAATTCAATTCTATTCTAAAATATTTGTATTCTATACTGTTTAGACCCACTTTCTTGCCTATAAATATTTCAAAATCAGCAAATTAAATGGTAAGTCAGTTTTATTAAGTATTCGCATTACTTTCCCACATATATTGATGCTTACCTACCGCCATTATTCGTTCACCAACTGGTTCACAGAACAGTGTAGTATTTTACAACAAGACATTACTGGAACAGCTGAAAGACGTATTGCTCGTAAATTTTAGATAATAATCGCAGGCATCTAAGTGTCTATTTGTTTCAATTTCTGTGATAGCAGCGGCATTACGTTGTTTGCTCTTAGTTTTGCCTGCACAATGTTTTGCTGCAAAAATCTAGATTTCATTTTTGAGTTTAAAAAAATTCCCTCTTGGAAATACTGATCTAAGGTTTTCAACCTACTGTTGTGCAAAGGCTTCCCGTACACTTTTCCTTCTAACTTTCTCTTAATGCTCCGTGACTTTTCGTCGACTGGATATTGCACAAGAAATGAGGGTTATGCTTTTTCGTTTACTGATACTATACTGTAAAGGTACCTACTACCAGACTGCCACCAGTGGTGGTAAGCCTCACCAGAGCTGCTTGGCCCACGACCATCCTATCGGAGTCCGGTGCCAAACAGTTTTACTGTGTGTTGAATCGGGTACACGGAAGTTTAAGTTCCTTTTAGGTGAGATAGGTTCATTTTAGCTCTCATCTTTGCTTCTAGGCTTTGCAGATTGAAGCAAAGAGCAAAAAAACACGTTGTAAAAAAAGAAAACTACGAGTTAGTAGTTGTACATAATAAAGAGATTCTTTTCTACCTAAAGTTTTTTTACACAGAATGACAGAATTTTTTTTTAAGTTTAAAAATCGAAAAGTCAATTCCACAATGTATGTTCAGAATACAAACGTTTCATGAGTCGAGGGACAGAATACCATAGATACCTAGGCTATAAGCTGTAGGGCTATGTGTACATACGTAGTAGATTCACCTCGCTGCTACGTATCTCGTTCGTAATTAAGTTATCGGCGATTTAATTACTTTGTTACCTGACGCTCGTGGAAGCTAACCTGGTTATTTCATAAAATAAAACAGATGCCTAGGCAGGCAGGCAAGTAACGTTGGGTCTGGGATGGGTATAATTATGTATAAGTTATAATTAATGATCTTAAGTAAGTATCTAGCCTATATTACGGGCCCAGCTATGTTATTTTTTATAAGAAATCTCATTGATGTGGTTTTCGACTACGCTGTTTTGAGATCGTTTGATCGTGCAGCGCGAGTGGTGAGCGCTTGTGTGTGGCTGTCAGTAGCTTAGTAAAAGTAAACTTTAGTACTAGCGTGGCGTGAGCACTGCGGCCACACTTTCACAATGCTGTGTTTATAGACGAAAGCAATGCAATTCTAGGCCTTATCCTTACTACGAGCTCTTAACGCGATCCAGTTTACGCTCTGGGAACGAGATGGTGCTAGACGACTTGTATAGTTCCGTCTCTTTCCCACAGCCTTGGTAAGGTCTAGGTCTGGGCCGACAACTAGATAGACTGAGAACGACTTACTCCTACGACCTATAGTAGGTAAGGGCTGATTTTTCAATAGTCAGATAACTTTTATCTGAGGAATAAAAATGGCGGTTTGACAGCTTATCTATGGAAAATATGTCAAACCGTTATTTTAATTCCTCAGTTAGAGGTTATCTGACTATTGAAAAACCAGCCCTTAATGAAATAAAATGTATCCTATCAAGTAAATCCCAACTTACTCATGCATCCACACGGGACTCGTCATTGACGATTAATCGTCACAAAAAATAATCCTTTGACCACAGCTTTGACGGATGAAACTTTACATTGCACACTGAATCATTTCATTGCCGACACGGTTGGCGCAGTGGGTAAGCGACCGACTGTCTATCGGGTTCGAGCCCCGCGCGGTACAAATATTTGTATGATCTGCAAGTAATTGTTCCGGGTTTGGGTGTTTGTGTGAGTGATTTTCTATGTTTGTAAACGCACTCACGATACAGGAAGACAATTACTAGAGTGGGACATAATTTAAAAAAAAAAAGTATTATTCTTCGATTCATTACAATTAAGACATTTTTACTGCTTTTGACGGATCATATAATTTTTATAAGAATATACAAGTTTTTTTAAACGTATTCCGACATTATAGCTTTCTTGATTCTCTAGGCAAGTGCTGAAACACAACCGCACCGTCAAACGAGCCTTATAAGGATTACCTTTTCGTCAAACGTCATCGTGTGAGTGAACTAGGTACGGTCGGTCATGGCCGCCACACATCACACAAAAAACCAATTTAAGTATTTATCCCTTTAAAACCCGAATTCCCGAAGCCCCAGGCAGTCCAAATATAAAACAGAATTACCCAATTTATAAGACTATTTTCGTACTGAGCTGAAAACGTAAGTATCGTGGGTGTTTCTCAAAAATCTTGTTCAATTGGCATGAATAATAAATCACTAGAGCAATGTGTCATTTTGGAACAAATTTTATGTTTTTGTAGAAAACAGGACTTCCTGAGGGTAACATACTTTCTGATAAATATTTATGATACACATCAACTGTCCTACTTTTTTATCCTACAGAGTGTATAGAAAGGTACGGTTGGGGCTAATATAGATTGAAAAAGTGAAAAAATAATGCGGAGCATGCTATTCTTGCTTTACATTGTTCAAATCTAGATTCAAGTCAGTTTATCATGTTCCGTGTTTAAGATAGTTTGTTGCTATCGTTAGCAAAAAAAGCAGCCCCTTAGATAGCGGAGGTTTCCTAAATTTTGAAAATCCGCTGCAAGGAGCCATATTCCTTACTATGTAACAGACCACTGCATTGTCTGTCTCAGTCCCTTGTAAAACAATAAACGGTTTATTATTCAATTCGTTCAGAAACATAGTGTTTGTCTAGTGTTGCCAATGTTTGCGATAAAACTATCGATAAACAACTTGGGCTCGTTGTAAACAGTGGATCTTTATCGACATCATGATTTATGACAAGAGTCATTTCAATTTTAGGTGTGTCTGTCTCAAATAGAACGGTATAATTCGGGATATTAGCTGGTGGTGAGCAGTAGGTGTCCTTCCACCGTTTCTATGTTTTTGGAATATTTTTTTTCTTTTTCCGCGTCCATGGCTTTTCCATTCCTGGACAAAGGCCTCCCCCAAGTCTTAGCTCTTTTCGTGTACTAACTCGTTGTTGAGGATAGTCTTAAGCGACTCTTACCTAGGCTTTTAATTACACTTAAAAAAGTACCTACCTACTAATTTCCGGCCTACTTTTTTTTTTTTTTAGGTGGTAAAATCATCAAATGAGTCCTCCCGCCCTGGGTGGGGCGGAAGGGACTGTCAGACTCTTACTGACTAAAATCCACCCGTACCTAATCACAAACTTCTGTTTGAAGTTATGTGTGCAAGCATGATTCCTTTGAACCATACATTATATCAAATGGCCCCGTATTTAGACTGACAAAAATACAAATATAATAACACAAATACAAAGATGTCAACAAACTGTGATAGCCCGGGAGCTGGACTCTTGTATTTGAGCCAAACTATTTTTTTTATTTCATTTATTTTCGTAACGTGAAGTGTTACTTACGGTAATGGCTGTAGAAAATAGGAAATGTTTTTGTTTTTTTAAATGACGAAAACTTGGAAAGAAATGTTTTGTATTTTATTATGTAATGATGTTTTCTGCACAGTAGTGTCGGGCCTTGACATTCCTTGAGCGTTCTGTTCTATCTAAATGTTTGGCAAATTATGTCACATTAAGGGTCTATAGTACCTCAGCATAATCTTACTCGCTCGCACTTGCACGTACCACGCACTATTGCTTGCTCTTTCTTTTAGCTGTCTACACGCAAATCTATTTATTTTATGGCGAAAAAAAAGGAAATTCAAAAAAGTAAATAACATAAGACCTGCTTTATAGTTAGTTCAGTTAGTATAAAAAGTTTCATGATCTAATTTTAAGTATTATCTGATTGCCAGCGTTTTATTGTTCAATTTAGAGGTAACTTTGGGATTTTTTTCTATCGAGAAAATTTTATGGAATCATGTTTTCGCCAAACATAAGACCTAACATTAATCCTCAACTTTACCATATATTTATTTCAAAATTAATGCTGTAGTATTTTCGACGTATCACAGGTTTCTGCTAAGCCATTTGAGGTAGTATAGGCTCTTAAGCTGTAATAGCTATTACAGTACTTAGTTAAACGACGCTACTCATTTAACATTTTAAAATATTTGTTTGTACAAATTGAAAAATATTTATAAAATATGTTAAGCACCTTGAGATCTTAGTTGAATTACACAATTAATAACGATTGCGTACTTTGACGTATCAATGTTTACTTTCACCAACACTGAATTTCTTCAGTTTTAACATATCATAACTAAAACCTCAAAACAATTTTATTGACAAAATCTTTAGAGCTGCAACGTTGCAATACCTATCCATTTTACTAACGATAAAATCTTTGAAGTTTATGCAGCAGCAAGCATTACTAAGAGTCTGTTATCTCATAGCAGTCATCACCTAGCGGCTGTTAAGCGATAATAGCTCGTAATAGACTCAATTAAATGCTAGATACAGCGCTGAAGATAAACACTGGACCATTTCTTGGTACTTTGTAGTGATGTAATAGGTACACGTCTAGTTCTTCAAGCAGTAGTGGTAAGAGAAAAAGGAGTATGCATTTGATCTTCGATCAATAATAGCATTTGATACCATAAGACGGTTTATTAAATGTCATGACTTGATGAGATTTTGATTTAAAAGACTGGAGGCTGTTTAAAAAATATGCTTGACTGCTCCTTGACTGAAAGATTTATTTTTTTGACATTTAGGTACTACAACAATGAAGAAGACCTGATGTAGAAAATTTCAGTATTCCTTGTAAGTAGATGCAAGCATAATTTACATACAGTATCATGTATGTAAATCCTGTGCAAGTAAATCTTGCCATTCCCTCATAAAATTTTAATAATCAGGACTCCTGACGCCACCCCGTCTCCCGCATCAGTCTACGCACCGTCTGATCCAATTTTAAATGTCAGATAGATAATTGTGCAACGTTTTGGCGACCGATCAACACACGCAGTTCTGTCTCACACTGAAACACTTCGGTTCAGTTCATCTCTCGATTCCCGCCGGGCGGCTGCTGCGCGGTCCAACCGCTCGTACGCGCGTGTCAAACGCCGAAGTTCATTTGTTTTTATCGTCCTGTTTTCAAACCCGAAATAAAACAGTGTAGCAGTGACAATATTATAATGTTCTTATAGGTGTAATATCAAGTGATTGGAGTTTTTTTTTTGTACAAAATGGAAAGAAGCGAAAGAATGGAAAGGAAAAGGTGATTTTGTGGAGAGATGGTCATAATGATCATTGATAATTGGCTGTTATTAATTAAGTTTCTTTTATAATGTGCAACTAAATTTATTTCTAGGTTTCTAATTGATTACAAACAATGATAACACTCAATCTTACAGTAATTATCAAACATAAATGTCACAGCCATTAACAAACCAATTCCCGGTTTCAGAATTGAATAATTTATGACTTAGAGCTTACTTACAATAAACCACTTAAAAAACATGATGGAAAACCACTTAATTATAGCATAAGTAGCAAATAATTAATCTATTCCTTATCCTTATAATCAAATACTGAAATCTGAAACTGGGCAATAGTCCCATTAACCATTCAATGTAACCTTTAAAAAATCATAAACAGTTGTCAACCTCAGTCATCAATTAATTATCATGCACTTTGCCAAATCATTGCAGTACCATAAACATGTGACAGTTCAATAAATTACTAAGTGATAAATTAGTTAATCATTCACTTACCTGTATGTTGTATATTTGTCTAATTGAGCTCATTTATTTGAAACTAGTGATTTGTCCCGTGTTCTCGATGCACCAATTTTTTTCCCCACAAATACATAGAGACGACCCTTACTAAGCTTGCCCGATCAATTATTTGAATTAAAACATAATTAGGTACATACTTTGTTTGACTGTCCCGTTGGTTTAGTAGTCGCAAGAGCAACTGCTGATCATGAGGTTCCGGGTTTGACTACCACGTCAGGAAACGTGTTATTGGATTTTACATTAGGGATTCTCAGTACACGGAGTCTGGATTTTGTGCCCAGTTGGTATCAATATGCTGGTCCTAAAAACATAACTGGCAAAATGTAGGTGTACTATTATTAATATTATTACTGCTCTGCCTACTCTTCGGGGAACTGCAGAGGCGTGGTTTTATGTCCTCAAACCCAGTCAACAAACAATTTGTTTGTTTATTTTGTTGGGATTATGTTGTAGTTCGTGCCCTATTATGAGTTTTAACGAGATTAATAGTTCCACAATCTTGCTTTGTGTGAATGCCCCGAATATTTAGAGGTCAGAACCGCCAAAATCAAAATAAGGCTCTCCTGCTGGCAACTCTACGTCTGCATTTCTGCATTTATTTAACGAAGAGCATTTAAATTTATTTGAATAGATAGAAAATACATTATACATTCATAAACGAGCAGAATTCTCTTATCCTTCACCTTTGACCTTGATTTGATAATTTTGAGTCAAAACAATAATTATTTAAAAACAAAAAGTCTTTTCTACATTGTATTATTCAAAAGACGTATTTACAATCTTATTAAATAAAACTAAGGTTTTAACAATTTAAAACTGAATTGAAAATTAATTAATTTGTGTTTTTATTAAGATATGCATTTTTATGATTCACGCTCCCGTACCATTATTTAAATCAATCAAAAAAAGTACAGTTGATCGAAAAGACAAATCTAGATTTTAATGTGGATTAATTTAAAAAAAAGAATAGGTGACTATTGTGTTTGTGAATGCGAGTTTAAATTAACTTTGATATAAAAGCAGGAATAGATGTATTCTAGTACCTATGGGGCGAAGATTCACTTAAAAATAAAAACAAATCAGTCCCTGAGTCCCAAGTGCATTAGAGCCGATAGCATTTTTCAAATTATTGACAGTGAGTTTTTAAATGATTTGACAGTCAGTTTTAAAGTGTCATATCAAACGTTATTTTTTTTTAAGATTCTTTCACAGGTTTCATTTGCGTTAACGACACTTGAAACTTAGTTAACGAGATTATCGAACTAATCCAATGGAAAAAATGTTCTACACACATTCATGTAATTAGATATACCTATTCCTATTGTTAGTTTTGGCAAATTGTATTTCCACTTCTAAGTTTCTTCTTTTTAAAATAGATAATTATTCACGGTACTTATTTCTTTAATTACGGTTCCCTTATTGGCCAGTTTCGATTTAAAAAAAACAACTGGGTGTTTTTTCTGGTTTATGAATTTCTCCTAACATGGTAGTGGGTGCTTAAAAAAAAAGTAGATACAATTAATAATGAAACATAACGTATGTTCAGCATTATGATACTCGTACGATATCTTGTGACAGTTAATTAATTCTGTGGTATATCTCTGTTCCACAACATCGCTCATCGAGGTTTGCCTTTTGTTGTTTACACTATGCCAGTACTTTTACTACACAGAAATATCTGTGTTTTACTATATCTACCTTAATACGAGCATTGAACTACACGTCAAGTTAGTTAGTTAGTCATTTATATCTATCTGAATCGACTGATCTGATTATCAAAAGTAATAAGATTTAATACTTTTTATAAAAGTTGTAAATAATAATTATGGAATTGAGTTACAAATAATTGAAATTGCAGTTATGAGTAGCATTGCAACAACTAAAAGAGTAGGTGCTCGCACGGGTACATATTTGAATATCGAAGATTAAAATATCTATGCTTAAAATATCGATGTTCAAAATATCGAAAATTAAAATATCGAACGACCATAAAATCGGAAATTAAAATATCGAAAGTTTAAAATATCGAATGATTAAATGATCTACGTCCAATTTATCTAAAATTTAAATATCTACAAAAGTTACATCGAAAGATCTAAAAATATCGAAATGTCCTAAATATCGAATGTCCGAAATATCGAACCTAACAACGTAAGTTGACGGAGCCCCGAACCTTCTCGAAATATCGAACCTTCTAACTCTACTCTTCTAACCTAACCTGTCCGAGTCGGGGTGCCCCAAGTTCCGAGCTCGCTTCGCTCGTTCTTGCATCCGAAGTCCGTCCAGCTACCTTGTTGGGTAGTAATCAGTAATGTGACTGAGGACGCAAGAGCGAACGAAGCGAGCTCGGGACTTGGGGCACCCCGACTCGGACAGGTTAGGTTACTTTAAACCTTGCAAACAGAAATAGGAGCCCCGCAAAGCGTATGAAATTAGATATTATGAACTGCGATGTATTAAACGTTGATATTTTGAATTTCGACATAACGTCTTTCGATATTTTGAGTCATTCGATTTAAATCAGTCGATATTTTAATCTTCGACGTTGTAAGCGTAGATGTAACATTTTTCGATATTTTGTTACAATCCATATTTTAATTTTCGATATTCTGAACATCGATATTTTAAGCGTAGATATTTTAATCTTCGATATTCAAATATGTACCCGCTCGCACGTCATATCATCCAAATGACTTCCCGCATACAATTATTCATTTTATAACTTTACTTTATCCATCAGTTTTTGTTCTTCTTTCCTTCTTCATTCTCTCAACATAATAATCACATTTCACACAACACTTCAACACAAACTCAAATCACCGCAAAGTATTAAAACACTACTTTATTTACACAGCTAATCAGAATCACCAGTTTATCAACAATCACCAGTGTATCAACAATCACCAGACTATCAACAATCACCAGTCTATCAAATATCACCAGTCTATCCACAATCACCAATAACCTCTAATAATACAATGTTTCGTCCGTCACTCGCCCGTGGCGCGAGTTTGGACTCTCCTGATGTGTCGGACTATGGGGTTACCAGGAGCCGGCGAGCTTCCCTGTCGGCTGAGCAGAGGCGCAAGCTGAGCCTGCTCCGCACGTCAAGCATACCGTCCCCACTGACGCCGGTGAGCCACATTTACCATATGGTACCCTGCCCGAGAAAAGACTGTAATCAGGTATAGTTCAGAACTTTATTGCGTGTATTGTGGCTAAGTGAGTGTTTTAGCTTTTCATGTGGGGTTGACGTCTCTTTTCTTCTCAGTGTTCAGTTTTCGGGTTACGGTGTAGTCTCATTAAGTGTATTTAATCTTTGTGTGTATGTATCTATATTGAATGTTCTGTTTTTCTTTTTCTTTCCTTGTGAACTGAAGTCGTTGTTATTCAATTTATTTGTCGATTGTCAATGACAACCGTTAGCAAGCGATACCTACATAAAGCTTTGTTATCATTTCATCTCAATGTTCTATAATTACATGTCACTCTTATTTTTGACATTATTTAAATACTATTGAAGCATCTTTTTACTACTTAAAGACTGGTCAAGATCATTTATTACAGAAATGTGATTGACTTGTTTAGTTCATCTTTCTTCTCAAGGAAGTAGGTACACTTTGTTTACAGTTACGATGACCATGAAATCATGACAATGTAGACAGACATTTTGACAGTTATTTGACGAGATACCGTCTGCTAATCAGTTTCGGTTAGTCCACACTTCGATTCCCAGACGAGACTGCCAGACATAATCTAAATACGATTAGGGAAGACTAACCAAACGTCAATCAGGTATCGATTATAACTGAAAATAACACCATTAGGTATCGATTGAATGTTCGATACGTGACATGACTTCAACAACAGTATTTAACCCAAATATCGGGCAGACTAAACAGTTCAAGATTCTTATTCCTTATTTACGACTGTGCACCTGCTAACAATGAAGTTTTTTTATTACAAATTTATTGGGTGCTAAATTACAAGTGGTTCGTAGAAGTGCATTTTTTAAGATCTATAATAAATTCTGCTATAATAAATAATAAAAATGCGAGAGAGATTGCACTGTTTCTTTTTTATTGTTTGTTCTTGATTCTACTTAGTCTAGGATAGAGACAAAGTCTACGAAAAAAATGTGTTTATTGGCAAATTCAAACTTATAGCTAATTAATACCAATCAAAGTTATAAAAAGAGTAATACGGTAAAAATAAATGAAATAATATTTTAATGAATGAAAAAAAAACTAATAATGAAATTGAATGCCAAGCTTCCTCCATCGCTGTTACCTACAAATATTGTGTAAAGATTAAAACGCAGTGTTTCAATTTTATTTTTACCATTTAAATGTCAAGAAACTTCACTTATATTATAAGGACATCAGAATAAATTATCAGTTTCAGCCTATAGTGCGTGCCAATGAATGAAACTAAAGGTAAACTGAATTACCGGAGGGCAGCAGACGTGCCCTTTTTGTAATTCCGTTCAGTTTCTTAGCGAGTAGTGTTTTATCAGAACCTTCCTGTTGTAATGATCGCTGACATTTTGATCAGATGCTTGATTAGGACATAAAAGGACTCACGACCACGTTTGAAAATGTCAAACTCACCGCCAAATGAGTTGGGTCATTTCACGCAGGCATTTTCTTTACTAATTTCGGTGGGATGGCAATTTCGGTGACTGTCTTATTTTCAAAACAACTACAGTTGTTTATTTCATACTAAGAATACTATGTGTTCCAGAATAAAACAAGTTTATTTTTTCATCCAAAAACCTACAAATAAAAAAATACACCGAAATTAGTAAAAATTGAGCCTGCGTGAAATGGGGTACATATTTGAATATCGAAGATTAAAATATCAACGCTTAAAATATCGATGTTCAGAATATCGAAAATTAAAATATCGATTGTAACAAAATATCGAAAAATGTTACATCTACGCTTAAAACGTCGAAGATTAAAATGTCGACTGATTTAAATGTCGAATGATTCAAAATATCGAAAGACGTTATGTCGAAATTCAAAATATCAACGTTTAATACATCGCAGTTCATAATATCTATTTTCATAATATCTACGTTAAAAATACCTACTAGTTGAAATTTCGAAAAATAAACCACCTACCAAGGTAGGTCGACGGAGCCCCGCTTTGCGGGGCTCCTATTTCTGTTTGCAAGGTTTAAAGTAATCTAACACCTTCTTCTTCGAACCTAACCTGTCCGAGTCGTCCTTAGTCAAATTACTGACTACCCAACAAGGTAGCAGGCAGGACAGACTTCGGATGCAAGAGCGAGCGAAGCGAGCTCGGAACTTGGGGCACTCCAACTCGGACAGGTTAGGTTCGAAGAAGAAGGTGTTAGATTACTTTAAACCATGCAAACAGAAATAGGAGCCCCGCGAAGCGGGGCTCCGTCGACCTACCTTGGTAGGTGGTTCAACATCCTCTTCGTGTTAGGTTACTTTAAACCTTGTAAACAGAAATAGGAGCCCCGCGAAGCGGGGCTCCGTCGACTTACCTTGTTAGGTTAGATATTTAGGACATTCGATAATCTGTACTTCGATATTTAGATCTTTCGATGTAACTTTTGTAGATATGTAGATTTTAGATAAATATTGGACGTAGATCATTTAATCATTCGATATTTTAAACTTTCGATATTTTAAGTTTCGATTTTATGGTCATTCAATATTTTCATTTTCGATATTTTGAACATCGATGTTTTAAGCGTAGGTGTTTTAATCTTCGATATTCAAATATGTACCCGTGAAATGACCCAGTTGATTCAATTTCAAACGCAAAGTTTCAAAAAGTGACGATTAGTTTTTTTTTCCATTTCGTCTTGTCATTGATTATTTTTTTATAAGTTTTAGTACTAGCTGTTGCTAGTGGGTTCGCCCGTAACTCGAATATTATATTACCGAGAGGAAGAAAATGTCGGGGTAAAAGATATCTGATTGTACTTTCTATTCCCCCATAAGAACTTTATGAAACATCTGCGTTACATGCTGAAATACAACTGCTTGAACTTGAACCAGACCTCCGATCACAAAAACGAAATTCACAATGATTCTTCAATGTAACACAGCGTAAACTGTCCATCAATAAACACATCAGGTGCCAAGTAACACAGCACGCCTCTCAAATGAAACCAATAGCTTCTACATAACGACCTAATAATAGTTACCGCTTATTTTTGACGCGAACCCATTGCCAGAGCACTAAAAGTTCAAATAAATAATTTGTAGAACAATATTCTCATTGTCGCGACAGATTTAGATCGCTGGCAACTCCAGGGTCTGGTGTGACGTCACGGCCTTTCTTATAAACATTATTGTTAGGGATTGCGATGTTCTTTTGTTTTCTTTTTAAATGGAGATTGGTTATTTATGAGGTTTTATTAGAGTGGGTTATAAATCCCAGTAAATCTTATTAGTGGTAATATTTTATTTTTTGTGGGCCACTCACGTTATTGTTTACTAGTAATACACTACTATACCTGCGATTACTTTCGTGTGAATTTGATACTTGCAACTTGCCCAAGAAAACTTGAAAATGTAATGGTTCGGTCAAATAGAATTCGGAGTCTGGGACTGTACTTATCTACAATTTATGGATTCTAACCTGAAATGTAACTGTGCAAGTAATTACAGATAGTATGGAAACTATTGTCATGCATCCAACATCCTGAATGGCTGTCATCACATCATTGGGTGTAATTTTATTATATTTTTCTTTAACATTGTCTCTCTGTTTTGTGTACTAATGACATTTATTCGTCAGAAGACACATTTATAGACCACTAACAATATTTGAACAAATTGATTACATCTGTGATAAGCTACGAATATTGTTAAGTAAATTTTACCATTTAAGTTTTAAAGTTCCGTCCAGCACCTTAAAATGTTTATATATGTCTTTAGTAGACTCTATACTGAGTTACTGTCTCGATTGTTATGGTTTGACCTTTAAAAGTAATATACAGAAACTAGAAGCAATTCAAATTAGATTTTTAAAATTATTAGTAAACAAGAAAACCAAAAACAGTTGTAAAGGAGACTATTATAAGTTATTCAAAATCTGTAAAATTCTACCAGTTAGCCTTAAACATAAATACATCCTATTGGTCAATAGCCATGACAGTCGAGACAGTAACTCACTGGTTTATAGTGGGTATACAACCAGGTCTATGACAGCAGGTAAATATGATGTACCTAGGGTTTGCAACTACTATGGTGATAGAACATTAAGAAAACGCATTCCCTATCTACTAAATACTTTGCCTGCTGTCATCAGACAACAAGACAATAAACATAAATTTGCACGCCTGCTAAAGAGACATTTATTGGAAATGTTGGTATAATCTTATTGCTATAATCTTTAATGTGATTATTTTTATGGTATCAGAGACTCACTGATCTCACAGTTAAACTGCGTAAGCAGTTTTGTGGGGCAATGTAACTATTTTTTATGTACTTGAAGAAGAAATAAAGAGTTCATTCATTCATTCATTCATTCATTCAAATTGTCAGAAATTGCACGAAAAACAAACAAATAATAACAATGATCATAATCCTTTTCAGTTATTGCGACAGTCGTCATTTTTTTTTATTAAATTGACGCACACGTTGTATAAATTATTGGATAGTTTTTTATGAAAAAAAGAGGATTTAATACGTGATACATAAATTACAGTTGAAATATTTAATGTCGTGGAAAAAATTATAGCCCGGATAATATTATTGTAAAGTAACAACCAGGAAAATAAATTATTATGAAAATGTTTACCCTGTGACAATTTTTTGGAGCGTGATTTCATGACTATTCCAACTATTCTAGCTGTCATTTGACAGTTGACATTTGAATGTATGTATAACTTAAGTACTTTAATCAATTAACAATAGACGACGACATTAAATTATTAAACAGACTAGTTACTAACGTAAGTATTCCATTCCAGGACTCCAGGTACCATATGTATTAATGATTTTTTTTTTTTTTTTTTAGCGTGGTAAAATCATCAAATGAGTCCTCCAACCCCGGGCAGGGCGGGAGGGACTGTCAGACTTCTACTGACTAAAATCCACGGTGTCCTTCATAGCCTGTTAAGTTCCGGGGTTACGGTAAGGGAATAATCCCGCGACCCCGGCAGGCTTTGGCCCTCTGAGAGGGGGGCCCCGTCATTATGCTGACGCTCTTTGAGGCGCGCGTGGGACATAACGCGCCGTCGACCCGGGCATGGTCCTTGGTCGGGCAGCGAGTTGCCCTTTACTCGCTGCCCGCATGCCCGCGCCTACGGTGGCCGGAGATCATCGAGCGACGTCCGTCGCCGTGGGCGCCTACCACTGCGGCTGGGGCGGAGGGAGGACGCTGTCCTCTCTCGCTCGCGGCCTGCCTCCTCCTTTACGAGCATTACTGCCTCGCAGAAGGAGCTGACCGCTTCCCACTCCGTCTCGCCCCGCAGCATGGCCGCAACCAATGCCGGGCGCGAGAGGTCTCCGCCTATCGCAGCCGTGAGGAATGTATTAATGACATGGATTAGTTTTCCTTTGTAGTGTACCTGTCTTGTCCAAGTTTACACGTCTCAGGGAGGATAGCACCTTCTTGTCTTATGACCACACGTCTCCTAGGATCTTTATGCACGGGTACTTTTTGAGATTGGTTACTCACGCACAGCCAGCTTGAAGAGGTAATTTTTTAACCAGCTTAGGAACACAGAAAACGTTAGCAGTAAACTATACAGGAAATAAACCTCTTGGGTATTAATAACGGGTAGCCATTTTAGATTATATTTATGCATGTGTAATTTGAGGAGTGTGTTAAAGAGTTTTTTTTTACAAAACAAATGTCAAAATTTTGGAAAAGTCCGAAGGGAGTCCACTATGCCGGGATGGTCCGGACAAATTTATTTATTTATTTATTTATTTATAGGTTAGCCAACGATTGTTTACACATTACATTTCATTTTAACTGATACTTATACATTAAGAGTGTAACAATTAATTACAGGCTAACACCGCATGAACAGTAATCGGATTAAAAATAAAATCTTATACAAAATGAGTTACTTAATTTAAAGCGAGTTACTTAATTTTTAAGTTAGTAATTAATCTTATAACTAGGTGAGATTTATAACAACAATAAAATATTTCAACAATAACACAATTGATAACTTAATTAATTGAAACTAACAGATAATAATAATAATGAGGTCAGTGGAATTGAAATTAAATTAAATGAAACTGAATTAAATTGAGATTAAAACAAAAAAATAAATAATTGGTTGGCATAGTACATTCAATGAACGGATTAGATAAAAATAAACAAAATTACCATTAACTATTGCGTGAATTATCCAAAATTATTTTAACAATTTTATTAATACTGTCTTGGTTTATGTCCACTAGATCACTGCAGCTATTGAGAATTTTACATAATCTGGATATAGGTGAGTTTGAACCAAGTACAGACCTTCGTGGTTGTGGGTATAGTGGAGTAATCATCTTTCTTGGATATCTTGATGGAGCATGGAATCTAATAAGACCTAGAAGCTTAGAGCAATCAATTTGGTTTCTTAATATCTTTAATAAGAATATGGCGTCGGTGACCTCTCTGCGTATGGATAGGGTGTGCATTCGAAAGTGACTTAATCGAGTTTTATACGAGGGTAGCTGCTTGGATTTCCCTTCCCGAAAAGCTAAATGCCACACAAAACGCTTCTGCACTCGTTCTAAACGCAGCATATGTGTGGCGTAGTGAGGCCTCCATACAACGCTGCAATATTCCATGACACTTCGCACGAGACTGTTGTACAACATCATTTTGGTACTGCTTTTGCGAAAATCTCTAGTATTGCGGAGTACGAAACCTAATATTTTTGAAGATTTTTTAATAACATGATCAAAGTGAGGTATGAAGCTGACTTTTCTGTCGAAAAGTACACCTAGGTCCTTAATTAATTCGAGCTCTTGCACTTTGGTTTGGTTAATGGAGTATTCTGACCGTATAAAATTACTTTTTCTGGTGAATTTAACGTGATAACATTTGTCACAATTCAGTTGCATTCTGTTATTATTGCACCATTGAATGACTCTGTTAAGGTCACTCTGCAAAAGTTCGACGTCGTTGGGGGACTCAATCATTCGAGCAAACTTCAAATCATCGGCGTATAAAAAAGGTTCTGAATAACGGAAACACTCGGGAAGATCATTTATAAATATGTTAAATAATATTGATGCTAATGTGCTCCCTGAGGAGCGCCAGAAGTTATTGAGTGTTCTAAAGACTGAAAGCCATTCACAACGACGTAGAAACTGCGATCGCCTAGGTATGACTTAAACCATTCTAGCAAGGACCCTGACACTCCGTAGGCTGCAAGTTTGTAGATTAGTATGGTATGTGACATTTTGTCAAAGGCCTTACTGAAGTCAGTATATATTACGTCATATTGTTTGCTCCTATCTACCACCTGAATTAGAGACTCCGTGAAAGATCCCAAGTTCGTAGCAGTCGATCTTGCAGTTACAAAACCATGCTGATGGTCACTGAGGTAGGGCTTAAAATGATGTTGTATATATGGACATATAATCGATTCAAAAATCTTTGCGAAAGTGGACAATATTGAAATTGGTCTGTAGTTGGAAATAACGTCCTTGCTACCCGACTTGTACACTGGAACTACTTTGGCTTTTTTCCATGCCAACGGAAAAGTCCCAGTGGCTAGTGACGTATTAAAAATCGTCAATAAGGGAGAAACGAGAGCTGTTGCACAAGATGAAATTAATATCGGTGGAATGCCGTCAGGACCTGGGCCTTTGGTAATATTAGTTGTTTTAAGTTTCTTGAGCAGACAGTCGCGATCGATTACCGGGGTACTTAAACATTGACCATTAACATGAAGAGCCTGTAGATAATCTGTCTTGCAATTGATTTCTTTGCTACTGTCGGATTCTATGTATACGGACGAGAAGTAATTGGCAAAAAGATTGCAAATTTCTGAACCATCTGATGAAACAATCTGTTCGTCGGTCATTGTCTGTGGGTAAGCGCTAGATCCACATCGTTTAGCTTTTATATAACTCCAAAATAGTTTAGGATTGTTTTTGACATCTTTCTCTAAGTTCTCGAGGTATTCGTTATAGGCATTTATGGCAATTTTTTCACATCGCTTGGAAATTAATTTCAATTCAATCTTATCCATGGGATTTTTAAATTTTTTAAAGCGTAACCTTAACTTGTTTTTTTCTTTTAATGATCTTATTAATGCTTTGTTAAACCACGGGGGTAATGACATTTTTTTTGTTTTCTTTTTGGTACAAATTTCTCAATGGCTTCATACAAATGCTTATAAAAAGTGTTAACATGTCATTTACATTATCATTATTTTTAAAAAGTTCATTCCAATCTTGCTCATTAAGATAATTATTAATTTCTTTGTAGTTGGCTTTATAAAAATTAGGTCTACAAATGCCTTTGTTATAGGGCAGATTATGATTCCTTAATAATGACAGAGTTATCTCTAGAGGGGGATGGAGTTTATCGATAACCGTTAGAGATGAGTTGGACTCGTTCACTGAACAAGAGGATGAAGATAGTACCAGGTCTAGTGTGCGCCCAGAGCAGTTTTTCACATGATTGCATTGAATGAGCTGACTCAAATTTATGAAATCCATTAGAATTTGGCTAGTTTTAGGCAAATAATCACTTACAGTTTCTAAGTCCCAGTTAATCATACCTTGGTTAAAGTCTCCGATAATACAAATTTGATTACTTGTTGAGTCAATAACTCTGTTGCAGTGCTCAATGAAATGTTCAAAAGTTGCTGGACTCACAGGTGGAGGAAGGTAAACTGCACATAATGCGATTTTTTGTGATCGTGAAATATCAACAGTGACCCAGAGATCCTCACACCTACTTTGCCATTGTTCAATACGTAATGAATTAAACTGTTTATTAACGGCGATCAACACTCCACCACCCTCCTTACCACACTGAAATCCAGTCGTTTCTCTGTCTCGTCTGTACACTTCGTAGCGATCATCAAATAATTCACTGCTCAGGACACTACCATTTAACCAGGTTTCCGTTAATATTATTATATCATAATTTAGACAGCACAAATTACAGTAAAAAAGTTTTGTTTTCGTTCGCAAACCTCTACAATTTTGGTAATAAAGCAGAATGTCCTTGAATTTTATGCCATACAGACCGATTACAAGCTTAATTATGACAAGAAGAATAAAATTAAACTATTTTATTTAGGCTATTTTTGCTCTTGATTAGAATGTATTCAGCGCCGTCGTTTTTCCTCACATATATTCTTCCGTTTCTGACCCATACGTACTTATAGTTCATCTCCTTGGCTTTGATTCTAGTAGCTGCGTGGAGGGCTCTGTTGGTTGGTGACAGATGTTCCGTAATGTACACAGGGGATTTTGGACCTGCGATTCCAAGATGGGTGCAATTTAGCTTTTCTTGCGGGTTTGATTGATTGTATTTTATAGTCGCAGCCAGTAGTTGATCTCGTAGTCTTGGTGATGCCAGCTGAACTATTATTGAACGAGGACGAGCGCTGGATGAATTGGTTTTGGCGATGCGTGTGCAGTGTAAAATGTCTTTCTCATTTATTTCGCATTTTACTGTACGTGCGAGTTGTATATAGTAGATTATTAACCAAGGGGATAAAGCAGTGTCTTCAGTCGCGGGTGACGATTTAAATCGCGAGCATAACGAAGGACTCGAGGCTTACTCCCGAGCGTAGCGAGGGTGTTAGAACTTAAATCACGAGCGAAGCGAGGGATTTAAGACGAGTCCTGAGTGTAGCGAGGGATTTAAGTTCACCCAAGACTAAGACAGCTTTATCACCGAGGAAATACTCTACTTTTCGTACCACTTGCGAAAAAATTAACGTTATAATAATATGTATGAGATAAGCATTAATTAAACATTTAAATTTAACAATAACTTATTTAAAAAAATAAATTAAAATAAACTCAACGTTTATGTATTTGAAGAAAACAAAACGCGGCAAATTCCTAGATTATATTGTATTCTCGGAAAAGCAAAGGCATCAAGATCATACGGCCTCTTCGGTTTTCGTAATGTTATTAAATCATAACTGCATAATAAATGCGTATTCCTTTTTCAAAAAGTTGTATAATGCTTTACATACAAACTCAATGGTGTAAAGACAGACTGATGTAGTTCACTATCGGTAAGTATTCGAAATTCAAATCACATTCTCTCCCTAGAGGATGAATGAAATTCAGTACAACTTTCTTTCCCTAGGGAAAGCTGTTTTTAACAGATTAATAATGACTATTGTTATGTACGCTTTTTGTGGCATAGAATGTCACTTTTTTGAGCAAGTGGTACGAAAATAATATTATATACGTTTTAATTTTTATTTTCGGGTACACATTGCACGTCCAAATTATTAGATCGGGACTGTTGCTCCAAGTTGACAAGTCTTTCGTTCATATCATCAACGGTTGTCCTCAGTTCTATATTTTCCAATTCCAGTTTTTTCATAGCCTTTTTTGCAGAATCTTGTTCCACTTTTATTTCTTCAAATGTTTTATTCATAAACGACATTGAATCTCGAATTCCTTGCATTTCCTTCTTTAATGGTTCTAGTTCTTGGTTAATTGTGCATATAATGGTTTCATTAATCCTCTCTAACATCTCGCTAAATTCTTCTTTAATTATTTCTTTGATAACAGAGCGAATGTCATCTTTATCCTTAGACTTTGAGGGCGGTGAGGGAGAACCAACGGCTTGTCTTTTGAGGCCCCTGTTCATAGAGACGTTTCGAATTGGAGTTGAGTCGTTTCTGCTTACCTTCGGGGCACCACCCACACAAGTCGGACATTTCCAAGTATTTATAATATTGGCAGGTTCTATAATGGCAATACAGGCGTAGTGGTATGATTTTCCGCAGTTTGAACACTTTAAATATTTTTCCTCCTTTGTTTCATTTTTATTTGAGCAGCAACCCCATTGTGCGGTATCGCTAGCCATTGTAACAAATTGCAGTATTAAACTCAAAAAAAAAAAAAAAAAAAAAAAATAAGACCTGTCCCTTCAGTTGTCCTTTGCGTCACAAGGCCGCAGTGAAGCGTGACCCTGGCTGTTGAACTTTACTTTCAACTTAAAAAATAGGTTCGAGTTTACAACGTTTCAAGGTTATGGCAATATTTTCGCTCCATGGTCAACCTTGTATATTTTTATGAATAGTTTTATAAAAACCAGATATCATTTTTACATGACGTAGATAAACAACGCTGCGTTTAATCAACTTTGAAATAAAAGAAAAAGAGAATAACAAAGAAACGACACGAAACTTCCCGGTTCTAAATTTAACCGGGAAGTTTTGTGTCGGTAAGATAAACGATTTACAGTTCGGATGTAAAACGTATCAAGGTAAAAGAGTAAAAAGTAACATTATGAATAGTCGCAAATGATGAGTAATATCTGACACCTCATCTTGCTGTTAACGACTTCGTCTTCAACGAAGGTTTCAACTTCGACTTTGAGACAATAACCTAATGTATCTATATAAGGAAAGACCACGTTGAGAGTTGCTTAACCTTGCTCATCTATCCAAAGACACACTTCGGCAAGACCTACCATCAGACGGTTTAACATTAACCAATCCTGTTAAACTTCCGTCTACATCATTTCCGTTACGCTTCACGAATTCTTACAGAAGCGATATAACTTATAGCATCATCACCTAGCTATTCGCCTTTCAAAAATATCATCTGCCGTAAATTATCTTTGATCAGTGTCTAGTACCCAGTCGTTTAGGCGAGAAAAGATGGCGATCATAGATATGTACTTTTGCACCTGATAGGTCTATACATTCCTTCATAAAACCCTCGTTTTGGCACACAGGAAGACCATAATCAGGGTTATTTAGGATTTTTTGCATAACACTGCAAACTTGCATTTTACCTACCTACGTTTATTTCGAGTGATTACCATGTTGTTCCACACAAGTATTTTGCAGGCTGCAATACTCATAAAAAAACAAATAAAACATTGTGAAAATACAAAAATGTGTAACAAATCTTGGTGTGACGTAAAGGAAGTCTCGATCTTCAATGCTTACAGCTGACTGTGTTAACATCCTACATCCAAACCAGCTGTTCATAAATTATCGTTGTTTTTAATTTACTTTTTATTGATGTCTTCAGACATTCCTGACTGGGCCTCATCAATAGATGTTTCTATGTTTTGAAAGAGGAAAATTAAGTAACAGATTAAATAGATAAATATAGAGGTTTATGAGATAGTAAATGCTTAGTGTTGACAAATAAATGGAGAAAAAACGTGTTTAGGAAACAGTAATGAATGTCAATTCATTACTGTTTCGTACCCATCCATTCAGCCGCCCGGATGCATTTATTTAATTTGGATTTGTTTGAGAATTATTGAATGTGACGAAATAATGGAGAAAAAAGTAAAGGAAACTTAATGCCATGACGATTTATTTTAGCAAACGATAAAATATGTTATGCTGTTTACGCTGTTTTAATTTTCTATGGTATCTGTATAGCTTGATACTGGTAGTTTTAGTTTTTTATGTCCGACCAGAGATAGAGGACTTTTCAACTTAAGTCTCTCGAACAATAGGGGGTTTCACTAATAATTTCAGCAGTCAGTGGCGTTACAAATTACACAAAATCACTAAATAACTTTTTTTCGTTTAGCAAAGCATGGTAAATATTGTTTTTTAACATAGTAAGTACCTACTAAAAAAAATGTCACGATGTAGGCCCACACAGTTATATTCTTTCACTCTTGTTAGGAAATGGGCTATGCCATTAAAATATTTTTGAATAAGAAAAATGTGATTACACTTTTTAACCGACTTCCAAAAGGAGGAGGTTCTCAATTCGGATGTTTGTATTTTTTTTTTTTTTTTTTTTTTTTATGTTTGTTCGGGCATAACTCCGTCGTTTCACAACCGATTTGAAAAATTCTTTTTTTGTTGGATAGGGTATACTTCCGAAATGGTCCCATTAAAATTTTATCGAAATCGGACTAGTACTTTTTGAAAAATCAACAAAAAACAACAAAAACCTAAAAAGTTTTCAACTTTGTCTACACCGATTACTCCGAGGTTTCTGGTCCGATTTCGATGATTCTTTTTTTGTTCGATACAGTTTATCTGCCATTTGATCCCATAAAATTTTCATTTAGTTTGGTGCAGTAGTAAATATTTTTAGCTCATTGTGTACATACATCCATGGGCGTTGTTTTGTTATTACCGGTGCTACGGATTACAACATTTTAGTGCACATGTAAGAAAATTATGTATTTGACAATAATTTGGGTTGAATAGTGAAACTAAAAAGGATAAAATAAAAAACTTTTTCAAAAAAAAATGCAACCGACTTCAAAACAACCACAAAAAAAGTTCAAAATAACCTACAAAAAAACTTTTCTTTAGAAAGTCGGTGACACAAAGTCAATGAAATATAAAATAAAGTCACCGACTTTCGAAAGAAAAGTTTTTTTGTAGGTTATTTTGAACTTTTTTTGTGGTTGTTTTGAAGTCGGTTGCATTTTTTTTTGAAAAAGTTTTTTAACATAGTAGAATCATCAAACGACTCTTCCCACCCAGGGCAGGGCAGAAGGAACTGTCAGACTTGTACTGACTAAAATCCACGGTGTCCTTCAAAAGCCTTTTGCGTTCCGGGGTCACGGTAGCTCGTTAGTGCCGCGACCGACAGGGTCAGGCGCATACTTATATTACGGCACTTCTGATATATTAAGGTTGTACTTGAAAGCAAGTTGCTGGTGGATAATCCTGGAAACGAGGTTGTGTCTATGCAAATATTCTCCATTAATTGAATTTTGATATTGGTGTGTGATCTGAATATGATTGAAATAAATGAAATTGAATTTGAATTAGTCAGACAAGAACACCTAGAGATAATGACTGTGTCGGATCGATTCGGCATGCATGACATATTATGTCAAACGTTTATTTTCGGTAGTTACTCGTCATATAACATCGTACAATTGCAAAGACAAATTCCCAAATAGGTCACCGAAGCGAAATTTTTTATTGTTAATTAACAATCTTCTTAGCATCTAAACATACAATAAGGACATGTACACGCCCTGTTGAGAAACCCCCGCCGTAAATGACGTTATGTCAGACATGACCGCGTTTGCGCGCAATTTAAAACACCGTACAAAGCGTTATGTGTAGATGTCCGCATCTACGTTACTTTTTCGTTGTAAATATAATACTTGTTCTCATATACGATTGGTAAATCTCGTTAAATACGTAACATAAGAAAAAAATAAATATACAGATATGTGCGTCTTAAAAATCTAAAGCGAACTGTGCAATAAAAAAAAAATGACATTTTCGACATGTCCGTTTGTACGTAGGGACCGTCGATTTGTTCCGTGTAGGAATCGAACCCGCGACACGCTACGCAGGCAGTCCAATCACTCAGCTTCTGCGCTATCCGGGAACTAAGAAACTTAAATAATAATCTACTAGTGATTAAAAAAACCTTCCGGATAGAAAGAAAGAAACAATAATCTGCCTGCTTAAATATAAAAAACTCTAATTAATTATACCTATTCATTTGTAGTTCTCATGAGCTTTAATAACCTGACCTAGAATTTAAAGTTAAATTATCATTGTAACAATAATTCATTTACCTACATTTAAACCGCTGTTAAATCCAGTCTTGAATAACATAAACGCTTCAATTCCTACGAATTTGAGAACGCCTCGTAACGTTTACTACGTACAAAGGTTACCCAAAGTGAAGGCATCGGGTTTAATTCAAACCGATATTGAAGACGCTTACGTTTGCTGTGATTAATTTGATAGCTAGATTTCACCTTTGTGTAAAGCGTCTAATTTAAGGGTCCGTTTAATCTGTACTTAATTTAACTATTGGTTAAAATGCTATTCAATTTATAACCATTCATTAAAAATGATCAGAGATTTAATGAACACTTACGATCCGCACGAATAATTGTTAATACTTCGCTGAAATATGAAGTGGAAACTCCCTCACCCAAGCGTTATTTTTATATTAATTTAAGGATTTACAATTATAGCTATTGGCAAAAACAGACAAGAATTTCACTCCCCAGATTTTAAATTAATTACGAAAACGTTGTTTATTCGATTCATTATCTTAAGACGTTTCAAACACCACCTTACTTCCAATTGTCTAAAACAATAATTCAAACAGAAACAGCTTCTAAGATATCTCAAGTAAATTACTTATTCACGCGAATCAAATCTGTTAAAATGATTTCACTGGCAGACGAAGTTATCGGATAGAAATCCAAAATCCTTTGGTACTCGCATACCTTAAGGTAGGGTCTACGCTGGAGAGCTGAGCACGAGTTGAGTCGAGCCAAGTCGCTTTACTCGCGGTGTCAAAAATGTGGACGACTACGGGTTTACAACAATCTTTCTCCTCGAGCACATAGTGAACTCCTTTGTGTTCGTTAAAAAACCGACAATAGCACGTATATGAAATTAAATTTTAAGGCACAGATGGTGCAGTGACTAAGCAAGAGTCCTATTGCTGCGCTGCGTGTCGTGGGCTCGATCCCCGCATGGAACTAATATTTGTATGACCTACAAATAGTTGTTCCAGGTCCGGGTGTCTGTGTATGTGAGTTTCTATGCTTCTAAACGTAGCCACGACGCAGGAGAAATTCCTAATGTGGGGCAACGTTTTATTAAAAAAAAAAAAAAAAAATCGATAGCTAGAAGTAAGCTCGTTCGAGGTTTGTGAGTCGGTACATAGTACAAGAATTCATGCTCGGCTCGTGCTCCACTCATGCTCGGCTCCTCAGCGTAGACCCACCTTTAAAACTCTCGTATAACGTACTTGATTATTGTAAAGCAGCTTTGCAATGTTTAGTTGAGGTAAACTCACGATCAAATTCTGGTTGGGAACTGGAGTTACCTCTACGATGTATGCTTGTGTCGTGTAGAAACGTTAATAAGTTCCGAAAGGTACAGTTCTGAACGCGACTGCAAAAGAAAATTGCAGCGGCAAAACAGCTCGATTGCTATTGAAAACTACAGCGACACTTCTGTTCTTAAATTAACCATACGTTGGCGTAACGTTCTTTTTTTTTTTGGAACCTGTGCAGGTATACTTCTATATTTGTGATTTAAAAGATATCCATTTTCAAATTATTTTCAAATTGTACACTTATTTATACGATTTCAAATTTGTTAAATCATTATGCCTAATCTGTTCTCTACAAAGTCAGCCAATGAACTCATAAACAGTCTACAATTAATTAATTTCCGTTTGACAAGACGTTACGAACACAAGCTTCATTTTGAAGCATACCTACTTGCAATTAAGTAGCTTATCTGCTGTGTAAAGCTGCTTAGAAACAAAAGAAAGATGGAACTCGCGATAATTTGTTTGTTTGAAAAACAGTAGAATCCGTTAATGTTGCAGCTAAAGAGATTTTATTACGTAAGAACTAATATTTTTATTGTTACGTTAAGGTTACGTAATTTTTGGTTCGTTTAGTTAGAGCTGTTAGACCAATTTTTTTTTTTTTAAGGTGGTAAAATCATCAAATGAGTCCTCCCGCCCTGGGTGGGGCGGAAGGGACTGTCAGACTGTTACTGACCAAAATCCACCCGTGTTCCTTCCTATGCCCTTTACGTTCTGGGGCCACGGTATCAAAACTTTTTGAAAAAAAAGAGAACCGACTTCAAAACCAAACACAAAAAATTGTAAAATAACTTTTCTTGTCGGTGGCTGTTTTTTATTTCATTGACTGTGGCCACCGACTTCCGAAAGAAAAGTTATTTTACAATTTTTTGTGTTTAGTTTTGAAGTCGGTTCTCTTTTTTTCAAAAAGTTTTTATTAAATTTTCAGTCTTATTGTCCAGCAGGTGCGTCTGATCATTTCATTTGTTTTCTTCAGCTGAAACAACTAGTCAAACAACACAAACAATATCATCCTACGTTCATAAAACTTTTCAAAACACAGTCATGTAACATCTGTCTGTCAGTCTGTTCATTTGACATGCTGCTCCGAGTGCTCAGGAGACATGTGCTACTATTAGCTAAGTGACGATTGACAGATTATGTGTACCTTTTCTATTCTTTTAAAAAACGTGACGCGTTTCACGTTAATAGGTTTTCACAATTTTACACTAGGAAATGTTTTATTTTAGCTACATAAAGCTTTCATTTCATTGCGTCTGTAAGCAGAGGATAGGGCTTAACTGGCTAGTACCGTAGTACTATTAAGTATTTTGTGCTAATACTGGAAGATATATTTAAAGCACTTATAATAAATTTTACAGAACTGTACCCTTAGCACGAATTTTCAGTATTTGAGACGTAAAGTAAACTGGAACTTTGACAATTTCAAGTTGACATTATTTTTCAAGGAAAAAAATAGTTCCGTCTTCGCGCACCAGAGGCGCTGTTCCATTTTTAGGGTTCCGTAGTCAACAAGGAACCCTTATAGTTTCGCCATGTCCGTCCGTCCGTCCGTCCGTCTGTCCGCAGTTTAGCTCAGAGACGCACAGTACTAGAGAGCTGTAATTTGGTGTAAATATACGGATTTGTTGTGCCGAAAAAGTGGTAAAATAAAATCTCGTAAAATATTTTTTTTTAGGGTACCTCCAGTACTTACACGTAAAGTGAGGATTTTTTTTTTCTCGCGTACCCCTTAGTGTGGGGTATCATTAAATAGGCCTTTAAAAAATAATGATAGTTTCCATTAACAATTTTTTGATAAAAAAATTCGTTTGTGAAATATTAAGCTTTAAAGTGCTAAATTTTGCTCGATTCGAGTGTCCCCCCCCTCTACCAGCTAAACGGTTATGTTTGGGGGTGTGAAAAAATTCACAATAGTAGTATATATAACGAAGTTTAAAAGAAAATTATCATGACTAAGAAGGCTTTACAACTTTACGAGTAATAGTCGACCAATTTATAAAATGTACTTGGATTCATATTTTCTTAAACAAAATGTATCGGAGAGAACTGCAAATGTAAGTTTGTCAACTTTATTTTACAGCTTTTATAGGTATGCTTTTTGGGGATATGTAGGTTTTTATCGTCAAATATTTTTAACCAAATTCAAAAAAAGGAGGAGGTTCTAAATTCGTCGTAATCTTTTTTCTTATGCTTTTTCCCCGATTTCTCAGACTCCTGGACCGATTTTGAAAATTCTTCTTTTTAAAATTAAATTCAGCGAATCAGTTTAGTTAGTTCGCATAAGTATTTTGATGGGCAACTACGGAACCCTACACTGTGCGTGGCCCGACACGCACTTGGCCGGTTTTTTTCATACAAGAAACGCTGTAAATACTGTAAAGTAAAAGAGTGAATATTCGTGCTAAGGGTACTGAACCTCATTTAAAAAAGTGCTTATTATGTGGTCTTACTGTTGTTCGCGTCGACTTTTACAACCAAGTTTTGGATGGATTCAAACACTCGGAGACATGTTCGATTGTCAGTACAAAAAAAATTACTTAATTAAGACGAGCATTCGCTCCAATTCGCTCCCTTAGGAAGTGCCAGCACAAAAACCGTCATTTGGCTCTTTTCGGTTTTTCTTCTGAGAAAATCAATCAAACGACATGTTTATTTCATAAAATCTAAAGATATTAGTATCTCTTTACTTTAAAATTCGGTGTCATAGTGTCTGATCCTCATGGATTAACATTATGAACATGTGACACTAAATTCGTGGTTAAAAATAATACTGGGAGTCCCTGGAAGTCTGTTAGTCTGGACTAAACCGAGTAGGGTCATAATGGGATAGGTCTTTTCCAATGTTTTTAACTCTGAGATATAAGTTTACGGTATTTACGGTACGGTACGTTTTTACGGTTTTAAATGTATGACCTCTTTTCTTGTTCGAATAAGCAACCAATGCCTAGAGATTTAAATTAAATTCTCTAACTTTAAAACTAAGGAGTCCATCCGAATGATAAATACCTACCTACGTCTTGGGTAGTTTCTCTATTACGTGGTAACTTTCGCTTGTGTAACTTTTCCCTAGAAATTCAGAATACTTGCCAGCATGTCGCGATTATTTGTTGGATCGTTACCGCTAAAATCGCAACAGTGTGCGCACATCCGTAACATTAGTCCAGAGAATTGTAGCGTTACTGAAAATAATCATTTATTATTATATTATTGTGGTTTATTTTTGTTTGATGCGTGTAGTCTAGCGTGGCGACCCACGTATGTTACGGCTAGGAGGTGTGAAATGATTTTCTTGTCATAAATAAATAGGTACGTATCTAATGTTATATTTAGCAGAAGAATACATTTTTATTTTTCTTAAAATTTGTGAGTCCGCTTTGGCCACGGTTGTGGTGGAAAATTTTCTTAATAAAATAGCTAGTTTAACGGTGATTTGGACACTTAATTTTCACTGTAACCATAAAATAAGCAATACTCGCAGTGTGCATTGTTTTAAAAACAATTGTGTTACGCTTAATTTTTATATTAGAATGAATACTTTAAAAGTGTTTAAGTGTTTTCTTGACTAATGTTCAAACAACTGGGGCTAAGGTTTTAGGACTAAAGCGTTCAAACTTCTTATTAAAAGAATCAGCATAAACTATCTTTGCATTTTTTTTCACGTAATTCTGTTCTTACTTTAGAGTTGCAGAGTGGAATCGTATTTTCCTTTTTCGTTCTATTTTGATGGCAACAATCGAAATCATAACTCAAGTAATAACTCAAGCTCAACGACGTTCGATAAACGTCCGTCTGTCGTTTATGTGTTCATAAATAAGTGCTAAATCATTGTCTTTGTCTAGACTAGACTATCCACAGAATAGTTAGTACAGAAGTTCTTTTTGTGCTTGATTGAGGTAGAGAAAAAGATCTTCACAAAGTTAGTTTAATCAACTGAATGAGAGTAGCTGAAAATCGAGTTCGAAAATCGGATGTGCTTTAAAAAAAATCCTTGCTTCACCCAAAGAATTTCTCCTGTTCCGTGATTGTGTTTACAAAATTTTGAACACCCAAGATACGTCTATCCAAGTAGGATAATCATAATGATATCTATCTGCTAAAACCTATATATAATATTTAGGTTTTAGCAGAAAAGTATTGAGTGTTAATGTAGTCGTCCTATTTTCGCTACGTTGTTGGAGTTTCCACATCTTTGTCTTAGTTCTTCAGTCAATTTCAATCGGCAGCTTCTTTTTTTACGGACAACAAGCGATTGAAATTACAAAATCAATCATGAAGCGCCAAAGTCACAATCAATTGACTTGTTCAATGTTTTCAAGATTTTTCCAGCTCTTTGACATGATCGATCATGCATTGTTCAGAACGGACATTCTGCGACATACTTAGTATTTGGTATGTGTAGGCAAGTGCGTGCGCATAGTTTGGCAGCGAGGGGTAACGTTGACAAGATCACGTGCACGCTAGGGTTGGCAGAAGACTGTGCGCCTGATCATATCCTTGGCCTGTTTATTGCAGTTCGACGCTCTGTATGCATCTTTATGAGGCTATTGTCAGAGCACTCAGATAGGTATTTACTTTGTTAACCCTTGTCCATGTTATGTTTGGGGGTATTTCCATTTGAGCAACTATTTCCTACTAATACTATTTC
The DNA here is from genome assembly GCA_036375495.1 of Agrotis segetum. Taxonomy (NCBI): domain Eukaryota; kingdom Metazoa; phylum Arthropoda; class Insecta; order Lepidoptera; family Noctuidae; genus Agrotis; species Agrotis segetum. Next base: position 337,476 of record JAQSVV010000586.1, on the reverse strand, counting down.
CTATTATATCTCTTTGATGGAATGTTGTTAATACCTCTTTTTTTACAATTAGCTTTTTGTTTTTTGTTTCTCTTATAATTTAGTCCTGTAACAGCTAACGTTTGCTTACTCGTACAGTTTGTTTTTATTATGTCTTATAGTAATCTGTGGAAAATGTTGTGGGTAGTATATTTGTTAAGTTTAATATTAAGACAACACTGTTTACCCTTAATGTACTACTGTTTGTTTTCCCAAACATAACTAATAAATAAAATAAATAAATAAATACTAAAAATGCCCCTTTTTATAAGTCGCTCAGATGGGAATACCCCTATTTTTGGTCCCGGCTGTCATTTGTAGATCTTTGACAGTCGTTACTATTAATCAGAGGCTCTAAAAAAGCTAACAACCACTCTTGCGATGGGGTTTCGTATTACCAATTTACTAGGTTGTGGAGAACCGATAGGTGTGCGACATACTGATATTTAGCTGCATCTTGAATTTGCTCCTGTATTGTGAGGGCGGACGTTTGCAAATATTTATATTCACAAAACAAAACCGAACAAATCTGTATGCTATACGAATATTTGCTCTGTGTGGGAAAACTCGGGACTCACACGGTCACAGCGCGAAGCACTCAGCCGCATCATCCAATACTACTTCGATTAAAACATCACCTGAAACTGTTTACCTGAAACGGTACACATCGGGAAGAAATGGTGCCTTATCTGTCGCCTTTCGGATTATAGGGCATTCCCTTTATAACAGCGAAGATGTTTGTGCCCCAACAGTGGAAACAACGTCTTTTCTTCACCTAATGCAGCCCTATGTTGGCTTATTGCGTTGCAGTCATTGTATTTAGTGCATTCTCAACCGTGTTGTCATCAATTGTTTACAACTCTGTTTATAATGTTCATCAATTCTCATTTGTTTCTGTTACATATTGTTATTGCGAGGATATTACACATATTTTAGCGTTGGAATTAATAATCTAAGTACTGTCAAATCTTTCGGATATTTGTCTAGGACTAAATTATCTCAGAAATATTATTAGAAAGTCTAAATAATTTATTTTTGTTCGACGAAGGAAGGCCTTAGGCCTTCACAAGTATCACCTTTTTGTGACTTAAAATAAACGGGGACTGGTGTTATTTTCATGGATTAAATTTGTTCCTCGATTTCCAAACAGTCATACCTACTTCAAGTATGATCCACGACTTAATACGAAGAATGTATGCTAGGGTTTCTTATTTAGATTAACACAGCATACTTCCAAATACTAAACTGACCACTTCCTGAACCTGACGTGTCCTGACCATAGCTAGAAGACAGTAAATCCATATTTATTTCAGCACTGATATAGGTGTCCCGCTATGTTAGAAAAGACACGGCAACAATGTCGATAAACACGTTGAACACGTTCGACAGTTGGTATTACGCTTTACGAGTAAAACAAATAAACACAACTATTGTATTGACGATGTCGTGCTCTTTACAACCGATGTTATTCTCCAATAAAATCGAGTACTTACTGGGAAATGAAAATTTTGCCATTTCTCAAATAAAACATTGAAGTTCGTAAGTTTTACGATCTTGTGAAAAACTAGTGATTTTTCTTTCATTTTCTGTTTTTAGGAAAACAATTTTTTTGTTACAGAGTTTTATATGTTTATGTTTGTTTACTTGCTGCAGTGGGAGTATCATGGGCTAAACAAAAAATATGTTAAGAAAAGTATCATAAACAATTTGAAAATATTATTTCGAGGAATAAAATAAAATTAAATTTTCATATTATTACGGTTATTTACGATGTTGCTAAGTGGCCTGTTGGTTGAGCCACGAGCCCCGCAGACATCACATCGCCATCGTCAATATTGACATGACATTGATGAAAAGCAAGAAAATTCTCTCGGAAGAAAGCGTTTGAGAGCTCACCGTTATAATATAATATATATTAGTGTTATATACGTTCGTTACGTTATAAAAACAAACAAACGGACACGGTTTGTTTACAGATGCGCGTACGCACGGCGCTGAGTCAGAGACGATACTCTAGTTCAACTGATATGTAGATATTTTCTTTTGAGAATCTGTTTTCCAGTTTTCATTAAAGAATGGTTTCAGCAAAAATCCAATCAAACGTATTCTTCGTGGTATTCCGTGAGAAGGTTCACCTCTGTTAATTAGAGAGTTAATTTAGGTACCCATGGAGCAATTTTTCCTTTTTCAAATTAATTTAACAAACTTAGAAAGATTGTCGATTTATGTAATTTTCATTGAATGAATAATATTTTACAAGCCAATGGATTCTTGAGCAAAAAATGTTATCGTAGAAAGTTTTTAGATACACGTGTAATTTTCTCAAAGAAAAATCGCCTCTGAGTTTTCACGACACGAGTGACATAATCCAAACTATCATGAAACTAAATAGATTGAAAATTATGGCAGCTGTTTTATTTCATAATTAATTTCATATAAAATCACGCTGAAGCGTCGCCTCGCAGTAAAACATTTTACGACTATTCGATGTTCAGAATGTATATATTTTCGTTCATCGAAAGGTGTACGTTGTGTAAAATGTTTATCTTCACGATTTATGACCTCTGGAGGTAACCACAAACTAGTTTCGGAATCTGTCAGGTTTATTGAAGCGTTTCATGTGAGATAAAAAGTCTTTGATGTGATGCGACGTACCGGTAATTATAGATGATGATATACGCTGTTTTTTTCGCGAAGAACAGAAAATGAAAGAAAAGTCGCTAGATTTTTTCAAGATCGTAAAACTTACGAGCTTTTATGTTTTATTTTAGCAAAAATATAGTTTCAAAGTCAGACAAACAGTCTAACCTAGGGTATCGCATTTCTTAGTACCAATTGAGTTGAGAAGGTCAGATAAGCAGTAATAATTAACACACTGATATTTTGCTGTTTCCGCTACAGTTGGGAAAAAGCTAAGCAAATGATAGTTTTCCGAGGTAAAATTAGTTTCGTTCACCAAAAAGTTTCTTATTTAGAACGTGTGTTCTACATCTCCAATCCGTGGAAAATAAATGGTCTCAGTCAATCATCGTCAGATCTCTGACCAGCCTTGGATTCAATCTTCTATCATTAGTGTGTTTGATGGTTTAATTCCTGGAGTAAAAATAATCAACAAAAACAGCTCATTTGATGTTCTTTCGGCACGTGTAACAAATTTAAGTTTTTTATGCCCCGTGCTCAAATGCTAACTTTGAATTGCATTTTTGAGCATTTATGAATGGCAGTGGTAGTGCCGTCAACATGGAGCCAAAGGGCAAAGAGCGATTTGAAAACGGTTTATATTTTTAAAACAATTTTTTTTAACAGGAATCAGGCAATATTTTTGGCTGCAATTAACTTATCAAACAATTTGAATAATCTTCCTGATAATCTGAAAATTATCATCGCATCCATTTGAGGCAGGCGAGCATGGGTAAGTAATATATGATATAACTACAAAATCTCTAAAACTTACAAGAGATAACAACTGAATATATAATTTTATTTGATATAACGATCTGATAATATAATAAACGATTGACATAATTTTATAATGACTAATTTCTATAAGCATAACAATCAATGAATATAAAATCGTTTTGTATACCGCTCAAAAGACATAAAACTTATTTGGTCTAATTTTCTTTTTCTTCCTGGCAAGTAATATAACACTGATGTACCTAGTAATAGTACCACTTGCCGTGAATCTTCGACGGAGCCCCGCTTCACGGGGCTCCTATTTCTGCGTACAGGGTTTAAAGTAACCTAACACGAAGGGGATGCCCCAAGTTCCGAGCTCGCTTCGCTCGCTCTTGCATCCTAGGTCAAATAACTGATTACTACCTGTCATGCTGGCTCAACGGAGCCCCGCTTCGCGGGGCTCCTATTTCTGGGTGCAAGGTTTAAAGTAACCTAACACGAAAGGGATGGCGGGGTCTTTCAGACCCCGAAGGACGAAGGGGATGCCCCAAGTCCCGAGCTCGCTTCGCTCGCTCTTGCATCCTAGGTCAAATAACTGATTACTACCTGTCATGCTGGCTCAACGGAGCCCCGCTTCGCGGGGCTCCTATTTCTGGGTGCAAGGTTTAAAGTAACCTAACACGAAGGGGATGGCGGGGTCTTTCAGACCCCGCCATCCCCTTCGAACCTAACCTGTCCGTGTCGGGGTGTCCCAAGTCACGAGCTCGCTTCGCTCGCTCTTGGATACTAAATTTTTCTAATAACAATAGCAATCGTAAAGGCAAACAATCAAAGTTCAAAGGATAAGCCAAAATCATCAAAGAAAATAGTTTAAACGTTAAATTATACGTTTCAAACGTTATATGTAATGATTTTCGCTCAATTAAACGTTATATCAAATAAAATTATATGAAATGAGTTTTAGAGTAACACAAACAATAAGTGTAGAGAAATTATATCAACCGTTGGTATATCTCACGTTGATTATATCATGTGAACGTTATTGAAATGAAAATATATCAAATAACTTTATATGAAATGAGACGCACCCGGCGAGCATTCTACCACTGAACTGGAGCAGTGGTAGCCCAGTGGTATCGGTCCCGACTTACGAGTTGTAGGTCGTGGGTTCGAACCCCGCCAGGCGCATTACTTTGTGTTATTTATTTCATCACCACTGCTCTCAAAACGGTGAAGGAAAACATCGTGAGGAAACCGGCATGTCCTAGAACCAAAAATTCGAAGACATGTGACATCCACCAACCCGCACTGGGCCCGCGTGGTGGATTATGGTCCATTCCCTCTAACAGAGAGGAGGCCTGTGTCCCATCAGTGGGAACATTATAGGCTGATGATGATCCATTTGAGACGAAGGCTCTATTGTCTACGTCGAAATTGGATGGTGCGTTGCGTTGTCGAGCACTATTGGGCAGAGCACTATTGTTACGCTCAACTTGACGTATTCTAGGAGAGTAGGACTCTGTAGAAGTAGTTAGTAGCTGAAATACAGTCGTTGCCACGCCAACATAGTTGGACAGTTCAGGAACTAATCTGTCCCGATCTGTGTCTGGTTATTTTTTACCGGCATACCCACCTTTACAGTATTCTGTAGATTCTCACAGCTGATTCAATCACGTCTCAATCCCAGATTCACATGGCTGCTTTAAAAATAAAACTGTATTTTTACAATTCTATAATAAACATTGAAAATATCAGAGCATTCAAAGTTATTTTTACTGTTCACAGATGACGTTGAAGTGGGATTACATGTCGAAACTTCTTTTTATGTTTATTTTGAACTCATTTAAACTTTAAAGTGATGTAGGTCAGATCGTTAGAAACAAATCTATAATCCCACGTTTTATAACTCACGAAGTTGTTATGTATCTTTGATCTGTAACGTGAAATGCACACCAATTCAAAAATTGGTGTATTTTCTTTGACATATTTTTTAACTTTTATTTATTGAAACCTTGACTAGATAACAACAAAGCCTTTTTATTAAAATCAGCTGAGACGTTTTTGAGTGCCTTTTTGCTGATTTATAGAAGTCATAAAGTGTACCCATGATGACTGTATACGCTAGTTTTTGACCTCAACTTGGTCCGCATGTAAGTGTTCCTCGTGAATATACATACTTAAGGTAAAGGTCTAAGTAGCTACTTGTTTTCATTTATATACCCATCGCTATTAAGTCTTATATTTTGTAAGAATAGTAACTGGAATGACTATAGATGATGGTGTTGGAAAGTGAATACTTGAATGAACGTCGAAATATCCATGTTGTGCTGCTGAAAGAAATTGGGTTAGGAAACAGTGGGAGGAAAATGACAAATCGCGTGCTACATAATCGAGTAATATTAAGTTCAGGTAAACTAGAAAAGAGTATTTTCTTTGTGGTTGTGTATTAGTACTAACTCGCCCACTGAAGTAGGTATGTCCTACAGTTCTAAAGAGCACAGCAAAAATAAATCTACTATGTAAGCGCTCATGTACACGACGCCGCCGGCCGCCGCGCCGCTACCGCGCCTCTAGGCTGTGTATACGGTCGCTACCGCGCCGCCGCCGCTCCGCCGCCGCGCCGCCTCCGCGCCGCCACCGCGATGCCATTCGCTAGTGTTTTATTTATCTAACAAAGGAGATTTCTCATTGCGGCCATATAATGTTTTTTTTTTATTGTTCAAGGATAACTTCTTCGTTTATGAATCGGTTTTGATGATTATTTATTGTTGGAAAGAAGGTACTCGTATTTCAAAGGCGGTCCCATGATATGGAAATTAGGGTTTGATGATGGAAGACCAGATAAATCGAGTGGAGCTAAATAGTAAGAAATATCTTCTTTCGAACAAAAAAAGAATCATCAAAACCGGTTCATGAACAAAGAAGTTATCCGCGAATAAACATTAAAAAAACATTATGGCCGAAATGAGAAACCTCCTTTTTCAGATAAATAAAACACTAGCAAATTGGATTCGCGGTGCCAGCGCGGCGACGGCGCGGAGGCGGAGCGGCGGCGGCGCGGCGGCGGAGCGGAGGCGGCGCGGCGGCGGCGCGGTAGCGACCGTGTACACAGCCTAGAGGCGCGGTGGCGGAGCGGCGGCGGCGCGGCGGCGGCGTCGTGTACATGAGCCCTAAAGCTTTATAGATAGCTTTACATAGGTACTGTACTCCATTTTGCAGGTTTCTTTCTATAAATTTTGCTGTCCATCTTATTTGCACTCATTCATTGTAAAATTTTATTCATGGTAACACAAAACCCAATAAGCACTTCTGAGGTTGTGAAAGCTCTATTTTCGATCTTAAAAGCACGCGTGTGTCTTCCGGTTATGATGGAAAATTTTCCATCATAACCGGTGTATACTTTTCCTTTCATAATATGTATTATATGGTTATAATTATGTTGTTTAAGCAGCATGTAAGTCCGCCGCGTCCAATTGCGCCCGCGCATCGAGCAATAGAATAATTGCAGACGACAAAAGTGATTTAGTTATTTTTAGCCGCGCGTCCTCATGCCGATGCCGTTGAGTTGTAAAAATACTTTCTTTAATGTGTTTGTTGAAGTTATTTGGTGTTTTCAAAACTTTTGTTCAGTTTATAGAGTTAATTACTTGTCGCGTTTCTGACTGATTGATGATACGAAACAGTGTTTTTCTTTCGTAAATGATTGTTAATTGGTTAATGGATGATGTTGGCTGTTTGTTTTAATGTCTGCAGTTATATTGTGTTTGACGTCTAGCCTGAATGTAACAGCGTCATTATTAAAAGTGCTTTGCGTAAAAGTTATATTTACGTTTCTTCCGCGTTTCTTTTTGTGATGTTTTTTTGGCTTTTGCCAGCGGCTTCTCCCGCGTGCCAGTCGAAAATTATCCCAAGGGATCGCAACGTCTCGTAATATATCCTATGTGTTATTCTTATCTACACTACAGGTCACATAACCCTGTGCCAAACCTCCAGATCCGTTCAACTGTGTGTTTAACCTTTTGACGTGATTGCGTCACAAACTATCATCCATCCAAATTTTCGCAGTTTGTTTTGGTTCAGGTAGTTATTTTTTTAAGTTTGTTGTTTGCCCGTAAGCCTACAAGATTGCTAAGGTGAACCTTATGTGAGGCTATTGCTATCGACCGGGAACTAACACAGACTGTAGTCTCGTCATCATCATCGGCCTATAATTTTCCCACTGCTGGGACACAGGCCTCCTCTCTGGTGAGAGAGAGTGGGCCATAATCCACCACGCGGTCCCAGTGCGGGTTGGATACCTATAGACCAACAGTACTTTGATCTACCTGAAATTGAAATACAAACGGAATTGGTTTCTAATACAAGGCAGTTAGTCCTCTTATGTATTATTGTAGTGTGCCTCTCGTCCATCATGGCAAAATGTCAAATAATTCTTGGCAATAGATGCAGATGAATGAGTTTTTACTTTCATTTATCTTCACTTTCTATTTGCACTCAAGCATCAATACCTATAATAGTAAAATTATTAAGATGATAATTATTTTTAAACGCATTAACGCATGCGACGCGCATCGCAAAGATGATTTGCGGAAAGAAAAATTCAGCTGCTAGTAGATCAAGATGTGTAGTAGATTAATAGAAATATTAATTATTTAGATGCTTTCCTTTACTTTTGTTGTTGTTTTTTTGCAGTATTTTGTCCACTGTGTCTTCTTTAGATGTGTGCCTAACTACTACTACTACGACCACAGAAATATTAAAAACAGACTTTTGTCTCTCTATCTCTATCTGTGACTACGACTACCTCATCGCATCTGTTGAGAGTGCGGAATTTGTACAAGATTGTAAATCAAATCAAATAGTGATAAAGTGGGTCCACAAACATTCCTCAACACCTTTGATGTTGAGGAATGTTTGTGGATAAGCTTTAAAGTCAAAGTCAAATTTGTGGTCAAAGTCGAAGTCATATTGCTTCTTAAAAAGGTGAGATGTCAGTCTCGCATTTGTGTCTGTTACGAGTACACATTATTGTGCTACTACTTATACTGTAAGGCTAGAACTTTTTTTAATTTCATTAAAATCAGCCTTATCAGTTTATAATGTCCTCACTGTTATTATACAGAGGCCCCTCTCTGAGAGCGAGTGTACTATAATCCACTGGGTGTACTAAAATAAGGTCTGTCTTAAGTACTAAGTTGATATTTACTTTGTGTAAAGTCTTCAGTCTTCAATTGTCTATCCATCACTGTCTCCACGTCACTTGAGCGTTTTTCTCATTAGCTACTATACAACTAGAGTAAACGATTCGTCATTGTCAACATGGTTTAAAATATTCTTTGGAGAAAAAGCTTTCGACTACTTCGCGCATCAATACTGTCAAAACACAAAAATAGCTGAGATAAATCACAGGTGCTCGACCTGGGTTTGTAATCCAGCCTCCAGGACCTCAAGTTCAGCAGGAAACAGATATAGGAGCTCTTTCTTTCCTTTAACCTGAGACAGCCTTCGAGGTACGCGTCCAGGTCGTTTCGCCATATCTTCCTGGGCTGGCCCCGACATCGGCGTCTATCCTCCAGCACCCATCGGACGGAGACTTTTCGCGGCAAGGCATGCCCAACATCCACTGTTTTAGAGAGCATTGTGGTGTTTCTGACTTCATCCTGTGTTTCAACACCCATAACGCTGCGTTCCATTGCTGCCCTTCATAATTACGATCTTGTTGATTATGCACAATAACAGCCGCGTCGCGAATCGTATAGATTTTTTGGCGCAAGAAAAAATCAACTACGAGCTCGAATGGAACTCGAATCTCTGTCCTGTACCAACGTTCTGGCGGAATAAGGCTATCTGAATCAAACAAAAGGTACCTACATATCGTAATAAGCAGCATTTCTACCTCCTCACGACCTCAACTCCTCAAGTGCTCGTAAACAAAATAATAGCACTATTACGTGGGCACACGGTTGCACAATGGAAATAGCCCAGTGGCTTACATCGAGCCAATTACGCTGGATGTCTCCAGATCTAATAATAGAAGCGGACGAGCCCCCCACTGTGATATAATCAACTTGTTGATTCTGACAAAGAGTAGGATAAGACTACTTGTCTAGAATAAGTTCTTGATGTTTGCAAATCCAAAGACTTGATTAAAATCAGTACTTTTTGAACGTAGTAGAGTTTATTTGGTAACCGCCCCACCTGATTGGTCTACCGGGATTTACATGATCAATTTGCATCTTATGTGTTAATTCAAGTTATAATCTATCTGTCTGCCAAATTGCATCTAAATCCGTTAAATAGTTTTAACGTAAAAGGGTAACTTACATCCATCCACCCATCATCCACAAAATATCCATTTATCCTCACAAACTTTTGCTCAGAAAGGTTTCAAAATGTCTGTCTTCGATAAAAGTTCCTGGCTATGAGCACAGGCCCAGTCGATGGGCAGTAGGTGTGGTGACACCGTATTTTAAACTTGTTTTTAGAAGTAGTATAATTTGTAGGACGGGTTTGGCCAAAGCCATAATTCATTTCGATTTGCTACTTTGAGTACGCACTAAAATTTTGGCATCCTCTCTCAGCTTTCTCTCCGTAACTAGGCGGAACAGCCAAGATTTCTGCGGAAAACATAATTCTCCAAAGTGAGTTTTCATATTATTGCAACTCAAGACGTCACTTTTATTTTCATATCTGTTATGAACCATGATATCTTTAGCACTACCTAGTTTTATTCAGGAAAGACGTCTTCGTTGCCCGGAGGACACGGTGGAGCATACGGTGCAAGACTGCCCAGCTTGGGCGGAGCACCGACGTGTCCTCACGGCTGCGATAGGCGGAGACCTCTCGCGCCCGGCATTGGTTGCGGCCATGCTGCGGGGCACAGTTTTGGGAAGCGGTCAGCTCCTTCTGCGAGGCACACAGGCTAGTAAAGGAGGAGGCTACCGCGAGCGATTTCCCTCCATCATCCATCCGCATGGTAGGCGCCCACGGCGACGGACGTTCCTAGATGATCTCCGGCCACCGTAGGCGCGGGCAATTGCGGGCAGCGAGTAAAGGGCAACTCGCTGCCCGATTCCTGAAGGACCATGCCCGGGTCGACGGCGCGACCACTGAATTAACCAGCGCTGTGCTGTGGGTCTCTCACAGCACAGCATTATGCTGAGTGGTCACCTTGTTTTTCCAGTCATGGCATGCAGCTGTCAAATTGTTGTCAATTTGTTCTTGAAATGTCTATTTTCCATTTATGTTTAGTTTAAGTTAACTTTTTCTACTTTGCATGCATTACTTTAAAAAAATAAAACAATTAATATCTTTCTTTCTTTCTTTCTTTCTTTCTTGTGTCCCACGATCGCCTCTGTAGAGCGTCAGCATAATGACGGGGCCCCCCTCTCAGAGGGCCAAAGCCTGCCGGGGTCGCGGGATTATTCAGCCTTACCGTAACCCCGGAACTTAACAGGCTATGAAGGACACCGTTTTTATTTTAGTCAGAGAAGTCTGACAGTCCCTAAAGCCCTGCCCGGGGTTGGAAACTCATTTGCTCTTGTGATTTTACCACGCTAAAAAATCCTTTCGACGAAGACGTCTTCGTTGTCTCTTATTATAAAAATAACAGCTTCTCAACAGATTTTACTCTCTTAGACGGTACTCGGTCACAGTTTTACTCTACCTGCCATCACCGTGTTTAGCCAGGTGCCCTACCCAATTTCCCTTCATCATGATCATCATTGGCACCCTACTGAGGCTTCCACCATTTTGTCCCGCATGCAACATTTCGCTGAATTGCACTAACACGTGTTATGTTATCCAAGTTATACTCCCGATTCTCTGAATAACTTCTTCTACCTCATCTCCTCATCTCAATTAAACCTCTTATTGAATGGGTTATTCTTGGGCATATTATTTGGGAATTGTTCTCCACCTACCATCACCACATCTTGCCAGGTGTTCTGCACAACTCCATTTATCATTACTCATACTCTTAAAATAAACCTACTCGTATAAACTTTCACCTATCACTTTAATATCCTATCTTCAGATATGATTCCTTCGATCGTGGCTGTATTGTGGTTAAATAGGAAGTCTCCCAGTCATCAGGAGCTGCACGTGATGCATGTTCAATCAGCTGGAGTGGATCATAATCGTTTTTATATTGTCGAGGAGAACGTTTAAAGGTCATTGTAAATCTCGGCTCTTGTGTGGAATCGTCGAGATCCTTTCGACGTAGATTCTTGTTAGTTCTTGTCTTGTATCGCATGCTTTTTTGGGTGGTAAAATCATCATAAGATAAGTTTTCCCGCTGTGATTGGAGCGGAAGAACCTATCAGACTCTGTACTGTCTAAAACTTTACCTTGTGTTACTTTGCGTTCCAGGGTCACGGTATCCTACTAAGACAATCCTGCAACCTAAAAAGCCTTGCTTGCTAATTACAAAACCAATTATCGGAGGAGGGACGACCGTAACGAAAATGTACTACTGTCGCAATTGACTTAAAGGCCCATTTAGACGGGAGGAGTTTCTTGTACGTTTACGCACTCTTTTAGTGACGCATGTTTTGTAAATCGCCATCATGAAACAGTAAATCGCTAATACAGGGCTGCGTTTAAATCCTTTATCCAGTTTAAATTTATACTGACTAAATGTCAAACACCCCGTTCAAGCACACTGAGAGTAAAAAAGGAAACTCTAAAATTTAATCTACCCCGTTTAGGTCGTCCGCTCGGACATAATGTTTACTAATACAGGAATTATATTTGCGACATTTTTACCACGCAAAATTTCTTATCCCTCTGTCAGATTGACATTAAGTTTTGGCGTTTTGCTGCAAGGATCGCGCCGTAATTACGAACCGACCTTTATTATAAAGAGTGAATATTATTTCGTACCATGGATACCTAATTAATTTACACCGGCAAATTCGAATAATTGTTTCAAAAACTGAGCTGTCAATTGAATTTGAGAGCTTAATTGACAGAAACTTATGTTCCGTGGAACTCTCGATAGATTTAATTTTTTTCCGGCGAAATAGCGCCGGAAGATTTAAACGCACCCCAGAATCATAAAATAAGGAAAACTGGTAAAAGGTTCCAACAAGTAATAACATTTCTTGGAAAAAAAAATCACTATAGCGGCGCCAAGCGGTTTCTGCCGGAACTAAACAGTTCTCTGAAAGTTCAGGCGCCGCTGAAACAACGCGGAAAACAAACGCACTGAAATTTTCTCGTGCTTCCTCGAAAACTAACCTAGATGGCGTTAATTTCGCAAAGTGGTTTGTTAAAAATATATTTTTCATGTTCAATGCGATTTTCGTTTTGTAGGATTTATTTTTTAAAATCTATTTAAACTATGAATATATGATGTATATCTTCTGTAAACAGCTTGTGTTTTGTATTGTATTTTACTATGTAAAACCATTTTGTCTTTCGCTAGCGGTTCTCGGTGGTTTCAACCTGCTCCACTTGGTTGTAGCTTGATGGTTTATAGCCTATAGCTTTCCTTTAAAAATAATAACTAGATAGTTATCCATTAACAATTTTTTGAATTAGAACCAGTAAAAAGTCGTTTGTGAAATATTAAGCAATAAAGTGCTAAATTTTGCTCGATTCGATGTGTCCCCCCCCTGTAGAACCAATGGCTAAACGGTTATGTTTGGGGGTGTGAAATAAATTCATTTAGTAGTATATATAACGACCTTTAGCCAAAGCCAAAATTATCATGACTGAGTAGGCTTTACACACTTTACGAGTAAAAGTCGACCAACTGGTAGTAAAATCGTACTTGATATTACATAGAGTTTTCTTAAACAAATGTATCGGAGACAACTGCACATGTAAGTTTGTCAACTTTATTTTTACAGCCACATGTTCTATCCCTCATGTTTTATTGACGGGATAGGTAGGTTTTTATCGTCAACTATTTTTAACTAAATTCAAAAAAATTGAGGAGGTTCTAAATTCGTCGTAATCTTTTTGGGCTTATGTATTTTCCCCGATTTCTCAAAGACTCCTGGACCGATTTTGAAAATTCTTCTTTTTAAAATTAAATTCAGCGAAACAGTTTAGTTAGTTCGCATAAGTATTTTGATGGGCAACTACGGAACCCTACACTGTGCGTGGCCCGACACGCACTTGGCCGGTTTTTTGACAATGCGGCAGCATTGCCAAGGCACTGTATTATGCAGATTGGGAAAAGCAAAGAAAAATTAATCATAACTTTTGAACCGTATAAATGCACCGACATACTCAGAGTTAAACATTTTGAACTCTGTTTCAACATAAGTAGGTAAAAAGCCATGCGAGGGGTTCCCGGAAGGGTCGCGGGACTGTCTCACCAGGTAACCGTAGCTCTGGTACGTAAAGGGCTACTGAAGGATCACCGTGGATTTAGACGGTAAAATCTGATAGTTTCCCGTGTCACCCTGGGCGGGAGGACTCATTTGATGAATTGCCACGATAAAAAAGGGAGGGGTTCCTGGAAATGCCTTATTTAACTCTGACACGAGAGAGTGGTTACATCCTCATACGGAAAAGAAAGAAAGACTACTTTTTAAAATAGGAATCCTTTGAAGATCCTGTTACTCTTTGTCCTAGAATCTTTTCCATGGATGTAAATGGTCTATCTCCATTTAATACATTGGAGCAGGCATATTCTAACGGAGCCAGGAATAGCTCCACCCACTCTACACAATTTAGAACAATTGGACACACACTAGACGTTGCATCGGCTAGAGTTGCGAAGGATACAATATTTAGTTACGGGTTTAAAATGTTCACTGTACTGAGTAATAGGTCTTATTAATGGACTAGCGCGAATGCAGAGCTTTAGTCCCAGGTTTGATTCTTAGGTCGGGCATTAATGTCATTGGGTTTGTAGTATTTGTAGGATGGATGGATGGCTGGATGTTTGTTAATCTTTCACGCAAAAGCTACTGAACTGATGAAAGGTTTATTCACTGATAGTTTATAACCTGAATAATAACACATAAAAAAAGCTTTAATCCCGATTATGTTCCCGTGAGATAATTAAAGCAGTAACGATGATACTTTTATGCCAAAACTCCTTTAAGAAGTGCCTTCAATTACCAAACCTCGCCAGCTCACTGATTTAATTTCAAAACTACTAACTCCAGTAACTTTTATATCGTGTCTTTTTCGAAGTATTTCCAACACCGATGCAATTATAGGGTAAATCAATTTGTTGCGAAGTTTGAGGGTAGCACACTTCTCTCCCAGTAACTAACGTAGTTTAGAAGTTAAGACACTATTATTAAATAAATTATAGATCAGGCGTTACTTTGCGGAAATCCATGACATTAATAATAATTGTTACGAAAAATTTACTATTTATTAAATATTATGTTTGTTAATTCTTGGACTATTGAAAATTCAAGAATCTAAAGTGATTTTTAGGTAGAGCATAATAAGCCTGTAATGTTTCCACTGTTGGTAAACGTGCATCCTCTCTGTGAGAGGATGTGGCCTGTAAACCACTACACAGCCCCAGCGCGATTTTTTATCTGTTGGATACAATGATATTATAAAGAAAGATACGCCATGTTCATACTGAATGTCGTTCAGAATTGTTGCGTGGTTTTTATAGTAATTTAAAACTACGACAGCGATAGATAATGCGGAACCTATTAAGATAGAAAGAGATAGGGATAGTAAAGAGCAACAATTTGTCTTACTTTGTCCTCAACAATTTGTGCGTGCTAGTGCGATATCTACCTCTTTTTATTTATAATATCATTGGTCGGATATGATTCCGTAAGATAATTTTATTCTTCCTCAGTTTTAAGAGCAATGGTGATAAAAAATAAATGAATAACGTAAAATGCAGTCGGTTAATAAAGCTACCGATGGATAAATTAAATCACCTTGCCCGCCCAACCGAATACTAGGAGCTAACGATCATTCATTCATATTTTTATAGTTTTTTTCTAATTACGATAATACGACTCAGTCATCTTTGACTGGCATTTTGGTCTAGTGGTTAGTGACCCTGACTGCTATGCCGGGGGTCGTGGGTTCGATTCCCACTCAGGACAAATGTTTGTGTGATGAGCACGATCATTTGTTCTGTGTCTGGGTGTAATTTATCGATAATATGTATGTATTTAGAAATATATAAGTATGTTTATCAGTTGTCTAGTACCTATAACACAAGCTCTGCTTAGCTTGGGACTAGATGGCGTTGTGTGATAGTTGTGGAATATTATTATTATTATCTTTGATTTGTTCTAATAAGATATCTCTGTGTGCATCTTGAAGTAAGTAATTGGTAATAGTAAACCTTATTTTTAACGTCCCACTTCTGGGTTACATCTCGTCTACGAGACTAAGACATGCTGACCTTTCCGTCCCATATTCGGTATTTCCGAATTTCGTACTGTTAACTATCGTGTTTCAGTCTTTCTGTTTAGACATGATAAGACATTTTTAGGTGTTTATGCTATTCTATCGGGTTTCTGTTTCGACAAGGTCATCATGTTTACGTGTATTGTACACTGCACAATAGCAGTGTAATCACACATTATTTTTCACCTACTTAAAGTTTTTGAAACTTTTGGTTAAGTGTCATAAGTAACCGTCCTCACACTCGTAAACTGATCTCGAAGTCATTATTTTGAGTTTCTATTTTATTACTTGTAGTTTGTGTATTAGAAGTCTGTCTAACAGGGACTGTAGATTGGAGCGTATTTAAGCGTTTCTTTTGGAAAGAAAAATTCGAACCGAGAACAGGATTTGAACCTGAGACCTCCGGATTCAGTAAAAATCACTTTTTCTAACCGAACCACCGAGGTTCATGCCTGCTGGCTGCGTAGAATTTTTCAATCCCTTTTAAACGTCTCAAGGTATCCAGTTTACATCTCAAAAATCAAAATCAAATTGCAATGAAGCATTCCATTTCGGTGGTCCAGTTACACACTTTTGAATTGTCAAAATTGTACAAAAATACTAAAATGGAGCTAAAATATGGATCTACATATTACAAGATACAGATTGCATAAGGATTATACTTATTAAAAAAATACAAACTTTCCACAAAATAGTTTGTGCATAAAGGAGGTTAAACTTATTTCCATTTATAATTGAGTTCCATGGCAACAATGTTATTATAAAATAGATCACGTGCACATTCTACATGTTCTATGTAATATATTGAATTTTCCACTCAGTGATAGACTTTGCTAAACAATCGGGAAGACTCAGCGCACACTGTGCGATTGAAACGCAGGGAAGTCCCTAACAATGTTATAAATGCGAATGTGTGTATGTTTGTTCCTTTTTACATGAAAACTTTCCCTAACCTAACCAATCTACCTATATCTGACTCTGATAATAAGGGATAAAGATAGATGGACATATAGAAGGCTGTAGACTGCTTGGGCGGAGCGGTTTTCAAATATGTATATCCAAAGTAATATTAAAAATAAACATGAGAATCTTTAAGTTTGATAAGATAATATAGTCTTTATACTATTTAATTTTGTTTTGGTTCCAAAGTTGGAAAGACATGTCTCAAAACTTTGAATAAAGAAAATTTGAGTAGGCCATGACAGTTATAGTATGCTTTCAAAGAAAGGAAGAGAGGGGTGTTATCCACATCGAGAAGCTGACTGTAAGTACATACAGTGCGTTGTATTTTGGGAGCTCTTTCAATTTTATTACAATTTAAAATTTAAACAAATATAAATACTTCTTAAGACAATCTACATACAATCCTATTTTACACTCTCTGTTCAATAAATATCATAAAAAAACATTCGGTTTTCCCCTCATCGAATTTCACAAGCCACGTAATATAAATTTCCATCGCCTTTAATCTCATCTTAGTAAACACTTCCCACACCATTCCCTCATAAGGAAAACAAAAACCTATCCTAACCAAACCTTCCGAATTATTTCAATAAAACGCTGGCCAAACAATTGAAGCGTTTCTCTGAACCAAGTGGCCGTCGCAGTTTGTATACGGCTTCCCTTCATACTCGCGGTTCCTTCATTGCATTCCCGTCTCTCCCGTGCATTGGACGTTCCAAATTCAAATATTATAAGGCATACACTTGAAGATAGTGATGGCCGAAACGGAGGAGAAAGGAGTCCAGGTAAGTTAAAAAAAAAAAGTTTTGAACCTTTTTTCACAAAGTTTTGACGAAAAAGGTCGTGTATGTTTATTTTTGTTTTTGTTATGAATATTTGTAGAAGTACCGTGGTAACTGTTGACGTGTTCGTTTCGGTTATATTTAGAAGTTTTCGGATGTGTTTTGCGTGGTTTATCGATAGTTGTGGGAGTTATCTTTATTTCCGATTTGTGAAGATTGTGATGGAATAGTTTGCCGTCCTTGCCATTTCGCGGTTTTTTTTTATATTTTTGAATCGCGGTAATTTCTCAATAAGATGCTTCTTTGATTTTATTTTATTTACTTAAGTATATGAGGTAAGGGACACAACATCTAAAAATGTATTCTTCAAATTGATCGGTAGCCGAAATTAACCCTAACTGAAAACATACAACTACAATACACACTTCTATGAATTATTCTTCTTTCTTAATGAATACTCATAATGAGAATTTCATTTTGATGAGGTTTGTTTTAAGCAATAGCAAAGTATTTCAGATACAAGTAGGTAATATAAGATCTAGTCCTTAGTTCCAAGACTTTAAAACGTGAGTTCTTAAAGTCTAAATTTTAACTATGATTACTAGAAACCACTTATCTACATATCTATATTTTCAAAACATTTCGTAAAATTTAAGAAAAAATGTCATCATAAATTGTGAAACTAGAAGAGACAGAAATAATACCCATTGAAAAATGAAAGGAGCAGAAGATTAATGACGTGTCCCCAGTATTTTTTTTTTCTAAAACGTGAATACTCTAATCCCACTGTGCGGCAGTGGACGGATTACGACTTTTTCCCTTTTTGATGGAACTCGCATCCGCTTTGATATCTGACCTTTGTTGACCCAAATCTACGGCTTTTTACGTAGATAAGGCGTGATGGAATTGTTCATGGCGTTTCTCGTGGCTTTTCACTGCTGAAAATAGGATTATCCCCATCGATTTTTGTTCGTTTTGGGAGTAAGTTCTCAATTTTTGTCGGGGCTGTCTAAAAGGGTACCGTGGCCCTGGAACTCAAAGAATAACCGAAGGTACAGAGTAGTTTTTAGTCAATACAAGTTTGACAGTCCGCTCTACTTGTGGCGGTAGGAGGACTCATTTGATACGTCCAAAATAATTCTCGTGTTAACGATGATTGTTGTCAATTCTAGTGTTAAATTCGATATTGTGACAAAACTTCACATTTGAAATTTACAAGAAATAGGTTGATTTTTAAACATGTACAGACGCCAGCAGGTCAACCTACCCGAATCTGTCACATTTTACGGCAATTTTACTCTTGTGATAAGTTGCTAAAAGAAATTCAAACTTGATGTGCTGGCGTCTGTACAATCGACATATAAATGACCCACCATCAGACTTACAGTAAAACTTTACATTCGCGTAAACATTTTACGATACACGGCTTTGATTTTTGTCAATTTGATGGATTCAAACGGTTTATTGTCAAAATGGGTACGATTCAACTTTATTAAACTCGCCAGTCATTTGATGTTTTATTTTTCAAATACGAGTACCTATAAACATTAGTTGGTAGATTTATTCTAAGAGTTGGACTATCTGTTGACGACCTTTGGCTTATGAGACAAAGCTGAAGATTATCTTGAGCCTGCAATTTTCCTTGAAAGTCAGCGATGCTAAGTTCCGACTTCCGGAAACAAGCTTCATGGCAGAAATAGGCATCGTGAAGACTTGCCAAGGACTTAACAAAGACTTTCTAACCTTTGCAAGATTTTAATGGTGTGAAACTTTCTGGTTTCACTGGTCGAATTTACTTAATAAGTGGTTGGACATGAAATTTTGTGGAACGTATATTAGGCAAAGTTGTATTCACGTGATTGAGATTTGTAACCAACTACTTAAGTTATTTTTTGAATCCGACTTTTGAAATACCTTTCATCGCTGATGAGGTAGGCAATGTAGGTTTTTCCCGATTAGTGTTACCCCGGCCACTCACATGCGCGCAAAGGTTCGTACATTGTACGAATCTTTGCGCGCATGTGGAGGGCCGTCAGACATACATTCGCGAACTTCGCATATTTGCAAATGGGTTCGCATACTCTATGATCAAATTAAAACTAATAACTTTAAACTAAGGACCAAAATTTAACGGTGTATGAATAGGTACTTATACTGATCAGTATTTCCTCACACAAAATATAACAACGACACGACCGTTTGCTTCGCAATCGTGTGTGCAACTGGTCACACCACGAATGTGTAGGAGACTACGCGAAGGTTCGCGCATAAAACCGACACAGCTTGGAAAAGCACGAATGCCACGAAAACTTCGCGAAGTCATTCGCGAATGTCCTCCTACACATGCGGGTTCGCGTATTCGCACGAATGTGAGTGGCCGGGGTTAGAAAGTCCTGGGATCCCGGGCTCTTACCTACGACCTACTTTAGAGTCGTTCTTCACAGTCAAAACAATTATGTTTCTAAGAAAGATATACCAATAAAACTGCCAATTTTGTTTTGTTTATGAAATAGTTGTAACTTTGTGGTTGTGAGTTAAGAGTGCGTATTCTGAAAGTTGAAAACGTCGCGTCGCAAATAGCAGTCAAACTTTTACAAGTTTTAATTAATTTAACAATGTTACTATATGGAAACAAGAAATATGGCTTTGTACTGCACTAGAAAATTGATATCAATATGCAATTAAAACACTGAATTTGATGTTGAAGTACCCGTTTCAGGTGTATAAAAGGCGTTTGGAAAGTTTTCAAATACTTTTTAGGGTTCCGTAGTCAACAAGGAACCCTTATAGTTTCGCCATGTCCGTCCGTCCGTCCGTCTGTCCGCAGTTTAGCTCAGAGACGCACAGTACTAGAGAGCTGTAATTTGGTGTAAATATACGGATTTGTTGTGCCGAAAAAGTGGTAAAATAAAATCTCGAAAAATATTTTTTTTTAGGGTACCTCCTGTACACGTAAAGTAGGAATGTTTTTTTTGTTTCTCGCGTACCCCTTAGTGTGGGGTATCATTAAATAGGCCTTTAAAAAATAATGATAGTTTCCATTAACAATTTTTTGATAAAATAAATCGTTTGTGAAATATTAAGCTTTAAAGTGCTAAATTTTGCTCGACTCGAGTGTTCCCCCCCCTCTGCCAGCTAAACGGTTATGTTTGGGATGTGAAAAAATTCACAATAGTAGTATATTTAACGAAATTTAAAAGAAAATTATCATGACTAAGTAGGCTTTACAACTTTACGAGTAATAGTCGACCAACTTATAAAATGTACTTGGATTCATATTTTCTTAAACAAAATGTATCGGAGAGAACTGCAAATGTAAGTTTGTCAACTTTATTTTACAGCTTTTATAGGTATATTTTTGGGGATAGGTAGGTTTCTATCGTCAAATATTTTTAACTAAATTCAAAAAAAGGAGGAGGTTCTAAATTCGTCGTAATCTTTTTTCTTATGTATTTTCCCCGATTTCTCAAAGACTCCTGGACCGATTTTGAAAATTCTTCTTTTTAAAATTAAATTCAGCGAATCAGTTTAGTTAGTTCGCATAAGTATTTTGATGGGCAATTACGGAACCCTACACTGTACGTGGCCCGACACGCACTTGGCCGGTTTTTTACGTTTAAAATTACAAATTCGGTGTTACGATATTAATTTATTGCATTCCCTAACCAATTATTTAGTGCACTACAAGACCCATATTGCTTATTTTCGTACAGTAAAATTTCAAAATCAGTTAAAGCTTGTAAATATTTGACAACCATTTGTGACGTTGCCAACTTTTAGAATACGCGCTCTTAAGAAACTTCTGTAGTTTTGTTAGGTATATCGGAATGACATTCAGGATATAAAGATACATGCTAGGCTTTATAAAATTGTTTTGAGGATACGTTTGGGACACACTGAGCTAGATTTAGTGGTAAGGGTCTACGGGTTTATTTCCGTTACGTGGCATTATACAACGGAATGTTATATTACAAACAATAATAAAGTTGCTTCTAGGATATCGTTGTTAAAGAATAATAGAAAAAAAACCAGCAGCAGTTAATCGGTCAGCCACTGCGTGTAATCCTGATTAACATTTTCAAATGATTAATGTTTATTTAAGAGCGTGCAAATGTTTCATTCACTGTTATGGTCAGTTTCACCGGTTACGGATAGTCTCTGATAGCCTATTAGAAACTTAATTTTGTCTCATACTCATAGTATTAATTTATTTGTTGGGCCGACGAAACAACCAATGCAAATACTGTTTTGCCGCCGACATCATGGAAATTATGTAATTTGCCTCAGATAATAAAATGCATGGTTTATTAGCATATTATAATATTATAATTGGTTACTTTCCTTTCTAGTTAGCTGATCGAGAGATGACACTGGTAGGTACAGATCATAAACTTTTTATGATGTTTATGTAAAAATAAGATAAAATGTATGTCGAAAGTTATATAAATGGTTGGTAATAGTGTAGGTCACCTTTTACATTCGTTACTTTCACATACGTTGTTTAACAGAAAAAGAACCATTTTAAAATAAAGTAATAACTTAAAACATCTGTTAACGCAATAAACTCCCATAAATAAAAATGGTATGTAAAAATATGATTTTTGTTTTAAATCTACAAATACCTACTTTATTAGAAACGAAAGATGTGAGTGTGGAAATAAAATACTTATAAATATAATATTTAAACTAGTGACGTAAGGTATACAGTGTGTAGTTTTTGTTTATCAACCGAATAACGTGGTACTTGTTGAGTTTACTTTTTAACGAAATGAAATCGGTCAAATGTAACTTTATTTGCGCAATTTGTATTATAAGTTCTTGCGCCAAAAATGCTTAAAACTTATGCCTGAATATTAGGTCCATTACTTGTAATTAATAATTGAAAAGCTCTATGGAAATACTAATTTATTTCTATGTCGCGGCCCACAAATATGGTCATCTTATGTCATATCATTAAGCAGCAAGATACCACGGCTCTGGAACGCAAAGGACACAGAATATAAAGGAACACCCAGGGCTCCTGCTCCTGAGAGGATTAATTTAAAGATTTTTATAAATACGAAGAATAGATGTAATTACTCCCATTAGATTGTTACCTATTGCAGTTAAAATAAAACAGTACCTAACCGTCGCACCACTAACAGTTAAACAACTGTTAAACACTTGTCTAAAAAATGGTGTAACTGCAAAACGGCCCTTTTATCAACGTGATAATATCACGTTGATAAAATGGCCGTCGATTTGACAGTTTTTTTTAGACAAGACAGTGCTCAACAGATTTTTAACTTGTTTTTGTAGTAAGTAATAGTTTTTCCAAAAATTTACACACAATAATAAGTTCACTACAAAGAGGCACCTGAACAAATATAATTTGTTAGAACAACAATCTTAGTTGCCAAGTTCGTAACAGCAACATTTACTTACTAATGATTCAATTTATATACTTTAGTACCGTATACGTAGTACATTTCCGTCAAGGGCGTTTCGTACTTTTGGTGGGGAAAAATTAGAGTGGGGAAAGACTTTGACGTATTCTGGACGTATTGCATAGAGTGATTAGCCTATAATTTCCCCACAGCTGGGACAGAGGCCTTTTCTCTGTGAGATGTGAGCAGTAATCTACAACTCCACTCGGGTCCAGCGCGGGTCAGTATTCTCGAAATTTTTGGTTCTAGGATATGCTAGTTTCCTCGCAATGTTTTCCTTAGCCATTTTGAAAGCAACAGTGATGAAATAAATTTTATATTTTATTAACACATTCTACTTTTATATATTGCCATGGGTTTATTCTTCTGATGAGGCCTGAGATGGAGCGACTACAGTTTATTTTTTTCTATTTTTTATGAAACATTGTCCAACACTAGGAATTTTCCTATGTCGTAGGTGCGTTTAAAAACATAATAAACTCACATAAAACGCCCAGACCTGGAACAACTACCTGTAGATCAAATATTTGCTCCATGCCGGAATCGAACCCGCGGTACGCAGAGCGGCAGTCCAATCGGTCACTGCGATAAGCGTGTCGATTTACAGTAGTAGGTAAAAGATTGATTTTAAGAGCTGATTTTAGCACTATAGCTGAACTATCAAAACCTGTATCAAGATTGAGAAGTGTCAAGATTCTATATTTGTGAACAAACATTAGTGAGAAATAAAGACTAATGGGCACCTACATAGGGGCCGAATCCACAAATTTCATGCTGAGGGACGAATTTTAGGGGCCGAATGGGCTCTGACCCGGAAATACTTATTCCTTCTTTCTGCCAAAGCCATCAAAATTCACTCTGAACATGAATCTCGATGTCTTAAAATATCCAAACTTGGTACAGTATCAGATTATTTCAAGACACAATTTGAGAAGGTGTCAATCAATAATTTGTGAAAGCGAGAGACGTTTATTAGATTGACATCTTGACACGGAGTACTATGATGAATTGACAGGGCCTCCATATTTTACGTACCTTGGGCGTAGGATAATATTTTATCGAGAATTTACGGATAGAAGTGTAAACCTGACGGTGTAGGTAATTGATTTGTTATAGGCCTTCTGAAGGCAATCATATTGCGAGAAATAGGGGTCGTGGGTTAGGTCACTGGTATATTCCTATAATATAATATACCTAAGTAATTATATTGATATCTCCCTCATTTTAAACCGCATTTTTCTTTCATACTTTGCGGCATCGCCTATCTGGAGGTCCGATAGGCAGTCACTCCATGTAAAATACCGATATTCAGCTGCATCTGGTTCGACTGGAAGCCGACCCCAATATAGTTGGGAAAAGGCTAGCTGTACATGATGCCATCGCCTGTGTGGAAGCCGTAATTTGCCGCAAAGGTTTAAACAGGGATAAAGAATAAAAAATATCCCATGTTAAACTACCTCTCTAGGTTAAACTACCTGAGAGTCAAACACACAAATCACTTTAGCCATTTTTAAGTGAAAGAGTAACAAAAATCCATCCATTCATTCATTAATTCTCGCAATATTTCCATTTATTTCTAACAGAAGTAAGAATAGAGTTAATTTATAAAGTCATTTTCGTATCTGTCTGTCTGCGTGTGTTACCGCATTGTACTTTTGAACTTCACAACGGATTTTGAGGTGATTTTCACCATCAATTCTGGGAATTTATTCCAGAATGAAAAATCCATTATAATTCATCATTGTAAAACTTTCATGTACCGCAAAGTTATCGTATGGAGATGAATGGGAAAAAAGCTATAATCCTAAGTTTCAAATGTTTATGCAGCAGTGATCTAATGATTAAAGTGCATCATACTCGTACATACAGAATATACATTTGAAGAAGGCTGGCGCAGTGGCTGTTGAACGATTACTGACTACTTTGTTACGTTTCGCAGATTCCCTTCTCGGACGAATTTTCAGTATTTAAACGTAAACTGGAACTTTGACAATTTCAAATTGACAATTTTCAAGAAAAAAATTAGTTCCTTCTTCGCACACCAGAGGCGCTGTTCCATTTTTTCATACAAGAAACGCTGTAAATACTGTACAGTAAAAGAGTGAAAATTCGTGCTAAGGTTACTGAACCTTTCATGTTTATTCTCTAGGTTCTTGTACCTACTAGGCGTGCATGTGAGCTAAAGTGTTTCTAAACTCTTTCACGATGTAGTAAAAAAAACTATCGGCGGGCGTTTCCGCTTGCTAAGATGTCAACGAAATTGTATTCCTGTCGCTGAAGTTACGCTTTTTATAGATTACTCGATCAATCAAAACTATAACAATAAAATCCCTTTAACGGAGCACAAAAGCAAGCAAATTGATTCCTCCACTCAACCAGTTTTATTCCGTACAGTTTGTGATTCCTGTTCGAGGACTGGGATGGATAGCGGAGTGGTCGCCAATTAACCCCAGCTATTCCGGACAGGCGGGCCGGACAATGTGACGGTATCTATGTATAGATAGAGCAGGGCAATCATAGTGCTGCTTTGTTGGTACATGTTCGAAGTTGAGACGTGAAGGCTATGGATAAGACTAGCTAGCAGCTTGTAGTAAATTATTTTGAAAGGTTTTCCGCTAAGATGAGAAAGGAATGGCCATAGTTTGTCCTACCACACCACACAAATCATCACGGGTGTAAACCCGTGATGATTTGTGTGGTGTGTTTAAAGTTTCAAATGCTTGGAAAAACTGATTTTACTTGAAGTGAAAATTTTATTAATAGAATCACAAATAACGAGCCAGCTAAAGAGTGAAAACAAATGGGAAAAACGAACTAAAAAATCGTTTTTGGGAAAATGTTATTTGTGTACAATTTCATTCACCTCAGTTTTTGAGGCTAGGCTAGATAGATAATTGTTTCAACTTTTTCAATGACTACCGAAACTTTGTAGTTATGTCTCTAAACTAAAACGTCAACCTGGTTATTTCAATGAAAACTTTAATTAATTAGTCAACTAGTCTACTACATGCACGTCCGTCTGCATACAAAGTTAGTATGGACATTCGCCATGTTTGCCGTCGGATCGTTTCCCAGTTCCCATACAATGTTTGTGTTCAGCCTTTTGGCGCGCAGTGTACCTCGAATTAATCGCTTGTTTGAGAAGTGTTGCCTCTTCCGGGTTTGTATTGAAAATTTTGTTCGATGCTTGCGCTTCTACTAGTAGGGCACTCTAATTAATTTGACTCAATTAAGAGCTCGTATCTCAACTGTTATGATTTTATTTTGGAATGGATGGTTGACATCTATTGCGCGGGCATGCGGACGTTGAGTAATGGGTGACTCGCTGTCCGATCATGGATCATTCCACGTGCGCCTCAAAGAACTAAAAGCCTGCCGGGGTCGCGGGATAACGAGCTACCGAGACCCCGAAACGCAAAGGGCATTTGAAGGACTCCGTGGATGTGAGTACAAGTCTGACAGACCCTCCCGTCCTGCAATGCCCTGGGTGGGACGACTCATTTGATGAATTTACCACGTACTTAAAAAAAGTGGAAAATGATTTATCAATATCAACCCACTTTTGCCACTTGCCACTTTTTTTTCTATCCCCTTCTGAAATAGGTACTCTGGACTGGACTTTCCTGTTATTCTTGCGAACCCATTCATTCTCCATCAAATCTGATTGTTCTTGCAATGCAAAACTCTTTCCTTCTTCCAACAAGTCATGTCTAAAAATAAAACATACATTTTACATTACAAAAAATACGTCTTTGCTGTAGTGAGCCTGCGTGTCAAACCGCAACCTTTCCGAACTGTGGTAAGATCGGTTGCGGTCACAGGTACGTATTGTACGTGACACAATAATTACACAGCTATGGAACTTTAACGCCAACGGTCTGTTAAATATTTCTGAACAAACTTAAGCACCAAGTTTGAGAATAAAATAGTCTGTGTTACATGCAGGGCCGCGCCGACCCCTTGCAGCGCCTGTGTGCATAACCTATGAAGCGCCTGTGTGCTAAACCTATAAAGCGCCTTTCATGTAGTCGTCTTTCTTTCTTTCTTAAATCCAATTTCTTGCTGAAATATTTTCACCAGTTTTATCAATTTAACAGTTTCCTGCCAGTACGCGCCGTACCCGCGACTCCACTAGATAATACCCATTTTCGATAAAAAGTTTGTAATTGTTGTGGGGAATCCCCGTCGGGTCAAATCGGGTTACGTTTATAATAAGCTAATCCACGGCACGGCCTTTGTAATAAAATACATAGATTAATATACTAATAATAAAATAGTCGGCTATCATCATGCTATCATAGCGAATGCGGCGCGGCCGGCGGTTCTTTTGATTTTTAAAGCAGAGCACGTAATTCATTTAAACAAAACCCAAAATACAAAAACTGAGTCAATTCAAATAGTTTAGATAAGTACCGTCTTGTGAGACTTGTATCTGCTTACATAACGATACTCAAGTATTAATTATGTTGTAATGTAACAAAAATAATTTCAATAATACTGGTCATCCTGCGCCTCTATTGGCCTGGCGCGCCTGTGTGCGCCGCACACTTCGCACATAGGGGCGGCGCGGCCCTGGTTACATGCTGATAACGAATCTTTTAATAGGAGTTAGAATGAAAAACGTCGGTTATGTATTTTTTAAGTTTATGTGGTACAAACCAATTCTTATAATCCAATCAAACACATTACATGTATTTAAAAAGTTTCTCTATAAGTTTAGATTACAGATACATTCCTAATTCACATTTTTCATCCCATTTTAGATCCCTTCAGAGATGTATAATTACTAAAATCAGTTCTTACTGCACACTTACATCATTTAAGGAACATTTGTGCACAGTTCATGCTGTTCATGATTTCAGTTGTGCGTTGTTGCCCAGTGTTTGTCAGTCAGCCTGTTTCTACTTTTAATTTATACAGATCTGCATCTTTTGATTTACATTCAAGACTCACCACTTACGTATGTCTAGGTACAATATCTTCCCACTACCATTCTGCTGGTTGGCTAATCTTTTAATCACGGCAATTATTGCATCACTTAGCCGACACGATAGAAGAAGAAAATTGTTGTGCACATAGATACTAGTAAAATAACTTCATGGTTGAAATAAAATCAGCTCTCGCAGTAGATAATAGAGCTGCTTATGAAAGTGAATCACTTATAGGAAGATGTGTGTAAGATGGGCAATGTTGTAGACTTGTAGCTGTGCATTTGGTAGCTTTTGACTTCTAAAAGTTTGAACTTTCACTTTTTTTTTTTTTTTTTTTAGCGTGGTAAAATCATCAAATGAGTCCTCCAACCCCGGGCAGGGCGGGAGGGACTGTCAGACTTCTACTGACTAAAATCCACGGTGTCCTTCATAGCCTGTTACGTTGCGGGGTTACGGTTAGGGAATAATCCCGCGACCCCGGCAGGCTTTGGCCCTCTGAGAGGGGGGCCCCGTCATTATGCTGACGCTCTTTGAGGCGCGCGTGGGACACAACGCGCCGTCGACCCGGGCATGGTCCTTGGTCGGGCAGCGAGTTGCCCTTTACTCGCTGCCCGCATGCCCGCGCCTACGGTGGCCGGAGATCATCTTGCGACGTCCGTCGCCGTGGGCGCCTACCACTGCTTGAACTTTCACTTAGCTAGAGAAAATAAACTGTAAAAAAAACTCCACCCTTTTAAAACATTAGGAAGTTTTAAAGAGCAAATATTTTAGAAGATATCTCAACATTACGTTGAAGTTTAAAAAGTACTGATTCTCTTACTGACTTTTTTTTTTGAATACAGAAGTACAATGCTCAGTTGTGGGACAATGAATTGAACAAAAATTTTAATGATCTACAACTAGTTTTAGTGGGTCTGGCGGTTTGCGTATGTGAGTTTAATTGGCACTCATAAGAACCCTTTTCCCATGCAAGGAATGTCTCCTGTGTCATAACAAAGGAGACATTCCTTGCATGGGAAAAGGGTTCATAAAATAAAAAAGAAACTATTAATGCATGTTGTTTAGTTAACTAAATGATTCCTGATTTTGATACTGATTTTGCGGGGATGCAAGTCTCATTAGAAAAAGCCGATAGTATCTTTTTGTAGTCAGCAAGTCTAGCTCTAGTTTATTAGGTCACAACTTCAATATCGATCTGTGTCTAAAATAAACAGTGCCGTAGTCTGACGTGTTTTGTTTTTAATTTTTAACATCGAACTTCTAATAGATTTGTGCCTAGTTTTTGAACCATTATTGAGTATTTGTTTCCTAACGTTGATTTTAAAACAATTAGCCGTAAGTGTGTGTCAGATTTCGGCACCAAACAATTTTCACTGTGTTCTATTGGTGCGCAAAAGGCGTCTAAATACTTCTATTTCCAGAAGTGCATATTTTATCTTGATGAAAGCGCGACCTAAAATACATTACACTTACAGGTCATCGACACAAGAGAAAAATGCTGAAATATAGGAAAAATGTGTTTCGCGTCTGTTACTAAAAATATCAATGTATATGTTTACAAGCATTCCTGCCTTGACCTACAAAGACGTCAATGTATCGAAGTCTTGTATTTATTGTACGAAACCTAGAACTTAATAAGTTTTGGAACGAAGTTCCTTATCGCGCGTTGTGAAAGGGGGCTAGATGGAAAAAATTCTTACGAAAAGTTGTCACGACACTTTTTTGGAACGAAGTTCCTATCGCGCGTTGCGAAAGGGTGCTAGAGCTCAAAGAGTGGAGTGGAGTGGAGCGGAGCGGAGCGGAGTGGCGTGGAGTGGAATAGAGTGGAGCGGAGCGGAGTGGGGCGGAATGGAGCGGAGCGGAGTGGAGTGGAGCGGAGCGGAGTGGAGTGGAGTGGAGTGGAGTCGCGACCATTATTTTTGTTGAGTGTATATACAGTAACTTCGTTCCATCCCTTGACACCTCTCAAGTTTTTTTTTTCATTTGCCCCGGTCTGGCAATGTTTTCCGTGTTGTGGATGCGTTTTTTTTTAGCGTGGTATCATCATCAAATGAGTCCTCCCACCCAGGGCAGAGCGGGTGGGACTGTCAGACGACTCATACAGACTAAAATCCACGGTGTCCTTCAATAGTCCTTTCCGTTCCGGGGTCACGGTAATTCGTGAGTCCCGCGTCTTTGGCCCTCTAAAGGGGTCCCCCGTCATTATGCTGACGTGGGCGTGGGCATTTACAAAAAACCGGCCAAGTGCGTGTCGGGCCACGCACAGTGTAGGGTTCCGTACTTGCCCATCAAAATACTTATGCGAATTAACTAAACTGGTTCGCTGAATTTAATTTTAAAATGAAGAATTTTCAAAATCGGTCCAGGAGTCTTTGAGAAATCGGGGAAAAGACATAAGTTTAAAGTTACGACGAATTTAGAACCTCCTCCAGTTTTTTGGGAATTTAGTTAAAAAAGTTGACGATGAAACTAGGCCTACCTATCCCCAAAAAGACATACCTATAAAAGCTGTAAAAATAAAGTTGACAAACTTACATTTGCAGTTGTCTCCGATACATTTTGTTTAAGAAAATATAATATCCAAGTACATTTTATAAGTTGGTCGACTATTACTCGTAAAGTTGTACAGCCTAAAGTTTAGTCATACAATTTTCTTTTAAACTTATGCTATATTCCTATTTCTATTGCGAATTTTTTCATACCCCCAAACATAACCGTTTAGCTGGTAGAGGGGGGGTCCGTCACTCGAATCGAGCAAAATTTAGCACTTTAAAGCTTAATATTTCACAAACGAATTTTTTTCCATTTCCAAAAATTGTTAATGGAAACTATCATTATTTTTAGAAAGAGGCCTATTTAATGATACCCCACACTAAGGGGTACGCGAGAAAAAAAAAATCCTCACTTTACGTGTAAGTACTGGAGGTACCCTAAAAAAAAATATTTAACGAGATTTTATTTTACCACTTTTTTGGCACAACAAATCCGTATATTTACACCAAATTACAGCTCTCTAGTACTGTGCCTCTCTGAGCTAAACTGTTCACTTTGGACATGACGGACGGACGGACGGACGGACGGACGGACGGACATGGCGAAACTATAAGGGTTCCTTGTTGACTACGGAACCCTAAAAAATAGGTAATAATTTAATACACAAACGTGTTATTATGTTAGTTTCACACAAAAGGTTTATTATTTTGATTGTACAGACGCTAGCACATCGACCCAATCTGTCAAATTCCTTTAATAGATTTTCAACCCTATTACAATATGTATTAGGTTGACCTGATGTCTGTATGATGACTTCCAGTTCTTAAGATCTAGGGCTAATGTAGACCGTTGTTGGTCAACAGTTTTGTCTAACTTTTCCCTTCGAGAATTCATTCTCCGGGACACGTCGAGGTTTATTGTCTCACCGCTTTTCTGGTGGTTGCCACTGTTGATTCTGTCTTTCAGGAGTTGCAGTGGTTTGGGAATAGTGTGGCATGGCATCTTCTACGAGGCAAATTCCGTACTAAACTAGGCCAGCCAGTCGAGGTTTAACTCATGCCAGACATATTCTGTAGACATTGCGTCTCACGAGACTGAATCTAGTCTTTAAATTAATGTCAACAAGTTTTCTAATAGTTTAACTGACTGCGTAGGTGTGCAAAAACCAAACTAAAAATAGCTGACCATTTTCACAAACAATTTAAGAGAATTAGACCACATTGGAACGTCCGGTGAAGTACAATGCCGAAATACGCAGTTGTCTCTTTATTGATTCGTTGTGATGTGAGCAAAAGGAAAAAGTTACTGCGTAGATACCGACATGATTTCCTGAGACCGATGCTTCAATGTCAAAGAATTATGCCTGTTTTCCCTGTTTTATTTCTTTCGAATTTTAATGACACTTTTCCGTACCCGAAGGGTAACCAACGACAGCAATAGGGTAGGCTTTATATGCTTTCGCTGTCCGTCTGTTTGTTAGCGAACTTTATCTCATGATATGAAGTAAGTAGACAGTTGTTTTAACGAACACTTTTGCGCGATTCCTGTCTCGCAATAGGCTGTTTTCTTTTTATTTTCCCTGCAACTTCATACTGCGTTCGACATAGAAAAAGGCCTTTTCAAAAAATCCCCTAAACTTTTACTGAGCAGCTTAAAAGTGTCAAACACTGAATAGCCTCACTCCGTCCGTGATCCCTGTTTTTAAGCCCGGGCTAAGTTTGTGAACAAAACAGAACAGAATCGGCAGTTTTGCAGCTTTGTTCACGTCTGTTTTGTGTCTTATACCGATACAAATAATCTTGTTTGGAGTTTTGGCTTGATAACAGCAAATATTTATGGCCTACCCACGTTGGAAGGTTTAAGGATTCCTCCAGTCTGTTACTGGATTAGTATTTATTGTTCACTTTGGAATTATAATATTTTCATTATTCATTTCACTGCGCTCTAAGAATTTTTGTTACAAAATAGGTATTTTAATAGTTTAGATCCAAGATTTGAAGTAACCTACCGATTGTCTAAAGCCTTCTTCGACCTAAAGCCAGCATTTAATTCATAATAAAATATAAAAAAAAAATTCGTATGACACTACATTTTTGTTTCCACAACTTTTTTTATCATAATTTTTTGGTCATTTTTTTTGCCTCTTCAAATATTTGGTTCTTTAAAAACACTTAATAATTATATTCGCACTTCTAAACCAAAACCTCTACTGCTAACGTTTACCCACAAATTATAGTTCCATAAAAACGCCGCTGAGCTGCGCGCGCGCACCGTTCTATTTCCGAACCACGCTGTAAACACGCATTGTTGGTCTAATGTTGTTTGTTTACTCGACGCCTGCTGACCGCCTAGCTGTACTACTATTGGCAAGTAGCTGGGCTAAGATCGGGCTAGATTTGAGTGACAAGTCTAGGGTTTTACGATGTGGGATAAAATATTCCGAAAATAATGTATGTATGGAAAAGGAGAGCGAGTACCACTCGTAGGTACTCCTAGAGAAGTATAGCAGGAGAAATTCAAATATATACATAATATTATTTAACTCAAAGTTCTGACGTAGTGATCTGAGATGACTGACATAGTGATCTATCAACGCATAACCCAAGCCACTGGACGGATCGGTCTGAAATTTTGCATGCAGGTAAATGACGCAGGCATCCGCTAAGAAAGGGCTTTTGGTCAATTCTACCTCCCAGGGGATAAAATAGGGGATGAAAGTTTGTATAAAACTTTGTCAATTGTATAAAAATAACATTGTTAAATTCCGACATCCACGCGAACGAAGTCGCGGGCACAGAGACATAAAAATAATGATAAAACCGAAACAATTGGTCTCACAGTCTACAATTTGAATTATACTGGGGTTTTTACTACCCACTGCTTGATAATGGAGTAAAAAACTTTTGATTCTAAGGCTAAGACATTTTAGTTATCGTTTAAATATCACGAGTCTAGATCTACCATTTACTTAGCAATTGGAACGTGCGTTACCAGTGGTCGTAAAACTTCAAATGTCAGTAGTTTTGCAGTAAAACTAACGGTTATAACTGGCCAGTTAACCCAATGTCGACCCACTTCGACAAACGTCTTAATATTTTCGGTTTGGGACGCGAATGTAGGACGACATTGAGGGTTAGGTACAGCCGTGAGGGTTTTTTTCTTTCTGAATTGTCTTTGGAATAGGATCATTTGGGATCATTATTCTCTTACCCTAATCTCAATTTGTCTATGGTCGAAGCAAAATGTCTTCTATTTGAAAATATGTATTTGAAGTAGAATAAAATGTATTTTCTTTAATTTTAGTTCTTCAAAAGTTCTTTAAAAGAGAGAGAGAGTAATTAATTCTAATTAACCCCCGACGGAAAAATAGGGGTGTTATTTTATTTTTGTTTCGATTTTTTCTTTCGTCCTTTCGTCACAGTTTTTCTCAAGCTTATCATAATCGTATTAGGATACATGTTTTCTTTGTTATAATTACATTATCTACTTTTAGGATATTCTATTTTTAAGTACGCAAATAAAAATATATTTTTTTGTTATAAACAGTTCTGTATAATGTTGAACTATGTACTTATTCGAAACATTTTTTTTAAATTTTATTTAGCGAGAGGCTCACGTTCACTCTTTCCAATTCAACATCACATCAATGGGGATGGCAACTGGGAAAGTAATGCCGCTAGTATAGCTTCTTCCAAGCATCGTCATTGGTTCAAATCAGTTCAAATCTTAAAGGTACTTCAAAATAGTACTACGTCATTGGTCGGATTAGGACTAAGCTATGGTGGCGCCATCTACAATTAGCTTTGACTTGCCTTCCCCATTCTGACATCCAGAAGTTGTACTTATGTCAGAAGCCTGTTCTTCTAATTGAATTTTATTTTAGTGCCCAATGAAAAACCTTATTAAGACGAGAACCCAATCAAGCCTTCGGTTACCACTTGGCACTGATTGCTTCGATTGCCCCCGTAAAGGGGATAGCTTGACCTCTTTAATTGATAGGTATCTATTGTACCTTGTATAGACGTATTCTGTAACAATCTATAGCGTCTGAGTTCCGCAAGTGGATTGTGATACTGGTATTGGTCAAACTTTGCCAAGTACAGCATTAGAATATTTTTTTGTGGAGGTTTGACAAAATAACTTATCAATAGATTCTTACACCCTTATTAATAAACGTACGGTTTACCTATTTAAAAATTATCTATATGTGCAATCAGCGGTTACACTTTCTAATCGACTCCGGTAGAACATGATCCCGTTTTATTAGCTTTTGAACGGTAGAAAAGCAGATCCTAATCAATCTTTTTATTGTGATCATAATTAATAGGCTGGTTGCCCTAAAAAATGTAATTAGTCCGTCTTTTAGATTATTCAAAATTAAGGGACACCTATTTTTTTATTTGTAAATTAGACAACTGGAATGTAATTTCCTGGTCCTTCGAGTCGGATGCCATGTTTAAATTTGACTTGATGAAATATCATTTAAAAAATTCGACAAGGATGAGACACAGCATAAAAATTCTCTAAGCCTACTTCAACCGTCGTTACGAGCTTCATCCTTTTAAACAGAACAGCACCACTACAAAACTAATAGTCCATCATGAATATTACCACGATCGATCTATTAATAATACCACGTCAAATACAAACTGAAAGCTATTAGCAAATCGAGTTAATCCCATAATGTCATTAAACAAACTCCATTTCATAGCAAGTATACTAAACATTTTACTTCGTAACACCGAACCAATTTACCTTGGTATGCGGTAAAATACGGAACTGAAATTGAAATATACTGTATTTGACATTCTTGTTGACATTTCCTTTTACGAGCAGCGCCACTGTGAAATGTCAAGATATATTTGGTTGTTAGTGAGTCAAATTTGAGGTGTTGACGTTTGTCGCCAATTTTAGGCTGTTTTGTTTCGTGGTTTCATGTAGTGGTGAAAGTCTGATTGTAATTTAAAGTGATAGAAGGTCTAAGATTAAGGTGTAACCTTCTAAAGAAGGTCTAATGAATAAAAGATTTCAAGTAAATGTTGCAATAGTATGCCACGTGCGATAATCATTTCGTAATAATCCTTTAATTA
The DNA here is from genome assembly GCA_036375495.1 of Agrotis segetum. Classification (NCBI taxonomy): domain Eukaryota; kingdom Metazoa; phylum Arthropoda; class Insecta; order Lepidoptera; family Noctuidae; genus Agrotis; species Agrotis segetum. The sequence goes on along the minus strand of JAQSVV010000586.1, from coordinate 302,020 downwards.
GTTTAAATACTTGGCCATGGTATTGAACGCCTCGCTCAGGGTAACACAGTAACTTGGCTGTAAATAGAGGTCAGATAAACTATCGCCCCATAAAAATACGCATCATCATTAATCAGCCTATACCGTTCCCACAGCTGCTGGGAAAAAGGCTTCTTCTATGTGAGATGGACTAGGCTATAACTATAATGCACCACGCAGGCACAGTGCGGATTGGTAGATGTCATCATCATCATCATTATCATCCACCGCCCGTCTTCACCCACTGCTGGGTATAGGCCTCTCTCTGTTTGTGCCATCAAGCTCCACGATATTGCGCCAGCCTCATCCAGGGCACTCCCGCAATAGCAACAATGTCGTCTGCCCATCTCGCTGCCGGATGTCACATGTCTTCAATTTTTTGTGTCTAAGACAATAATATGTCGGTATCATCACGATGTTTTCCTTCATCATGTAGAGAGGAATGATAAAATAAATTGCACAAAGTAATGCGCCTGCATGGCTGGTTTCGAATCCACGGCCTACAATTTGTTAGTTGGAACCGATACCACTGGTCCACTACTGCTCCAAAATTTATACTGCTATAAAATACTGGTTAGACTGACCTGTGCCCTTATAAATAAACAGGAAATGGTGTACGGCGTAAATAAACTTGAAACCCAACCGAGTTTCATACGCGGATCGAGGGCTAATAGGATTATGCGGGCGCGACTAGATTACACAAACTAATTGATGATATCGTGTGGCTAGCTGATTAATTGGGATACAAAAACTTTAGACGGGATAAAAGTGCGCTGAGACTGAGAACTTTAAAAACTGAGACTGCAAAATTAAACCCAATGATCAGAAAGGTTTCTGAGTACCCGTTTCTGATCTTAATTTAGGTCTTAGGATTGAATTTAATTTTGATCAACTTGTTCGCACAGTAGGATTGGACAATAGATTTGAGGATCAGACATTTTAACATTGAAGCTAGATGACTGAATCCTAATACCTATTATAAAATGCGAAAGTGATTTTTTTTCCCTGTTTAAAACGAGTTCACGTAATTTTTGAGGAACCTTTACACGGAGATAGGCTGTTTATTTTTGCACAAAAAAGAAAGAGAAAAACTGGAAGGAGAAGCGAGCAAAGCTGCGGGAAAAAAGCCCATTTTTACGTTATTGTACACCCACATAGGCAAACATAATTAGGTACCTAACTAATTACTATTAGAAACTAATGTATTAAACGTTTTAACGTTTGGCCCTGATGAACGAAACCAGAGAAAATCAGCTGAAGTAACGTGCAAAAAATACAGGAGGTACAATAGAATGGAGTGCTACGAACTTTAATGAAAATTGGGTGTTTCTAAAAATACCTTGTTTAATACCTTAACAACGGTTTGTAAGTCTGTACTAATGGATTATTCCAATCTGTATTCTGTAATCAGCTTTATTGTGCGAGGCTTCGTGGTTAAGTAATGTGTTTTGTGCTGTCTGTGTTTAAATTGTCTTAATACAATTATTATCTAAGACCTAATTATTAGTTAATTTCCTCTTACACTTACCTAATTACCCTGTGAGTTAATTCAGTGTTTGGTCTTAGAAAAGTCAGATAAGAAACCTAGACAGTTTAAAAAAATATCTGTATAAAACAGTTTACAAGCAATCTGAATAATTTTCTTTTTATAATATTATTGTTTTTTTAGGTCAGGTTGCATTATTATAATGCCGACTGGATGGCTGAAAATAATCTACTATCTATACATATAATAAAATAGTAGGAAAGTCAAAACTGTACATTGAATTTTTTTTTTAAAGAATACTTGGGGTGTGATCTGCAATCGATACCGAAGCCAAAAATATAGTTTTTAGAATTTTTGTCTGTTTGTCTGTTTGTCTGTATGTATGTCCGGGATAAACTCAAAAAGTACTGGACGGATTTGAATGATTTTTTTTTTGTTGTATAGGTATTAAGTCTGGCCAACACATAGGCTATAATTTATCTTGGAAACTTGAACACCTGGTGCAGAACCGCAATAGACCAGCTAAACTATAAGAGATACAAAAATGGTGCGATAGCAAAAATTGTTTCACGTGATGAGCATTTTCTGCTGAGAGAATAAATTTGAAGATCTGAAACACCTGATGTGGAACTCCAAGAGCCCAGCTACACTATAACATATACAGGAATGACGTCTCAGCAAAGTTGTTTACCCAGATGAGCACTTTCTGTTGACATATAAAAATTGAAGATCTGGAACACCTGATGTGGAACACCAAGAGCCCAGCTACACTATAACATATACAGGAATGACGTCTTAGCATAGTTGTTCAGCCTGATGAGCAGTCTATGTTGACGTATAAAAATTGATGATCTTAAAAACCTGATGTGGAACACCAAGAGCCCACCTACACTATAACATAATTTAGGAATGACATCTTAGCAAGAGTTGCTCAGCCTAATGAACACTCTCTATTGATGTATAAAAATTAAAGATCTGGAACGTCTGGAATCGTCACGCGCGTTCCGTTGTTTTCCCGTCCCCAGGCTCTAAGAATTTCACATCAGACCTTTTAGATCTTCGATTTTGTCGACCCCGTTGTCACTGGCATAAGCAAGAGAATCCGCGTACGAAGTCGCGGGCAGAAGCTAGTATAAAAATAAATCGGGTTTTCTTTCCTGACGCTATAACTGCAGAACGCACGAACCGATTTCCACGGTTTGGCATTCGTTGGAAAGGTCTCAGGCTCCGTGAGGTTTATAGCACGGTGAAATATTTACTGCCCAACGCAGTGGGCACGGGTCAGCTAGTACTACTATACTATATAGTAGCTACTACACTTTTAATAACTATAACATCTGTTGTGTGTAAAACAAAGTGTCATTTCGTGCCTGTTTTTGTCGGTTTTTACTGTTCTGTGGTTGGTGTGACCAGTTTGTTTTAATAAACTATCTTTTTTATAAGATATGCTTGCATTTGTCCACCATCTCACCTGATGGTTACCAACGATCGTAGTCGACTATGAAGCATGCTTGTCTAGAAGTAAATTATTCACTCCTAACTTAAAAATCCCAAGGTTGTAGCTATCATTCCGTTTCAAGGAATCTTTATATTTTATCGAAGTAGCAATAACCTTCCAAGACAGGGTGATTCGCTGCAAACTATGTATATTGAAAACATTTTCCATTGTTTCAGAAATATGTCGTCAGTACTGATCGGAGTGGAGACATTCATGTGCATGTACAAGTAAGTAATCCATTTTATCTACTCTCATATCGTAAACTTCGAAATACAAAACTCAAAACGAGTTTATAATGACATACTTTATACCATAGAGTATCGTAATGAAATTAAAAAATTAAATTATAACACTGTTTCTCTAACAAAACAATGTTATAATTTAATTTTTTTTCATTATGATATAGATTACTGATCATAGATACATCTTTTTACTTTTTTATCTGTGGCTGCGCGCGCTTTATAAGGGAATGTTGCAATTTTGACGTTTGTGTTTCGGTGGATGACGATGTGGATGATTATTATTGTTTGTTAATTTTTATCTTTTATTTGATATGTTCGTGTTCAATGAGAGTAGATAAAGTAGTGTATGCAACTGTACATAACTAGGTATTATACCACTCGTGTGATACTATTAAAAAACTCGCTTCGCTCGTTTTTTAAACTCACACTCGTGTATAATACCCCTCATTATGTACCAGTTACATAAACTACTATAATACAACTATTCCATGCATCGAAACGACATAAAAAAGTTTAATTTATTGTAATTAAAAAATCAATTATCTGAGTAATTATTTGCAAGCATTATTCTAAGTAATCAGTATTCCTAAAATGCTTAGTAGATTAAGTAAGTGACCTAATTGTCACACCCAGCCATCGAACAAATGAATTAACAAATAAAACTACGCGAGGCTGTACATGTGTCTATTGCTTTGTCATTTATGGAAATGGAATGTTATCCATTTGACATTTCAAGTCCCTTGACTTTTGGCGGGAAACATTTATCGACGCCATCTTGCATAAACAAATTAAATCCGTGATATTTTTTTTCCTCCTGTGGCTATGTACGATTGTACGTAAATAATGTTTAGTCAACTCATTAAAATGTCTGTTCCTGTTTATAAAAAGAAATAGTGTTTTCTATAAGATCAGTAACTAAATTATACTGTTTGCTTTACTCCTAACAAAATGTTTCTTAAACATGCAAAAGATTTCCATGGATTTACATTCGTTGGAAAGGTCGCGGGCTCCGTGAGGTTTATAGCAAGTTAAAAGTGGCTCAGCTAGTGTGTTATAAAATACCTAATTTTAATTAAACCATAGGAGGAGGAGGTTTATTTTCATGATATATTTGCGATAGTTTCTTGTAGATAGTTTAAGGTACAATTTCGGAGTCCTCCGCAATCGTATACCTACTACAAATCTGCCCAGTCACAATGAAATACCTTATATATTCTGATTTATTCGTTACCAACCACTTCCAACAGTTCCATAAACCGTGGTGGGTGAAATATATACCATCAATGGTAGCATTGTATGTCATGCTGTCATGTCGGCTTCACCGCTACGGTCTGCGGCCATCTTCAGAATTGTTCCTTTATGTAGTTCGTTCTACTTGTCACACTGTTTCTACTTCGTACTTATTACGCTACTCTAGACAGCGAAAGTCCCTGTTTATATTTTACATTATTTTCAGCTTTAGCATTTCGACATGTCTAGCGAATTTAGGGCGTAGGTAACTGTTAATTTCAATGAAGTAAGTTTAAGCAAATTATGTATGCCACAAATAAACAATCGAAAAAACTATTCACATTTTAAATTCCATAGACTAAACATAGTAACAGGTATTTTCAATATATTTACACGTTTACATTTTCTTTTTTTTTCTGCTAACCAGGGAATTTTACCTCAACCGAATAGGGTAAGTGAAAAGAGTGTGGTTTTAAATTCAGTTTTCTCTTCAATACATTCATTACTTTACAAATTGTATCATAATTATAAAATAACAAGTACCGTTTATCTTAAGACATTAAATACATAAAGATTCATATGAGAATAAGAATAGGCACGCAATAAGAATGTACAGAAGGATCACTCTATGGCCCGCAGGTTTTCACTTTCTACCAAAGAGCAATGTTTATATATTTCATTCCTTGCTTTGATTTAAGTTAAAACCAAATTATAAATTGTTACCATGATAATATTTCAATACAATAATTTCTTTGATCATTTATAACCCTCCAATCTATTTAGTATTTCGAAGTCCAAACATTTTGGATATGGCCTTTCACAATATGACAATGACCATCGTATCGCGATTTTCAATTAAAATTACCCTTCTGTACATTATACTTAGTGCAAACCATACATCATTGTCGCCCACACCATTATGAGAGATAGTATATCTTTGAGAGAGTGTGTTGTTCTTGCTCCGCAAAGACCGATAGACGGATATTCATCCTATTCACTATTTACTCATATTGTTTACGTCCACAGTGTGTTTTGTTTGTGTAATTTGTTAGGTAACAGCACCTATTCACTAATGATGTACCAACTTTATTTTGGCGGGGTTTTGCAGGCCGCAAAGTACACCACACTTAACCAAGTACACAAAAATAACATTAGTGATATCTATGATGTAAATGAAGAACTACGAGTTAAGCCGAAGCGGTTAGCTAGTACGTGATATTGGAATTTTCCGAACATAATATAGAAGAACCAGACAACATTTTCTATCGGGCTACTGTCACACACGACGCTGGTCAGTCTGACAGAATTTAGGTGTACGGGACATTTTTAATAAAAGTAAATATATGAATGAATGAATGAGGAATTAGCGTAAAATTGGTGTTCATAAAATGCTAAAGATATGATCTACTAGTGTAGCATAAAGTTAGAATGGTTTTTTGGTACGGAAATTAAAGAGAATAATATCTGGTTGACCGAGCTTCGCTCGGTTTTTAAAATGTCTATATCTAGAGAACCCAATGTCTTTTCTTGAACCTGGGACCTTGATAAATCGCTTCCTTGAGGGGAAAAACCCCTAATCTGTAACTTTCATGAAAATCCTTGGAGCCATTTCTGAGATCCTCATTTTATATAAATATACAAGAATTGCTCGTTTATAGATATCAGATTACAATTCCGGCGCCCTATTCAAAAATACCACCAATACAATTTTAACGAGATAAAAACTTGTTGGAAGGCGATTTCCTGAATACTATATCAGCTCAGCCTCCAACAAATATTTAACCAATATTCTCTGAGCTAGGCCCTCTTGTTTCGGTTTCTCAAAGTGGATTAACTGTCTATGAACATAATCTATTCAACTTCGGATCCGTCCGGAATTTCCGATAAGGTTTAGCAAAGAGGAATCCTAAAATACGAACTATGAATATGAGCTAGGTTATGTCGGTGTATCTGTGGAGTGATGTAGTAAGAAAATTTAAGTAAGGGTTCCATGTGACCCTGGCTAACTGTATTATTATGTTTCATTAAAGATTTTTGTAAAGAAAAAAAGCCAGGTATTTTACGCTAATTTCAATTTTCAGGGGGACCTAAGTCAACAGGATAAACGAAGCGTTTTCCTGACGGTGCACGACCTTGGGACGAATCGTAAGTATTTTGCCAGGTCTTTATTTACGTATTTATTTTTGGTGCCCGTTGTATACTTTGGAACGTAGTTGAACTGAACGATTTTTTGCATAATTTAAGGATCACATGACATATTCCACAGCGCTTGTTTTTAACGGTATAATTTGTGAAGTGTTGCAGTATAATGTGTGAACTCAACTTTATTATAGCTCCAACTCCATAATTAAATGTATTGTGCACGGCCACCTTCACCATTCATGCTGCACTTGAAATTCTAATTATAGAATTTTACTCTTTTCAAATAAAATAAATAGCCTAAATTAGGATTAAACGACTTAAGGTCAAACAAGTCAACATTTTTTCCATAGAAACTTCGTTGGGGTTTTACTCCACTATTTGACAAAGTACATCCAAAATTAAACATGGTATCGTTTCGTCTCATTATTAATTTTGTCTGTATGGAAGCAGAATTGTAAAATATGAAGCTATTAAAAAGTTACGAGCTTCTAAAGATTCGTTTTTTCGCTAATTTTAACACAACTTTAGGTGTAAATTAGAAGCTAAAGAAGCATCAAATTTCCAAAACGAAGTCTGTACCGACACAGCAAATTTATCGAAGAATTTAATAAATTTTATTTGAAATTAATTGGTGCAGTGGTTTTTTCATAAAACCCCAACAGCCAAAGGCTTTTTCGTATTTTTTTACGCGCGCCTTTTACTCTGAATGATCGTGCATCTCACTGAATAAGTTTTCCCCTGTTTTCTCCACGGGGGGATGACGCTCGCGCACACATGAACAATATGGCTCGATTTCCGGTGAAATATCATGGTTTTTGACCATGACTGCCAGTGAGTTCGAGCTCGCGACTAGCGTCGCCTTAAAAGCCAGGATTTTACGCTATTTCAATTTTCAGGGGGACCTAAGTCAACAGGATAAACGATTTATTGTCATCTTTTACTGTACTGAGGCCTTGTTTTATTGTCAACTTTCCTAAAGTCCTGTTTTATCGTTAACATAAAGTCTGTTTTATTTGTCGGCTCGATGTTTGAATGATTGCCAATACGAGTTTGATACAATGTATGACTGCTAATTGGTGCTCTAATTACGAAATGTGGTGCTACCTAGTGTATGAGGATAGCGGTTCGACGCACTTTAATACTCAACGGTCGATTAGTGTCGATTTTGATAGATCCGTATACAAAAGGAGAATGGTACGACGGGCAGTGCCTATGTAGGAATTGTTTAAAAATACGTAGTGATACGTATTACGTAGATACCAAACAATCTTCTTTTTTAACCGACTTCAAAAAAAGGAGGAGGTTATCAATTCGAATGCATTTTTTTTTTTTTTTTTTTATGTTTGTTACCTCATAACTTGGGACTGGGTGAACCGATTTTCATGATTCTTTTTTTATTCGAAAGCTGGTGCTTCCCGTGTGGTCCCATTGTCACCATTTCAGGATCTGATGATTGGATCTTGGAGAAATCGAGGGCAACCCTCAAATTTTATTAGCTGACACATAGTTTTTCGCAAATCTTATGAAGTAATTCAAGTATTTGCGTATGGAAATCATCATCTCATGTAGCTGAGCTGATGATGGAAGGTACAGCTCCTCAAGTAAGAAAATTATGTTTATGTTCGCACATCTCCGGAACTACATGTCCGTTTTAAGTAATTCTTTTTTTGTTGTACTAGGTATCGTTCAACTTAGGGAATACTGCAAATTTCATCAAAATCGGTTCAGCAGTTTTTGAGATAGGGAATGAATGAAAGAGATGTTAACGATGTTATTACCGGTGCTACGGATTACAGTGCACATGTAAGAAAATTATGTATTTGACAAGAATTTTGGTTGAATATTTAAACTAAAAAGAGTAAAATAAAAACTTAAAAAAAAAATGTGACCGCCTTCAAAAACAACCACAAAAAACCGGCCAAGTGCGTGTCGGGCCACGCACAGTGTAGGGTTCCGTAGTTGCCCATCAAAATACTTATGCGAACTAACTAAACTGATTCGCTGAATTTAATTTTAAAAAGAAGAATTTTCAAAATCGGTCCAGGACTCTTTGAGAAATCGGGGAAAATACATAAGAAAAAAGATTACAACGAATTTAGAACCTCCTCCTTTTTTTGAATTTAGTTAAAAATAGTTGACGATAAAAACCTACCTATCCCCAAAAAAACATACCTATAAAAGCTGTAAAAATAAAGTTGACAAACTTATATTTGCAGTTGTCTCCGATACATTTTGTTTAAGAAAATATGATATCAAGTACATTTTATAAGTTGGTCGACTATTACTCGTAAAGTTGTAAAGCCTACTTAGTCATGATAATTTTCTTTTAAACTTCGTTATATATACTACTATTGTGAATTTTTTCACACCCCCAAACATAACCGTTTAGCTGGTAGAGGGGGGGGCACTCGAATCGAGCAAAATTTAGCACTTTAAAGCTTAATATTTCACAAACGAATTTTTTTATCAAAAAATTGTTAATGGAAACTATCATTATTTTTTAAAGGCCTATTTAATGATACCCCACACAAGGGGTACGCGAGAAAAAAAAATCCTCACTTTACGTGTAAGTACTGGAGGTACCCTAAAAAAAATGTATTTTACGAGATTTTATTTTACCACTTTTTCGGCACAACAAATCCGTATATTTACACCAAATTACAGCTCTCTAGTACTGTGCGTCTCTGAGCTAAACTGCGGACAGACGGACGGACGGACGGACGGACGGACGGACGGACGGACGGACGGACGGACGGACGGACGGACGGACGGACATGGCGAAACTATAAGGGTTCCTTGTTGACTACGGAACCCTAAAAAGGGTAAAATAACCTACAAAATTTTTCTTTCGGAAGTCGGTGGCATCTTTTGCCACCGACTTCCGAAAGAAAAATTGAAATTAATAAAATTACAAATAAATGACAATGAAATTAATAAAAAAAGTCACCGACTTCCGAAAGAAAAATTTTGTAGGTTATTTTACCCTTTTTTGTGGTTGTTTTTGAAGGCGGTCGCATTTTTTTAAAAAAAGTTTTTTTTTGTTTCGTCTGCCTTTTAGAAGTTGTTTTACCAATTTGGTGTGATATTATTTCATGTTGATTTTCGATAATAGTCTTCAAATATTTGTTTTTAAACGTATTACAAAGGTCAATTAATTATCTAAACTTTTCTTTTCTTAGCTTGTTAATATTCAAGTCAACAAATTGTTCCTACATGAGATATCTCGGGCAAACATAGGCTTTATGGATATGAGAAAATTTGAATTCCTTTCGATTCCTACTTTTCCCATGAGAAATGTGGGGTCAGGAATGAATTTGATTTATATAAATTGAGTTTCTTGTCCATCTCCATACGAAACTCCCTTTGTGAGTGTGGGCATAATCAATTTTATTTGCCCTATATTTATTGTTTTCTCGTTCAAAAGTGCCTATAATGGCTCTTTTGTCGAGGAAATTCATCAAATGTAAGTCCTCTCGTTCCGGTTTGAACGAAAGGAACTGCCAGACTTGATTGCCCAAAACCCACCATATTTTTTCAGTTTCCCTTTGCTTCAGGGCAACCCACACTTTGGTTTCACTATGATTTTGATAGTTTAGTTCCTCATATCCAGATAATGTTTCACTCTCATGATTATTTCAGACTCGTCAATGATTGACTTCGTGAACACTCCAGTGATGTCTGAGATCAAGGAGCGCTCCTGCTTCATACACATCGATGTCCCAGGACATGAAGAGAACTCACCGGATTTACCAGACTCGTGAGTGATTGCACTTAGAACGAATGATATAATGATGAATGAAAATAATGATTGTTAGGAGACCGGGCCTACTGTAAGAGGGACCGGGCATTAATAAACCACTGAGCCCGGGAATCTTACATTTTTATTACTTGCCTATCATCATCATCTTTTGGTCATATCCCATTTTACTTGGGATCGGCGGTGGCGCAATAAACACGTTTTCGTTTTCCATTCGCCCCTACCGTACGTCAGTGTCATTTACTCCATTTTCTTTCATATCATTCCTTAGACAATCCATCCGTCTTTTCTTTGGCCTTTCTCTTCCTCTCAGTCCATCAACACTATTTCACTAATAATTTGAGTAGGCTCTTGTAACTACATACATTACAAAACCTTGGCGTTTTGATCCAAAAATATCTGTTTGAGACTAGGAAAGCAGTTGCTGGAATGAAGCTCAATAATTTAATTCATTGAATCGCGAGAAGGAGAGTTGCCGGGATAGAAATACAATTTATTAACGGTTTTGCAAGTCAAAGAGCGTTCAATGTCAGCCAGTTCTCTAAGGCAACTATTCTGAAATTCAAATGAAAGTACAAAGTGAGTAAAACGCTTTGTAAAATCTTCACCGCTATTTTGTACTTGCTAGCTTTCCAGTCATAATGACAAAGGAATTAATCATGATTTAAGGTCGATACATTGTGGAGACACAGACATATTCGTTTTGTTATCCAATGAATAAACCATCAGGCATTATTTTATGATATTACGTTCCGAACATTAGGTACAGCCTCCTCTTTATACATCCATCCACCATGTTGGGTGCTATGTCCTACATAGCTATAGATACTATTTCCTCAGGTTGTTTGTCATCGCCCCCCGCTTATAGAACAGTGGCGATTGAATTAATTAACCCGAAGTAAGTTTAAGTCAAAAGTAAGTTTAAAGCCCACAGCATTCAAGTCGCCACCAATATCAAATGAATTAAAAAAAACAAATGTCATCTTTTCACAGCTACCAGTTCCCTTCACTCCAAACACTGGGCGAAGACCTGATCACAGTCCTAGACTTCCTCCACGTGCGCTACGCAGTGGGCTTGGGCGAGGGCGCAGGCGCCAACGTCCTGGCCAGGTGTGGGCTGGCCCATCCTCGCCGTCTCCTCGGCCTCATCCTGGTCAACTGCACCGCATCAACTTCCTCAGTAGCGGACGCCTTCCGCAGCCGATTTTCAAGATGGCGGGGGACTGATATCTCACAGTCCGAGGAGGATTTCCTCATCTACCACAAGTTTGGCCACGTGAGTTTTGAACCAGAGCTGCTTGATTATAGCTATCAGGTATTCCTTCTTCTGATTTTGTTACTAATTATACTAATTGTTCTTTGAGGTAAGCGTGGTAATGACTGTTTACAGAAATTACGATGAACGTAAAACGTCAGTAATTTATTTTCCAAACGAGAACTTTTTGGAAAAAGTGACTTAAAAATGTTTACGTCACTTTGCAAATAACGGTCAAATCTAGAGGATAGACAAAATAACACATGATACATAAATTGGAAACAACGCTCTTATTCTAGCCGTTCGTGTCTTTCTTTAAATTGCTTAAGTATATGCTACATGAGATTTTCTAAATGATGTTGAACAATGGTATCATTATCTTCGTTGTTCATTTGAATGCCTTTTATCTTTTACAGTTTTATTTCTGAAAATGGTAATATTGTTTCTGTGGATTTGTTTTTTATTAATGTTTTAATGAAAGATTTCCACCTTTTTGCCTGTAGAAGCGTCTTCATTACCTTCAACTAACATACTAACATAACCTATTAATTTTAGTTTTTGCTTTTAGTTGGCTTGTGTGTGTCTTTCCATAATCAAAACATAATTATAATTTGAATGATTCATCCATATCATTTGTATTGTGATTTTCAACTAGTAGATTTTCTTTGGTTTTTCAGCATTTGAACTTGCCTTTCCCAACTACTTTTTTACCTGACTGAGTATTGAATATATTAGTTGCTTGCGAAGTATCCAAAAGAGTACCTATATAAAATTGATTATCGAATCTATGCTAGAAATAATCGTCTTCAAACAGTTTTGTAATATCCGCCATGCACATAAGTCTCGTGATGTCGCAACGTGTCGTAAGCTTCGCAATATTGCAGTAGTAAACCTGATTATTGCGTTATTTTATAGCTATATGTGTATATAAGCACGGTTACTGCGACTTGCCAAAGGCCAATATTTTTCATTTTTAGGGTTCCGTAGTCAACAAGGAACCCTTATAGTTTCGCCATGTCCGTCCGTCCGTCCGTCCGTCTGTCCGCAGTTTAGCTCAGAGACGCACAGTACTAGAGAGCTGTAATTTGGTATAAATATACGGATTTGTTGTGCCGAAAAAGTGGTAAAATAAAATCTCGTAAAATATTTTTTTTTAGGGTACCTCCAGTACTTACACGTAAAGTGAGGATTTTTTTTTTCTCGCGTACCCCTTAGTGTGGGGTATCATTAAATAGGTCTTTAAAAAATAATGATAGTTTCCATTAACAATTTTTTGATAAAAAAATTCGTTTGTGAAATATTAAGCTTTAAAGTGCTAAATTTTGCTCGATTCGAGTGTCCCCCCCCTCTACCAGCTAAACGGTTATGTTTGGCGGTGTGAAAAAATTTACAATAGTAGTACATACAACGAAGTTTAAAAGAAAATTATCATGACTAAGTAGACTTTACAACTTTACGAGTAATAGTCGACCAACTTATAAAATGTACTTGATATCATATTTTCTTAAACAAAATGTATCGGAGACAACTGCAAATGTAAGTTTGACAACTTTATTTTTACAGCTTTTATAGGTATGTATGTTTTTTGGGGATAGGTAGGTTTTGATCGTCAACTATTTTTAACTAAATTCAAAAAAAGGAGGAGGTTCTAAATTCGTTGTAATCTTTTTTCTTATGTATTTTCCCCGATTTCTCAAAGACTCCTGGACCGATTTTGAAAATTCTTCTTTTTAAAATTAAATTCAGCGAATCAGTTTAGTTAGTTCGCATAAGTTTTTTGATGGGCTACTACGGAACCCTGCACTGTGCGTGGCCCGACACGCACTTGGCCGGTTTTTAAACCATGACATCTATTGAATATGACGGAAGCTTAAGTAAAAGTTTGATTTATTAGATGTAATCGGCGCGGGCGGTTCTTTCGTCACTTTTATTGCATTCGAATGTACAAATATTTAACAAAGAATTGTGGTGCTTCTATGTCTGCTCACAGTCTTTTCTTAAAAATTACCAAATATGCCACACTGAATGGAGCAGAGAGGATTCAGAGTCGTACTGACCTTAATACTCCTTGTTCCTTTAATTGTCCTTGAAAAGTTTTTGTCAAGTTAAGAACATCTATGTACTAATACCCAGTAACAACTCTTGAGTTAAAAGTCCACCAGACACAACACCCGTCTGGTGCGGAGCCTGTTCAGTGTTCACCCTGTGGAATATACCTCTAGACACAATTATTTCTTTTTTTTATTAAATCTTTCTAAATACATACATATTATAGATAAATTACACCCAGACACAGAACAAATGATCCTTGACTGCTATGCCGGAGGTCGTGGGTTCGATTCCCACTCAGGACAAACGTTTGTGTGATGAGACAAACATTTGTCCTGAGTGGGAATCGAATCCACGACCTTCGGCATAGCAGTCATTACACTAACAGGCCAGTCAAACTTTATTACTTGGTTATTGGTCACACTACAAGCAACTGATACATTTAAGCCTATTGTATTCTCTTCAACATTGTTCCTAATGCTCCTATTCTAGTGTTATGTTCTAATGTTTCAGCAAATCTCGAGCGAGTCCTGTGAGGGCGTGGAGCGTGACCGTACGCTGACGGAGTACCGCTCTCGTCTTCGTGGCAACCTCAACACTCATAACATCAAGCTTTACGTCAGGGCGTTCATCAAGTGAGTCCTTGTCTAGTTGTAGCATGGTTTGAAGGTCGCCCACATGATGGAGTGGCCAAGATCAAGCTCCAAGGTCTTTTACTTTTCTAAACTTTAAAGTTTGGTTTCAATCACGGTAGCATGCAGCACATGCTGTTGCAACTTATTTTCTTGCGATTAATTTTATTGTCTGACAGTTTGAGCTATTTATGTGACCTACCCAAATGTCCTTTCTTTGGTATTGTTCGTCGTTTCGTTGAGCTCCTTGTGTTTTGAGTTGAGCTACACGGTAACTGACACATGCTTGCACTGACTGGACAGGTCCACTCAAATCTGTGTGGTTCTTTCTTCAAAAGACCACCGCAGACACCTGCATGGTTCTCATACATTTGACCAATAAAAATTGTCTGGACTTTAAAAGAGAGTACTGTGACCTCTGAGTTTGTTTCGGATGTTTCTTCTCAGAGTAGTCAGGTACGTAACACCGGCCTCATCTAGTGTAAAATAGTGTCTTTTGACGTGTAAAAGAGTTTGTCAAAACCAATTTACTGAATAAATATCATTTATCATTTAACACTACCAGGTCCCCATGCACTCTTTATACTCGTAGGTCTATCGACCATGCCCGAGTTCCACGCGCACCTCAAGGAGCTGTCAGCAGTCTGACAGGGGTCCCCTTAACCACTCTGCACGACAATATTTTGACACATGACACATCAGCTGAGTCGACCGGGTGATTCGAAATTTGAGCTATTACACAATATTTTTTGTCAACTTTCAGCATCCAATTTTTGATCAAAAATATGTTACTACAGCTATTTCATGCGATAAGTTTGTGAACAATATCTCTAAGAACATGTTGAGGTCAATAAAACTGCCTCATTTTGTTGTAAAATGTGTGTAACATACAAAATGCTACATCGTTCCAAAAACTAGGTAATTAAGATGTGCTGAAAAATATGTACATAAACAAGCTTATCACATGATAATAATGGTTAAACAGTGAAATAAATAAAATAACTTACTATATACATTACTAGATTTGCCTGTGTTCATACATAATTTCATAAATAATAACGATCAAAGTCTGGATAAAAATTAGCAAAAACTATGTTGCAACATGACTCTTTTTAGTGCTGACCGTAAACTCAATATTCACAAAACGATTAAAAACGTTCATTCAGCCTAATCGATACTCGCAACATAATCGAACATGGAAAAAAAAGTAAATCAAGACATAGAGCATGGACTGATTTATCTACTTTTTGACTATAGAAAGCTCAGTCCATGCAATAAGTCTATGAAACTAATCTGAATAATTTTATAGGTAATATTTCAAATTTTCAAGTATTATTTCGTTTACGCAATAATTTTATTTAATTTTATCTTTTACTAGCTTCTGCCCGCGACTTCCAAGAAAAGTTTCAAGTTTTCAGTTTGTTCAAGTTTCCAAGAAAACTTGAACACCTGGTGCAGAACCGCAATGGACCAGCTAAACTACAAGAGATACAAAAATGGTGCGATAGCAAAAATTGTTCCACGTGATGAGCATTTTCTGCTGAGATAATAAATTTGAAGATCTGGAACACCTGATGTGGAACTCCAAGAGCCCAGCTACACTATAACATATACAAGAATGACGTCTCAGCAAAGTTGTTCAGCCTGTTGAGCAGTCTCTGTTGACGTATAAAAATTGAAGATCTGGAACACCTGATGTGGAACTCCAACATATATTGATATAGCATAAGGCTGGCATAAGCAACAGAATCCGCGTACGAAGTCGCGGGCAGAAGCTAAATTATAGCCTATGTGTTGGCCAGACTTAATACCTATACAACAAAAAAAAATCATTCAAATCCGTCCAGTACTTTTTGAGTTTATCCCGGACATACATACAGACAAACAGATAAACAGACAAACAGACAAACAGACAAAAATTCTAAAAACTATATTTTTGGCTTCGGTATCGATTGTAGATCACACCCCAAGTATTCTTTAAAAAAAATATTCAATGTACAGTTTTGACTTTCCTACTATTTTATTATATGTATAGATAACAAAACAAACTTTATCAAAAACATAAAAAGCGGTTATGGATTTGATGCCACAGATTACCATTATTTTTTTTTTTTACTGGCTTGGCTGTTCAGCCATTCGCCAATGACGCCAATGTCAAGTTAGGGAAACAGATACTACCACAGATTACTAAATAGGATATGCGAAATTTGTATAGGTTTACTATTTGTATTATTTTAAAAAAATTATAAAATAGTGCAATAGAATTTAATTAAGTAACCACGTTTCCGAACAAACTTAATTAAGTTACCACGTTTCCGAACAAACGATGCTCTTTTAATATAGTCTATGGCTGTGAATTACGTTGACATTCGTATAAAAAAAAAAATTGACATTCGTAACGCGCGTTTTTTAAAATATGCAAAATTAAATGTATACTTTTCAATATTTCTGAGAGATTTTCTTAATATTTTTTTCCGTAAGAACCATCCTTGGACTTCCACAAACATTAAAAAAAAAGAATTATCGAAATCGGTTCAGCCGTTCACACGTGATGCCGTGACAACGCGAAACGGGTTTCATTTTTATATATATAGATATAGTAATGAATATCGGTGTTTCATTGGAGGCATACTTAAGTGTCTTACATACTTAAGTGTCTTCTAAACTTAAATTCAATCTTATGGTTTTACCTATACCCATTTTGTGTTTTCGTTAAATAATTTCAATTTATCTTTTTAAAACGGATCTAATAAACGTGAAAAGACAAACACCGGGTTCGGATCTAATGCTGAGAGATGAAAGTACGTCTAAATGATTCCTTCCAGTAATAAACAATATTAGAATTTCCAACGGGGCGTGTATGGCTAAATTTTAAACTATGAGGAATAGCGAAAAATCCTGAAGGAAGTCTCGAGGCCGATTTGATAAAAATTAAATAAGATCATAAAAATTAAATTTTTGAAATATTAATTCAGCAATCAAACTATCAATATTCTGTGAAGTAGAAACATGCGACAAACTTGATGTATAACGATTTTTTTCCATTAAATAAAATTTCGCAACATGTTCACAACATAGTGTTCTCATTTCAAATTTTTATTATCACTTCGCGGTGTAAATACATTATCGAATTTTTTGAAATTCGAATTTTAAGTGAGTTTGCGTGAATTTTGATTTTGATCTGCTATACAATGACTAAATTATTGTTTGTATTATTAGTTCATATTTTACCAAATTATCATTACTTCCCCGAATTTGATCCTTAACAGCGACATCGAATAGTGTAAAAAAAATATAATACCCAGCATTTTCTTTTTTTATAATTCAAAAGCTCGATTTCTGACGTGTAATACTTACATGACCAAACCAATCTCACGAAACAAAGTACAATAAAATAATTAATTGGGCTATCTTTTGTTTGGAGCCGCGAGAGGGAGAGGACAGCGTCCTCCCTCCGCCTCAACCATAGTGGTAGACGCCCGCGGCGTCGGAAGTCGGCAGACTATCTCCGGCCACCGTAGGCACGGGCATGTGGACAGCGAGTAAAGGGCAACTCGCTGTCCAACCATGGACCATGCCTGGGTCGACAGAGCGTCGTGTTCCACGTGCGCCTCAAAGAGCGTCAGCATAATGATTTAGAGGGCCAAAGCTTACCGGGGTCGCGGGAGTTATTTCATGACCCCGGAACATAAAGGGCTATTGAAGGACACCGTGGATTTTAGTCAGTACAAGTCTGGCAGTCCCTCCCGCCCTGCCCGGGGTGGAAGGACTCATAATTTGATGATTTTACCACGATAAAAAAAATACTTTTTTTTTGGTAGGAAACAAACTCATTTATAAGCCTATCAAGATCCAAGGCATTCTATATTCATTCAAATTTAAAAATTATATGGTATTGTACAAAATAAAATGTTCAGTAAAAATTAGCTAATAAATTAAAATATTACATACATATTTTGAATAGCGAGTACCACAGCGAGTGCATTCTTAATTCAAAATTTTTGAATTAAATAATTGCCGCGCATTCAAACATTCATTACTGACATTGTTCTTTTGTCTATTATTGTTTTTTGGGAATGACAATGTACTCGTACGTTATATTATTATAAAAGCTTTAAACAATATTATAATAGATAATAATTGTATTCTAAGCATAAAACAAATTTATTTAATTTTTTTTTTAATCGATTTCCTTTTCCATAATTTTTTCACTCGAGTTGACAAAAAAATCAATTATGGAATCGATTAGAATAATCGCTTTCACACATCATTACGATTAAAAAAAATAACATGGTTGTCGATTACGAATACAAATTGAGTAGTGGTAATGAAAAATACGTGTTATTGGCCCTGTATTAGAGAATTACGCCAAGATCTGGTCTTTTTTACGTTATTTATAACATTTGGCATGATATTTATCTTTATTGTTATTGAGTTAAAGCGCGCGTGTGTGACCCAAGTGCAAAATAAAAATGTAAACAAACAAAAGTGGCGCGAAAGTTCGAGTTCAGATATCAAATTTTTCATTACCACTGCTAATTTATTTTGAAATACGTATGAATTCGTTACAATACTAAATAATGAGTAATTCATTCCTCCTATAATGATCCGTTGGATGTCCGAAAACCACGTTTTTTATGATTTTTAGCCCTACCCAGCACTGCCATCAAAATGGCGAAGATCGTATTTAGACTTTTGAATTTTGTTACGGTAAATTAAGAAAATAGGCGCTAAATGTAAAAGTTTTAATTTCGTGAACAAATCAGATTTTTATTTAACATTCTTAATTAATGCGCACTCATAGGATTTTACGCAGAGAATACAATATTTTTTAAATTTATAATGAGTATGTCGTATGACTACAACGTCTGCCCCTTTTGGACCCACTATTGAGCCAGCGTAGGTTTACTTGTCGCGCCCCTTTCGGGGGCGCTGCCGAACTATACGGTTAAGCCCGGTTTCCACCGCGAGCGGAACGGACCCATTAATGACTCCGTTAAACTCGCAAGCGTAAACTGCATACTTGTATTTCCATCAACAAAGAGTTTTTTAGTTCCCGGAGCGAGCTCATTTTTACTCTTTTCACCCGTTGAGTCATTAATGTGTCCGTTCCACTCGCGGTGGAAACCGGGCTTTAGAAGTCCAAAGCCTGCCCGGGTCGCGGGACAGTCTCATTAGGAAACAGTGACCCTGGAATGTAAGGGGCTATTGAAGGATCACCGTGGATTTAAGTCTATACAAGACTGACATTCTCAAAATTTCTATTATTCTATTCATTCATTTCTTTAAATTTCTTCTTTCCATTTTCCAGTCGCAAGGACCTGATCCTCCGCGGCTGCCAGCCGGACATCCTGCTCATCACGGGCATGCTGAGCCCCTACTCCACCGTCATCGAGAAGATGTACAAGGAGCTGGACAAGGAGAGGGTTACCATTCTGAAGGTGGACCGAGCTGGTGATGTGCTGGCTGAGACTGTGAGTTTAGTTTTTTTTTTTTAATAATATTCCACAACTATCACACAGCGCCATCTAGTCCCAAGCTAAGCAGAGCTTGTGTTATGGGTACTAGACAACTGATAGAAATAGTGATATTTCTAAATACATACATATTATGGATAAATAACACCGAGACACAGAACAAATGATCGTGCTTATCACACAAACATTTGTCCTGGGTGGGAATCGAACCCACGACCTCCGGCATTGCAGTCAGGGTCACTAACCACTAGACCAACAGGCCAGTCGAACATTGTTCATTCATTTATTTAAGTAGATAGGTACTAATGTACACAATACCTTTGGAACATAGGATATCCGTATTTGTACATAGAAGAAGAAACTTACTGACTGATCGATCAACAAGGTCTAGAAAAAGCATAAAATTGGGCACAAACGTTCTTTAAATTATGTAAGTGTGCACTAGAAAGTACCACCCGCCCAGGCCCTAAGAGAATTAAAAAGAGAATGAGTATGAAAATGTTTTTTTTATACATTATTAATTGAGTACAAGAGCATTGCCTATTTTTGAGAAAAGAAAGCAGGCAGGCCTTCGAAATGAGAAAAAAAGTATGTGGACTTATTACTTTTTTATAAGGTAACGTGTCTCTCGCGTTACCTTATTATTCATTCATTTATTCCATAACAATAATTAAAACAGCATTCATTAAAATTATCATTCATTGTGTTGTGCCTAATTTTATTTCATATTATACATAATTATATTACATACATAAGGTTATTAAATTAAAATAATACACAGTACTAAAAATAAATGAACATAACATTTTTACGTAGGTAAGTAAGTATTATAAAGAAGTGAGCTTTGTAAGCTTGTTTGTAGAAAGTTTTCTCTGGAAAGACTGAACTAATTTCGAATATTAGATAGGCTTATATCAGATAGGCTATTTATAAAGTATTAAAACTTAAGTGTAAAACCTTTGAGGAGTGCTTTATTATACCAAACCAATTCTGTAATGGCGAAAAAAAAACAAACAAACAAAAATTATTACAATGAACATGCAACTACTGCTACTGAGTCTTAGTAACAAATAAAATTAGACAACCACAAAATGATCTTTCTCCACTACCAAAACATGTTTCTACTACATTCCTTAATTTTAAGGTAAGTTGCTGCAATCGGCATCAGGAAATAAACTGACAGAACTTGAAAAACTAAAATGTAAATAAATATGTGATAAGCATTGATCTTGAAAATAACAGGTTACATTTTTACGATCGTTTATATTCTGCTGTATCATAACAATATCTACATACATACATAACATTACACAACTTATAATTTACACTTGTCCATTTCCTAAGATACTTTTATAACCACTCACCTTACGTAACTTTGTCTATCTCCGCCATTCTAGTAGGCGAGCGCATGGCGAATCTAATAGCCCCCCCTGTGCAACCGTCACAACGCAATCATTCGTTCGCTGTACGCCGAAGTAAAAGCAAATAGCGCACATTGACTCACCGAGATCCTTTACGATAATACGCGACCAGTTTGTAAACAAAACTACGATAATTTAGTCCTTTCGGTTTTTGGAACAATGTTAAATTGAACAGTGCATAAACTCATCCGACAAAATGTCTGTGATTTTGTTGATAGTGGAAATCATAATCATTGGAGGAATGGTAGTTGGACTTTACCAGAAGAATACTAACTTAGTGTGCAAATCTAAGAAGAGATACGATGGTAAGACAGTGTTAGTGACCGGCGGGACAACCGGTATGGGACTTGAAATTGCCGCGGATTTTGCCCATAGAGGCGCCAGAGTTATCGTCGCGTGTCCTTATGAAGATGAAGGCTTGCACGGAAGAAAACTTATCATAAAAAGCTCTGGAAACGAAAATGTAGTCTTCAAACTACTAGATCTCGCCTCTCTAAAATCCGTGCGGGACTTCGCAGCGGATATTTTGAAAACAGAAGATAGATTGGACATTCTGGTAAACAACGCCGGCGTTGGGATCCCTGGAGACTTTCTAACCGCCGATGGGATGAACTTCATCATGCAAGTGAACTACTTCGGCGCGTTCCTGCTCACCATGTTGCTCCTACCGCTTCTCAAGAAGACGGGCACGTCATCTGAACCGAGTAGGATTGTAAACACATCATCTGTATTGCACAAATTTGGCAAAATTGACTTCGAGAATTGGAACAAGATTGGTTATTGGTCGAAGATGAGAATATACGGGAACAGTAAATTGTGTTTGGCTCTCTTCACGAGAGAATTAGCCAAAAGAATGAAGAGTCCAAATGTTATCATTAACATTGTTGATCCAGGAGCAGTGGGAACAAGGATTTTCACCAGTTCCCGGATTGCGTTGGGAAGTTTTGTATCTTTTATGGCCTTGATCTTGTTTAAGCACCCTTGGGAAGGTGCTCAGACCGCTTTGTATGCGGCCACTAGTAACAGGGCTGGTCAATTTAAAGGAGAGTACTTCAAGAACTGTCAACGAGTGCGAGCTGGTGAACTGGTGTATGATCAGAAACTGGCCGCGAGGGTGTGGGAGGAGTCCGTGAGGCTTGTGAAGCTGACTGACGATGAAATAAATCAGTGCTTTAGTTCTTAGGGATGTGGGAGGTTTTAGGGAGTGATCAAACTTTGGGCGTGCGCTAAAAGTAAGTAGACCGACGTAGCAATGGATTTATTCTTGATTACATATTTGAAATAATATCGTGTCGATGAAGATGTTCACTCCTTCAAAATTTTCGGAACGCTCCTTCGGAATCCTATTGTGTAAAAATATTAGTGAGAAATAAATTGTTAAGTTATTCAGGGTAATTTTCATTCCGGATGTTGATGTTAATTCCTGTTGACTGTTAGTGAAATATGTAGTAGCAGCTAATAGCTAGTTGCTTGACCTCGTTCCGCTCTGTTGGATGGACGGTTCCTTTTCTAATTAATAAGCATGTCAACATCGAAACTTGATACTTAAACATTATTTTTATGTATGTTTAGATTTAAGAATTTAATCTGATAGTATTATTTAATATTTATGTACAAAAGATTTGTGTGTCAAATAACCCTTTCTTGTCAGTCGGCCAAAAAGTTAAAAATAAAATGTAATACATTGGTGTGTTTCATTGAGGACAACTAGTTTAACAACTTTATATATTTTTTTATTCAAGTAAAAAAGTTACTTACGTCCAGATAGTTATGTTGTGTGATTGTGTAAACTAAAGGTACAATTATTGTAATTCATATACGATAGTAAACATCGCGATTGAATTCCTATTATTTATTGACAGTTCCGTTCTCCGTCTCTGAAACATACCGACATAATGTCAAAATAAATGTGGGACCAATTCGAAATAACTTCTTTCGGACAAATAAAATTAAGAATTTTACAAATCCGTCTAGATAATAATGACCGAATTATCTCCTCCCTTTTTTGACGTCGGTGAATAATGCAGAAGCTATATGTTTTTTATTCTAAATCAGCCATATTATAGGCTAAAATTGATCATTACAAATTCACGAAATTATGTAGGTTGTTTGTATTCTGTTTATTCATAAATCCGGAAGGTGTAATACAAGATTCTTTATTACCATTAATTATGATTAATAATAGTAAAAGTTCTTCGAAAAAGAGAAAGATGAATTTACATTTTGAATGGCAAACAAGCTTACAAAGTATATTAATAAATAACAGCCCTTTCACAGTTATAGTTAAACCGGATTTGTACATCCATATGTTATGTAAGTAAGTAAAAACTACGTTTGAACACCGCCCGTCACTGAGTAAGTAACTACATTAGTTAATTAAAAAGTACGTCAGTTAGAATTGCTTACTTATTCATGGATGTGTAAATCGGCGTTTACGAATTTTGAGAGTTCCTATAAGAGCAGATTCCAAAATAAATATTAGTTTATGTAATAACATCATGGCCCACAATATTCTTCTAAGGAGTGTGCGCACGCCATGGTGAGCATATTGCCTTCAAAAGTCAATTCAAAACGTAATTTTTTTTCTCGGAAACATTACTTTTTTTCGGGATGAAAGGTAGCTTAGGTATGTTCGTCTCTCATCTTTGTACAACTGAAATCGTGTATAGAAATTTTCCGGATGATCGGTTCAGTGGTCCTGGGCGTAAAAAGTAAAAACTTACTTTTACTTTAGAATAAATTATTATTGCAATCCAAACTTTGTGACTGCTACCGAGATATTAAAAGAAAACTTAACTCATGAAATGTTGGTGTACTATCAGGTCCAATTCTACTCAATCCTTTGTTGATTACAGAGGTGATGATGACATGTTAATTTGTACTAATTTGTCTTTGGATTTGAATAATGGTAATAGGCTCCATATGGTACTTTAACATAAACCTGTTCGGAAAACCACTCGCCATTATCTGTGTGGGTTTATACGGTACGGTCAGTGGCCAGGATTACATGACCCTTACTTTCCTTTCTTCTGCCATCAAAGCACTGTCTTTACACACAAAAGTATTCCCGTATTTAGAGGTACCACCGTAACTCCGGAGCTACGGAGGTTCTTGAGTGACCTCATCAACTCACTAATAACTTTTTTTACCTTCCAGCCCGCAAAGATAGCGCAGTCCCTCCTGCTGTTCTGCCAAGGCCAGGGTCTGCTGACGTCTCTCCCGCCGCCCGGAGTGGAGCGGCGCATGTCACGCGCCATGTCCATGGAGGAGTACGACAAGCCCAACATCCGGCGCCTCTCGCTCACACCGGCCGCGCAGGACTCGCCTCCGCATAGGAAGCTCTAGCTACGGAGGGGGGACTCCCTGCGGGAGGAGACGGTATGAATGAGGAGAGAAAAGGGGCAGATAAAAATCGCTCCCACAATTCTGCTAATAAACCCCCTATACCGTTGGTTATACATAAATGTCTATACATAATTATTATAAAGAAGTATGTCTGCTGTAGATCCTGTAATAGTTAAGGTCGTCGTTGTTGCATGAATATAACATATCGAAGACATTGTTATTAAATGTCTTTTGTATAGTTTCTATTTTTTATTGTGAAGTATATATACATAGAAGTTTTATTAATGATCGACACTATTATATCTGACTAATATACGGTACAAGGGACATTGCAATACATTCTTTTACTTGGATTCAGTATACAGGGTGTAACTTAGATCTACCATTGAACTGCCGATGCCGCAACAATATTAGCATTACACATAATTATATGTGTATTCTAAACTCCGCAACATTATTCATTTGTAATTGGTTATTTTAAAAAAATACCGCTGTTTTCTTCTAAAGTGTGATAACTGCACCAACAAATTTTTTGAGAGTCTAGAGCTATGACTCCTAGAATTTATAGTATTAGTTTGTGCTTAGATTTCCCTACACCCTGTATGATCACTAAAGACCCGTAAAGTCTTTCAGGAGGTGAAATTGATAATAATGATTTGAAAAATCTGTAGTTTCAAAGAGTAATATCTAAACAATCCGAGTGTAAAATGCCTGATTTTTTTAAAAAGGCGATAAATTTTGTTTGTGCTGTGCCACTGAATCCTTGACAAAAGCTTTCGCCACGTCACTTACACCTTATATTATACTCATTTAACTTTTTTTGTATAAAAATGTTTTACCCACGGATGAATTTATGATACAGATGTTTAAACAGAGGCCTTAGCACGAGCTCTTAACGCGATCCTGTTTAGGCTGTGGGAAAGAGTTGGCGCTAGACGACCTGTATAGCTCTGTCACTTTTCCACAGCCTTAACTGGATCGTGGTAAGAGCTCGTGGTAAGGCCTCTGAAGTAGATTTATAATTACTATTTACCTGTAGATATATTATAATTTATTGCGCGTAAAATGCCACGCTTATTGTCATAAAAAATGTCATAGAAAAATACCCATTATTGGAGTAAAAAATGATAAGAAGTAGGTAAATCTACTATATAAAAATAAGTCGGGTTTTCCTTCCTGACGCAAATCGGTTCGTGCGTTCTGGAGTAACAACTCCAGAACGCACGAATCGATTTCTACGGTTTTGCATTCGGAAAGGTCTCGGGCTCCGTGAGGTTTATAGCAAAGAAAACGAAGCCATCTGGTGGCGAAACGGAGTTCGCCGGGTTTGCTAGTATGTTATTATAATTATCAACTAGAATTTTGAAGGTGATTGCATACTCAAACTGCTACGGCAAAGGTGACTGTATCTACGAAAACGCTTTGACAGATGGCGACACTGTCGCCTCTTGGTGTTTACATTCGTCTTTCGAATTTGTACCAGTTGTGTAAGGTGAGTTGGCTAAGCATAGGTATTCGCCGCGAAAAAGTTCGTTCTTGTAAACGTGTTCGGTTTTAAAACGCGTGTAAACCGATAGTTACATTAATTTACGTTTTGATTAAGTTACATGTAAAATGTTCTGATATTCCTATTTGTGAAACTATTTTTTTGATATAGCTTTATTTGTAGAAAGCTTGAGATGTGATGTTTTATCTAAATAACGAGATTTCCCATTTTTAAGAGAATTTTTAGGCAGATTTTATATAAATTTTGTGAAAAATATTTATTTAAATCAATAAATTCACCACTCTTAGGTAACGCAAAAAGAGCTGACTGAGGAAAGACGGCTCGTCCCTTTCCTGAATTGTCCATTTCCCAGCGTGTCCCTTTCCTGAATTGTACATTTCCCAGCGTATCTCTTTCTTGAATTGTCCATTTCCCAGCGTATCCCTTTCTTGAATTGTCCAT
This sequence comes from Agrotis segetum, assembly GCA_036375495.1. NCBI lineage: Eukaryota > Metazoa > Arthropoda > Insecta > Lepidoptera > Noctuidae > Agrotis > Agrotis segetum. Next base: position 275,520 of record JAQSVV010000586.1, on the reverse strand, counting down.
TTCCCAGCGTGTCGTGTCCCTTTCCTGAATTGTCCATTTCCAAAAATGTCTCCTTCCCATAACTTCCCTTTCCCTAAATTTTTTGAGTATGAATGAGCGAGACAATGCTATACAAATGTCAATAAATTAAAAAAAAAAACGATCATTCTATTTTTATGGTGCACTGTTTTCAAGATTTAAATAATTATGTAAAATATATTAAAGCTATTACGAGCATGTTTGTTTGGTGTATGGACCAGAGTCTATATTATCAGTAAATATTTTAGTAAGAACGTTATTTTTTCATTTAATCTTTTAACGCAACTAGATTCACTTAAGCCAAAGTTATAACTCTCTTATTTTTTACAAATTTTAAATTATTGTTGAATAAGATATTTGTTGCAGTTTTCGTTTGTAAATTATGTAAAGAAATATTTAAAATGTTATGAGAAAATTAATGTATTCTAGTATTATGTACAAAGTACCTAATGTTTTGAATAGAATTTATGAATATTGTTAGATTTTATGTGTAATTCAAAATAAAAAATAAATCTAGATTTGATTGTTTGCATCACCGTACAACGTTGCCCTTTAACGATCTTTTTCTTCTGTTTGAAGTCGGTTAAAAAAATCTGGACCCCATCGCTCAACAAAGATAATTTCACGGATACATAACATTTATCCTAAAGTTGGCAATTTATGAATATACAAGAAGTGCAGAAAACAGAAATTCTGTCCAAAAATAATTTTGATCCTTGAATATAGCCAGGCACCGTCTGGTCTCACTTTGTGCGGTTTGTATCGTAGCGTATTTTAGTAGCGTACAGTCAACAGCAAAAGTTGATGATCGGAATCAGACATTTAATACTAATGAACGGAGTTCGCGTTAGAATTGTGTAGATGAACTAGTAGTAAATAGTTGCTATAAAAGAATCATTTCGACGCCACACAGTTCTTACAGTCATTTCACATCGAGATGCGACGCGTGAGGCAATGAAACTGCAAATGAGTACCTTATCGTGTAGCAAATAAAGTTGGATTTTGAGTCGCTATTAAAATGCAGCGCGGCGCCAGGCTGCGTCGCGCTGCGCGTTGTGAAAGCTGTATCTTTTCGTGTAGAAAATAGAGTTAGATTTGGAGTAGCTCTATTGTATTGAAATGTGCGCGCAGCGTCACATCTCGGTCTGTGCTGACCCTTACGCGAACTCCGTTCATTAGTATTGAATATCGGATTTTGATCATCTACTTTTGCTGTTGACTGTACCACTTGGTGACAACTCGTTACCGGTAACGAGTTGTCGCTGGTCGACTAGTACCAGCCACAGTCACTGAACGAATGCTCCGAAATTCGTGGACGTGGACCACGCGATGTCCATACATTGTCCTCTCTTCGCGACGTTCTCCTTAGGACCACTCAGAAACACGAATAGCCGAGCGACGAGGCTCGGTGGCTCTAATGACCAGGGAAGGGTATGGTTTACGTCTTGAAACTAGGCTTGTTCCGGCGAGTGAAAGTGATAGAGCTATACAAGTCTTCTAGCGCCATCTCGTTCACTCACTGGAGCTAGCCTGGTTTTAAGACGTCATAATACGGCCCGTCTCCACGAAAGCGGCGACGTACGGAGATGTGTCGTGGAGAGATGCTAAGGTGATCCGATGATCTCATGATCTCTTCCATTAGCTTGTCCGCTGATGAACATTGACAATATTGATAAAAAAATATTGTCTATTCGGGTAACCTTTTAAAGTCATTCCTCTGGGACGCCACTCAATGAAATGCACTCTTCAAAGTTTAATATCATACAGCACTGTCCTGCGGCCGTATTGCAGCGTTTTAAAACCAGGTGTGTTCCGGCGAGTGAAAGTGACAGAGCTATACAAGTCGTCTAGCGCCATCTCGTTCACTCACTGGCAAGCCTGGTTTTAAGACGTTGTAATACGGCCCCTGTATTCCGAACACCTACGTATAAAATGACAAGTTGTACTTTATTAGCGAATGGACCTAGCGTGGTAGATACCATAAAATTGGAAAATGACTATTTGGAAGGTACGAGTATAATAGTTACTAACTCCTGGCAAAGTTTCATCAAGTTTAATGAGTAGGCCGCGCGATTGAAATGTACAATCGACAAAGTGGAATCATGACCCATTTTGACAATAAATCGTTTGAATCTGTCAAATTGACAAAGATCAAAGTCGTTACCATGGATATGTATGTTTACGCGAATGTGGATGTAATTGTATTTGAATGTCTGTAGGAAAATAACCTTATGGTGGGTCATAATTCCACTGGGTCGATTGTACATTAGATAGTCTGATGGTATTTCGGGAAGAGGACACTTTGGGAAATGGACGTTTCGGGAAAGAGACATTCTGGGAAATGGACATTATGGCGTAAAGGACATTTTGGGAAAGGGACATTCCGAGTCTGAACGATGTAAAGGGCTCTGGATTTTAGTCGGTGCAAGTCTGACAGTCCCTCCTGCCCTGCCCTGGGTGGGAGGACACATTTGATGGTGTTGTACTTCCTAGCACGACCATGAACATATTCATTACTAGTTTTTGCCCGCGGCTTCGCTCGCGTTAAGAAGTGTTTATTAATTAAGGTATAGTTTTTGCGGTTTTACTTTTGTTTAGCGTGTGCAATAAATTAGGGCTTTTTTTTTTTTTTTTTTAGCGTAGTAAAATCATCAAATGAGTCCTCCAACCCCGGGCAGGGCGGGAGGGACTGTCAGACTTCTACTGACTAAAATCCACGGTGTCCTTCATAGCCTGTTAAGTTCCGGGGTTACGGTAAGGGAATAATCCCGCGACCCCGGCAGGCTTTGGCCCTCTGAGAGGGGGGCCCCGTCATTATGCTGACGCTCTTTGAGGCGCGCGTGGGACACAACGCGCCGTCGACCCGGGCATGGTCCTTGGTCGGGCAGCGAGTTGCCCTTTACTCGCTGCCCGCATGCCCAATAAATTAGGGCTTACAAAACTTCTTTGTACACAATATTCATAACTAATCTGTCATTAGGCGCTAAAACTATCAAGCTATTGGGTGAACTTACTCGTGAGCAAGCAACATAAAACTCCATGAGAGAAGCAATGTTCTCTCAAGTCAATACCCGAAAATTTAAGAGTTTGCCCCTGAGACTTGTTTATTGTCATGGCAAAGCAGACTTATAAGGGAAACTGTAATAGTTTAAATTCGAACAGGATATCATTAGGTAATTGATCTCAAATAAAAAGCACCATCTATCGACAATCAATGAACTATTTTATTGCAATGTTATGATTTTATTGCTGTGCGGTTTAACATTCGTCTTAATTGATTCGTTCCATTAGGTACTGATAGGTTCTAACTAATACATTTACCTACATCCTCCATCATCCCTTATTATATCGCCATGGGGGTTGAAATTATCAAAATCCTATTTAAGCGGACGTCTTCCAATCTTTGATTTCAGGTCAATCAGTCGAAAATCAAAGAAGACTTACAAACTTTTATTCCCTTAGGGGTGGAATTTATCAAAATCCTTTCGTAAGGGGTGTCTACGTCATAGTAGCTTTATGCATGCAAAGTTTCATCTCGATCGGTTTAAAATTGACGAAGTTTTATATAAACTTTCATCCCCTATTTCATCCCCTTAGGGATGGAATTTATCAAAACCCTTTCTTAAGGGATGCCTACGTCATAGTAGCTTTATGCATGCAAAGTTTCAGCCCGATCGGTTTAAAATTGACGAAGTTTGATACAAACTTTCTTCCCCTATTTTATCCCGTTGGGAGTAGAATTGATCAAAATCCTTTCTTAGCGGATGCCTACGTCATAACATCTACCCATATGCCAAATTTCAGCCCGATCCGTCCAGTAGTTTGGGCTGTGCGTTGATAGATCACTATGTCAGTCAGTCACCTTTGAGTTTTATATGTCGCAGAATCAACACAGAAGCACAATAATTTAGAATAACGCCATCTATTATCATGCTGCGGAATCAAAACGGATTAACAATTTGGAATCATTATTGATTATTGTTAATCTAGAATAACGCCATCTATTATCGTTGGTGTGGAATCAAAACGGAAACAGAATTTAGAATCTCTATTGATTATTGTTAGTTTAGAACAACGCCATCTATCTCTCATTCGAGTAACTATGAAGTTAGAATTGACAGACTACGCTTTGGAACGTCAAATTAGTGGTAATTTGGGGATGGTTAGCGTGGGGAGCAACGGCAAGCCTGTGGGGGAGGTAGGCTAGGTGGGAAGTGACAGTTGAGCGAAGTGAACACTTTGAATCGATCCGGCAAGCTGGGTAGACGTCTTGGTTGCTCCTCCATGTTAAACTTCCCGCGTTCCTAAGTTTTTAATCGAGCGATATCTCGGACATCCTTGATTATTTTGTATTCAGTGTGTGTTAGCAAGTAATTAAAAGTGTTAACGAAGATTTTCTGAATGTTATTTCCGATATCCCAACCCATCTGATAACGAACTCTCCGTTATCAGAAGTGGGATTGGACCACGACGACCCACGTGTTCGAAATAAAAACGCTAATGTCGAAAAATGGATGCGTTTGTTGGAACAACAGAACCGCAATTTTCTGTTGCTGATTCAAGCTGTGAAAACGCCTTCTACGTCGTCACATGGCTTTCGTTTACCGGATTTCAATCCTGAGAAACAAAATGTGGATGCACATGGTTGGGTGACGACTACAGTGATGTGTTTTCGGACCAAGATCAACATGGCGGGTGCCCCGCTTATGGCCGCTGTAAGCCGCGCCTTGAAGGGAGGAGATTCTACCTGGCTGCCTACCGTGTCGTTTCCTGGGATAACGTGGACTGATTTCAAGCGACTTTTTATTGCAAGACACGTGGCTAGCTACAACAAGAGCTTCAGCGAAGCGAAGCAAATAGTGTTGTGAAGCCTCTGAAGTGTTTTACCTACCGCAAGTCGGGTCATAAACCCGTGCACTGCTACCGCAAAGATGTGAAACAGGATAATCAAGCTACTCCGAAGCACCACGACCACAGCAATGGCAACAAGATTGGTTCATCGACAACTGCGAGGTTTCATGCATCCGGGGTCGCCTGCTTCCACTGCCACGGCGCGGGGAGAGGAGCGGCGCCGACTCCGGGGCGTCGGAGCCTGTTATGAGGAGAGGGTTGACCTGTGCCTCCTGAGCGCGTCGCCTGGGATCCGGTGAGCAATTTTCATTTTGTTTACGACTCTGGTGCCTTGTGTTCTCTATGTTGGCTTTCGCTGGTTAAGCGTTGGCTGTTTTATCGCTGGTTAAGCGAGTTATGTTGACTATCGCTGGTTAAATGCTAGTAGTGTAATCGCTGGTTAAGCGGATTATGATGTGTGCTTTCGCTGGTTAAGCGTTAGTGAGTTAATATTGCTGGTTAAGCGTTATTATTATTGCTGGTTAAGTGATAGGATTTGTAACGCTGGTTAAGTGTTACAATGCAAGTACTGGTTCAGTACTTCAGTGATTTACGCTACCGAATAAGTAGTGATGCATAGGGAGAATGCCCGAGGTTCAAGTACCATTTTGAAGTAAAGGTTTTGAGTTGGATAATAAGCGTAGAATCTTAGGTCGGCTGGTCAGACCGTACCAGTAGCCATTTCGTAGTCGTAGTCCGTATCTTATTGACATTCCGGTGTCCATAGACGCGCGGTGTGCGAATGGCTCTGGCGGAGGTCGTGTGTTGTGCGTTCATGGTGAATGGTGTGAAACAAACAGAGGTTTGTTGGTGGGGCTAGTGTTAGCCACAGGCCACGAATTTGATTCCTGCTGTTTTGATGATAAAATTGCTGCATTGTGATGATACAATTGCAAAGGTACTTGATTCCTCTGGGATTTTCAGTCAATCTAAATTATATTGTGTTTTGGGTTCGAATTTGAGTAGTCCATGTGATTTCTTTTTCTCTATAGAAATTTTAATTTGTAACGCTATAGAAAAATAAGGTAACATGTTGAATAAACCTATTCAAAGAATTATTTTGATAAAGGCTCGAAATGATTATCTTGATGGTGTGTAACCGGAGGGAGGTTACGTGTTGATGACCAGAGGGAGGTCGGATGGTTTGATGCTTATGACCGGAGGGAGTTCATAAGTGTGATGATGATGACCGGAGGGAGGTCGATTGGTTTGATGCTTATGACCGGAGGGAGGTCATAAGTGTGATGATGATGATGACTGGATAGAGGTCAGAGTATGAGCACTGCAATATTTTTATGAGTTTCCTATTTGAACGAGTATGGGTGTTCTTCGACATGTTAGCTTTGAGAGAAAGAGTTTGTTGTGATTTTTATTAGACCCTGTAATTATTTTGATGAGAATATCTTTTCCATTTGGGCCAGGAATGGCCGAACGAGTAGAATGGTTACTGTTCGAGATTTCTTTCTCGTTCCAGATTCCTCACACGAGGATATGATGTCTCACACGAGGACGAATGTCTCACACGAGGACGTGTGAACTATCAGAATGGCCGTGTCGCAGAATCAACACAGAAGCACAATAATTTAGAATAACGCCATCTATTATCATGCTGCGGAATCAAAACGGATTAACAATTTGGAATCATTATTGATTATTGTTAATCTAGAATAACGCCATCTATTATCGTTGGTGTGGAATCAAAACGGAAACAGAATTTAGAATCTCTATTGATTATTGTTAGTTTAGAACAACGCCATCTATCTCTCATTCGAGTAACTATGAAGTTAGAATTGACAGACTACGCTTTGGAACGTCAAATTAGTGGTAATTTGGGGATGGTTAGCGTGGGGAGCAACGGCAAGCCTGTGGGGGAGGTAGGCTAGGTGGGAAGTGACAGTTGAGCGAAGTGAACACTTTGAATCGATCCGGCAAGCTGGGTAGACGTCTTGGTTGCTCCTCCATGTTAAACTTCCCGCGTTCCTAAGTTTTTAATCGAGCGATATCTCGGACATCCTTGATTATTTTGTATTCAGTGTGTGTTAGCAAGTAATTAAAAGTGTTAACGAAGATTTTCTGAATGTTATTTCCGATATCCCAACCCATCTGATAACGAACTCTCCGTTATATATATTTAGATTAGATTAGACTATAATTTTTGGGTCGATTTACAGTATCGCTGCAAATTGAACGTACGATAGCATTGCTCTTCTCCCTTTAGCATACCGCGTGATACCTAAAAAATAACTAATTATCTGACTCGATGAGTACAACTTGTCGTCGTTTAAAACAGAATCTATGCACTGGTTTGAGCACCAATTCAAAACATAAATAAACACAAATTATAGAAACCCTGATTTTTTTCTAATCTTTAAAATTCCACACCTCGAAACAATTACAATTAAAAAAAATATCCAACTTACTACCTACAATTTAAATCGGAGTAGATTTATATCCTAGAGAAGTATTGAAAAAAATAGTAATTATTTAAAATCGCGAATAATATTGAAACAAAAGTATGCACATTTTTTTAAAATTATTTAAAACTCTCAGGACAAATAAAAAAAACTCAAAAAGAGAAAAAAAAAACTGCGAGATTTGATCCACAGACCCCTTGCACGAAAGTCAAGCCGGTTACCGACCGGACTGGCTAGTACGTTGACAGTGATTTTCAAATAGCGGTTCTTGTACAAATGTCAACAATGACTGAAAGTCAACATATTATAAAATTGCTAATCCCCCAAGGGGAATAGCGTAATTATACATATCCTATTAATAGAACAGAAGTTTAAGGAATATTTGAGGAAAAATTGACTAAATAATATCCAGTGGTTTAGCTTCCAACTATCAACAAACATCTAAAAACAACAAAATTCAAAATCGCTTATCTCCCAGGAAAAATAGCGTAATAATACATAGCATATTAACAGAAGCATATTATTAGGAATATTTGAGGAAAATTTGATCGACAACTTTACAGTAGTTTCGGAGACAGATCAAATCAAAAAAACATTAAAAATTTCGAAAAAAAATAAAAGTTGATCTGGCATCAGAATCAATCCCTTATCTCGAAAAAAATACAAAAAGAAAAAAATATTCAATGTACAGGAATGACATCTCTACGATTTTATTATATGTAAAGATAACTTTTGATGGAAATAAATTCCTTTTACTTTGTACTATTTTATACCACTTATTAGCAATTTTGTACCTCTCAATTACCGTAGATAAGCAGGTCGTGCTAGGAAGATTGCTTCCCAGCATGACCACGCTAAAATAAAATTCCAGTTGGCATTGAAAATGAAGACACGGGACCATGCCTAATATTTTGTACACATTTATACTCCGATTTAATTACCGGTATATTGTCATTAATTGCAAGAACAAAATAAAATTAAAAATGTGCCAACAAACCTGCATTTGATTTTTAAATTTGTCACGAGATGGCGTTAAATAAAATTATGGGCAGAATTTTTTAATTTAATTTTTTCTTACAATTAACGACAATATACCGGTTATTAAATCGGAGTATAAATGAGTACAAAATATTAGGCATGGTCCCGTGTCTTCAACTTCAATGCCAACTGGAATTTTAGCGTGGTCGTGCTGGGAAGCAATCTTCCTAGCACGACCTGCTTATCTACGGTAATTGAGAGGTACAAAATTGCTAATTAGTGGTATAAAATAGTACAAAATCAGAGGAATTTATTACCATCAAAAGTTATAATGAATATGTTCATGGTCGTGCTAGGAAGTACAACACATTTGATGATCTAATCAAAATGTGTCGAGCTGACTATTGCCTACTACATCAAGATACTCGTAGAAATCAAACTGTGGTGTTCAGGAAACAAACTACAAATTAAAATAATAAATGAAAAAACTGGACATTTTATTGTTTCAAGAACATCAGACGGAACAATGTAAATTTTTCAAACATTTTGAACATAGACGAGAACGTACACAAATAATAAACATTACACTTACAACAATAGCGCCGCGTTCACACCACACGCTTACGCGATTCACCACAAAACTTGGCACAAAATTTCTATCAGGTGTAAAAATAATAAAAATTATTGGCATTTCTCCGTCCAGTATTTGCTATAAAATTTAAAAAAATATTCCAAAGAAAAATAACTAAAAAAATAAAACGTCGCAAGACTGCTCGACGGAGAAACTTGTAAGGGTGGCGAGGGAGCACAACTCGGTCACGCCACGCAAGCTCCGGTACATCAGTGGTTGGCACAAGCAACTCGAGCATCATCCGACCTCCGCGGACATTTTCGAACCTTTATATAAATTTTCACAGTTCTGCAATAATCAATATCAATAAACGTGCGGCCGCGGTTTTGTGGCGTCCGCTTCGGCGGCGACGCTGTGCAGCCGCCATGATAAGTCACGCACGGACCGACCACAGCCCATGAGTTGCAGATTTAACTGTCGCATCATATTGGATGCACTTCACAATATATTGATAGGTTTCAAACGTAGTCGATCTTGTGGAAGTATAGGTACAGCAGTAGCGTGCGCTGCATATTGAGCAACTGTGCGTGCGGTGTGGTCGCCGTCGTGTTGCTGGGTGCAAGCGCGTCGCGACTGCACTGGCGGGTCCTGCGGCGAGGGCGGAGGGTGCGGCGGGAGAGGGCGCGGGCCTCCATGCGGATGTGACGTCATAGCTCGTCGTCGCAGCCGGGCTGCATGTCTGACGTCTCGATGGCGACCTCGTCATAGTCCCTCTCAAGCGCTGCGAGGTCTTCACGTGCTTCTGAGAATTCACCCTCTTCCATGCCTTCGCCTACATACCTGTAACAAGAAAATGAGGGATGTCTCAAAAATAGTAAGTTTCAGGAATAACTTGCTTAGGTACCAAATGACATCAGAATCAGGTCTAGTTTATTCTTTTCCAGGTTCTTGCTGAATAAAACTACGGATAACGTCGCTACATAATTAAAACAAATCTGCCCGAATTTAGTAAGTAGTTTACGTACCAGTGCACAAACGCTCTTTTGGAGTACATGAGGTCGAACTTGTGGTCGAGCTTGCCCCACGCCTCGGCGATGGCGGTAGTGTTGCTGAGCATGGAGGCGGCGCGCTTCACCTGCGCCAGGTCACCTCCCGCCACCACCGAAGGAGGCTGGTAGTTGATGCCAACCTGAACAACAGATATGGTTAAGAAAGTTACTGATGTAGAGCACTAAAGGCACTAAAGCCTCATTTAGACGATGCAAGAACTCGAACGCGAGTTGCGTTTCATTGCGGAATTTATAGGTAAAACAAATTTAATGAAACAAATGCCGCAATATAGTGAAACTCGCATACGAGTTCTTGCTCCGTCTAAATGGCGCTAAGTCTGAAAAGTAACCATTAATTTTCGACATACATTGTGTTAAAGAGCTACTGATGAATGATTCCAGCATATAATGGAAGAAACACAGGTGTTCAAATGACGGCTTCTATAGAGAAGCTATGCCACCTTGAAATAAGTCAAGGAATTTTGAAGCAATGAAATCGAAATCACTGCGGACGGTAATATCCAAGGATCGTTTCTTAAATTACCTTAAACCCAGTGGGACACCAGTCCACGAATCGTATCCCGGCTCTGCCCTTCATGGCCGCAATGGCAGCGTTCACGTCCTTGGGCACCACATCCCCGCGGTACAGCAGGCAGCAAGCCATGTACTTTCCATCGCGAGGGTCGCACTTCACCATCTGGTTCTGTGGCTCGAACAGCTCCGCCGTGATCTCTGATACTGACATGCCTTCGTGGTATGCCTGAGGAAAGGGTTGCTTAGTTAGGGAAGGAGCAAGTAGCAAGTTGTTTGAATTTTGTAAGATCTCCAAGTGAATAAAACTATAAAGCGTAGTAGTAGTGGTTTTTAAGATTTTTTGGCCTGAATTACTCTTACTCAGGTGTCGGTCGCTCGTACTTATGAAAACTGTCTTCAAAATCAAAGCATTTATTTCGAGTAGGCCAGTTACAGTTACACAAACTTTTGAATTGTCATTGTTCTTTATAGCATCATACTGCAATGCTGACGTGAGCGGCGCTTGCGTTTTATGCACATCCCGCTGAAGTATGGAACCCACATGGGTTATAAGAAGAATTCAGGACTTAAACTTCCGAGATTCGTAATCAGATCGGTGAAAGTTATCTGAAAAATAATTGAAACAATCGCTCGTAAATGGCACACCTTATCAGCGGAGACTACAGGGGCGTAGGCAGCGAGTGGGAAGTGGATGCGCGGGTAAGGCACCAGGTTCGTCTGAAACTCTGTCAAGTCCACATTCAGCGCGCCGTCGAAACGTAGCGAAGCTGTGATCGACGACACCACCTGGAAATATTCACATTACTATATTATTTACTCAGTCTACTGGATTTTTCGATCGTTCTTAAATGTAGAGAGAAGAGGAGTAAGGTGGCGTATTGATGTTACTGGGGGCCTTATGACAGAAGCAAGAAAAACATGTAAAATAACTGTAAAAATCTTATGAATTAAAGAAAGTACTCGTTATTAGAATTTCTTTCAGCTACACTATTCTTATATTCCTATTCTACACTATACGGTATTCCTCTCCATAAGTACAACCACACACAATGCAATTTACGATATCATCTTAAAAAATCGGCATCGGGGCGATTTCCTGCAAAATACGATGGTCCTAACGTAAGTGTGTACGTATACCTCTCTAATTCGCTACTTTCTTACTGCCACTGATGATATTTTTGATTTGGCAACTCCTAACGCTACAACACCAGCGATAAAACAAAGGAAAAGAAAAAGAAGAAGGACAAAAAAAAAGGATCTCATTAATTTACTTGTGAAATAAGCCTGTTGAGATTCGCGTAGGACGGTCGCTCAATGGACAGCCGCCGCCTGCAGATGTCATAGATGGCCTCATTATCGACCATGAAGGCACAGTCCGAGTGGCCGATGGTGGCGTGTGTCGTCAGCACCGCGTTGTAGGGCTCCACCACGGCTGTGGACACCTGCTCGCAAAAGAAAAACTTTTAAGTTTCGTTGACAGGAACCTTAGTACTTTTATGTGTTCTGTGCAGGAACTGTCAAAATGTCAACGTCACAGCTATGCAAAAAAGAATAATATTTACAGTGAAAAAGTCCCCAAGTTTTTTTTATTTTATATGTGTTTTGCTCTCGACTGTTGTGTAAGTTATAGACAGAGACAAACAGGAGTGAGTGAGTTTATTCAATGAAGCCTGAGTGAACAGGCTTTTTCGGGGTAACACACTGAAAAGCTAGTATGAGTTCGGAAAGATGTAGCGAGTTTCACACTTTGCTTTACTCATAATAAAAGATGTCTGGAAGCGTATACGAATGTGCTGTTTGCCTGAAAATGTAATTAGTCCATCAGAGATGTAGATCATCAAAAAACATTTATTTGTATTTTTACGTAATAAGACTAAATTGCAATAAATGTAACGTAAAATGTCAGAACTGTATTTTAAATTTTAATCAAAAATCAATCTTACTTGTGGCGCTGGGTAGATAGCAAACTCCAGTTTGCTCTTTTTGCCGAATTCATCTGACAACTTCTCCATGAGGAGCGAGGTGAAGCCGGAGCCTGTCCCGCCGCCGAATGAGTGAAACACGAAGAAACCCTGAGTGAGAAACAAGTTTCTTTTTTTGCTAACCCTGCTGTACCGCTACCTGGCAAAGTGCCTCCCACGACGCTTTCCAAAAGCTCTTTAAAAACGAATATATGCCAAAATATTGAAAAAATATGTAAAACCAACTTTCTAAAATATTAAAATGCTGGTGGGCATCTCATGGAGAGAAGGGGGATGGATGATACCATATTGTGACTGATTACTCAGACGGTGAGACAATTCACAATCTGTGAGAAAAATAGAGTTGGCTAGAGCATTTCGTCACTTTGTTCAGCAGTAGAAGCTAAAATGATTCAAAGAACTGATTCCAAATACCTGCAGACCAGTACACTGATCAGCCAACTTCCTGACTCTCTCCATAACAGGTCCGAGGACTTCGCGGCCGGTGGAGTAGTGGCCACGGGCGTAGTTGTTGGCCGCATCCTCCTTACCCGTGATCAGTTGTTCCGGGTGGTACAGTTGTCGGTATTCACCTGAACGGACCTCATCTGGGAAAGAAGGATTTGAATAAGCAACTTGAGCCAGACTCATGTGGAGCTCAGCGCATTCTCTGCGCTGCGAACATGTTTACGCCTGTTGTTGGGATCTGTCAGTAAAGTGGGACAAAAACAATAAAAATCTGCTGTTAGGGCTCGTTTCGATCAACATGTAGACCAGCGGTGCGGGCATGAATCTACTAATCTGAGGAATGACAAGATTTTTATTCCAAAATTGTGATAATATGCGGATTCCCAAATCCTTACCTCCTGCTCATTTTTACTTTGATAGTCCACGGGCTTTTTGTTAGTAGATATAAAAAATAAAAAATAAACTATTTTCGATGGTGGTAGAAAATGTATCCATCTAGATAAGGGGAAATACTTAGCCCCAAGTTATCAGCTGATAGATCAAGCAGTACTGCTAACTTGTCCAGTTGCAACTAGCCTGCAAAAATCAACATTGTTCTAGTAAAACTTAAGTGTTACCAATAACAGTGGCCTCTAAGTCCACCATGACAACTCTGGGCACCATTTTCCCCCGATCAGCTTCAGAGAAGAAGGTATTGAAACAGGAGTCGGCTGCGTTGGAGTCTTGTTCGTAGGCTGGCAGGGTCCCGTCCGGACGGATGCCGTGCTCCAGGCAATAGAGCTGCCAGCATGCCACCCCCATCTGCACTCCCGCCTGCCCAACGTGCACTGAGATGCACTCCCTCTGCTCGCGTAAAAAATATAACACGTTAATGACATCTTATGTCACTTTCAATAATCGCCGTCATCTTTTTTTGGGAGAGCCTAGATTTGATAGCATTCGATCAAAAGCAACCCGGAGAAATTCATATTACAATGACGACTTTCACGAAAATGTTAATCACAAAAAGACAGGTCAATGTTTGATTTGTATTGAAAAAACCTGTAACGTAAAATACATATTAAAAATGGCCGTCGATTGTTCCGTAAGACACATCACGATAAGTAACTAATAATTTTAGAAGGACTATACACTGCAGGAATTCTAAAATGTAGAACAAACATTATCTAGGGCTTCCCCGAAGTCACACACGCCAAGTCAAAAAATACATTTGTAAAATTACTTACCATGATAGATACTTCTAATTTTGATGGTAACCAATAAAACAATATATAAAAAAACTGCTTATAAAACTGCTACGTTACAAAAATTTAGAAACGGACTGAAATTTTGAAAAAATTGCGAATCAGCGCCCGTCTGATGGGCCGCTTAGATTTCTTGTAATTTTTTATTCCATGTTCGAATTTACTTTGTGTTTTTGTGTGCCAGGTTTTGAATCAGTAAAAAGTTTTAGATAGTGTTCAAATAGGTTGAATCTAAAATTTAATCTCTGAATGATACAACATTCTGAAATAACTTTTGCCCGTCGTTCACTTCGCTCTTGTTAATTTAGAAATTGTCAATCAATTCGTGTTATACTTATAACATGTATTAATATAGGTAATTTTAAACATGAAACGGAAGACACGTGGCGCTAGAATATTATCAAAGGAACGTTTTTATTGTATAAAATCAGTACTTTTTTCGGGATGCACCTTATGGTGCATCCCGAAAAAAGTACTGATTTTATATGTCCGGTTCTGTACAGCTGACAACAACATAAAATATAATTACATGCAAAACTTCAGGTTTTCAGTGCAGTAATAAAGTAACAAACAATCTTACTTCCCTACTTTTATTATAATAGCTAGAATTACGAAGTAAAGATTAACTTTCTTATTAATCAAGTGTTATCAATGATAGCAACTTCCCATCCTATCACATATTTTAATCGATTATTTATCAAGCTTCTCAGCCACCCACCCTTATTTACGTTCTTGACACCACATAAAGCTCATCCACTATGAAATCAGGGCGACAGGTAGGTGAAACATTTCCATAACCTACGCACTTAGGTTTCAGTTAGGTCATACTCATTAATATGAGTTTGAATATTAATGAGCTGCAGCCAGGTATAAAAGGTAAGGTTTAACTAACGTGCAGCACATTCAAACTACAATATTGGCATAGCTTCTTCATCTATAAAACCCATTGGGTCACAACTTCAACGTTGTTGCACATCCTAAAAATCATCATGAAACTGACTTTGATCATTCTTCTGGTGGTAGCTTACTCTTGGTGTTCTGAGGCGCAGAATGAAGCAAGGGTTTTCTGTGGACGAGTCCTTTCAGAACGTCTGGCTGCTCTCTGCTGGGGTCCAAACTCGGTGAAGAGAGATGCTGGGTGGTGGCTGACGAGAGGTGCAGCACGCTCGCTGGGTAGCGTACGTGGGAAGCGAGGCCTGGCTACTGAATGCTGCGACAAAGCCTGCACTGTTGAGGAACTGCTTTCCTATTGCTAGATTTTAAATACAATACAAGGTCGGCCTGGGCTGGTGGATAATCACCTGACAATTTTTACTGTTTTAATTTCTGTAATGTTATCCACAAAATATCTGATCTACTTAACATTTAGATCTTAATAGCGTAGTTTTAAGTGAGCCTTCAATCCTTTCAAGTCGGGCCTGTGGGGGCCCGCACACTCTGGAGGTCCCCAACAAACACCATCTCGACTATATGGCCAGTCCGACGTTAAACTCCAACATCTAATTTTCGGCTGTAATAATATCATGTTTATATTAATAAATTATTGAGGAAACCAATTAATATAGTCTTTTCTTTGACTCCTAATCTATAGTAATGCACACAACGAAGTGCTAGGTGGAGGTGTACCCATAGGTACTCAATCAGTTACCTAAATATTTATGTGTTGCCTAAGACACGTAAACGGCCATTCTCCAAATAGGTGTTATTTGCCTAATTACCGTGCCCTTTTTGAATTTCACTGATATGACGTTAAACACATTAGAATATGAAACACATTAAAGATAGGAATTCAATAGTTATTTTGGCATTCTACTATTACTGATGGTTTTCTAGATAATGAGATTTAAAAAAAAGTTGGGTATGGTAATTAGACAAGTTGAATATTTGATGCTACGGTAATTAGAAAATATTTTGTTTCTCCATACTTGTATCTTTATTTTCTTTTATTTGCTCAATATTGCTCAATAATGACAAAGTACTAGTAGAAGAAGATGAGAGAGCACTAGTTGGACGCGGAGTTGATGTTATTAAGGTAAGTATGGAAGTGTTGGCATCACCTCCGAACTCTTAAAAACTACGGGTCAACCTGTGCTCGGCGAGCTTAAGAGGCTGTTCAACTTCGTCATAGCCAGTGGGATTACCCCGGAGGCGTGGAGCAGGGGCGTGGTGACATTTTTTTTCAAGAAAGGAGACAAAAATCTCCTCAAAAACTATACAGACCAATCCCGTTCCTGTGTTACGTCTACAAGCTGTTTTTGAGGGTCGTCACAGATCGGCTTTCCGCTAGATTTGACGTTTTCCAGCCACCGGAGCAGGCTGGGTTTCGCAAAGGCTATAGCACCTTAGACCACATACATACAGTGTGGCAGGTTATACAGAAGACAGAGCAGTATAACCGGCCGCTCGCGCTGTGTTTAGCCTTTGTGGGCTACAAAAAAGCCTTCGATTCCGTCGAAACCTGGGCTGTTCCGGAATCCTTGCAGCGATGCCAAGTCAATTGGCGGTACATAAAGGTGCTAAGGAAACTATATTATAGCATGGCGTCGATATCGGTTCAAGTACAAAACCACCATCCAGCTGCTAAGAGGTGTGAGACAGGGAGTTGTAATATCCCCTAACTAAACTGTTTACCAACGCGCGTGGAAAAATGCGTCATATCCTCACGTCGCCACTGCCACAGTGTCTGAAAAGCCGGGTGTTCAATTAGTGCGTCCTTCCAGTCCTAACCTACGGAGCCTAAACGTGGAACATGTCAGTCAAGCTGGCCCACCGACTTCATGTCACTCAGCGTGCTATGGAAAGGTCTATGCTTGGGGTCTCACTAAGGGAAAAATCCGGAATGAGGTACGGCACAAGACCAAAGATATTTTCCAAATCTGTAGCAAGCTGAAGTGGCAGTGGGCTGGCCACGTCTGCCTCAGAACCGACGAAAGTTGGAGTAGGATGGTTCTTGAATGGAGACCGCGTGTAGGTAAGCGTAGGGTGGGACGCCCCCCGGCAAGATGGACCGATGACCTGAAGAAGGTGGCTGGCAGTGGCTGGATAAAAAAGCAGGAGATCGTGCTCTGGGGCGCTCCCTATGTCCAGCAATGGACTGCAATGGGATGAGTTGATAAATGGTCTTGACAGAGTTTCAAGAGGATCTGATATGCTGTTATCAAGCACGTCTAGATCTATGACTACTTCTTCCTCGATTCTTTCCAAGTTTCCCTTTTCCTTTTGTCTTTTATTACTCTCTAGTCTGATTTTTTCTGTATAAGTTTTTCATACAACGGTAATTATTAACACATGGTAATTAGTATATGGTAATTAGAAAACGATAGACTTTCTTCAAAATTTCGAAAACCAACATAGTCTGCAAATACTGGCTTATCATAACACACGTAAGCCAAAGTACTGTTTCATTTACATTATCAATTAGGGTCTAACTTCAAAAATGAAGTATTTAAATGAGTATAACGGTAATTAGAAAAGTTTTGAACCAAGGGCTACGGAAATTATATACTCGTCAAGTGCTTCTTTGGCGCTACAGTAACGTTTGAAACGTACGACTGCTAATGGGCTGCAGCACACCCTAAGAACATTCGACGCGTGCGGTACTGATGTGCCAAATACCGATAGTTAGGCATGTGCACCCGAGAACAGATAATGTTACGGCAATTATAACTTTCTATCGGACACGCGGTTATTTAATTATTATTATTTATAGGCTGGTTCTATTGAGTCCATATTTTAGTAGGTGATACACGTTGCTTAGTATTGCTTAAAACGTTGAATGGATCAAAGTAAATCTGCAGGTTTGAGAAATTACAAGCAAGTTTTGTCATCAAGTTGGAGTGCGGAACTCTAGACAGGCTTCGGTAATTAGAAAAAAGAGCTTTTTCGAACAGAGATTCAATTAATTTAGGCTTACTAGTTAAGAACAGAACTCAATATTTTGTTTACGGCTAGATACGGTCGTAATCTAACATATAAAAAAAACCACGCTAGAATATGATCATGTTGCGGATTAAGTAAGCGCGGACAAATAAAAACTTGCAACCGGAGAATGGCCGTAAACATCCTTTGTGCTGCAGGTGTTGAGAGTTTCCATTGCGAAAACCGTAAATTCGATTCCAAGACCTTTTGCTCAGCAGAAGCATTGAAGTACTGTGACAAAAACCTCTCCCCATGGCTTCCAATTATGACGATCGAGATCCGATTTCATATTAGCTGAAATACTGCTGACAAACTATCAATTCAAGCCAAGTTTTTTCCCTTTATACCTAGTTGTTTTACTCATGAAATCTCTCGAAAACCATAACGAGACTTGTCCATCAAAAAATAAGTACCAACATTTAAAATTGAGGGTGGCAAGTACGTTACAAGTAGGGCACTAAGATAGGGGTGGGCTGCTGTTAGGGCAACAAAGTACGGGGTGGATGGGGCGGGGAGTAACGTTCACCCCTCTTGTGTGGATGTCGTAAGTTGATTTGCATTTTTGTGCTCGTTAATTTGAATCAGTTTGGTATTTTTATTAGTTTTTGCGAATAAAGATTATTATATTTTTATTTGTAATAGAAATCAGGTATCAACCCAGAATTAATTTAAAAAATAACAAATTCAAGAGCCTCATGCTCTTAATACAACAATTCCAAGGTTTTCTTCATTAAATTAAATTAAAAAAAATCTGAAATAAAAAAGTTTTCAGACCAAAACCTAAAAAAGGCACTAGAATCGAAGTTAGACTTTTTAAAAAGGTTTTCATGCTACAAAAAGAAACAGAAAAGTTTTTTTATGAGACAATAACGTTACTATTTGGATTCATGATTTTCCCCATTAGACTGTTATACATTATACAAGTATCATACTTAATCAAAGATTTATCGAAAAGTAAATGAAACTAAAATTGCAATCAATTTAATATTAAAGATTCAGATATGTAATTAAAAGTTATAATTTAAATTTACATATTAAATAAGGCGTTATAACACAAGCAAGTTCGCCAAAAGCCAATCATTTTAATCCGTGTCCACCATAAATCAAATCATTGTCTTTTTAACACTTCGCGCGGTCACAGTCGACCGCACTTTAATCCTTTACATTCAAATGTAAACTATTGTCGAATGTAAACTTTTGTCAAATGTAAACAATTGTTAAGTGTTAACATTATTTTGAATATATAATTGCGTTATATTGTTGTAGTATGTAAATAAAGAGGAGTGTGAATATCGATTCGTTGCGCTGTGATGAAAATAAAGGACAACGTTTATGCCTGGTGCATTTTTTGTTTTTAATTGTTGTGGTCTGCCCCGTTGAACTTACAATATTGAGGTTCGATTCCCAAGTTGGTTAAAATATTGGCGCGGCCAATAATTATGATTACTTTCGTTATTTTGGAAGTTACGAGTTGCTGCTTTATGAATTATTGTTGCATTGAATCAGAAAGATAAAAATGAATTAGGACATTTGACCTCAAAAAACAAATTATGTCTGTTTTCAATGTCTTTGATTTTCACTTCATTTCAAAACGATCAGATTCCTCTGATCAATTATAAAAACTTTTAAAGACAGAAATCATACGGAACAGTTGTAAAAAACAAAAAATTACAACAAACAAACACCCATTAGAACGGATCTACCTCTAAGAAAAAGGCTTAATAACTACTACAAACTCAAACACACGGATCTCTTTAGAGAAACAAAAAAAAATTTACGAAAAAAAAACAGAACCAAACCAACTGACAAGTTTGACAAATAACTGTCACCCAGTTTGACAGGGGTAGATCGAAGACCGATACTATTGTGAAACCCGATCTTTATCTTTAGGATTATCGCTAATGTGCCGAGATATCATCTTAAAAGAGGGACCGATGTTGATTCATGTTGCTGCCTAACAAAATATAATTATGTTGTGCTTAAAGCGTAAGTTAAAGTTTCTCTGCCTCTAAGTTTATATAAGTTTCTTTAACCACAAGCTAAGTTTCTTTGTAAAAACAGGGTACATCACTAACTTTACGTCCGCTGTGAAATCAGCAGAAGTTTTTCTATTCCTTTGCTAGTGATATATTTTTTAAAGGGTGTAAAATAACAAAAATGTAGACATCATAAATTGTCCTATCGCTTAGGACGTAGGGACTATAGGACTCTTACTGAGACGCATGTAACCCGCGCAAGTGCCTCAACATGCTCAAGCTACATGTACCGTGTACAAGTAACCTAAAAGACTTTAGTTTGGCTTTTTACATGGCCTTTGCGTTCTAGGGTCGCAGTGTCCTCTTTAGAGATCCAGCAAATTTGTTTTCTGTATTTTAATTACGTACCTATTATAAAATGGCGGGCGAGCTTATTGCTTCCATCTCATGGTGTTAAGCGCCATTTAGACGGAGCAAGAACTCGTATGCGAGTTTCACTACATTGCGGCATTTGTTTCATTAACTGAATTTGTTCTACCTATAAATTCCGCAATGTAACGCAACTCGCGTTCGAGTTCTTGCATCGTCTAAATGAGGCTTAATTAAGCATTTCTTTGCGCTGATCAGTACGTTGACCAAATTCAAATTATTTATTTGATTCGGCTCGAGAATCGAACCCAAGAGCCAGGTTATAAAAATTTGATGTGCTGTCTTTCTCATTTGATAATATTATAAATAAAACAGATACTGGCTAGTGGCTACACGAGAGCATTTTTTCCAAAAAAAAAATGTCCATAGTGTTCCAAAAAGAATTAAACTTTTCCAGCTCAATGACAGGCCACATACAATAGCCCGAGGTGTGGCTCAAATAAAAAATCCCATTTGGCCCAGGGAGGCGGAATAATGACCGCTTTTTACCGGTTTAATCCGGATCAGATAACTGGGGCCTATGCGATGCCCGTTTGATATTCATGATCATTCTCCGGGGATTTTGGGGATCTAAATGTACTGCGGATTTGGTTACGTTTTACTGTAATTGATAATTGCTTACTCGGAATCTTTGATGTTGATGTGCTGGTTGTTTTGTACCTATATTTTTTTAAATAATCCTGTTTAAGATTTTGAATTTGTTTTTTTATAAAATAAGTACTTAAGTACATTTACAGATGACAAAAATCATAAAAAATTCTGTGAATGCAGAACGAAGAGTTAACACTAATGGATGGGTGTATGGAAGCTGATGATGACGATGTACGGCGATAAAAAGGAAACAAATTCCACATCAAGTAACTATGTATTTATTTACATCAACAATAAAAAAAATCGTAACAATTTGTAAAAGTCGTATCAGCCTTTAATGGTCAAACACTAGCAGTAGGTGAGCAGTTCATCCATAGTGCAGGGCTTGTAGCAGCACTCGTCGGCCAGGCCTCGCTTGCCCCGGACTCCTCCCAGGGCCCTCGCTGAGTCCTCCGACATCCACCAGCCGGTACTCCTCTTCTCCTCAGCTCCCCAGCAAATGGCAGCCAGGACTTGTGAAAGGCGACGACCACAGTAGAAATTAGCACCGTTTTGGGCCTCGCAGCACCAAAAGCATGCTACCAAGAAGATAAGGACCAAAGTCAGTTTCATGTTGATTGACGGTTTGCTGAATTTTCAACTAAAAGTTTGAAGCCCGAAGACGGAGATTGAAAGATGTAAGTTACTGTACCACGAATGTGTATCGAATGTGCTGATACTCAATAAATCCTACCTTTTTATACCTGGAGACAGCTCATTTATATTCAGTCTGATTTTATTAATAGGTCTTATCTAAAGTCTGAGGGCGTAGGTTTAGGGAACGTTTGACTCTTCACCTTCGACTAATTTTTTCAGATGGATGAACAACGTACTGAGCGTGGGTGCTTAGGAACACAGAACATTAGTACCGTATTTATTTTTTAATGAACTGGTAGAAAAGTCACCGAAATTATAAGTGTCGAAGTCAATAAAATCAATGTAAAAACATTAAGAGAAAGGCCTTTTATACAAAGTACCTATTTAGTAACGTTTTGAAACATACCTAGAATGGTATCTAACGTAGTAAAAGTTTCATGATAACTTATGACTGTAATTAACTGCATGTATAAAGCGGTCCCATACATATTCGCATCGTCAAATGTAATTTTTGAACCGTAGAATTATTACTGACAAGATTTCTTATGAAATTACTAATCTACTGGACATGACTTTAAGCTGCTTCATAACTCTAGAGCTCTTAATTAGTTAAGTGGTTAAGATTACTTTCTGTTGCGCCACTACGAGTAGCAAAACTTTGAAATGAATTTAATCTTTCCTTATTCCCTTATCATGTTGCCCGGTCGTCGCAAGCACTTCCGCGTTGAGCATGAAGTCTTGGGTTTGCTTCCCCGATCGGGTAAAGTTTCCATTGAGAATTTCGTAGAAGCAGTCTAGTTTATGGTAATAGGCAAGCACCCATTATGTGTATACTGTGACTCCATTCCATTTCAACCTAGTCCTTAAAGTGTTACAGAAGTTTTCGCAAAAAAAATATAGTTTTTCCGTGCCAGCGATTGGACCATTTTTTTTTCTAATAACACTAAAAGTGAGATAAATCGTAAACTATCTAAAAGCAAGTAATAAAAGTAAACAGTAGCAGTAACCATAAAGGTCGGTAATTAAATCTTAAGGGCCGCGCCACTAAGGGTCTGGGCGAGGGTGCACACAATGGACCACAATGGTCCATAGGCCCAGGGTTATGGGGCCAGGTGCTCGCTCGTGTACAATAGGTTTAGTTGACTTTATTTTATTCGTGTTGGTTCTGTGATGTCGATAGCCTAATAGCAGTTAGTTATTACCTACTGAGAAACGAAGATCACAAAACAAAGTTAGACACTAAAATGGCCTGAAACTATATTATTATTACGTCCCAAGAAAATAGTCCCTAGAACTTTTTTGGCGGAATTTAAATCAATTAACGAAAGGTTTAAATCTTTTTTGAGCTGAATCAGATTTTAAAAATAAATTGCTGTGGATTATATTTATTTATAGAAACAATAAGCACGTGTAAAAGTTCTCACCAGAGAAAATCTAAATAAATCCTAGAAAATCAAAATTTTTTTCATTGAAAATGCCGACTGCACAGTCATCGGTTAAAATCAATTTATTTTAACCGATGACTGTGCAGTCGGCATTTTCAATGAAAAAAATTATACCGAACTATTTTTAATCTCACAAAAAACTGGTAAAACCAGTATAATCCAATTTCCTTTTACAACACCACACGTTTCCTCTCTACCCCACTTATAACCGAACACAATTTTTTGGGCCAAAAATCCATTTTTTCGATAAAAAATATAGGCCTCATGAAAGGCACCATTGTTCTCAGTGCACCGATGCATCGCGACAGATGGGGTCCGTTGTATGTTCCATGGTGTTGGATAGAAACGATAAGGGTAAACGGTTTGACACCGCGACAATCGGTCAGATTGCTCTGTATGCTTTGGTAATAATAAAAGAGAAAGTTTTTGGTGCCGTGCCGAAACCGAATCCGTGACTTGAAAAATTGAAAAGCGAGGAGAAGGTTAAAAGTTCAAAGATATCGATTTTTTCATTGTACTGCGAGTATTCTCAACTCTTAGTTTAAAGTTCGTAGGGCGTCCACCTTCAAAAACACAAAAAGATTTTTTCAATTCGAACCAGTGGCTCCTGAGATTAGCGCGTTCAACCAAACAAACAAACTCGTCAGCTTTATAATATTAATATTTTTAAATATTAATAAATATTATATATATGCGTGCATTTCAAAGATTTTCTTACGAAAGAAACATTTTATATGTTTAAAATATTAGTTTATAGACATAGATAAAGTTTGACTTCATTTTTTGTATGGGGTATAGAGATAAGAGATAAGAGAGAGAATTTATTGACAAAAACTTTTACACATAGTGATGAGACTCTGACTCCAGAGTTTAGGCTGCCTTTCCACCAGAGATGCGCTGTGCTACGTTGCTACGGATATGTTTGTTATCCACCAATCACATTCATTTGATTTCATAACGCACACACACACAATGAGTATGATTGGTGGATATCAAACGCATCCTTAGCAACGTAGCATAGCACATCTCTGGTGGAAAAGCAGCCTTAGGCTAGGATGCTTGTGTTTCAGGAGTCAGAGACTTCTTCCAGTATTTAGTGTTACAATTTTACAAGTTTCATAACACAAAAGAACTAATATTCTCAATTTAAAACAAACGTAAAAGCATGAGAACGGAAAAAAATATGATACCCCAATACAAAAAGTAAAGATACTCGTATAACATTCACAAAATGGCGTAGGCGCATCGACTTTTTTGTAATTGCTACGTAGCGTCTTGTCTACGAACTTTGACAATGCTACGCCAACTCTCGTAGCAGTCGTAGCAATTTTCCGAATCCTTGATGACTGTAATAATGAACTGAATACGCTTTGTGCATTATTACAGCGCTTCCTATTTGACCATGGACTTAAAGGACGGACTGAGTAGTAGACCGAGTAGTAGTCTCTAGAAAGAGAGGAAAACATTTATTTGCATAGTCTATGCAAATAATAGTATTTTTCTCTTTAAAGAGGGGACAATTTTGTCTGTCAATTGGTTAGGGAAGGCGCTGTCCATCATTTTAAGTATATGTTAATGACCACATTATTTGGGGACATGTGTATAATCTGCCAATACTAGCCAAATTTATAAAATTTTCGGCTTATTTTATATTAAAAATTAAATAAATGTAAAAAAAGTGAAAAGGTTGTAGAATATCTTGACGTGTAGTTACTTCACTGCGCGGGTGCTCCCCTTAGCCCCTGTTCAGACACGGCGGGAACCGCGCGATTTCAGAATCGCATGGAAATCGTGTGAGTCTTATTTGTATGAGTTATTAAGTAGTGACCGACCGAAATTTCGGTTTCGGTTTCGGTTTCGGCCGCTTTCGGCCAAAAAATCTAGTTTCGGCCTTAGTTTCGGTTTCGGCCGAAATATAGCCGAAACTTTCGGCCCCGCCGAAACTCAAGTGATCGTGCATTTTCGTGCGTCGATCGGTAAAATTCGTAGCTAACACGTGCTTGCTCGCCGACGGGGCCCCGGCTCAGTTTGCCACCGTCCATTTAATCGTGAGTTGAGGTTATGTTTTTGAGTTTACTGCTAAGACTAAGTCTTGTATATTCATGTGATAATAAAATATATTTGTTACGTACGATAATTCTTAAAAAACGTATCAATCGTCGAGGCGATTAGGAATAGGATTAGGCGGTATTCTAAACATAATTAAATTAACGCTTTCTCCTTTTTTGAAATAATGCAACTTTTTTCAACTCAGTAATTTCGTTTTCCTAACTTCACGCAGACAACGGTCATCTGTTAGTAGATAATAGTTCTGTTAGCGTTGTGTATGTAGTACATTGTAAAATTAATCCAATGTAAAAATATTTTTTTAAGTAATATTTCAAATAAAATGTTTGTTTGTGTGAATAATTTTGGTACGAGTATTGTTCGTTAGGCTATTTATTTTTGCATCAAACTTTGGGCATAAAACTCAACATATAAAATTATCTAGAGTGAAGCTGGGAGAAATAACAAGTTAATAATTTAAGATAAATTATTGCAGAACACTGTTTTAAATTCCTATTTCATTCCAACTCGGTAACTCCAATTATATCAGGACAGGCGTAACATCGGCGTGTTATTGGTAAATTCGACATGCGTGGGAGTCGCACCGCAGACTATCCAATATTTATTTATTTGTATTTATTTGACGCTTGTTAACCTGTCATTTGGTCATTTGGATACGGATTAATTTATGACTTATTCAATACATTATTGAAGGTATTTTTAATGCAATCATTATCATAAGCACAGATAGATAAGATAAACAACAGCATTTAGTATTATTTGAGTAGCTAGGTTTTATTTCAAGAAAGCAGTTAAAATATAAATATGGGAGCAGTGGTGGCCCAGTGGTATCGGTCCCGACTTACGAGTCCCCACCACTGCTCTCAAAACGGTGAAGGAAAACATCGTGAGGAAACTGCATGCCCTAGAACCTAAAAATTCAAAGACATGTGACACCTACCAACCCGCACTGGGCCCGCGTGGTGGATTATGGCCCACTCTCACAGAGAGGAGGCCTGTGTCCCAGCAGGGGAACAGTATAGACTGATGATGATGAGTTAAAATATACCATACAACCAGTAGCATTACAATTTCAGACGCGATTAAGCAGATTAACGTAATCCTCGAACGTAAAGAGCCATTGAAGGAACAGAGTGGATTTTTAGTCTGCAAGAGTGACAGTTCCTTCCGCTCCACCCAGAGCCAGAGAGAGGACTCATTTTATGATTTCATCACCCAAAAAAAAATAATGTCATTTGTAGATCTTTCACAGTCGTTACTGTTAGTCAGAAGTTCTAAAGTCTGACAACCAGTCTGACCATGGGGTATCGTATTACAGTTACTGGGTTGTGGAGGTCCGACAGGCAGTCGCTTCATGTAAAATACTGATATCCAGCTAAATATGGTTTGACTGGAAGCCGACCCCAATTTAGTTGGGAAAAGGCTAGGCAGATGATGATGACCCCAAAAAAAAGTAAAGGTAAGTGCATTTTTTGTACTTGTGATTTCGTTTAAATCACTATATTTCACAATTGTGAACAGTTTACGGGATTTAACCCATCTGCGACCACTATAAAAATATCAAAACTTCCATCCCAGTTGGTCACTTGTGACATATTTCTCTTTACTACAATAAACCACCTAATTGCTACCAATCTGCGTATTATAAACAGTTTATGATAACTATACCGTCCGGCACGCGACCGGCACGTGAACGGCAAGAGACAGGCACGTTTCGACACTTTGGAGACACGTGTCGTGGTTGTTAAAGTGTAATTTAGTCCGTTTTTTAAACGCCATCAGTGTGTAAACTGATGTTTAATCAATTATTTATTTTTAGGACACATGGCAGAAGTAGCTAATAATTAGTTGCTGAATTGACAGCATTGAACAAATGCTAGGTTCTTTATGAAGTTTTTGTCTTACAATGGATGTGCTGAGGTCTCAGGAAGGTCTATCAAATTACACATAAATATTCATCACTAAAAGAGTGACGATATAGGTAAATTATCGACCTTTATTACACGAGGTCCTACAATTTATTTGTCTATTTTACTTTACGCCTATAAAGCCTGGTTTCAATTCATTATTAAAAAAAAACATGCCGACCGAGATGGGAGCCTCCTCCTCTTTGAAGTTGGTTGAAAATTGAGTTATTTTTTTTTTTTGTAAACGATGCCCCATACTAGTAATTGCTCCTGAGTCGTGGGTGCGTTTAAAAACATAGAAACTGATATACACAAACCCCCAGACACGGAACAACTACCCACAGGCCAAACAAATAATTGTTCCGTGCAGGAATCGAACCTGCGACACGCTGCACAGCAGCCCATCACTCGACCGCTGCTTTCATCCCATCCGCCTGCTCTACTTGTTGCTTGTTGCATCGTATTATTTAATTAACCCAATCCACAATCTGTGTATCATGAGCATATCGGTAGACACAACAAACGCACCGCCACGCGACCGCCACGTGGCTGGCGTGGCGTCACACTTGACAACTGGTCACCAACCCTTGTGCTGTTAGTGCTGTTAAACTGTTCCTTTAGTTTAAGCGTCAGTGAAAAAAAAAATATATATATACATGTCGAATTGAGAACCTCCTCCTTTTTTTTTCGTCGGTTAACAAATAACAAACCTGATAAATATCCCTTTTGATATTCTACCGTCTTATCCGTTGAACACTTATCACTTGTCCAAAAACCTGTCAATGTCAAAACGACATTTCACGTTGATATAAGGAAGGGTCATTTTGCAGTTACACTTTTTTTAGACAAGCGGTCAACAGGTGTTTATCTTTATGTGGTAAGGTAACTAATGTTAGTAAATGTATCAATTCGGACACAGTCCGAATGTATTATTGTACTTACGAATCGTCACAAACACGTTTAAGCACAATCTAACTACATAGGTTAATTGTTAATTTAAAACCGCGAATCTGAAAGTGAGTTTGAAGCTGAGCGTTCCCACGTCATCATTTTAAGTGATCCTATCATAAATAACAATAATATTTAAGCTCGTATTATATTTTTCGTACAGCTAAGTAATTTATCTAAAAAACTCGTGTGAAATTCACATCCATTTTTGTTACGCGAATTGTTTGTAATCCGGAATCCTAAAATGACACTTGAAGTTACCAATAGTTGGTACTTTTTGCCACTAAATATGACACGCTTCTACTCAAGTGGGATAAACATTAGCATTACACAGTATTTAAAAAGCCATGAGCGATGATAGGGTTAATTTTGTCATTGTTAACGTGTGAAATTTTTAAATTATATTTTTATAGGATCAATAGAGTCGTGATTTTAAAAATCACGACTCTATTGATCCTATAAATAAATAGTGTTTTATCTATTGCTACTTCATAGTTGATAGATAGATACTTCGTTTGATGGTCGTGAGAATTTCGGCGATTAGAATTTCTTTTGAAAAGAATTTTGGTTATGGTATCAGAAAAGCTTAGGGTCGTGGGACTAAAGAGCTACAGTGACCCCGAAACGTAAAGGACTATTGAAGGACACCATGAATTTTACTCAGTACAAGTCTGACAGTCCCTCCTGTCCTGCCCAGGGTAGGAGGACTCATTTGATGATTTTGCCGCGCGAGAAGTTCAACAATAGAATAGCGGACCTAAAAACCTTAGCAATGTTGCAAATTGTTCTATACCAATTAATCTACTCTATTGCTTGAATAGAATTTTCCATTTTATTTTTCGTCGTTGATAAAAATTCAAAGATATCGTAGCCACAAGCAGGAGCAGTCAACTCACGTTTCTTTTCTCTCGAAACAGTACGTATTCGTGTAACGAGATATTTTTTTTTATACCTAATGTAAAGTATTGAATTCTTGATCATCAACCATTCCTATAAGATTTTTCCTGTATTTTATTCATGAGTTTTTTTCTCAAAATAAATTGATCCTCATTCATAGCAAGTTTCTTTCGTGTCTCGGAAACTACGTGAAGTTGTTGGTCCCGGCTCATTCAATAATCGGTCAATTATTAATCTTTGACAGTCGTGACTGGGAGTCAAAATCGGACATCAATTTTTCGGACTTTTCGTTGTTTTCCTGAAAAAAGATAAAGTAAATAAATCTATACCTTTCCATAAAAAATCTGCAACAATTAATGGGCTCAACAAGCCACAGATGTCCACTCGACTTGATAGCGTAACTTCTATTTATAATATTATTTCAACAAACAAACACACAAAGATACAGTTAGTTTTCAATCAACTTCAAGTACCAAACTCGACACATAGTACCAAATGTTATACTTGTGACAACCCTAGCTAACATCTCATTGAAAAAGCAACCTTACGTACTCAAATCCAATGTTGAAATTCTATCACCACTGTTCTTCTATTGGCTTCCCAAACCTGTTTGTTCGATAATGATTTTAATGAACTTTGGAATAAGGTTTATTTTAGTGAGTTAGTAATAGATTAATGAAAGGTTTTCAAGTGTTTACGCTTGGTGTAGAATAAACTTATCAAGTATATGAAATGCAATGGTTTTGCTTGTTAAATTGAGTAGGTACGTAGCGTTTGCGTTGGTCACTTAGTAATCTGTTTATTAGTTTCTAGTAACATTACTGCGCTATTCTAGTAACAATACTGCGCTCCAAGACGAATATAGCTGACGTGGCTCAGAAGGCTGCCCAACTGAAATGGGACTGGGCAGGTCATGTCTGTCGTATGCCGGACAAACTGTGGGCCAAAATAGCTCAAAACTGGAGCCCTGATACAGTGAGACGTGGACGCGGCAGGCCACGAAGGAGATGGCGGGACGAACTGGATAGGTTCCTTCCGAACTGGAAAGAGGAAGCGCGGGCTCGCGAGAAGTGGAAAGAGTGGAGGGAGGCCTTTGCCCAGGAGTGGGACAGAACAGGCTAGTAAAAAAAAAAAAAAAAAAGTAACATTACATTTAATTAATTGTAACTAATAGGTTTTATAAAATGCGAAACAGAGTTTGTTTGTTTGGTTCTGTTTCACATCCAAACATCTCGACCGGTTTAGACGAATTTCGGTACCGAGAAACATACGTCCTTGAAAGAAGGCGAACGATGTCGTGGATAGAAGCTTCTTGAAATATTTTCAGGATTCAACTGAAAAATGTTGTTTTCTACTATTTCTATTGTCATTTTAATTGAATGAAATGAAATATATGTGTATCTGAAGGTCGGATAACACAAATAACACAGAGATTGTATCTAAGTGCTTACCTAGAATGCTGTAAAAACCTAGCATGTGTGCCTGTCATCAATAATACTCGTATCACTACTTCCACAAAAAATATTCTATAAAACCAATGGTAGCCATAGATTTTATTGAACACACCAACTAATATTTATAATAAATAATTTACAATATTTGCTGAACGTCAAATCACTAAGCTCTTCTCCCTAAATGACTTGCACCAATTTAATAAGACCTCTGCCAAATTTTGTTCCGTTTCACTTTTGTACCAATTTTTACAAAAAAGGGAACTCTACGGCTCTATCTCTGCTGGTGACATGGCCATACAAGTTTTACGCCTATTTTGAGTTTTATTTGGGTAGGATAGAGTTTATTTTTGAATGGTAATTGATAGGTAAATTGAACGTCAGCTGTATAGCCAATTTGTGGTGATGCCAATTCATCTTGTGGTATTAAATGTGGAGAATGACAGAATTGATACTTTTCTATATTAGGATAATGTTTGGGATTAGATATATTGGGTATGATGAATATTTGTAATAGATTTTAGCAAACTATTCATTCAGGCGATCAATTTTTTAACATTAAAATCAGTAACAAATATTTCAGAAATACTTTGAAACATAAAATAGTCACAAAATGCGTAAATAAAAGGTTAGTCAATTATTGTCAAAAAAAATATGCAAAGCTACTTTTAGTAAAGATAAAAGCTAGTAGGTAGGTAACTTCTTATTCATTCTTATGCACAGTGTTGCAAACGAGATGACAATCTGGATACATATGATTTTTTTAATTATTATTTTCTTAATTTACTCTGAGACGATTGAATCAATTTACAACACACTCTGAGGACTAAATCAAAATAAAATTCAGAGGCGACCACATCAAAATCAAATAAAACCACCCTTCCATTAAAAAACTTAAACAAACGAGAATATTAGCTTAGTGGACTAAACAAATAGGCACTGCCCGGGGCCGGGATGAATTTTAAACAAAATCAAACAGATAAGCAAACATTGCGTACCAATTAGCCCAGGGCTAGGTTTCTGGACATACGATAGCGCACATGTGGTTTATATTTGATTATAGTTTTTTTTATTGAATTAACGGTTGAGTTTCTAGGGGATTTTTGTGGTTTTTTTTAACTTAGAAGACACGTAGCCCCAAGGTGTTTGAATACACTAACGTAAGCGGTCATGCGGTTAAAACATATAGTACAGTCGAGTTCAATAATATGTTGGCAATGTCAGTGATTCAAAATATTGTGAGCATTGGTAAGCACAATAACTTCTACACAACTATAGATCAAAAATATGTCCTCATGTGAACGGTTCAATAATATATAATTTACTTGACGCAATAATATCTGATCACCTTTTAAAAAATATATATCTATACTGTATTAACTTCAATAATATCTGAGCAGGGTAAGCTTCATAATTATCTGTACATGCATAGGAAAGTATATCATTTGATCGAATGAATAAGATCCAGTTTACATTGTTACAGAAATGTCAGTATTTCAATTGTTTTCCGCGCGAATCATTTTTAGGTATTTTAAAATGTGTTTTTCAATGCCGCATCTTTTCGTGCCGCTCGGTCATTTAAGAATGGTGAAAAAAAAGCCATCTGTCATTTATCTATCTATCTATACATATAATAAAATAGTAGGAAAGTCAAAACTGTACATTGAATATTTATTTAAAAGAATACTTGGGGTGTGATCTACAATCGATACCGAAGCCAAAAATATAGTTTTTAGAATTTTTGTCTGTTTGTCTGTATGTATGTCCGGGATAAACTCAAAAAGTACTGGACGGATTTGAATGATTCTTTTTTTGTTGTATAGGTATTAAGTCTGGTCAAAACATAGGCTATAATTTATTTTGAAAACTTGAACAACTGGCGCAGAACCGCAACAGACCAGCTAAACTATAAGAGATACAAAAATGGTGCCATAGCATAAATTGTTCCACGTGATGAGCATTTTCTGCTAAGAAAATTAGTTTGAAGATCTGGAACACCTGATGTGAAACTCCAAGAGCCCGGCTACACTATAACATTATACAGGAATAACGTCTCAGCAAAGTTGTTCGGCCTAATGAGCACTCTCTGTGGACATATAAAAATTGAAGATCTGGAACACCTGATGTGGAACTCCAAGAGCCCAGTTACACTATAACATATACAGGAATGACGTCTTAGCAAGAGTTGTTCAGCGTGATGAGCAGTCTCTGTTGACGTATAAAAATTGAAGATCTAGAACACCTAATGTGGAACTCCAAGAGCCCAGCTACCCCGCGGTGGTGGACGCCCACGGTGTCGGACGTCACAAGACGATCTCCGGCCACCATAGGCGCGGGCAAGCGGGCGGCGAGTAAAGGGCAACTCGCCGTCCGGTGTCGCTGGCATAAGCAACAAGATCCGCGTACGAAGTCGCGGGCAGAAGCTAGTATAGCAATATGATTCGACCTGAAGTTAAACAACTTTGGCACCACTTTTAAAGGACTTTTTTTTTCGTGTTAAAATCATTAAAATAATGAGTCCTCGCACCCAGGGTAAAGCATGAGGGACTGTCAGACTCGTACTGATTTAAATCCTCGGTCTCCTTCAAAGCCTTTTGCGTCCCAGGGTCACGGTAATCCGAAAAGATCCACGACCCCTGCAAGCTTTGTCCCTCTAATGGGGGGCCCTGTCATTACGCTGACACTCTTTGAGGCGCGCGTGGAACGCGCCATCGACCCGGGCATAGTACATGGGCAGTCGCCCATTACTCGCCACCCATCGACGATCGCCACAACCAACGCCATCGCCTGCCGACCTCTGTCGCCGTGGGCGTGTACCACTGCGGCTGGGGTGGAGGGAGGATGCTGTCCTCTCCCTCACGCAGCGCGCCTCCTTCTGCGAGCATGAATGCTTCGCAGAAGGAGGCGACTGCGATTCCCATTCCGTCTCGCCCCGCAGTATGGCCTCGACCAATGCCGGGCGCGAGAGGTCCCCGCCTATCGCCGTCGTGAGAACACGGCAGTGCTCTGCCCTAACGGGGCAGTCCTGCACCGTATGCTCCACCGTGTCCTACGGGCGATCCTCGCTGACCTTTAAAAGACTAACGAAATTATAGATGAGAATTGAATGGAAAAGAAAAGAATATCAAACTATACTTTTTATTTGACAAGTATAACTAAGAAAATAGTACAGTAATGTGCAAACAAACATTGACTAACTTCCGTTAAAATAAAAAATAAAAGCAATATTTTTATCTTGAACTAAAACTAATCTTAGTTATTAATTGTATAAAACGTGTCTTCTTAAATCAACAAAGGACCATACAAAAGATATTAACTATAATTTGAAATTGGTCGCCATTTAGTTAATCCATAATATCCATAACATTATCTATTGGCGGGCCTAAGTTAATATTTTGTGTATGACCCGTTCGCATCAATTACAGCTTGTAATCGAGCTCTCATCGACTGTACCATATTGTGGCAATAATCTCTATTTCTATAACTATTCCAGATTGCATGTGCATGAGCCTTTAAATTCTCTTCCGTGCGAGTTTCGTTACTGTCCCAATTCTGGACCATTAATCCCCACAGATTCTCTATGGGGTTAAGATCCGGGCTTTTCGGTGGAATTTTTATTAATTCCAAGTCATCTTGCTCAGATATCCAATTTTGTACTCGTCTGGCGTTGTGAACGGAACTGTTGTCCTGAATGAATGTTATTCTGTGATGATCAGGATAAACAATTCTTGCACTTGGTAAAAACACGTCTTTCAAAATATCTAAATAGGCATCACTCCCCATTCGGCCAGCTATTTCGCACAACTCTATGGGTCCACCCGAATTCATCCACCCCCAAAACCCGATCGAAATGCGTCCACTACGACGATTTGGCAAAACATTGTTTTCTTCATATCGTGTATTGTTTGCACGATACAAAGAGACTCGCCCGTCCGCTGAAGAAACAAAAACTTTCTCATCCATAAAAGCGACGTGTTCAAAGTCATAATTTAAATATCTGACGGCAAATTGTAAACGTAACATTTTATGCCTTTCCGTTAATACAATTTTTTTAGCTGGAATCCGATGACGAATTCCGACATCATTAAGCCTTCGTCGTACAGTTAAACTAGAAACAGCCAGCTCAGCTGCAAATGAAGACGTTCTTATAAATCGTGCATTTCGAACACTTTCAACTAGTTGCACATCTTGATCATGGGTTGTTTTTCTAGGTCGGCCACAAGACACATGGTTTCTAAGATTTCCTTCATCTTGCCACCTTTTCCACCATAATGTTACAGTATTTCTCTGTTAAAGAACGATTTTATTTAATGACCATATTATAGGTTAGATGAAAACATAATTATAAACGAATACCTAAAATTGCTTACCGATATGCCTAATTCTAGTGCAATGTCTGATTTCGGAATACCATCCTCACACATGTAAACAATTTTATGTTTTGTGTGCTCGTCAATTCTATACATTTTTTTTTTCAAATTCGTAGATGTATACTAAAGTAATAAAATTGCAACGAGCGCAAATTGTATAATTTTATATGAATGACGTGTGCGTCAGTTATAACTTTTTAATAAAAAAAATGCGTTTGAAGGAAAAAAACAGGCCAGTGATACATAAATAATTTTGCAAACTCCTTGATCAAGAAATTTTAAGATTGCTAGTTATCTCTATGACGTAGTAATAGGGTTGAATTTTAATTACATTTACTTGTTCAGATATTATTGTATTCATGTGTGCTCACATAATTATTGTGAATCTTACACTGTTCAGATAATTATGGTCTTAAAGTTGTTCAGATAAAAATGTCCCTTTGGCTGTATACATGTTATTGAGAAAAAGTAGTCACATATTAATGAATCTGAATCTTGATCACAATTTAATGATGCTTGTAGTTGTCACAATATTTTGAAATATTTTGATGTTCATATATTTTTGAAGCCTAGACGTGCCAACATGTTAATGAACGCGACTGTACCTACTCAAAGTTCTGACAGACAGTATAAGGGATTTTCTTTTAAATAAGCTATGGCCAATGTGGCCAGTCTGCGGCGTGAAAAGCAAAACAATTATTAAAACGACGTATCTATAAAAAACTAGCAATGCTTAAAGATACTTATTTACTACGTTGGGAAACTTAAAATTCCAAGATCACCGTACTTTGGACTAAGCCAACAAGTAAAATGTTCCTCGCATAAAGTCGATATATAAAAGTTTATTGGTTTTACTGCACTAGGGTGGCATCCCAATGCATTGGATTAATAGCCACCGGTGCAGTTACAACAGATTTGTGGGGAGATATTGCTAAGTACCGCATTTTAGCAGTTTTCATGTAGTAGATAAAATTGTCTATGAAATATTAGTGGCAGTTTAATTTTTATTCATTTTCAAAGTAAGACAGAGCTACATTGTTAGGTACCTTTTTACTTGCAAATTAAGACATATCAATCTTGCCATTTTATTCAAATCTGCTTCCAAATAATGGATTACTTTTATTAATACTTTGATACCTACTTACCTTTTGAATTCGAAATTTTTGCTCAATCATTTTTGCTCAGTCATTAATGCACTGTGATCCTTTAATCCGAAGTTCTGGCCAAAATATAGTCTAGATCAGAGGCGGCTCGTGACAAAATTGTATGGGTGTTCACTTGAAAAGTCAAAGTCAAAATTCCTAATTTATTGGCTGTAAATGTGGTACAAAAGGTAAAAACAATTAAATACACAGCGTTGTAATGCAATTTATTTTAAACAAAAAAATTAAGAAAATGCATACGTCTGTCTTTTTGGTGTGAACCAAATGAATTTGAAATGCACCACAAAATACTACAGAATCTATTAACCTTCGTAAAATATGCCTGTTTTCGTCGACACGGTCATTGAATTCGGTATGCGGAATCTAGTGCTTTACGAATGCCTTGTCGTCTCGTTCTTTCATCTTCATTGAAAGATGATGTACCTAGGTCTTCAACGCCCGTTTCAGTTCAAGCATGCAGTCTCACCTCCGCCGGCCGTGCCCGCTTCAAATAAAAGACACGGAAAACAAAATAGGTACCTAGTTTGTTTCTTACATCACAACCACACAACCACGGTGTTTTTACATATTGTTCGGATTTAAACACAAGCGTAATGTTTTCGTTTTTGTCGTACATTTTTGCGTAAGGTTAAGTTCAAGCCGAATTTGTAACGTTTTTTAAAAGCTTTTAATGAACTCCACATTATAATTATCCAATTTAACACTCACTAGGTAGACTACAATAACTGATAAGTACTAAGTCTATTTCAACACATATTATGTGATTATTAATTTTAAAAATCCAAAATTACATTCGCACACAAGTTGCATCTCAGTTAACTCTGGATGACTCCTCTAGTGTTTGTTGCTACCACTATCAGAGAGGCAACGCCGCGCGCAATTGTTAACGTGCGGGCGGGCTCGGGCAGTAAAACATGTGGTCAAACCGTCCGGCAACGTCGCGTGAGCGGCGCTCCAAAATTGGCTATTTCTTCATAGAAAATCTTCTGTTTCACGTGCAGGCCTGTGGCGAAATTTCTCTTTCACTCCTGTTGGATTTCGTATACTGAATTTTGTTTCATTGGAGCGCAATCGTGAGCGCTCCGCTTCGCGCGTTGCCTACGAAAATGATGATGTATGGGATAGGTCCTAATGTGTATAGGTATTATTTTTAATTGGTATTTACAGTCTTTTTTTACAATAGATTTTAAATAATAATATTAGTAATTAAATTATGGAGTAAAATTTTATTATAATTATTTATGGGATGGGATGGAATGGGAGTTCACTGCACCAGCGCTCCTTAGGGCGAGCCGCCTCTGGTCTAGATAATTGGTTTCAACATTTTTCGTAATTCCATTTCTTGTGAGTAGACACGCCTAAACTCAGCTTAGAATTTTATCTACAGTAGCAAAAGGTCTAATTTAGCTTGTTTGTTGGATTGGCTCTAAGAATGGGGTGGATAAATGTTTGGTTTCCATCGGTAGCCGTGATAATCCGTTGGTTTCGCTACATTGTGTATGGACACGGCTGTTACGGCGTGTCATTCGGGTTCCCAGTGTCAATGGAGTTAAATAAACGTGGTTTGTCACCAGAAAATTGCAAAAGGTGTGAGTTTTGTCTCATTGTAGTTGTCGACTCATGTTGTCAAGCTGGAAAGATTGTTTTACTATGCGTAATAATCTATCTTGAAAATCATTTTGGCCAGAGGTGCGAATTCCCACTATCTTTGTTGAAAAAGTCTAGCACATCTTCTGATTTTGTCACTATTAAGTTTGCCATATTTTAGGAATGCATTTTAGTTTTTTCATCAACTTCTATCGTCAGAATAATTTTGAATATCTATTATTATCCCTACAATAAGATTATAAGACATATTCTGCTTACTCCAGATTTCCAATCAATCACATAAATACAGAAGCGAAACCGACATTTAAATCTTAGTCGGAAGCTAATTTCCTGTTTGCACCATATCGAATCAGAACTCCTGTGCAATGGTGCGGAACGAAAGCGCAGATTTGTTCAATAATTATTGTAATTTTGGGTGACAGTTGGACACCAGGTGGTATTTGTGTGTTTGATGTATTTTATTGGTTATACTGTAGATTTGTTTGTGTTTGAAATTACGAAGAATTTATTGCTTTGAATTTCGTGTCAGCAAATTGTACAGCTTTATCATTAGATCCCAAAAACAAAACAAAAATTGGTATGCTGTACTAGGAATATAATGCTTAATCTACTGTTGTGTAATTTTATTTTCCTTTATCAACTTCTCAAATATTAGTTATCTTGAGATGAATGGCAACGCCAATTACTGCGCAAGTAGCCTAGACACTTCTGATCACCTCCCATATGAGTGCAGTTTTTACGTATTTGTCATAAGTGTAAGGTCAAAACTATTTTTGCAGACCGAATTTTTGGGATATTATATTACTCAGGCAATTCATATTTATAAGATCCAATTAATTGCGTCCTTGTTACAGATTTCCATTTTAGCTATAGCTACAACGAATATTGTTATCGATTGGTTCGGCCTAACAATGATCCCAAAAATATGATATCTAAATAATTGGAGCAAACACGTACGTCCAGCAACAATGCTCGTAACGAATTTCCAAAGCAAACATTAGTTTTCGAAAATCGTAACTCGATCCAAACGGGTGCCCCTATTCTCGGCTAACAAAATTACTTATGCTGTTGTAGCAGACTCTATTTCAAGGAAACACGGTGTAGTTTTGTGAGTTTCATGGGGTGATTTATTCTTCTATGGATCTTGAACAATGCAACCATAGGGGTGCGCATAAGCATTCACAACTTTTCGCTCTTTAACGTTCATTGTTCCTATTTGATTTATATTCATGGTGCTTTACTTGTATTATTACACAGTGGTAAATCATGCGTCAATTTCTCCCTTTCTATACGTTAAACTAGGCTACCGTTTATTTGCTATTGTTTAAACTTGACTGATCGATACTTTGCAAACTGTCTTTATTTGTTTGCTGATCTATTATCTATCTTTCCATTATTTATTATTGATTTTCTTCTTGAATATTTTGTGTATCCAGCAAATCAACTCCCCTTGAAGCCTCTTGAAGATCAAAGAACTCCAGACACATTTAAATGAAACAGGTTAATACAAATATAAAAAGTGTGTTTTATTTCACAAAAATGACTAGCAAAATAGACTTTTACAAAACCAACTTATTCTAACACTAAAATTATTGTCTTTGGTATAATACATTTTGTGCTTAAAAGTAATTTGTATAATTATATCAAAAATATTTTGTACATAGTGACTAGCTTTACAAACATCAGATTTGAGCATTTACAACACTTGGAGCTCTGTTATAAAAGTTTCTGCTGTAACACCTTTGATCATTATAATAATAGCTATTTTGTAAATATTCATTAGCATTTCCTGTATAACAAGTTGTATCAGTGTATCCATACATAGTATTATTATATTTTCCATACATATAATCTTCAGTCTTCTCAACCTTTCTACTCTTTGCTGCAGTATCAAAAGCATTTTTGAATATTTCGTAATTCTTCTGATTGAAATATTCTCCATTAACGTTTACATGATTAGCGTCATAAGTAGCTTCATTATAACTGTTGGCTCCGTACCTTTGGTACTGATAAGCTTGTTGATTCATGTCTTCGCCGAAACTTGAAGGATGAGTAAAGAAACCAGTGCCAGTAGTCGATGTTATACAGTTTCCTCCCTTATTGTTCACAGACACAGTAACGTTTCCTACGTTTATGAGTACACCCTCTGACGTTTGCATGAAATTGGACCCATTAGGAAAAGGTCTGCTAAATCCTTGGAAGCTTCTATAGCTGCCATCGTTACATCCTTCAGGCTTGTTCGGAATTGAAAATATATCTCTGAAAGCATCTTTTGTGACTTTCTCAACAGTTGTTGGATAATTTTGTTGTGTCTCATAGTTATGGCTGCAGTCTTCTAGCGGAGCTTGTCCTGAGCTAATATTGTCTAAGGAATCTAAAGTTTGACTAAGAGCGAAAATGTAGTTGTGTGCGAACCGCAGAGTTTCTATCTTCGTCAACTTTGTGTCTTCAGGAAACGTTGGTAGTACACATCGCAATCTATCCAAGGCTTCGTTCAACATGTGCATTCTATTCCTTTCTCTGTCATTTGCCTTCATTCTTCTGTTCCTCTTAATCTTCATCAGCTGCGTCGGACTTTTACATCTTGAGATTCTGTTCTTCCCGTTGGCATATTTCCTTTTAGGTTTAGTAGAATCTTTTGGCTTCTTCTCTTTCTTAGGTGTTGACGTGTTCATTGCTTGTATATTTTCATCAAATATTTTGACATCATCAACTTGATTTTGGAAAGAGTCGTATTCATCACTGAAGAGTTTTCGTCTGACATCTTTGGTTGGAGTGAGAGATATTCCAAGGTCTGAGGTGTCATGTTTTAATGGAGTGCTGTTGGTGGAGGTTACGAAGGAGTCTGTGTAAGATCTGTCTATTCCGGAGTCATTGCTGCAGATGCTTTCATTGAAATCACAGTAGTCCTCGAAGCTGGTGCTGTACATAGTTAAAATCTGAAACAAAGAGATAAAATGTTTAATGTTTGAAGAATAATTTAAATCTATGTGATTTGATTTGTTTTAAGTAAGACGTTCCTGATTAATAATTTTCCTGATTTTTATATTTGTTAATTGTTGTAATAGCGTTGCTGCGTTTTCTACATTTTTCCAAAGCTCCTAAATATTTGTATACTTCCTACCCTCATTATTTGTCTTGCACCAATTACTACACCGGCGGGACAGGCAGGTGACCCACCCCACGACCATAGCATTGCGTGACCAACACCACACAAAGTCAGTTACTGTTGAACTTTATCACTTCCTACTTCCGGACAGATTTCCGATTTAGGGTGCTCGAATGCGCCCTACAGATTGATCGGTAGTGTGACGAAAAGACCTGATTTATAAAAGTATTTGAAAGACTAGCACTATGAGAGCATGCTTATTTGAAATCAACTTCTGAACTCCTTATCATTACATGACAAATGAGGTGTTGTTAGAAGCGTCTCAGTTGCCGCTGGTCTGCGGTTTCACACAATCTTTATTAGCTGGTGGCACACGACCAGTCCACGGCTAGCACAATATAGGTCAAATGAACATTGTTCTTGTTTTACACTTTTCAGTGCGCTTTTTTTTCGTAGTCGGTCCTTAGTTATTTTTAACTTATTTTTTATCGTTTTTGAAACTCCAATAGCAAAATTGAGTATTTCTACGGAAGTGCATGAATTTGCTATGATAAATGAAAGCGATCATCAGAATGCTTAAAATG
Organism: Agrotis segetum; assembly: GCA_036375495.1. NCBI lineage: Eukaryota > Metazoa > Arthropoda > Insecta > Lepidoptera > Noctuidae > Agrotis > Agrotis segetum. The sequence goes on along the minus strand of JAQSVV010000586.1, from coordinate 234,294 downwards.
AAACTACATATTATCTTTCTTGATGGATAGCGATGATGTGGTCGACCGTGAAGCACACTTGCCTAGAAGTAATCTATACACTCGAATCACTTAATTGTGAACAAGATCGGCGTAACGCCACCTGTTACAAGCACGCGTCGGCCACGCGTCGCGTCGCGTGCCAGACATTCGGCCATATTACCAAACTATGATGCGCATTTATTTGTTGTTATACGATAGAATTAGCTGTATAAGCACGAATATGACCAGTTCCTCAGAGGCTCGAATTCCTATTACAAGGGTGTTACCGGCAGTGATTAGGGCTTCCGAAAGATAAAGTGTTGCTATTTCATATGTATTGAATATTATAAATCTTATATTAATAATGTATTTTACAGGTAATGTATGATTTAATAGCTTTAATGGTCGTATCACACGCTCTATTGTAGAAACTGAGCTGCTGTTTTCGATTCCTAATTTTGAAGATGTATCAACGGAATTTGTCTCCTAAAACTGAATTAGTGCCTGATTAACGACAACAGGTTCGGAGCATTGAAAGCATGCTCTTTTAGAATAGATTAACTAAACTTATTGATTTGAAACGTCATTTCATCCTATTACAGTCCACCGCTGGACATAAGCCTCCCCCAATGAGCGCCTTGATGCATATAATCTCCCGCTTTTTTCATCCCACCATTGTCTGCTACCTTCTTTAGGTAATCCATTCATTTTGCCGTGAGACGTCCCACACCACGTTTACTTGTACCTACGCGCGGTCTCCATTCATGAACCTTAAGCACCTTTCATCGGTTCTACGACAGACATGACCAGCCCACTGCCACTTCAGCTTGCTTAATTTCAATACTTGAATACTAAAAAACCGACCGCAAAGTTTCAATCGCTCAATCGCTAGGGTGCGCCACCTGTGCCCCTACCACGCGTCCGACACGCGACCAGCATTTGTTCCGACTTTGACCAGCCAACCGCGACCGAGTCGGAGAGTTAATTGCTGTACAATTGTTTTATACGTTTTAAATTATGAGTTGGCGTAATAATATTAGTGGGTTCATATGGATGAGGATTTTTTATTGTGTTTTAAATACTTTTTAATGTTTAAGCTTGGTTTTGCGATACTGTTTGTAGTTTTTAAAAAGTCATGAATTATAATGCAAAGTATAAACTAGAAATAGAAAAATCTAGTTTATATTTAACCGAAACATATTCATTAACACATTGATTAGTTTAATTGTTACTCATTTTATTATGACTAACCTACTACTGACCAAACAATTAGCCCTAAGAGTCTTGAGAACACAAACTTATTTTCAGTTCATTCTAAGTATTACACCATTCTACTTAATGTAACACCACATCTGTAAATGTACCCCGTGGTTTAATCCTCGCTACTCGGCTGCCATTGTTTTTAGCGTGATGTTATAATACCTATAGCCTTCGTCGATGATTGAACTATCCAACACAAAAATAATTTTTAATTCGAACCAGGAGTTTCTGAGATTATCGCCTTCAACCAACCAAACAAACAAGCCCTTCAGCTTTCTAAGTATGTATGTATGTAGGTATAATATGTAGGTACAGATACACATTTCGCCAAAGAAATTGAAGGTCTATATTATAAGGGGTAGCCTATTGCCATCTACGGCGTCTAAGAAACTCCTGATAAAAAAAAAATCCAAATTAACTTCCCGAAATGAGAATTGAACCTAGAATGTCCTGCACAACTAAACTTGAACTTGTTGAAACAAAAGTTAAAAAAGTAACTCACTTTATAAAAAAATCTTCCGTTATTACTTTAGACTGTTCACTACACACAACCACAACACTATACTCTATAAAAATATCAATTAAAATATTTTACTTTAAAAAAAATATTATGCTATTTTAATTTTGTCCATGACTAGAGCGTGCGCAGTGTGCGTCCGCGCGTGTATCGCGTATTTACTGGGGGTTGGTTCGATGTGCACCCTGCTTTATAGACGACTTGGCTATGGTCATATAGGGCGGACTAAGCTCCGCCTACTACACTTGATTTTCGAAAGAAAATGATTGGTAAATGTTTGGAGTTGAAAAGTTTTAAACCTGCATCGTATTTTTAAACACAAAGTCTAAGAGCGGCTACGCACTGTACCTGATCTGAATCCGTGAAAATACGAATAATATAAAAAAAAACCCTGACCTATATTGCGTTTCGAACTGCATCTAATCCCGATTTGTGAAATTACAGACACTTGGTCCAGATATTGTTGTCGCAGAAACTAGGTATAACACAAATAGTTTTATGGTAAGGAACTTATTTTCACGAATTCAGTGCGGAATCGCTCTAAAAGTTATCCTAACTGTCGCGTAGCATGTATGCGTAGCATCTTTACGTAGCGAAGCAGCCGTAGTTCGTAGCACTTGGAAAAGCGTAGACCGTAGACCATCATTCATTGGATAATTCGTAGAATAATTTCAATTTCTTCCCTACAACCCTTCGGATGCTACTGTATAAAAATTAAAAACCTTCCCTATTCTGCAGTATAAGAGATTAACATTTATTTGTAATCTAGTTACAACCGGTACCTTGCTTCCCGAGTCGCGTCGCTTTAATTTATTTAATAGTTTAATAGCGCGTGCAAACTGTGCCATTTTTTATTGCCCAACCCTTTTGTAGATATTGACAAGCAATAAATTATATAAATATTTGATCAGACACGCGTTCTGGTAGATTTTTGGTTTCATTTGTACTAGGAGTTGATATAAATAACGTTTATAGGTACAAAGTATTAGATGTATTTCAAAAGTTGTATCTACGGGATCTAAGTACTTATATCTAAGTAGTGTTTAGATTGCAATATTCAGTAAATTCTGTTAGGTACATATGAATTTAAATCAAAGTTTATTTTAGAAGTCTCTCATAAACAACAGGAATCTTTATCAAAACTTCAACTTTGCAGTTTTTAAGTTACAGTCAGGTATAAAAATCTTTGCAATGCCTTGACTTTAACGAGGCAAACGGTAAAGCTTTCTTTTCAGATAGAATCTAAGTTATCATGGAATTAAATTAACAAAAAAAAATTTGTTATAATTTTATATGTATTATGTGTATGTATGTATTATGTGTGTTTGTGTGTAGGTATTAAGTTTATGCGAAATTAACGTAGTTTTAATAAAATGATAGAAAAATTCTCTCTCCTTCTCTCTATTTTTTCTGTGTTCCTAACTTCCTGTAAACTCCTCTTCAAAAACTTAGGAGAATTTGTTAGCTACACGGCCGATATAACTTATGCAACTGATTATTGAAAATATGAAGTGGAAAATCGATAATATTTAATGTTTTTTGCCGCATCAACAACGTACAAGCGTACGATTCGTCATAACCGTTTCCGGCTGATTGGTTGACAAATAGTCGTACAATGGAACGTTTTAACACTAAATGTTGTCGTCATGGATCAACGACGATTCCTGCTAAAATGTGCACTAACTGCGTCACGGTAGGCAAAGGGTTAAAAATGTAGTGTTATTGCCATCGCGAATAAACTGAATACGGGTAAAGAAAGTCTGATATTTCGTTTCTTACTTGATATAAGTACCTCAAAAGTTAGGTTTCATAGGTTTCTATAATAAAACTTTATTCTAATAATGCTTGAGAGATTCATGCATGCAATTAAAAGTGCATACTCTTTTCTAGTAAAGTACGCATGCCACTTGGTAAATGATAATGAATATATATATATATATATAATGATATTTATTCAGCAAATTGGTTTTCTCAAACTATTTTACACGTCAAAAAGACACTATTTTTACTCTAGATGAGGCCGGTGTTTGGTACCTGACTACTCTGAGAAGAAACATCCGAAACAAACTCTGAGGTCACACTTTCTTTTAAAGTCCAGAGTCCAGTAAGCAGCAAATGCTCATTAGTAGCATGCTTTTGTGCAAGTATTGTACATTTTCATGACATGTATACCATTTTAATAATAACGAAACTAGTATAATGTGGATGTCATCATCAGCCTATTAATGTTCCCACTGCTGGGACACAGGCCTCCTCTCTGTGAGAGGGGGTGGGCCATAATCCACCATGCGGGCCCAGTGCGGATTGGTGGATGTCACATGTCTTCGAATTTTTGTTTCTAGGACATGCCGGTTTCCTCACGATGTTTTCCTTCACCGTTTTGAGAGCAGTGGTGATGAAATAAATTACACAAAGTAATGCGCCTGCCGGGATTCGAACCCACGACCTACAACTCGTAAGTCGGGGCCGATACCACTGGGCCACCACTGCTCCCATAATGTGGATGTAAATGAATAAAAATATGGGAAGATGTTGAAATGCCTCTGCGGGAAATTATTTGCCATTTTTTCTTAGCGATCAACATCTTACTACTTACTTTTACCAAATAATATTGCAAACGTATCAAACCTACAAACAGGTGGCACCCTAATTCAATAATAACACTAGACTACTAAGACCCTAATCTCAAAATGAGCCAGTCCCATTTTAAAATAATAAATAAAAAGCGAACGTTGGGGCAGTCTGGTTTAGTTACTTTGCCGTCGCCACGCTCGAGAGCCCATGAATGCATTAAATGTTCCTATACATGCACATTGAAGGGTTAATACACTGATTTTAGGGCTGTGATTCTGTCGAATCGATAGATGTCGATGGTTTTAAGGGATGAAAAATATGACAGCGATTATTGCGCTAGGTATGCGCTATTTTCTTTATTCATCAATCATGGAACACCAGAGCCTATGCACACCACGTTTTTTAAACGCGCTAATGCAGCGCGCTGTAGAAACTCGCGTCGACACACGGCGCGTTTCATCAGAGCAGTTTGTTGTCGTTTGTTTAAGGCTGCGTTTGACTTGCGTGCCTATTGCGTCTGTATCGCGTCAAACGCGCTGCACCGGTGGTGTGCATAGGGTCTTAAAGTAAAAATCTCGTACCTAGGAATTCTATGTTAGTCATTTTCCAGACTTCCCAACATATATTAGCAAACCCGGCGAACTCCGTTTCGCCACCAGTCTTTGCTATAAACCTCACGGAACCCGAGACCTTTCCAACGAATGCAAAACTGTGGAAATCGGTTCGTGCATTCTGGAATAATAGCGTCAGGAAGGAAAACCCGACTTATTTTTATATAGTAGATTATGTCTAAATGGTCTTAACCTCGTAAAAGCGATGGGGACAGTCTTGTCGATCTCTCCGGGTATTCCAGACCAAACATCGACATGGTCCATCCCTAGCTCCGGCAACCCTATCGCACGCGCCCCTCCCGCCACCAAACAGTTCGCCACCGAGCATAATTCTGCGGACTTAACCCGCGCCCGCGCATACTATGACAATTATTTGCTTGTTGCAGATTTAACCAGTCTGGTCTGTCTTAAAAATATTAAGTTGGATTTTATGGCTTTAATTCTATTTCTCTACTTTCATATTTTTAGAACAAAAAATAAAAACATTGGTTTACGATGTGGTGTCTCCAGAGGCAAGAACCTCCACACAATGCGAGCCACATGCATCGAGGAGTGCAGCCTTCTGAATCAGGCCTTTGATACAACCGCCTAAACTTTTATAGATTTTCGTTGGGGCTCTTGGCCATTAGGCCATTGGCCCTTAAGACAATCGGTACATAAATTTGATAGCCGGGCTTAAATTCTGTATACTATAGACAATAATTTCACGAAAACTTTATTTTGAATAAATTATTTTCTTACATGATTACATGAAATAGGATCTACAGAAGCTGAAGGTTGTTGAATTGAAAGTACATTATGTTGTATGATGTTGGGTTGATAAAAGCTATCAGGGGTAGTATGAACTTTAAAAGAAGAGAATACCTATGTGACAGAAATCGAAGTAAATTATTCACTTCGCACACTGTTGCACTTTGCGCTAATCTTACTTCCTTTACAGACAAAACGAATCGACAATTCATTGCAACTTCAAAATTAAACAGCCAATATTGAACTTGAAAACTAAAATCTTTTTCACAAACAAAAACATTTTAAATCCAAAAAATATTTACTTTAACTAAAACGCAATAACATGACGCTAATCTTTTAAATATTAAAACATTTATAGAGAAGAGTTGCATAATCCTAGTTGGTAAAAAAAAAAACTATACATCATCCATTGTTGGCCGGAGTTTTAAAATGTTAAAAAGGTTTGTTGTCAAGGGCTTATCCGAAGGGGTTGTAAATAATGACGGTGCAATGCAAGTCTTTATAGAAACTAAACGGTCGCTAAAAGGGTTGCTTTTTGAAGCCGAGTGCGTGTTTTAACAAAGAAACGTTGTTAAAGTTAGAGCAAAAAGTTTTATAAAAGGAAAGAAAAAGTGTTTTTTTTTTCTGTCAATAATAATTACGACTTGAAAGTTTTGTAATTGGTTTGATTTCAAAATAAATCAAATTATTCAAAAAATATTGGAGGTTTTTGCTTTCAATGAAACTCATATTTTGCAAGTACGTCAGTTTTGTATGCTTTTTTAGCACAGGCAAAGCATTTAATGTACTTAAAATTATTTCTTCAAAAATGTCTTCCATCATAGTGACTACTGGGCACATCAAGGGTCAATACTGACACGAAATTCATTGCCCTGCATGTCAAATGCAACGAACATGACGTTATCTCGACACATTATTGACAAGTCGTCAATATTTGTCAGTTTTATTAGAATTAATATAAAAGATGTACAAGTCATGTGTCCGTACAATCAGAAACCATATTTGCACTCGCAAATCAATGTCCAGAAGGAGTAATTATTAAAATATTCCACATTGTTATTGACAAAGCCGTGAGAAAATAATCCTCAAGAACACATGTCAGCAGATAACGGGTTTCATTAATTTTTGCAATATATACTTTTTTTATTTGAATCGTGATTTTGTGCTAGTTGTGGCCGCAATTTGTACCACTGTGCGATTACTTTTGTATTGTTTTGCAAATATTAATTTTCCAGTTATTAGTATTTTAAATTGTTGTGAATATTGAGGTTTCCGGTAATCTAGGTTTGATACCATATCGTCCACTTAAAATACTTAGTACCAACTTGAGTACGTTTCTTTGTTGCATTTTTTTCAACATGCTTAGCAGTTCAGTTCAGTCTATCACTATAAGTGTTAGGTTTTTTTTACATTATAAATGAAGTTTTTGTGGAATTTTACATTAAAATAAACAAAAAATGAAAGGTCCACTCCCGCTATCAAAAGTGTTACATGCAATAGCATGCATCACATAAAGTGCTACTTTACAACTTCCAATTTAACTCGACAAATTCTTTGACAATCAGTCCAAGGCCGAAAAAAATGGAATTTCTCACTACTTTAAAAATAGTTATGTATATTTTTTATGTTGGTCCTACATTCATGAATTCTACAATATAAAGTATTTTTGCTAAGGTAGGTAAACATTTAAATAAGTATGGCCATATTGATTCTGTCAGAACTCGAGGAAGGTAGCAAAAATGTTGGTGTCATAACAAGGGTTAACGCGCAGTGAAATTATCGCATCTTTTTCAGAGTTAACTAGCTTATTTTAACTGTTTTTCTCGACATAGCTTTAAACAGTAAATTAGATTAAATTCTTTCATATGATACTTTATTAGAAATTATATTTTTTAGTTCTATACAGTTCACACTGTTCTACAAAAATCTAGTAGTAGCGGGTGCTATAACAGCGATTTTCAGCGTGGCTTCGCTCTAAGAAGCGCGCGGTGACGTCAAATGCCGCCTGCTTGCGCACAAACGCTCGCATCAAAACATTCGGCTAATGTCAAATATATTATACAAAGTTAAAAATAATAATCCTAATACAAATAGTAACAAAAAATCGCACATATTTGCACAATTGTTCAATGCAACGCGCGGCGCTCGCAAAAGTCGTTCTAAAATAATTCCTGGCCACAATAAAACTGATAATCGTGCTAATCCTTATTTACACTGAAGGTGGGTGAAGTGGGTGCCCTGATAAGCTGGCAGGTAGACTAAATAAGCAATTTCTATTGGTGAATTTTTGCGTCCATATCGCAACATCAAAATCGCCCTGTCAATTTTTGTCGTGCAAATGAAGGGTTATTTTATCGTGAATATACTAATATTTATACAAATAAAATGTGTAAATTAATCAATAAAATGAAACGCAATTTGTTGGATAATGTCCCGATTTCAATTTAAACTTGGCGCGCGAAAGATACGTAGCGCGGTCGCGCGCTTTAATGCTACTACTAGCGCCACACAGCGGTATTTTAAAGCATTTAATCATTTGTGTATTCTGTTTGAACGAAATCCGAATGAATTGCTTTTCCAATTTCCAGAGTACAGCTACGTGGGAGTATGAAGTTAATGAATTATAAGTACTTTTAATCGTAAATCAATGAAAGTGTCATCGATTCATAACATTACCTACCAGTTTATATTTTTATTCCAGCTCTATTGTGAAACATAGGTTTGTATGACTGGTCCGAAAAAACTAACGAAACAAGCGACCGACTAAGTTCCAGTTCCCACCTGTTAAAAAGCGAAATGCACTTTAACTCACTGAAACTTGAAATAAATAATCATACTTAATTATATTCCCCATATGGTTAAGTGTGTGTGGTAGGGTTAAAGAAATGGTCATGGATATAGATTGCACCTGAGCTTACTCATCTAGCAACAGAGGCAGGTTGTACAACTTGCATTTTAAAAACATGTTGCTATTCAAAATTGATCAGGCGCTTTGAGATTAAATTCGTTCTAAGTAGGTACGTAATAAATAATAGTAATTATGTTACGCTATTGAGTCTTGATTATCAAAGGTATTTTTCGCCCAAAGCCCACGTTAGTCAAGATTTTAATTTTTTTTTTCTCACTTTAATTGCTTCAACAATAAGGGTGACTTTTACCAACGGTTAAACATGTTTAAAATTTTATTTAAGCACATAATTCAATAGAAAATTATGCATAAATAAAATTTTAAACATGGTTAACAGTTGGTAAAAGTCACCCTTAATCAGAATTTTGCATTTTACGAATTTTGTTTAAAATTTTACACGATATAGGGTAAAGTACCCAACTGCTGACCTCCCACCAACTATTGACCGCATAACAGTTTTTATCAAAAATAATAATAAATTTTCTTGCAGTGCTGCATAAAGAATACAGAAAATGAAATATAATTTATCTTGTAATATATTGGCGTCACAGAAAATTTAAATAAAGCAATAATGCGTCCGTAAACCTATGATAACAAAATACCCTCCTAAAATCATCAAGAAATTTAACAATTTGCTAAGCTGACGGTTGTTTTCAATGTCATTTTATTTCAGTTTTACGCGATAGATTCCTTTGAGTTTGGTATTTTTTGGTTATTTAAGACAGATACAATGCTTTTCCACATGATTTTCAAGTTTTAATGAGCGTTAACTTGTAAAAATGATGAGGTCAATATCTGGTACACTCAAATGTATGAATAACCATTTTATTAACATGACATGTCAATAGCTGGTAATTTACTAAATGTACGAGAATACCAGTTACTGACACCACGGTGTGTACGTATGGTTCATTTTTAATGGTGAGGTAGCTTAACTTTAATGCATCTGTATTAAGCCCATGGGCGTTGGCACCCCTAAAGGTCTCTGCATAATCACAAACATAAAAAATACCTTACGTAGTAACCTGACTACCTAGCATAATTTGAGTGAGGTACTTAAATTTTCGGTCTACTGTCACATTCTGGATCCTCCTGAATATTTTAGACTTTTAGACTTACTAATATTATAGGAAAAGTGAACGGCTGAATGAATTTTGACACAATTTGGCAAGCAGATTATTTTAAAATAAGGTTAAGTGGGTGTACCTGGACGCAGGATACTTTTTATGTCGGTATATGGTCCCGTGGGACAATTGCAGAATATAACACGAGCAATGCCTCAGCCACAGGTTGGTTTAATGCATAAAATGACTAAATATACCCTAACCTGCATGTTTAGGCAAAGTGTGAGCTAGTTTTTGATTTTTATCTATGTTCTCTTCATTTGTGAGGTCTTTTACATAAGTTTAAAAAGTTAAAACCGTCTTATGTAATTAGGAAAATATTAATTCAAAGGTTTTGAAACTCACTTTGTAGAACTAAAGCCGTGTTCTTTCAGTTTATATTTTTCCGGCGAGTATTTTTATATCTGCTGCATAATACAGAACAGTAAAATTAATAACTACTAATAAAGGAGAAAAATTGGACAAAAAGTGATAAAAACTACAACAAAAAGTGATAAAAACTACAAAATTTCAAAATTAAGTGCAAGAATATTATTAACGGCGTTTGAAGACTGAAGACCTAAATAGTGTGAAAAAAGAAAATGAGAAGGGCTATAAGACTAGCTTTGTTTGTTTTTTTGTCAAATAAAACCTCGTATCACATTCATAATAAAAAATATTTGAGTTTAGTCTTATACTACAGGAGGTCAAAAATTGGTCATCTGCATGTTAAAAATTTGGTACAAGCATGTTAATAACTGGTCAAATGGCCTGTTCTTGCTAAACTCGAGAAAAAAAACACTTTTTACCTTTGTATGACTGGAAATAATGTTTTAGTTACATTCTCCAATGTTTATTTTATCTTCCAAAAACATTCATTTCCACTTGCAACTCGTACATTAGTTTATTTTGCGAAAGAAGCAAGGAAAACCGCTTAAGGGGTCAATAGTTGGGTGTTTTACCCTAGGTACTTACCTACATTGATAAAAAATAATTTTAGCAACATCACCGCGGTGCTAAATTTTCTTTTATGACCCGCAGAAGACCACGAAAGTAATCTGGGAACTTCTGGCGTATTAGTTTGAAAAGGGTAAGTACACACGGCTACATCATCAAGCCAAACAAAACCAATTTATCGTGGTCTCGCTTTGTATAATCATTCCGCGCATACGGCGATCAGCTTATACTGGTTTTGTATAGTTTGATGTGTAGCGGTGTGTACACTTTTCAAACAAGCAAGCCAGAACAAAATAATCTAATCCGAATTTCTGATCAGTGTTGAATAAATATAGGTAGATACTTACCTACTAAGATAAGTAGGTATTATCCATCAGCTTGGCCAGAACGGATTGAAACGGAACTAATCTTTTTTTTTTGATATCGCGTTAAAATCTTTGATATTTGATGTAAACAAAGACCGCAGGCTTGTTAGATTTATTATTGTGCCATAAAACTAACGTAATAAGTGAAAAAAAAAAAAATTCAAAGTGCTGGTAGCGCGAAGACAGTGGCGACTTCCGGTTTTCTACATTTTATGTCAAGCTGTACCTATAGGTACAATCGATAAAGTTCAATCATGACCCACCATAAGCTTATTTTCTAACAGACATTCAAATACAATTAGGTACACATTCGCATAAACATACATATCCATGGTAACGACTTTGATCTTTGTCAATTTGACGTATTCAAACGATTTTTTGTCAAAATGGGTCATGATTCAACTTTGTCGACTGTACACATAAACAGTGTGCATTCCAGTTTCAATAAATAAACTGGAATGCACGCACACTGTACTGTGTATAATTTAATTATTGCTAGTTTAACACACCTTGTGGTCAGTGGCGTATTTATTTTTAGGCCAAATGGGCCCTGGCCCAGGGCGGCGGCCAGGCTGTGTGTGTTCTTTATCTTCGTGCGCATAAAACAACTGAAGAAATTAATCAGTTTTCCTAGGTAATAACTTACGAAAACAACATTAATTTATGTTTGTTGTTAGTTGGATATCAAGGCCGACTCTTGTATTTGGATACCTAGGTACCTACTGTTTGTGTGGTGGAGGCCCTTGCGACTCTAATCGGGATGTTGCGACGTTGCTCGTATAGCCAGGGCCGCCGCCGCTAGCAGGCGTGCAAGGTGTGCGCGGTGTGCGCACACTTAGCCCCTTCGTACACTAGGCGACGGGCGGCAGATTGCGAGAGGCTCTCCAGTATTATAGAAGCCCTAGGCGTCCCCATCTTTAATAAAAACTGTATTGTCCGAATTCGAAATCAGTTTAAAAAGCTCGCTTTTCAATTATATATGTCTTGTCGTACAATAGGTAGGTATGCAAAAAACAGTTTATCAGGCTCGCTACGCTCGGTCTTCATAGAATGGACTTATCTAGGTCAGGAAAGCTTAACAATTTGTTCGTTAACTGGTTGACTGGGCGACTGGGCTATTACCGGTGTCTGTCTGATGTCGTCACCCGTGCCACGGTAATAATATCTAACAGTATTTGATCTTCATACAAACGGACGAAACGCGAGCTATACCACGTGACTCGATGTCGGGGCGCGCTCGGGGCGCTGACAGTCACGGCCGTACCGTAGTGATGAACGGACGGTGTGTTGTTTTTTTAACAAAATCAGTTCATGGACATAATTTAATATGACGAGTAGGAAATATTGTGCTGTTTTTGGGTGTATGAATTCGTCAATAACGTATCCAGTCATAAGTTTTTTTTTAAATACCTGTAAACTCTGAAAAGTACTGACTATAAAATAATTATACTTAAGTACTAGTAGCTGGCAGGTAGGTACATAATGTGTGACTTTTTAATGGATAAATATTTTCTTTTATCTAACGAAAAAAAGGGTATTTGAATTAATAAATACAGTGGATATACTAAAGGAAAGTTACTGAAACGAATGAAATAGGTAAGTTATAGACAGTTCTGAATGAATCATGATACGGTAGGTACATACGCTTGTGTTAAAATCCTTCCTATTCAATATACAAAGTATTTTATTTGTTTACTGATGTAAGAAAAGTATATTTACAATCACAAAACTAAATAGATACAGAAAGTAGGCAAATGTAATTAAAATGCTAGAGACGGGCGTCGGATCGAACAGCCCTAGCGCATGTTTACGTACCGCGCGGCTGTAGGTATTTATTTCTATCATGCGGCCGAGATCCACTACTGTAGATATTTATACTGTGCCCGTGCGTCGCGTCGTCATCATTGGACTTTGTTCAGTTTGTATTTTTTGATAACAACAAGTCGCGGCCGTGAATAGAGAACAAAAACAGATTAGTAAAAAAGCAGCGTCCTTGTCGCACGTGGAAAACTGACGTTCAGATTTTTATTCGCATTATTTCGCATCTCTTTCTACTTACGGACGATAACCTTTGGACCGTACGCACCTACTTTATTTTTAACTACTTTCCCAATAATATATAAAACGGAGATTAGAGAAGATACAACGCATTCTGCTATTTCCTGTGTGCTACATAGTCAGACAAGACAGATTTTTCAAATTTTATGTTAACAGTGACTTAATAAAACGAAAAATGTTTGTTATAAAATCTATTGAGAAGTTTGTGTTTCGCACGAAGAAGACTGCGAGGTGTTTCTCTTCCATTGACAGTCCAAAGGTAAGTGACTGACAAACAAAATTAATGAGAAATCAGTGGGTGCATGTCGTGTCATTAGTGCAGCATGTTCTCGATAAAAATGTTTGCTACAAACTTTGACGCATGATTAAAATCGATTACAAGTTTACAACTCTATTCATAAACTTGGCATAGTTTTGACAGTTGTTTATTTACGTGTAGGTTAGGTATTCTTACTTATTTGTGTACATAAATGATAAATTATCAGTATCAATCCGCTTTATCAATTACAATTTATAATGAGTTAGTTTAGCATATAAATGACACTCCTTCCACCTTGTTAAGTGATTATGTGAGGATTTTTTTTTGTATCTAACCTGTACTCGCTTTAGTAGGTTGTCACTGACTGATCTTTGAAACAAAAAAAAAACAATAATTGTGTGAACATTGTGCTAAAACATAACAATTAAATTGCTGCTACCTATTCAATTAACAAAGCAAAAATAATAAAATCTTACATTTAAGACAACGCCATGGATCTGGTAAGTTTTTGAAACACTTCCTTAACAAAAGATTCAAACTATTCAACAAGTAATCTTTTGTTGTTTAATACAACTTGTTATTTAGATTATTTAATCTATCATTGCTCTCAAGTAGGTGAAAGTACTTTTTGGAGCAAATAGTTGAGTTTAGAACTACATTTTTAATGAATGAAAAAGAAAATTAATGTTTTAGTGCCAACTTGCATTTAACCTTTTTGTTTTTTAATACCTTTGTTTTTTTTTGTGATATATTCGAAGAAAAATAATAATAATACCTAATAATAATAATCTTTATTTGCATGAAATATGGTACAATAGGTCTTAAAGTTAAAAAGTTCAACATATTCCGCTTACTATTATTCAGCATGCAAATATTTTTTTAAATATTGTTAAAGATGAGATACAGCATTACTCATCTTTACTTTTAGTACAACAGTATAGTGATAATAATCGATAGTTCAAAAGAGATTTTAACCTAACAATTATATACCTAAATCAATGCATTAATTTAACTTAAACAACTGCAGAATGCAGTTTAAAAAAATATATATATATATCTATATTTATATATATACTTATAACAGTTGCAACTTAAACACTGAACACAATAATTCTAGTACACTAGAGAATTAGGTACGACTAGGGTTATATTCTAAGAACTTATTTAGGGTATAGAATGTATTATTAAGCAGCCATCTCTTTAGGCGTATTTTAAAACAGTTGAATGGGAGTTCTCTTATTTGTTTTGGTATGCTGTTGTAGACTTTGACAGACATACTATAGCAGTTATTTTGAAAAAGTCTGCTTCTGCGTCTTATGACTGCAAGGCGAGTTGGATCTCGTGAAAGGAATCGTTTATTTTCTACGGCTTTCGTATAAAGAGCTGCGTGTTTTCTAACAAATATTCCTACTTCTAGGATGTAGAGACTTGTGAGAGTAAGCAGACCTAATTTTTTAAACAGAGGTCTACATGTGTCAAGCGGCCCAACACCACAGATGGCTCTTACGCATTTCTTTTGGGTTATAAAAACTTCTTTGGAAAAGGACGAGTTACCCCATATGAGCAGACCGTATCTTATAATGGACCCAACATAGCCATGGTATGCGGCCAAGGCTGTTTTTACGCATGACAATTTTCTGAGCCTTTTTAATGCGAAAACGAATTTATTTAGATTGGAACAGATGCGATCTGTGTGCGCTTTCCAGTTGCAATGTCTGTCTAAGGTTATACCTAGGAACTTAGTGTCAACGACTTCTTCGATTTTTATGCTGTTATAATGCAGGTCTAAAGGTAAGATGGAGGTATTGTTGTAATTTGAAAATTGAAGAATTTTGGTCTTAGAAATATTAGCTGTAAGGTTATTGTCTTTTAGCCAGTTCATTATTGAATCTATGGTGTTTCTGAGAGAATCTTCGTTACTTTGTGTTAGGTTCGTCTGGTACGATAACCGATATATCGTTCGCAAATAGGATACAGTGGTGTGTCGTAACTTTAGGAATATCATTTATATAAATCAGGAATAAAAGAGGACCTAACACACTGCCCTGAGGAACGCCAAAGTTGTTTGATTCAAAGGTAGACCTTGATGGGGTAGAAACAAGATGGTTATCTAACTGATTAATTTCGACGCATTGTTTTCTGTTACATAAATAGCTTTTAATCCAATCTAGTGCTTTGCCACGGATACCATATAGTTCGCATTTTTTCAATAAAATTTTGTGATCCACGAAATCGAACGCTTTGCTCATGTCAAAAAAGATAGCAGCAACTCGATTGCGTTTATCTATATTTTGTGTTATTTTTTGAATTAGGGAGAAAGCTGCTAGTGTTGTTGATTTTTCTTTTTGGAAACCATTTTGGTTTTTCGTTATTACATTAAATTTATTGAAGAAATTTGATAGACAGGAGTGCATGATTTTTTCAAAGATTTTTGACAGAATTGGAATTAAAGTGATAGGTCTGTAGTTATTCATATCTTGTTTAGAATTTCTTTTATGGAAAGGTTTTACTATTGATAGTTTTAGGTTTTCCGGGAAGCATCCTTGAAAAAACGATAAATTTATTAGATGGCTTAAAATGTCTGACAGTTCTTTGCTGCATTTTTTAAGTATACCTGTGGAGATACAGTCATAACCAACAGCTTTTGTATCGTTTAATGAATTTATGACTTTTGTAACTTCATCACGTGATGTTGGATTTAAGTAAATGGTTGAGCTTAATGAATTTATTAATTTGTAATTAGGAGTAGTAGGATTTTCTTTATTTGTCATAGATATGAAATGTATTATTTAGTAAATATTAAATGTATTATTTAGTACTAGCATTTCTGCATATTGACGTCAATAATAAATGATGATGAATGATTACTCATTCCTGAATTTCCTAAATAGCTAGGCAGAGTTGTAGAGTAATTAATACCTATTCAAATTATTTACTGAATCAATGAATTATACGTAAAGACTTGAATCAACTAAAAGTATAAACCTAGTGGTTACCCAAACCATTAGGTTCTTACCTACATTTTATACTATGAATATGTACAGACGCCAGCTCATCAGCCTATCCATGATTGGGAAAATGTATCTAATTTGTTACATTTTTCCAATCGAATATGAACCTTCTGCTTTAGTACTAAAGTTGAAAATATATTAAAGATTTCGACAGATTGAAAGAGGTTAGATGCAGGCATGTGTACATCAATTTGTGAGTAGATTAACTGTGTAGGTACCTAACTGTGTGTGTACTTTGCACTTTGGACCCATGATTGTTGCTTGAACCAGATAATTTGAGTAATAAGAATAGCAATAGGTTTGATCAAAGTTCATTTGAGCTCCAAATAGATAAGACACACTATTTGATAACTGTCTGCCTGTTTATCATATTCATACATAGATAATCATGACTCTTTTAAAGATATGGTAAAAGTTGCATGGTCATATCCTGCCATTTTCCCATGTGTTAGTATAATAGATTTTTACTTGGCTGCGGCTAAGTCAAAATAAATAAGGAATTACATTCACCTATGTACTGTTTGATAAATGTGCATGGAGTTTAAAATAAGTAAATAATGAAAAATTAAAATAAAATATTAAAAGAAGAGTTGGCTAATCTTTAATTTTAGCAAAAATTATAAACTGTACTTGACAGTTGAAGAAATGTATTTAATGACTACTTTTCTAATTGACAATAAGTATAATTTTTAATATAACATCATCACAGTTGTGACCCACAAATTATTTAGGCAGCAGTGTACCTAAAGTACTCCCTAATATGCTTTTAAGTCCTTTTAATGTGTGGTGAGCTTATTACCATATACCAGGGACAAACCCAGATAGACTCTGGGGAAACAACTAAGGAATTTCTAATGGAAAAACCCAATAACCTTTTGCAATCGAACCTGTGACTTTATGCTCGACAGTCACTCTTGCGACCACTAGACTAACGAGGCAAACTATGTGACTTTAATATTTTTGAATTTTATCTTATCTTAGACTGTTATAATGGTAGTTTAAAAACTCAGAATTCCCAACATTGTTGTAAGAACAATGTAGTTGCATCTTTATTGCTTTTTGATTTGCTTGATATCTAAACAAATAAACTACAATTTAATAAAATTGTAATTTCAATTTAATAACAATATTAAAAACAGCATTAACACCACTTTATGATATATTTTGACCAACAAGTAAATAATTTTTCATTTATGATTATAGATTGAATGATACATGATAACGCTGAGATATAGGAGTGCACCTCTTTACTTTGAGGCTCTAAGCTTGAATTACTTATAGTTTTTTTTTCTGTTATTAAATACTATTTTGACCATAACTAATTTGTTTGTTTACAGGAAAACCCAGTGGTGACAGTGAAACAAGGTAAATTGAAGGGAGCAGTCAAGAAATGTTTAGACGGAAGCCCTTACTACAGCTTCAAGGGTATTCGATATGGACAGCCACCTGTTGGAGATTTGAGATTTAAGGTAAATAGAAAATTAATATAATATTCTATCAACAAGGACTACTCAAACCTGTGTGATTTTTCTCGAAACAATATTTTTTTTTTTTTTTTTTTTTAAATAGACCTCAAGAGCCAATACCCATACAACATTGCGATGTTGTACAGGTATACCACCCTTTAGAGTCCCATCAGTTTGTTGACAGCTTTTTGAAGTACTCATACGTTAGGAACACGACGCACCGTTGTTGACTCTATCTTGTCCTTGATCGGTCGACGGGCTACTGGCTAGCTATTACCTATCCATTGCCGTGCTCTGGGGGTCTCCCACGGCGACTAGCGTGAGGAGTCTGATTGCTTTATAAAAGCGTTCAGCCTCCTCTTTTAAATCTCATGCTGTAAGACTTTTGCAATTGATAGGACTAAAATATAAGTAATAGTCACGAAAGGTTTTTGAGTATTTAATATCTTCCTAAATAGTTTTTTTCTGTCTTTCAGGCTCCACTACCAGTAGAACCATGGGAAGGCATACGCGACGCTACAGAACATGGGCCGGTGTGCCCACAGTTCGACATAAATATAGTATCCTTCATAGAAGGGAGCGAAGACTGCCTCAGTTTGAACGTCTATACAAAGTCACTGGCACCCAGCTCTAAAATACCTGTCATGGTCTACATTCACGGAGGCGCTTTTCTGTCAGGGTCCGGTGATGCAGAGACGTACGGCCCAGAATACCTCTTCCAGCACGATGTCATCGTAGTCACCATAAACTACAGGCTCGAAGCGCTAGGTTTTCTTTGTCTAGACACCCCTGAAGTGCCAGGAAACGCTGGTATGAAAGACCAGGTTCTCGCGTTACGATGGATTAAAGAGAACATCAGCAAGTTCGGAGGAGATCCCGATAATATCACAATTTTTGGAGAGAGCGCTGGAGGTGCGTGTGTTACCTACCACATGCTGTCACCCATGTCACAAGGACTGTTCAACAAAGCAATAGCGCAAAGCGGAGTATGTCTATCGTACTGGGCAATCGCTCATCAACCAGTTGAAAGAGCATTTAGAATTTCAAAAGCATTGGGAAAAGAAACTAAAGATGCTAAAGAACTATTGGAGTATCTAAGAAGCCTCCCAGCCCTTGATTTAGCAAGACTTACCGTCAAAACGAGAACGTCCGACGAGAAATTCAGAGGATTGCCTATTCATTTTACACCAACAATAGAAAAGAAATTTGAAGGCCAAGAGCAGTTCTTGACCGAGGACCCTATGGATTTAATTTTAGCAGGAAAAGTGAGCAAAGTGCCGCTGTTGACTGGTTACAATTCATCAGAGGGAGTCTTAATTGTCAATGATCACTTCAAAAAACTAGAAATCTTGAATAAAGACCCTTCATATCTCGTTCCTAGAGACCTTGCTACTTCTTTGCCAAAGGAATTGGTCAATGAGTTTGGTCAACGTATAAAACAGTTTTATTTCGGAGGAAAAGACGTTACCAAGAAAGATACTCAAGCAATTACTGACGTTCACACTGATATTAACTTCTCCTACCAGGTTCATAGGTTTTTGCATTTCTTCCATAACATGGCGCCAACATTCCTGTATAAGTTTGACTATGACACTGACTTAAACATTGTTAAGAGTATGACTGGGCTTGACGATATTAAAGGGGCATCCCATGCAGACGACCTGTTCTATATATTCCATAGTGAAATGAGTCTGAACTATTATGAAGATAGTGACGAGTTAAAACAGATTGTACACCAAGTCACTAAATTATGGACTGATTTTGCTAAGACTGGGTAAGTAAAATACTATTGTTTTAATAAAATACTGGCTGACCCCACAAACGTTGTTTCACCATATAAATGATTTCTAGTGCCACATTATAAAAAAATAAAAATCGGCCTTATCACTAGATGAAATGAAAAATAGATAGTAGCCAATTCTCAGACCTACTAAATATGCATCATAAAAATCTGACAAGCCGTTTCAGAGGAGTATGCTAAATAACACTGACACGACAATTTTATATATAAGAGATTCATTTAATTATTTTTAACATCAGGCCTGTTTACACCACGTTATAAGCATATGCTTATCTAGAAGTACACTCGTGATTCTCCAGTAACTCAGGGGATCAAAATGTAATCAGATTTTTTATGGAAAATCCAATAAAATTAAATCACAAACTAGGTATTAAACCGCCTTTCATCTATGGCGTCTGCAAAAGAGAGGCAATTATGTCAAAGAAAAATATTCTTTTTTTAATTTATACAAAAACAATGGGCGATTTTATCGCTAATCTTTTCAAGAAATCGCTTGGATGGATTAGAGGTAGTCAGGATAATATAACACACTAGCTGCCCCGGCAAACTTAAGAATAACCTTTTAAACCTTCCCTGGACTTCCAGAAAAAAAAAATTAGCCATATCGGTCCAGCCGTCCTCGAGTTTTAGCGAGACTAACGAACAGTAATTGATTTTTATGTAATAGAAGATTACATTATAGTTATATCATGAAGCAAATTAATTAATTCGAATCTTTAATTATTTTCAGTAATCCAACACCGAGTAAGGGAGGCATAGAATGGCGACCTTACACAGCAGCGAAGAAAGAATATTTATTACTAAATAAAGACATAAAACTTCTAAGTAATATGGACCAAGAAAGAATGGAGTTCTGGAACAAAATGTACTCTGACGCAGGCCAGCCTTGCATTACTAAGTCTAGTCTATAGTATTAAAAGAAAATAGTTAATAAGAAAATAGCAACATTTTGGTTGTGAATTTTAAGCAATTATGTGCCTTATATTCACTGTCCTCTTTTTGAGAGCAGTGATGAATCCAACCAGACGCATTACTTAGTGTAATTAAGTACATCACCACATTTCTCAAAACGGTGAACTATCTCACTCGTTACAGAGAGCATGTGTCCCAGCATTGGGAACTTAGGCTGATTGATTATTGTTAAGTTCTAACCTGAAGAAAAGAGAGCGTTCAAGTATTACGTAACAAAATTCTTGATTGCGATTTTAGACGCTCCCCCCTCCCTAAAAACCTCACAAAAATTACATTTCACCCAAATAAGCATTTTTACCCATAAGGTCACAATAAATTATGTTGCACAACGTAACGAATACTGACAACGACAACATTCGAGGGATTCTCCCAACTTGGAGATTAGAATTTCCAATTTTTATAATGAAAAATGTTACGTAACACGTTCTAATCGTCTTCCAGTACGCATAACTATGCGTTTACAAGAAAAAAATGCGTCAATCAATTTAAAGCATTTACCCAGTGCGTTTTTCGATTAAAAGAAGTTAATAAGTTTATGAAATCATCACAAATCATAGTTAAGTAAGCTATATTTACCAGCATAATTTATTTTTATGTTGTATCGTATGGTACCTTCTCAACTTTTTAGGAGATTGTGATTATGTATTTAAATAATTGTATTAATAGGTAATGAAACTTGAAATATGCTTAGTTTATAAACAGAGAATGGGACGCCACTTTTATTCCTATTTAATAGGAAAAAATAATTAGGTATTTGTTAATTGTGTCCACATGAAACTTATTTTATGTTGTACTGTATAATTTTGTCTAAAGCCTCGTATTCAAGGTAAACATTTGTTGGCAACATTTTTGATGAGGGGCGACGATGTTGCTGTAAACCTTTTTTTTTTTAATCAATGGTCAACTACCACTGATCATTGACTAAACGCAAGTCTGCGTTAAAATTTTGCCCGCGAAAGTAGTATATTATTGTATCATTGCTCTACACAAATGCCGTGTTTATAAACGGTTGCCAACACGTCCACACACTTCAACATTTGTTGACAAACTGATGCTTTCGCTCGCCGAGCGTCAACTCTGTGGTTCTGTTCCGCACCACAAGCGTTGCCCGCAATATGTTGCCAGCGGCTTTAGTTGCTGCATTTTTTTACTTTCTCCAAAAGGAATTTCTCCTGTATTATAGGTGCGTTAACAAACATTTAAACTCACATACGCAAACTGCCAGACCCGGAACAACTTGTTATATAGATCATAAAACTATTGGGAGTGCCACCGCTACCGGCGCCCGTAGAATTGTAAATACCGTTTGGAGGACAAACTAGTTTTGCCTAGGCTAACTAGTTTTGTCTAGGCTAAACTAGTTCTGCGACAGGTGGACGGAGCCCCGCTTCGCGGGGCTCCTACTTTTGGGTGGTTTAAAAAAAAGTAACCAAATTGTCCGAGTCGGGGTGCACCCCGACTCGGACAATTTGCGAACTCGGGACTTGCTGGCATGCCAGCAAGTCCCGAGTTCGCAAGAACTCGTTTAGCCTAGGCGAAATTGCCCAGCGTTTTGCGCATTGTCACCGGTTCCCACGTTGAGTGCGCTGTCTGCAGCCGTTGTTTTAAATATCGGCTGTCGGCAGTACACTTACCGCCGGTTCCCAATAGTGATATTATTGGTAGCCGTCGCCGGCAGCGGAGGCACTTTCCTAACTGCCTAACGGAACAAATGTTTTTCAAAGTGCCTCCGCTGCCGGCGCCTTTTTTCTTTCAAAAACTTTCAAAAATATTTGTTCGTTGCGGGAATTCAGCCTGCGACACTCAGTGGAGCAGTAAAGTACGCGGCTACCGAGTCAATCGTCCATTTTTTGTCAAAATAATAATTTGTAATTTTATTATTAGGTACATTAATTAAGTGGTTGAGAAGGATCTTTTATTGTCTTATTGTTTACGTACATTTAATGTGGAATTGCAAAGCTAAACGCACTTTTATAATGTGTACATAATAAGCCAACATTGAATGTTGCAAATTACTTTTTGTATGTTTTGTTGTTGATGTTATGAAGAAATCGGGACTATATTTTATAACGATATTATTAATTTTGTTGGAATAAATTATTTATTTGAAGATAAATTGAATTTAAACTATTTCTGCTTTTTTTTTTGTTTGAAATCCCCACATTAGCAGATTCCACACATTTCGCATTGAATAAATGAAGAAAATACATAATAATGTATTATAAGGGACTATGAATAAATTAATAATAGCCAAAGTAATTAATCTTGCTTCGTAAGATGACCCCAATCTCAACTGTAATTATAAACACATAAATGAGTAATTTGTTTGTGATTATAACATAACAATTAAAATTACATGTAAGTTCACCTATAAGTCAGGTAGGTAGGTGTTACTTGATCTTTACCCTCAATGTGATAAAATCATTAAGAAGTCTGAACAAATCTATGCTGGGAATTGATTTGTACGGTACCTATGTAAAGTAAGTTCATTTAACTGTCTTAACTAACGAATCCTACTGATATCCTACAAAGGCCCAACGCACACCTTCGGAAGCGCGGCGAAGATACCGAGAATAAGGCTGCCTTTCCACCAGAGATGCGCTGTGCTACGTTGCTACCGATATGTTTGTTATCCACCAATCACATTCATTTGTTTTCATAACGCACACACACATAATGAGTATGTTTGGTGGATATCAAACGCATCCTTAGCAACGTAGCATAGCGCATCTCTGGTGGAAAAGCAGCCTTAATCAATTTAAAAAATAAAGCTTAAATCTTATGACACGGTTGATGAAAACGGCATGCAAAGCGAGAGTCGCGCGGTCGCCAAGCTTCAATCAATGGTCGCTTAGAACTGCCATTTGCTGGTCTAGCAAATGGCAGTTCTAAGCGACAGAAAGAGAAAGGGCGACGGAAAAAGCCGATTCCGCGTCGATAGATGTGGGAGCACCCTTATTCTCAGTATCTTCGCCGCGCCTCCGTGTGGCCAAACGTGAAAGTTCGTGAGGATGGATGTTTGTTACCTACTATTTCACGCATAAACACTAGGACACAGCTCTCATCCACAGATATGGTTCGGTATTCGAACCCGACAATCGGCGTATACGCCGGTTGTCGGGTGACTCCGGAGGCGGTCCCGCCATTTGAGCACCACTCGATCTTCATTCCAACCTTTAGGCAACCGCCTGGGCGTCAGGTAGGCGTCGAACATCTTCCTTCCATCTCCCAGTGCTGCTTCTTGACTCTTTCTCTGTCCCGACCCCGATCCCCGTTTTCTGGAGAAATTCCTCTTGTCCTCATAATCGCTTTAGTTTACGCCTCGGACTTTATGTCGGGTTTCGATTCAGCCATAGTAGGGGGATCCTTGTGTTCGGGGAAAAATGCTTCTAAACTGTTTGAATAATAATCATTGCCAGTGTTTGTTGGCAGAGGAGAAATTCCTAATTGATGAATTCCAGTGTCTTTGTTACAACTCAGCAGTCACTCTTAGAACCACTACTAGGCAAAACTTTTTTTTTATGTTCTCAAAATCTGAAATCAAACTCCATTTAGGCCGATAAAGTCAGCAGTTTTCGATGGTCCATTTTACATAAGAAAACGTGGGAAGTACCTACCTACCCGCCGTGCAAAATTTCCTAGTGTTTTAGCTGGGAAGAACTAACCGAACAAATTCGACCCTAGCAAAACATCTGTACCTATGTACGCAATGTTATTAGAAGTAAAAAATACTTGTTTAAAAAATAGCCTGTAAATAAATATAAAGTTAGTAGTTATTATAAAGCAGTGCAACAAGCAAAAAGTGATGCATTATAATTACTGCTAATCTTCTTACTTAATTATAAGATAGGTAGTTAGTTGACACTTCACAGTTCACCGCGAGGGCTGACCGTGCCATGTTGTGGCTAATCTGTTTGTGTCTCGTGGCTATTTGGCTGGCTGTCAGCCGATACCGGAACCGAAGGATCCTACAAGTGGCTAGTAAAATAAAATGTGACATAAAAGCTTACCCCTTTGTGGGACACGGGTTTATGTTCATGGGGGGTGGAGAGAGTAAGTTGGATTACCTATTTAAATATGTAAACGACACGCTCTTTTGACCAGCATTTGGCCTCGCCTGGATATGGTAGACGGTGAGCCACGATTGCCCAGGAATAACCTATTCACTCTTGACAATACCTCAAGGATGTGGCTATCAGGAAACAGACTTCAGCAGAGTATTCCACTGCTTGAATTAAAGAATTTGATTTAACTATAAGTGGAATAGAGGTATGGTGTTCTACCGTACGTCTTGTAGTCCGATGATAGAAACAGCTAAGCGAAATCAATTTTAATATTTGACCACAAAAACTCTAGCGAACATAAATATAAGAATAGAAAACTCATTATAGGAAAGAGTGTGAGGATATGGAGGACAGCTTTGCCCATCAGTTGCCAAGTGCTTTGGGGGTAGAGTTGCCATCTCTATTTGGAAACCGGGACAAGACGCGTGAAAACCCCGGATTTTAGAGTCCACAACTGCGTCGGAAGGGGTGCGGTGACGATGAAGTGTGCGTGTGTCGCGAGCGGCCCAAGAATTTAAATTCTTAAATCCGGTCTATTGAAACCCCCTCGGAGACTCCCCGGATGTCCTCGAAACTAGGATAAATCCGGGAAAACCCCGACGGATGGCAACCCTGTGTAGGTCCCATCCTTTTGCCAAAGCGTTGCGTTTGATAGCGTTGCGTAGAGAGAGGCAGTTGATTTGAATGAATAATCTCTCCAATATTTGGATTTGGTTACTATAAAAAGTACCTACTGTTTTGAAAATCTTGCTAGATTTGTGTGACTCAGTGTCCACACTGCCAAAAAATAGAGAGGATTGCAAAGTAGAACGTCATGCCTCTGCCCTGACACGAGACAAAAAACAAAATAAAACATCTTGATGTATCTACTTAACCTGGATTTGAAGTTTGGAATCATCTTTTAGTTTAACTCCAAATCCAGCATTTCTAATATTTAATCTATCTCAAATACCTTTATTGTTTCCTTGAGTAATAATTACAACCGAAAAATCATAAAGGCGTTAGAAACGATTTTATATTTTCTTGCAGATCGAATGCGTTGCTTCCAGATATTAGGACGCGAAGCGATAAAAAATGGTGGACTCACTAATTTGTGGATAGGAGGCCAATATTATACAGGTGAGTCACATTATGTGTACTAGAATTTTGTAATCCGTGGCAGCATGCAATAAGCCAATAAAATTCCCTATCTCAAAAACTGCTGAACAGATTTTGATGAAATTGCAGTACTCCCTAAGGTGAATGTCAGGTGAAGGTCAGAATCCACTCCCTGGCGACTGAGTAATCCCACTGGCAGTGATAGTTCTCATCAAGTCGGACTGGTTAAAAAAAAAATCAAAGTGGAAAAACAACCGTTCACCCATCTGTTTAAATGAAAGTGTGAAAAAAGCCTTCACCCATTTGCTTGAATGTTTGTATGAAGTGTTTTATAATATCATACTGTTCATGTAAATTCTCCATAAACATCTTTTACAGTTGTGGTGGACCCGGTGGATTTGGAAGTAATCCTGAAATCTTCGTTAGAGAAAGATGATGTTATGCGATTTGCGAGGCATCTTATTGGAAATGGAGTAATTTTTGCACCAGGTATTTTTTTATCAGTCTGTAAAAATACTAGGTCAAGAGAGAATAGTTGCACTAGTATCTTTCGGCGCGGCAAAATAAGAACTTAACTCTTTCGTACCCTTACATTATCAAATAAAAACAGTGCTATTCTTTGAGTCTAAAGACAGTCATAGCCTTATACAGCGCTGAACAGTTTGTCATTCACAAAATTATTGACCAGCGACGTTTGTGACACTATATCTCAAGACTGTCTATTACGAGCTCGGCATAGTGAACAACTTTGTACTGTTCTTTTAGATATGTATAATAGTAAGTATTAGGTACAGCTCGAAGATTACATGTGCAAAATCGAAGGAACGTTTAATAGGTATATTTTTTTGTAATATTTAAGTACACATTTTATGGCCTGTATTGGTAGTTGTTCCTTATTAATAAACGCGAACTAAAGTTACGACAAAGTCATTCCTTAAAAAATGTATACTTAGTTAATCTGATCTGAAGATTTTCCCTGGTTGTAACTATAGTTCACGTCTTCTTTATCTTTTCTTTATCTTTATCTTTTCTTTATCTTTACATATAATAAAATCGTAGAGCTGTCATTCCTGTACATTGAATATTTTTTTCTTTTTGTATTTTTTTCGAGATAAGGGATCGATTCTGATGCCAAATCAACTAATTTTTCTTTCGAAATTTTTTATGTTTTTTTGATTTGATCTATCTCTTAAACTACTGTAAAGTTGTCGATCAAATTTTCCTGAAATATTCCTAATAATATGCTTCTGTTGATAGGCTATGTATCATTACGCTATTTTTCCTGGGAGATAAGCAATTTTAAATTTTGTTGTTTTTATCTGTTTGTTTTTAGTTGGAAGCTAAACCACTGGATATTATTTAGTTAATTTTTCCCCAAATATTCCTTAAACTGCTCTTCTATTAATAGGATATGTATAATTACGCTATTCCCTTTGGGGGATTAGCAATTTTATAATTATGTTGATTTTCAATCATTGTTGACATTTGTATAAGAACCGCTATTTGAAAGCACTGTCAGCGTACTAGCCAGTCTGGTTGGTATCCTGCTTGACTTTCGTGCAAGGGGTCTCTGGATCAAATCTCGCTGTTTCTTTTTTTCACTTTTTGAGTTTTCTTATATTTGTCCTGAGAGTTTCAAATAATTAAAAAAAATGTGTATACTTTTATTTCAATATTATTCGCGATTTTAAATTATTACTATTTTTTTTCAATAGTTTTCTAGGATATAAATCTACACTGATTTAAATTGTAGGTAGTAAGTTGGATATTTTTTTAAATTGTAATTGTTTCGAGGTGTGGAATTTTAAAGATTAGAAAAAATTGTGTTTATTTATGTTTTGAATTGGTGTTCAAACCAGTGCATAGATTCTGTTTTAAACGACGACAAGTTGTACTCATCGAGTCAGATAATTAGTTATTTTTTAGGTATCACGCGGAATGCAAGGGAGAAGAGCAATGCTATCGTACGTTCAATTTGCAGCGATACTGTAAATCAACCCAAAAATGATAGTCTAATGTTTAAAATAAACACGGTTCTTTGAAATTAATGTCGCTCAAATAAGGACGTTTCCTATGCAAACTATGTACCTAGATATAGACAATTACGTTCATATTCCAGATGGCGCCACACGATCCGTATTGTTTCTCAAATTCTAAAATAACGCAAGCGAAGCCGCGGGCAAACACTAGTTTATTAATAAGGGTGTACTTATATGTTATAAACATAAATGTTAGAGGAAAAAATCTTACAACTTAAAAATAGAAAGGTTTAAAAAATAATTCAATCAATTAAAAATGGCAATTTCACCTAAAACTTCGCAGTGTCCATTTGGCGCCCACGCCGCAAGTTCCTGGCTCCGACTTTCTCTCCCAAGAATCTGAACCACTTTGTAAACATATTCTCCAGACAGAGCATCGTGTTGTCAGAACAGCTGAAGGCAGTCGAAGGGACAGGACCCTTCTCCGTTTGGAAGTATATAACCAGCTTCACCATGGATTCTGTTTGCGGTAAGTCGCAGTACGTAGGAACTGTCTGCCCCAGCTATAAAAGTTAAAAAATCGTTTTTGTGGCGGCACGGTCAATAAGTATCACAGAGCACCATTACCACTCCCTAGCGTTCTAGTTGGTGCCAAGCACACAAGAGAAAAAATTTCAGCTACACATCTGTTAGAGAAGTAACAAAATGTCCATTAATCTTAATACGCGTAAAATCATCAAATGAGTCCCACCCAGGGCAGGGCGGGAGCGACTGGCAGACTTGTACTGACTAAAATCAACGGAGTCCTTCAATAGCGCTTTACGAACCGCGTTAGTCCCGCGACCCCGGTAGGCTTTGTCCGTCTGAGGGGGGCTCCGTTATTGTGCTGACAGTCGGCGTCGACTCGGGCATGATGGTCATTGGTCGGCCAGCGAGCCGCCAATTACTCGCCGCCCGCGAAATCTTAATATGCTAACTTTTTCAAATAATAATTGCACATTGTTTAAAAAAAAAACCGTCACCCTGGAATTCAAAGGGCTATTGAAGGAAAACCGAGTTTTAGTCAGCACGAGTCTGACAGTTCCTTTCGCTCAATCTAGGGCGGGATACCCACTCATATGAAATTTTTAATTATCATGATGTTACCTAGCTAACAAAAAAAGTTAATAGGCCAATGAGGGCTGAAATAATGAAAGTGCTCGAATTCCCCAGAAACGGCCTTAGGTGTAAACGTAAACGCCCAGAAGTCCATAGACCAACCATTTCTGTCGGCGTTCGACCAGTGTTGCAAGCTGTTGGCGGCGCGGATGACGGAACCCTGGTTGCAAGTCGATGCTTTGTATCAACTGCTACCGTCCTATGCCAGCTTCATGAGGTGTAAGAATGTGATCTACGATTTTATTGATAGCGTAAGTGTGACCAAATTAGTCTTTATTTTTTTCGTAAATGATTTGTGTAGTTTTTGCCTTTTTTGACGACTTGGGCGATTTTTTGCTTATCGACATAAGATGGGGCCACAACACATAATGCTTCTAAACTGAAATATGCCTGATGTAAATTTCCACATTCGATAGAACAATGAATACTTTGCGATAGACATTTTCAAGACAGACTTGATTTTGAAACATGATCAGAAACCAGTTAAAATAAGCAGCAAAAATCACCCAAATATCGTTTTGGCTGAATAAAAAAAAGCGATATTATAATATTTTCAGGTAATCAAATCAAAACGAAAAACCATGAAGGAACAAATTAATGACGTGAAGAAAAGTAAGTAGTATCTCAAGAATCAAGACACTAGCATCTTGAAAATTTATGATTTTTGTCTCAATTCTATTCTCAGGAAGTCTTGAAACAATATTTAAATAAATAGTTCTAACAGCATGCACTTCGAACTGGTCGGCAAGTAATGTAGGGTTAATAGTATGGCAGTAAGTACTAATTGTAAACACCGTAGGTTAACTGCTTGTTAATTGATATAATTACACATCCTTGGAAACCGTTTGATAAAATATACAAGTCATGAATACATAAATGGTAGATTTTATTATAGGTCAGTATGATGCAACTGCAGGTAGGTAGGCAGATGCTGGTTTTAAGCGCCTTGTCCACGGAGAGAGAATAGAGCTAGACAGCTTGGAGACTAATCTAAAAGTATACTCTCATTTCTACGTACACGTAGAGATCATTATAGCACCCTATTGCATTTTTTGCTCTATCGTAGGGTAGCTCTATCATAGAGAAATTTTTGCATTTGTACACTACTGACGCTACTCGTATACTAAATATATTCGGTAACAATTCACTCTCAATCATAGCTCTCTCAGTTGAAAACATGTCGCGGTCACGGTTAGCTGCTACGATTGTGGTTTCTATGTTATTGGAAAAGGAAAAAAAAGCAAAAGGTTAAAAAAAGCTGCTGGGTTAAACAATGGTTACTAGACCTTAAATGCTTCACTAATAATTGTTAAACAATGTTTTTTTTTTGTTTCGATGTTTATGATCATTATGAGATATATTCCATAAATCTGGATAGCCTTCATACATGTATCATTTTAATGTTTTCTTCTTTTGACCAAACACAATAACAAAACACGTGTTTCCCTACTCAAGCCCTAGCTAGACTGATTAAGGCTGGTAGACAATTCGAGAGCTCTCTATACATATCGCTTGTCTCGATCTCGCACCTGCGTCCACGACGCCTTCCGAGAGTAGCCAAGCTTGTCTACATAGACTGTAGTGATACTCTAGCTAGGGAAGTCTCGCTAATGTGTACACGTCGTAGATTGCCCTATGAGACGCGCTCTACGTTATTTTAATCTATCGTTGACGAGGCGCTTTAGAAAGAAGGACTGATAAATTATAGAATCACGTGTTATAAAAAAAAATCAAGTTTTAATTCCGTGACAAAAATCCTGGCTTGGATGCAGGATGCAGTAAAAATTGTTCGAGTTATTTCAATATTGATTTATAAAAAGCAAAAATATGTCCATTGCTTTTTCAGGTTTCAAAATTACTATTTATAAGTTCCACCTCGGAATGGTATTTTTTCTAGCTTGAATATAACTTGATTTCCTTGCGGTTCATCGTATTGACGATATTCAAAGACGGGCGTTCTTTTTGATTTGGATGGCGTTTCTACAAATTTATTATAAAAAATTCAAAGTTATTAGTTCTTTTGTTAGATTTGAGTGTTTTTTCTTGCGGCTCATCGTATTGAATATATCCTGGAACTCGAGTTCCTACTTTGTCGGTGGATTTGATATTGGACGTTATTCCTTGTCGCAAGTTATTTCGCCGGTTAGTAATTATAGACAGCCTGTCTGTTTTGTTATAACGGAGTGCTTTATTGAGCTCATTGTTTTGAACGTATCCAGGGAATAGCGTTTCTCCTGTCTTGGTAGATTTGAGTCTTTCCTCTTGGGGCTTTTCTGTATTATTGGATTTGGAAGTTTTATCACGTTGCTTCATAAAGTGTCGATATCCAGGAAGTAAATCTTCTATCATGATAGGTTTGAAAGATATCCTTTGTGGTGTGTTATACCGTTGATATCTAGCTAATGGCTGTTCATCTGTGATAGTTAATTTGAACTTTGTGGTAAAGATGATGTACTCTATAATTAACAGTCCACGTTTCATTTTCTTCTGTATTTTTCTAGTGTTATTCCGATTCAAATAAGTTTAAAACTACATAAAATAAACCACGCATTTTATAGTTTTTTTTTTATTATACTGTAGGTTTGCTACTTTATTGCAATTTGTTAATGGCGTTTTTTTTATTTGTAAACTATAAATCTGCCAAGCCATTCGAGACGGTTTCACCTCTCCCATTACCGTATTTTTTTTTGTTATAACTAGGTCAAACACAAAGTTACAATGAAAAAAAGAGTAAGTAAAATTATCACAGTCTTTTTATGATTTTTTGGGTTAGAATAAAGTGTCAAGTCTTCATTAATAAAAAATCGGACTCTCAAAAATAAACTCGGCTCATTAAGGGTTTAAAGTTGATAAATGTCACCATGGCATTTTTGTGTGGATTTGAACTCAGCTTGGTGCATTACTTGGTATATTTTTTTGCATAACCATTGCTCTCAAAAGGGCGAAGAAAACTTAAAAAACCATGAACCAAAAAATCGAAAACATGTGACATCCACCAACCTGCACTGGATCCACGTGGTGGATTATAGGCCCTAATGCCCATTCGAAGAAGTGCCTATCGTCACTCCTGAACTATGCAAAGTAGAACAGAAAGAAAGAAGGAAAAAACAGCACATTTACTCATTTCAGATTCCACCCAAGATATGAAGACATTCCTGGAGTTGTTAATCGAGGGAACTGGAGGAGACCGGGGGTATTCAGACTTAGAGTTGCTGGAAGAAACCCTGGTTCTTGTGGTCGCTGGCACTGATACTTCGGCTGTGGGAGTATCATTCGCCATAAGTATGCTGGCAAGGCATCCTGATGTACAGGAGCGGGTATATAGGGAGTGAGTTTTATGTCTGATGCTTAATAGAGAATTAAGAAGGGAAAGCCCCTTGGATGGAGAAACAAGTTAACCAATATGTTCCAACAGTTTGCTAAATAGGCCACTAAAGGAATGCCGGCTTGCTTGTATTGTGTATGATTGATGCAGTTCAGAATATCGTTACTAATATGCCGAATGGTGCAGCATGGATAGGCATCCACCAAGTTTAATAACAACCTGGCCAAGGTCACAGGATCTGCTGAACGTAGTAGACACAGTACGTGATTGCCTAAATATTTGTCCAGAAGTACTCGTACTTCTGGAACAAGTGTATAACATAACGGAACATGGAGTCATATATGGCGGATAAACTCAAACTTGCAATAAGACCTCTTTTAGTTTCACTTATAAAGACTTCCTCTTTTTTCTAGATTGGAGGAAGTGTTTGGTGACTCAGACAGACCAGTAACTTCAGAGGATTTGCCTCGTCTCAAGTACCTGGACGCAGTGATCCGGGAGACGCTAAGACTGTACCCCCCTGTGCCTATCGTTGTCAGGAAAATCGAGAAGGATGTGCAACTTCGTACGTATTCATTATTATGTCTTTTGTTTATTAACCATAAACAAAGTATATCCTTGACCATAAAAATCAATGGAGCAAGTGAGGCCTGCTGGCAATCGCCTCTTATCGCCAAGCGCAGTGTGGAGTTCCGCCAGTTATAGGTATGGCCTGGTGACTTTGAATAAGTGATTGGACTAGAATAAAAATTCAAAAGGCGAACGAAAGGGCGGGACTGTCAGACTGTCAGAACCCTGCAGTGGCCGCGTTGCTTTTTTTTTTAAACGTCAAAGATTAAATTATGTCTTTCCAGCATCAGGCATAACGTTGGTGGAAGGTTGTGGCGTGCTGTGCCACATTTGGGGCACGCAGCGCAACCCTCGGTACTGGGGGAAGGACGCGGAGCTGTTCCGACCTGAACGGTTCATTGACACACCGCTCACACATCCTGCTGCCTTCATGGCATTCAGCCACGGCCCGAGGAATTGTTTAGGTTGGTATTATCATCATAATCAACGGAAGACGTCCACTGCTGAATAGAAGTCATGACTGATGAGGCCCCCTCCTTTGACTTCCACGCCGAACGACAATTCGCCACTTGCATCCATCGGTTGCCCGTGACCCTCACGATGTCGTCGGTCCACCTAGTGGGAGGCCTGCCCACGCTGAGTCTTCCGGTCCGGAAGGCAGAAAGAAGAACCGCTTCTCAAATAGAGATTGAATGAGGTATTTTAATTAATTGCTCTTGTTTTTCCAGGTTACCAATACGCAATGATGTCTATGAAGACAGCACTCGCAACGATAGTCAGAAGATATAGAATATGTTCCGACATCAGCAGAAGCAATGGATACAAAACAGAAGAGAAACCCATCAGATTGACCTTCGATATTATGATGAAGGATGTTAATGGGTTCACAGTACAGTTGGATAATAGGAGGAAGTGAGATGAACATGAATGTAGTGAAAAAACGTTGTGATAATAAATTTTATTGTATTAAAGTATTTATAGCAAATTAAGCCTTATCCTCATTAAAAAAACAATCCATTGCAGACAGATAATATTTGTTGTCACAGGACTCTGTGTCTGAACGATTGACTGATGTGCAGTGTGTCGCGGGTTCAATCCCCGCACATAACAAATATTTGAATGATCTACAAGTTGTTTGGTTTCGGTTTTGTGTATGAGTTCTTATGTTTGTAAACGCACCCACGAAATAGGAAGAAATTCCTAGTGTGACTAGTGTTAGGGTAGTTAAAAAAAAATTGTATCACTTCTTTTTTGTTTCATTTTCGATATCCATAATTCAAAATCACTTGAACATTTTTTTTCTGGTTTATTTCATGACTTGGTTCTATCACCTACTTCCGGCTTGACGTTGAGTTTTGGTAGACTGTATATTTTTTTAAATTATAAAACACATTATTATAATACACACATTTTTTGGGTTCCGTAGCCAAATGGCAAAAAACGGAACCCTTATAGATTGGTCATGTCTGTCTGTCTGTCTGTCCGTCTGTATGTCACATCCACTTTTCTTCGAAAGTATAAGAGCTATCCTGTTGAAACTTGGTAAGTAGATGTATTATGTGAAACGCATTAGGATTTTTATACAAAAATAAAACTAATTTTGGAGGTATCTATATCTTTAAAAATTATGATGTACAAAAATATATGATAACCACTTTAATTGAAAATTGGTTTAAACGAGATCAAGTAATCAGTTTTCTTTTTTAGACTAACATACGAAAACGGGCAGTTCTGGAAATATTACGTACATACCGGTCGAATTAATAACCTCCTTTTTTTCGAAGTCGTTAATATAAATATAGTAGTTCCTAAATCTTTTTCCTGTAACGTTTGGATTTTTGTGCTTACTGTTCTATATTTAGTTAATAATTATACACACAAAAAACAACAGGATACAACACAAATATAAAACTATAGTACCAAAAAGGGTACGGTTTCTCAGATAAGGG
Organism: Agrotis segetum; assembly: GCA_036375495.1. Classification (NCBI taxonomy): domain Eukaryota; kingdom Metazoa; phylum Arthropoda; class Insecta; order Lepidoptera; family Noctuidae; genus Agrotis; species Agrotis segetum. The sequence goes on along the minus strand of JAQSVV010000586.1, from coordinate 199,539 downwards.
TTTAAGTTTATAAAAAGCTATGACACATAAAAGCGGCTATTGAGCTAAAAATCCAAAAAGAATAAAGAACAAACAGTACTGACAGGTCCTTATTAATTAAAAATGCACTGAAACTGACGCCAGTCCGGTAAAAGCTTGCACGGAAATCGGTCGCAAGCACGGTTACCTAAAATCTACCATCAGATAAACAGATTAAGGTTTTAAATAAAATGCTGTGGGTCCTAGTGGGAGTGTTTCTGGTCATTTGGATGGCGGTCTCCAGGTGGAAGAACAGGAGACTGGTAATTCTGGCGAAGCAGCTGGCTCCTAGGAGCATTGCCTTACCATTCGTAGGTCATGCATATCGGTTCATAGGAAATGATGAAGGTAAGGACTTTTTGAATGTGTTTTTTGGGCATAAGATTGAATTGGACATATTTCTGAGTTTTTGACGTCATGTTGAAGCGTTGACTGATGACCGATCGGGTATTACGCTGCGTGTCGCGGGTTCGATTTTCGCTCCGAACAAATTTTGAAATCGGTTGAAAATAACTTTAATTGAACTGTTTCTATTATTGTAAATAAATATCTTAGTATATAATCCCCGTTTAAATAATGCTTTAGAATTTTTCAGTAATTCCTAAGAAAAAATTACTGTAAGTATCTCTCTCTGTATAGAGGTCATCAATTGGTTACGGGACCCACAGTCAACACTCAACATCTGTAAAGTAGTCTCCGTGCTGCACCCAGATGTAGAAACTGGGGTAAAACACGTAAAATTTAAATTCCTAGTTTGGGGCAACGTTTTCCGGGGTCGCGGCACTGTCTCATCAGGTTACCGTAACCGGAACCTATAGGGCTATTGAAGGGTCACCGTGGTTTTAAGTCAGTACAGGTCTGACAGTATGGGAGGTACGTCACACCCTGGGTTGGAGGACTCATTTGATGATTTCACCACGATAAAAAATGGGGATACGTTTAAAAAAAATGGAAATATTAAGTAAATTTTATAATATTACAACTTTTTCTTGTATAACTGTGTTGCCGGGATTTTTTTATTCCCAGCCAAAAACTAGGAAGTGGTGAAGGCTGGTGCGTTTTGGGGACTATTTTTAAAAAATGTGACCTTTTCAAAAAGTGCTGATTTTATCAGTATTTTTTTAAATCATTTCTTATTATTTTGATAGTGACACTAAAGGTTGATGATGACTGAAGGTTATTGTTCGATGCAGGAAGCGATTTTCAGAACGACATTCTATTTTTTAAACACTTATCGCTACTAATGATGTCTGCTTATTATATTAAACTAAGAAATAATATCAAACACGTAATCTTGTTTAATGCTGCGATATAATCGACAATATAATGTAAAAAAAATACTGCCGGTTATTTTATATTTTTTCATCAATTAATATATGATTCATATAGAAAAGTTTTGAAGCCGCTCAAAGCTTACAGCTTTGCTCTTGTGAGATCTGGATAGTTGACATCGGTAAAATTAAGGATTGGGATAAAAGGGGATTGGGCGAAGCAGTTTATTTTTTTAATTACTGTTTCGCGTTTGACCCCTGAAGATGCAGTCGACGGTGAAGCAGGTTATCAGTTGCAGTTCTAGGGAATTACACAATCTTTACTACAATAAAGATCAAATATGAAGTTATTTACATCTGCAGGATCTTTGCAAAGATCCTAAAGTCAGTAAATAATAATTTGCAGCGGGGGGGGGCAAGGGATGTCTTGTCTTGAAAATAAGTGTTATATACCTGACTCTTTAACCTTGTCACATAATATCCTTGTCACCAAAAACTTTACCACCACTACCTACTTTTTTTATTACCTACGACATTCTCGGGAAATTACGAAGCGGCTGTGGCCCGTATGTCCAGACCCTTTTTCTCAAAACGCGTGAAGCTGAAATTAATATCAAATAGGCCTATGTTCAGCAGTGGACGTCTTCCGGCTGATGATGATGAAGTAGTAACTTTGAAAAGCTTTTGAAGGGTTAATAATAATATCCTTCTTTCCAGATCGCATGGAAACTTTTAAAAGAATGGGCAGAGAAGCATTGGAGAAAGGTGGCCTCCTCTCGCACTGGCAAGGAAACCGACTCTTCATCCGTAAGAAAACTATTTCATGTTGAATGTTTAAAGTAGAACCGTGGTTTATCTGAAACTGTTTGGGAGTCCAGGACAATAAGGTCGTACCCTAGGTATGAGTCCAGACAGAAAAGAAAATGACAGAGCCACAAAGGTAAGGCAGTGGTCCGACCGTCGACGATGAACGAGTAACGAGTAGAACTAGAAATAATAAAAGAGTTGACGATCAGCGGGAAGCGAGTGCAGTTTCGATACTTTTGTCGCCGGTGTGCAAGTGCGACTAGCGATTACTCGCGCCACTCGCCCGCGGTCGCTCAGGCCTCTGTGAGGCAGTGCTCCACCGCCGACGATGAACGAGTAACCAGTAAAACTAGAAATTATAAAAGACTTTACGATCAGCGGGAAGCGAGTGTAGTTTCGATAGTTTTGTCGCCGGTTTGCAAGAGAGACGAGTGATTACTCGCGCCATTCGCCCGCGGTCGCTCAGTCCTCTGTAACGAGAAAATAATGATCACGCGAGCCGAGCGAGCATCGCTTAACAAATATCGCTGAGAGAGTTTATTTTTCAATGCTCGTCGCTCAGCGACAAAACTAATAAAGCGAGTCGCCGGCAGTGTGAACAGTCAGAGAGCCAACTATTAATATATACATCTCGTTTGTATACACGTAATGTACGTTCATTGCTTGAGAGAGAAAATCGCCGATAATTACTCGTTTTCTCGCCGCCAGTCGGACCACTCACTGCCATAATCAAGCAGGTGAGCATTGACTGTTGCGCTACTTATCGCGGCTTTGATGCCAGCAACGAATAAACATTAAATTTGCGTAATCTGTAAGTGTTATTGTGTTCCGTGTTTGTTCATGAACCCACGAATCCACTACACGCGATACAGCCAGAGTGGCGACAACAAAACTCTTGAAAAACTTACAAGGTCTACACTACACATTTTTCAAGTAAAAGTAGGTTTCAACAGTTATTTGACCTTATCGACACCGGAAGTATCAACTAACGTAAGGGACATTTTGGCGAAAATGAGTTATACAGAGTGTTTCTTTAAAATGGTACAAAAGGAAGAAATCCGAATCCATAATTATGAGATACGGGAAAACTTTCTTAGAAACCTTTAGATCTTTTTTGATGTTGACAATTTTGGCGTTTTTATTTTTTTGGTAAAGTGTGAGTTGTCCACAGAAATGAGTGAAATCGGTCAAAAGTTTTTTTACTGCCGTTCGACTCTGTTTCATGTAAGGATCATTTCATTGTATCACAAGAAAAAAATCGGGACGGTGGAAGTTGGTCAAATTTTGCAAAATATTTTTTCATACAAATTGAACGAAAAAAATTAAATTAAAGGATCATTTCATTGTATGGGAAGGAAAATGTCTGGGCAACAGAAGTGGGTCAAATCTAATGAAATACTGACTACTACTGATAAACTTTATGCTGTTAGAAGAAACTTTACTGTTCTTTTGACCCACTTCTATTGCCCAGACATTTTCCTTCCCATACAATGAAATGATCCTTAATAGACACTAAATCAAATAACATCATAAAAAAAGTGATAATTTTTTCGTTCAAACAATTTGTATGAAAAAATATTTTGCAATTTTTGACCAACTTCCGCCGTCCCGATTTTTTTCTTGTAATACAATGAAATGATCCTTACACGAAACAGAGTCGAAAGGCACTAAAAAAAAATTTGACCGATTTCACTCATTTCTGTGGACAACTCACACTTGACCAAAAAATTAAAAACGCCAAATTGTCAACATCAAAAAAGAGCTAAAGGTTTCTAAGATAGTTTTCCCGTATCTCTTATGGATTCGGATTTCTCCCTTTTGTCCCATTTTAAAGAAACACCCTGTATATATCATTGGATTCAGAATTTCGCGCTCTATCGATTGGTATTATTAAAAAAAATCTATCTTTAAAAAATGTCCTTTACAGTACAAAAACTTTGACCGCGAAAAACGATTTCAGAAAAAAAATGTGATGTAACAGGCATTAATACTTTTTCTTCTCAAAAAATTGAAGTAAGTCACCGTACTAAATAATTTACACCATTACCTTAATCAAAAATAAGTCGATTTAAATAACAATGTCCCTTACTTTAAATAAAATGCCTCTAACTTTAAAAACCATGTCCCTTACTGTAAATGAAATGTCTCTCATTGTAAAAAACATGTCCCTTACTTTAAAAAATTGTTTGACGAAATCTGAAGTTTACATAAAATGTTAAAGATCGGTGACACTTACGACATAAAAAATCCGAAGAATGACCTTGGAATAATATAAATGCAACAGAAAATGGTAAAGAGATTTGGAAAATTACGGCTGTTAGACAACGCAAATCAATCTGCAGGTGTGAAATTCGTCATCATTATCATTTCTAAACATTAAAGACCAGTTTTGAACATAGGCTTCACCCAAGGAACACCCCAGCCCACGATCTCCATTCTAAGTTGAAAAGAGCGGAAATTACTGCAGATGAAATACGTCAAACAGATATTTATTGCTTCATCTTTCACACAACCCATGCACCTTGTATTCTATCTTTTCCTCTTACGACCTCTCTACTCGTCCCTTCTACTTTCATTGCCATCATATTTATATCATGTTTCGCACAATTTCTATGCCATATTTCATCGAACTTTCGTTTCCATTACATTCATTCAAGATCGGCTCTGAAGAAGATAAGTATCCTCTTCAGAGCCGCTACCATCATCACTTCTTGCTAGGTGAAGAAAAAGTTAGCAATAAATTCCAAGAAAACTTAAATTTATTAATACACATTAATAAAATTATGAAGTCAATTTGACGCGGTCAGAGTGTGCGCAGACGGAGTGGGCTCAAACGAGTAAGTTGCATACAAAGTGTACTCAGATAGTGGTTAATACTGTTAAATACGTATATCTTATAGTCAACAAAGACAATAAAACGGATTTTATTTTAAATAGTATCTGAATTGTCAGAGACATGTTAATCGAAGAGTTGTGTAGTAGTGTTAATAATTATAGACCTATCTCTATCCTTCCAACCCTATCTAAGATATTGGAGCGCCTAATGAATAAAAGACTGGTTGAGTTTTTGGAAACCAATGAGCTTTTGTCTTTGTCTCAATATGGGTTTCGTGCTCACAAATCAACATCAGATGCAGTTCATCAATTAACGAACTTCATAGTATCGAAGATAGATAACAAAAAAAAGACGCTAGCCATCTACCTGGATTTAGCTAAAGCATTTCACACAGTGTCTATCCCCATTTTGATTAAGAAATTAGAGCGTTTCGGCATAAGAGGGGAAACACTGAATTTGTTTGCAAACTATTTATACGGTAGAACACAATTAGTTAAGGTGCACGATTTGGTGAGTGATGAACTGCCAATTGAATATGGCGTCCCCCAAGGCAGTATTCTCGGTCCAACCATGTTCTTAGTATATATAAACAACCTATGCAATATGGACATGACTAATGGGAAGGTAATTGCATTCGCCGATGATACTGCACTACTCTTTTATGGTGACACTTGGGAAGAGGTCTATAGTTACGCCCAAAATGGTTTCAATAAAGTGTCTAAATGGCTCTGTGAAAACATCCTCACATTAAACGTGGATAAAACCAAGTACATGACGTACACAATTAGAAATCAAGACGTACCAAACCTTGGAATTATCTCCCACAACTGCAATAATTCAAACAACAATCTATGTAAATGTCCACGTTTATGTAAAGCAGACACAATCAAGTATCTTGGCGTAATAATTGACAACCGACTGAATTTTCATCATCACATTGACGCCCTAGTCCCTAGGATTCGTAAACTTATATATATATATTTAAATCTCTTCGTCACATTGCTGACACCTCTATCATCAAATCAGTTTATTTCGCATTGTGCCAATCCCTATTAACCTATTGTATAACATCCTGGGGTGGTACTGCTAAAACGTACTAAAAAAAACTGAGGTTGGAAAGAGCTCAAAGGGCCATTTTAAAAGTTAGTTATTTCCTTCCTTTACGTTACCCTACAGTGGATTTATATCAACGATGTAAAGTACTGACAGTTCGACAACTTTTTATATTATTGACCGTCGCTAAGAAGCACTCTGAACTTCTTTTCGATCCAAAATCTCTTGAGAGTAAAAGAAGAAATACCACTGTCTGTGCAACAACTAGATATAAGTCCAGTATAGCATATAATTTTTATGGTTTCTTGGGTCCATACTTATACGATAATATCAACAAAAAATTGAATATTTATCCCCTCACCAGGGAAAGGTGCAAGAAGGAGGTTTCCTCGTGGTTGCAGGATATTGATTACAATGCAACAGAACTCTTACTTAATCTCTCTCACTTGACCTCTCTTACTTGATCTTGCGATGACGCTCACAACAACACACGTACATTACTCACACACAATCAGTCTTCATCATCTTCTCACTTTAATCAACGCTCATACCCACACACACAACCCAATATATGCTAAACCAAATCTACGTTAATGTATTCTTGACATTTGAAACGTTACCTCCTTTTAAATCATCTATTTTAAAATGTAATTAATTTGCCAGTATTTTTTATCCTATATTAATTTAATTTATTTCATGTTTAATAATCTAATCATAATAATCTAATTTTTTTAAAGTGTATAATTAAATTCATCAATTGTATTATTTTTTATATTTAATCAACTAATTTAGATATTTGTAAATCTCGAACAGTGTCTTATGTTATAAGCTATTTGTGTCCGACGGAGGGTTAGCCTGGTGATCTGTAATACAGGTTTTACCTACAATAGACACCAGTCTCTATGAAGTGATAACTTTACTCTAAACTGTGTACTTTTAAATTGTGATGAGAGAAATAAATAAATTACTTACTTACTTACTAGTTAAAACGGGAAAAACTTAAGACTTTTATAGCAAAAGGATCGTAATCTGAAGAAGAATAATTTAGACTATTCCTTTGATTCAGCGATCACGAAGAACATCGCACATCTGGCAATTTTAACAAGGAACAGGTAAATCCTGTTTCATAAACATCTAAAATTATGTAGAACTACTCTGAGCCTAGTAACCGAGCTAGTTTGGAGCAGTAGGACGTGGTCCGACTCGAATCAGACTTAAATATGCGATAGCTAGCAGTAAAACCTGAAACCGAACTCATTTACTCTTTAATCTCATTTCCATAGTGCTAAAATAGTATAAATTTTAGTACTATTATCTATTGTTACATTAAATTGCAACACTGATAAAGTCCTTTACAATAAAATTTTGTATAATTTGCTATTTCTCTTACTGCTTACACTATGCTCGACGGATTATCTATAAAATTACAATAACGGAACGGTCATCTAAACATTTTTTTTAATGTAAAGGACATGCTATTTTTGAAACTACTGGGTATTCTTAAATGCTTCATAAAAATTGGGCAAGACAGTAAAAAGTTATAGTCAAAATAAGAAAATAAAAATCGTTTTTTGGCTCTCCTGAAAAGTCGTATTTTGTCCCTTACGTTAATTGATACTTCCGGTGTCGTTATTTGCAGTGGTAGCAGACCCGGAGGCTGCGGAAGTACTTCTCAAGACGTGCTTAGACAAAGATGAAGTGATGAAGTTCTTCAGGGTGCTATTGGGAAACGGCAGTATATTTGCACCAGGTATTTGAGAATTTGAAATGATTTTGTATGCAGTCTGGGCTAGACTTTTTTTTTTCACCCTTTTGGAGATAGTTGTTGTGTTGTACCTATATTTCATTAAGGCTGAGGTTACATTTGAAGTCCGAAATGAATCGATGATGCACGGTGTATCCATTCGTGTTTGTTTTCATCGCTCATGTATTAATGAAACGGTTACAGTGCGTTGTAGAAGGGGGTTGTTTCGAAGGCAGGTAACCACATTGTGACGCGGACTATACAATACTTGCTTATTTTCATTCAAACTATCAATTAAAACAGAAAATATGCGTAGACAAAAATAATGACGGAAGTTGGGCAGGCCTTTATAAACAAAACCCTTTTTGAAAAAGCTGTGTATCTAACTGTCTCTCTAAGTTTGACTACTACTGCTGTATTTGTGTCAATACGGTTTGCGGTTAACAAGGGTTAAGTAACCGTGAATCGGTAAGTGTTTTGTACATACATGTGTGCTTTGCTCTTAAACTAAGATCAGTGAACTTCAGAAACTCGATGCATGTTTTTGGGGATTGGCTAAGAAGCAAGATAACATTTTAAACCAACACTTCTCCGTGTAAAGCATGGAATATAATACGCTTTATCCTTAATACTACTAATACAGAACTAAAGCAAACGAGACTAGTTAAAAATTTTTTTTATCAAATAGACTAAGAAGTGTTTTCCAAGCACTGGTAAGTTTTATCTATTAGAGAGCATTAACTTTTGGTGAGTCGCCCTAAATCTCTATTTTAAGCTCGGATCTCGGCAGGTCAACTCTTTCGTGGAGGTGTTCTCTCGCCAGAGCTGAAGTTTGTGGTAAGTATCTATTAGAGAGCATGGAGAAGCTCGGCTCGGCAGGTCCTGAAGCCGCTGTGTCAAAAAGTACATCTGTGCTCAGCCATACGGGGACGACTGTTTTAAAATTTTTACTTGTACATCGAATCAAAAAATGGAACCCTTATAAAATCACTCATATTGTTAGTTTTTCCGTCTTGCACAGTCGATGTTCTTAAAATAGTTTTCAAGTTATCACGAAAAATTACCATTCCCACTCCCTTACTCCCACACTTGGCTAGTATTTTATTAATGGTCGCGGGATTTATTTCCCCACCGTTACCCCGGAACATAAAGGGCTATTGAAGGAGACCGTGGATTTTAGTCAGTACAAGTCTGACAGTCCCTCCCGCCTTGCCCGGGGTGGGAGGGACTCATTTGATGATTTTACCACGCTAGTATTTTATTAATAGTCAAGTGTCTAGAACTATTCTTGAGGAGACTCTCGATAGGCTATTGGACCAGGGGCCTGATTTAGGAGCGGTAAATCTTTACATGGTGCGCGTTTTTGGAAGTCTCTTCATGAAGCTCTGACCACCGGCAGCTTGGGCCCGGTTTTTTTTTGTTTTGTATTTAAGAAATAAATTCAGTAATTAAAAACTGGAAGGAATTGGGGGAGGCCTTTGCTCTGCAGTGGGACAGTATAGGCTAATTAAAAAAAAAAAAAAAACTTGTGAAATGTGTGCTCTTTTGAGTTTCCTCTTTTTTCACATCTCTAAAGAACAACAATTTTCAAATCTTTTCAGAAACGACGTTAGGTATAAAAGTTAACGCACAGCTAAAACCTGAGCAACCATTCCTCAACGCCTTTGAGAACTGCTGCCGTTTGGACGCCAAGCGCGTCTGCCAGCCCTGGTTATACAATGATAAGCTGTACAGGCTCTTCTGCACTGACGACTTCGAACTACATTCGCATAGTAAAGAACTCATTTGGAGTTTTATGAATAAGGTAACATTCACTTTTTAAAGCTTCAGGGCAATGAATAGTGGGAAATAAAATTGCTATTATGAAAACGCTACACCTGGATTTTTTATTTCTGTTTCACGGATTACCTACGGCCATTATTTTAGATAATTATGATTTCCTTGTTGATTGAAGTACTAATGAATTCTTAAGAGTTTAATGTGAAATAATGTTTTTTTGGCAAAGTTAGCGCCGAATTATGCTGAAACTTAATATTATAATTATTTTCAGATTATTGTCTCAAAATGGGAGTCATTGAAGACAGAAAAACTAGAACCAGAATCAAGTCAAAGTGAGTTTATTTTTTATACCTTCTGGCTTCTTTAAGAAATGAACATACATCACTGGAATGGCAAAATTACTTAACTGTGGCATTGGTCATATCATGAAATGAAAAAGATTCCGTCTTTCTGCGGGTTACTGAAATAAAGCTCTAAAATGCTTTGATTGCAATGCTACGTAAATCGATCGAAGCACAAAAATCGCTTTGCCCGATTTGCCCAAACTGGCGGTTAAGTAATTTTGCTTTTCCAGTTTTCGTGTTGCTAATTTGAGATTCATTGTTCCCCTCAGCATACAAACAAAGTTGGAAGACCTTCCTCGAGCTGCTCATAGACTCTCCAGGTGGCTACAGTAACGTGGAGCTGCGAGAGGAGACCCTGGTCATCGTGCTGGCTGGTACTGACACCTCAGCAGTCGGAACAGCTTTCACCACAGTCATGCTGTCAAAATATCCAGATATACAGGAGAAAGTTTATGAAGAGTAAGTGCTTGTAATATCCTTTATCCTCGTTTCTTATTTTCATTTGTAACTGGTCACAAAAACGGCACGGTTGGTGTAGTGGCTGAACTGCGTACTACTGCGCTACTTGTCGCGGGTTGGATTTCCGTACGGAAAAAAATTTTGATGATCTACAAAACAAAAACATTTCATGTAGCATGTCAGAAGGTTAAAAAAACCTATAGAGCGGGATGTAGGAAAATTGTCATACAAAATTGTTGCCGTGCGTCAGTAGCACCACAAAACACTATATCACTATCTAGCGTTGCATAGCAACGCGACTCTAGTAGTCGCGTTGCTATGCAACTGAGTGACTTTTTACCTATTGGTAAAAAGTAAAAAGGATCACAAACTTCGTGATGTCCCGTCTATTGCTCGTACTTTGTCTTCAACATTTAAATTCGTGACATAATGGCTAGTTTACATAGTACGATCAACTTAGCAAATCAACAGTTACCTGCTCGGTTTGTTTAATGCTGGTAATTCGCTTCGCCTTGGCTGTTAATACAATACATTTAGTAGCTGCCCTAAGTTTGCGAAGTTTCGAGTGAACAAACATAGGTTTCGTTCACGACTGTCTGGCTAATACATACGAGTTACTGTAATGCAGCGACTCGGCAGGGTCGCGGACCCGTTTCATCAGGAAACCGTGAGCCTGGAACGTAAAGGGCGATTGAAGGACACCGTGTATTTTAGTCAGTATGAGCCTGACAGGCCCTTTCATCACGTCCTTGTTGGTAGGAACCATTTGATGATTTTACCATAAAAGCTACTCGTTAGGCTGACTAGTACACGCTAGCTCACATTTTGTAAAATGGCCATATCTTCCGATGCGATGGTTCTCAAGCGAAAGAAACAATAAGTGACGTCATCACGTATCGCTTGATACAAATCCGTCAAACCAAGACTTAATTACTTGACTTATTAAATAGTCTTGCTATTGAAAACGTAAACAGAGGGTCTTGCTTAGACAAACGTTTAGTGAAAACTCTACATGAAGATCTGCCGCGTCTGAAGTACCTTGAAGCAGTCATCAAGGAAACCTTGCGGCTGTATCCACCTGTACCTTTAATTGTCAGACAAGTCCACAAAGATGTCACAATTCGTAAGTAAAAATGTAAATGTGCTCCCTTTGCTCTACATATTTATTATGATGCCCGAGGTTCTACCAAAGCTGTTATAGGCAAATATCTATGGCCCTCAGTTCAGACGCTCGCTAAAAACGGCTTAACATAAATCTCAGAAAGTACTACGACTGTGATACATTATGTATAACATTTTATTGAAAACAGCCTATTTTTATATAGATAAAAATAGGCTGGCACATAACTGTACCCATAACACAAGCTCTGCTTAGCTTGGGACTAGATAGCGCTGTGTGATAGTTGTGGAATATTATTATATTATTTTTGAAAAATATTAATTGAAGAATGAGCGCTCATGTACACGACGCCGCCGCCGCGCCGCCGCCGCGCCGCTACCGCGCCTCTAGGCTGTGTACACGGTCGCTACCGCGCCGCCGCCGCGCCGCCGCCGCGCCGCCGCCGCGCTGGCACCGCGATGCCATTCGCTAGTGTTTTATTTATCTAACAAAGAGATGTCTCATTGCGGCCATATAATGTTTTTTTTTTGATAATTCCAGGATAACTTCTTCGTTTATGAATCGGTTTCTTTTTTTATTGGAAAGAAGGTATTTCAAAGGCGGTTCCATGATATGGAGATTAGGGTTTGATGATGGAAGACCAGAGAAATCGAGTGGAGCTAAATAGTAAGAAATATCTGCTTTCCAACAAAAAAAGAATCATCAAAACCGGTTCATGAACAAAGAAGTAATCCGCGAATAAACATTAAAAAAAACATTATGGCCGAAATGAGAAACCTCCTTTTTCAGATAAATAAAAACTATCGAATTTCGAGCGCGGCAGCGGCGCGGCGGCGGCGCGGTGGCGGCGCGGCGGCGGCGCGGCGGCGGCGCGGCGGCGGCGCGGGCGGCGGCGCGGTAACCGTGTACACAGCCTAGAGGCGCGGTAGCGGCGCGGCGGCGGCGCGGCGGCGGCGTCGTGTAAATGAGCCCTGAAAGGTGATCATTACGAAATGTGAATAGTTTTGCATGGGGTTAGCTCTTGGCTAAATAATTACAGCCGCACATCTTCCGGGTTAAGCTGCCTTGTCGGGGTTGGTCTCTGGATGAGTGACCATCGGTTATAGCGAGTTTCCTCCGTGCCTTGGAAAGCACATAAAGCTGTTGGTCCTGGCTGTCATTTGTAGATCTTTCACAGTCGTTACTATTAGTCAGAAGCTCTAAAAGTCTGACAACCAGTCTTACCATGGGGTATCGTATTACCCAGTTACTGGGAGGTCCGATAGGCAGTCGCTCTATGTAAAATACTATTTAACTGCATTTGGTTAGACTGGAAGCCGACCATAATATAGTTGGGAAAAGGCTAGGCAGATGATCATGAGGGTTATGTTTTGGATCGTCCTCCATATAGTCCATATGGAGGACGATCACGCAATAAAAATACTGAACGAATGGTATTCAAATTTTTTATAACCTATACAACGTGTAACGCCAATCGCAAAACCTCACGTGGTGTAACTCAGCCCATGTTACTGAACAATTTTTGTACTAAGACTTTTGGAAATTCCCAAAAAAAAGAAATTTAGTTTTTAATACAACCCGGCCCTGCCAATTTCTCATTTTGCATGAAAAACCAATTATTTTTTTGCGAATTTACAAAAGTCTTAGTTAGAACAAAAATATTTTATATGTTTTGCGCTTTTGGCGTTGCACGTTGTATAACATATTGGAAGATTTTATGTTCCCGAGGGATAATTTTCGAGTTGTAAGTAGCGGGTGGAGCCGCCTGCAACTGTTGGGTATATAAAAATAGAATACTCACTCATATCTATTCATGAAAATTTTATTTGTGCCTACAGCTTCAGGTATAACCTTAGTAGAAGGCTGCGGAGTCCTCATCAGCATCTGGTCAATCCATCGCAACCCTAAGTACTGGGGAGACGACGCGGAGCTGTTCCGACCTGAACGGTTCATCGACACACAGCTCACGCATCCTGCTGCCTTCATGCCATTCAGCAATGGACCCAGGAGTTGTTTAGGTGAGTAGGTCAACGGTTCACTAATTAAGCCATGATTAATTAGGCTCAATTCATTACGGCATCTCACTGGTGATGAATTCGCTACGTTTGCCATGCCACTGTCAGTATCCGGACACGGATGTTTCAGGAGGTACCTGTAGGTAGGTGTCTGATGAGGAAGGAGGAAATGTCTGGGTGTCACCACTATGAGGATTGCCCGGCGGACACGGTGGATTTTAGTCAGTACAAGTCTGACAGTTCCTCCCGTCCTGCCCTGGGTGGGAGAACTTATTTGATGATTTTACCACGATAAAAAAAATGCCATTGTCATTATTAATCTAGGGGCCTTACCTTCAGGATCTTTTGGAATATTTCCGCCATCTGCGTCCCCGAGTTACAGATCTAGCTTAGCATTTTTGGGAAAGAAATGCATTTACATAATTATGTTTGTTTTTTCATGTGTTCATAATGTGATGTCTGCCATGTTATTAAAACCTACAGTATCCTGATAAACCTCTTTACATTTCTAGGATATCAATACGCCATGATGTCAATGAAAACTGCGCTCGCGACACTTTTGCGGCGATACCGCGTGGTGCCAAGTGAAGCAAACAACGAATCGAGTGAAGTGAAGACCGGCTCAAGTGAACTCAGAGTGAAATTTGACGTTATGATGAAAGATGTTCATGATTTTGTAGTACAACTTGAATTAAGAGCTTAAATTAAATTATAATTTGTTATATTTTCTCACGGTTTTACTCGCCTCCCATCCTTTTTCTCTCCTTTCAAATAAAAAGAAGTAGCCCATTAGCACCTCCAAGTTTTCATTTATGCCACACTTAGGGTGGAGCACACCGTTAATACTATAAAACCGCTAATATTATAAAGCGGAAGAATTTGTTTAGCTGAACGCTAATCTCAGGAATTACTGAATCGCACTGAAAAAGGCTACTTAAATAACATCACGCAGCGACAAACAGGAGCCGAGCAGCGGATGAAACTGCGGGGAACTAGTGAACCTTTATCAAATACTTTTCGAGATAATTATGGCTGATGATCTGTGATAACTGAGGGACCGGACTTTATGGACTGTAGGTTTCAATATTTTGTTTACAAATTCCCTCTTCTCTAAATCTTCTATTCAACTCTATCTCCACTACCAAATCCTACGATTTTATTTTGAGAATTCCAGTTTCGTCCCTCAGTTCTCACGCAAATTGATATATTGACTGGCCTGTTGTTCTAGTGGTTAGTGACCCTGACTGCTAAGCTGGAGATCGTGGGTTCGATTCCCACCCAGGACAAATGTTTGTGTGATGAGCATGATCATATTTGTTGTGTGTCTGGGTGTAATTTATCTATAATATGTACAGTCGGCCAAGAAAGTGGTGTACCACCCTAAGGTTGAATATCGCTTGCAGATTCATAGGTGATAAAGATTAGTTTCGCTTGCAGATCGATCTGACAACTTCTATTGCTGTCTTTATCTGATTATTGATAACGACTATTACTGTTTGTAACGTGACAGCTGTTCTTAGTTTGAACTTGATGGAACCAATGACGTCGTAAAATCAACGGCGGGGGGCTGTAGATTTTGATGACAAAATTGTATCTACAAATTCAGAATTGTAATCAACAAGTTACATAAAATTGTAAACGCACAAGGCGAATCCACAAACCTACAATTTCTGTAAACTTGTAATTACAATATCAATAAAAAACAAGCTAAAAATAGATTTATCCTTTTATTAAATTTCTACAATCAATTTTAAAATACTTATAACAAACAAAAACATATGCATATATAGTAATATTTAGAAGATATTGAAAATTTTTAAAAATTAGAAACGGGTGTAACCGCCGTTGGCCTCTATAACCTCTAAAAGACGAGACCTCATTGAACCAACAAGCCGTGAGCAAATATCGGTTCCCCGCATTTCCTCCCAAATATAATTACAGTGACTAATAAGAGCTTGTTTGGTTCTTTCATTTTGATGCGACCATCGTTGGACCATAAGGCCCCAAAGATTTTCTATCGGGTTGAGGTCCGGCGATCTTGAGGGCCACTGAATTACCCTTACGTCAGTGTGTGAACGAAACCAGGCTCTTACGATCCTCGCATTATGAATTCAACAACTATCTTGAACAAAATCAAATTGTGGCACTTCGTTCTCCGGGTAAACATCGGTAGCATTGCATTCTGAAGCACGTCGATATAATTTACAGCCGTCGCTCGAGGAGGTAGAGAACACAATTCTCCTACACCATCCGCACTCATCCAGCCCCAAATATTTACGGAAATTCGACCTGATTCTCTATTTGGAATTACATGATCATCTTTATACCGTGTTGAATTATATCGCCAAAGGTAAAGACGTCCATGCTGACTGGATTTAAACGTTTTTTCATCACAAAACACTGTATTAGACCAATCAAACTCTAAGTGCTCTCTGGCGAAGTTCAGATGAGCAAGTCTGTGAGCATCCGTCAAATATATTTTCTTGGCGTAATGCCTGTGGTGCAACCCCATGTAATGTAGATGATTCCTTATTGTTTGGGCACTCACATCGAACATCTCCGCAAAATGTTTTGTGGGCTTAAAACCATTGATTTCATATTCCCGTCTCATGAATTCTCTATCGTTATTGGAGAGTGCAGGCCGGCGACCACTTCTTCTGTGATCCAACAAACTTCCCTCCTCTCCTTCACGACGAATCCAAAAGCGGACAGAACGCCTCGATATATTCAAATTCCGGGATATCGCACTGATACTGTTTCCCTCATTAAATTGGGCAATTATTTGTGCTCTTTCGGCAATGGTCAAGTTGGCAGGCATTGAGATGATTTTATATGCAGTTGATTGAAAAATAACACGGAAAATATATCGATTTTTTGCATATATTTGACAAAATGTCAATTGTCAGTTTTCTTTTTCAAATGAAATTCGGTTGTCTATTTAAATAGTTTTTATTACTTTTGTTTGGAAACATTTCAATTGCTTTGTAGAAACTAATGTCCTTTTCATTTATACTAAAGGTTAAAATGTCATGTACTTATATGTGACATATGACGTATGAATACTAAATACATAAGTTTACGTCATGATAATGTTGTCTCTTTCAGTAATATCTTTTTATAACGAACCTTGCTGTAATTTTCGATGACCGGGAAACTAAATCAAAACTGGTACACCACTTTCTTGGCTGACCGTATGTATTTAGAAATATTTAATTAAGTATGTTTATTAGTTGTCTAGTACCCATAACACAAGCTCTGCTAATCTTGGGACTAGATGGCGTTGTGTGATAGTTGTGGAATAATTAAGATAAATACTCTTTTGTCAGCAGGGTGTCGACTACAGTGCCAAACCCTTCTAAGTCGTCTTTTTTCTAGGACTTGGCATTTGATTTCCTGCGGCAAGTTGCGATGAGTTTTAATTTCGGTAGTTTTTGAAGTGAAAACTTCTTTAGCGGCGTTGTACACTTTTTCTGTAATGGGTAAAAAATTTAAAACTCGCGTCAGGGTCACGTGACCAAAACTCGCGTCAGGGTCACGTGACCCTGATCGAAAATGAGTAAGACGTCATTCAAATTAAAAATAAAACATAGTAACAAAAAAGTTTTCACTTCTACCGGCACTCCTGGAGTGCAACCTTTTTTTTTGTCAGATGGAGTACAAGTCCATGCCGCTTTCTGTATTGATTTAGTTATGTAGGAAGTAGCACTTTCAATGTCTTCGTCGGTTTTAAGAGGAATCTTCAGGTCTAGATTGTCATTGAGGTATTGCTGAAAGGCTTCCCAGTCTGTATGGTTGTTATATAAGTATTGATTTCTTGACCGATTTATTACATATGTGCTCATTGTAACAATGACTGGCGAGTGGAACCAACTAACTAATATGGGGAAATGTAAAAATGAGGACTGGCTTAGTAAAAAAGATAAAAATGGACACTTTATATTTGATTGGGGAAAAAGGGATGGTGAAAATGATGTTTTTTGTTGTGTGTGCATGAAAACGTTTTCTGTGGCTTGGGGATTTGAGGCTTTGGAGCAACATGCATCATCAAAAAAACATATTGAACAGTCAAAGGTGAAGCTGGCTGCATCTCAATTACATCTAGCAAGTGTTCGGCGCGTTGAAGACCCGACGATTGGTTCACCCGGTAGAGCACCCGTTCAACTATATAGTGTTGAAGATGGGGCTACCAGAGCTGAGATTTTATGGGCTATGAAGATGGTAGCATCTGATTATTCTGTAAAGCCATCCTGCAGTTCAATAAAAGAGCTTTTCATGGCAATGTTCCCGAATTCGGTACCAGAAGATTTTTCTATGTCAACAACCAAGGCACGATATCTAATTTGCGATGCGATAGCGCCATATTTTAAAAAAAGAGATGAGAGAGAGACTTAGTCGCCGTCAATATGGCCAAGACATTACTAGATGCCGCTGTTAAAGAAAGAAAAGACTACGAGGAGAAAATTAAAGAAGAAGAAAACGTACAAAAAATTATAGATAAAAAGAAAAATGCTTTGATTACTAACTTCTTCAAGAAATCATAATGTCTAATGTTTCTAACTTTTAATATTATTTGCATGATTGGATGTGTGTCATTTGCTTATTAACAAATATTAAAACTGATAACTATTTGTAAACTTTTTAATAATAAAAAGGTGGTGATGGTTGGCTATGGGGATGGTGGAGGCCAATAATATATTATATATATTTTCAATTCCACATGAAACTTTTATTTTAAGTTAGTTCAGATGGTCAGTAAAAGTCAGTTTTTTTAGATTTCTGGTCAGTAAAATCAGTATTTTTGAACACTGAACCTGTTTCGACCACTGTTATCTAGTAAACGTGGAAAATTGATTCTCAAATAAGGAAAGCTAATATGACAATTAAGAGAATCCTGTCTATTTTTAGAGACTCAACTAATTTACAATGACGTGGTTGATAGTTTTTTGTATTCGTTGAGACTAATTACGTTTACGAAAAGCTTAAATTGCAGTAGGATGTCGCATATTTACTTTCCACTCAAAATCTTGGTAAGGTCAAAATAGATGAGAGTATAAACTACTAATATACTTGATGCGTGCAAATATTTGAACGTTCTTACATTTTGGGAGTGATGTAATTCTTACTGTGTGATTAAACCTATTCATAGTAGGTACAGAAGCTAGCACATGACGCCCATTCTGACACGGAACCTTATGATATTTTGAGACAAACTTGAAAATCTATCAAAGAAATCTTCCAAAAATTTCTCTAGCAGGTACCCTAAATAAATCTAACGAAAACTTTGGTGCCTCTACTTGATTATGCATTTAACCAGATTTTGTTATTTAAAAGCAAAATTGTTGAAATAGTTCACCCATAAGATACATAAGTTATCGGGTATATAACATTTGTAACGTAATTAACGCACACCCTCAGACACCCCAATTAGAATATCATGTTAAAATCATAATACATAATTATATTGAATTTTTATTTTAACATGTAAATACATTGTTACTAACGGTCTAAATTAATTATTTTGCGGTAAGGTTTATTTTTCTTTATTTTATATTGAATGACGGAATTCGTATTAGGTAATACAAATAAAATTGCACTTTTAAGTCTTGTTGCCTTGATTTACGGTCTATCTTAGTTTGTTTTGACTGTACAGGGGTAAATTATAGTCACATGACTATAATTTCCGCAGCATTCATTATTTTAGATAAAAAAAATAACTTTATTAAAAATGATAGAAATCGATTCAGTAAGCGATTCTGAACAAACTCATATTTCAGGATGTGCGTTAATGAGGGATTTTCTTTTTATGTTTTCCCTAGTCAATGGAGAGATGGCGCTGAACTTGATATGTTAGTTCAATGAACGAACGTCACGTCATTTTTTTATTTTTTTCAGTTGGATGTAATTTTGAGATCGTAAAACAAAAAGTACATGTCATGTCATTGTCAGTCACATCACATCACACAAATGGCATTTTGAAAATAAGGAAAATGAAAAAAATATTCATTTACCAGTCTTTTTAATTTATGAGTTTTCCACGTCAGAAAGAAAATGTCCCAAGAGAAAAAGAAGAGAAGTCTGTGCCTCGTGGATTTGTGCAAAAATGAAGGCATACATCTTTTTCCTAGAGTAACATCGTCAGTTCAACGCCATCTATAGAGTCCTTTGAAACTACTTTTTTTTTTAAACTCCAAAAAGAAAACCTCTCATTATGTTACATGTTTTAGATTGTCAGATACCACTGTTACGAGTAACGAGGGTTCATTCAAGTTGGTTTGTAAATGCAATTGTTTAATTTTTATTGATATCAAAAAAAAAAGGGAACCGACTTCAAAACCAAACACAAAAAATCTATAAAATAACTTTTCTTTCGGAAGTCGGTGGCTTTGTTTTTTTTTATTTCATTGACATATTTATGGCCACCGACTTCCGAAAGAAAAGTTATTTTATAGATTTTTTGTGTTTGGTTTTGAAGTCGGTTCCCTTTTTACCCGACTGCGCGACGCAAAGGAGGGTAATGTGTTTATCAGTCTATGTATGTATGTATGTAAGTATGTATGTATGTATGTATGTTTGTTTGTTTCTATGTGGCGTTCTAGAGACCAAATGCGTAGGCCGATTTTGATAATTTTTACGTCAATCGATTCGTCTTAATCTCGCGAGTGTCACTAAAGACATGACAGTAATCAAAATTCACAACAGCGACAACCAGACGCCATATTGTCAAAATGAAAAAAAAAAAAAATCGATGAACTATGTCATGTGGGGTATCGTTGAATAGGTATTTTAAAATCATCTTTAGGTTCCCTTTATCATTTTTCATTTTAAATAATAGTTTAGGATATATAACGATTTAAAGTTGTTTAATAAAACAATAATTCTCTGAATAGTAACTAAAAAGTATGAAATAAAAAAAAATATTTAACGAAAAACAAAAAACCCGACTGCTTTAAAAAAACTAAAAAGAAAGAAACAAGTTCAGTAGTTAAGAATTCACTCATTCACACTCACAGTCGGGGCCCATTCAAATTATACCAATCAAATCATCCCAACGGGCCCCGACTGTGAGTGTGAATGAGTGAATTCTTAACTACTGAACTTGTTTCTTTCTTTTTAGTTTTTTTAAAGCAGTCGGGTTTTTTGTTAAATATTTTTTTTCAAAAAGCTTTTTATTTTTCCCTTTTAAGTTGAGATAATCAACAAAAGTCTTCATAAAACGCCCGTCTTTTTTTTTTTTTTTTTTTTAGCGTGGTAATATCATCAAATGAGTCCTCCAACCCCGGGCAGGGCGGGAGGGACTGTCAGACTTCTACTGACTAAAATCCACGGTGTCCTTCATAGCCTGTTATGTTCCGGGGTTACGGTAAGGGAATAATCCCGCGACCCCGGCAGGCTTTGGCCCTCTGAGAGGGGGGCCCCGTCATTATGCTGACGCTCTTTGAGGCGCGCGTGGGACACAACGCGCCGTCGACTCGGGCATGGTCCTTGGTCGGGCAGCGAGTTGCCCTTTACTCGCTGCCCGCATGCCCGCGCCTACGGTGGCCGGAGATCATCAAGCGACGTCCGTCGCCGTGGGCGCCTACCACTGCGGCTGGGGCGGAGGGAGGACGCTGTCCTCTCTCGCTCGCGGCCCGCCTCCTCCTTCACGAGCATTACTGCCTCGCAGAAGGAGCTGACCGCTTCCCACTCCGTCTCGCCCCGCAGCATGGCCGCAACCAATGCCGGGCGCGAGAGGTCTCCGCCTATCGCAGCCGTGAGGACACGTCTGTGCCCTGCCCAAGCTGGACAGTCTTGCACCGTATGCTCCACCGTGTCCTCCGGGCGATCTTCGCAATGGTGACACCCAGGCGTCTCCTCCTTTCGCATCAGACACAGGTACCTCCCGAAACTTCCGTGTCCGGTGAGGATCTGCGTCAAGCGGTAGGTCAGGACGCCATGACTTCTCTCCAGCCACTCCTCAAAGAGGGGTCTTACCGCCGCAATTGCGGCGTGCCCGAAAATGCCCGTCTTTGAAAATCTACAATCCTATTAAGCAAAACGGATCTATGTGAGCAACTTCACAAGATATCCATTATTGTTATATAGTTAAACCTTCCCCAGATGATAACGAACACGTTTCTGTAAACTGCATCGAAATCGGTTCAGCCAAACGCGAGATAATTGCGGACAAACATGCAATCGTCCCTGAAAATCTACGATCCAAGTAAGCAAAATGGATCCACGCAGGCAACGTCACGGGATATCTATTAGTGTTATATACTAAAACCTTCTCCAAAATGTAATGAACACTTTCTTGAAAACTGCATCGAAATCCGTTCAGCCAAACGCGAGATAATCGCGGACAAACATACATCTATATATATAAAATTCAAAACTGACTGACTGATCTGACAACGCACAGCCCAAACCGCTGGGCCTAGAAACTTGAAATTTGGCATAAGACCTCCTTATACCACGTAGGTGAGCACTAAGAACGGATTTTGCAAAATTCGGCCCCTAAGGGGTTGTTTTTGGGGTTGATAGTTTGTATGAAACTTCGTTATTACAGGTGCTAGGAATTTCAAGGTTTGCATGAGGTTTCCTTTTAGGATGTAGATGGTGACCATGACGGGATTTTGCGAAATTCGACCCCTAAGGGGTTTGTTTTTGGGGTTGATAGTTTGTATGAAACTTTTTTAGTACAAGTGCTAGGCGTCTCAAATCTTGCATGATGGTACTTTTTGAGATGTAAATACTCACCGAGGTGGAAATTTTGAGAAATTCGACCCCTAAAGGGTTGTTTTTGGGGTTGATAGTTTTGATATTCAAATTTTTACATAGGGTTTCTGTTTTGGAAGTAGATGGTCACCATGACGGGATTTTGCGAAATTCGACCCCTAAAGGGTTTGTTTCTGGGGTTGATAGTTTGTATGAAACTTTTTTAGTACAAGTGCTAGGCGTCTCAAATCTTGCACGGTGGTACTTTTTAAGATGTTTATGCTCACCAAGGTGGACATTTTGCGAAATTCGATCCCTAAGAGGTTGTTTTTGAGGTTGACAGTTTGTATGAAACTGAGGAGTCTCAAATTATGCATCGGGTTCCTTTATAGGACTTAGATGCACACCATTGCGGGATTTTGCGAAATTCGACCCCAAAGAGGTTTGATTTTGCGTTTGATAGTTTGTACGAAACTTTTTTACTACAAGTGCTAGGCGTCTCGAATTTTGCGAGGGGTTCTTTTAAGACGTAAATTCTCACTAAGACGGTTTTGCGAAATTCGACCCCTAAGGGGCTTTTTCGGGGTTGATACGAGTAGTTTGGAGACTCAAATTTTGCATAGAGATTCTTTTTTGGACGTAGTTGCGGGTGTTTTGTGGAAATGGACCCAAGGGTTTGATATTTTGCACTGTCTGGACTAGAAATTCACAAAGGCAACGTTCGAAAAATCACGCGGACGAAGTCGCGGGCGTAGTGCTAGTACATACATACATACATACAGGTCGAACTGAGAACCTACTTTTTTTTTGAAGTCGGTTAAATATTACGACTTTCCAGCATACCAATACCGGCTTGCAACTTGCTCTACCGACACTTACGAAATACCAAATGCAGATTAAACGAATCTAGTAAAGTTAATTATAGTGCAAGTAAAGCAGAGAATGTGTCGATTGGAGTACATAATAATTTAAGGGAAGCAAAGAACGGATCAATCTGAATACATAACAGATCAATCAAAGCAAATAACGGATCAATTGATCCATTCTCTGATCCAATTGATTGGGTCAACATAAATTTATCACACTAGGAATTTCTCCTGTGTAGTGGGTGCGTTTACAAACATATAAACTCATATACACAAACGCCTAGACCCGAAATAACTATTTGTAGGTCATACAAATATTTGCTCCGTCCGAGAATCGAACCGGCGACACTCAGCGCTGCAGTCCAATCGTTTAGCCACTGCGCCAACCGTGCTGTTATCACGTTACAAGTGAAGCATAAAGTTGTATCGCACATAAGTTCGCCCGAGGCTTTGGAATACATGGCTTGTGGGAGGCCACAAGATGCTTATTTTGTTTTTAATACAACTTGGCAAAGTTCATATGTAGATTTTAAGCCAGCTACTATTACTTAAATTATCTAGTACACTTCATTCGAGTATTATATACTTGAAGTTATATTGCGTCAGGAAGATGTGGGTGCTCGAACGAGTGTCTTTTTGTGAAGTACCCGACGCCAGGGGCGCCCAACATAAGGTTATGTTTTGAGAAGATTTGTATGTTTTATAATTTAAGTTCATTTGGACTTGTACGAATCGTAAAGATGTCGAAGTTATAATTTATGTAGATGTATTTGGTATGATTGTATTTGGGGTCTGTTTTTTTATTTCAGGTTTATATACCAAAAGTGCTCCAGTAATTTGAGGTTTATAATTCTGTAAGAGATTTTGAACGTAGATTCTGAAACGTACTTTAATAGTTAAGAATAAAAATACGTAAGAATATTCATTTGAATGTATGAATCTGTGAAAGGAGGTGAATTTTTTTCATTGTACAAAAAATAAGCTTTTTAACTTCTGGGATTTAAAAAGGTTGATTGGATTTGTGTATAGAAATAACTTTGGGATTATATTATTATGTATACCTAGCGCAATTATACGAGTAAGCAACTTATTAATGAACTGAAAAGCGGTTATTTTGGTCTGCTTACCGACAGCAAACCGGTAACGAACAGAAACGGAAAACCATCGAGGGATTTTCGATCCCACATTATTTCATACAATACCCTAAAATAATAAGCACTGGTTACAAAAACGGTGCTTAAGTATTTAAGTACTTCATCGACACCGCGTAAAACTATTTTGTCACTTCCAGTAGTTAATGCGACCTAAACGGTTCTAATTCTAATGAATTTCTAAATTATTTTGTAAAATATTAGCCTATTCACAAAAAATATTGTTAAAAAAACTGTAATTTGTAGACATTTTTCAACGAAACATTTTTATTTCTTTCTTTTTTTTGTTTTTATTTTTAAGGGTGCTGTTTTCATTTTTTCAAAGTCCGCTAAAACATATTTCTCATAAGTTAAGTTTTAGTATGTTAGGACAAATCTTTGTATTATTCGTACTGGTCTGGGTCGGAGTGTTGCGATGGCAGCGAAGAAAAATGATAGACCTCTCCCACAAACTCAGTGCTACCAAATACAGAACATTGCCTCTACTTGGACATTCTTACATTTTCCTGGGAAGTGATGAAGGTAAGAGATTTTCACTATTTAAAATCTATGTGGCCAAGCCAATAAAACGAAAATAGCTTTGATAATTTATTTTTTAAAGCTTGTCTTTACAAAGGTAATAACTTGAAAAAAAAAAGTTTTGTACTCCAGGTGTATCTTTGGCACACTTAAATTAAGGAGAAAAGACTGTGGAAAGCTGTTCTTTTTTGAAGCTAGTTAAATAGCTTGAAAAAAGAACAGCTTTCGACCAACAAGGTTGGTAGATAATAACCGACCTCTGGGTGACCACTGGTGCAAATA
Source organism: Agrotis segetum (assembly GCA_036375495.1). Lineage (NCBI taxonomy): Eukaryota > Metazoa > Arthropoda > Insecta > Lepidoptera > Noctuidae > Agrotis > Agrotis segetum. The sequence continues at coordinate 174,581 of JAQSVV010000586.1, read as the reverse complement.
AAAAGGTGTAGTAAAATTAATTCTATCTCTTTATTCTATCTCTAATAGCTAGTTCTCCTAGTCATCCCACAATCATGACACCTGGAATCTTCGTGGTGATAGCTTGTTTCCCTAAAAATCTTGGTTCAGTCAGTGACCAGTATCACACTCTTTTTCTGCTAAGTACTTATTGGAAAGTGTAATTATGAAAAAAAAAATGTTCATTATGTTTTTTAGATCGAATGACACAATTCCAAAAACTGGGACGCGAAGCAATAGCTAACGACGATGGTGTTACAACCATTTGGCAAGGACATCGACTTTATATTGGTAAGTCTTGTATTAATAATAGAACACATCTAAAATTTAAAAGCAATGGGTAGCTCACCGTCCGATAAGGATCAGCAGTGCTGTTATCTTAGGACACTGCCCTGTCTGTAGTGCTGCCCTATAGACAAAATTAGAGTTTCGTATTCATTAAGGTAGTTAGAGCGCCGTGTCGTGCCACTATCTCGACGGCGAGCTCGTCGAAGCCTTCAGCCCAGAAATTGTCTTTTAGAGAATCGCTCAGATGGTCCGAGCCGATGCGACGGGAGTGCTGTGCCCCATAAAATAATTTCATCTATAAAACAGATGATGTGTGAAGGTACTATTCGTTTACCAAATTTAATATCAGGCAGTCGGAGTTACCGGTTTAAAATCTGACTGGTTTGACTGAGACTTAAACAACTTTTATCACTTTTTGAATCGTTATATCTCAGAAACGGTGGCTCGTAAGAAAAAAAGTATTGTTACATTTTTATAGATAACCAGTGTTTGCCCGCGGCTTCGCTTGCGTTATTTTAGAATTTGAGAAACAATACGGATCGTGTTGCGCCATCTGGAATATGAACGTAATTGTTTTCTCGGCAAGAGGTCTCTTCTGTTATTCGGGATGTAAGATACCTTATAGCCGCGTCTATACTCCTGACAATGTTTATGCTAAATTTTGGGACGATCGATTCAGTAGGTAGTAATGCGTGAAAAGGTAAAAAACAAACATACTTGCATTTTTATTATTAGTTTAGATCAATAATGTTATATCTAGGTACATAGTTTGCATAGGAAACGTCCTTATTTGAGCGACATTAATTTCAAAGAACCGTGTTTATTTTAAACATTAGACTATCATTTTTGGGTCGATTTACAGTATCGCTGCAAATTGAACGTACGATAGAATTGCTCTTCTCCCTTTAGCATACCGCGTGATACCTAAAAAATAACTAATTATCTGACTCGATGAGTACAACTTGTCGTCGTTTAAAACAGAATCTATGCACTGGTTTGAGCACCAATTCAAAACATAAATAAACACAAATTATAGAAACCCTGATTTTTTTCTAATCTTTAAAATTCCACACCTCGAAACAATTGTAATTTAAAAAAATATCCAAATATAGGTAGTAAACCTATATTTTAAATCAGTGTAGATTTGTATCCTAGAGAACTATTGAAAAAAATAGTAATAATTTAAAATCGCGAATAATATTGAAACAAAAGTATGCACATTTTTTTTTTAATTATTTGAAACTCTCAGGACAAATTAAAAAAACTCAAAAATGTGAAAAAAATAACTGCGAGATTTGATCTAGAGACCCCTTGCACAGAAGTCAAGCAGGTTACCGACCGGACTGGCTAGTACGCTGTCAGTCATTTTCAAATAGTGGTTCTTATACAAATGTCAACAATGACTGAAAATCAACATATTATAAAATTGCTAATCCCCCAAGGGGAATAGCGTAATTATACATATCCTATTAATTGAAGAGCAGTTTAAGGAATATTTGAGGAAAAATTGACTAAATAATATCCAGTGGTATAGCTTCCAACTATCAACAAACATCTAAAAACAACAAAATTCAAAATTGCTTATCTCCCAGGAAAAATAGCGTAATAATACATAGCCTATTAACAGAAGCATATTATTAGGAATATTTGAGGAAAATTTGATCGACAACTTTACAGTAGTTTATGAGATAGATCAAATCAAAAAATTTCGATTAAAAAGAAAAGTTGATTTGACATCAGAATCGATCCCTTATCTCGAAAAAAATACAAAAAGAAAAAAATATTCAATGTACAGGAATGACACCTCTACGATTTTATTATATTATGTAAAGATTTTATGATCTAAAATTTTTGTCTGAGGTATTTTTATGATAAAACTTACCGTTTTGCTGAAAATCGCGAAAAACTCATTTTTTTTACCTTTGACCTTGAATATTTTTTTTTTCCTTACAGGGGAATGATGGGGAACTTCTAGACATTGTTTATAATTATGTTTTGAACAACTTCACAGAAATTCAGCTTGCTGGGACTTTATGTAACTTCACTCTCATTTTTTGGTCTAAATTGACCGGACTACGTACTTGACATATAAATTACAATCGATGTGCACCATGTGCACTGTTCAGATGATAAAATGTATCTTGACGTAGACAAAGACAAAAAAATATTTGTAGAATATGGTAACACATAACTAACGTATTATTTACAGTGACTGCTGATGCCAAACTCTCTGAGTTACTCTTGAAAACCTGTCTGGAAAAGGACGATGCGCTGAAATGCTTGCAGCTCATGACCGGCAATGGCAGTATTTTTGCAGCAGGTTAGTAACTACTCTCAATAACAATCCATTTTTTTTTTAAAGATTATCCTTATCTACTTATGAATTCTTCTGTGTCCTGGTTACATTCAAAGACACCCATACCCCAAATAACTACATACTTGTAAATCTACAAATATTTGCTTCGTGCGGGAATCGAACCCTTAACATCACGCAGCTCTGCAGCCAATCACGATACAAGAAAAACTCTAACCAAATTGTTTAACAGTCAACATCTGGCGTCCCCGCCGCAAGGTTCTGGCTCCGACCTTTAGTCCAAGGAACCTGATGCAGTTCGCGGAGATCTTCTCCCGCCAGAGTTCCATCATGGTGGAGCAGTTGCAAGCTGCAGCTGGGAGGGGTGCCTTTTCCATATGGCAGTACATTACAACGTACACTATGGATTCTGTTTGCGGTAAGAAAGCTTTGAAAGTGTTTTCTTTTATGGGCCTTTTAAGTTACTCTTGATAAAAGTTTCTGTGATTCTGAAAGAATAATGTTTTGAGAAGTCAAGTTCAATTTTCTACTGGCCTGCTCTCTGCCACTCCTGAGCAAATACCTCCCATTCTTTCTACTACTTACTTTCGATGGTGTGCCTCTTCACCTCAATTCAGAAGTAATCCAAAGCGTCCTGCCATCTTCTCCTACCATGACTCCGCCTAGCTGTCTCATGGCTTCAACATTTGTTAAAAAGAATAAAACCTACTTTAACCCTTTAACGAAACCTTTCGCCATTACAGAGTCAACTCTAGGGGTGTTGGTGAACTCCCAGAAACAGTCGGAGCAGCCATTTCTGCACGCTTTTGACAGATGTACTCAGCTGGACTCGGCGCGCCTGTGCAAGCCGTGGTTGTACAACATGTCTGTGTATAAGATGACACCGGCTTACAAGGAGCATGCCCAGTGCAGGGACTACATCTGGAAGTTTGTGGATAACGTAGGTTTCGTATAGAATTGAACTGTACCTTTAGTACGAATTTTCACTCTTTTACTTTACAGCGTTTTTCCAGTCTGTACCCTTAGCATGAATTTTCAGTATTTGAGACGTAAAGTAAACTGGCACTTTGACAATTTCAAATTGACAATTTCTAAGGAAAAATTTAGTTCCTGATTCGCACACCAGAGGCGCTGTTCCATTTTTCCATACAAGAAACGCTGTAAATACTGTAAAGTAAAAGAGTGAAAATTCGTGCTAAGGGTACTGGTGTGCGAAGAAGGAACAAATTTTTTCATAGAAAATTGACAATTTGAAATTGTCAAAGTTCCAGTTTAATTTACGTCTCAAATACTGAAAATTCGTGCTAATTCATTATGTGCTCCTCCCCTCTCTTTTGTGTCATACCCCTGCGAGAATGTGTTACATAAGGTATGTTATAAATCAACTACCCACCCAGTCTATTGTTTTGTTATTAACAGAGGTTGGATTTAGGTAGAGTTATAAAAGGTAGAGGTATAGAGAGTGCATCAAGGTGTTGATAATAATATGGATCTTCCCAGAAGTTCTAATAGGCACTCTCTTGTGGAAAATAGTAAATATTACAAATGAATAATAATTAAAATACCAGAGATAGATTAGACAGATCCATTGTGTAAATAAATAACTTTTTTATTTAAAAAATCACGCAATTTTTTTGCTCTTAAAAACTACTTATGGGATTTGGGCTATATCCACTTTATTCTATTGCTGTATGGCATTAGTGTGAGTACATGAATGACTCTTCCTTATTCCGACCTATGGTTATAAAGCATTCGATATTTTATCATTTCAGATCATACAATCCAAGAAAGAGTCTTTGAAAGAAGAGAAAGTGTCTATGGCTGAGTCTGATCAATGTAAGTAGTTGTAAAAAAGATTTTATAAAAATATAACAATAACAAAAAGATGATCAGGAAGAAATAGCTTGACCTTAATCATTTATTCAAGTTTATACAAATATTAGCTCCACATAATGAACGTTAATATTAATCAGAGTCAAATGTAATCAACGAAATTGATTGTTGACCAAATTGGTAACCTAAATGTTTTTGCCGAAGTTGGTTTACAGCATTGAGTCGAACATTACAAATTCAATTTATTTAAAATAATTGACTGTCTGGCAGCCACGGATCTAAATATTTTTGCATAACTTGTGAGAGGCGCAGCTCTCTCTCCATTCTGTAAATTAATTGTAAAAACCGCGTAACAATATTTTATGTTTTTCTAAATTATCTGACTGATGAATAGATTGTATTTATAATTTTGGAGTCCGAGTCTCTTGCCCCCTTTGATCCGGCCCTGCTCCCTGGCTTTCAATAAATAATAAATTCTTTAAAAACAAATATTCCTTTCTTTCGGTATCAGACATGAAACACGACGGTCTTAAGACTTTCCTAGAACTCCTCATAGACACTTCAGGAGGAGAACGCGGTTATACTGAGATGGAACTGCGAGAAGAAACCCTGGTCCTCGTCTTAGCTGGCACTGACACTTCTGCAGTTGGAACTGCCTTTACTGCCATGTTACTGGCCAGATATCCTGATGTTCAGGAGAAGGTGTATCAAGAGTAAGTTGATGAAATAATTATAATAAGAATGGGCTTGTGGGGGCTTGTAGGGACGAGGCCCTATTATGACACGTTGTGTTTCATGAGCGCTTCAAGGAGCTGAGCTGTCATAAAAGTAACGAGGCTTTTATAATTATGGTAAGCGATCTCCCACCCCTGGGTGGTGGTCAGACTTGTACTTACTAAAATCCACGGTGATCCATCATTCGCCCTTTATGTTCCATGGTTACGGTTACCTGATAAGACACTAGTGTCGCAACCCAAAGTAACGAGCTAAGTGCCAAATGCCTGACGTAGTCAGAGAAATGCATTAAGAGGTTGCCGCGACCCAGAAACGCAAATTGCTAATAAAGGAGCTTTTAGTTAGTGAAATCTGATAGTTCTTTCCTCTCTAGGCGGAGTGGGAAGACGCATTTAATGATTATCAAGTACTAAGGCATTTTATTTAACAGCAAATAAGACATTTCTTATTTCTTTAGACTTCAGGAAGTGTTCGGCAATTCCAAGAGACCTGTAGCAGCCGAAGATCTTCCTCAGCTTAAATATTTGGATGCTGTTATAAGAGAAACACTACGGTTGTACCCGCCAGTGCCAATAATTGCTAGAAAAGTTGATAAAGATGTTACTCTGCGTAAGTATGGAAACATAGGTTTTCATTCATTTTACCTCAGATATAATGAAAATTAGTAGGTATAGTAAATTTGTCAGCTTTATGTACTAATAGTTCTCGTTAATTTCAGTAGTTCTGAATTTTTGCAGCAAAGGATGTTGGCCCAAAGAATAATAATCCAAGTTTCCGACCTTTAAAGACCTCGAGCGCCTAACGAAATTCCGCGTAATTTTCGGTGCTTTTTCAAATCAAAAGCAAAAGCGAAAGCGTAAGCAAAAGTCGAAAGCCGAAAGTCGATGGTAGAAAGTCGAAAGTACAATGTAGAAAGTTTAAAGCTGAAATTAAGAATTCAAAAATCGTAATTTAAAAGACGATAGACGTTAATAGAAAGTCAAAGTCAAAGTGAAAGTACCACTTCAGTGATGACAATGATTTGCCTTTTCAGCATCAGGAGTTACTTTAGTAGAGGATTGCGGGTTGGTGGTCAACATCTGGGCGTTACATCGCAACCCTAAGTACTGGGGAGACGACGCGGAGCAGTTCCGACCTGAACGGTTCATCGACACACAGCTCACGCATCCTGCTGCCTTCATGCCATTCAGCAATGGACCAAGAGCTTGTCTTGGTAAAAAAAATACTTACCTATTTCCCTGATTGATTTATGGTATCGTAAAAGTCAAGTTGACCGGTTGGAGCAGTGACTGAGCGGTTGGACTGCTGCCCCAAGCGTCATGGGTTTGATTCCCGCTTAGAACAAATATTTGTATGACCTACAAGTAGTTGTTCCGTGTCTCACGTTTCTGGGCGTTTATGTTTGCGAGTTTAACCGTGGCCACAAAAAGTTAAACGCTTGTTGAACGCTTGTCTAAAATAAGTGTCACTGCAAAATTACCCAACGTGAAATGTCGTTTTGACGTAGACAGTTTTTAGGGTTCCGTAGTCAACAAGGAACCCTTATAGTTTCGCCATGTCCGTCCGTCCCTCCGTCCGTCCGTCCGTCTGTCCGCAGTTTAGCCCAGAGACGCACAGTACTAGAGAGCTGTAATTTGGTGCAAATATACGGATTTGTTGTGCCGAAAAAGTGGTAAAATAAAATCTCGTAAAATATTTTTTTTTAGGGTATCTCCTGTACTTACACGTAAAGTGAGGATTTTTTTTTTCTCGCGTGCCCCTTAGTGTGGGGTATCATTTAATAGGCCTTTAAAAAATAATGATAGTTTCCATAATCAGTTTTTTGATAAAAAAACTCGTTTGTGAAATATAACGCTTTAAAGTGCAAAATTTTGCTCGATTCGAGTGTCCTCCCCCCCCTCTACCAGCTAAATGGTTATGTTTGGGGGTGTGAAAAATTCACAATAGTAGTATAAATAACGAAGTTTAAAAGAAAATTATCATGACTAAGTAGGCTTTACAGCTTTACGAGTAATAGTCGACCAATTTATAAAAAGTACTTGGATAATATGTTTTCTTAAACAAAATGTATCGGAGAACATGCTCTTCAACTGCAAATGTAAGTTTGTCAACTTTATTTTTACAGCTTTAATAGGTATGTTTTTACGGTATGTTTTTTGGGGGTAGGTAGGTTTTTATCGTCAACTATTTTTAACTAACTTCAAAAAAAGGAGGAGGTTCTAAATTCGTCGTAATCTTTTCCCTGATTTCTCAAAGACTCCGATTTGAAAATTCTTCTTTTTAAAATTAAATTCAGCGAATCAGTTTAGTTAGTTCGCATAAGTATTTTGATGGGCAACTACGGAACCCTACACTGTGCGTGGCCCGACACGCACTTGGCCGGTTTTTAGAAAAGTGTTCAACAGATGTTTATATTTTATGTAGTAAAACCGTATAATATTATAATTTATGTTTTAAAACGCAACACAGGAGAACGTAACAGAGTTAAACAAAAAAAAAATTTGCTAAACAAACATTGCGGTCTGTGCGGAAATTGATATTACCTGGATTTATTACACAAATTTTTCATAGCCATTATTATATTTTTAGCCATAGTCTCGCGTGAGCGATGGGTGAAGCACACTATTTTATTAAATTATGATACTAATATCACCATGTCATATTATTCCAGGTTACCAATACGCCATGATGTCAATGAAGACAGCATTGTCGGCTCTGCTGCGTCAGTACAGGATCCTGCCAGCCACTGAAGACCTGAAGCCTTTGAGAGTCAAGTTTGATGTCATGATGAAGGATGTCGACAATTACACCTTACAGATTGTAGAGAGACTCTGAACGATTAAACCCTGCCGATTAACACTTGTCTTCTTAATTGCTGACTTGATTACGATAGTTTCTCAATAAGGATTGTCAAATTATTGGTGAAAGCATTAATGATAGTATTATAGGGTGATTTGTAATTGGATGCGGTCCACACTTACTGGTTTAGAAGATATCGAATCCTCTCCCTCATTAAGTGATTATTGTTAGAAAGTACCTAACGATATAAATGAAAAATATGCTTTGAAAGAGAAAGGAAGTTTTCAGAAAATTTCAAAACAGAAAATTCATGACACTTAATTTTTCCAGTTATGATTAGTTATACTCCATGTTTCGCCCTCGAGATTAGCGGTATTATAATTATTCGTAAGTTTATTTACTTGTAGTATCGCGTTATTGACTTCCACTCGATCACTATAGTTGAGAAAAAGGTGTCGCCACTAGCGACACCAACCTCAATTTAATTTTTTTTTTTTTCCGTTTCCTGTCACCTGTCACTGTCACCCGCACTTGCGCGGTCTCCACAGTTTTGTCTTCATTCGTGTTTTAGTGCTCATCCACTTCGGTTCATTACTTCGCACAAAGAATAAAAAATCATGCCGATGCGCCGCCATGATAATAATTTTAAACTATTTTATCTGTAATATTCGAAATATTCGAATTAGAAAAACAGTTTAAGAAATCGCGGTGCGAAAGTGTTTTGTTGTTAAGTGTATTTCTCAATCGAGCCCATCAAGCCTATCTTCGTTAGGATCATCTTCGGGCTCTTCTAGAGATTCCGACTGAAAATCTTTCAAGTAAGTACCTACCCTCATTTTTTATATTTTTTACAATTTTGTGAAAATTGCAAAGGATGGCATGGGGCTAGGGGTTGCAGAACCGGTACTTTTTAAAGCCCGGTACCGAAGTTTCGGTACTGGGACATGGAACCGGGATTTCCCGGGAAATTCGGTACTTTCGGTACTCACGTCGTACGTGTTAATGTCGCTTTTAACTAATGGTATGAAACGCACGAGTGCGTGCACACTACAAAAAATTGTCTAAATCAGTTGAAAAATTAACTGAATACAAATGTGGGTGGGATGGAGTAGTTCATAAAACTTGGTTTTATTCGTAAATCTATAATTGACAATAAGACGTATCAGAACATAATCTCAAGGAACCGAATTTAAATGTTTTTTTAAACTATTGCATAGCTTTTATTGCGGGCTCTGATCGCGGCGCGGCGCGGCGCGGCGACCAAATCAAGTCAACAGTCCCAATAAAAACCTAACGAAAATACCCGACACCACGCATCGTCTAACGTCGTTTCAGTTCGTGAGACTTCAGTAATCATAAAAATATCCGTCATAAAAACTATTACCTTTATCTTACTAATTTTAAACGGCTAGCTACAAAAGGAGTTTTCACAATGAACCTACTTATGAAATTCTCCTGCAACAAAGAAGTTCTGTATTACAGTTGTTCATCACAAACATATTAATTTTCTTTTAAAATAAAATAGTTATGTGTTAAAATAGTTAAAAATTCTGCAAAGTAGGTATTTGGCGCGAAATTTTCGCTACGCTCAGTTTTCAATCCAAGTAGGACTGAACACTGAGCGTGGCGAACTTTTCAAAGGTACGAGATGCAGAAAAACATTGCTTCCGAATGCAACACACAACTTTTCACCTCACTACAAGATATTTTGTCCGAATATTGAACAAATCCTAGCGCTCTAGAGCAGAAAATGGAGTTCTGCGTGTTTTGCATGCACATACTTGGTCAGTTTTTTCCTTCTACTATAAATGTCATTAAACAAACTGTAGCAAAACAAAACTAGTATAATGCTTTTTGAGATTAAAAAAATATAAAACCCAAGAAAAGAATGTAACAAACGCTATTTAAATATAAAATACACAAAATCTGAGCATGATTAAAGTTATTCTCTTCAAAATGAAAGTGATGCAATAAATGAATCATAATCATCATCATGACTGACCCCTTACTTACATTGCTGATTAGTTTTTGTTTATGAAATTCTCATTATTTTCAAATTAAATGTTTTATATCAACAACATTGTAAAATAATAGTTTATTGGATATGATTTGTAACATTATATTGAAAAAAAAAAGGAAAATAATAAAGTACCGAAAGTATCGAAAGTACCGGGACTACGGGACGAAGAACCGGTACAGGATTGCTTTAAAAATTCCCGGGAATTCCCGGTATTTTCGGTACCGGGATTTCCCGGTTGCATGCCCTACATGGGGCCGATCCGAAGCTAAGACCTAGGGTCTAATACGATGCGCCAGGGCGACCTAAGATCCGTCTACACCAAATGGCTAGCATTCGTTGCACCAAGATGACCTAGGGTCGATCCGAAACTTAGACCTAGGGTCTAATACTATGCCACAGGATGACTTAGGGTCCGTCTACACCAAATGGCTAGCATTCGTTGCACCAGGATGACCTAGGGTCGATCCGAAACTTAGACCTAGGGTCTAATACTATGCCACAGGATGACTTAGGGTCCGTCTACACCAAATGGCTAGCATTCGTTGCACCAGGATGACCTAGGGTCGATCCGAAACTTAGACCTAGGGTCTAATACTATGCCACAGGACGACTTAGGGTCCGTCTACACCAAATGGCTAGCATTCGTTACACCAGGATGACCTAGGGTCGATCCGAAACTTAGACCTAGGGTCTAATACTATGCCACAGGACGACTTAGGGTCCGTCTACACCAAATGGCTAGCATTCGTTGCACCAGGATGACCTAGGGTCGATCCGAAACTTGGACCTAGGGTCTAACACAGTGCACCAAGACTACCTAAGGTGATCATATGATTGCATTGTTGCATTTGATCTCGGATGACAAGGTTTTAGCCGAATCCTAGTCCTAGTCCTAGGGACTTAATTTTGCATATGAGCTGATTTATTGCAGTTATAAATTAATTTTTGAAAGATCAAAAGTTTCATAGTAATTTGTGGGTAAATACAGTACTACCCTCTGATTAACAATAATCTAGAGCGGAAGGATGTAGTGTTACTGTTTATTATTACATTTCACGAAAATGCACCAAACCCGGTCGTAAATACTGTGGTGATCACAAAACCGCCTGCTTCACCAGAGCAGGAGACCACCCCTATAATATTCATCGGATACTCCGACTGACAGCAGTTTTGAGGAAGCTGCTATCTCTGCAGACATCATAATTATAGTCCTAGGCCTTCAGCCTTTCAGGACTACGGACCGGACATAAAAGTTTGATTTCCGGTTCGAAAAGGACTCATAAAGAATAAATAGCTGCACCGCAGCTTAATACGGAAATCAAGGTCAAAAGGGACAAGACTATGGAGGCCAGGCAAAAGCAAATAGCAGCCGGCATTACATATTGGCCAAAATCATTTCTGACCAGCTAAGTAAAATGAATAAAAATGGAAGTGAGACGCCACCTGGCGCTTTACAACAGCAAAAAGGATCTTAGATATCAATTGGCACTAACCAAAATATTTAAACCAGAATAAGGGCTCTTCAAACAAAAATTATTTAAACTGGGAAGCGAGGACACCGGCCCGCAGGCAGACGATGGCCTCGCAGCAACGTTACCAGCCGCCTGTACATCAGAACGCCAGGCAGCGGTCAACCTCGTTGCAGAGCTACACGCAGCGGTCCAAGCAGACCTGCGCCAGTAGACAAGGTACGTCATGCAGACAGACTTGCACTTTTTTATAGTTAATGGTCCATCAATGGACGATATACATTTTGTCATGGATAAAGGGCTGCCAAATCAGATTTGATTGTCGGGTTAATCAGCCCTGCTGATCTAAATCAGTTTTAAGAAAATACATAATCTGACTCTGCTCTTAGCTTCATGTCTGTTGGGGCTGTTTCTGAATGTGAATTTAGTCCTGACCAATATGTGTCACATGGGTTTACTGTACCTAAGCCAAATGACAAGACGAGATTTATTTTTAAATTAAAAGGGATTGAATAAATTCATAAATAACAATTTTAAGTTGAAAGACAATCGAACTTCTCTGAAGTTGCTATCTAAAGATTGCATGTAGCTACTTTAGACTTAAAAGATGCATAATTATGTACTTTTAAATTAAAGTCTATCCTAAATAACAGTACGAGTTCAATGCTGTAGCATTTGGTCTTTGTACATATCCGTTCATATTTACTGAACTTATGAAACCGGTCGTTATTAAAATTACCAAGATCGTTAGGTTTCATTATCAATTATGAAAAAAGCATTTTCATACTGTCTTAATCTTGCAAGTACTTAGGGTATATTGTAGATATCCACAAGTGGCAGTTAAGTTTACCTGCAGATAAAAGAGCTCGTACAAAAAACGAGCTAGAACTTAAACGTAACAAGATAAGGCAATTCACACAATTTTATTGATAAGTTAATTATCATCCGCATGACCCACAACAGAATATGGACTGCTATACACCAAAAAACTGGAACGTTGTAAGTTCTTAAATTTGATCGACAATGACAACTATAACAAGTATATGTCATTACCGTTTATATTATAAACGGACATAAATCCGAGATGATAACTTAATTTTAGAAATATATTCTGACGCCTCAACGATTGGGTGGGGGAGCTGCTTGTGGAGAACAAATGGCTAGTGGTCAGTGCTCCCATACTGAAAAATATTGCATAAATCAATTGGAACTTATTCCGGCCTTTTTTCGCTCTTAAGATCTTTGCGAAGAACCATTTTAGTTGTCGGGTACTTGTACGCATTGATAACACTACCGCAGTTATATAAACCGAATGGGAAGTGTTCAATCATTTTGACCAGGGTCAAGAAAAAGCATAATGATGGCAGTGGTGTGAATCACGATTTTAGTAGTAGCTTCATACATAAAATCACAGGATAATTTCACTGCAAACAGAGAATCTAGAAGAACCCATCCTGATGTAGAATGGGAACCTTCTGGGAGCTGCTTCAAAAAATATGCATTTAAATATGCATTAACCCCAGATATAGATTATTTGCCAACCGTATAAACAAAAAATGCGATGTATTCGTATCTTGGCATAGGGACCCAGCGGCTTATGCTATTGACGCCTTTACTTTGGATTGGTCTAATCATTTGTTTTATGCTCTTCCGCCTGTGGCTGTAATACTTAAATCTTTGCGTTAAATAATATCTGACAAATCCTAGGCATAATATAGTTATTCCTCGCTGGCCCTCTCAGCCATGGTACCCACTTTTTATGAGACTGCTCTCATCTGACCTTGTAGAACTAAATCCTGAAGATGTTTTTATTCCCGATTCCAGCAATCCCTGCAGCCATCCCTGCTGGCCGGGATTTTGTTAGGAAGGCTTTACGTACTTAAACTGCTAGTCCCACTACGGACAGTAGACATCATGATAGATTCCTTTTCGGATACTGTACTCAGGCAATAATTACGACGTTTGCTTCAAAAAATGATATTTATTTTGCTTTAAAAATAAGGTGAAGCTCGTACAGGAGCCGTCCATTTCAATAATTTTGGATGTTCTCACTTATATTTTTAATGATGGTGGCCAATACGGTACGATAAATTCCCATCGCTCCGCACTTTCCTTAATCGTAGGAGACATATCAGCGACGATAGGATATCTAGGTTTTGTAAGGGTGTCTATAGGTTACAACCTCCGCTACCCTGTTATAACACTACTTGGGATGTCAGTGTAGTCCTTAAGCTCATTATATCCCAATGAAACTCTAACCTTTGAAAGATTATCGAGAAAGTATGTGACATTGCTATCTCTTATGATGACTCATAAATTACAAATATTTTGAAAATTGAGACTAACCAAATTTAAGATTCTAAATAATCAGACCATAATTAAAATTGCAAATTAAAAGCGATTTGATTAAAACATCCAGAGTTGGTAATAAACAACCATCATCTGCCTCTACCTTTCTCTGAAGACCGGCCTGGGATTTGTCCTGCAAAGCCACTCTTGTCATTTTTAAGTAAAACGAAAAATTGAAGAAAATCTGATAACTTGCTTATTAGTGCTCGCAAACCTGACAACCCAGTTTCTTCGTAGACGCTGAGTCAACTACTCAGCGGTTAAGGCCATGCTAAAAGAGAGTTGAATTGACGCTGCAACATCCAAAGCTCACAGTCTAGGAATCAGCTTTGAATTATGATAAGACAGACGGCTGGATGGAGTGGCAACTCTTCCACCTTTGCAATATTTTACAATAGGCAATCTTCAATTTGGAAGATAGTGCAACTTTAGCACGCACGTTCTGTTCTCATTGATTGTGATTAGGTATACGCATGATTGCGTATATCCAGTTGTATACCTAGAAAATAGTCTGATTATAATTGAATATAATTCTTATTATTCTGGCTTAGATCCAATAAGTGGTTTGATTTTGATTTTGTAACTTAATATTTGATTATGTTGATTTTTGATACCTATGATGATATAGGGTTATAATTAAAATTAATATAAATGAATTACTTTATTTTTAGAGTTATGGATATTTCCTCCACTTGCTCTAAATATCTACAAGTAAATAAACTTACGAATAATTATAATACCGCTAATCTCGAGGGCGAAACATGGAGTATAATTAATGATTAAACGAACTTACCTGTACGTGAAGTTCTATCATAATTATACGAGATGTTTCGCCCGAAGAGATTAGCGGGAGGTTCCCGCCCTCCCTAAGTAGCCCCAGGCGTTACGGAAATATAAGTCTCTCAACGTAATGAAGACAAAACTGTGGAGACCGCGCAAGTGCGGGTGACAGTGACAGGTGACAGGAAACGGAAAAAAAAAAAAAAATTAAATTGAGGTTGGTGTCGCTAGTGGCGACACCTTTTTCTCAACTATAGTGATCGAGTGGAAGTCAATAACGCGATACTACAAGTAAATAAACTTACGAATAATTATAATACCGCTAATCTCTTCGGGCGAAACATCTCGTATAATTATGATAGAACTTCACGTACAGGTAAGTTCGTTTAATCATTAATTTTATAACAAACTAGATTCAGAAATTCATATTCTATCAGAAAAGTATAAATTATAAGTTCGATATCTGCAAAATCAGTCAGTTTTTTAGACCCCATGTTGTTGGGGTTAAAAGTCTTGCAAATAAGGTCATATCAATAAGGCAATATCATCCATTTCAAGGACCGCATCCAATTACAAATCACCCTGTATATTGTTGTTTGTATAGCAGTGTGAATCTAATATTTTTTGGTGCATTAAATTATTGTGGTATTAGTATTGTTGAGTCATTTTTAAACTTCTGCACCTCAAAATAAAAAAAAACCAAATCCTTATAGGATCACTTTGTTGTCCGTGTTTCCGTCAGTCAATACAATTTCTCTTTGGTACGCGTGGAGGTGTCGAGCTGAAATTAATTATCAAATCGTCAAGTTTACAATCCCATGGAAAAAGAACAGAGAAAAAAAATAACTTCTAAATCAACGCAATGTAAATTTATATAATACAGCCATCTATGCTCCGCTATATCATACTGCCGCTCGCGATTTAATCTAAACCTACCTTCTTATCGAATAACTCCCCATTTGGTTTTTATTTCTCTTTTTTTTTCTTGCTGGTCTTTCTCCGGTGAATAATGTTTGCATTTTTAGGGTTCCGTAGTCAACAAGGAACCCTTATAGTTTCGCCATGTCCGTCCGTTCGTCCGTCCGTCCGCAGTTTAGCTCAGAGACGCACAGTACTAGAGAGCTGTAATTTGGTGTAAATATACGGATTTGTTGTGCCGAAAAAGTGGTAAAATAAAATCTCGAAAAATATTTTTTTTTAGGGTACCCTCCTGTACACGTAAAGTGGGAATGTTTTTTTTCTTTCTCGCGGACCCCTTAGTGTGGGGTATCATTAAATAGGTCTTTAAAAAATAATGTGAGTTTCCATTAACAATTTTTTGATAAAAAAATTCGTTTGTGAAATATTAAGCTTTAAAGTGCTAAATTTTGCTCGACTCGAGTATCCCCCCCCTCTACCAGCTAAACGGTTATGTTTGGGGGTGTGAAAAAATTCACAATAGTAGTATATATAACGAAGTTTAAAAGAAAATGATCATGACTAAGTAGGCTTTACAACTTCACGAGTAATAATAATAATAATAATAATAATTCATTTATTTCAGATTAAATCCATATCAATTAAAAAAAAAAAATAAAGAAATAATCAAAATATAAATTATGTCAACAATCATGCAAGAATAAAATCAATAAAATCAAATCAATTAAAAATCAAACAAAACCAGATACTTATTTAATAAAAGGTGACGAACTGGCATGTAGCGCCATCCACCTCTCCAGAATAGGCGAGTCCCACCGCTCGGACAATACCTTTAGGATACCGTTAGCGCTGCGCTTAAAGCGACTTAACAGCGAGGCACTTCGCTTCCTAATTATGGCAAAAAAGTCATCTGTGTGTGCCTGTGCGAACATGGTAGAAGCGCTGCAATACCGCGGCAACCCCAACAGTATCCTAAATGTATCATTGTATTGGACGCGCAGGGCGCTGTATGCCCGCTGAGTAAAGTTGACCCATAGGCTGCACGTATAGAATGACTGACAAAATGCTTTAAATAAGGTCACCTTCACTGGTCCAGTACAGCGAGCAAACCTACGCGCCAACATGTTACCCCGCACAGACAGCGCCCTGCGTTCCCGTTCAATATCCTCATTATCACTCAAGCTATCTGTGACCCAGTGACCCAGATACTTAAAGTGGTTTACCCTCTTCAGAGGTGCACCACATAGAGCAATAGTAGGTACAGTTGAGTAGCATTTGGTACCAGCTTTAAAAATCATGAACTCACTCTTTTTAGGATTGTATCTGAGTCCATGGGCCACAGCATACGACTCGCATATGTTCAAAAGCTTTCGCATCCCTCCAATCGACGGGCTCAGCAGGACCATGTCGTCTGCGTAACTGATATTATTTACAGACATACCGTCCACAGAGCAACCCACATTAGCACTACTAAGCTCGCCAATCAGTTGGTTCATATACAGGTTGAACAACCGTGGCGAGGTCAACCCACCTTGCCTCACCCCGCAGTCCAACCTATACACTTCTGAATGCGCTCCTGCCCATCTGACACTGTTCTTTTGATGACCATACCAGTAACCATATACAGACACTAACTCAGTCGGTAGCTGTGTCTCAGCTTGCAGCTTGTACCACAGCTTGTCATAATTCACCAGATCGAAAGCCTTCGAAAGATCTAAATAGCAAGCATATACTGGTGTGTTTCTCAGTACTGAACAGTCTGCTTGAGACAAAGGATGGCACTCTCAGTTGACAGTCCCGGTGTGAACCCAAATTGAGCATCGTGCACTTGAAGGTGCTTCTCCAGCTGTTGGTCAAGCAGTCTGTCCAGTACCTTTGCTATGACAGTAGCGAGTGAGATAGGTCTGTAGTTGGTAACTTCCGACGCATCGCCAGTTTTGTTCTTAAGTATCGGAACAACTACTGTATACATGAGATTATCAGGTAGAAAATTATGGCCAATACACAGGTTAAATAACATGGCGAGGACTCTTGGCAGATGACCTCCTGCATACTTCAAGTGCTCAATACTAAGGTCATCATGGCCTGGAGATTTTCCTCTCACCATGTTTCTTATGACAGCGCCCACATCTCGTGCACTAAATCTAACTTTAATATCTCCATGCTGACATTCAGTACCGAGCACCTGCGATGCCGGTCCAAGGGGAGACTCAACCTTAAAATAGCGCTGAAAGAGGCTGGCAATATCCCCAGGCTCATGAGCGTCCCCCACACTCACTGGAAGACTCGACTTTGGATTCAAATGGTTTGTTGACTTCCAAAATTTGTTGAAATCCTTATCAGTGTGATATTTTGCAATATGATCCATTTTTACCTGAGTTTCCCTGTTCTGACAACATTTTAATTTTGATTTAAATGTTTTGCGGGACTCACACATTTCATTATAAATATTTCCTGACCTGGGTTTACCACATAGCTTCCATGTCTGGAAACAAAGTCGAGCCTTCCTGTGAGCACTACTCACGTGTTTATTCCAGCCCGAAATAAACTTTTTATGTTTACGTTTAGGTTTTTTGGGGATAGGTATGTTTTTATCGTCAACTATTTTAACTAACTTCAAAAAAAGGAGGAGGTTCTAAATTCGTCGTAATCTTTTTTTTCATGTATTATCCCCGATTTCTCAAAGACTCCTGGACCGATTTTGAAAATTCTTCTTTTTAAAATTTAATTCAGCGAATCAGTTTAGTTAGTTCGCATACGTATTTTGATGGGCAACTACGGAACCCTACACTATGCGTGCGTGGCCCGACACGCACTTGGCCGGTTTTTTACATTACCTTGTTGGGGGCGTGGAATATTCTCTTTAGACATCAGCTTTAGTTCATTTGTGACGTTTATAGAAGTCGCCACAATGATAATATTATGGAACGTTTAAAGTTAGCACTAATAATACCTACTTAGTTGAATAATAAATTACATAGACGTAGGTCACTGACAATTTTCTGAAGACACCAACAAAATTATAGTGTATTACATTTCTAAGGCATTACTTAGCAAATTACTTAATTATCTACTTAGGCACTTACATGAGAAGCCGTCACGGTAGCTGTTCCTAAAACATATTATGTAGTTATTATAGATTTTTTATTATTTACCTAAAATATTTATTGCACTTGCCCTCAACTTATTCCAGAGGCAAAGAAGAGGCCTAAAGGTCATGGCACACTATACCATCGCGGCAAACGCACGGCTCCAACCCAGCACTTAACTTGTCATTCAAATTAGAGCCTTAAGGCTGGAGCGGACCAAATGCGTATGTGAGTTGTAATGTGTGGAACTGTATAAGACAGGACACACCGCAGGACTTCCACGTGCACGTCTACGTTACGCAAGCGGTGTGTCCTGTCTTATACAGTTCCATACATTACAACGAAAGATCATTTTCAGCTTGCGACTTTCTGATTCAGTCACCTAGACGTGACGCAAGCGTTAATGCGTATAATAATTAATAATATTTAAAAAAAAATGTTTTACGGATAACACACTTAACAACTGTGTATTTGTCTGATAATTAATATTTTAAATACATACCTTGTTTTAAGTTAATAATAGTACCGGGGTGTGGGTCATAGGACATAAGGTGATCTCAATCTAGTGATGATCATTTTCGTTGTAATTTGTAGTGAACTAGGCAAAGACATTAAACTATATGTATACGAGCAATAGACGGGACATCACAAAGAAATTTGTGATCCAAAACTTTTTACCAATAGGTAAAAAGTCCCTCAGTCTAGTAGCCGCGTTGCTACGCAACGCTTAGATAGTGCTACTGACGCACGGCATCAACAATTTTGTATGACAATTTTCCCAATGCCCGATCAATAGGTTCTTTTAAATCTCTTTGGAACTAGGGGACGATCTAGTTGCCGTTCATTTTTTTTTTCTATGAGATGACGGACTTGACAGTCGGCTAGACTAAAACCTCACCAGGGGGGGTATTACAACGTCTTAGCCTGGCCACATACATAAGTTTTTTTTTCCGTTCGGAATTCGAAATTTGTACGGGAAGTTATACAAGTGTGTGTGACATGCACACACACTTTTTTTCAATGAGCATTTTCTCAAAATGTTTGCGACTCGCTGTCCGACCATGGACCATGCCCAGGTTGACGGCGGCGTGGGCGCGCTGTATTCCACGCGCGCCTCAATGAGTATCACTATCAGCACAACCCCCTTAGAGGGCCAGAGCCTGCTGGGTTCGCGACTAACCGTATCTAATACCGTACTAACGGATACCCCGGAACGTAAAGGGCTATTGACAATTTCGCCCTATGATAAAAAGGCCTTTAAATTGAATACGTACATTTCTTGGGAATGAAGTATTTATCTTGGCTTGTAATGTAAATATACGAGTTCTGTTCATTGGCCAGTTACCCTCAATATCGGGTGATTTATTTGACTTAAGCAGAACTTGATCAATACTATTTATTTAATAACTCATGAAATGCATGATATTGTGATTTTTATGTAAATAAGTGTAGATACTTTTGCATTCGTTCACAGTTATTACAACAAATTGGTTCGGTCAAATTGGTAAAATGTACAACTTATAGACATATAGACGTAAGTGTAACGGAAGACTAATGAAAATGTAATAAAAACTTAATAAAACCTTCTACAAAAAAATCAGCTTCCGTTTCTAACCATTAACAAATAATGTAGGGTGTAGGTGTTTATGAGTATACTGCCAATAACAGGTGAACCAAACCAACATTCTGAGATCACAATTTTACGGTTTGACATTGAAAGATCGAGTAATTGTTTACAATGTAGAGAAGTGTTCATGAACTTATGGTGACCTGAACAATCATTTTTAAATACTAATAAAATTAATTCTAATTAGTATTGTTGTTGAGCATAATTAAGTCAAAGGTTGACTTTGAGGAGGCCGGCGTGGCGAAGTACAGGAATTCAATTGAATTACAGTTATAAATTAAAACTGAACTAGTTAGTACTTAATTATGCGTCTTTCATATTTTAAGGGTTCCGTATCCAAAGGGTAAAACGGGGCTGAGTACAGACTCAGCCCCGTTTACAAGCCTGTACACAGACGGGCTGACAGACAGCTGTCAGCCCGTCTGTGTACAGGCTTGTATCTCATCATCAGTTGTTTCTGTTTCCGCTTTTGTTTCCGTTTAACAGTGATAAAAAAAAGGGCTAAAACAGAATAAAATAAATCTTTAAGGGGCAATACAATAAACGTGATTTTCTTGTTTTCGTCGATATTGATAACGGAAACAGGAAGACGCTTGATACCTTTTCAGAATATTTATTTGTTGTGTTCATTTAAAAATAAATAATTAAATCTCAACAAAAAAAAACTTAAAAAAAAGGCTTTATTTTTTTATTTCGTTGTCTTTTTGCCACCGACTTCCGAAAGAAAAGTTATTTTGTAGGTTATTTTACCCTTTTTTGTGGTTGTTTTTGAAATCGGTTAAATTTTGTTTTTAAAAAGTTTTTTTTATTTTCTCTTTTTAGTTTAAATATTCAACCCGAATTCTTGTCAAATACATCATTTCCTTACAAGTGCACTAGAATTTGTAATCCGTGGCACCGGTATTAACATCGCTCATGTACACATGCTAATAAAATTCCCTATCTCAAAAACTGTTGAACAGATTTTGATGAAACTTACAACAAAAAAAATTTTGAAAATCGGTCCACAATTGGCGGAGTAATCGCGTAACAAACACGCAAAAAGTAATGTCATCCAAGTAGCCGAAATCAATAAAAATGCTCACAAAATAAAAAGTACTGAACCAAATTGGATGAATTTTATGTATAATATAATATATTTTTAAATTTTTATGGGACCACACTGCAAGTATACTGCATCGAACAAAAAAAGAATGACACTAATCGGACTAGAAACCTCGGAGTACCTAATCGATGTACATACATAAAAAAAAAAACATACCGACCGAATTGAGAACCTCCTCCTTTTTTTGAAGTCGGTTAAAAACGCACTGCAAACTATATAGATAGGTATCATATTTCCATTCCTAAAATGTACAACGCGACATTTTTTTTTAAGTCGTCATGTAGACTGTGATCTGTGACACGTGGAGCGGAAAGGAAATGCGCTGGAAATGGACTAATAGATCAATCACGTCTCTCGTCGCCACTTTCACGACATCGGGTTGTGGTTTATGCTTTTCGTACGGGACTCTAAAAGGACTTTTTAGTGTTCCGTAACGAAACGGCACTAAACGGAACCCTTAGGCAGTGCGCTGCGTTTACCTTGCAAAGTTACAACCAACTACAAGAACTTTTATATTTTGCTTTTATACTTGCTGCTACGGAACTAGGGCATGCAACCGGAAAATCCCGGTACCTTTCATAAACAAAAACTAATCAGCAATGTAAGTAAGGGGTCAGTTATGATGATGATTCTGATTCATTTATTGCATCACTATAATAACTTTAATCATGCTCAGATTTTGTGTATTTTATATTTATATAGCGTTTGTTACATTCTTTTCTTGAGTTTTATATTTTTTCATCTCAAAAAGCATTATACTAGTTTTGTTTTGCCTCAGTTTGTTTAATGATATTTATAGTAGAAGGAAAAAAGTGACCAAGTATGTGCACACAAAACACGCAGAACTCCATTTTCTGCGCTAGAGCGCAAGGATTTGTTCAAAATTCGGACAAAATATCTTGTAGTGAGGTGAAAAGTTGTGTGTTGCATTCGGAAGCAATGTTTTTCTGCATCTCGTATCTTTGAAAAGTTACCCCTTACAGTTTCCGATCTCAGACCCACGCTCAGTTTTCAATCCTACGTGGATTGAAAACTGAGCGTAGCGAAAATTTCGCGCCAAATACCTACTTTGCAGCCTTTATACAAGGCTGCAAAGTAGGTATTTGGCGCGAAATTTTAACTATTTTAACACATAACTATTTTATTTTAAAAGAAAATTAATATGTTTGTGATGCACGACTGTAATATAGAACTTCTTTGTTTCAGGAGAATTTCATAAGTAGGTTCATTGTGAAAACTCCTTTTGTAGCTAGCCGTTTAAAATTAATAAGATAAAGGTAATTGTTTTTATGACGGATATTTTTATGATTACTGAAGTCTCCCGACTTGAAACAACGTTAGACGATGCGTGGTGTCGCGTATTTTCGTTAGGTTTTTATTGGGACTGTTGACTTGATTTGGTCGCCGCGCCGCGCCGCGCCGCGATCAGAGCCCGCAATAAAAGCTATGCAATAGTTTTAAAAAACGTTTAAATTCGGTTCCTTGAGATTATGTTCTGATATTTATTGTCAATTATAGATTTACGAATAAAACCAAGTTTTATGAACTACTCCATCCCACCCACATTTGTATTCAGTTAATTTTTCAACTGATTTAGACAATTTTATGTAGTGTGCACGCACTCGTGCCTTTCATACCATTAGTTAAAAGCGACATTAACACGTACGACGTGAGTACCGAATTTCCCGGGAAATCCCGGTTCCATGTCACAGTACCGAAACTTCGGTACCCGGCTTTAAAAAGTACCGGTTCTGCCACCCCTATACGGAACCCTTCATGGGCGAGTCCGACTTGCACTTGGCCCCTTTTTTTTACTTGACCTCTCGCAGTTCAATGACTCTAAAAAGTTAAGCATCGACTCTGATGACCTCGAATTATTTATACCAGCTTACGAGTATCTCTTACTTGTGTCAAAACAAAAGAGTAGGTACTGTTTTCTTTTTGTCATATTATTTCATACTAGCAAACTCGGCGAACTCTATTCGCTACATAAACTCGAGACCTTTTTAACGAATGCAAAACCCTGGAAATCGGTTTGTGCGTTCTGGAGTTACAGCGTCAGGAAGGAAAACCCGACTTATTTTTATATATGTCGTAGGATAATTTGATACTTCGAATCTTCGCGGAAATCCTAGGGGTTTTGCGAAAACGCGGATAATTAGACATCGGCGAAAAATTATCAAATCTTACTGGACAAAGTCAGGATTTTTGCGAAAATACTCGTTATTATAGCAATATTGCGAAACGAAACGCTGGCTGTTATGAAATAAGAACGCTGATTGGTCGGTCAGCGCGTTCAATAAGAGATCGTCTCTGATTGGTTGACGTCTTAATTTGATTTATTCCCTTTACGTCGAGTCTGAAAGTCTATTGTTCTCCAAAGTATTGATATTTTACGCTTTCTATTACCTTTACGTCGAGTTTGGTGAACAAGTACAGTCAGGGATGTAAATTAAAAGCCAATGGCATAAAAACATGTTAAAATGCTCTGATGATACTTAAAACAAGTATAGGTGAAGATTACCTAAAAAGGAAGTTCAACGAAGCCCCGCTTCGCGGGGCTTCTATTTCTGCTTACATGGTTTAAAGTAACCTAACACGAAGGGGATGGCGGGGTCTTTCAGACCCCGCCATCCCCTTCGAACCTAACCTGTCCGTGTCGGGGTGCCCACGAGTCCCGAGCTCGCTTCGCTCGCTCTTGGATCAAAGTCCACAGGACCCATCATTGAAATTCATAATAATATCCTTAAAACTAAACTATCCTTGTCGGGGTACCTTATTTGACGTGACTGTACTTATAAAATATGATATTATATTATTTAAACTCGACGTAAAGGTAATAGAGGCGTGGTAAATCAACTAAGCTCGACATAGGGGTAATAGAAGCAAGACAAGGTTTTCGGCTCGACGTAACGGGACTCGACATAAAGGGAATCAACCCTTAATTTTAACGTTAATCATCGGCAAACTAGGAACCAATTAGAAGTCAGCCAGCAAAATTGTAGCCAATCAGTGTTGAGCACTTCCAATCTTACTATAATAACGAGTATTTTCGCAAAAATCCTGACTTTGTCCAGTAAGATTTGATCATTTTTCGCCTATGTCTAATTATCCGCGTTTTCGCAAAACCCCTAGAATTTCCGCGAAGATTCGAAGTATCAAATTATCCTACGACATATACAACATGTAACGTAATCAACGCGGTGTGCGTTACTCAGACACCCCAATTAGAATATTATGTTATAATCATAATACATATATTGAATTTTTAATTTAACATTTAAATGCATTGTTATTAATTAAATTAGTTATTTTGCAGTAAGGTTTATTTTTCTTTATTTTGTATTGAATGGCGGAATTTTTATTAATACAGATAAAATTGCACTTTTAAGTCTTGTTGCCTTGATTTACGGTCTATCTTAGTTTGTTTTGACTGTACAGGGGTAATGTGACTAATAATTTCCGTAGTTTTAATTATTTTTGATAAAAAATTACCTATATTAAAAATGATAGAAATCGATTCAGTAAACGATTCTGAACAAACTAATTTCAGGATGTGCGTTAATTATGTTACATGTTGTAGTAGTTTAACACCTTGCTCTGCAAATGTTTCCCCACTCATTTTTAAATAACCAGAGAATCTACTAAGTACGAAGAATAACAGCAATTAAGTTTAGGATGTAAATTATTGTTCTAATGGAAAAGGTATAGCTTTATTAGTTGGCTACTTTCTTAACCCGGCGTCATTGTGGTAGGAAATAGGCACATGGGCGTTGAGGTGGGTCAATATTACCCGTATATTAAAATCGAGATATTTCCATAGTTATTGAGTGTATTCGTAAACTGTGTTGTTATACAATTATTAGAGTATTTATTTGTTGAAAATAAAAAGAAAAACATAATTCAGAAATATTTATTTAGGTTTATTAAATTTTTACATAAACTTATTAAAAAGGTAACGAAATAGGGATCTGTTGTGCTTTTAGGATTATTGTCATTATAGTAATCGGTATATTTGTATATTTATGGCATTTTTCTAACCTGAAGGATAATATCTTTAAAAAATAAAATAAAAACAGTAATAAGAATCTTCGTTAGAGACGCAGTGACTACAAAAAGATATGAGGTGTTCAGGACAAATATATTTGGGGCCAGCTTGATATG
This sequence comes from Agrotis segetum, assembly GCA_036375495.1. Lineage (NCBI taxonomy): Eukaryota > Metazoa > Arthropoda > Insecta > Lepidoptera > Noctuidae > Agrotis > Agrotis segetum. Next base: position 149,073 of record JAQSVV010000586.1, on the reverse strand, counting down.
AGTGCTTTGTTTTGCGGTCCCTTTTAGCAGGACACACTTGAAACTGTTTGCGGACATCGGGTAATTTTGCGCGAGACTTTTCTGATAATTCACCAACAAATCCTTCCCCAAATAGTATCCTCAGTCAGCTAAGGAGGAGACGGGACGCATGAGGGAGAGGACAGCGCCCACCTTTCACGCCAGCCGCAGTGGTAGACGCGCCCACGACGACAGATGTCGCTAGATGAGCCCCGGCCACTGTAGGTGCGGGAATGCGGACTGGGAGTAATGGGCGACTCGCTGTCCGACCATGGACTATGTGGGTCGACGGCGCGTGTTGTGTTGTGTTCCACGCGCGCCTCAAAGAGTGTCAGCAAATGTCGGGGCTCATTTAGTGGGCAAAATCTGCCGGGGTCGTGGGTCTTACGAATTACCGTGACCCCGGAACGTAAAGGGCTTTTGAAGGAAACCGTGAATTTTAGTCAGTACGAGTTTGACAGTCCTTCTCGCTCTGCCCTGGGTAGGAAGACTGAAGAGAAGCTCATTGATGATTGACATTATAAAAAAAACAGTGCGTAGAGATTAGACTGAAATATGTAAATTTTAGAGGAATCTGCTTTCTCATAAATCGACGAAAAAGAGTAGAAAAAAAATCGAAAAGCGAAAAGAAAAAACCGTTAACATAGACAGCCAAAAATAAACTTTAGAAATGATTGTGATTAAAATTGATTACTTGGTAATGGCACAAAATGGTAACGTCAATTGTGAGGATGGGTCAAAATTACCTTTTTGAAAATTAAACGCGTGTAGCTTCCAGCTCGGTGGCTGTTACATTGATTTCTCGTCAGAAACGTTTAGAACACACTATTGGCTCCAGCTACTGCACAGAAGGGCAGCGTCGTACGCACACTTTCAAAAATATTCCAAATTCAAAACCAGCCGGGTCATTTTGACCCAACCTCAATGACGCCGGGTTAATTTACGCTAATACTGAAGACAAGAATTGAAAAAATGATTTTGTGGTGGATAGTTTAGTTTATTTTTCAAGGAAGGCTGTATAACATCACGCTACGAGCAATAGGTGCCAAGCAGCGGACGTGAAACCACGGGTTATCAAAAACAAACAATATAATTACAACCGTAAACATGGTTAATGAGCGAATTCATTTTTTTTATAACGTCTTAAAACACTGATTAACTTCATCTTCTGTTAATTTAACTAATCTCACAGACTCTTCCCACAGCACTTTAGAAGTCTTGTCACAATATGCACGTTTCACAGCTGTCACCATTTCACAGTTCCTGAAGTATGCTCCACTTACGTCTCCAGCTTTCTTATCCAAAGCTACGTGGAGAGCCGTCTGTGCACCTTGCCACGGTGTCTTGAAGAACATACAGCTAAATAATGTTACAATCGATCCACATATCTTATTCAAGGAGTCAAAGATGCGAGTGCCAACTAGTCCAGGATCCACATTATTGATCACAACATTGGAGTCTTTCAATCTCTTGGTAAGTTCATTCGCGAATAACACCAGACAAATTTTACTGTTCCCGTAAATCCTGATGATGTTCCAATAGTTTGTTCTGTTTAAATTATAAATGTCCACCGTTCCAACCATGTGGAGCAATGAAGCTGTAGTTATGATTCTGCTCGACTCACCAGGCTTTCCTGTCTTCTTTAAAAGCGGAAGGAGCAGAAGAGTCAATAAGAATGTTCCGTAATAGTTGACTTGCATTATGAAGTTCATTCCGTCGGACGTCAGGAAATCCCCAGGCACCCCAACTCCTGCATTGTTCAATAAAATATCTAGTCTGTCTTCGGTGTTCAAGATGTCTGCTGCAAATTCTCTCACAGACTTCAAAGATGCCAAGTCCAGGATTTTGAATACTACATTTTCATTACCAGTTTCTTGTATGATTTGTTTTCTTGCGTTAGTACCTTCGTCATCGAATGGGCAGGCGATGATAACCCTTGCGCCTCTGTGCGCTAGGTCAGTCGCTATGTGGAGACCCATTCCAGCAGTTCCTCCGGTCACAATGACTGTCTTGCCCTCAAGCCTTCTCCTAGAGATGCATATTGCGTTGGTGCTCTTTTGGTGAAGGGCTACCGAGAGCGCGATTATGATAATGAAGGCTATAATCAATACAAGTCCGCTCATTGCAATGCCGACCCCGCCGCCGCGGCCGACTGTTATCACACTGTAACACGAAGTGAATTGCAACTCCTTTATAAAGTTTGTTTTAATAATACATTAAATACTAGCTTTTGCTCGCGACTTCGCTCTCGTAGAGGTTGGATATTTCGGAATATCGAGATGAAGTGTTTCAGATATTAAGAAGATGTTTTATTGTTAATGAATATTAATATAAAACTAATTTCAATTATTTTTTAGCATTACAATACTACCACTATAACTATGGCGAGCTTACGATATACCCGAGCATGTTACAAAGAATTGCCCGTTAAGAAAAAATATTTTTTTAAGTCCTCATTATCATTCGCAAAAAAAAAAGATTTTTTATACTGATGGGCCCGATCAATTTCTCATTTTGAAAGCAAAAGCAAAATTTTTTTTGCGAATTTCCAAAAGTCTTAGAACAAATATTGTTCAGTAACATGGGCTAAGTTACCCCACGAGAGGTTTTGCGCTATTAACGTTACACGTTGTATATTTCCCTCTATACCTACCTTCTCCAGAATAGATAGTACACTTTTCTGAAAACCGCATTAAAACAATTCGAAAAGATACAAACATACAGGTCAAACAGAGACAAATTGAATTTTTTTGAAGACGGATTAAATCAATAATATTTTATTATAATACCTAATATCTATGTAGGAATGCTTAACCCTTAACTTTTATTGTTTGACTAAAATACATGTACTAATGCGTATTTTACTTTTGCATATTATATAAACAGTCAGAATTTAAATAAGTCACCATTTAGTAAGAGGTCGTCAGACTTTAGAGCGAAATGATTGTGATCACATCAAATGGATATACTCCAGCGCGTAAACTTGAAAATCAACTGGAGTTTACAGATCGTTTTCGTTTGTTTTGTTCGTTATCGCTCAGCAGTCTTTAATAGATTTTTAACTTTATGCGCTTGTGTATAAAATTGAAAATGTATTGGTGCCTGCTGAGCGATAAAGATTGCCGTCTGCTGTTTCTCTATAGGGCCTGGCATTTAATTTGGTACTTGCCTCCGCTTAGTTCTGTTCCGGGTCAAGGTGTATGTGTGTGTACGTGAATTAACGTCCACGATAAAGGATATAATAATAATAAGGTATGGTTTAAAAAAATGATGTTAAATGCTTGTGAATAATAACTACAAGTGATTAAAACAACAATGTCGTGAATCTGGTGGATCATAGATTGTAATATAACAACTCTTTATTATTGTGTTCACCATATCAATTATGAGTAAGTATTACAATGTAGAACTTAAAGTGACGCAATGGACTAGTGATCGTTTCGATGGTAATCTTATTGTGCATCTTGACGAACTACCAACCGACCCTGAATCAAGGTTCAGTGTCGATTGGTAGTTCTGAACAAAAGGTCTAGGTTTCAGCAATGGAAACATTTTACTCCTACTTAAAATTCCAGCATAGTCTCATAGCTTTAGGTCCAGGTACCCACCTATTTTTATCCACACTTTAGACCGGACTTATTGCACATTTTTATAATAAGTACTAATAACTAATACTAATACCATGAATTATGATTATTGTACATTTTTATAATAAGTACTCATTGCTAAGGAATCGTAAAACGTGGAAAAATCAAATCCAATGTACTCGTGGTTGTCTTTTCGGTAGTGAATTTTTCGTGTTTACAAACCTTATGTGCCTTACCTAGAACAAATATTTATCAATAAACCAACAATCATTATTATAATCAAGCGTTAAAGATGAATATTTATGTAGTAAACAAAAGTCAACGCATTACCATGGTATCACGTCATAATTTTTTTTTTTCTATATTTATCCTACTAAATACCTACGTTATAAAACGAGGAAGTGAGTATCTATTTTTGGATGTCAACGTCAAAACAGCTGTACCAATTTTGATTAATGTTGTTACAGATGACTCTAGAAACGTTCATAGGCTTTATGTAGATTGCAAACGAAGCCGTGGGCTATTAATATATAAAAAAACTGTTCGTATACATATAAGTAAGAGTTATTTAAAAATATTCTAATACATTTATTCAGCATAATAAGGCACATAATATATTCTTCAACTTAAAACAAACCGTTCTAATAAAAAGGTTCATTGACAAATTATTAACCAATTTGTTCTTAACAACATTTTCTACTGCTAAATTAATTGGTACCGTTCATCTAAAGCGTTGCTTTCAACATTATAGGGATTTAAAACAGTGTTCCAGCTCATCGTTAGTCAACTGCACCAACCTCACGGATTCCTCCCAAAGCATTTTGGCAGTTTTATCACAATACGCCCTTTTCACAGCCCTACTGAGCGCACAGTTCTTATAGTACGCCCCAGTCACTTCACCGGCTTTCTTATCCAGCACCACATGTAAAGCTGTCTGTGCTCCTTGCCACGCTGTCTTAAACGTATTATTGAACAGAAACTTTAAGAAAAATCCTAACACTTTGTTGCCAGAATCAAAGATCCTCGTTCCAACTGCTCCAGGGTCTACATTATTCACCACTACGTTGGAACCTTCCAACCTCTTCGATAGTTCGTTTGCAAACAGCACGAGACACAGTTTGCTGTTCGCGTAGATTTGCATTCAAATGTACCAGTAGTCGCTGTTGTTCTGGTTGTCAATATTTACTCTTCCGAATCTATGCAGGACCGATGTCGTCAGTAGTATCCTGCTTCGTTCGTCAGGTTTGCCTGTTTTCTTCAGAAGTGGAAGAAGTAATAGCGTCAGTAAAAATCCTCCGTAGTAGTTCACTTGCATTATGAAGCTCATTCCATCGGCAGTTAAGTAGTCCCCAGGTGTTCCGATACCGGCGTTGTTGACCAACACGTCTAATTTGTCTTCAGTTTTCAGGATATCTGCTGCGAATTTGCGAACAGACTTCAAAGATCCGAGATCAAGGAGTTTGAATACAACGTTCTCATTTTCAGTTTCTTGTACTATTTGCTTCAATGCGCTGTTGCCTTCTTCTTCAAAAGGGCAGGCTATGATAACTCTAGCGCCCCGGTGTGCGAGGTCTGTGGCTATCTCAAGCCCCATGCCCGCGGTGCCTCCTGTGACAATCACAGTTTTTCCTTCTAGCCTTCTTCTTGACAGGCATACTGCGTTTGTGTTTTTCTGGTGTATGCCAACAGCAAGGATTAATATTATTAAAACAGCTATGATGATGATGATTCCGTACATAGTTCTTAGGTCAATGCCGATCGATCTCAAACTGTTCAAATTTATTTCGCGTCGCAGATATATATATTCATATTACTATTATTATTGTAAGATGAAAACCATTATTTCGCACACATCCGTTAGAAGCACAGTGCAGTCTCCGGAGGTTGTATGACTAGTAAATTGTTGATTTTTCACGACATGCTTACTTTGTTTGTATAGTTTTTGTGGTCAGATGGCAGTAAATCATATGTGCGATAAAAATATATGTTTTGCACGGTGTGGATTTGTGTTTATGTATTGAAGGGCAAGGAAGTGTATATTTAGAAAATTCGTCATTCCAATTTATTACCAGAATATAAAAAACAAAGTTGTTTATGTACAGTTTATTTAAATTCATATTGAAGTCTATAAGTTAATATAACATTCCGCCTATAATCTCCGAGAGAATAGGCAGAGGTAGACTGCTGCGCTACGTGTCGCGGGTTCGATCCCCGCACGGAACAAATGTTTGTATGATCTGCAAGTAGTTGTTCCTAGTCTGGGTGCTTGTGTAGGTACTAGGTATGTGAGTTTCTATGTTTGTAAGCGGACCCACGGTACAAAAAGAAATTCCTAGTGTGGGGTAACATTAAAAAGAATATGTATATACCTACTTTACAGGGTTTTTCCAACTGGGCGGGAGTCACCGAATCCGAAACTACGAGGAATATCGAAAAATGTTCAAAGGAATCTCGAGGCCGATTTTGATGAATACTAAATGTGCATTATTGGACTTATGAAAAATTAATTTTCCTGGCCAGTCGCTAATAAGGAACTATTTGATTGCCAACAAAATGGCTTTGCAAACAGTTTCAAAGGAGATATTATTCCGCACACTAAAGTATGATAAAGGGGGAAAAGGCGACAGGTAGTCGCCTTCTCCCCCTATATAACCTATAACATACTTTAGTGTCAATATAAAGGTATTATTGGTCGAAGATCCAAAATCATCAAATCGGTTTATCTGGTGTGATGTAAAACGGAACCTGACGTACAAACAAACATGCTAGGTCTACACTTTTGCACTACCTAATAATACTTGGTAGGAAGTAAAATTACTTTGTGGGAAAATTCTCAAAATTCAGCAGATAAAGGCACTGGCAATATTAGTTATAATTATGATAATACCAGGGTTTTCGTTGAAAAGGAAAATATTGCATATATAAGTAAAAATCAAATAATTTATTTATAAAAACACAAAATATACATTGTTCACATATTTATAATTTCTTTTGTTTTTCTTAAAACCTTAATAATTACATGGATAGCATTTTGTTAATAATCGTGACTTAGATTACTTAAACAATCTATAAATTATTATCACACTATTATTATGGTCATGACACATTTTTCTATATTTAATACTTTTATTCATCATTTTCAAAATGGCGGTCTAAATAAAACTTTCATAATACTTATACAAAATTGTTTTGTACTTAAATATATATTTACAAAAAGCAATTTAGGCAAATACAACCGTTTACATTATATAAATAACAATAAAAATATATAGAATTGTAATATCTTTTAAATTGTGCACTTATAAATACCTACCTTATACAATTTTATAAGATACCTATAGCTACTACTTTTAAACTGGAATATGTACAAATCTTTAATATCGATATTTATAAACGCAGCTTAGGTCAATAATAAATCTTTTGAATATACGTTTAACGTGCATGTTAAGTAACTCAAAATTTCAACAGCAAAAAATGTTTTGTGGCATAAATTCTGCCTATGTACCACTATTTGTGCATAAAGTTTAAATAAATTAATAAGTTGAAACCTGAGTGCTACCGCGTAGAAAACAAATACGTTAATTTATATTTAAAATTAAAATGAGTAATGTTATTTTAGTAAATTAGTGGACTTTGCTGGTCCCAACATGTCGTGCACGTGTTTTATAATTATTATATCAATAACATAATTATATAAATATTTTCATTTATGCTTTACATATTCTGCAACAAGTATATTTAAAATTATTGTTTTGTAGTTGCTGAATTTTCAACATAATTAATTAATAGTTTTACAAAAATAATTATTATGCAAATTAATTATTTATCTATTAAACGCATTATGGCATGTAACGCGCATCGTAAAGATGATTTTTGATGATTTTTTGATGTTCAAACGAGGAATAGAGAATTTCAGCTTGCAGGTGTGGGTTGCAATGGCCTAGTTGGTTAAGGCATCTGGAGTACCTATCCAGAAGACCCGGGTTCGAATCCCACTTGCATTCTGAATTTTTCTTTCCTCAAAAATCATCTTTATTATACATACATACAACGTGTAACGTTAAATGCGCAAAACCTCGTGGTGTAACAGCTCATGTTACATAACAATGTTTGTTCTAAAACTTATGGAAATCCGCAAAAAAATGTTTTTTCATACAAAATGAGAAATTGATCGGGCCCATCAGTACGAAAAATCATGTTTTTTTTTGTGAATTTTTAACAACATTTGCATTTCGAACAAACGTTGTTCAGTAACATGGGCTGAGTTACTCTACGAGAGGTGTTTCGCATTTAACGTTAAACGTTGTTTATCCACATAATTTTTACAAATAAAATAACACAATTATTTAGAAACCAAATCAAAGAATTGGAGGCACATTCATGTTATAATAACCATCTCACGATTGGTTCATTTTTTTTTAAATAATCTAACAAATAAGAAAACTACACAGAAACTTACAGACACTCTCATACTTCTCTTACACTCACTCACCCTCTCAGATATAACTAACACACTAACTCATAAAACACACTCAGACAAAATACACACACATCCACCAACCAAAATCAGCTTACACACACTACCTACACAATCCTTTTACAACTGATTTAGATTTTTATTTTCGTTTCTATTGGGTTGCACGTGGCTTGTCAACCACGCCACTGCACTGTATCAAAACAATGTTGCCTTTATTTTCGTTACAAAGGACTTTTAAGTAAATTCAGCGCTTTACGAGTTTGATTATAAGATGGCAAATAAATTTCTGAAATTATCATTTCAAACAATTTTAGATCTTATTGCTACGTCACGTAGTATATAATGGCTCGGCGTAAAGTCTAGTTGGCACTGAAATATTGCTGACGGCTACTGGTGGAGGCTCTCTGGAGATGAGAAGCGCCTCCCGCGCTCTTTTCTTGGCTGTAAGAGAAGATAATATTTATGATGTTATCAATACTTTAATTCTCTCTCTGCTTTTTAATGTTTTTTATAAAATATATAATTATATTATATTTAAAAATATAATATGTAGAAAATCTAATCAAGACCATTTAACAACAATCTTAATTTTGAATTTTTTGAAACCTCTCTGGAGCTGGTAAAGATTAAAACGTAACGAGATACGTTGCAATGTGAGTTTGAACCGTGAAGCCTGAGATGAGCAATTCACTTGAGACGGATTTTGGAACATGCGTGTAATATTTTAATTTTGTCCTGTACATTTGAGAGTCACCCACTTTATTACTGACGTCGGTACTATAAGATGGTTTTTCCTTAAAAATACTTAGTCAAAGTAAAGTCAAACACTCGATTTGTCTAAATATTTTCGGTACAAGACAACTCTAAGTGCTAACTCTTAACCTCACTTCAACCAGGTATTTACCGACAGATTTACAGATATCGCGATAATATTGATGACGTGTCATAAAAGTGATTTTATATTCATACTGAAATAAGAATAGTTAATTAATTTCATAATTCTTATGTTCCTTTAATCCGTGCAAACAGAAAAAGGAGCCCCGCAGCGGGGCTCCATACCCTGCACAGTTTGTACCATTTTGTTGTATAAAATTATGTTTCATTATTAGTATACATTATGGCAGAGTATCTTTGGTTAATATGCGTCATAGTAACGATAAATTATGGAAATAAATGATGGATAATAATTTTGCATACTATGTAACACTTTGGTGACGCCAACACTATTTGCAGTTGTAAATGAAAGGTTACAAGGTAGGTTACAAGTTTATGACTTGTGTGATACAACAACAAAGTGGAGGTGCCATTGTCACGTAACATAAAATTACTTCTACTATGTAAACTGTTATCTATTGGCAAGAAAAATAATAAAATAGAATACTCTTAAATAAATAGTTTGAATTGCATACCATACAAATATATTCAATTCACAATATCTTTTAAAATGGTTGACACAATGGGCGGTCTTATTGCTAAAAGCGATCTATATTTTCACGATGAGTTAAAATCCTTTCTTTTTGTTAAAAAAAAATACGTGTACTTTTAAATTTTATTTCACCATTTTAAAGCATGCCATTTTTCCTGTTGCATGACTACCGAATAAGCTTGCTTTTTTAATGAAAAGATCCGGAATAAGTAATGTTTTCGGATCTTTTCATTAAAAAAGCAAGCTTATTCATCATTACCTATCTGAAGTCTGTACAAATATTTGTTTTGAACGGGATCTGCGATACGCATCGCATCAGCCATTCACTCAGATATTGGGACAATCGTAAACTAATACGTACCACTAGAATGCATACAGCACAGTACAAGGGTGGCTATGAAGGCTGCAAGAGGCAGTACTCCGGCCAGAGCCAGCAATGCATGCTGCGCCGGCGAATGCTTCGTCCGGGACACTCCACAACTTGTGATGTTGTGTACGCTGTAATTTTCTAGAATCTCCTGGAACTCTGTGCCTAGAGCACGAATAGTTGCCTTCATGGCTTTTGGTGTTAAGGCTTCACCAGATTCCACTTTCCTGAATTGGAAGCATGGCCTGTGAACAATACAGTTTTTATTTAATCTTAGCCTGTCTTATAATATTTAAACACATAAAATAATTGTATTTTTAGTACTGGTTGTTAGAGCGGCAACAGCATTATAACAGACGGACAGACAGACATACAGACGGATATCGACTTCTCTAAAAATAATCTGGGGACACTAAAAAAAAAAACAAAAACAAATGGTTTTACAATTACTTGACTGATACAGTTGGCTGCTAACACCATAATTATTGTGCTAATTTAGATTCCGTTTTTTATAAAGTGAACAACATGTTAAAAACCATGAACCGTGAAAAAAACGTTCATATTGAATCATCACGTGTCTATTACAAGAGATGAAATAATTTTTGCTGAATTTGAATCAACAGGTCACATTAATAATGATGATTTTAAACAAGAGGCCTCTTGTTTAAAATCATCATTATTAATGTGACCTGTTGATTATTATCAAAGAAGGCCTTCTTTGAGCAATAAACTTGCTAAAAATCCCACAATAATCAACATAATTATGCGATTATTAAATGTAATAAACTGTACTAGCTAGGCTATTGTATGGATATAAGAAGACCAAATATTTAATAACTCTTAAACTTGACCTTGCTGAAATTTATCCGTTTTTATAACACTCCATCCTCCATATAACTGCGAAATTATAGATGAATGTTTGTTACTCAGTCGGTCAAAAAACCTGAACGGATGTGATAAAATTTGGTTCAGGTAAAAGTTGTAGTCTACAATAACACGTAGAATACAGTGGCGTAGCTGGGCCCCGTATCAAAATTTGTTTGGGGCCCTTCTAATCTAAGTGTATAGTTTTGCAGAATAAAGTCAATAGTATCCTGACTCGTGTAACTAGTCACTGATGTCGTTAAGAGAATTGGAGGATTTGGAGGGAGCTAGAAAATTGAGGCTGCTAATCGACTGATCGTAAATTTCGCAAATTTTCAAAAAAGTTATTACCTATACCTTATTAAAGCCTTTTGCCCGCGATAAGTTTTCATTTGAGAGCAATATTTTGTTTTTATTTTAATCCAATCGTCGGGGCTTTTGACATTTGGGGGCCCCGTATAATTTATACGGTACGCTTCTGGTAGGATACCATTGATCCCGGTATTACGTTCCCGTGGGATGATTTTCGAGATAAACGCGGACAAAGCCACTGGCAAAAGCGAGTATGTTATAAAAACGGATACAACAGGCAATTACATAAGTCTTATGTGCCTAAATTATGTGAATCAATATTTGAAACCATCTTCAGTATTCGTTATTGTAACTTGTCACTTTTTGCATTGTGATGCTGTAATGAGCGATTTTATTCAATGTTGACGTCGTTTATGAACTTAGCTTTTTGATTTACGCATGTTTAAGGTTTTTGTGAAAATTAATAAGACCATGGCGCAAAAAATTTCGTATGATAATGACGCGACACAATGACGAGTAATAGACAAAGAACACTCATACGGATAAAAGTAGGATAAAAATGATCTTACCCAGGATTAGCATAGAAGGCGGTGTTGGCATCATGCAGCTGCATCCTCAGTCCCTTCTGCGCGAGAGCAGCTGACATCCTGTCCCGGAGGTCTGCGTACTTCTGTCTTGTTCCACCTGGCATCACCAGGCGGAGGAGATCACGTTCTCTTACTACTACTACCTAAAGAATTAACAGAACATGAGAACATGTAAGAAAAGAACACCTCAAGATCTAGATTAAGGCTCGCAGGATGTTCTGCAAAGTTAGCCCCGCGTAAAGTCCGGTGACCTTGGCAGAATTTGGCATTCTAATGGGGCCTGGCCAGATGGCGTGACGTCCTGAGAAAGGCGGCCGGCAAAGACTGGATGAGGAAAGCTCAAGACAGGGCTCAGTGGCGCACATTGGGAGAGGCCTATGTCCAGTAGTGGACAAATACAGGCTGATGATGAAGTGGGGCCCCGTCAGATGGCTAACTGCTCTTTGAGGCATGCTTGGAATATGACGTGCTGTCAACCGTGACCCTGGAACTCCACCTAGGGCGGGAGGACTCATTTGATGATTTTGCACGAAACAGGCAATCGCTTAGCCACTGTACCTACGGTGCTATCGTAGAGGTTATTAAAGAACTTGTATAAATTATTTAAGTCATGGGACTGTCATAAAAGGACACCACTGTCTCTTCCGGCTCACTCAGGGATTCGAGGACTCATTAACTGATTTTCCACCCAAGAACATGTATAATTTAATGAGAATGACTTAATTACCTCTACTAAGATCTCGCTGTATCTTTCTGGATCGTTTGTATTATTCGCACGCACCACCAACCTAGAACAAAATACAATTATTTTATTTATATCTCATCTTAGAATTTATTTCTCTTAACTGTTGAATAATATTACGATTGATGAATAATAATTACAAAATAAGGAAGTTTGTAATTGAGGAGTTTTAGGCCTTTATTCTTATTTTATATTTTTTGGTCGATTATTGAAAAGGTAACTGAATTCACACTTTAGCCGCTCTGGGAACATAGGCCAATTTAGAGGAATCATTCATCATCATGATATTTGCCATCATCATCATAATATCATCATCATCAGCTAATAAATAGGCCCACTAATGAGACACATGCCTCCTCACTGTGAGATGGACTGAGTCATAATCACCACGCGGGCCCTGTTCAAAAATTGTCAAGACAAATTATTAAGAGATAAATGTATTTTTTTTTTGTTTTTTGTAATTATGAAAAGAAAAAAAATCTAAAACGTACTTGAATATTCCATCAGCATAATGTATCAAATTTTTCATAATCTTCAAGTCACCAGTCACATTGTTCAGCACGATTACATCAGTGATATTGCTCAACGACTTCCCCTTGATCGGAGATTCGAAGCTCATGTTCACGATGCTGTAGTTGATAGGTTTAGCGTCAGGGTCCTTATCAGTAGCTTTGATTGACGCTATCAGGGTATCTACGGGCACATTTAGTCGGACACCTACTGTCATGTTGGCACTCTCAAATTCAGGGAGATGGTCGTCTATGTCCAGAATTTTGATTAGAACTTGTATTTCTGAGGGGTCCTGAAAAAGATGTTATAGTTATAGTTGTGAACTTTAAGCTTTTATTTCGCGTTCACTAAGCCTTTTTACAACCTCAGGAGATGCGACATCGCCTCAAACGTCGTGTTTATCATCGGAATGGAACTGTTGTCGCATCGCAAGTCTTGTGATTAGATAATTTGTAAGGAATTTGATTACTTATACATTGCTATCAACTTATTAAATGTGTAGTTTGAGCGTTTAGCTCATGGTTTAATGATGTGACAACTTTTGATACTATTGGCATTTACTTTATAGTGGTCGCAAGTGTTGGGTGTCTACATTACAAGTCCGTCAAAGAAGACACAGGAACGGATGCAGATGTACGAAATGTCAAAATCAAATTGCGGACGGACTCTAGCACCGCGTCAGAAGGACTCAGTTGTGGCGTATTATCCGTCCGCAAATTAGATTAGCAATTAGACTAGCAACATAGGCAGGCCTCCCACTAGGTGGACCGACGACACCGTGAGGGTCGCGGGCAATCGATGGATGCAAGTGGCGAATTGACGTTCGGCGTGGCGGTCTAAGGGGGAGCCCATGTTCAGCAGTGGACGACTTTCGGCTGATGATGATGATGAAATTAAATTACTTTCGTTCATCCGTATCCGTACCCGTGTCTCCGTTAACGGACTTGAGAAAGTAGACCAACTGCTTTTCTATATAAATCAAAGGATAGCAAGAGAGAAGAAGAACAGCCTTGTGTGCAACACTGTCCCAGCATCGAAACTACGTCTGTTTTTATTCCTTTCCTCATGACAGAATCTAAGGTGTCCAAGTATTGATATGTTTCTTACCAGCCTATTATAAGAGTTAGTCAGTCTTGGCTTGGTGCCATACTTGAAGCACTTTACGGTAATCAGCTGTTTCGATATCGCTTCTCGATCCAGTCTTGCAGCTGCGATGATCAAAGCCTTGCTGTCGTTGGTTCTTTCCAATTTCAGCAAACCGAAGTCATTTCCCACTGCGAAAACATTTTATACAATTTTGTTTTCTTTAAAATTGTACTTGCGACTACGGTAACAGAACTTCATCTATCAAAAAGTTTACTTGAAAATTTGGTTAAGTATAAAACAAATACACAAAAAATTACAAATTAATTTTTCGTTACATTTTTTATCACTATTATCTAGTTAAATAAATGTTCCGACTATTGTTTAATTAACAGTACGCTAGCGTCCATTACATCACAATATGTATTGCTATTCACCTGTTATTGCATAGTCTATCGCAGCGTTCTCATCGATGTCTTCATCAATTGCTTCCAGTTGACCAATGACTGTGCCGATTGGGACTTCTTCCTTGATTGTCATCAATACAGGGGGGTCATCCTGCCAAAAAGCAACATGTTTTGGTAAGTTAATTAATGATAGTGTTCTATAAGAAATTATACTTAGTCTTGTACTACAATGTACAAACTGAAATTACCAAAGATAAATTGGAAACCTTGCAATTAAGTGGCTTTAAAATTGCAGCATCTTTCAGTCGCCACTCTCGAAGTGGTGGCGGTGTTTGCATCATGTTAAGAGACGATATTGATTTTATTGAATTAGAAATCTAACCGTAGAATATTGTATAGAAGTATGTGCATGTACACTAACAAAACAAAACCTTTTAGTAATTATTATGTACTGGAACAGAAGAGAGGAAGACATTTTTCTTAGCCAATTAAAACGAATAATGAAATTAATAAATAGCATGTATAAAAAATTTAACGTCATAATAGGAGGCGATTTCAACATAAACATTTTGGAAAAAAGCCCAAAAACTAACCAGTTTATAAATCTCATGCTAGAGTATAAATTTGAACAACATATAAGGGCACCTACGCGAATCTCACAGACTACGTCAACATGTATTGATCTGATTTTTACTAATTTCAATGACAACAAAATGTACACAACCGTAGACGAATGCCGGGGTCGCGGGATTATTTCCTTACCGTGACCCCGGTACATAAAGGGCTATTGAAGGACACCGTGGATTTTAGTCAGTACAAGTCTGACAGTCCCTCCCGCCCTGCCCGGGGTGGGAGGACTCATTTGATGATTTTACCACGTTAAAAAAAAAAAAAAAAAAAAAAAAAAACCGTAGACGAATTAGGATTTTCTGACCACTGTGGGACATTAATCCATATGACATTTAAACAAAAAACCAGCGATCCTGTATGGTTTACCAAAAAGAGACTATTTAATTAAATACCATGCAAAAATTCAAATCAAAATTAAATACAATAAACTGGAATAATATTATACAACAGAATAAAAATGTGAACTTTATCAGTCATTTCATAATACATTAACAAATATCTTAAATGAATGTATCCCTTCACGCAAAATTAAATTAAAAACAAGACTTATTGGCTAACCGTTGGTATAAAACAATCCTGTTAAAAGGTTATTACTCTGTCCCTAAAAATTACGCAGACCCAAATAATTATAGACCAATAGCAGTTCTTCCCACTGCGTCAAAGTTTTTGAAAAGCAATGTGCGATCGCGTATATTCTTTTTGTGAAAATTTAATATTTCAATGACTGCCAAAACGGTTTTCGCAAAAATAGATCCACAACATTAGCAGTATATAAGTACATCCAGAAGCTCTAAACATAATCAATAATAAACATATGCAATAGGAATACTACTTGATATGACGAAAGCCTACGACAAAGTGCTTTCAAACTGTTAAATAAATTATACGGAATTGGAATACAAAGCCCACGAATGGTTTACGTCATATCTAGAAAGTAGAGAGCAATTGGTTGAGGTGGAATTCTACAATAAGAATACAAAGGAAACACAGCTCATAAGATCAGATGTCAGACCAAACATGCATCAATCCCCATTTATGGGATGTCCCCTATTCCTGATCTACATAAACGAAAAACTATAGAAGGGCCGTGTGTTTTATTTGCGGATGATATTTCTATCCTCACCTCATTCAAACAGAGTTAAATCTTAACGAAAATTAAATTATGCCATACTATGGATGACTGACGGTAAATTTTACAAAAACTCATTCCATCAGATTAATATAAATTACATAATAATAATATAAAATTAGAAACAGTTAACGAATTCTTTTAATTTAACAATAGATTCAAAAAATTGGAAATCACATTTACTCAAACTAAAATCAAAATATTTAAATTTTCATTGCCCTCCAGGATTTTTCCTATAGTCACATTTATGCATATGCCCATGCTTGGTTCACCTACGGTATTATTCTATGGGGAAATAGCACTGATGCTCCTTTTTTATTTACAAAATTAAATTATAAGAATAATAACGAACATAGAACCAACAGATATTAAACCATATTTTAAAGAACATAAAATCCTCACCTATTGGCATTTACATTAACTCTGTAATTGGTGCGCAATTAATCCCGAAACATATTTTGCACGAGGAGATATACAAACAAGCCATTCCCTTCGTCATCAGAACAGATTAAATTTACCCCAGTCCCATCTAAAAATGCACTCTTCTAGTCCTTATTCAATGTCAATCAAAATATACTAAATTACCAGTTTTAAAACAAATAGAGAAAACAAGTATATTTTTAAGGAAAGTAAAAGAATTTTATTACATCACAATATTGCTATTCACCTGTTATTAACAAAAGCTATTGACTCATTGACGTTTTTGGTACTTCTTCCTTGACTGTCATCAATACAGGGGGGTCATCCTGTCAAAGAGCAACACGTTTTGGTAAGTTAATTAATGATAGTGTTCTATAAGAAATTATACTTAGTCTTGTACTACAATGTACAAACTGAAAAAAAAAAATGGTTTTTGACGTACTGACTCCAGTACTGCAACCTACTCTAATCTTTAATAGAATTTCAACTTTGCTACATTGATTGAACAAGGTTTATATTCGATTGGGAAAAAATAAGAGAATGGAGTAGGCTGATGTGCTGTCGTCTCTATATGATTTACGGATTTTTTTTTAACCCATGGTGTACCGCTGCTGGACAGATACAATCAAGTTTAGTGAAATGTTCTTTTCCAGCGTTTCTTCGAACCAGCCCTCATGGTATGAGTCCAACTCGTCTTTCCATCTTTCTCTGGGTTGGCCTTCTCAGAAAATAGTTTTCTCTACCTGGATATAGCCGTGCTGCTAAAAAAAATATCTAGGTCTGGTCTGGCTGGTCTAGGACAATCGAAATTGCTACACCCTGAACATTCGTTCAAATCCTACTCGAATGAGTAGGATTTGAACCAGTATAAAAACAGCTGCTAGAGCATGATTTTCTTACCGAGTTTCTTCCAAAATGTGGTTTATGGTCATCAACATCAGTGACCATGACGGTGACGATCCTCGTGCTCTGCTGAGGTGGTTGTCCTCTATCCGTGACTAGTAGCACTAGAGTGTATGATGCTTTGCGTTCCCTGTCCAATGACTGGCGCGTTGTTATTTGGCCTGAATGGGGATCTGCAACGGAAGATATTTCTTTTTCAGGGTTTGACATAATAAAAATATAGGTTTGGTTTTCCTTTTGGTATAGAGATCTCAAGCAAGGTTCCCAAGTCGAGCAATTGTTATGGTTTCCTATTAGAAAATTCTTACTGGCAGTCCGAATTTTCTGTGTTTCTGTGCTGGGTTCATGGCAATTGGCTCTACCCTTCTTACCCTTGTGAGAAGGAAATTAAATGTAATTGGCCGGCTGTACGACATTATAAACCATTGCCGAAGGGTAATTTAAAGCATTCACACTAAACTCAATCATATAAATTACACAGACGCGGTAGAAGCCATTATTCTATGTTTTTTTTCATTAACCTTAAATGTCCCGATGCTGGGCAAAGGTTTCCTTCATAACCTCCCACTCTTTCCTTGCTGTGCAATTTTCTCTCAGCAAATCACTTACCGATAGCAAATATCTTGGCATCGGCGTTGCTCGGTTGTATAGAGTAGAAAAGTTGTCCAGAAGGCTGGGTTGGATCGTCTGGATCACTTGCGACCACTTGATAAACTGCTGATCCAATAGTAGCATTCTGCAAAGCAACCATTAACATTAGAGAACAGGCATAAAGAAAAAAAACAGCCCTGGATCATTGATGCATAATTTGCTCGTTGTTACTATAAATTCGATACTAAAGTATCCAATCTATCAAAATTTAGTGTAGCGTAGTTTTGTATGATTTGCTCCCACAGCTAGATGAACGCTATATAGGTGAAAATGTTATTGACAGGGTGTTTTGGTCAGCCAGGGTAGGAAATTGACTGCATGGGATTGTGATTGAAGAAGAAAAAGATTAGGATTATGCCAATTCTCACCTCACTTATTCTAAGTATTTCTCCAGCAGCAGGTCTAATGAACCTGGGCACACCATCATTAGCGCTGACATCTCCAATGTACAACGATAATGAAGTATCTCCAGAATGTCCACCACCATCAGTGGCACCAACAAGCAGTCTGTAAGGATCTGTACGACCACGGCCAGTAAGGTCCTTGCGGGTTTTGATTTCTCCTGTTATAGGGTCTATTGAGAAGAGGCCTGAAACAAATCGTATAATGATCAGAAATTGAACATTTAAGACTTTTTCAAAGCTTGTTTAAAGACGTTGTGACTCATTACTGCCTTGTCTTGTTATTTCTCTTACCATTAGCTTCTCCTTCGTCTAAGAAATCATACTTAATTTCTCCTCCCAATCCTTCATCAGGATCTGTTGCAGTGACGTTGATGACGCTTATACCGATCGGTACATTCTCAGGTACCACAGCTGTAAATAATAATGTCAATGTTCATTACATGACCATGTCCTAAGTTCGTTTGTGGAAATCTTATTGAATGTATGCTATATTACCAGTATAAACATTTTTCTCAAATTCAGGTGAGTTGTCATCAACATCAAGAACATCAACAAGAATCGTGGCAGTGGTTTTCAACCTATCTGCTCCTCCATTTGGAGTATCAGCAGCTTCTATCTCCATTCTGAGAACTGATTGCCTTTCTCTGTCCAACGTCTTGTTTTCAGCTACCTGAAATATTATTATAAGTTATAAACACCGCTATAGAAACTTGGTGAGTTTTTATACGATTTCTAGATAAATAAGTCTTAGAGGATAAACGAGTGTACGGGTTTTATTACCTGTATGGCTCCAGTAACATTATTAATTTTGAATAGATCAGAATTCTCGCCTCTCAGTGTATATCTGATATCGGAATAGCCCTTTGCTTTGTCTTCTTCAGTCAACACAGCATCTGCATCATGAGCCTTTACTGTGACAATATGTTCTGGATATTTCACTGACTCCAGGACGCTCACTTTGTAAAGCTGGAATTTTAAGTAATCCATATTTATAAACATCGCAAATAGTATAAATAGTTTTGATAAACTATGTATATTTTTGAGTTTAATATATTACCTCTTTTTCAAAAATCGGTGGATTGTCATTGATGTTCATAACCTCAATAATTATTTTAGCAATACTATGTTTACTGCCATCATTGCTCGCTGCTTTTACAGTGATTGTTAAATTAGGCGTTGTAAGATCTTCATAATCCAAGTGCTTGGTTAAAACTACTTGACCACTTAGAGGATCTACTTGTAGCAGACCTGTTTCTGCATTTATGACCTTGTAACTTGATACTACATGTCCAGAAATAGGGTCTTCCGCTGTTAATACTAACACAGTACTTCCGATGGGCTGTTCTTCTTTGATTTTGTGATATATCACAGGATTTGAATTTGTCCAGCCTGCGTTAGTAAATTGAGGATTTTTATCAGCATAAGGTTGTATATAAATTGTATGTTCAATAACGGCGAATTGTTTTTCTTTATTTAACTCAGCGTTAACGTCGACTACTTTGATCGTCAATATAGCTATTGATGCCATACTGTAATCCAAAGTTCCGTTGACAAATATTTCTCCAGTGTCTTCATTAATGCGGAATATGTGTTTGTAATCGTATATAGAGTTAGGTTTCAATTGCACACCAGCTTTGGATAGAGCTTTAAGTTGTACGATACTGTACTGTAACTTTGCATTAACGTCAGTGTCGTAAGCTGTAATCCTCGTTACTAAATCATCAACTTTGCTTTTTCAGAAATATGTGTAGTAGATTCTGTTACATTGAATTTTGGAGGTTTGTCGTTTACATCTTGGATGGTAACGAAGACCGTGGTGGTAGCAGTTTCTGGTATAGGCATGCCGCTGTCGACTGCTGATACTATGATTTCATACCGATCAGGGTTAACGTCACGATCTAAGTTTGCATCATTAGACACTGTTATAAGACCGGATCTAAAACAATATAAGAAGTTTGTCAAATGAACACATTATGATATTTGAATAGTTTTTAAATGTATACTAAAGATTCAACTTACTTTTCATTTATCACAAAATTATCTCTAGATCCTGATACAATGTGATACGTAAGCAGATCATCTAATCCATCAGGATCATTAGCCACTACCATAGTCACATTCTGACCAGGCTTAGCATCTTCCCTAATGCTCGCTTTGTAGTTCATAGGGTTCAGATCAAAGGTAAAATCGTCAGTGGTTTCGGGACTGTGTTGTGAGAAAGTGTACTTGTAATGGTGGTAGTTGCCTTTGAATGTTGGTCGCTGGTTGCCTGGGACACCCACACGAATGAAGACTCGAGTTTCATTGTGAAGTGGTGGTGTACCTGTAAGTAAATTTATGAGAAATGTTAAAAATAAGATTCTATATTAATCACTACTACTTAAAAATCAAAGTCATCAAAATTATTCTTTACAATTTTCGTAGTTACTTACCATAATCAGTGGCTCTTACAACCAGTTCATATTGACCTCGAGGAGTGTCCATGCTATCAACCTTTTCAATAATACTTATTTCTCCTGTATCTTCATCTATAGTAAACACATTGCCTTTGCGACTTATACTGTTATCAGATTCCAATGAATATTTTATTTGACCATCACCCTGTGTGGGACCATCTGCGTCTGTAGCCTGTAGGAAAACAAAAAAGATTAAAAAGGAAAATAAACCCATTTACATCGATTTTTGAAATTCATAAGGGTTTTTGATTATTGTAACAAGTTTTAAATGGTCTTACCCGAACAACAAACTGTGGTTCAAAACTAGTTGCGCCATCTCTTATAGTTCTGCTGTACTCAGCTGCTTCAAATAATGGAGCATTGTCATTAACGTCTAATACTTCTATAAAAATACTTGCTGTTGACCCTTTACCACCTCCATCTTTAGCAAACAGTGTTAAACTATAACTTTTCTGTTTCTCATAGTCCAAAATCTGGCGCACATATACACCGCCTGTATTTTTGTCTGTATTGAACATGTTAGAGCCAAACCCAGTCAGAGTATATTCAATTTCACCAAAAATACCGTAATCTCTGTCTGTGGCATAAACATCACCAATTTTAGTCCCAATAGTTGCATTTTCAGGTACGTTAAATTTATACGTAGATTCTTCGAAAATTGGGGTGTTGTCATTGATATCAAGGAGTTTAATATTGATTCGGGCTGATGATAATTCTCTTCCATTCGCTGATGTAACAATGTCGAAACTAAATTGTCGTTTATCATCATCGTCTACTTCATAATCCAATCTTGAAGAATCTTTGACTTTTATGCTGATTGGGGTTCTTCCTTCACCGTGGTCTGTACTAATAGCAAATACACCTTCGGAATTCCAAACATCTCTCAGAGACAAATCGTATCTACTGTTCTGTCCTATATCATGGTCTTCAACGTATATTGATAGACCGGGGATGGGACTTCCATTCTCTATATTCTCGGGTATCGATATGTCAAACTCTTCTTTGTTGAATACCGGTACATGATCATCGACGTCAGTAACTATTATAGTAACTGTGGTTACTGTGAAGTCTGATGGCACTTCATTGTTTATCAATTCTGTTGCCTGAAATGAAAATGGGGTTATAACTGTGAATGCTTGACATTAGAAAGAATTTCTATATAATCACTGATGTGAAGTTTACTAAGAATACATTTTGTGTATACTAAATGTCAATTATGTTTATCAAAAATATGAAATATTTTTCTGCTTCTTCAGTCATTGCAAAGTACTTTTACATAAGACAAAACCGTAATAAATTCGTGAATACCTTGACAAAGAAACTGTAAACTCCTCCGTTCTGCATCACGACATCACTTTCCCTGTCAATGGGAATGTCGGAAGCGACCAGTGTAGCTCGTCCCAAAGGTCTATCGGGAAGTAGCCTGAAGTACTGTTCAGTGTCACCTTCGAGGGTCAACAGAACTGGTCGTGGGTTTGCTGTGTCGCCGTCTTTGGCTATGATCTCCATTATACTTGTGTTCTGAAAATTTTTAAAATATGATTTTTAAGTAATGGTATGTTACTCATAAAATCAGATAATTTGTGGTGATAGAACGCATACTATACGGGATCATACTCAACTGCAGAAATTCGTATTGTAAAGCCTTCTAGTCTAATCGCGGATGTGTATCAGACGAGTAGTAGTAACATGAACTTTATATTTATACTACAATTTGGTCATATTCGGCATTCTTATGAATTTTCAATAAACATACCGGTGCTGTATTTTCAGGGACTGTAGCTGAGAATGGCGCATTAAGAAACACTGGTGGTTGGTCTTGCACGTCCCAAACAGCCGCTGCAACACTAGCCAGTGCTCTCAGCGGCCTTTCAGATGAATCAGTGGCTTCTAGACTGATGACGTATGCTGATCTGCTCTCGAAGTCTAAAGGCTGGTTCAGGAATAGTCGTACTTGGTATTCATTAGGTGTAATCTGAAATTGATAAAAAGTAATATTTAAACCATCCAGCTATTCAACTGATTTTTTTTTAGCTAAACGTTGATGATGTGTTGGTTAGTCAGTCAGTTAGTTGTCGGGTAGTTAAGCTTTACCTGGTTACAATTCCAGTATGGGCTTTTAGTAAAAGATTGTTTTTAAAGTAGTATCTAGCTCTTTGCTTACCATATCAGTTTGAACTCTGAACGTGGCGCATGCTTCAGAATCACTGCCCTTTTCTTTGGTAGAACATATTACTCTTATCTTTGCATTCGCCCCTTCGTCGCGATCCGTCACTGTTATCTTTGGGTTCACCTGAAAATAATCAATTGTGTATCTCATTATAACAATTTGACAATTTATAGTAAGTACTAGAGACGATATCAGAAGAAACATAAAGAGACTATTGTGTCAAAGTGATACAGATACATTTTTTTCGTATCGTTGGCTCGTCTATCTTTATCATAATAAATAATAATATTCCACAACTATCACACAACGCCATCTAGTCCCAAGCTAAGCAGAGCTTGTATTTGTATCATGGGTATTTGAATAGGTATTTAGTTTCTGCTAATATTCTTTAAATTACACGTTTGTTAAGACGTTTATCATTCAAGTAAATCATGGGTCATCACATGGGTTAGAATGGACATCAGTTTTAAGCAATTACTTTTTTGTCTTTTTCTTTCCCACGCAATTTAGGTTTCCCCAAACAATTACTGTCAAACGTTTAACTTTATTCTATCTTTTTGCGGTTTGCCTTTTGCAATTTATAATTTATCTCACTTATAACTTCATTTTTAGTATCAAAGTCTATGCATACCTCAATCTCAGTTCCAATAGGGGTCGCTTCACTGATGTTTACAATGTACGGTCTATTGTGAAAGACGGGCGGATTGTCATTGACGTCCTTCACTGGTATGACTCGCCTCAGTGACACTGTATTCGGTTCTGTGTCTGCTATGCCTTCATCTGTAAAGATATTGTTTTTCAACAATTTTTTTTGTTATGTGAGTTAAAATTGTGTACGTTATCAAAAAATCTTAAATTTTCTGTTACGAAGCCGTTAAAAAATCGGTGAAAGTATCGTTACGCAGCAAGGGAACGAACCGAAATAATTAGCGAACTTAACAGGGTATTGATAATGATAGCACGTGTTGTAAGTAGAAAATGTTTGAACTGGAAAATGAACTTGAAAGCAACAGATAGAGTCAACTCAAAACCATAAATGTACTTATTAAGTTTATACTTTTAAAGGATTTTCAATAGGCCGCACGGTTGGCGTAGATGCTGAGCAATCGACCGTTGAACTGCACGTCGCGGTTGCAAGAAACAAATATTTGTATGATCTAAAAGTAGTTGCTTCGAGTCTGGCTGTTAGTGTTGGTGAGCTCAAATGTAAACAACGCACAATCGCACATACACTAACTGTACATGCACATCGCACAACACAGACTGCTTGCCGTGCATGTTACCTTCAAGCAATATTATTAAACTGCAAAACAAAAATGTTGCCTTGCACACGCTCGAACCAAAAATATCAATGTTTTTTCTTACCAGTTATACTGATGATAACTTCCAGAGCGTTCTGTTCCTCTCTGTCCAGGGTTTGGCCAGTGTGACGACACCAGTCAGTGAGTCTACTGAGAAGTACTGGCCAGATATAGAATACCGAAGCGGACCATTTTCTGGATCCATACCTGTAAAGTAAATGTTAGGATCGATAACATTAGGTTAAGAAGTCGCAATAATCTGTGAACTTTTGGGAATGTAAATGTAGAGAAATGGTTTTATAATTTTTATTTAATTTTTTTATGCGTGACAAACGGAACTCGAAACAGGAAAAAAATCCTACAATATGCTAGATGCAGACTTTCATAGTAGACGGTGATTAATAGTTGCAGGAAGAGTGTTCCAAAGACGCAGTTTATACAACGTGTAACGTTAAATGAGCAAAACCTCTCTTGGGGTAACTCAGCCCATGTTATTGAACAATTGCGAATTTCCAAAAGTCTTAGAACAAAAATTGTTCAGTAACTGAACTGACTTATCGCCTGGAGCGCGAGCGAAGTTCTCTTTTTCAGCAAAGACGACGCGACGATTCGACACAACTATTAGCTATACTTTGGGTTTCATTGATTAAAATTATCCACCACCACCACACATCTTTCGCCTACACGAAAAAACGTCTCTCTGCAATAAACCGCTCCTAATAATTAATTTGAATCACATGTAATTCCCATATACATCCGAACTGATGATGTTAAGGACATAAGCAAAATTACCTTTTAAATGATAAACCGGTGTTCCAACAGGCGTATCTTCAGAAAGACTGAACTGTGACATGTCCCCAATCCCCGGGACGAAGTGAGGAGCCCTGTTGATGACCTGGCTCCAACATGTTTGAAGAAGGGAGAGGATCAACAGGATTATCAGGGGGTTCGGGTCCGATACAACTGTGGGAATCTTCTTGCGTTGGAATATTATTTCCGCCATTCTGGAAACAAGAATAAAATTGTTTTAAAGTGACACCCTAGAGGTTTGTAGATATTATTTTCAATCCACCGGTGCTGAATTTATGCTTAATTCTGGCCAATATAAAAAAGTCTGTCTGTCTGCCTTATCAAATACTAGAGGTGGACTTAGGTAGACTGGTCGATAAACTACTACCTGGATTAGGCTGTAGAATAATTTTCAATCCACAGGCGTTATCCTAGATCATTTTTTAACTCTTCGAGCAAAAGCTCCCTAGTCTTCAACAATTCAGCTGCATTTAACTCCATCTTTTTCCGGGTAACATACGATTTGATCGTTTTGCAGTACTTATTTTAATAGATACGGCTACTACCTGATTTGCAGTATATATACAATTAAAACCCAGTCTACAGTAAAAAAATAAACAAGCTGAATATTTTCGAGGTCTTCTTCCATCGTGCGTGAAGACTCGTAGCCATAACCATTCATAACAGTACGTAATTAAAAATACTTAACATTCGTAACATTACTTTGAACTAGTGTGTTGCACAATACCGGCATGGCTATAATACTAGTGTTGGGGTTAACGGGCTAACAATGGGTTTAGTGAGTACTTTGACAAGTGTCGTTAGAATGAGGTACCTTATACAACGGAAGTCAGAATCTGAGGGCCTCAAATAGCCTTATATGACATACGACTACGAATTCATCATTGTCATAAAAAAATCAAAATCAAATCGTTTATTTCAAGTAGGCCAGTTACCTACTTTTGAATTGTCAAAAGACAAAATTAAAATAAAATAGTTTAAAAAATAGTTACGGTGCTACAGTCCCAGTCACAAGACATACAAACTGTGAAAGTACTGTAGATGCCCATTCCAAAGCGTAGATCTCTATTAGTCCAGTCAAATTAGTAAGTTCACCTCGGAATTCGAGATACCCAGCTGTAAGTCTGTAAATACTTGTATTTGGACACCCTAAAAGTTGTCTCAAAACCTACAAATGGTAGGGTGTACGCAACTATAAAATTTCAAGGTCAATATATCATATATTATATTATACAGGGGTCCTGGTTAAGTCGACCTAGATCCTTTGAGGGGTTATAGTAGACGTCATTCTTGACTGATTTTACTATGGGAACCCCTATCCCAATCCTTACCGTTTTTGAGTTATTAGACTTTTGATTTTTTTTTCAAAAATATTCCGCCTCTGCGTCATAAACTAGTTATTTTAAGAATCGTACGACGTTTAGGACGCTAAAGTGATACTTTTTTGATAGCTTACGAACGACTCATTCTATTGAAATCAGTATATTTGATAAATGACTCATTTCTTGGGAGATAAATGACTGGAAAGATCAAATATTGAATTTTTACTGGAGCTACCCTTGTCTTTCGGGCCCAATGTCTCAAAATAAATGTACCGTATTAGATTGGCAGATTGCAGCAAAAACACTGTTGTCTCATTAGCTTTTTTAAATGGTACCACAATATCCACTTTTATTAATTAGTGTCCAGAAAACAAAGGTTGATACTGACAAGGTGGTTTTTTAACCAAACTCGTCAATACTCTTTTAACCGTAACTCAAAAACGGTAAGGATTGGGATAGGGGTTCCCATAGTAAAATCAGTCAAGAATGACGTCTACTATAACTCCTCAAAGGATCTAGGTCGACTTAACCAGGACCCCTGTATATGATATATTGACCTTGAAATTTTATAGTTGCGTACACCCTACCATATGTAGGTTTTGAGACAATCTTTAGGGTGTCCAAATACAAGTATTTACAGACTTACAGCTGGGTATCTCGAATTCCGAGATTCTTACCTAATTTAAGCTAAAATGACTGGACTATATGGAGAAGAACGGGCAAGAAACTCCATGGACACTCTTTTTCAATCGCCAAAATTATAACAGAATCTTTGTTACATCATTCAACTTGTGATGGTACATTATTGTGAGAACGATGTAGCAAGTGAAAAGTGTCCATAGGTGATTAATATAAAAAGACAAAATTCTTTATAATTAAAATAAACCGTGGCTGCTAAGAGATGACCAGTCACGACTGACAGCGCCCGTTCACGAACATGACACATGCATCAGCATCACTCAGCTCAACCATTTTGAAGGGAACTAAATGATCCGACACACGCGCCACCGCCAGCGAGACATTAGAGTGAGCATGACATAATCTCAACCGCCAGGGTCATTTAAGTCATTAAAAGACGTGGGTATCTACTCATTGAAAGTTATAAAGTACATTGTACTCACAAAATGATTCCTGTGAAACAATATAATACTAGAAAGATTGAAACTATACAATGCAATGCATCAACATGAAGACGTCTTTTGCTTAAAAAAAGTTAAGAGCCTTTTTTTAAAAAAAGTTTCTCGACCATGGCGGTCAAGATATTTATGTACTGCAATACGCCTCAAGTGGAGTAGGGCTGGGCATCTGGCTAGACTCGGAGATGGCAGATGGAGTTAGGTTTTGACCGAATAGTGGCCAAAGTTCGGTCAAAGATACCCGGGCCGCCCAAAAGCCTGTTGGGTTGACGATATCGTCAAGATCGTGTGAATAGATGAATGATACTCGTAGATGTATATACCTGTATATAAATGATAGATGTTCTTGGATGACAAACTCCTACCGTTTTACCACAATAAAATTACGTTAAACACTTGTCTAAAAAAATTGACAACGTCGTAACGACATAAATTTCTCCTTGATGTAAGGGTCGTTATGCAGTTACACTTTTTTTAGATAAGCGTTAAACGGGTGTTTATCTTTTTGTGGTAAGGCGGCTAGAGTTTGGTCTTCTCAAACCATTAGTCAAGAACCTCTGAATCAATATTGACTGACTTTTGACTGGCCTGTTGGTCTAGTGGTTAGTGACCCTGACTGCTATGCCGGAGGTCGTGGGTTCGATTCCCACCCAGGACAAATGTTTGTGTGATGAGCACGATCATTTGTTCTGTGTCTGGGTGTAATTTATCTATAATATGTATGTATTTAGAAATATATAAGTATGTTTATCAGTTGTTTAGTACCCATAACACAAGCTCTGCTTAGTTTGGGACTAGATGGCGTTGTGTGATAGTTGTGGAATATTATATTATATTATTAATATGGTGGACTGAAATTATACATTGATTATGTTCTCAATTAAGAACATTTATTTTACAGATGCTTTGTTACATCTACGCCATATTTATATCTAATTCTAATAATAGTATTAAACGTATTCAAATAGAACTGGATATTGAACAATCAACCTGTCGCTTTACTTACATTTCTCAATCGGCCGGCCACAAGCTTGAGACATTCTAACTAGGTTGTAATACTAGTAATGTACTGCTGCCAAGTGGTATCTCAGTGTATAATCTTAGTTATGAGCTTTAGTAAGATAATCATTAGTGCGTTTTGCTTTATAATTAATTTTTCGCAACGCGTTCAAGATGACAAGGGTAAAAGAGTTGAGAAGGCTTTTACTCGACGGGATACTAGTACCGACCATATAATAAAAAAAATGAGGGTTTATTATTCGATCAGGATTAGGGAAGTGCAATTTATATAAACGATTCTACAACATCCGATCTGAATTAGAATTTTCCTCATCATGTCAGCACTGAATTTGGTCGTTTTAAAACTCCACCGACTACAAGACCCAACAATTTTACTATTTAATCCTTTGAGGTCGTCAACTCGTTCAAAATAGTTGTCGTAATTTTTGTAATTTTTTTACAGTTGTGACAACAGGCCTCATCAGGAGATTTTTCGTGAAAACTGTGTGAAACGGGAGTCTGATGGATAAAATTGATCCCTCGTTCGTACACTAGAAGCGCTTTTCCATGTACCATACAATTTACGTCATAATACTTCAAGTACGCTTTACGGCTAAATAAGTAGAATTCAAGTATCATGTTAGGGCTTCAGAGGGCTTATCATGAGTTTTCAGTTATTCTGACGTAAAGTAAACTGGAACATTTTTAAATTGGAAAAAAAAGTTCCTTCTTCGCTCACCAGAGGCGCTGTTCCATTTTTCCATACAAGAAACACGCGAAAGACGCTGTAAAGAGAAATAGTGAAAACTCGTGACCTGTTGATGTCAACACATCCATCTTCTTTTAAATTTATTGCGGGAGGTGATGCGCATGGCATCTGTGTCTAATGTGAGTCAGTAGAAGATGTCATGATTGTAATACAGTTTCCTTTCATAAATCCTTCCTTCCATATCTTTGGAAAGTCGGTGTGAGCCATTTAAGAAGCAAAATGTCAGCCATTATCCATGTCCAGCCATCGTCACCCAAACCAGCGTCACCATTTCAAAACAATGCGCTGACGCAAGTATTTAAACAAGAATGCCTGACCGCAAAACTGTAGGCGTTGGGTAAGTGGTTCACTGGCGTATGTTCATGCTACAATTTTTAAAACAGGGTAAGTAGATACTTTTAAAGGGTAAAGTTGACTATCGTGAGGACACATACCTATATGAGAAAATCTATTGACCACTGAATTTTATAGACCTTACCACGAAGGGATTAAAGTTTCAACTGTATTCGCTACACAGTAAGCTATACAATAACACTGATCAATACTGATTTAAAGACTTGTTTTTATTCTCCAGTGGTGTAGTTCAAATTCTTTACTATTGTAGTGACATTGTCTTCGTGTATTTTGTTTTCACGATTTATACATATACTTCTCTAGATTGTGATGATTCCGCATAAGCAGTCGATAGCAGAGCAGATCAGCCGCATCTGTTCGACTGGAAACCGACCCCAATAAAGTGTGGAAAAGGCTAGGTAGATGATGTAAATTCTCTAGATTCCAGCCTATCAACTATCTAACTAATGCGAATGTTTGAAAGGATGTATGTACGAACGGATATACGTATGTATACGGCCAAGAAAATTGCCATATGGTAAGTATGTTCGAATAGAGCATACGCCGTGATAAGGTTTATTTCACTTTGTTCCCCTGGGTGTCCTCACATTGGTGTCCTCAATTCACCTCGGAAAAATATCACCTGAGTGATATCACCCAGGTGAATTAATTGCGGACACCAAAGTTCCTATATAAATTTTAATCACAGATAATATCAAAGTAATTGAACTAAGAATGTCATTTTAGCAAGCGCTGCGCTTGCACTTGACTGTGACGTCACACGCTGAATCATGCCATTTTTTAAATAAACACTATTTATAAATAAATGTTATTTATGTGCGCGATTAAATGTTTTATGCTATGTGTGATAATAATCTTCAAAGAAGCAGTTCTTGGGAAAGAGATGACTATAATAACTATAACTGAGATTAACTGTGTGAAACAGTAGCTCTTTTTAAATTTTGTGAAGAAATACTTTAAATTGTTTTAGCTCGTAGAGCGATGTGGCAATAAGAAAAAACTTCGAAGTAGCAGATTTGATGGTTTTGTGTTTTTATAATAATAATTTTCTCTTTACTTTCGAGACATTTAGAATCTTAGATTTTTATTCCTCAGAATCTGCTGATTATGATCAATATTAAAAAAAATAGCTATGGCACAAATTCCTACTTTTTTTCACACCCTCCTAAAGGATTTCAAAAAAGTTGCCAGTTCCGATGTCTGTATCGTTGTGGTGATCGGTTTTCATATTTTGACGAGCCGTATGCGTGTGTGTCACCTTCATAATAAAAAATATGTACGTGCTATGAAACACATTCAAACAAGGCAGGTGGTGATGAGGTTTCCCTCGCTCGGATATGCAGTGATACTTTTGCAGACTGTGAAATTGTGGAGGCAAAGAAATTGATTAAAAAAAAATAAGAAAAAAATTATGAGTAAAACCTTAGCGATTTTACTATCGCTTTACTGAATCCCGTAGCTAATCGGTGAACAGTGTTGTGGGCTTCAATAGTATCTATTAATTCCTTATTATGTATTTCTCGTCTCTATGTCTTATATTGCAGCTGTTTGTTATTCGATTTGAATAAAAAAGAAGGCTACATCTTTCTTGCTCAACACCTGAAAGTGGCAAAGTGTAGCTTAGATATTATAGGCGTTACAGAGGAATGAGACTGCTATATAATTCTTTTTTTATTGATTCCCCTATTATCAAACTCGATACACAGTAAACGTTTAGACAAAGCTATTATCCGCGCAGTTCCTCTACCATAAGAAGCAGTTGCGTGAAGGAGCTGGAACAATGATGGTGATTTCTCACGACCATTGTGCTTAGTTCAGTGACACGAGGTCGGCACACAATGGTGTTGCGTTACTGACTCTAACCTAGAATATTGAGCGATTTATAAAAAGCTTTCGACCCCTGAAGGAGGGTCTGACTTCTGATGTTTTTGTAAGCCTTCTGCTAACGGTGCGTTGGTTACGTGGCGGCTTAAGCTTCTTCTTAAGGGTGTTGAATTCATCAAATGAGTGATTTTGCTCTGGGTGGTCCGGAAAGGACTGTTACGCATTAAAAAGGTACCTTTTCCTTCACAAACCATCTGCATTTCAGAACTGTAGGCGCTTAGGCACGGGCCCTGTCAGATGGTAACTTTTTGAGTAGCTTCTGGAACACGACGACTTTTTTATTTTAGTTTTTCGCGTATTACCACTGTCTGCCTGATGGTAAGCAATGATGTGATCGACGATGGTGAATCAGGCTTGCCTAGAAGTGACTTATACACTTTTGACTTAAATATTCCAAGGTTATAGAAATCAGGAACACAGATTCATTTAAGTTACTCGTTTGAAGCTTTTGGTTTTGAGGGTCATTGATTCGATCTCTGAGTCAGAATTGTTGTGATGTTAGTCAGCAGGTTGTAAGTTCTAAGTTAGAAGAGTTAGTAGGTTCGTCTGATACCCAACCTTTCTTCAAATTTTATGTAAATAAGCTTGACCGGTAAAATATTAGCTTTACAAATTACGTACACCTTTTGCCTACAACTTTAGGGAACGCAGGTGTGTTGTCAACTGTCACACTAAAGTAATACTGACTGCATTAAAATAATACTTTATTCGAATATAATTTGACTATTGCCAAACCGTATTCAGATTACCGTAAAGACGAGTATTGCATATAAACTTTGTAAACCACAACTAGGTAAATGCATGGGAAGATGTTCAAGTAACCTCCTAGCAAGTGTTATTACTGCCTCAGCTACTGCAGGTCGTTAGCTCATCGTTGTTAAGTAACTCATTTCCTTCACTAACTATCGTTTACACGGAAAACTTAATACATAACCACTTTATTTTCTCACATACCTTGATCCTATCTAAGTCTGTATGTCTTCATTAAAACATGAAATGGTTATCTCAGTTCGTGGAATATGTGTGGTAACACTATTACCGTTATTTTACGAGGCGGGTGATAAAAGATGAATCATTAAAATAAATTATTATATTCCTCTTCGGAACCATCTTGAGCAATTTTGTCCAAATCTCGAGGATCAATTTGCAATTATTTTTGTTAGATCGTTAAAATACATGATCGTAGCGAATTGGTAGATCTTGAAAACAGTTTTAATAAGTTCATTGCTGGTCATGAAAAAGGCTATCAGTTTTTTTCCTTATTCACTTAGAAACAAAAAGAGAAGATTTGTACATGAAGGATCACATAAATGTGAGCAAAACATTTAAAAGCTTATCACAATTTTTCGTCTCAGTTTCGTCACAGTAACTATTATGTATTATTGATAAGTCTTGTAAAGGTTTCAACGCACTTGCAAACTTAAAAACACAAGAAATGACCCTTTACTACGTTGTAGGAGTAGATATATGCGTGCGTGACCGGTTCGGCCATATAATTCCGTATTTCTATTTACCCATATCTTCGCGCTTTCATTTCCTTATGAGGAACCAAAACATTGTAGTGTGGGCGGAGCACTTTATTCTATAGAATGGAGCATAAAATCGAACTTGAGATTTGAACTCATATTAGTAGGGTCTTTGTTTTTGTGGAGCATAATTACACTGTTTGTCTTGTCAGACTAGGTAGGGTAAAGGGAGATTATTTGGTGAGACAGGCAACTCAGTGATAGAGTCTTAAAAGTCTCTCAAAACGTTACCTATGCATGCAGTAATGAGTCCTTCCAGCCAGGGCGGGCAGGGGGGATTATCAAAGAAGTTATCCACGTACGGCGTACGTCCATATATACGTTCCAGGGTCACGGTTACCTGCTGAGATAGTCCCGCGACCGCGATAATAATTTTGGCGATTGAAAAAGAGTGTCCATGGAGTTTCTTGCTCATTCTTCTCCATAGAGATCTACACCTTGGAATGAGCACCTACGGTACTTTCACAGTTTTTATGTCTTGTGTCTGGGACCGTAGCACCATAACTATTTTTATACTTGTTTTATTTTATGTCTTTTGACAATTCATAAGTGCCTGTAATTGGCCTAGTTGAAATAAACGATTTGATTTTGATTTTGATTTTGACCCCGGCAAGAAATAAAGTCATTAGTCACGATACATGGAAAATATTGTAGAATGTACACTACATATTATGTAAAGAAAAATGGGGTCATTACACGTCTTATTTTGATGAAATACAGCATGCTGCCATAGTAATCATACTAATCCACGAACCGCAGCTTATAAACAATGCAGCGATGTCCTAAATATTGCACAGACAATTCTAAACATGTAAGTACGTATTAAACTGTCATTGTTCTTTACATCGATTCAAGGTCTACATAAAACTAGAAAGGAAGACGTGATCTTTATAATATTTTAAACTGGGTCTGACGTAGGTAGGTACTATATAATTATATACGTAGGAAGGTGATAAAAAACCTAGTTTTAGTATTCAGAGGTGTCACTCGCAGTATTGCTCGGAAATAATTCCATGGGTTGATATAGGTAATTATGATGGTACTCGTAGAGGCTTCTTTCTTCGATGGCATCTTGCAGTTCGACCGACGAAGGTTGAACTGCAAGATAAATGCCTTAAATGACTCTAAGGCATCCAGATAGGGGCTAACATACTAAGTCAAAAACTAAGTGACCACTCGCTAAGGGCACTCTCTGTAGGGTATGGAATACGGATCTCAGCTTAACGCGTCACTGAGGGAGGACAGCAAGGGACAGGCTGGATCTGATTGATATTAATTAGGGGCAAATTCAGCATCATCATCATCATGATCATCAGCCTATAATGTTCCCACTGCTTCAACACTGGCCTCCTCTCTGTGAGAGGGAGTGGGCCATAATCCACCACGCGGGCCTAGTGCGGGTTGGCAGATATCACATGTCTTCGATTTTTTGGTTCTAGGACATGCCGGTTTCCTCACGATGGTTTCCTTCACCGTTTTGAGAGCAGTGGTGATGAAATAAATTACACAAAGTAATACGCCTGGCGGGGTTCGAACACACGACCTACAAAACGTAAGTCGGGACCGATACCACTGGGCCACCACTGCTCCGTTCCGCTCCGGCCATTCAGCATCGGGCGGGCTTATTTACATCTTTATTTATAAAAATAGTAATGATGTACTTATTTAAAAGACAATCGTTTTTAGTTGATTTCGAAAATACTTTTGAGAGATTTTAGAATTAGCCTGACTTTAAATAATTTTTGATATTATTCGTTTGCTTTCCCATTTTGGAGGCTTGTATTTTATTTCCTAATGAGTATATAACTTTGTTGGTAAGTTTGAGCTTTAATAAGCTTCAACACTGCATACAGTTCAAGGGTTTACTACCTTAATAAAATCATACCCTTTTACTAAGATTTGACTAGGGATAATTAGGTACCATGTTGAATATTTATTTTGAGTTTCCTATATTTTAGCGCTGTTGCAAGTGCCATAAGCCCAAAATCACAAAAAATAATGAACATGGTAAATATACCGGTTTAAATCTTAATTGTCCTGTTAGTGACTATATCAGTAACTTATATCGTACCTTTTGCCTACCTACCTACTTAATTAAAGGTTCTCATGACATGCTAACATACCACATGAGTCAATAATTTGAATGTCTTCGCGCCACTGACATACAAATTGTACCGTTTCGAACTTGTTCCGAAATTCGATAAAGACGAAATTCCATTGAATCGATCACACGAAAAGCTGACTAATTGCCTCGTTTGCCATGAATAATCTAACATGTTACATACTAGATACGGATATAAGGATATTGGACTTTATGTTACTAAAGAATATTTTTTCTTCTATTGTTCCCTGAGAATTAAAACCCAAATCATAAAGGGTCCTACTTGATCAGTAGTAAAGTAACTATTAGTTAAAATTACATTTAAACTACTCGAATAAAAAAATAATAATTAAGTAACTATGTAGGGTGATTGCGCCGGTTAGCGACCAGTTAGCTGGGTTGCCCACTTCAGATGAAGAAAAAAAAATGTTGTTTACACGCAAGACAGTATATGTTACTGTGAATTTGTCCCAAATATAATGTAGTTTGGATACAAAACATAAAATAAAATACTTTCATACAAAAATATTTATAAAATGCGGAAAAAGTGAAAACATAGCGAAAACGTCGGTTTGCGACCATTTTTATCAGTTTATGACCACCAGTGAGCTGGTTTGCGACCGCTATAATAAATATGAAAAATATGCCAATAAAACAATTATAATCGCTTTAAAAAATATTTTAATTTTTGCTATTTAATAAAAACAAAAATCGTAATCATTTGGTGTAATGTTTTCTT
The DNA here is from genome assembly GCA_036375495.1 of Agrotis segetum. Classification (NCBI taxonomy): domain Eukaryota; kingdom Metazoa; phylum Arthropoda; class Insecta; order Lepidoptera; family Noctuidae; genus Agrotis; species Agrotis segetum. Next base: position 112,989 of record JAQSVV010000586.1, on the reverse strand, counting down.
TTAATTAAAGATAACAATCTCACATTTTGTAGAGAATTAGTCGTAGTTGTAATAAAATCAACGATCATTGGTCAAACAATATCAACAACATTTCCGAGGGCAAAACGCCTGGAGCACGGAGCAGGGGTGAGGTGGTGCTGTTCTTCAAAAAAGTTGATAACAGCCTATTGAAGAACTACAGACACATCACGCTTCTAAGTCAAGTTTATAAGCTGTTTCAAGGGTAATCTTGAACCCTCTCGAACACAGACTTGATGACTTCCAGCCTCCCGAACAAGCCGGTTTCCGAAGAGGCTATAGCACCATAGACCACATCCATACGTTGCGGTAATTATACAGAAGACCGAAGAGTATAACTTGCCATTATGCTTAGCGTTTGTAGAATCTAAGAAAGTCTTCGATTGGGTGGAAACATGGGCGGTACTTAAGTCACTCCAGCGATGCAGCGATAACGCCACCATGCTCGCGTCGGTCCGAGTACAGGAGCAGAGCACGAAGGCGATTCCATTGAGAAGAGGTGTAAGCAAGGGGACTTTCTCCCCGAAACTGTTTACTGCCGCAATGGAAGACGCCTTCAAGCTCCTGGAATGGCAAGTCCTTGCCATTCCAGTCATCAACATCAACGGCGAATACACCACCCTCCTTCGGTTTGCCGACGACATCGTAGTCATGGCAAAGTTGATGGAGGAACTCAGCATGATGCTCGATGGCCTCGACCGAGTTTCACAACGGGTGGGCTTGAAAATGAACATGGACAAGACGAAAATTATGTCAAATGCCAATGTTGTGCCCACCCCAGTCTCTGTTGGAAACTCGGTACTCGAAGTTGTTGACTCATATATTATCTACTTAGGACAATTAGTCGAATTAGGTACGTCCAACTTCGAGAAAGAGGACAACCGCCGAATCCAACTCGGTTGGGCAGCGTTCGGGAACTACGCAATGTCTTTTCGTCCAACATACCTCAGTGCCTCAAGACGAAAGTCTTCTACCAATGTGTGTTAAGTTAGCAGTGATGACTTATTGCACCGAAATGTGGTCTTTCACAATCGGCCTCATCTCAAAGCTCAAAGTTGCTCAACGAGCTATGGAGACGGCTATGCTCGGTGTTTCTCTGCGTGATCGAATCCGAAATGGGGAGATCCGTAGACGAACTGAAGTCACCGATATAGCCCACCGGATTAGAAAGCTGAAGCGGCAATGGGCAGGCCATATTATTCGCAGAGCAGATTGCCGATGGGGTCGAAAAGTGCTAGAGTGGAGACCACGGACTAGCAAGCGCAGCGTAGGACGCCACCAACAAGATGGACAGACGCCGGAAGACGCTGGATGCAGGTCGCTTCCAACCGGCATACGTGGATAATGTGGAGATCTATTTAAAGGGGAGGCCTATGGCCGAGATGATGAGGTACCTACAACAAATAATTATGAAACGGACATTTAAATAATTACGAAATACAAAAAATCAGACGTGGTCGCATACTCAATGAACTTTCATACTTATTTTTGTTAGCGGCCGTTATTTCTCCCATACTAAATTATGGTGGCCGGAAACTAATGTCTTTAATTCGCTTACTTTGGTTTACGACCACCTGTTTAGCGTCCAATTTTGTAGATAAATTAAATAAACTTCTTACAAAGAAACTGGTGGTCGCTTACCAAAGGACTACAAAGAAAGACTTTTACAATACTACATTCAAAATTATAACAGTCCTGTATGAAGCATAAGGATCATTTATTGATCAAAACAAAATAATGCTGATCTCGTCGGTTTGCGACCATGTGGTCGCTATCTAACGTTTTTGATAAATAAGCATTTCGGTTACCGACCACTTGATTTTATCATAATAATAAGTTTTAAAAAGCAAAATACAACAAAATTATAATCCATACTTATCGATTATACAATTTAACATGTAACTGTTGTGAAAAACATGAAAATAAGTATTAAAACTTATCTTTGAGCGCCGCGCGCCGTGTTAGTTTTTTTTCAACTCGCGGTACCTCCACTCACCACGGAATCAAGACGCGCATTGAACAATATTTTCTCGGCTCTAGGTTAAACCTTTTGTTTCAAACTTTATAAATTCTTATTTCATAATTAATTAGAAAGCACGTTATATTTATTTTTTATGTATATTACCTCTGCAAATACTATTTTCTTGATTTAAAGAAACTTAGTCCGTCAAATGGTCGCCTACTGAAGGTGGTCGCGAAACCGGCGAAACGACCCTACTACTACTGATTTACACCAAAGCTTTCATCAGGATTTGTACATTTAAATTAAAATTGCCTTTAAAACTATTGTTAAAAACTCGGAACGATATACCCGGAAGCAAAGGCGCTCAAATATTAAGTTGTTTGTAAGCATTTTTGTACAAACTTGAAAACTGCTGTGCCCATAGTAATAAATTGTTGTGTGTATAAAATAACATGATATCATCGTTTTTCTGAATGACAGACTAAACAATATTTATACAAGACTTTGAAATTTTTATTAGTTTTAATTTATAAATCAATCCATTTGCAAAGGTCAGTCTATACGATATTTATTTTGACCTTGATGACTAACTGACATGATATGCAAAGAAAGTCCAGTGTAAATACGCCTTATTGCAACATTTGTCACATATTAACACGTACCTTAATAATAGTAATTCCTATAAACACACGGCACTTCACAAAACCCACAATATTACATATTTTTATTTATAAATAATAAATAACACTAACGAAACTAAATACACTATACACCAACTCAGCTACTCTGCTAACTTTGATACGTACTGTCAAAAACTTGCACCACCGGTCTACGGTACCGGATTAGCATTGTACCTTTCCCTTTCTAACTTACAAACTAAAGTTCCATGTGAGAAAGAGGCAGCAAGAACCCGTCAGCACCGTTTGCTACCTCCGCAGATAGAGCCTTTTTGCACAGGTAAAAGTAACGGGGTTTTTCTTAAGATGCGTGATGTGAGATGGGAGATATGAGGTCAATGTTGTCAGAGAGAGAGGAAAGGTGTACTAGGTCACGTTGTAAAGGGGGTCCGTTGCATTCAGAGAAATGTTTTGGTACTTTGGGAACTTAGTACCGGGTACTATTGTCTTTCAATAAAGGCCATTTTACTTTTTTGGGTCATTTCGAACTGATCGTTTGTAACGTGGAGGTGCGTCGTTTTTTTTGGGTTGTGCATAGTCAATGAACTGGTTAATAGATATGTGCTAATAGAAATGCAACGGTTGAATTGTTGGCGGTTGCATAGCTTTAGATCTTGTCTAGATTTTCCATGCTATGAGACATCAGATGGTTACAATTTTATAAAATCTGTTGCAAGGACAGTGCAGCAGTGTACTGTTTTATGCTGATTCTCGAATTTCTGTTATCTTCATGAAGGCAGTATTCACACGTAGCTCAAACAAAACATTGTTATTTCTGAAAATTATGTTCACTCATTTCATCATCATCCATTAACTCCATTTTTTCAAATGTTAGCCGGTAAGATATCAAATAAAATGTGTAACTCGCGACCATTTTACCAACATTCAAATTACAACATGGGGCCAAGGTTTATTTGCATAGTATGTACCTCTTGATCAACCAGTTTCTCATGAGATGTTAAATTGTATGGTGGTATTACTAAAGACAGAATATTCTTCTCACAATTCCACTACTGGGATATAGACCTAATTCCTGCGAGAAGGGGTTCAACTAATGCACAATGTGACCTCATTGCGGGTTGGTGGATGTCAGACCTCGAAGTAGATGATCCCCTCGGGATCATCTGTTTTGAACCCATGACCTGGAATTAAATTTTCGGAGTCGAATCCACTGGTTGACTGGACAATCAATGAAACACTTCTCTCAAAAAGACATACTTAGTCATTTTTTTAACCTCTATTTTACCACTGCTGGGCAAAGGTCTTTTCCATAAACCTTTCATTTCTTCCTATTTGTAGCTTTCTCTCTCTTTCTTTTTTTGTTTGCTCCTTGTCACAGGTTTACACTTTAAATATGGGTTAACGAATAAGGTTCAGATGTAACACACTTCGACCCATACCTACTAAACCTATGTCGTGCATGGTTGGCCAAGGGCTCCATGACTTCCAAAACCCACTAGAGATTCATATACAAAACCTTATAAACTAGAGAATTGATGGTGGTTGAGAACCACATTGTATAGAAATGCTGCAGCACGGAAGCAGTGTCGAAACCACAGTCCGTGTTTTGTGGATTTTCAAGTTTAACAATGTAAAGTTGAAAAACTATTATATATATTAGCTAGTCAAACATAATTTCTTCGTAATTCTTCGTCGCATTTGGAACTTCAAGCTCATGTTCACATTAAATACTAAACATAACAGAACTAACGTAATACATTAACTTTTGCAAGCCCGTAGAGTATGTAGAAATAAGTTGAACGAATGACTGCGTGGCCCATTGTCTTCTTAGATCATGAACAGTTTCCTGTTACCGACTTTTAGAACGCTTTGCATGTTTTATTTCAAACTCCGTTAGAACTATTACAACATTTTAGAAGATTACGAGTTTTTCTTGGAACGCACTTTTTTTATAATAAGCGTTAAGAAGTGATAAATCCTTATTCTAGTCAATGTGTAGAATAAAATATAAATAATTATCTTAAGCGTAGGACCAACTCTGAAGAATGAAAAAAGAGAAATAATCTTAACGCTTTCTGTATTATGGGTAAACCAACTTTACGGTATGCAGCACACTTGAATGAAAAGTGGTTACCGCTACCTTTGGACACTTGCCCGTGGTTGGCTGACCTTAGACAGACACGGAGTTGAAAGTCTGTTCTCAAATGCTACCGGGTTACAGCACTGCTTGGAGTATCAGGCATTTCTACAATTTAGTTGTCAACACGTTAAAATTTTTAAAGTTCCTCCTATAAGCAAAAGCCTAAAAGCAAAAGGTACCAAAGGGCTGCGTTCGAGTTCGTAAGTCATCACTTATTTTATGTTACTACCGGGCTACCATACTGCACTGCTAAGTCGAAAAGCACTATCTCTATTGGAATATTTTTTGAGGAAATTGTCGAAGTCATCAATTTAAAAAGATAGAGCAACGATTTACCTGTAGATTTCGCTGGTTGGTCATTAGATGCAAAATTGTAGCTATTGAAAATACGTCTCAAGGTAGCTTACCTGCTACTCACCAAACAATATCAAAAAGTTAACAAAGCAGTGCATAATTATATTTTTCCTTTACGTCCATCTCGTTTACAACATGGCACTCACTCCAACCCTGGCCTTGAGCACATCCGCATCGATATTGCTGTATGACTGATCAATTAAGATGTTAACGAAATCTGTGCCAAGAAGCCAATGATCCGGCAGTGGATAGTAGATGGCCGTATAAATTCTTATTGGTCACTGACCTACACCGATGCAGTTAACTTGGCATCTTTACAAGTTTCCATAATATAAAAGGTTGGAAGGAGGTTCCATAATAATATAGAGTTTCTTGCCCATTCTTCTCCATACAAACCTCCCTTTGCGAATGGGTGTAGAATCAATCCCATCCCCTCCTATTTCCTTAAATTTAACAATCGACGTTCAAAAGTGCTCTTTTGATGGTCTAATTGGAATAAGTGATTTGACTTTGACTTTGAAGATAACATAAAAACATCTTTTTTTATATGACGTTTGCCCCACACTAGGAATTTCTTCCTGAATCGTGGTGGGTTCGTTTACAAACATAGAAACTCACACAAACACCCAGACCCGCTACAATTACTTGCAGATCATAAAATATTTGTTCCATGCGTTGATCGAACCCGTGACAGACGCAAACGAACGCAAATCGAAATTGAAAGTATGGCTATTGCTAAGACTTGTCTGATGTGGATGGGGTGGAAGCTGCTCAAGGTCATAGCACCACAAGCTACCTTTAACATGCAGTTATCACCACTAGGATTAGATACCACCGGGTATATGATAATAAGCCTAGCCCTTTCCACCATTGGACTACAAGACGTACGGCAATGCGCCATCGATATAATGGTGGACATCCCACCGGCGCGTACAAAGCGTTTTGCCAATACCTATATTGTACGCACAGCTAAGGAGTGGAATTCCCATGCATGTATTTCCCGACAGCTATATATAACCTTGGAGTCTTCAAGTCAAGAGTGAACAGGTTACTTCTAGGCAAGCGTGCTTCACCGTAGACCGCATCTTCGCTTACCATCAGGCGAGATAGTGGTCAAACGCGAACCTATCTATAATAACAAATATAATTATGTGTGTTAGCAGTGCTAGCAGTGGAAGCCTGGAACTTATTAATTTTATTTCTTTTATTACATGTGACAATATTCTGTTATTTAAATTAATGAATTAATTACTATTGATATTATTTTAATGCTACTACAAACATTTTATTGAATTGTTGTGCCCGACAGGGTCCATGTGAACTTAATTTAATTTTAAGAACTTTTAATACACATGTGTATGCAATAAAGAATTGAATTGAATTGAAGCCTTCGCCAGAGTCGACTGGCTGCCGAATAGTTTTATTGTGTTCCATCTGCAACGGTGCACGGGTCAAGTTCCTTATGCATGTGCTCACTCCATCTTAGATCTTATCTTTGCTTCCGGTGTAATTGGAGACAGAACGACACCCTTAAAAAGATCATTGTGGTCACAGGTATTAACCTGCCAGAACATTAGTAGAGGAACGTTCAAGCTGAATATGCTACTGAAAAAAATCGGTTGTCTGTAAAGTTGGTCTACTGACGAAAGTTGAACGTGACAGACAACGTCATAAGAAAATACTGCACTTACGTTGCTATATACAAACAATTGACACGCCGTTGCTATAGAACGCTACAGAGCAGGGTAACGCCGCATGACGCCATCTTTTTTCGTGCGTGCAGCCGTCCATCACTTACTACAAGACGTTACTCGTATCACGTAAAAAGTATTTTATTTAATCTGATTAAATAAAATTCTTGAGACCGCCATTTTGTCCCACTGCTGGGCAAGAGTCTCCACCATAGCCTTCACTCTTCCCTTTGTGCAGCTTTCTCCGTCCAATCGCGTATAAACTCATCCAAATCGTCTCGCTAGCGTTTTCTAGGCCTCCCCCGGCAACGGCGCCTTATAATGGTAGATTAGATTAAAAGGAATCACAACTTCTGCCTCTCCGAACTCCTCGTTAGTACCATCATTATACCATTCCTATCGTCCAATACCAGCCTTCATTGTTTAACGGAATTGTGCGTTCTCATTTCACTTTCTACGTTCATTACAAGTCAATATTTACCGTGATGTGATGATATGGTTTGGTGATTACTTGCCAACATTTGATATAAATATTTTACTGTGAAAGCTTGTACAGTGGATTTAGATTCTCTAAATTTTGATTTATGTATTTCTCCCAAATAGTGTCATTAGGCTACTATGGGTTTATGAATTTGTATGTAAATAATTTCTTGATCATAAAGACGTACTTATTTCAGAAAGATACTATAGATAGAAACTATAATCTTGATAGTGAACTCTTGTGCCCTCTATTATTAGGTTACTTTGATTGTGCAACCATGAAAATATGAGCCCTTCCACTATGGGAGAAGCGAAATGTACTGACAGACTCGACTGACCGAAAACCATCCGTGGGGGGTATTACGTCTTAAAACCAGACTTGTTCCGGCGAGTGAAAGTGACAGAGCTAATATACAAGTCGTCTAGCGCCATCTCGTTCACTCACAGGAATAAGCCTGGTTTTAAGACATTTTAATACCCCGCCTGTTCCATCAATTGCCGGACCGTAGTAAGCTTTTTAGACTCTACTGAGACACTCCTATTATTAGCATAACCAGCGAAAGGATGTATTGTAAGTTTCAGAGAAAACTCAACCCTTTCGGAAGTGAAATCACTACCAAAGGGGGTGATATTTCTTTGAAGCTGACTGTATAATATTGTATTTCAGTGTCTTAAACATCCTTGCCTGCCTTACCCCTTTGAATGAACATGCTTGATGTTATAATTAGCTGAGCCAGCTGTTGGTGCTGCCATCTATACAGCGAAGAGAAAACTACAATCGATGTAACTCACGATACAGGTATGCGCGTGAGCTTAAAGAAGAGCTAACGGACTTTCAAGTGTCTATTACGTAGTTAGTTCGTATGCTCGTCCACACCGTGGCGCTAACAGTAACAACGATTAGCGCGTTTAATTTTTGTTTGAATTCGATAATTTTTTTACGAAAGGTTTGTTTTTATGTGTAATATGATTGGGAAAATTAGGATTTGCTTATTTATTTATCTACTAATTGAATAGTGTTTGTATTTAAATCGATTAAGCAAACTAAACAACCATTAAGATAATTTCTTTCTACACTTTCGAGTTTTAGATTTGAGTATAATAACATCAAGGTAGTCAGACTCTACTCTGCATTGGTAGTGTTAAAATAAAATAGAGCTTCATAAGTTTTTCACTTTAATTTCATTATTCGCATTATATTGTGTCATTTATGTAATAGTGGGCGAGCTAAGGCCCATAACCCACAAATCTGGACTCACTTAGACTGGTACTGAGGAATTTCTGAAACAGCTCGACCTGGGAATCGAACCCAATCTCACTGCCAAAACTAAGTTCTACTTCAAAGTGGGGTACTCGTATGCCTGTGTCAATGCATGTTTTGAAATCGTGCGTAAATAAAAGCACAAACATTTCCATAATTTATTATTTTATTTACAAACGTTCCCACAAAGTTGAAATCAGCACAAGTCACAATAATGGGCAGCAAGTAAAGTCGGTGGGACACTGAAAATAAATATTTATAAAGTATAATTTACAATGACTACCTAATTATAGAATATCTCTACTTATCCATAGTGAAGTTTTTTAATTTACAATCACAATAAATACATCATCAAAATTAACGTTCATCATCAGCATTTTCATCATCATCGCCGTCTCTACTTAATGTATGAGTATGATTTCTTTTGATCTCTACATACATTGGATCATAAGTATGAAAACCAGACACAGACTGTTCTAAGCGTTTTTTCCTATTATTTTCTGGGTTTATATCCAACCATGCATTAACGTTCTTTGAATTTTGATTTATGCTTCTATAATGACCATTAATTTGAGGTACATACGTCCACACTGTTGTTGTTTCATCAACTTTCTCCGCACTTTTGTTCACTTCTGGGGCTACGGTAGTGGTTCTTACGAATTCGTTTTTAAGCTTGACAATTAGAGTACTAGGCTCCTCTTGTATTTCCTCGTGGCCGCCAGAATGTCTTCTACTAATCTCTATATTTTGATAAGTGTTTCTTCTTCTTTCTAATTCTATATACTGGTTTGGTATTTTTGCATCTGCAGCATTGAATTGGTATACTTCGGTCGGAGCAGGCCACGGATACTCAGTTGTCATTTCAAAGAATGGTTGCATGGTTGTAACTGCAGGTAAAGGTGGTGTTTCTGATTTCATTTCTATAGGTATATACCCTGAGCTACCTACGTGGTGATCTTCTATCTGTGATGTTGATAGTTCTATGGGAGCTTTCGTGGTATACGGATTCGTTTGAGTCGACGGTACTGTAGGATGTAATACTTTGGTTTCATTTTTGTTCATGTCAGTTTTTTCATCAGGACTGTACACTTTGACGTGGACAATCATTTTAGTACCAGCCTCCGTTGCTGTATTTTCTTTGTTTTGGCTATCTTTTACTTTTGCTACTTTGTGTTGTTTATTTATTAAGTTGCTTAAATATTTCGGCCTTTTGTATGGTGTATAAATACGCCTGATTGATACATTTGATTTCCTTTTAAATTGTATCAAAGGCCGCGAGGTTGTTAGATAGATGTTATCTAAAGAAGTTGGAGTGGTTGTTGGTTCTTTTTTCACAGGGAATAAGTTAAGCATGACGCTGAATGATTTAGTAGTACTAACGGGAGGTGCTTCAGTTTGCCTTACTTCACTGGAACTTGGTAGTAATTTATGACTACCCTTATCATTTTCCTCACATTTGTTACCTAGACAATTCCTTTTGTGGAATGGAATCTGTCGGAACATGGGATACTTACTGGAAGTATCTAAAAGACTGGGAGTAGGAACTGGTGCAAATCGCAAGAAATCGTCAGCTAGTAGATTCACGTCTCCAGGATTTTCTGGTTTGAAATTGAAGAGTGGATCTGCTAGATGATTCGATTTATATGCTTTTACGTTTTCTGAACTTTCTTGTTGTAAATCTGACTTGAAATCAATTTCCGATCTTTGTTTTCCAACATGGGTTCAATGTAAAGACCTGTAAAAGCAATTTGTGTGCTTGGAGGTTTTGTATGCATATCTCCCGACTTGGCATTGATGGTTGTTTCTAAATATTTGATTATTTGTCGTATATTTTTTAATCTTTCTTCGTTTCGATATCTATCGATCCAACTTCTTGATCCGTACGTTTTGCTGAAAGGTAGCGGAGTAGGACTTCGGTATTCAAAGAAGAAGGGTCGCGGACTGGTTCTTCTGACCGCGGTCGGTTTATAAGTTGGTTTCGCTGCAGTCGGTCTTATTATAGTCATGTTATATCTTTTTCTTCTAGTGTAAGGTCCAAATGTTTCTAGTGTAGGGTCGAAGTAGCTACTTTCCTGCAAAGCGTTTATAAGGAGAGGCATACGTTCGTAGTAATCTTGGTCGAGCCCGAAGTAACTTCGGTCGAGTCTATCGGCAAATGGTTGGTCGCCATTGGTTCGGTTCTTGTCTTTCTTGTTTTGTACTAAACTCCATTCTACAGCAATTGCGTATTCGTAGATCAGTAGAATTACCTGTAAATAGAAATATTGATATTTTTACTGACATTTTCACTGAAATTACCAAGAATACATACATACCGAGTTTTTCTAATTGTTCAGTCATATAAACTGCAATAACATCAAATGTTATTTACACTTCAATATACGACTACGATATGAACAAATCTGTAATGGTGGCATCACTCATGTCACGTTTTGAAATAGGCACTTTTACGCAGGATTTTTGTTGATTGAGGCATCACTCATGCACGCTTTAAAAACACTTTCACGCTTTTCATAATAATCATAATTATATTGTGAAAATACAACGTGTAAACCTCTCGTGGGGTAACTCAGCCCATGTTACTGAACAATGTTTGTTCCGAGACTTTTGGAAATCCGCAAAAAAAAAATTTGCTTTTTCATACAAAATGAGAAATTGATCGGGCCCATCAGTATGCAAAATCTTGCGAATTTCCAAAAGTCTTAGAACAAACATTGTTCAGTAACATGGGCTGAGCTACCCCAAAAGAGGTTTTGCGCTATTACCGTTACACGTTGTATAATTTACAAGTTATTAACGATTATAAAATTATTGAAAATTAATTGAACATAGTGTTTTCTTACGAAACATAATTCAGATGACCGTTAGACAAAGAAAAATAGCAGAGAAAAGGGGAGGCCTATACCCAGCAGTCGGTGATCTCAGTCTGAATGATGATGGCTTGTCAGATAGAGGTCACTGACATTTTTGTTCATATCGTTGGCGCACGGCTACTAAGTTTAACACTGTTATTCCAAAACCCGTCTTCAGTCAATTGCTCAGCTCAGCTAGACTTAGTGACGACGGAGTCGAGACTGTTTCTGTCAATTTATAACTTACTATGTCAATGTGCCTTTTGTGGTGGAGTTGAGTCGTGTCAAGCTTGACTTAAGTTGAGTCCGGGTGCTTGTACAAGCACCCCGAGGGTAGCTTGATCAAGTACCTACCTTGCGCATGTTACTCGCGCAGGTAAACCGCAAACCCGCACCCTTACTTGCGCGGGTTACATGCACCGTGTACAAGCACCCTCAGGAATTATGATGAAAATAGTGGAATTTATAATACAAGAAGATGCGAATCTTTCGCACATGGTTTGAAATACAGATCTAATAAATGTCAACATTGTAAGTAAGAACTCCTTTAACATCTTTTTTTGATGGCTAAACGTCATTCTTAGAGATTTAAAACGGTGTTAAAAACAATAAAGATTTTGGATTAGATTTATAATTTCATACCACTTTTACAAACAAACAATATTACACAAAAAAAAAATGTTGTTAGTTACGAAATTGGTGCAAGATACATCAATACAATATAAGCAATTATATGCTTATCGTTCTCACCGAAATTCGGAAATTTGAATGAATGTTCTGTTGAAAAATCTGAAAATAAAGCTGAAACCTAATTATTATGAGTTCTTATGAATACTCGTTATATCAAACATAAATTTATCAATACAAAATAGTACTTTAAAACTAGGTACTACACTGTGCGTAGGGCGTACGTCGTGTTTTATCTATAAGTACATACACTCCTGATGTAAATCAAATGTCATATTTAAACAATACTATCAGTGAAACAACAACTACATTATAACATCAAGAATGAATATGAAATGAATGTTGCTTATTTTAAATATTTATGTTTGGCAAATCAAAGATATTGTTGTTAAAATTATAAATATTATCGTAATCGCTATGTTCTTCTGGTTTCCATTCGTTATTTCTTTGAATTTCCAAATATATCGGTCTTAAAGCAGGCAGCATTGACTTAGCAGATGTATGTATTACTTTCTCTTCATGTTTAAATAAATCCATTATGTCTTCTTTACTATTGTCATATTTATGCGAAGAATTTTTATAGTTGTATGGGTTCCTAGTACTTTCTGTTGGTCGCATATACTCTTCTACGAATTCGTCATCGACCATATTTTCAGGTGCGAGTTGTTGCTCTGTCTGTATCAGTGAACTTGGATGATATTTAGAAGCGGTTTCATAACGGTCGTACTTTACATTATGAGCAGAATCAGTATGGATATCTTTCAGTGTACTTGGATACGTTAGACTTGTAGGGTGAATTGAATTTGAAACACTTGTTGTAGAATCAACGTAATTTTCAACTGAATTTGTAACTATAACCCTAGTTGTAGAATCAACGGAATTTTCAATTAAATTTGTAACTACAGTACGTGTTGTAGGATTAACGGTATTCTCGACTGAATTCGTTACTACAGAGTTAGTTTTCAGTCCACCTGGGTTTTTGTTCAGTGGTGTTGTAACTTCAGGTTCTATTGTATATTTCCACACTTTAGCAACGTTTTCATGGGGCAGATACAGCATATCGGCCAACTTTCGCATCGAAGTTAAGTCCACATCTTCTTGCATGGTAACTGCATGGTAATTCATCGGATGTACAATCTCTGACGTTCCTTTAAAATTTATTTTCCTATCTCTTTTGCCTATTTCTATGTCTTCAACAAAGGCAGCTGTTTTAGTTTTTAAGGATTCGACACTATGAACATCTAGATTTTCAAATTCATTATTCATTTTACTGGGTTAGTGCTGAAATACTCATCGTAGTCTTCTTCTTTGTATGGTAAAGGTCCGGCATCACGAGAATAAAATGAGTCTACATTGTACGGCTTCAACCATTTCTCTGTGCTGGTTTCCGTAATAAATTTGACAGGTACATTGTTTTTTGTAGTTTGATATTTAAATTCTACTTTTTTTGTGGTTTTAGTATTTGGTGGTTCAGTAGGTATCGTAGAAAGATCATAATATGGGGTAGTTTCTTTTATCGGTAGATAGTTAATTAGCGATAGGGGTTTTATTGTTGATGCTTGTATTATGCTGTCTTCAAAAATATTATTTCTCATTTCATTATATGCTGGGGTCATAGTTGTTTCAGTAGCTACATTCGTGGTTCTACTCTTACTTGTAGCAGTACGTGTAGCAGTACTCATGGTTCTTTTAGTAGTACTTGTAGTTCTAGCAGTAGTGGTGCTTGTGGAACAACATTTTTTACTTGTTAATGTAACTGTTGGCCTAGCCTTTGTAGTTTTTCGAGATGAACTCAAGGGGGTCATTGAAAAAATATCATTTATTCGGCGCTCCGTTGGTCGCATTGCTCGTGCGGTTGTTAATTCATTTTGGTCTTCATCTTTTGTTTTATTACATGGCATAGTAAGGCCAAGTTTATTGCCAATGATGTGTGGAATCAAATCTTGCAAAGCTCCAATCAATTTACTTAACAACAATCCCAATTTTTTAGGACAACTACATACTTGCATAGTATCATCTCTACCATCTTTTCTTTCAGGATGATTACGCAGTCGCTGAATATTTCTGTACTTGTCTATTTTTGACATGGGTATTGTTTCAGCAGTTAATGGACTTTCAGTATACTCAAATTCCTTTTTCTGATAGATTCCTACTTTGTCGTTGATCATTTTGTCGAAATAGTTTAACATTCTCTGGTAGTCTCTTATCTTTCTTATTTTAGTGAGATATTCTAAGCGTTGTGTGGGAGTTCTCCATTGCATTAAAGGAGATGTTTTATAATCTGTTGAGTAGTGCCTAGTTGTTGGTAATTTTAACCAATTCTTTGAATCAGAGAAAATATTTCTCGTAAAAGTAGCTTCAGTCGAGTCTGTTCCTAAATATGGTGGAGAACTGGAATACTCTTCTAGAATCTTCTCTAAGTATCGGTTCTTGTTTAGAGCTTTTAATAATATTGGAAGCAATTTGAGTGTTGTTCTATCGAAGTTTATTTTCTTATTAAACTTTGAACTGATTGATGTCATATCACTATCGTTCATGAGTCCTATCCAGTTGGGTTTTACGGAGGTTTTTCTAATGAAATTTGACCCGGAGTTGATGCTGTATTCATAAACCAGTATGACACTCTGAAAAAGGAAGAAAATACATGTTAGGTTATATCCTGAATTGGAAATATTGCATTAAATTTTACATTGCGACATGAAACGTGTGGTTATTAATAACGATACACGTATTATTATAAACTTACCGTTTCAGATAGCCATGAAACGTCACAAGACAAATAGGTTCAGATTAGAAACTAATAAGTATAAAATTAGTAGGAAACTAAACAAGCATGTATAGGTTAAACCTAATAACTGACAAAGAGTTATTACATAACAAGTGTAATATATTGTACTGCATATTATGTAGGTAATTGAAATACTTCTTTGTTCAATAGTTTAAGAAGTTATGACATTTATTGCCATTAAATGTAACAAAAGATACTTCAAATCCATTAAAAAAAGATTTATTTAATAATAAAACTGCCAAGATATTATTTACTAGTACATCAATGTGTCTTTATGGCAAAATACGTGATTTAAAATTAGCATAATTGGCAACTTTGGGAACTGCAGCATTATTACGAAGTTATCGGATTAAAGAAGTTTACATTTTACGCTCTATGTGTAAAATTATGTCATTAGTACAATTCATGATTTGTATTATATGCATTACTATTAAACAATACTGGAGTTACCTTGATTTTTAAAATAAATAAATAAAAATACATAAATATAAATTAAACTATAGAAATATAAAAAATACTAAATTTAAATACAACTAAACTATTAAAAAGAGCTTCGAAAAACTCAACCTAAAAAAAAGTAAGGGTTTCACTCAAATCTGAACTTTATATTGATCTACTACACTAGCTGAAAATACCGTTAATTTTCACGAAAAACGACTTAAACCGTCTTACCACAAAAAAGTTAAGCATCTGTTGAACGTTTGTCTAAAACAACTGTCAACGCCAAAACAGCATATTTTCACGTTGATGTAAGGTTCATTTTGCAGTTACACTTTTTTTAGACAAGCATTTAACAGATGTTCATTTATTGAGGTGTGAAAAACAAAACCTTTACTAAAAGCTGCTTTAATGAGAGTGTGCATCGACAAATTTCAAATCTAATTAGACCGTCTAATAAGTTAGTATTTAGTTTATTTTATTGTTAGGTATTTGTTGGACTTGGCTAACTTTTTTACCCGACTACGGCAAAGCCAAAAGGAGGGTTATGATTTTGACCGGTATGTATCTATGTTTGTCTGTTCCTTCTCATATCTTCTAAACTACGTATCATTACATGACAAATGAGGTGTCGTTTTTATATTGTGCTAGCTGTGGTCGTGTCCCACCAGCGGTTGTTTCACACAATCTTCATTAGGTAGGTGGCACACGACCACGGCTAACACAATATCGGTCAAATTAATATTGTTCTTGTTTTATACTTTTCAGTGCATTTTTCTAAGTTACTAACGCGACATTTTGCGTAAGAGATATTCTGCGAAAGAGGCATTGTGAGGAAGCGACATTTTGCGACTGAGCCCTTGTTGAATTTGTGTTAGTCTAATATAGATAAATTAGTTCGTTATGTCATAGTTATGGAAAATAATGGAACCGTATTTTTTTTTAGAGAGTCTGGCGCTTCCTGATGTTTCAGATGCAAGTATAAATTGTAGTAGTTGGGGAGCCCAGGAAGGGATTTTTGCTGTTACTCCAGCGCGTCAGATTATTATAAGGGAGAATCCTTGCACCCTTTAATGTACCTGTACCAAATATCAACCCTTTATCTGGTTTTGTCTGGGAGAACCTTTAGTAAAAAAAAATCGTTACAGGCGTCAGATTGAAGGTAGATTAAACGTTCTGTATATTCAATAATCTGACAATTAATAGATTTGAAAACCCAGTCTGAATTGTATCATTTTGAAATACTTGAGCGCGTTTCATTTTTAATTGAAGGATACATGTAAAAATCATACTCACTATAATCTGACGTTTTCCATGGGGCGAAGTCGGTAAATCGTGAAAAAAGGTGAAACCAGTTAGTTCGCTACTATCGGTCGTGATTTAATGTACAGCAAAATATGACCAGGCATGGAAAGAGGCCATGTTATTGGTCATCGTCAGGCAAGCCCGTCCGAGTGCGCCTATCAGCCTGATGTTCGCGGAAAAAAGAGCTTATTTATAAGCGACTCAAAGTTATAAACACATTTCACATAAACCAACTACTAAATAGTCTGCAAAGTTAAATATTAGCGGATTGGTGATTTCTTGAGTTATAAAATTACAACGAAAAGTGCCATTGATTTTTATTTGATATGTTAAATAAACTTCAGGACTGACCACTTAACTTTTTTGTGTGTATGCTTTAACGTGGTAAAATCATCAAATGAGTCCTCCCACCCCGGGCGGGAGGAAGACTCGTACTGACTAAAATCAACGGTGTCCTAATAGCCCTTTATGTTCCGGGGTCACGGTGATGGAATAAGTCCCGTGACCCTGGCAGGCTTTGGCCCTCTGACCACTGAACTTGGCACCTATTTAGATTTCACTTATTTTGTCCGTGAAGTCGTAAACCAAGGCATATATCATAATGAACTTGGCTCTCATTTGACATTTATGTTTTTGATAGGATTTTAATGATGTAGACGAGTATCTATTTGTAATTACTACATTTAATTTAATTTTATACTTTTTTTATGCGTGAATGTAGTTATCTTCTTTATAAATTTATTTTAAGATGCTCAGAATAGCGATATCCCTCCGTATAATTGTCAGATTATTATTCAGGAGGACTATGATATCAATTTGAAATCCTGCATAAAAATCTGACGCGCTCGAGTATCTCGAGATTACGTTTTTTTTTTACAGATAGAAATATGAATTATTACTTTGCGCCACATCCAAATCGTCCGACATTTTAATACGACACTTTTTAGGGTTTACTTTACATACACTTTGAATATCTGACGCGCTCGAGTAACTTATTTTTTTTGGATTTTCAACCGCTTGCCACGGACAGCCCCCTCGAGTTATCGTCAGATTAATATGTATTGGTTATCAGAAATGTAAAGCGCGTTTACACTATAAATATCTGACGCGCTCGAGTACTTCTGTAGTTTTTTTTTTTACAGTTTCAAAGCTCTTTACAAGCTCTCCCCCTCACTAAAATAGAAAACTTGTCAGAAACTTTTTTTCTTTTTAGAACATAATCTTTCAAATCCAATAGGTCTCCATGACGCTCGAGTAACTGCAAATTTAGCATCCTCGGCTCCCCTACTATAGTTGTTTGTCACGTATTGCTAGTTTTAATTAGTATCTACTGCTCTAAGAAAAGTGACCATAGAGTAAATTAGTCTATTATTTTAATGAATTGCTTGCTTCAATCAATTATACCATACACACTACTTTTATACGCTTTTTGAGTGACACCTTTACGACTAGTGCTTGGAGCGCATCACGCATCATGAGTAGCGTTATTCAAAGCAATTTGGCAAGAAAATTAGTACTTAAACGTATTTCGAATAAATTACATTAATTTTTATGTATGAATGGTAGCTAGTAGTTTGAAATACTAAGTTTTAAATTAATGATTGTTCATTGGTTTAAAAAAAACTGACTTATAATCTAATTTCTTTAAACGAGCAATTCTTGTATATTTATATACTAGCTGTTGCCAGCGGCTTCACCCGCTACTACTCGAAAGTTATTCCACGGGAACATAAAATCGGGATAAAAACTATCCTATGTGTGGATCCAGATTATAAACTATGTGTGTACCAAATTTTAGCCAAATCCGTTCAGTGGTTTTTGCGTGAAAGAGTAACAAACATCCATACATCCATACTTACAAACTTTCGCCTTTATAATAGTAGTAGGATAAAAAGTTCGGTTCCCAAGATATAGACATTTTAAAAACCGAGCGATGCACGGTCAACCAGATATTTAGACAAATTAAAGAAAAAATAAACTAAGAGAAAAAAAGAAACGTTTCGTTTTTTGAGTGTTTTATAATCATCAAATGAGTCCACCCGTCGTCCGCGTCGGCGGGTGGAGCGGAAGAGATTGTCACTGACTAAAAAACACCCTATTCCTTCGGTTGCCCTTTTCGTTACAGGGTTGCAGTTTAAAGCTTAATTCATTCCGCAATTAATAGATTTGAAAACCCAGTCTAATTTATCTCCTTCTAAAGGATCATTCTCGTATAAGGATCATTAATAAAAATAAACCTTTCACTAAAACACAGAAAATCCGACGCGGTGTGACGTCACGCAGCTCGCTGCGCCTGCGCCGATGAAGAAAGCAGAAAGTATGCACATTACGCGCGATAGCGATATGTTAACCATGTACATTGTTCTGCTCGAACATTATGTATATTTGCATTTTATGTTATTTCCATTTGTGTGTATGCTATATCTCTGTCGACCACGCAAGGAAGAGTGGGTTTCTAAGTAGTGTGATTTCTATATCTTTTTTCTTTATTAACACAGACTCCACAAATTATTTAAAGAAAATAAAATAAAAGTAAAGCATACTAGTACTACAATGTTTGCATGTCATTTTTATGGTGAAATGTGTTTGAATTTTTATTTATTAAAAAAAGACATAAAATATGTTTATATACTGATAACTAGAGCCAGCAAGTTACATTGAAAAATTATAACGACAGACAGCCAGCAATGGATGGATGGATGGAATGTAAGGTACCAGAAAATCGAACAAACCCTGCTATAAGTCGTTGTTGAATGTGAAAGACTTTGAAAGCGATCATCACAATGTCCAGACTCTGGTATGGAAAGTAGTCTATGGTCGACGACGAGGTCTAGAAACGGTGGCAGTAGAAAAAAAGTTGAAAAGTCTCTCATGCCTATAATTACATCTGCGACATGGCCCTTTAAACCAGAGCATAGAGATGTTGCCAGGTAGTAAAAAAACCCTAGTCATTTCCCGTATAAATTCTTTCGTAAGTAATTCTTAATAATAATTATGATTTAATAAGGCTACCTAATAAAACTACATTAATACTACATGACTTGCTTAAATATACAATTAAAAACCAAACAATTAATTTACATTCTAGTAGCAATGCTATTTTTTGTTTCAGTTTTTAGAAACATCTTGTGAATGCATAAAGATACGAGTATCACAAGACGGATCTCGTAGGTCAACGAACAAATAAAATACACAATTGAATCAAAAGTGTGCGATTAATTGACTTGTCTTGTCCTTTAAGAATTTTCTAAGCTACTACGTAAGGTAGGCAGTAGTATGTATGAATAAATCCGTGTGTTTGATTTGTGACGAAATCGTATCAAAGTGACCCCGGTAACATAAAGGGCTAAATTATCTATTATGGCTAAGTGCGAACCTGAAATGACACCGTGGATTTTAGTCAGTACAAGTCTGACAGTCCCTCCCCGTAGTGTCCCTCTCTTAACCTGTCAGTTTTTATTTCAAAATATTAGTAATGCAAGATGACTCCGTTTGTCAAGTTGGACCATAGAGAAAAATTTATACCACGCCAAAACGTGTACTACTTGCTAAACTTAAGATATCAACTTGTCAACTAATTGTCGAAAATGCAATAATTAGGTATGAAACTGTGTTCATTGGTATTTAGTTTTGTAAAATACTCGTATCGTAATAATATATTTTAATGCGTTTTTATCCAATTACACAGCTACATATACAGCTTAAAACGGAACGAGTTTTCTGTTTGACAGTGTGATTTGTCAAATGAAAGTAAGAATGTCATCATTGCATACGCTCTGTGACTGCTTAACTCATTTTGTGTTTTGCGATTATTTACTGATATTTTTGTACCACACCATCATCTTGCTATTATTACTGATTTGTTTGCGTTTTGGTTTTGTTTAGTTTTTATTAACTATGAGGTGCATCAACTGCGGAATAGCCATACAAAGGCTGCAGAGGCATCTAATAACCTCACTTTCTGCAACCATCAAACTAACTTTCACGTTGGTTAACCATGCACAAACCCAGGTATAAATCGAAATAAAATACTTTATCTGCTTTTTATATATGGCGATTTAAGTGTATCTTTTTTTCAGTTGCCTCTGGATACACTCATTTGTCAACCATGCTTCTTATTATTGAATACTGAAGCTGGTAACATGAGAGACTTCTAGGCCATAACATGGTTTGCATTGGTTGTGGAAAATCGGTTAGAAAAATAAGACACCATTATGTCAGTATGGAGAGTCCATTGCTGGCTATACAAAATACTATTTATTTGGTAAACATTTTGTTTTTGATTCATTATTTTATATCTAGTTGTATTAATCTAAATAAAAACTGAGTTTTCATTTCTTTAAAAAATAAAGAAAGTAAAAAATAAAAATAATAGTAAGTGAGGCACTTCTCATTGTACAATAACATAAAGGGCTTCAAACAGCAGCTATAATGTAAAGATGTACATTATAGCATGTACATCTCATTATTTTTCCATAGAAATCATCAGGATGTATATTTTAACTACATTAAGCATTAAGTGTGGTGTATGAAGAAACAACTCGATGCGACATAGATTAATTCATCACGAAACATGCTGGAATCTCCAATGCCAACGTGCAGGAATTGAGACACAACGTTTCTTGCGTAAGGAATCAACCAAACCACACCTGTTGTCGTATAAGGGTCCTGGGCCTTTGTGAAATAAAAACATGTTGAAAATGAAACCCCACACTAAAAGCGGGCCATATCACTGCTGGCCTGTTCGCGAACGCGTCTGTCACCAGCCTAGCGCAATCAAATTAATAAATTTACATCAATACCTTTATTTACGGTTATATATTAGTATATTTTTGTGGCATCAAAGTACAATAGGGACCGCTTATGTGAATATTCTATACACTTATTGCAGTCTGACTAGGTTAAGTGAAACCATCTGATGTGATTTTTGACTGTCATGACCTAATGTAGAATAATTGATACAAAAAACTAATGAGGTGAAGATAAAAAAATTTTTTCGGAACAATAACATAAGAGACATAATCGAATAGCTCTAGCGCAATCATGATGGAATTGACTCAAAAGTTGATGAGATCATCTCCCTTTTAAAAAATCTAATACAACAAAACAATCGGTCCATTAAGCTTTTGTTTAGTTTATTGTATCTAATGTGTTTGTAATGACGACTCGCAACTAAGGTTCCACGACTGCCCATGCCTCTCTGAACCTGAGAGAAAGAAAACGAGTTAATTTGCCAACACTCAAGCATGCAGGATTTTCCAGAAACATTACAAGGGGAGTAAATTTTGGATGACTACATTACATTTGATGATCGAGACATAGATTAATTTAGACTCCAAGCCGTTAGAGACAAAGTTCCGTATGGAAAAACCACAATACAAAAAGAAAATGAAACCACATTAAAAATATCGCTGGACCAACAAGGCAATCAAATTCGAAATTTATCAGAACCTTTATTTACGCATCAAGTACATATGGACCGCTGTGAATTTGCAGTTTAGCCATGATGTGATTTGAATGACCTAATGTAGTAATTGATAAACTAATTAGGTCATAAGAGTCATAATAAATCTAAATCATGATTTGACAAAAAGTTGATGAGATCATCTGCCTTTTTCTTACAACACAATCGGTCCATTATGTCTCCACTGCCCATTCTCTGTGAGAGAAAGATGACTGTAATTTAACACGCAAGCTCAGTGCAGGATTTCCAGAAACCATCTAACATCGATCACCTTTTTGCCGTTAAATTCGTTTTTCTTCTTCAATCGTGTTCTGTTCATCCGTCCTCCCCGTCAGATGCCAAATTTGTGTTCAAATGCTTTTTTTTCTTTCATAATAATCATTCCTTACACAATCACTCTATCATTTCTTTGACCTTTTTTGCTCTCTACACCATCTTCACTCGCACTACAATTCTTGTATATTATTACTATATAAATAAAACCAATCCTGCTATGATACTAAGAGTAAGAGTTACATAGTAAGAGCCTACTGAAACTGTAAAAAAATCAATGTTGAAAAAAACACCGCCATCGGTTATTTCTATTTTCTTGCGAATCGCTAAAAAATGGCGCGTGTTAATAAAAGGAAGCGTATAACTAATCGGTGTATAACAGTGTTTACAAAATAAAAAGTAGAGAAAAAGCAACAAGCGCAATTATGTATACAAACGACAACGTGTTTGGAATACTAGCGAGTAATGACGACACAGTATTGAACAAAAACGATGAGTTGCATATCATCAAAAGTAAATTATACGACGTAGTGTTGGAAGATGATTGTATATCCCTGAACCAAAACGTAAATTAGTGACAACTAGACAATCTTCAAATAGAATCTGGACAGCTTTACTGAATTTGATTGGTGTAAATACCTTGATTCTACTATTCCTAATGACAACATGTAGAACAATGACAATCAGATTGATGACAGCAGATGTAAACGTTCTGAATTAAAAGAATGATATGACGAAGTTATGACTATTGTAAATGAATTGGGCAAAGAACGATGATTTGTGCGTCAAACAAATGGATAAAAGAACAACAGCATCTGAGCTAATTTCTGTAAGATATTTATGATGGGCTTAAAGATAATGAATTGATCGCATTGAAATGGTGAATGATTTAATCACCATTTGATTAGACAATGTGAGACGTTACTATGATTGAATAATAATTATAATCCAACAGATGACGATAGATCAGTCGTAAATGTTTATAATAGCTACGGTATGTTTGTTTATAAACAATAGTTCATGGCATTGATATTATTGCCGATGCCGTCAATAATGTATCCGTAAATGATATTGTAACCGTCTTTATGCGTGTTTCCTTCCTTCAATTTATTAAAGACATAAATTGATGAAATGTCTTGCTTTTTGCTGTTTTAACACAAAACTGCACTCAGTCTTTTTTGTAATGTATGTAGCATTAAATTTACAGGAAATCAAGCTTGATTAGATGAAAGCATTTTCCTAAAGTCATTCATGATACATTTCATGAAGTTCTAG
Organism: Agrotis segetum; assembly: GCA_036375495.1. Lineage (NCBI taxonomy): Eukaryota > Metazoa > Arthropoda > Insecta > Lepidoptera > Noctuidae > Agrotis > Agrotis segetum. The sequence continues at coordinate 89,362 of JAQSVV010000586.1, read as the reverse complement.
ATAATTTGAAGGGTTGATTTAAATATTTTAGATAAGGCCGTGTAAGCTTTTCCAATCCTAAGCAATAGTAACACTATCAACTGAATATGATAGAATATTGAACACATAAATAAAATAAGATTTAAACAATTGTGAAGTTTTTCCAGCCGCTGCAGGAGCTTAACCTTACGTATTTTACAATGAGTTTTGTATCGAAATCGACATTTACTTTTTGGTGTCTTCATGGAAAATACCAAAAAGTACTCCACTAATATATTTCAGAATTCCACTTGTAATTATATTTTTAACTGATCCATTATTATTAACGTCGATAGAATAATATTACTTAATCTAGGCTCAAAACACAGTCTGATTAATTTCCAAAGTAGTGGTTAGGGTTATCACATTATCAAGGGAAAGTAGCAGACTTCTAAAGAATGATCATCGCACAAAACATACCGATTAAACGTAAAAACACAACAGTTAACACAAAACACAACAAAATACAGCTACTGTTAAAATCACAACAAAAAAAAAAAAAAACACACTCACAACAACAACGGTAACTGTGATCGCCGTAGAAATAGCAGCGCAAGCGCATCCTTGCCTTATCTGCCTCTTCCTCGACGACCTGAGAAACTCTTCGGTCCTCGCATCGATAGTCCTATACAACCCGAATTGTCGGATCCCAGATCCGTTGGACGACACAGAACCCTCACTAGACATGTTACCGACACATCACTGCTGTAGGAATGGTTTGTTGACTGCGCGCGCGCCACACGCGTCCGCACTAGAAAATGCGACGGATTCTTCGAGCAACGATTATGTTTTCCTTTGAGATTGTAGGGCTGGGGTGGGGTTGGTGATATCGATAGTTATTTATGTTTTATAGTTGAGACTATGATTCTGATTTTCAATGGTAAACTTGCATTAAGTTGGTTATCAGGAAGATGATACACTGCTCCCAAAACTATATTACACTGTCCCGCGACTGGCCTGTAAAAACTTGTTCTTACCTAGTGACCATCATTTTCGTCTGTGTATTGCTATACATTTTTGTTTACTCTTCTGTCTTTAAGAGTCAACCAATTACGCTTCTGTAATGAGCTTAAAGCTTAACTTCATATAGATTCTGGATGATAGATACTTGTGACTGCTACTAAAATTAAATGCCTCAAGCAATCTTACGTTACGGGCAGGTCTCTAACATTATTCTGCTACATTACATACAGACATCTACTCAAAGTTTCTGTACCTATCCAAAATTAATTAAGACTAAGATTTCATGTTCGGATCGATGCAGAACGTATTTTCTAACATATAAGATAGTCGACATCTAACTGTCCCATCTCTAGCCAGCTCGATGCGCGGACTCAAGTCACTGGAGCGTGCCGGACAGCGCTCCCACACGACCGAATATTCGTAACACCAGTGAAAATCACAATTAAGCCTAATATATTCACATCACTACCTATGTTACATTGTAAGGTTATTAAACAAGCAATTTTTTGTTTATTTATGCACACTAATCTCATAAATTGCTTAGAGTATTTGTATAATGGAGTAGAGAGTGTCGTATACTGTCAATTGCTCTGACGTTGACTTGTTGCGTCATTTGACCGGACTTCCAGTAGACAAATTGCCAGCATTTTTATGACAATTACGTTAGAAATTGCTGTTTGAACGTGTTAGTGTAAAAGAAAGGCAGTATACGAGTTTATTTTCATCTTTGTGGAGGTCCGATAGGCATTCGCTCCATGTAAAATACTGGTATTCAGCTGCAGCTAGTTCGACTGGAGGCTGACGCTAATATAGTTGGGAACAATTACCTGGTCAGATGATGTTGATTTTCACCATCAACAGTATTTACTTAGTCACAGAAATAATTGAAGCCATCCTTTTCCACATTATCGTCATTAACCTCATCAAGTCTGCTATCATTAACCTTTTGAAACATTTAGTTGGAACTTGCCATCCAAAAACGATCGGCCATCCAGAATCCTTTTGGATGGCCGATCTTTGTTGGATGGCCAGTTGGCCAGTTGGGCCTCCTAAATGTAAATGTTGGGACATCTCTGCCGTTCATTTAGAATAATTCACAAATTGTGGTCTCTTAGTGGGATCTTCTTAATCATGATTTGAAGTCGCATAATACTCGTATGATAATTACATTGATCTTATCGTGATTTGAGGTGATACTATTTCAATAAACATTTTTAAAATGCACAGCAAAAATGTAAAAGTCGTAAATAATAAATGTGTCTTAGAAAAGATATAGCACAATAAATTTTATTACAGAAAGATTCCATCTGACATTTACATGGCATGTTAATTTTACGCGTTTTAAGCTCCTTTTGATATTAATTAAGGTCAGAAATATTAAGATAAGATCACAATAATTATGTTAGTTTTACACCAACATTTGTGATCAATTTTGAGTACATTGCATAAACTCACAGACTTACTACAAAAACTTAAACATCTGTTGGTCTAAAAAAAATGTGACTGCAAAACGGACCTTATTTCAACGTCATAATCTGACATTTTTTTAGACAAGTGTTCAACAGGCGTTTAAATTTTTTTTGAGGTACCTCGCTTAGTGTCTATAATCATGACTTGTATAGCTCTGTCTCTTTCTCACAGCCTAAAAACTCACGCTAGACGTCCGTCATGGTATGGTATATAATAGGCCAACTGTACCTAACAAAATAAAGAGTCATTCTGAAATGTATGTTATGCCAATTCGAGTTACGTGATAATAATTATTATGGGGTAGTTTACTGCTTAAATAATTTTGAAAATTTGTATAATCCATTACAGTATTGAAAAATAATAATGCAAACCTTTTTTTTTTTTTGAATCGTAGAGTCAAGTCTTGACAAAGATACAACCATAGGATACAACGCTTCAAAATTCGGGGGCTTGTAACGATAACGCCTGTAAAATAATGAAGAAACGTGTTAATATTGAGATAAAGCCGAGGGCCTAATTTTTTTTTTAAAACCTGACATAAAGTCCAAATAACTACTTGTACCTACATGTTTGACAGCTCAGAACTCGGAAACGTGACGTTTTACGAGGTTTCGATTTTATGTTTATATTGATATAATCTATCGATTTATGAATGTTTCAGACGTGGCTGCCAAAAAATCAAAATGGCGGATAGCACCTGGTACACTCCCCATACAAAAATGTTCAAACCGCTTTCTCCTGGGTCATGGGTGCATTTCATTAAATGCTGGACCTTACATTTGCAGCATCCTATGTGTTACAGGTTTAATAGCTCGTGCTAGATAAAATCTTTATTCAACATCATGATACCGAATGAGTCCACTTACCTCGCTTGAGTGCAGCGCTACGTATTGCTATCAATTTTAATTACTACCAGCCATATGTTATTATCGAGTTTCATTTAGCTTTACGCTCTTTACTCTCAGGGGATTAATAGATGTGGTTTTGCGATGGATGTCTTAATTTGTAAAATGTTTTTATTTATTTTTTAGTATTATGTCATTTATTCATTTATACACATATTTTTACATTTTTAAATATTTTTAAAAAAGGAATACAAAAAGAAAAATTAAAAATACAAAAATAGAGGTCCGCCGGTGTGGGAGCAGGGTCCAAGCTACCGGTGGTTAGGGCTCCAGAGACAGGAACCTCCACACAATGCGAGCCGTATCGAGGAGTACTGCCTTCTGAATCAGACCTTATTGTTATTATTGAATTTTTTTTTTGTTCATTATTTTTCAAAACTCGAACTCATGGACTAATTATATAATTAGTCGCAATTTATTTATATAAATTGATCCTGGATTAGCCTCTCTATTAAAACTCTGTGTTGCGTCCCTTTTGCTAGCTTGAGATATATTAGGTGGCTGTCGACACTTGATACATTTTACCTCAGAGATGGGTGGGATGGACCCCAGAAGAATATATGTGTCCACCCGGTCCATGGCATCAACTGAGTGGCCCCACTGTCCTCGCCATGACCATTCTGTCGGATTCCGTTGCCAATCACTTTTTACGGTGTTCCGTCGGTGCAACGTCAACATTATCATGTCGCATCTTTGATTCTGGGCTGCATTGAAACCAAAAGATCCTTTGTAAATAAAAAAAAACGGAATATGTGTTCACACCAAGTGCACAAATAAGATCTTAAATTATCATAGCAAGCGTTTATTTCTCACTTAGGGGCTTTTAACAAACGTTGCAACTTTTTGCAAGTGCACAATGACGAACATTAACCGCTCATATTACATCAATTGTTTATTTAGACACATAACAAGACTATCGTTTCTATGAAAACAATGATGGTGCATCTAGCTACATGAGCAACAAAACAATCTCAAGGCAAAAATGATTGTTAGGACTCTTTATGCTCTACAATTAGTGCTTGCTATCTTCAAATTCATCAGCGGGAAATATTTCTTCGAGAATATTATCTGTACTATATCGTTTTTTCCTCAAGGATGTACCCTTTCCATCCATTATTTTAGGGGTACCGGGGTATTGAGAGCATGCTTTTCACCATCAAATAAACAATAAAATAATCTTCTACAACCAACTTCCTTATAGAATAACACTTGAAGGACTTCAACCCAGAATATCAGCTCACCAATTTTGCCTAGCAGTTTTGAGCTCAACTGATGAAAACAAATAGAAGGTGCTGATTGGTCTTATTGATTGAATCAGACGAGATTGATTGATGTGTAGACTAAGTGCTCGTTCACACAGAGGCCAGTTTAATAAGTCCACTTTATTGTATAGGTTTTTATTCAGGGATGATGTATGTTGCTGTGTGAGCGAAGACAGTTTTACGGATACTGATTCGTAAAACTGTCTTCGATCACACAGCAACACAGAAGCTTTTTACTGAAAAAGCTTCTGTAAATGCAGTGTAAACAGCACTTTCAATTGCGTTGGATCTATTAAAAATTATAGATAAGAACGAGCCCTTACTGCTCTCAATAGCATTGTACAATATTCATTACATCACACGGATTATATACATAGCTTATCTACATTAACACTATTACAATTTTAATGAACTTTCCAATCCATACAGGCGTTGAAGCGTCGATAACGTGAAAATGATGAGCTGTGGTAAGTAAAAGCGAGTGTATTAGATTTATTATGACAGACCGTAATACATTGTAGCTTTGTACTCTCTTTGAGGAAACGATGCTACGTCACCACGTGTTACGTATGCCAAGGTAGACAAACAAAAGTAGCAATTTTCACTTTATTCCCGTTTGCTGCTATTGGATACCCTAAAAATGCAATTCTATCAGTGTGCGGCACAGTGTGCTTCACAAATGTTTCTGTGGTCGACTCATACAAGCGAACATGAATAAATTGTGCCCGAACACTTCATAAAAATGTTCGCAAAACACCGGGAGTCCGGGATACTTTTGTGCGCTCATTCGTGTGCTCTTTATTTTGTACGCTCATTGCTAAACTTAGTTCAGTGAAAATGTAAAAAAATCATAATTCTGGAATCTTTTTTTGTTGTCCTCCTAAGTTATAAATATAGTCACCAAACATGATGTGGCATAAAATTGGCTGCTTTCAGTATCAGGGCTCGCCTAGAGTCCTACTTAAAATCTCGATAACCTGCTACAATTTATCACAGGAAAGCATCCCAAAATGGTAAGTAACCATTAGTGTGATCTGATACCTATGTGTTGTTCAATTTTTAAGTGTTTGTGACGTGTGGGAATCGAACCCGCGACATGTTGCTCAGAAATCAACAACTCATCCTCTGTGTCAACCAGTAAGAAATTAAGTGAGCGAATAATGTTTGGATAAAACGCAACATTGTCACACGAAAACAATTTATTGTAAGTTTGCATAATAATTTCAAACTATGATCGATTTACTTATTATACTCTGATCGATCGTTTCATAACAGATCTAATACATCAAGCTGTCATCATTTCATTCAGTATTTTCACTGAGGAACACTGAGGAATTTCTAAGTCGAAGAGAATTCATTAAAACGATGATAAATGAATAGTGCGGCGTAGAACTACACGCTTCAACGGTCTCTACTGATTTATTAAGCAAAACGTTGGGAAAATGAAACTATAGTAATTTGGGTGAATATTTTTTATTATTTTAGTACGGTATCTTGTATTTATTCTTGTTGGTATAGCATTCTCATTTGAACAGTAATTTTAAAGTCCTAAGGAAGTCTATTGCCGTCAACCGGGTAGATATATATCTAAATTCCACTACTGAGGATTATACGCACTTGTCCGACCTCGAAATCCAAATCAGAACTTTCTCAGTCCCACTTGTGACTTAGACCAACCAGACAAACATACTCGTATTTATATCAAAATGATTGTGAAGAAAATTCCGAATTGCGTTGCTTCAGCTAACTGCAAAGATTACCTGCTGCATGGTGTACTAGTACGTAAAGTAATGAATGTTGTTGTATTTAGATGTTGGGTACATTAATGGGGCAGCAAACCGTTCTTTATACATATTTGGGTTGTCAAATTCATACGTCTACAGGCATTTGATAAAAACACATTTATTTTACATTTTTTTATTTAAAAAATATTTTACAATCTTAAACGTAGAATTAGTTAAAGGCAGTGATTCCGCGTTCGATTTTGAGTATTACCGTTACATAATAATATATATAACTATTTACTAATATATATAACAAACATTATTAACAAGATATTATTATTATATTATTGCGACTGTAAGTACGTAGTACTCGTTTGGTATCACAATTTTTATGGCAACTTATGTTAAACCTGAATGCACCAAAATTATCAGTCTATAGATTTTATTCATTCATTAATTTTCATCGGCAAGGCATTGAGCTCAATTAAATTATTAAACTTTTGTGAAGGACCCCTACTTTGCGCATTGCTAATTTTTAACTTTTCGTATTTTCAGATCCTTTTCTCTTTTAGTTTAACTATGTGTGTAAATTAGTTTTCATCGATAGTACGCAGGTGCGATATCAAACTACAAAGTATAAAATGGGAACTTTTCTACAAGAAAACTCCAAATACACTACACCCGAGTTTGAATCACACCCACCTCAAAATAAGGTTTATTCCAATTTTGATGCATTAGGTTTCTATGAATTAAACTAAATTAGAACACGAATGGTACCAATGGCTTGTCGTAGAAGTAGCCCTTATCTTCGATGAAAGGCGGTCGAGTCGTGTACGGTCTTCTAGTGGTCGAAGGAGGAATGTATATCGGAGGCCGGGTGTAAGGCGTCCGGGTCGTTTGAGGAGGAATGTATATTGGAGGCTGCGTGTAAGGCGTCCGGGTCGTTTGAGGAGGAATGTACACCGGCGGCGGTCTCGTGGTGGGCCTCGCTGTTGTTGGGAAAGTAAACGGTACTTTAGGTGTTGGGTAGTCGTAGCCTGTCGTTCTAAATGGCGGTGGAGTTGGGGGTGGCGGGGGTCTGGTTGGGGGTGGAGTTGGGGGCGGCGGGGGTCTGGTTGGGGGTGGAGTTGGGGGCGGCGGGGGTCTGGTTGGGGGTGGAGTTGGGGGTCTAGTAGGTGGAGGAGGTGGTGGTGGAGGAGGTCTTGTTGGTGGTGGGGGTGGTAGGTATGTAGCCTTTGTTGGTGGTGGTGGTGGTGGTGGTGGAGGCCTTGTCGGAGGTCGAGTAGGTGGTGGGGGTGGTAAGTATGTAGCCTTTGTTGGTGGTGGTGGTGGTGGAGGCGGAGGCCTTGTTGGCGGTGGTGGAGGTGGTGGTGGAGGCCTTGTTGGAGGTCGAGTAGGTGGTGGAGGTGGTAAGTATGTAGCCCTCGTTGGAGGTGGTGGCGGTGGAGGCGGAGGCCTTGTTGGCGGTGGTGGAGGTGGTGGTGGAGGCCGAGTAGGTGGTGGAGGTGGTAAGTATGTAGCCCTCGTTGGAGGTGGTGGCGGTGGTGGTGGAGGCCTTGTTGGCGGTGGTGGAGGTGGTGGTGGAGGCCTTGTTGGAGGTCGAGTAGGTGGTGGAGGTGGTAAGTATGTAGCCCTTGTTGGTGGTGGTGGTGGTGGTGGTGGTGGAGGTCTTGTCGGAGGTCGAGTAGGTGGTGGGGGTGGTAAGTATGTAGCCTTTGTTGGTGGCGGTGGCGGTGGAGGTGGAGGCCTTGTTGGCGGTGGAGGAGGTGGTGGTGGAGGCCTTGTTGGAGGTCGAGTAGGTGGTGGAGGTGGTAAGTATGTAGCCTTTGTTGGTGGTGGCGGTGGTGGTGGTGGAGGCCTTGTCGGAGGTGGAGTAGGAGGCCTAGTTGGCGGCGGGGGTCTTCTCGTTGTAGTTGGAGGTAGATACGTTATCGGAGGGAAAGTTCTCCGGGTGGTTGGCTGCGTCACAGGAGGTACGTAAGGCCTTCTTGTTGTAGTCGGATAAGTGAACGGCACTGGTGGAGTTGGGTAGCTGTACCCTGTGGTTCTGAAGGTAGGATATTGGGTACTGTAGGTAGGATATGTTACTGGGCGCCTGGTTGTTGGTGGGGGTGGGGGTCTGGTGGGAGGTGGCGTTGGTGGCGGGGGTCTCCTCGTTGTTGGGGGTGGTGGTGGCGGGGGTCTTCTCGTTGTTGGGGGTGGTGGCGGGGGTGGAGGCCTTGTGGGAGGCGGAAACGGTATGCGAGGTGTTGTATAAAAATAGCCAGTGGTTGGTGGCGGTCTAGTTGGTGGCGGTGGAGGAGGGGGTGGGGGTCTAGTCGGAGGTGGAGGTGGTGGTGTCCTTGGAGGTGGTGGTGGAGGAGGGGGTCTTGTCGGTGGCGGTGGTGGAGGTGGTGGTGGCCTAGTCGGTGTAGGGAACGTTATGCTAGGAGGCTGGTAAAAATATCCAGTTGTCTGCGGAGGTCTTGTCGGCGGTGGAGGTGGTGGAGGAGGGGGTCTGGTTGGAGGCGGTGGAGGTGGGGTCCTGGGTGGTGGTGGCGGTGGGGGAGGTCGAGTTGGTGGTGGAGGTGGCGGAGGAGGTGGCCTAGTCGGTGGCGGTGGTGGAGGTGGTGGCGGTCTTGTTGGGGGTGGAGGCCTGGTTGGTGGCGGGAATGGTATGGAAGGAGTCTTATAGAAATATCCTGTTGTTTGAGTTATCGGAGGCCTCGTCACTGGTGGTGGAGGGGGCCTTGTTGGGGGTGGTGGTGGTGGTGGTGGAGGCCTTGTTGGCGGTGGTGGTGGTGGTGGTGGAGGCCTTGTTGGTGGTGGTGGCGGCAACGTTGGAGGCCTCGTTGGCGGAGGGAAAGGTATTTTCGGCTTCGGGTAGAAGTATCCATCTTCATCTAGGTTCGCGGAGATAGGATAGCCGAGCACCGCATAGTTCTGGGCGGAGTTGAATTGGATAGCTCGCGTCTCTCGCTCTGCTTTGCAGGTGTGATACACTGCCAGCAGCACCACTGCTAGGTGCAGTGACAGCCTCTGGAATAACAGAAATATTGAAGTTAGAAGTTGTGATTATAGAAATATGAGATTTTATCTTTAAAGGTTTGCGTATTTACGAGTATTTTAAAATCAATATACCTAATTAAAGACTAAAGAAAAATATAGAAAAGTAATTAAAGTTGAAAATTATTCCTAAATGGGAGACATGCTGTTTTTGTAAAAGCCACTTTAATTTCAACTTCAAATATAATAATGCTTAGAAGGGAACTTTAAACGCAAAACGGTTGCAATTATTGCACGAAACTGATGAAATTGGATTATATAAATGATCTAGCAGACACGACTTTTAATATTCTTTAAGTAAGTGCCACAACGTTTAAAATTGAAGTTTTGCATAAATCAAATCAAATTCATGGCTCATGCACAAATTATGATATTTATTAAATTATGAATAATCTTTTCCCCTCATCTTTAATAGATTTAAATCTTCATGTCAAGGTGCATATTACGAAATTTTTGACTCCATTTGACTTCGCTCTTACCTCCATCAATCATAACATTCTCATTCTTATGCAACAATTAATGTCATTAACATTGAAATTGTATCAATACATAATGCACGGCTCTTTTAATTAAATTATAAATGGCTCAATTTTATTTCAACTTCAATAAAAAAAAAAAAACTTAAAAAAAAATGAATTATAAAGAAACACAAAATAGTAAAGTAACTTTTGAATGAAAGTTATTATTGAAATTGAATGACTTTGTCTCATATTTGCTTGACTTTTTTGCCATCGACTTCTAACGAAAGGACATTAATGTATTGTTTAATGTAGTAGCACTTCGCCGGCGACTTCGTCAGAGCGTTTTAAAACAAATATAATGTTACTCGCAGATAACGTAGCTTTCTAATGGTGGAAGAATCCTTAAAATCGGTGCAGTAGTTTTTGAGTTTATCCATTACAAACAAACAAATGTTTCCTCTTCATAATTTAGTGTAGATGAAGAATGGTTTTAAATATTTTTCCCTCCTTTAATGTTGTATAATTTTGATTATACACATATTTTATAGCTAATAGTTTTATGACAAAAGTTGATATTGAAACTTTTTGGAAATTCGGCATGTCCTAATCAAAAATTCGAAGACATGTGACATCTACCAACCCGCACTGGGCCCGCGCGGTTGATTATGGCCCACTCCCTCTCACAGAGAGGAGGCCTGAGTCCCAGCAGTGGGAACATTATTTATAGGCTGATGATGATGATGATGATGATGAACCCAATTGATTAACAACACATAAAAAGGCACTATCGGGCATCCATATTTCATCATCACTGAGAAATGAATTTCCTGCCTCACCATCGATGCAACATTTAATCTAGCAACGTCACTATACCAAATTCCACAGGCGCTTAAAAAACTTATGACATAATTATTTCTGCAGAGCGTCACAACTAACAAACAATTTTATTATATTAATGTTACGGACTCCTTGGTTATAATATTTATTTTTCTTTAGTTATTCCAATTTAAAAATTGTTTTTGAATACTTTTGATTTCTAATGGTAGCCATACACCATCTTGCCTATCGTATGACGCTTGCAATTGTTTCAAATTGGCAGTTGGTCCATTTACACCATACACCATACTGCCTATCGTACGATCGATTTGACACAACTTCAAATCTGTAGCAGCGATGCCAACTTAGCAACTTTATAGCTAGATCTAGCTATTATTCGGTGACCGATAGCTACAAATTTATAAAATTGTAGCTGTCGTCACCAAATAATAGTCAAATGCATCACTGCTGCCGATTTGACGTTGTATCAAATCGATTTGATGACCTATCATATTGGCATGTCATGCCATCAAATACAACAAAACAATTGCAAGCGTCAAATCGATCGTCGATAGGCAGGATGGTGTATGGCTACTATAAGACGTTGGTTGGTTTGTCTGTCAAAAATATTTACAAGATTTTTTTCCAGAACTTAAAGGAATAAAATTCATTAGTAAAGGGGTAATTATTTTTCCACATTCATATTTTTCAATTACGTATCGCAAAAGAAAAAAAAAGTAGGTATGCGGGTTTATAAAGAAAAAACAATATAGGTACCGTGGCGAATTGAGAACCTTCTCCTTTATTTCGTCAGTTAAAGTACTTAAAAAAAAACACATTTAAAACAATTACAATTCGAATGATATTTACAATTATTGTACGAATGTCCACTTATGCGTCAGTGAAACACATTTCGTTGAAGAAGCTCAAGGCGTTCCGGTCAGTACTGGTGGAATCCTACTTGAATATCGCTTGGTCCAAGGTGAGAGCTTTCGTCAACTGCCGTAAAATTTTATGAATCGATTTATTGCCTCGTTTTGTTTTAAATTAATCGACATATTAAGAGTTTATTCGGTGTTTGGGAATAAAATAGGCTTTTTGCTGCAATAACAATTTTTAAATGGTGACGTAGTAAAAGGTAATAATTCCTTTGCAGGCTTGTAAGGAGATCGATAAAATTTTAATTAATTTGCACTCGTATCAGGAACTCAGTTTTTTTATAACTCTGTATTTTCCAAATGAAATATCCGTTTATTACCTATTCATAATATTAACCGATATTTTTGACTTACTGACTTTTATTGCATGAAAAAAAAACCACGGAAGTCAATCTTGAACATTACCTATACAATATTATTCATCTCTAAAGGGGAATCATTAAGAAATTATAATCAATCAATATTCACGTACATATTTATACAAACATAATAATATTCCTTATTTAGCACTAAACTGACAAGCGACATTGAAAAATTTGCGAATTGAATCATTCAATCTTTAAACCACTTAATTAGTGTATTTATCATATTGATTGTTAACATCAATTACTCGCTCAAACCTTGTAACTTAGACCACACAATGACATTGATGAGGTATTTTGTCACTAACAATGATTTGATTAAGTCAACAGAGACGTCTTCAACTGTTTTTGTTGGTTGATTGCTTATTATGCTTAATCATCGCTTGTCCTTCATCTTATTCGCTTTTAATCATTACTTGTTATGAAAATTACAGAATCGCGAATTTATTTTAAACTGGCTGATGTTTGACGCTTCGCTGTCTGTATGTGTTCTTCAAACTGCTAATGCAATTAATACTCTTTCAGCCATTTATGGTAACTACTGGTTTATTTATAGCGTATCAACTTCCTCTTCCTCCTTTCTAATAAAACAACGATTTGCCATAAACTAAGTCTTTTAAGGGTGGACATTATGGCCATATCCCCCTTTGGCCGTCAACCAAAGCACAACAACACAAACATTGTGATGGCTCAGAGACACATACCTCACCTCCATGTACGAGATTTTGACTTCAAATCGGGCAAGTATCAACGTACATGTGTAATTTATGAGTTTAACAAAAGCCAACAGCTATAAGAAACACACCTCATACTTTAGGTAATGTTTTTTTTCTGAGTTTAGCCCAGCTATAAGACACTTTAGGTAGTGTTTCATCAAAGTTTACGCCTTTACATCCACTAAAATCTAACACTTTCGGCAGCAGTGCAAGAATATAAATTATTTAAATTCATAATTGGGCACAAGTCGGCGTTTGTGGGCATTTAATTACTCATGTCGGCACAAACAATAGTTTTGGTACACAATTAGAAGGTGCAGAATTAGTTGTATGGTAATGTAAGCATTCGATCATAGAGATAACGCTGTAGATTTAGTATTGATTGAGAATTAGAGAATCTTGATTTACGATATGAATACTTCTTCTGTTTGATTGTATTATATGGTTGATACATCTTGCATTGTTACCTTGGCGCTAAATATTATGCAGGGCTATTCTAATAAAATAAAGTTTAAAAGTTTTGATGTGGGGAGTAATCTTCAAAATTGCTGATTCGATTTCAAAAATTCTTTCAGTAATGGAAAGCCTGGATCCAGAAGTGTTATAGGCTGGCTATCAACATTACATTGATTAATTATGACCGTAGTCAAAAGAGCATAAACACAACGGCAATGACCAAAGCATTCGATAATAGAATTTCAGTAGCGTTCATTCTACTATCTTTGATCAGATGCAAATGAATCATGGTCCCTGGAATTTTGTTGCACAAAACGGAAAACACAACAAACAGAGATCATCTATAATCATCAAGAATAGAAAGTAAGTACTCATTAGACTTCCTTAAAGTAAAAGAGTTTACACAGAAATGCTACCTAATTACCAAACATAAACAGACAATAATTTAGAACTTAAACCTGACAAAGACAGAACACTAGACCAGACAAACAGACAGTATTTTTGCACAAACGTGCTCTGCTTGTACGATTTTCTTTTGTTCATTGACGGAAATTGTGATGAGTTACACACACGTGGTGTCTATGTGTACATATAACTTTACTTGTACACGTATTTGTAAGTAGGTTACAATCTTACAACTAATACCGTCAGGCGCCGGCTTTTTGTAGGCTTCGTTTTTGCTTATCTCTTACATAAAATTATAGAGGTAGGTCTACAACTACTTACTCATAGGTCTACAACCTTTGTTACGGATCAATGTATCAGTTTTTGTGAACTATATGCAGTGATGTTGTGGATTTTATTAGATATGTCAATCGATTTACATCACACTTTTCTTGGTTTATATTGTCGGTTCATAAGACAGTGGCTTGGTTAAACAACATTTGGTAAACAGCAAGTACAACTAAATAAATATATTAATAATGGACAGTAAAGTGACAAACAAGAATGCATAGATTTCAACATTTTAAAAGTTAAACATAGCCATAACTTTATCGACCTTTCAGTTAAAAATGTAAACGAAATCAGTCAACAAATCGAAGGCAACATAGACGATACAAAATCCGAACGGGCGGCGATCCCTAGGCCATATACATTAGCGGATGACACACAAAAATTAACAAATGGCGACGAAGGTCGTACGACATCGTCTCACCAAGTAATTATTTACTTAAGATATATAATAGTCAGCAGTGACCCCAAGTTGCGACAGCTTGCAAATACGACGTGCGCTACTGGTGATGAATGAAATGCTTAAAGTGACGGGGTTTCTAAGTTCTTATCTGATTGAATGTGTTTTGAAACAGAAACCCTGCAATGACCATATTAGTAAATACAATGATGATACTTTCATCACAAGCACTTTCAAAAGAAAGATCTATCAATACACTTTACTGTAATATACAGACAGATAAGACTTTTCAAACCACCAGAAAGTCAAAGCCTTTATAATGCAAATAACTTTCTGCAACCTTTCTTAATTCTATGATATTTATCTTATTTCTTACAACAAACAACATTACTGATGGGATCCAACTTCAATGTTCCTAAAAAGAGCCTGAAATTGGAATAGTTAAATCCAATACGAGGTCCTAGTAATTTCAAAGCATTGTTGATTTCAACCCGAACCACAGCTCATAAAGTTACAACAGTATCTGTGCTAGTTACAACGCTTGTTGGGGGATTGACTCGTTCCATTAAGATAAAAGAACATGTCCCAAACGTAACGAATCGATTAGAAACAGATCGTAACTTGTTAACCAAGTGGTTTAGAAAAATGAGTTATTTTACAACGCTGTGAGACCCTTTGTACTGAGTATTTGGAGTGGTCACCAATACAGAAAATAGTTCCTTAATAAAATATAAAACAACTGGTAACGTACAAAAGTTTCCAAGTTTTTCAGAGTATTATGTGAACTTCATAAACATTTATCAAATCTCCGAGTGAAGAGACAAATGTTCAAAGACGAAAAAACAACCGCTATTAAAGGTACCGATAAATATATTCTTAAAGTTGTTTAAAAATTGGTTTGCATCTCACACCTAACGACAACACCAAATGTTAGTAGTAATAAAGACACTTATAGGTCAGGCCACTTGTCTTATCGCATTGAATTTTGCGCTTATGAGATAATTAATTCAAAGTCAACAGAACCAATAGTCAATACCAAGTCAAGTTTAAAGTAAACTATAGCGCAATAACATGATGCAAAGTTGGCTTGAGCAAACTAATAGCGTTTCTTAATTCCAATGGAAATATATAAATTTCTTCATCATTATCAAATTCTATCATCATTAATTTAGTTTCCGTTTGAAGAAAGGTCAAAGACTTTGATTTCAGTCAT
This sequence comes from Agrotis segetum, assembly GCA_036375495.1. Classification (NCBI taxonomy): domain Eukaryota; kingdom Metazoa; phylum Arthropoda; class Insecta; order Lepidoptera; family Noctuidae; genus Agrotis; species Agrotis segetum. Next base: position 73,881 of record JAQSVV010000586.1, on the reverse strand, counting down.
TTAGAGGTACCATTTACGATATTTGATGACGGGATGACTATTAAAGATCATCATAAGCCTAAAGACCAAATAGATTATTACGAGTATGAACAAACTTGCATTTACCAAGCCTGATAACATGTTTTTACTGTAAATTTATGTCATACTGCTGTTAATAATAATAATGATAATAATGATCATGTCAATGATATTATCGAACGCCAATAAGGTGAAGTGGACCATAATACTCCAATAACCTTGAACCTCAAGAGTTTTGTTTGATAGACGTTAGTGAGACAGAAGTCAATTAGAAACTTGAAGAGGTTACAAATAGTGATTTGAAATCTAACGAAATTTGACAGCAAACAAACCACTCGGGTGATGAAGAACTTGTGTAGGATGAAAAACAAATAGATAATAATGCATAGAATGCTACGCAAAATCAAAACTAAGCTTCATAACAATAAAGCTCTTCAATCGTAAACCATTTAAAGATAAAGGTAAAGTAACAATCAGACAGATTGGTGTCAAGTGGCCCTTATATCACGGTTGAATTTATCAAAAGATGATGAAGAATCCATTGTTTGTTTCATATTTCTTAATGTTTATAAATTAGACATTGTCAATAATAAATTGTAGGCAGCCATGATCGATGATTTAAGTTGTGACGAGGATTCAATTTCGGATGATAGGATTTTGGAAATACGTGTAATGATAATATTACGTAAAGTAGGTTTTGTAATAACTGGTGAAAGGGACGATGAGTTAAATGCTAGATTTGTTAGTAAAATGATCTTGAGCCTTTGGCTAGTGTTTAGTAATAATAATAATTAAAGTGCATAACTCAAGATATCGTCAGAAAATCCAATTTATCAATCAGAATAGTCAATTTAATCTACCAGTTCCCAATATTACTTGTAAGTTCTCATAAGCTACGAAGCAAGACCCTGTCCTTCACTTTCGTATCTAGTTAGCCATAGCTCTGCCTTTGGAGGTCATCGGTCTCATGGGGAGTACCTCTGGGGGTCGTTCCATTTCCAAACATCACCCAATCTTCTTTAAAAACATGGTCATTGGTCAACCTGCTGCTGCATCAAGCAATACAACTCAATAAGCTAATATCTTACAATCTGTCATCATAACGCCGTAGGGCTTCAAGATAATTACAAACACTTTAAATTGAAGCTCAGCGTCCTTCACCTTTGCATTTACCGGAATCGTATTATCAGCAATAGTCGTTAATACCTGCCGTGCCTTCAGGGAGGGTAATCTTTTAGCAATCTATTAACTTTTTGAGGTGTTCTTCGTAATTGTTTATTACATCTATTATACTTACCGTTTTGCCTTCATTCACTGTTCAAAGCCAACTGGATTAATGCGTCCGATTATTGTAGTATGATGAATGTTTTCAAAGCAGTCTGCTTCACATTAATAATTGTTTTTGTGTTGTTTCTTTCATTTATACTAATTGACATTTCTTTATTATGCAAATTGATTTCTGTAGGCTTCTACAAAAGAATATTACTATTCGATTCGAAGTCTTTCAAAATTCAGTGCAACTAGTCACTGTTTGTCTATGAATGTCTGTTATTCTTCTGTTGGCTTTAGATTGTGATAGCCAAATATTCTTAGTTCTTGCATTTCAAATATTTACGCATGACCTCACCAGGCATTTTGACCCAGTCATGCATAAAGACTAGTTACGCATGCTGCCAGGCCCTACTTTCAATTTTATTCATTGTATATACAAACACAGGCTGCAGATATATCTAGTAATGAGTGGGTCAATAGTCTAGGCAACGGTTCCACGACTACATAATGCTCATCTAGTCTCGAAATATTTACCTAAGATGGAAATTAGCACATTACAATTCAAACACATAAACATCATTTTAAGTTTTGCCGTAATAGAATTACAATCAGTAGGTAAGACTTTATTGCTGTATTGTAAAGCACCAGTTACCAAAACAATAGATAGATTTTTCAAATGATATTCAAACTATAAAGCAGCGAGCTAAAACTTAGTTTCAACTAGGTTGTCCAGAAACTGGTGAAAGAACGTGGACATCCAAGGTTTACGTTAAACGACCATTAACTTTTTGTGTTAACTGCTTTATAATGTGGTGTTAGGACACCTATTTAAAGATAACTTGAATTTTAATGATTCGAGGAATAGAAGATGTACTTCTAATGTCAAATGAGTTTAATTTGAAGATTTTGATGAGATCAGAAATACTTTAGTATTAGTATTAAAAGCCTTTCTTGATTATTACTTCGTTGAATTTTGATATTTTAAAGTCACAAATGCTTTCTGGTATTTTTTTATTATATTTCTTTTTTAAAATAAATTTCTGTACCCGACGAGGCATTGCTAAAAAGAGAATGGAGACTACAAAGATTTTACGGAATCCACCTCTTAGCTGTTCAAGTGTCCCACTCTGGACTTCGGCACCTTAAGCTACCGTAAACTGAAGAAACGGCTAACCGATGCCTCTGACGATAAAGACCTAACTAGGGCCACTTGGCTCGCGACCAACATCCTGTTCAAGTCCGGCGTCAAATAGTTTTTTTTTTTTTTATAAAAAAAAATATTTATGATCTGAGATACGTTTCACGACATTAAACACTGAATTGAATTCCATTCCGTTGATTGTTTCAACCACCTGTGACTTTTTCCACTTCAATTTTTATATCCGCAACATTTACTAAATATGAGGCAATTAAAAATCAAATTAAAACAAACCATTAAGTACTTACCTTGGCCCTATTCCGTCCCTTCAAAACACTAAAATCATTCACACAGCTCAACGGAATTCAATCGAAACCAATTTTATTGTCTTTTGGTGTCATCATGCCATACTTGGCACTTGGTTCGTCCAGTCGGCTGGCTTGCGTAACTTCAAGTAACGCAAGCTTTTGTAGGATAGTAATGAGGACCTCATGCACGGTAATTATTTTTAAACTGACAGTTATTTTGAATTTCGTTTTTGAGTACTGGATGTTTCGTATTGTTTTTTGGGATAGCCCTGGGCAATTGTTTATCTACTCTACTGTTTATAATTATTATGTTTGTGATGAGACATCATATCATTATGATTATATCATTCTAATGATAAAGTCTTGGTTGTAACTTCAAATAATACTGGTTTTGATGTGTGCCTTGATTTTGCCTTCACTAATCTATTCAATATCTTCATCAGTGGTTAGATCAGTATAATAAGGTTCTTGTAATTAAAGCTATGATCGTTTCAGCTTGTTTATTAAATTGTCGATGCAATGGTAATTGGATCTTTATATACTTTTGTTCTTTTATTAGGTACCTATTATACATTATTAAGGATAAATTTCAAGTTTTCGTATGGTAACCAGATGCTATTGAGATAGCGACTAAATTGTATTTAATTCAAGTGAATATTGAACAGCGAAAATGACATTTATGGCAATGTCCTTATAGGGCGGTATCTGAAAAAGGATTCAGTTAAGCAGCACAAGCACTTAGGTACAGACTTTATTGAAATACCTGAGTTAATGTTGAAGAATATCAGTAAAGGTTAATAGAGCTATCAAACTAATGCAAGCGTTTGATGTAAAAGCGAAATCAAACATAATGATAGCCTTACGTCTTAATCAAACGTTTTTGTGAACATTGAAGATGTTACAATATTTGAGAATAAAGTAGCTAAAAAACAGAGGTGCGCCAGTAACCTGGAGGATAAGATATAGCAGATTCGTCGTATGGTGAACACATTCTGCATTCTGAGCTAACAAAATTGTCAAACGAGCAACACAAAGCTTCAATTTTGGTACATAATTGCTAAACCACTGGCAAAGATAAATATTTTAGCGATAACTACAACCAAATGGACAACGAAATTAAGACTGTTTGTGCAGTAAATCAATGAATAAGAAGACTTACGTTTCCTCACAATAGGTGCTAACATTAACTTTGTTTCGCGAATTATCAATAAACCACAAAACACAATAATGATGAAACTCTTCAAAGCGTATAGCAATAACATTTAATAACTGCAAGCTTTAAGAAGATACATGCACAGTAATCGAAGCTAATATTTAGCTATAGAATCTGCCATAAATCAACCAATCAAAAGAACCAGTTACAATCAATTTTGTATATTAATACACTTCGGACCATATATGTCACATTGAATAGATTTCAAATTACAATGAAATATGGTTCCTGGATATTGCTTATTTTGGTCGTAAATCAAATTGGATGGGCTATTTTTGTAGCCTTGACATTTCGACAATATGTTCGGTTGAGAATTTGTCCTTGCTCCGGTATTTGTCCGGATGGTTTTCTAAGATCCGGGTCAGGTGATGAAACTGAACACGGTTCATTTTTGGAAAACGTTTTGCTTATCTCTTGTTTACTTATATTATGAGTATGTGAAATGACCTTCGTTTCACGTCTGTGTATGTTTTTACGAACTAATTTTTGTTTTGGTTTTTCAAGCTCTATGACTTTTCTATCATTGTTTTCTCGTCCTCATTCAATATTTTCATGAAGCACTTCATTTATATTTACTTTTTTATTTCATTTGCCACTGTAAACGTATCATAAATTAATGTCAACCTATTATTACCCTGTAGCAGAACAAAAGCTTCTTCTCAAACAATAATTGCATGCGCCTTGATCAACGACGCTTGCATCCGCATCTTATACCTACCTTATTATTTCCCAAACTTAATATGGTCATCTTTAATATCTACATTGGTATTTACGATCCTCTCACTACAACGCCTTAACGAACAATCCACGGTTCAACAAAATTTATGCGCATATTTGGAGAGTCCATTGCCCTTTACCTATTAACGTCCAAAGCTTACGCAAATAAACGTCTTCTGTTTCGGGTTTTCCTTTATCTCCCGGATACTATAAAAATGTAGTGATGATTTCGCAGAATCTTCCGTTGTTATGTCTATAGAGGTTTATAGTTCAACAGTAGATCGTAATCAGTTCTGAACGTTGGTTTGGTGGTTATTGGGTTTATCCATCATGAATTTCTATGTCTGTGCCCCGGAATAAGGTTCTGCGTCCTGTTGGTGTCAACAGGCTTGCATATCTTGCAATTCCATGAGACTTAAATAGAACTTAAAAAATCTGGTTAAATCAACTGTAGGTACTCCTCTCAGGATATCGTGATATTGGAACGTTAGGGGCATGTATAAAAATAGGATAGAGGTCAAGTCATTAAGAGTCTGACAGTCCTCTCCGCTTTACGCAGAGTGGGATGATAAAAGAAAGGTACACTACTGCTGATAGCGAAAAAGGCAGATGTTATTATTGCCAAGATGAGAAGAGATTACCAAAACAAAGAAAGATCCGTACCCAGTGGGTCAAATCTAGTTATTGATAATGATGATGACACCTCTCTCTAACCTTTGGGGATTACAAGAGTGATAATATGTCCAATCTGGCAAGCTAAACCACAAACAAGGAATTGCCTTGTGGCCTTTTTGACCGTTGAGTAACAGTTCGCACTTGACGTAATGACCTGATTGATGGACGCGATAACTTTATGAGGTTGTCTATCAATTCTATTGTTGCAGTTAGTGAAAGATGCACTTAACATTTTAGAGTTGGTGAGGGCAGTTAGAGGGATCCCAGTAGTTGCATAATTGACCCTGACATGAGAGATAGTTACATCCTCTAACAGAAAGAAGAGTATCATTAAGATTAAAGGTCTTTCTACTGCTACAGCTAAACTGACACTTCCTACCTACAACGGAGCGTAAGCATTTCTTACAAGCACTTTTGCTTCTACCACGTGTATTCTGATCATGCGGTTACTGATTGCTGATGTTAATTAATTATGGTTTTAATAGTTAAACTATTCCTTTCAGCTTCCATGGAAATTACCTACATATTCATATTATGTCACAGTTTTTTATATCACAGAAGGAATTTATGATTTTACATAATTCTCGCAAAAAAAAAACAAGGATTTAGTATTAAGAAATATAATAATATTAATTAATAGCCTGTTTTTAATTATATTATTAAAATGAAGAATCCTATTTAAATTTCCTGATCTCAAACAAGTTTTGAGAATGTTTTCTTAGAAAAACATCTTCATCATCATTACATGGAGGATTCCAATAACATTTTTAATATCTGCATTTTTGTGTCTTGGATTGATCCGCGTTCTCAAGGTATTCTGGTTACGGTGACTTATCAAGTTTTCATCTACAGGACATGTCTTTTTCCTTGACCCTATTTCATTCTTGCTCAAGACTTCATATTCAAAGAAAGTCGTCAAAAATCCTACATTTTTGTGTGCAAGACGCAAGACGATTCGCGAATATTTTTTCAGGTTACAAATTACAAAATTGTGTAAATGTCAATCCAATATAAAGTCATCAACATAGAAACATTTTGGCGAAACTGCCATGTTCTTCACCCACAAACTCATAGAATGTGATATCGAGGTAGCTACAACAACGGGTGGATTTGACCCACTTCAAAATCATTGTGCAGTACATTTTTTGATGATGCTTTGTTAATCCTTCCTTTAATTTAGTAAACTTTAAGGTCTCTTCATCATACCATTATTATGTCTACCATAAACTTAAAAATAGATACCATCTCATCTTACCAAACACAATCGGTGGTATTGAATGCAACAATATTACGATTCCGTTTTTATTTGCATTTGGCATTGAGCACAAAATGTAACGTCGACATAAAACAAAGGATTCAAATTCCTATCATTATCATTGTGTGTGTAAAAAACGTATTGTCTGTCTATTCAATTGGCAAACATGCGATGTTGGGTAAAAAGTACATTTTGTTAATTACTGGTAATTGGTTAGATGCTACTTTCTTTATTGGTGTCAAGCGCAGTTATCGCATTTACCAACCATAATATTGCCAATAACCATAGATATTGCTTAGTTCGTTGCAATTTCGGTGATGTTCAATAATAATTAAAAGCTGTGTTGGTTTTCCTCATCAATGATGAAACCTGGTATTTACAGCGCAATCCGTTTCTTTCAGTTGCCTTTTGTACTGCAGGGTCACGATAACCTCTGAAGACATTCCGCGACCCTACCAGCCTTTGAGAGAGGCCAGCAAATTAGACACAGTGAGAGAAAATAATATGAAACTCGCTATCAATTTGAGCTATATGATCCGCAATGCAAGAGTTAATGCGTTTTTTTTATATATTGGTTTGCATCAAAGTTCATTAAACATAGCATAAATATAATCACTTTATGAAATTCCCATAGCAGGGAAATTCTCTTTTGTACGAACTAAAAAAAAACTGAGGGTCCCGTCTAGAATGTTAAAATAAATATTACAATGCGAATTTTGGGTGATCACGGTGGTTCAACAAGGGACTTCAAATATAGTTTCGATACATTACTCTATCAATAAAACATTAGGGTCTAAAAAGAATAGCGAAGGCAGCTACTGACCCAGAGCAGCACCTACACTGTTGTTCTCAACCTCTCATCGGGCACCCATATCTGGTCACTTAGGTTATGATGCTCCTACGCATCTACGCATAGATCCGGCCTGTCAATGTCACCGCAATGTCAATTGAAGATTTAAATGTTTTGGGTTTTGTCATCTGATTCATAATGCATGTTTATTTTTTAATATTATTTACGAGAACTATGAATGGGAATTCTGTAGGTAGCTGCAAGTTTTAGTTCCTTCTGCTTCTTTTATTGGTTTATTCAGGACACAGCCATTCATTTTTCAGGTTGTTTTTATTTGTGAATCGTATTTAACACCGTAGGGGTCTTTTTGTCAGTCTTCATATTGTTTGACATTGTTACTTATTTTTCAATTTTGGGAATATTTAAGTTATCCAACTTTTTCCTAACTCCGTTACTGAACTCGTTAGGGAAGTTTAACGCTCGCATTAAACGTGTCCTTAATAACAAAGTACTAAGTTGAAGACAAGGCAATAATTCTGACACAAGCGGCTTCACTGGCAGCTCAGCATTAGCACTAATATATGTATTTACTACGTCAAAATTACGATTAACTGAAAATAACTTTTCCTTCTGATTTCAATACTTTTACCATACCTTTTACTTACTAATCATTTAGAAGACAAAACATGGTTATTTATTTTTTTAAATTCAAAATATATGTATGGTTATTTTAATTAATGTATGCGTGTATCGAGTTAATAATAAAACCGTAGGACCGTTGACTCCTCAAAGAAAAAACATTTAATTAAATCATCTCCCACATTATCTGTAGTCACCAAGGTCACCATTAATGGCCACAATTATTTCCACAGGTGGTCAAAAATGACACTTCTTAAACATTTTATGTGTAAATTTGGAACTGGTTTTATGATATTTTATCTTTCTTGTGTAAGTGCCGAAAGGTGAGGTCAATGCGGTATGCCACTTATTTTTTGTAAATAATTTAATAAGAGACGTAAGTTTTCATACAATGTATAATTACATGAGTATTTCTTTATTTAATAAGTGTGAGAAAGAACCTGTGGAACAAGAATAACATTACGTTTTTTTTTTATAAATGATTTTGAAACGTATACCCCAGAAAGTTTTGTGAAAGCTCAAGGAAGGACAGCTTAAATAAGTAAATATTGATTTATTACAAACTGCGCTCTTGAGTAATAAGTTGGCAAAAGGAAATCCCGGTAACGTATTGAATGAAACGGCAGTGAGAGTGTTATGAATGGCTATCAAAGTAGTATTGATAGTAATATTGCTCTTAAGTAAGATAAAATATCTTCATCATATGCTTAGCCTTTAAACTATGTTGATATCGGCTTAATAGCCGATATCAAAACACTGATATTTCAAATGAATACGTTTAGAGTAATCTCTAAACGTATTCATTTGAAATACCAGTGTTTTACATAAACGACTGCCTATCTGACCTCAACCCAAAAGAAAAACATACATTTTCTATCTCTCTAATACATTTTTGTCTGTTAGATCATCCCGGACATTATAAAAAGTTTTTATTTATAGAGACATTAAAAAAGCAAGTTATCACTCTTAATGTCACCGTGTTAGAAGTTAATTATTAAAAAAAAAAAAACTATATCGATCGAAAATAAATTGGATATTTCGAAGTTAAACCAGTTTATTTGTATTCAAAAACAAGTAAAATAACTACCATTGATTATTTTGTAGCACATTAATTAAATTATGGAAAAGTTTTTCGAATATTTTCGTAAACTGTCGTCAAGGCGAACTAATCACTACACATTATTATAAAACCGAAAACCTCGCCGCGGCTGTCTGTTCGATAGAAACTGCTTTACTGATTGTTATGCGGTTTTCGTCATTCGACCGAGTGATTCATAGGTATGATAGATCTTTTTTTTTTTGTATTTTATTATTGTTTTAAAAAACAGTGCCGCCACTCTAGGAATTTCTCCTTTATGTAAATTGGCTGACATAATAATGTCGATGACATTCGAAAATGTCGGAAAAGTTCAACTCACCAAGCTTTTATTGAAAACGCTAGTTAATCCTTTTGTAATTTAACAAAACTGCTATGAAAAATAAAATATCTAAGATAATATAAGATTTACCGTAATAGATGAATTCTAAGTTTAAGTCGTGTTGTCTGTAATGGTATGATCATCTCATCATTATCTGCTAAGCCTTTTCCGAACTATATTAGGCGCGGGCCACACACGGCAAAAACCTTAGACGCAAACGGGGCGGAGACATATGTCTCTTCGGCGTCTCTTTCATACAAAATGTATAGAAGCGTCACGACGTAAAACACACAGAGAAGAGACGGGGCACGGACGCGACTCTCATACATTTTCGCACGTCCGCGACGCGTCCTCGTCTTACGACTTTTCTATGTAGCCTTTATTTTTATTTTTTCCAAATGCAGCCTATACCAATATTTTAACATGGAGATACTGCTCTTTGATCATTATAGTCCAGTTCGTCATGATCATCTCAGCCTACCTATTGCATTCCAATTCTTGACGTAGGTCCTTCCAGGGAGCTTTTTTCATCTAGCCACTGCCAGTAACTTTCTTCAGGTCATGAACGATCTTGCCGGGGGGCGTCCCACTCTACGTTTACCTACACGCGGTCTCCATTCGAAAACCTGGGGGGGTATTACAACCTTTTTTAATTCCTTGCAGTTTTCCGGCATTTGAATTTACGGCCTTAAGCAGGCTTGTTCTATTTCGTATTGCAACGTACGTAATTCTGCAAGGAATCATCCTGGATTACTTGTCTCTGGATGATTACAACGGGCTAAAGAATTCGTTCAAAAATCGAATCGACAATTTACCGATGATTACCGGTTTTATAAATTGTGTGTGAAAAAAATCTTTTTCATTGTAAATTTAGGAGATATTTGAGTTAAAATGTATTTTAATAACAATTTAAATATTTACAATCAAATTGAGCAACATTTACTGCCATTTTATGCAAAAACTTAATTCCAAATAAAACTCTCACAAAGGGGTTTGTTTCTGAACGATCGTATTGCGATACTTTTTTAGTCTGTGGCGGTTTTGGTTACCAAGGTTACCAAAACAAACAAGATTATCGTATTTTATTTATTTATAATGCCACTACGAGTATGTAGTGCTTTTTACTGCATTAATAAAGAAGCACACCGTTTTAATACCGCAGAGAAAGTAAGGAAACAAAATGGACTAAGTCATGAGCAGAAAATTTTGATAAATGGAGCTGTTCCAACACAACAATGTTCTAAGTTTTAAAGCAAGAGCTAGAAATGTTTCAACAAGTGAAGGAATGATAAAACCTAGGACGTTTATTCAAACCGAAAGACAGTGTACGAGTACCAGTTCTCTTGAAATTGGCTGCAAAATTGTGGTACCAGAAGCAATCGAGGAAGTGAAATTAAAAATGTCTGCTGATACATTAAAGACTGCCCAATGTACCCAAATAAATATTGAACACAAGTTTTGGCTCCATCGGACTGTACCATTTCTGGAATGATGCTGCGCGAGGCTATTAATTTTAAGTGTTTGAGTTGATCATACATATTGTTTGGTTTATTCAATCCTACGTCCATTGCTACGAAAGATTATTTATTTCGTCACCATGTCTCAAATCTAAGCTCTGTATATTTTTGAAGTGAAAACTTCTTTAGCGGCGTTGTACACTTTTTCTGTAATGGGTAAAAAATTTAAAACTCGCGTCAGGGTCACGTGACCAAAACTCGCGTCAGGGTCACGTGACCCTGATCGAAAATGAGTAAGACGTCATTCAAATTAAAAATAAAACATAGTAACAAAAAAGTTTTCACTTCTACCGGCACTCCTGGAGTGCAACCTTTTTTTTTTTCTTACACTGATGGAATTACGACAAATAAAACATTTTTTTCAGGAGTACCATGTTTTTTATTTAGAACAATATATTACTATAATTATGAGTAAATGTTTAGGTATATGAATCTATTGATTGCTTAGCGTTCAGTAAATGAGTGTATATGTGTAGGTAGATGTCGTAAAAGGTAAAAACTTTGTCGTGTTTTTATGTAAAGCTCGTCAGCTGAGATTATATCGTGTATGCACTCTCCAGATATTCTGTAGTGCCTCCATTATTAATACCAAAGTTTAATTTAGTTAGTTTCAACTGTTTAAAGACAAATTAAAAGAAACAAGTCAATAAAAGTTACTCAAAAGTGGCGTAAACTGAATGATTTTGGAGATGCCAATTTTGACAGTTAATCCGGCCTTGAAATGTCATTATGTAGCTTGTAATACGAAATTTCCAGGCACAAGCACAGGCAGAAGTCGGTATGAGGTCACGTGACCGTTTTACTGGCCGTCATTGTGTGATCGTAATACGACTAAGCAAGGCAGTTCACTTTAAGGCGTAAACTGACAGGAATTGAGAGCTTGTAATACACCCCCTGGTTCGTTATCACTAACTGTACCATTAACAGTTCCAAGATGGAACTACTGGGTATTTTTATTGTCAATAGTTCCGTTTTACAAGAATTTTGAAATAATGGAACTACTGATTATTTTTATTATCACTATTTCCATTTTAAAGAAAGTTGGAAATATTGGAACTAATGTTGAATTTGCCTTTTTCATTGACTAACCATCAAAAGTACTAGGCTAGCATAAGTTCAAAGTGATATTTATTTAAATATTTCTTGGCAGGAATAGTTGACCTGAAATTGTCTTGAACTTATGCTAGCCTAGTACTTTTGCTTTCCTACTCCGCTTTTCGTCACTTCAGTTTACATTGTACAGTTAGTACTAAATCTTATGATATACCTTAGTTATTTGCTTTCTTTGCTGAATTTTACACTTTCTGGCAACTAACTGTAACCTCAAATGGTATACAAAGCTTAAAATTGCATAACACAAATTATGCATAACCACGCCAGTTACATTACCATCGGCATCAGTGATTCGCAAACTCTGACCACTATGACCCTCACTCGATGAACGCATAATTTTAAAAAGGATTGCGTTGAGGAGCATTAGATGTTCTTGGAATATTTAATAACATATTAATATGGTATAGTCTCTTAGATTTCTAGAGCAATGTTTTAACAGAAGGTTAATCAATGAAAAATCATTTAAAAAAAAAACCATAATTTTATATTTATATATACTTAAAGAATTAGTGAGCAGCAATGTCATCATATTAACTTTTGGAAATTAATTTAAATTACAACACGATTTTTATAATTATACATAGAAGGAGTTTTAAATAGACACTATTAGTTTTATTTACATACACGCGTTAACGATTACTACCAGTAAGGTCAATGACCCGATTCACATATTTTGATCATTTTAAACATTGTCACGTTGTATTACTTTAGAGCTTATTTTTGTAGGGTGTTTCTACAAATTGGTAGTTGCTAACAATCAAGTTTTATAGATACACTTTTAATTTGTTTTTGTGTGATTGGCTTGAATGAAATGGTATTACTAGAATAATGTAGACGGATCATCTAGATTACATATATATAGGTCTGAGTTGAACTTAACCATCTGTTAAACTTGTGGCTATTTCCGGCGCAAAAGTTGTTTCATTAATCTTTTAAATATGATTTAAATTGTGTTTAAAATGAAAATGACTTATCTACACAATTGCACATACGTCTTTATTACTAAGTGTGGCGCCATGGCATGAGACATTAAATTGATATTTTTTTAAACAGAAACAAAAATACATGGTAATGTATGCAGCAGTTACATCATTTTGACCACTTGTCCCGAACGTGGGAGGATTAAGTATCGAGCCTACCAAATATGTCTTTTATGATTGTTGGGTAAACCATTATATTAAACAGGCACTTCTTTCGAGATGATTGCACCTTGAATTAATAAATTAATTATCAGGAAATTGTGAAGTATTTCTTCAAGAAAATATATCCATCCTAATGATTTCAATATTATTGCAATTAAGAATAATTTAAAGCTTTTCCTTTTATTTATTAATAATATTTTTCAAGCTTTTTTACTTCGTTTCAGTAAAATATTGATTTCCCCCAATATTTTATTCAATTATAAAATATTATAATTATTCAAAAAATAAATCTTATTTAAACTTTACAACTCACTTGAGACAATTTAAGCCTCTGGTATTAACGACCCCTTCACTAATTAGTACTGATAGATAAAACGTTAAAAGTTCAAGGATTTCCAACATCAATATTCAAATCATTAATTTCTCGCCAACTTACATCCTTTTTGCATAAATTCCTAAATGACGCAACTCACAAATTCTCAAATACGAGTAATAAACTTGGATATTAATGATTTGACTGTAAAGTTCCTTTTAGCTTGTACATAATCTTGTACTTCCGTGAAGACGACACTTCAGACCACCTTTGACATATTTGCTCAATAATTGACATTGAAAATTCAAGTTTATTTGCGCTTGTGTTGATTATTTTCTTGGCAATTATAGACTCTATGTTGTTAGCAATAAATGCGTTTGTATTTTGCATTCAACCAAAAGTGGTGGTCAGTGTTTTATCAATTAAATTATAATATTTAGTAGGATGTCCTGGTCAAACAGATTAACACTTTAATTCCGTTTTTTTAACATTGAGAATCCCCAAGCAAAAAACGATATCCGTGTCTGTAATAGTCTGTATAAGGTATTAGAGCATACTAAATTAGTATTTTGTGAAACAGGATAAACAACGACTTTTAGTAGAAAATTAGTGTTCACCAGGAAATCTGCAATTATCTTTTAGGTATTAATCACAATTCGATGCCATTATGGTGCTCAGACGTACAATTAGTAAAAAAACTCTGAAGAAGTATAGATTCGTTAATATATATTTTGATACTTCTAGATTCAACATTGAAAATTGATTCACTGATAAGTGAATGGTAATCTGAAAGTATAATTCCACTTCTAAACGCGATCTTCATTCATCATAAATCGTGTTCAAGAGCTGACCGAGTATTTTGTTGTAGAACAGATTTTGACACTTCTTGACCGCTGTTTACCGGTCTGTTGTGATGCTCAGTTTGTCGTAGAATTCACTCTTTAAGAGGAAACACCACGGCCGTTTTTCCATACAAATTTAGTCCCCTGTTTCTCCTTGGATAATTCCAGTAGAGCAATAATGATTTACGAAAAATCTATGACTACTATTGGCATGTCTCTATGTTTTCTTTTTTCCCATTAATTAATTATTAAAAGAGATATCAACATTCAAAATCCTAAAAAAATGGCCAGATTTTCCGCTGTGTTCAAATATTCAGAAAACAAATTTGACGAGATTATATAAAAAAAGAAAAACATAGGAACAAGGCCAGTGCCTTTCTTTATTTTTTAAAGAAAAAAGTAGTTAAATCGGTTAAGTTTTGGAGGAGTAATCAGGGGACTACGAATCGTTGATTTTGTGCCAATTAATAAGGTATTTTCGGTCCAAGCTGCTGTTGTCTCTATCGCGCTCTGTAACTCTGTTGTGGGCACTGCGCGACAGCAATAGATTTTACAAATACCTATTTTTAAATTCTCCAGCCCTTGGTGTTTCCTCTTAAGAGTACATTACGTATTTATAATAAGTACTTTACTAAGTTTAGTATACCGTATCATTAGCGGTCTTATAACAATAAGTGTGAAGTTTTTTAAACTGTTGTTCTGTCTTTTGTGTTCTGATTTTTCTCATAGCGATTTGTGAGCAAAATATGTTATGAGGTTAAGGATATAAGTTATCAAAAGGATAAATTACTTACATGAACATTCAATTAGAAATGTGATTTATGAATGGTAGCACTTTTTTGCAATTTATTTATCAATAACTTTGGAGAATTACTGAGATTTTCGATTCTATCTTTGTCACATACAATCGAATTTTCCATAAGGCCGAGACTCCACCAAAGCTGTGCGAGTCGAGACGTGTTTTGAACAACCAATAGAATTGCGTTGCCGGAGTCGTGCCGGAGTGGAGCTGTGTCAATAACGCAATCCTATTGGTTGTTCAAAACACGTCTCGACTCGCACAGCTTTGGTGGAGTCTCGGCCCAAAGCTGTAGAGTGTGGAGTGAAAGGAAAAACAGTCTCGGGATAGCGCTCTCACTCACGCCATTTTTTCTGAGATAAGGAGACATATCAGAATGTAGCATATGGCCCTTAAATATTATATTCCTTTGTCAAATAAATTCGTTGAAATATTATTCAAAGTCTGCGTCTGCTGCAAGTCCGTTATTCGATCCACTCGGTTTGATCGCACCTTTATTATTTTGACATATCAAAATTATGAGGAAAAAAATTATGTATCACGTAGTCTGTCACTTTCAGATATGCATTCGAAATGGAATAGTTTTTTCGCAATCATTCGCTAATAAGGTTTACATAATAATGAATCACGTGTGATACAATCAGCTAAATAAAAGATTGTCATTTTTTTCGTCCCGATGTGTAGTACTGGAAATAGTACCTTTTAGTACTTTTAATAGGTTTATTTTTAGCATGTTTTGAGCGAGATGGTGGTGTGATTCTGTGTTCAAACCTACATCTAAAGTTTGCTGAATTAAAACTAAATATTTTAGATAATGTTTCAGTTTTACATAATGATGTTTTTTTAAACTATTTAGATGATGAAAATGGTGTCATCGCTGCAATTGGAAAACTCACAGACCAATAAATAATAAATTTGAAATGACTTCAAGGGAAGGGTCGAAGATGCTTTGGCGACCTTTAAGGCAAAGTTATAAATTCTCATGTCCCTGTAATTTCACCGATTCAACCTATTCAAAATGTGCAAAATTGCCGATTGCCAAATACGTAGTTGACCTATCAGGTTTTCATAGGATTGCGAGAGAAGAATCACAAATAATGAGGGGTAGCCGTTATTCTTTATGAACACAATCATACCATAAATTTTCCGAAGAGGAACTTAACGCCTAATATAGATATTATATACGTGAAGCAACAGACATATTGCTGGGGCGACCAAACTATTGATAATTTTTTTAGATCTAGTATTCCCCTGTCTTAAAAATATCTATAAATGAGAAACTAGTGTTGTGTTATTTTTACAAGAATTTGGATTATCAAAGCCATTTCAATAATCAAAGCATTGAATATAATTAATAGGTAACTAAGAGTATGATAATAAGTTAGGCCTGTCTTTGGAAAAACTCTTACATAAGTATTTTAATTATTAAATCGTAGTTTTTTCCGGTTATTTAATGTGATATTATTATAAGACAATTATTGTTAAGTAGTTTATGACTGTTGTAACGATATATTTTATAAGCAAACTATTCACGAAACCTTCGCTTATTATATTTTGAAAAAAATAACAATTTAAAATTCCTCAAAGTCTAAAAACATGATTTATGTTGTGATAAGTATATTTTCGTATTATTTTAAGTAGGAAATATCTTCAAACTTAATTAAGATGTTAAACATATTATTGAAAATAATTTATGTAGAACTTTAATTATTGACCATAAATCACAATCGCAACCAGCTGTTAATTTAATGCGGATTACGAGATACAGAAATATACATTTTGAGCAGTCAATTAATAAATTTTAAAATGCATTTAATATTAAAATTTTATTAACCATCTAATATCACAATTTTTATTCCTAAACATTATTGTAATTAATCCATTTTCATGTAAAATATATACATTTCTGCCCAATGTATTTTTTACAATTAAAATTTTAGTCCAAATAAGACATCGAGTGCATCTAAAATACATCGAACCTTCCGCTTTTGTGCGTAACTGTCAATTAGGATTTCATAACATGTCAGAGACGCTACTGGCTGGGTTGCGCCACTTTTGGACAGTCGCGAACAAAAATATTTTCGGCAAGAGACTTCATGGTTGATTAACAAAATTTTTAGTCGATATTAGGACATTAAATAAATTATCAATTACGCATGTCAATAATTCAAGGAAGTCTGATTAAATCAAACATTAGTTTCGGTCAATATTTGTTTTGTACTCAATAATAATAACAAAAACTTACGTTATTGTTTTTTCAAATAATAACGGAAGGCAAAATACTATTTTTGAGAAGTCAGTTTGGATGAGGATAAAGCGTTTCGAATTAAAAGGTCTAGGTCCCATAATTATCATATTTTGAAATATCAATAACAATAGAAGAAATTACTTCACGGTTTTTATTAGACATTTGAAATTAACCACTTAAACCACATTGCCATTTAGGCAACATCAATCACTTTTTTCAGATAATAATCATTTCTAAATAATTGTATCTCAAATAGAACCTTTTGACTGTATGAAACCTATTTACATTAAAAGCTATTTTTAATGTCTATCGAATGCAAATATTATTTTAACAAAACAAAAACAATATTATTTAATTAAATCGCGTTCAATTCCACTGCTGGTAGGATCAACATTCTAATGCAATGTCATCTATTACAACCATTGAACTTCAATCTACTGGTCGTGTTTCAGTTTTTTTCATTGAATTTCATCTTTCATGGAATTCACATCACTTGTGAACCGGAGCGTACGCTGCTTGTATGTACGTTGTCAGGTGGCTAAACAAAGCGAACAACACAAAACTATCTGTCGTTGCATCTCCTACAGTAGGACGCGGTGTGCGTGCATTAGTCAAGTTTGGATACAAGGAATAAGCGACAGCGGGTTTTTAAACTGAGTGGTGTTTGCTACAAAGTATAATTATCCATTTTACGACATTTTTTTTTAAACATTTTACAAAAAAATCTGTCAACCGCAAGACGTGATTTGTCGTAGATATAAGGGTCATTTTGCAGTTGCCTTTTTAAGACGAGTGTTCAACATACTCGTATAATCTAATTATTTGTAGTAAGACGGTTTATGTTTGGGATATTTTGACATAATGTAAACCGACTTTTAATGTTGTGAAATAAGCTTAGGTACTCAAAAAGTATGCGGCGTATTTCATAAATAAAATCGCTATATTTAAATTGTTTCCATTTTTTACTTTTACGTTTTTCTACTTCCTAATGCAAAAATCCTTCTTAACAGTCTAAGTAATATTGACTAAAACCGTTATTTATTGCGGTGGCGCCTAAACATTGTGTAATCAAAACAAACCTTCAACTAGAAATAGACTAATAACTAATTCATATTTGCTTTAAAATACTATTTATTTATGATAAATTATGTTGTAAACATGCAGCAACGGTATGTAAGTATTTATTTATTAATTTTTAACATGCTATGACCTTTGGCAGGCATTTTTTAGTACTGTTAACATGATTTATATTAATAATCTCGGCATTTGTCATGTTGTCTTAATCCATGTATGCTTCACTGAGGTCACGGATATTAGTTTAAGATCATCCAGAAGTTATATCTGATTATGATTTTTTAATTTGTATTGACTGCCAATCATTTGCCAATATTAGGATGATGAACATTTGTGATGAGTTGCATTTTACGATGTTATTTATTTTTTACTGGGAAGAACTGGTCAGTCAGGAAACCTGTACCTTTAAACTGCTATACTATATAAAAGATCAATTGAATAAAAAGTGAACGGATTGCATGATTACATGCAAGTAAAGCAATTTTTAGGGTTCCGTAGTCAACAAGGAACCCTTATAGTTTCGCCATGTCCGTCCGTCCGTCCGTCCGTCCGTCCGTCCGTCTGTCCGCAGTTTAGCTCAGAGACGCACAGTACTAGAGAGCTGTAATTTGGTGTAAATATACGGATTTGTTGTGCCAAAAAAGTGGTAAAATAAAATCTCGTAAAATATTTTTTTTTAGGGTACCTCCAGTACTTACACGTAAAGTGAGAATTTTTTTTTTCTCGCGTACCCCTTAGTGTGGGGTATCATTAAATAGGTCTTTAAAAAATAATGATAGTTTCCATTAACAATTTTTTGATAAAAAAATTCGTTTGTGAAATATTAAGCTTTAAAGTGCTAAATTTTGCTCGATTCGAGTGTCCCCCCCCTCTACTAGCTAAACGGTTAAGTTTGGGGGTGTGAAAAAATTCACAATAGTAGTATATATAACGAAGTTTAAAAGAAAATTATCATGACTAAGTAGGCTTTACAACTTTACGAGTAATAGTCGACCAACTTATAAAATGTACTTGGACATCATATTTTCTAAACAAAATGTATCGGAGACAACTGCAAATGTAAGTTTGTCAACTTTATTTTTACAGCTTTTGTATGTATGTTTTTTGGAGATAGGTAGGTTTTTATCGTCAACTATTTTTAACTAAATTCAAAAAAAGGAGGAGGTTCTAAATTCGTCGTAATCTTTATTCTTATGTATTTTCCCCGATTTCTCAAAGACTCCTGGACCGATTTTGAAAATTCTTCATTTTAAAATTAAATTCAGGTTCGCATAAGTATTTTGATGGGCAACTACGGAACCCTACACTGTGCGTGGCCCGACACGCACTTGGCCGGTTTTTTTTTTGATTAAACACGGTAGAGCTAAGAATAAGTTCGCTCTGTAGACCCAGCAAGTTATGAATCCCGTCCCAATTTGAATTTATCTCGTAATATTTCATAACTGCTATTAGTTTATCGCTTGGACCACAAACAGTCTCAGAGAAGTAACAAACGCACGCAGCATTCCTCTAGTTCTATTGTTTATGAAAATATTTGCTGAAAAAAAATTGTTTTGTTCCATCAACAATGAAGGATTGTAGGATATTTAGATCACAGGTCTTTGTTTATTAGGCAATGGTTTCGGTAACACCTTTGTTAATAAGATAAGGAGTTTGAATAATGCAGCTAAAAGTACCGTATAGTCAGTGAACTTGATGCAAAATTGTACTACAGTAGAATAATACTAACACAGGGTGGTTCGAACATTGGCACAAAACAAAAGCAATCAACCCCGTGTATATTCCGCGAGTTATTATAGTTTTCGAGTTATTCATGATTTTTTAAAATTTTTGAGAATTCTCAACCTAGAATTTCAAACACCTAAACAAAAAGATTTATTTTCGAGACTCTTTTTTGGAACCGAATCTACATATTATGAGTTGTACTTTTTTGCATAAAATAATCATCAGCTTTGGTTTGCCTTTAGTTACGTACTTAGACTTACTTTCAGTGATTGCAAAGATCCTACTACTATTATAAAGGCGAAAGTTTGTAAGTATGGATGTATGGATGTTTGTTACTCTTTCACGCAAAAACCACTAAACCGATTCGCCTAAAATTTGGTACACAGATAGTTTATAACCTGGATTAACACATAGGATAGTTTTTATCCCGATTTTATGTTCCCGTGAGATAGTTTTAGAGTTGTAGCGGGTGAAGCCGCTGGCAACAGCTAGTAGTAAATACAATCTTAGTGACATTTTTTTAAATATAAAATAAAAGTATCCTTGTCATTTCGGTCAATATTTATCACTAAGCCAAATTGCATCAAGATCCTTTCAGTCGTTCAGTCGTGATTGAGTAACAAACATCAATCCATCCATCCGAACAACTAATGTTTCGCATTTATAAATATAAGCGAAGATTAAGTGATTTAACATGACCTAATACGACCTAATGTTTTAACACATTTTGACCAGCAATTTTTAATCGAATTTAGCGGCTGACACATTGATGTTTTGAAAGCTGAAGTCAGAGGTCAAGATATTTTAATTTAATTCTAAATATAATATAATAAAATGCAAACTTGTTTCGATCTGAAATGCTACCTATTAATCTGAACAATTGGTTGTGTGAAATTAACTTTTTTTTGCCCCAGACTTTAGATTTAAGAAGAATAATTTTGCACTTAAGCATATTTTACAAGCAAAAAATAGGGTGTACGTCACTACTGCGAAAGTTCATTACCGCGAAGTACGGTACTGCGAAAGTTCATTACTGCAAAGTACGTTATCACGAAAGTTTTTGTAGTTAGATAAGTTTTATATATTTTTTTATTCACGATTTGTTTTACTGTAACGCGCTCTTCAATAAAAAATCGCAGTGTGTGAACACTGCGACTTTGTATTGAAGAGCATCCTATTAATATTATAAAGGTGAAAGTTTGTATGTATGGATGTATGGATGTTTGTTACTCTTTCACGCAAAAACCACTGAACGGATTTGGCTAAAATTTTGTACACAGATAGTTTATAGCCTGGATTAACACATAGGATAGCTTTTATCCCGATTTATGTTCCCGTGGGATAATTTTCGAGTTGTAGCGGGTGAAGCCGCTGGCAACAGCTAGTGTTTAAATATTAACTTAGAATTCCTGTGTGTTCAATTCAAATTGATTGCTTTGCGGTTGTTTTAGTGAAACAGTCCTCTGAACTTTGAGACTATCAATAATTTTGATTGAAGCATCATTGGTAAATCGTATTTTCCTACCTAAAAATAAAGTTGCTAAGACGGTTTTAATTTAAATCCTAATTCAGGATGTGATATTTAAGAAAAGAAAAAAAGCGATTACAAATAACAACACCTTTTAATATTCCATAATGAGCCACTGGACTCAACAATATGCCAAACACGCGATAATAAGCGAAGCCTAATTGCTAACCGGTGTTAATCCGGTAATTACAAGTTATTTACTGCTCCTCATAACAAGAAGAAATATAATAAAACCTTTTATATCTCCATCATTACTTAAATACGTTTTAATTAATACATTCTTGAGTGACCAATGACAAGTTTGCGTAACACATAACCTTGGCGTGCGGTTTGATATTTAATTATACAAATATTAAAGCTTCTTCAAATTGTAGAAACTAGTGTGTCATTAGGAAGTTTGAAGTAGCGGTTAGACTTCAAATAAAGAATGCCTACTCTATATTTATACATATAATTTACTAGCTTATGTACGCGGCGTTGTACGCGTGAATTATGATAATCATAAAACGGAAATGTACCTATAGTATTTTCACATTCTATTTTCATTTTCACATTTCATGCTATGTGTTAGTCCAGGTTGTAAACTTATCTGTTTATCAAATCTGACACCATGGCTGGCACAGTGACTGAGCAATTGACTGCTGCGCAGCGTATCGCAGATTCGATCCCCGTGCGGGTCAATTATTTATATGAATACCTCACCTCACCACATGTAAAATATATGTAACTAGCACTTTGCCCGCGACTTTATCTGCGATTTCAGTCATTTTACATAAATAATACCGTAATTCAAGGCATTTTAGAGGAATTTTAGGTAAATAGTATATGATAAGTTTAGATAAATACTATTATTTACTTCCTCAAAAATTGCTCCATTTTTTAGAAAACTTTACACTATAATAACATATTATTTACTATTATAAAGAACATTTATCTTGTTCAGTAATAAGATTTAACTTAAATCAGTCCACTACTTCCAATCGAATAGTCTGACATGTACCTATCTATGTGTATATTTATCTGATTAAATAATGCAAAACCCGACACTTGGCTAGAATTATTTATTAGGTCTATAAAATCAACGTTTTCTTTGAGGTCACAGGATCAGACTGTAAATATTTATGTAAAATAATTCTAAGATTACGTTTTATAAGCAGTGACCAACGACGCATCGTTTACGTAAAAAAGAACCTTGGTGTGTGGTTATATTTAAATATACAAATATTAAACGTGATATTCGATCGATATTATAAATTCCTTTGTTCATACAATGGTTTTATTTAACCTGATATTTTTGAAGCGGTTTATTTGCATATCAATAAAATAAATAACGTTGAAATGAAGAATGTTCGCTCGTTTCGTTATTCCGCTTTGCATTGATATTATTATTATATATTATATTATTGCCATAAGAGCAAAGATTTGAAATATAATAAGGCGTATGATGACCATGAAATTATGAATATGGAACAGATGTGTCACAAAATGACTAAGTTTGTCTTATTTTATGCTTTAATGTGGTGCAACGGTGATTAAGGCAGTTTTCGAAGAGTGGCCAAGGTAAGGACGGAGAGCATCATATTATGGAAACTACTTAATGTGTCATAATCATAATATTATGACCACAATGACAGGGTGTGATAACCAGACTAAAGAAAAAAAGGCATATATTTCAATATAATGTTAGTTGCTATGGAGTTCGTTACCATTGTTCACTTCTTCACTAGTAAATTAATAGGAATTAGTAAAGGACGGGGAGTAGAGATGTAGGTAAATATTGACTTAGGGAAATGCCAATCGACTTTTGATTGTTGCTATTATTGTCAGCCGTGTCAACCCACACTGCTGGGCAAACCCCATGATATTCAACTATTTCGAACTAGGGCTAGTGTACTGTAATGTAGACTAACTTTTGATTATAGATAGACATATACATGGACTCTTTTGCTCTCTCTCATAAACCTCACACATTTGTTTGCTACACCACACCATCTGCTATTTCTAAAACAAAATAATGATGTACCAACAAGAAAAGTTTCCATTGACAGTTTACTCGAATCGGACTAACAGATCTCAGAACATCTCTCAATACGAAATTCGTCGGTAACATTTGAAGTTACATTCGGTAAACTTTATATGTTACGTATCGGGTTAAAGATCACTGCACAACTCTTGACATGCCGCTAACGTATCGATTTAAGAATCGCGTGTAACATTTTCTGCGCAATTTTATTTAAGTTTGATTATTTTAGTGCCTTTTATAAATTCAAATTGCACTCATCGTATTTTAAGAAGCAATCAATAATTCATTTCTTATAACAAATACATGACAGCTACAACATTATTGGTATAAACGCCGCCGTTTCAAAGTCACATCTGACGGAACTTCAAATTAATAATCCATAGAATGATAGTGGATATAAATAGTCGTAATGTAAAGAATTTACTTGTATATTTTTAGTTTTTAAAATTAATGATCTTGCTCACTCAAAAAAAATTAATATCTTCTCTATACCTTAAATTAATGCTGCCTAAGTCTGTTTCTAAGCGCAAAATTTTTAAACGGCTAGACTAATTCAGCCAATCGATTTTATTTTGTTTGCATTTTTTTTAATAAGCGTGTAATTATAAGCACTTTTAATTAATTAAAATCGTACATAATGTCCATAATTCATATAGAAAAATCATATTCAAGGTTTTTTTTTTATTATCAACATTATCTTTATTCTATTTGAAATCATAAAATAAAATATCTAGCTAAAATGCTTATATTCCAGTTAACGCCGGGCGAATCTGTCGTACGGCGTGACCTTTGCGCAGCGGCCTTCTGCCTTGCGTAACTTTGTCCTCCGACGCAAGCGCATCTTTGTAGCTTCACCATTTTACTTGTAACGACGTCGCACCCTAATTATTAGTTACCTTTGTTCAATTATCTATGACTTTGTGGGTTTTAGTATCACGTTTTCATAGATTTTAGAAGACGGTAAAACTTAGATACAATGTAGCGATTCGAGCATTTTCATATTTTTAGAGGATGTCGTAAGTGTTTATACAGAAACAGTAACCTGCATTTTATTGTTTAATTTCTTGATTATTCTATCTTTCTATGCAATATTATTGTATTCTAACCCATAACTCTTTTAGTAAGGACATGCTCAGCCAAAATTCTTATTGTATTTTTGAAGTGAAAACTTCTTTAGCGGCGTTGTACACTTTTTCTGTAATGGGTAAAAAATTTAAAACTCGCGTCAGGGTCACGTGACCAAAACTCGCGTCAGGGTCACGTGACCCTGATCGAAAATGAGTAAGACGTCATTCAAATTAAAAATAAAACATAGTAACAAAAAAGTTTTCACTTCTACCGGCACTCCTGGAGTGCAACCTTTTTTTTTGAAGTGAAAACTTCTTTAGCGGCGTTGTACACTTTTTCTGTAATGGGTAAAAAATTTAAAACTCGCGTCAGGGTCACGTGACCAAAACTCGCGTCAGGGTCACGTGACCCTGATCGAAAATGAGTAAGACGTCATTCAAATTAAAAATAAAACATAGTAACAAAAAAGTTTTCACTTCTACCGGCACTCCTGGAGTGCAACCTTTTTTTTTTTTAATTTAATTTTTATTATTTCTGTGTGGGTCCTATATCAAATGTTTTTTTTTCTATTCTATTCTATTCAACAGCTAAACTTCAATGGGCACTTATGAAATGTAAACAAATGCTGTCTCTTTTTATGGTTTTAAGACCAATGTATAAGATCAGTAAACCTTACACTTGAGGTCTGTAACTGGTCTATGAAACTATGACCTCTTTGTAACCTATTTGTCTAAATATTGTAATCAATCACACTATAAACCTACTTCTAAAAAGACACTATATGTAAACTGAGTACATATAAATTTCATAAAATGCATTCATGTAAACACAATACAAAAAGTTTTACATAATAAATCAATTATTACGTCTTTGCAAACACTATTATTTACGAACATTATGACATACATTAGGAATGTATTATGATTATGACATTTGACAGCAGTCTCGAATGCAAATCTGATATTTTTAGGGAAAAATAATTTCGTAAGTGTCACAGTTTCTCATCGATTCTAAAATGTGATAAATCGATTATAAAATGTTAATTTCGTAGAAATTGCGAAAAGGTTAATAGATTTGGATATAGTGGCATTGAATATATGATAATAGAAGAAGATACTGCTGGCGTGGGGTCATTTAAAGTATAATAAAATTAATGACCTAAAAAGTGGAAAACATTAAGTATGAAGTTTTCGTTTTTTTTTACATGATCGATTATAATAATTATACTTTTAAAAAGAACCACACTATTTCATGTTTTAGGCAGTTGTCTATTATAAAAACATAAACGTAAGTTTCTTAGCTTCTGTTTAGTATCAAAAACCGAAAGTGGCATGGAATATTAAAATATTTATTAATAACTTCTTATTTCATGCTTAAATGTACGTATTTAATATTTTCCACAGTTACTTAACTAAAGAAATGAATAAGTTATCCAAATACAAAGAAAATCTTTTTGTCTCAAACTTTTATGCACTAAAAAGAAACTTTAAAAATAAAAGAAAAATCACGATAACTCACCATAATTCCTTCGCTTGACTAGCACATACACTGCATATTATTGATCTATAGATCACACTACACCAAACGCGTCTCTCTTTGCGCGTGCGCGAATACGTTTGAGCTTCGCTCGACAAGATCGCATATAATATACACCGCCTACCAACTTGTATATATAAGCCTGAAAGTTAGACTGACATTGATGTACTGAACGTTTTGACGTAATTTTGTTTCAGTGGTCGTTTATTGTGGTTAAGATGAGGTCAGCCCTAATTTTTTTGTGGAATGTGAAGTGGGGGATGTGGTCCAGTATTGATTTTTGCTTTGTTGATATTGTGGTCGGAAGCATTATTGCTTTGTACGAGACCTTGATTTCCAATTTTGGGCGGACTTATGTTAAATTATGTTTTTCCTTATCTGTCGTGAATTTTTCTTCATCCGGAATTGCACCCGATAGGCCACAAGGCATTTAAACTGGTGATATGTCGATATACTGTCTCAGCCTGCTCTTTATTTGAAATGGTCTAAATGCAGCCAATGTTGAGCATAGGACATTAGGTTCGATTCACAGGTCGGGCATTTTTTAAAGCTATGACGCTGGGATTTTTTTCTATATCATAGGTGCGTTTACAAACATTGAAGCTAACATTATTATACAAACTCCCAGATCTGGAAAAACTACTTGTAGATTATGCATTCTTTTTACTTGCGGGGATCGAACCTCCGACACGCTGCGCATCGATCGCTCAGCCACTACGTCAAACGTGTGAGCATAATTATTGTGTTAGTGGACTTTGAAATACAGACTCTAGAGTCTAGATTTGTCTGTCCTCTTGGAATTCGAGTATACTCGCTACAGATGACTTTTTTTGGGGTTTAGGGTTCAGGTTTCATACCTCAGTTGTAAGAAATCAAAGCATTTTTATCAGGATTTCACAGTGGCAGCTTTTTATTGGAGAGTAAAATTACATACGAGTACTCCCGCCCTAAGTGGAACCCTATTTCTTCATATTTGCGTTTTATAACCGCGGTGTCCACACTGCTGATTTTTGGAGATTCCAAGAATTCAATGAGGAATATATAATATTTTCCCAGGAAAAAACATACTTCGCAGGAGAAAACATGTGGTCCTGATTTGTTTTCGATTGATGCTAAATTGATGTGTGTATACCTTCTCTTTAGTAGAAGCATCACGCTCAACATCACGACACGGTCGGCTAGAGCGATCAACTGCTACACAGTGTGGTGCGGGTTCGATCCCCGCACGGAACAAATATTGTACGGTTAGTTGTTCCGGGTCTGGGTGTTTGTGTACCTATGTGAGTTTCCATGTTTGTAAACGCACCCGTACAGGATGAAATTCGAGTGTGGGGCAAAATTTTTTTTAAGAAATAACAAGAACTGCCTCGTTGGTCTAGTATTCGCAAGTAGGACGGGTAGACGACTAGTCAGCAAACGTTTTATTGAGTCTATCCATTACAAATTTCACAGTACAAGGTAAGGAGTTAGGACTTATTACCAATCGATGGTAATAATTATGCTCAGCCCTTGTCACATGGAGTCCCAAGTCAGAGAGTACGTGTACCTCTGCCAAATCCATCGGTAATTAGAGGCGTGAAGTTATGATTGATAGTTGACAAAAACTCGTTTTTTACGCGGATCTTTCCTTGTATCATTCAGTTCCATAATCTTCTTACGCAACTATGACAGTAAAAAATAATTCAATTTTCCCAAGTGAATCCGTCTTCGAGAAAATTGTTAAGTGTTCATGAGCTATGCTTCTTAGAAACACTAAAATGATATTTTAAGTGCTGGGTGTTTAGTATATTTCTTGTAAATATAGAGTGATCTAAGTTTTATGCCGTAATTGTCTTCTATAATTTTCAACGTAGAAGACAATTACGTTTTCGGCATAAAACTAGATCACTTCACCACTTCAGTCCAAACTTCAAATTCTTTGACCTCTTTTGAAAGTAATAACTTTTATTTTTTTGTACATATTCCTAACAAGTTTTTATTTATAGTTTGTATATTTTTTTTTAGATTTTGAAATAGACGTAACTTTTTTTTAATAAACATTGTATATTGTAATGAACAAAACTTAAAATTATAGTTATTAAGTAGTATTACTTTGCCCAAAATGTCACTGTTATTATTACTGAGAGAGAAAAAGACTTGGTAATAGTAAGCCTTCCCACTGGTAGGAGAAGAGTGTTACCTGACTGTGTTATTTAAAATTTGCTGTAAAAACAACGTACTTATCAAATGTGACGCCGACAGAAGAAAAAGAAATACGTTTACCTTAGGAAAAGACTTTTGAATTAGTAATAATCAGGCAAGACATTGCAGAGGTGTTTCTAAAATTTATTTACAGGACGTTAATTTTTGGACCATCCTGTGCATCCGTCATACGCCATTACGCATTAAACACCGAATTGGACGAAATCAATCAAGATTGAGGTTTGATAATTATGACAAGTACAATTGACTTACTGGAAAATAAATCTCAAAGTTTTTCAGTACTGTACTCGGAAGCAACACATCATAATTGAAATTCCTCGTATAGGCACTTCAAATACGTATTTAATGAGTGATAAAATCATTAATCATTGCTACTATTATCACGCCTTTAATGACCGAAAGGTTAGGCAGATTAGATTTTTTTTTTGTTTAAATTAAAACGGTCAACAAAAAAAACAAACACCTATTGTTTAAGTCGCACTAACAGTGGGGCGGCTCTATGAATCAACATAGCTTAGGAGTCGGAAAATCCTAGCTGAAAAATACACTTTGCACTTTGCTTTTTGTTTCCTGGAAAACAAACCCAGGACCTTATTACCTACTCATTCACTTCTGACCACTAAACCAGTTAGGCAGTGCATTTCTGTTTTATGTCTTCAATCAATTCACTTCAGTCAATCACAATCAGTTTTTTTTTTGCGTGCAACATCATCAATTATTCCATTCCACTAAAATCCACGGTGTCCTTCAATAGCCCTTCATGTTCCGGGGTCACAGTAATGAGATAAGTCCCGCGACCGCTATCACAATCAGTAGCTCACATTTAAAACTAGACGGTTTTAAAATCATCAGCCTATAATGTTCCCACTGCTGGGACACAGGCCTCCTCTCTGTGAGAGGGAGTGAGCCATAATCCACCACGCGGGCCCAGTGCGGGTTGGTAGATGTCACATGTCTTCGAATTTTTGGTTCTAGGACATGGCGGTTTAATCACAATGTTTTTTTCCTTCACTGTTTCGAGAGCAGTGGTGATGAAATAAATTACAAAGATCATCTGGTGTGGTTCGAACCCACGACCTGCTGGTTTTAATATGAATGATATTCATTGAAATTTTTAAAATGACAATTTTCCAAATATTTTATGTAGTTTGAGACCACGAACAAAATTGGAACAAGTCTGGGCAGAACATCTGTGACATTTGGCTCCGGTATAAAGGTCACACCACACTTCACCGTGTTACCTACCTATATGGACAGGTGGCAATCATCTCATATCCGCGATCAACTGATAAGAGATGCGGAAATGTTAACATTGTTTCTCAATACTATCGCTTATCAATATTATTGGCTGGCTGAGAACCGGGGCTTTTTGTTCAACAAAAAGTTTTAAATACAAAATTATACAGGGGCATTGTTTTAATAAAGTGATATCATTGTTAAACGATGGCACAAAGCACCTAGGGAACAGTGTTGTGTATAAGATGGGGACGCGAGGTATAATGGTGTCCCTATTACACTCTATAGGCATACTTAACACAACACTAACGTAGCGCAAGCTAGCCAACAGGATGTCATTTGCAAGCGGCCATAAACAAATGTCGTCCTGTTAGCGCTTGCGCTAATTTAGTATTGTGTTAAGTTTGCCTTAAGTGTGTGATTTTCCATCATAACCCGCGTCCCCGTCTTATACACTGTTCCCTTACCTATTCGGATTGGGTCGGGTAGTCGATCTAAAAAAGTGATTAACCCATTCCAATTAATTTGATAATATGAGGTTTTAGGCGACAAAATATTGATCCAAATTATGTATCATATCTGAGAAAAATTGACTTAGCTGGGTGTTATGTCCGAGAAAATTAGTTTTCTCCGTTTTCCACGCAAATGGATTTCCTTGTCACCGTAATAACTTTTGGTAGGACTGTTGGCTTACTATTCCATAAGTTTCAGATTCGACAGTATTTTTTTGTTCGTATTTTTAGTTTGTTTCTTGTAATAAAGAGTTATTTAATACCACTACTATTTTTACTCTGCCATAGTGTAGTGTTGTACTGTAAAATATGTGAGTGATGTTATGTTAAAATAGTACGTTAAAAATCTTCAGGAAGATTACTAAAGGTTGTAAAAGATGAGTCATTTTAAAGGAATTTTTCAATTCGATTATAACTTGGCAATTTAAAAGTTCTGGTCATAAAATTAACATGAATGCAGCATTGTTTAACTCTGTCATATTACTATAATTATTTACTACCTGACTGACATTATACAAAGTAAATAAAACGAACATAGCAGAAATCGTTCGTTTTCATATGGCATTAAATATTTTAAAGCCTACATTAAAGCGTACTTTTCGCATTTCAAACTTCAACTCAATACCAATAACTGAAATAGCAAAGTCGATTGAATATTAAAACAGCCATTCTAGTTTAGGTTAGTATTGGTCTGAATCATCATAATAGGCAGCTATAGGCCGACGTGATTCGACAACAGTCGCGAGTGTTGTCCAATCGGAATGAAAAGTCAGAGAATGTGAGTGTAAATTCAAACCCCAGAATATCTATTACCTACAAGAGTCTGCGGAGCATGTATTTGGTAGCATATATTTTCTTTTTGGGATTTATCTCACACTTGGAATTTTTATCTAAGCTACTGACAGTGACACTTCTTCAAAGCCATTTTGTCAATGAGCACATCTAAAAGTCGGGCGAAATACGTGGCACAACAATATTATCGCCGCGATTCTCTCGCTCGTGGAGGTGGCGCCTTATTTTAGTACCTTACACTTTTAACACGGGGTATCTGTCGTTAAGATACAACAATAACTATCATAAAGATGCGGATTTAAATAAAATTCAGATGCTCTGACAGAACGGCAATCCAATATGTTGTAAATGCCAGAATAAATCTTAGTTTGGCATAATTATATTATTGATGGATTTGTCTCATAAACTCATAAAAAGATTGTGATCACAACATTTATGAGGTACCTACTATGTTGCCAACACCTAAAGTCTATCAAAAGTATAAAATAACTGTGATATGATTTCGATAAAAATCAATTCCATCAATAAAACCACACACATTTCAAAACGAGATATATCAATCGTTCGCATCAATTATTCATGAATTTCATTTTTGACGAAGTTTTACGTCGAAATGGTGTAGTAATATTGATTTTATTGTCTCTCTATTGTGTAATTAGAGTTCGGTAACGTACCTTTGAGAAATCATGACAGTGGGATGCAATAATAAGGCCTTAGCACAAGATTTCCGTATTTTTCATATAGCGTTCTCAAATATTTACGGTGTTTATTGTTTGGAAAATGTAACGTCAAAGTTCCCGTTTAGGACACAAAAATGTGAAAAGTCATGTCATTATACTTACTGTACTACGAATGTATGAATAGACATAATTATGCAATGCAAATCACACAGAAAATAGGTTAATTTTATTGGCTGTTTGCTGCCTAGAGCTGAAACTACGCTATATCGCGAAGTCGGCGGTGAGTGGTGGAGAGATGTGAACAAGCTGAGGGCACACACATGCGGATAGCCGTACGTGTCAATAATATGCACTACAACCTTTTTAATTTTTACATAAAAACAATCCGAAAACATTTTATTTTGGAATATCTAGCTCTCATGTTCCTAAACATTGTAATCACAATTATGTAATTATATGATGTTTATTGGAACAGTAATTATCTAGAGCTGTAATTACGAGAAATTACTTATCAATGTAGACTACATTATAAATACCAAGAAATAATAACTTAAAAAAAAAACATCACAACTTTCATTACGATGTATTATCATGAAGCTAGTGGAAATAGCACGTTTTTCAAATTATTATTACGGTAATAATAATATAATAACTTGAAGTCAAAATGTGCTTAAAATTTGGTTAAAAATCACATAATTTATTATTATTTTCGAACACTATAATGTCAATAATTAATACCGATTTATGTTTTAAGTATTATTTTTTGTTTAAGTGTGTTTTTGTCACTGTTTTATTATTAGAAAATAATAATATGACATTATTCGAAATGTGACTGAATTTTAATTTGTTTTTGATTTCCTAATGTTGCATTCAAAATGTTTATTATACCTATGATCGTCATGCATCTGCGACTATTTCCTAGTTATCAATCAAGTTTCTTTATGAATAACAATATTTTGCCTCAAAAGGTTTTCCTTTTAATAACAATAACAATCGACATTTCAAAAGTAATAGCATCATCATCATCTTTTGTCTAACCTTTGACTGTCTTGAGATCGGCTTCCAGGCTAACCGGATGCAGCTGAGTAGGTACCAGGTATATATGTACATGGAGCAACTGAAAGCTAATAAATAAACTGAATTGTCAGGAGCACTGTTTAAAGTTTAAAAGAGCTGAAATGAAACTTCGAAAAAAAACAGATTTCTGCTCGAGCTTACGTAACAAAAAAGTCATTGTACAGTATGTATAGACATGGGAAAGAGCGCATTCGAAAATATTAAAAATTTATATATTAAACATTTATTTTCAAAAATGTTTAGTAAGGACTTCAATGTGGTATCGCAGCGTAATTATACTGGTAACTAGTTCTAGTACCAGTAACTGGTTCTGTAACTGTTACTTTAACTAGTACTGCAACTGGTACTGTAACTGGTACTGTAACTGGTACTGTAACTGGTACTGTAACTGGTACTGTGGTACTGTAACGTACTGTAACTGGTACTGTAACTGGTAACTAGTTCTAGTACCAGTAACTGGTACTGTAACTGGTACTGTAACTAGTACTGTTACTGTAACTGGTACTGTAACTGGTACTGTAACTGGTACTGCAACTGGTACTGTAACTGTTACTGTAACTGGTACTGTAACTGGTACTGTAACTGGTACTGGTACTGGTTTAATAGTTTACTAGTAATGCATCAGAACACGTCACGAAACAATAATGAGAATCCGACTGCCAATTGTACTGAAAACGTGATATCAAGGCGTACAGCACAACATGAAAAACGACCTTGAAATTGATAGCTTTACCTTTGACCTATAAAATTAAGGTACGTTCAGACTATAAAACCCATTTAAATAAGTTGTCATCATTAATGAATAATGAGATAAACTTATCTTTTAAGTGTCGAGTTTCTGGGGTGCTATGACAGGAAACCTCCACGTGCGCCCGTGGACTGGAGTTCCCTCTCGGATACGTCCAGGGGGAAGACCAGTTTTTCGGGCCGGTGCACCCTGGGATGCGGGCAAAAACTCTTCCTTAGGCACTGTGTGCCCAAGTAGTCTCTTTGCCCGTATGCAAATAGCCTGTCGTGTGGATGCTCTAACGCGTGTCTCTCTGATCAGCAGAGGGCACAGCGGCGGAGCGGGCTTGCGGACGGTGAGTGATGGGTAGCTCGCCGTCCGACCAAGGACCAAGCCCGGGTCGGTGGCGCGTCGTGTTTCGCGCCAAATGCCTGCTGGGGTCGCGGGTTTTTTCTTAACCCAGGTTACCGTGGCCCCGGAACGTAAAGGGCATAGGAAGGAACACGGGTGGATTTTAGTCAGTAAGAGTCTGACAGTCCCTTCCGCCCCACCCAGGGCGGGAGGACTCATTTGATGATTTTACCACCTAAAAAAAAAAAAAAAAAAAAAAAGTGTCGAGTTTCTGGCGCATACCATCAGTTTCAATTTAAGCCATCATGCCAAGGATAGCTGCATAAGTATTGAGTTTAACGATACGAGCCGAAGTCTATTGTCCCTCTGACAATCTGGTCGTTCATGTTAAATTATCGGAAATTATTTTGTTTGTTCAATTCAATAAATTGACAGGTTGTTAATCAGAAGCACCCTAATGTGTGGCTTTATTTTTATTTAACTGAAACTTTCATAATCCTGTAGTCCTATTACTTTCTGTTTAGACTACACACTAAACAAAGAGTGATGTAGAACTTAGTTTACTTTAGTTGTCGAAACAATTTTTTCTGCAATCCATGTTTGAACATATTTGAAGTCGTGTATTTTTCTTAATTATTTGACTATACTGATCATCAGTTGGAGCACGGACCATAACTTTTCACAATTAGTCCCCGTACCCAATCCAAGTATACAATATTTTTCGCAAAAAATAAGGTGATTTTGTCACTGTTCATCACTGTTTATCCACTGGGATGGGAGTTTTTGATTTTTCGTCTTAAAAAGCTAGTCAAGTACGAAATGCTGCTGATTCTGGCGGCAATTTTTAGTCTTTGGCAGTCACTACGAATACTTAGTATATTCTGGCTATCAGTACTCTTGGTTTAACTGGTAGCAGTTCAAACAAGGAGTATTATATAAAATATACAGGGCGAATTTTTCAACTAGGCGTGGACGGCTATACCCGAATCTATGAGGAATATAGAAAACCGTTGAAAGGAGTCTCGAGGCTGACGAAAACTAAAACTGCATCATTGAATAATTCTAGCCAGGAATTGCACCCGCACATTTTGGAAAAAAAAACACACACATCTTGTATTATTACACAATTCGATAGTGTTGCTAATAAGAATCAAATTTTGGGAACCAATCATATATGGCAAACTTAGTAGTGGTTTTTAATTTAAAAAAACTGACATTTAGCTGCATTTAATTAGACTCAAAACCGACCACAACAGACATATAGGAAAGGTTACGCATGTATCGATTTTAAACCACACCTCGGAAAAAAAATGACCTCTGCATCAAACAGATCCCGCCTAATACAGCCTAGTACTGACAAATTATCATAAACTTTGACCCAATAATTGTACATAATATAATGCGTACAAGACAGAGCAATGTTTCAAGATATTTATTTCAAGTCAACCTTTACGTCGGCCATAAATAATGCTTGATTGTCGGCGCCGGCGCAACCGAATTAATGAGAACTTAATGTGCGTGTTATTTAGTGATCTTACAGTGGAAGAATGTACTTAATCATAGTGGAGCTTCTTGTGAAATAACTCGTCCAAGGAAGCACCTTAGAGCTTCACTCTGTTCCGGTTTAAAAGGTTAATTTTAAAAGAAACCTTGCCCCTATCTAGGAATTTTTCCTTTTTTGTGGGTACGTCGCATACACCAGCATCGAAACCCAGAAAAACTCCTAGTAGATCATAAAATATCTGACCTCTGCGACAGTCGAACCCGCCACACGCCAGTCTATCGTTCAGCTAATGCGCAAACCTAGTCGTGTAGTAGCACATAAGACACAACAGTTGTATGGACAGAGCCTCTATACACCTGATCCTTGCTACCTGCTTTCAAGGTTGTGAAAAATTTAAGACTAATGATGATGAATCAACTATCTATGTCAAAGAAAAAATTACATTGATGAGTTACAAACACCAATAATAATTTATCATTTTTCGAAACATTTAACAACGCGTTGATGTCTTTTCAATGGAATTATGCATTTCAAGCAACAGCTTTTTCAAAAGCTGATTACTATACATATAACTTGGAAAACTTTACAGTTATGAGGTTATTATGCAAAAACAAAAAAGGACTTTATAATCTTTTACATTTGTAGAAGAAGTTTAGTCGAATAATTATATATTAAACATAAATAAAAGGACAATTGATAACAAATAATAATTAAAAAGAATGTTCATACGGGTTTTTATTCATAAAACTTAAAGCTTGCCTATTTTTTTTTAAGCATTTATTATGGAGTTTATTTTAAGCTTGCCTATGTATACGAAAATATTTTAACATTATTTTGATAAAACGTCCTTCGTATTGAAACCATAACAGCTCATAGCAAGCAAAATTTAATTATAAAGACCTAATATATTTCAATTTAACTCGAACTTATTTGTATTTATAATTAATGTGTAGCTATTAAAAACGAATTAATTTAATTATAGAATGATTGTGAAAATGCAAAAGTCATTGATTTTCTGTGAAATGTAAATAAAAACCATTTATTTCGAAAAATGATTTTATTGCGTTTATAGTTCTTGTTTTGAAATGACTGAACGATTTTACTGAAATTTAGCAAAAAATAATCTTCATGATGTTATATTCTATAGGTTTAAAAAGTAACTTAAAAAGATTTAAACTATATAAATATAATAATACTAAATTAAAATAAAACTAAACTATTAAAGAGCATCGAAAAATTCATCCTCAACGCTGTACCAAAATTACCTACCTACCTAAACCATTTAGTATTTTGATTTGTGTTTTTTTTTCATGTTTTAAATTGTCAAGATAAAACTTAAAAAATAGCAACATAATTATTTCAAAATCCATTAAATTAAATCAAAGAGTTTTTTTTAAACTAAATTAGTGACTGCGTTGGCACAATGCCGCAGGGTCACCAAAGGAATCCTTGACCTTGGAACGCGAAGGACAATTGAAGGAACTGGATGCATTTTTAGTCAGTATGAGTCTGACAGTCCTTTCCGTTATGAGGACTCATTTGATGATTTTAACACAATAAAAAAAGCTATGTACTTCCGATACAAGCTATCAAACGGTATTGATGGACTACACCCGTTTGGATATCAAAAGTTCATCGTATCCTTTCACTGTCGCCGACTGCTCGTATCTTTGCTAAATAAAGCGATGGCGATGCTAAACAAATGTCGACATTGTTCATATTTAAATAGAATGTTTGTTTTCATTGGAATGTTCGACTTATTACGTTCTTGACCTATTCATAAATATATCAGCGGTTTTGTATTGTTATATTTTCAATGTGGATTTGGATAATACTGTAACGTCTCGATGGAATTTTCTTTCAGATTATGAACTTATTCATCATTAGTTACTGTTCTGACCTAAGTTTTATATAAATAACTCTTGCGGAAACCACACGTTTCTAGGCCTTCTTATTTAGACTATAATGTCCATGACTTTAAGATGTTAATTAAGGATTTTTCATCAATCGTACATCTATCATTACAAGTGCTTTATTTAATGGACTAGATATTATTTAAATAATCTGGTTGTTATTTTGGTATTTGCACATAATATATGTTAATAATAACAACCTTATTATTCCAAATAGTTCATTGTTTGCCCTAAATACTTGATTATAAAATATTGCTTAATTCAAGCTCCTATTTTTATAATATTTCATCATCAGGAACAGGTCCTCTGCTGAACATAGGCTATTATAATTTATTCGTCCCCTAAGTGCATTATTTGACTTCGATTATATGATAAAATGCTTACTAACAGAGATTTTTCTTGCTTTAACTCTAAGTTAAAGATAGAAAAAACTCTGTTAGTTTATAACAACAATGCTTGTAAAAAGCTTAGAGACTGCTCATCAGTAAATAATAACAGTCGATGTTCAAAGCTAAGCCGCGCTTGCTGAGTTTGGTCTGAAGATGAGTGACCAACTTGTAAAAAGCTTAGACACTTAGAAGCTAATAAGTAAATAATAACAGTCGATGTTCAAAGCTAAGCCGCGCTTGCTGAGGTTGGTCTGTGGATGAGTGACCAACTATCTATTTAGCGAGTTTCTTTGGACCCCGCTGTCATTTGGAAATCATTGACAGTCATTACTGTTAGTCAGAAACTCGAAAGCCTGATAACTAGCCTTATTAAGGGGGATCGCATTACTCATTTACTGAGTTGTGGAGATCAGATAGGCAGTTGTTCCTGTAAAATGCTGATATTAGCTGTCCGGTTCGACTGGAAGCAGACCTTAATATAGTTAATAAAAGGTGAGCAGATGAGGACAAATCTTCAAGAGGTTTATTAAATATAATTATGACCTCTAGATATCAGTCTAGACGTCAGGTGACAGACTAAAATGACAAAATTAAATTACAATATTATTCTAACAATTAATTAATATTATGTATTTAAACTGATGACACAATAAAGTTGTTGAATAAATGTTATTTTAAACATCCAAAGTTCAATGGGAGATCTTCATTGAACTTTAATTCCTAAATGGTGTTTCAGGGCCGATTCTGACACAATAAGACCATGCATGAGTTGAATTGAGCAGATGAGGAAAATCAAGAGTTTCTAGTTAAATTGACGCTCTAGATATCAGTCTGTACGTCAGGTGAAAGGACAAAAATGTAAAATAAAATAACAATTTTATTCTATTTATAATTTTATTAATATGTATTTATGTCCCACTGCTGACACAAAGGCCTGTTGATATTCTTCCAAGTGCTTATTTCTAAACATCCAGACCAGTTCAAGGGAGCATCTAGATCGTCCTGCCACTTTTTTCCGGCTAAACGTCGTCCATTTTCAGGCGCCCATTGAGTGCATATTTTTGCCCAGCGATTATTTTGCATGCGAATGACGTGAACCGTTCAATCCCATTTGAGCCTGGCAGCCTTTTTACCTACGTTAATTATTCCCACTTTTAGAGCGCAGCGTGGTATTACGTATTTTTCGGATCGGCACGCTCGCATTGCTCTTTGGTAAGACCCCTCTTTGAGGAGGGCTGGAGAGAAGTCATGGCGTCCTGATCTACCGCTTGACGCAGGTCCTCACCGGACACGGAATTTAAAAATGGGAAAAAGTTGTAACTGTTTTTTTATTTGCGAAAAATAGGAGACGCCTGGGTGTCACCACTGCGAAGATCGCCCGGAGGACACGGTGGAGCATACGGTGCAAGACTGCCCAGCTTGGGATATAGCACCGACGTGTCCTCACGGCTGCGAAATTCGGAGACCTCTCGCGCCCGGCATTGGTTGCGGCCATGCTGCGGGGCGAGTCGGAGTGGGAAGCGGTCAGCTCCTTCTGCGAGGCATTAATGCTCGTTTAAGGAGGAGGAAGGCCGCGAGCGAGAGAGGACAGCGTCCTGTGCCACCGCCCTCAGCCGCAGTGGTAGGCGCCCACGGCGACGGACGTCGCAAGATGATCTCCGGCAAAGGTAGGCGCGGGCATGCGGGCAGCGAGTAAAGGGCAACTCGCTGCCCGACCAAGGACCGTGCCCGGGTCGACGGCGCGTTGTGTCCCACGCGCGCCTCAAAGAGCGTCAGCATAATGACGGGGCCCCCCTCTCAGAGGGCCAAAGCCTGCCGGGGTCGCGGGATTATTCCCTTACCGTAACCCCGGAACTTAACAGGCTATGAAGGACACCGTGGATTTTAGTCAGTAGAAGTCTGACAGTCCCTCCCGCCCTGCCCGGGGTTGGAGGACTCATTTGATGA
Organism: Agrotis segetum; assembly: GCA_036375495.1. Classification (NCBI taxonomy): domain Eukaryota; kingdom Metazoa; phylum Arthropoda; class Insecta; order Lepidoptera; family Noctuidae; genus Agrotis; species Agrotis segetum. Next base: position 34,180 of record JAQSVV010000586.1, on the reverse strand, counting down.
TTTTACCACGCTAAAAAAAAAAAAAGTGCTCTGTTCTAGCGCCACTTTGGACCAGCCATCGAGGTAAGCATCTAGATCGTCCTGCCACCTCTTTTTGGGCCGGCCTCGGTAACGTCGTCCATTTTCAGGCACCCATTGAGTGCATATTTTTGCCCAGCGACTATTTTGCATGCAAATGACGTCACCCGTTCAATCCCATTTGAGCCTGGCAGCCTTTTTACCGCATTATTCCACTTTTAGAGCGCAGCGTGGTATTACGTATTTTTATCGGATCTTTTTACACCCAGAATGCTGCGCTCCATTGCTCTTTGGCACACTCCAAGGCGGAACTTCTGCGACTCGGTGAGCGACCAGGTCTGAGCACCGTAGGTTAGGACGGGCAGGATACACAATATCGATGAGTTTCCGCTTCAGGGAAATCGGCAGATCTCCCTTCATTAGCATCTAGGATGAAAATTTTAAATGGAAAAATATTACACCTTTTTTTATTTGGTGCGAAAAATATTAGAATGCTTTCCAACGGGAATAATTAATTGATATCCAACGGGAGTTTTAGTTTTCGTCAAAATCGACCTCGAGACTTCATTCAACGGTTTTCAATATACCTCATAGTTTCGGTTATAACCATCCACGCCCAGTTGAAAAATTCACCCTGTAGGAATACCCTATCTCTAAGCGACACATTGAGATCCGATCTGTTGCTCTGACATCATTATGTACTTTAAACATCCATCCATAAAAATTTTCACATTTATGATCTTAATTTAATAAAGAAGAAGAGTGTGAATTATATACATTCTGTGCAACCAGTTCTAAAATTCTACCTAAAAAATAAGAGTTACCCTAAAAATAATTATACTTTTTACAAAGGTATTTCCATAAAGCAAGGTAAATAGTAAATACTTACGAATGCTGTTCTTGACCCGAGCTTTCAACAAACTCCGCGCATGTATCTCACGTCTGTACCCTCAGTGATCTGTCAGATGTCAATGGGATTTGATGTCAATGTGATGTTTAGCATATTTTCAAGAATTAACTGTATTTGCCATTAATTTACTGTTTCGTGATAGGTTGGCGATGCATTATATAACATTGTACAAGTTAAATCACGCCAAAGGTACAATGATTACGTAGTCCTACAACTAAGGATTCCCTATTTTGTTTTAGGCATGAACTACAAAACAAAACTGTGTCTTTATGTGCATAACGTTTGAACGACTGCACATAATTGAATATTTCTATTTTTGTTGACAAACAACAAAAATAGTTAGTACAAAGTTTGTATTGTTCAGTAAAAAGTTATCGAAATTCCACCGAGTTGGTAAAAAATGTCGAACCAGTGCAAACTTTCGGCTGCTGCAGAAGATGCAACTACTGAAGGATGAAAAATGTACAATCATACTTCCATCAATCAGAGAACTGTACCCAAGGCATCCTGCTCATTCTGCTAAGAATCTATTACATTACATCATTTTATCACCACAAAATATATATAGATCCTATCATAGGTGAAGATTGTCTGATTAAATGTGCTTTATCATCATGTTGATTGATAAAGCTGTGTCTATAATGTGAGCGGACTAGTGAGTAGATACCAGTATTGTGCAACATCGGCGGCAAGCTTGTGATGCCAAAAATGCCTTATCACTGAATTCATCAATCAGATGAGCCTAATTAATTAAAATGAGCTTTAGTAGCCCTGTAAAATGCAACGAATCACCGAAGGATGGAAAGTGGATTTTTAGTCAGTAAAAGTCTAAGGACTCTGTTTCACCCAGGGACTCATTGGAGGATTATACCAACTCAAAAAAGGTACTAAAACTATCTTTTATTGAACTTTAAAAATAAATGTATTCGCTGTCACAAAAATGCAGACAAGCATAAATGTCGTATCGTTGACAAGGTTTAGAGCTGAAATACTACTTAAACTTGACATTATTTATTTAACACAACAAAGGCGACGTTACGGCACTATTTTCTTAAAAAAATAAATTACATAATAGACAGCAAACATTTCACTGCCTTTACTCTACCTTTAACACAACGTGATGTAAGAACATTGGAAATATTTTGACATTGACAGTAATAATAATATTCCACAACTTTCATACAACGCCATCGAGTCCCAAGCTAAGCAGAGCTTGTGTTACAGAAGATGGACATCCTATTCACCTATTAGATCCATTTATCGTCCTGATTTTTCAATCATTGATGGTGTGGTATTATGCTTTGTCAATAAGGGCGTTTATTCTTTGACTGCCACCTACGCATCACTCAACTAAAGATCCAAATTAATATTTAATAACATAGTTGAACTTGACATTATGATCATTTCATCAATGTGACATTAATGTGCGTGTTTGAATACACAGAAGTGTTAATCGGTTTGTTGTAAATTGTGCGTTGTGGTTTAGAATTCAAGATGTGATGAACAAAAGTCATATTTGAATGATTTTTAAATGAGCACCTTTGTGGTTTAATGCTGAGCCTATACTACCGCCTTGCACAATTGATAATAATGAATTAGAGCCAAACTTTTAATCACGTAGTACTTAGATACGTTGTGGTTTCGGTTTCTAAGAAATACGTATGTTATTCTCATTGATATATAATTTGAAATTAAAAGCGAAGCGGCATAATCACGGATCATCATCATCATCATTTCAGCCTATTGCAGTCCACTGTTGGACATAAGCCTCCTTCAGTGCCACAGCGCACACAAGTGGGAGATCTCCCACTTTCTTCATCTAGCCACTGCCAGCTATCTTCTTCAGCTCATCGGTCCATATTGCTGGGAGACGTTCCACACTACGTTTACCTATGCACGGTCACCATTCGAGAACCTCCCTCCACCTTTTGTCGGTTCTTAGACAGACATGACCAGCCCACTGCCACGTCAGTTTTTTTTTTATAAGCTGTAAAATCATCAAATAAGTCCTCCCACCCCAGGCAGGGCGGGAGGGACTGTCAGACTCGTACTGACTAAAATCCACGGTGTCCTTCAATAGCCCTTTACGTTCCAAAGTCACGGTAACTGGAAAAAACCCGCGACCTCTGCCACCTTCACTTGCTACAGTTTTGGACAATATCTTTCACTGTGGTTTTATGTCGAAAGATCTTATTCCAGATTTATCCCGTAGCGAGATCCCGAGCATGATCTCGGGTGAGCCGTGTTAATTCATTCTTAACGTTGTTTTATTTGGCTTACTCACTAAAATCCACCCGTGTTCCTTCCTATGCCCTTTACGTTCCGGGGTCACGGTAACCTGGGTTAAGAAAAAACCCGCGACCCCAGCAGGCATTTGGTGCGAAACACGACGCACCACCGACCCGGGCTTGGTCCTTGGTCGGACGGCGAGCTACCCATCACTCACCGTCCGCAAGCCCGCTCCGCCGCTGTGCCCTCTGCTGATCAGAGGCAGGCTATTCGCATACGGCCAAAGAGACCACTTAGGCACAAAGTGCCTAAGGAAGAGTTTTTGCCCGCATCCCAGGGAGCACCGGCGCGAAAAAGTGGTCTTCCCCCCGGACGTATCCGAGAGGGAACTCCAGTCCACGGGCGCAAGTGGAGGTTTACTGTCATAGCACCCCTTATTTGGCTGCCTAGCATCACATTTGTCACTAATTTCCTCTCATCTCAAACTCATCATAATCATCTCAACCCATGACTCACAAATCAGTAGCACTCAAATCAAGACATAATTCTAATAACCGCTGATGGTTCTAACGCAATAAGAATATTAAATGTTGTTTATATTGCTCACGCATACGACCTAAGGTTAATTGAGGTCGCATTAATTATGTTTATAATTATCTATGTCTTGTACTACACTAAATAAACTGATTCTTTATGTTTGGAAAAGATCATTACTACTAATTCTACAACATTTGTAAACGATGCTTAATTTTAGATAATGACATTAAATTGTACTACTTATACAACGTCTAACGCCAATAGCGCAAAACCTCTTGCGGGGTAACTCAGCCCATATTATTGAACAATTTTTTCTTTAAGACTGTTGGACATTCGCAAAACAAAAATTTGGTTTTTCATACAGATGTGCCCGCCCAATTTCTCATTTTGCATGAAACACCAATTTTTTTTTGTAAATTTCCAAAAGTCTGACGACAAAAATTGTTCAGTAACATGGGCTGGGTTACCCCCACGAGATTTTTTGCGCTTTTGGCTTTACACTTTGTTTAATATTCAGTTTTATTTGTTACGCATTCACACCTGAACCGCTAAACAGATTTTGAAAACAGTTAAACAACGCTAAATAGTTTTTGGTGAAAGATGAAGAGAGGATTCTAGAAAGGGTTATAGAAAATTTGATGAGATAGAGTTGGTGTGGCCACTATCACCACCATAAGGCACTCATCGATGAACAGTCTCTTGAATAACGTGTGGTGCGAAGGGAATTAATGTCTCGAGGTCCCATTGCTGGACTAAGACGTTCATCATCATCAGCCGGAAGACGTCCACTGCTGAAATAGGCCTCAGACGTAGCTGAATTAAAAAACAGTGAACAGAAATATAATATATCAAGAACCTATACTTTATCTTACCGTTTGCAATGCCTTTACTAGGTAGTGTTTATTTTATGAATAGAATGTCGTTGAATGAATCTGTTTGTTTGTCTGTTCACTCATTCAAAGCCTCACGAATTTACAATGTTGCCCTCTCTGCTGTGGTCTTTTGTTTTTGATGAACTTTTGAAACAAGGTTCACAAACAATGAAATAAAACTCGTTGTTCTATTGATCAAGCACGAGTGAATGTACGGCGCCTGATTCGAATTCCAGTTTAGAATTTGATACTGATGGATTGCCCATTAAAGTTTCAGCGAGCCGGATGGTAATAAGTTCCCTATTATATGAGACTATCCTAAAGGTGACTTAGAGGGTTTTTTTTTAGCGTGGTAAAATCATCAAATGAGTCCTCCCACCCCGGGCAGGACGGGAGGGACTGTCAGACTTGTACTGACTAAAATCCGCGGTGTCCTTCAATAGCCCTATATGTTCCGGGGTCAAGGTAATGAGCTAAGTCCCGCGATCCCGGCAGGCTTTGGGCCTTAAAGTTGACTGGGGTAATGTGAGTGTATTATTAGAGGTGTGATTCATTGATAATATAATGAATTGTGGGTATGAAGCAAATTCTTTCAAAGTTATAACTGATCAACAAACAAAACATAAATCGCGTCAATCTCCATCCGGCCCAAACGGTGTCACCATTCAGAACAATGGGCGTTGCTCTTTCATAAAGCCTAATTTATTAGTCAAAGTTAATTAATTACGACCCACACCTTTTGGTTGTTGCAACAATGTTTACGTAGAAGTCTTTGACATCGGTCAAACTTGACTCTTTAGATTTGACGTTGACATAGTGGGGTGTAGTTTTCTATTGCTTGGCAGGTTTTGTATTACAATCAATCAACTCAGCATATCTACTCACAAAAAAATCTCCATCTTCCGCTTCTGCTCATTTTCATTTTGGTTGATTTCTTATATACCAATGCAAAAAGGAAGGTTCAACACACCATCAGTTTTTGTTTACCTTTTTACTAATTGTAAATATACGGTTTCCTCTATCTCATCTTAAAAACGGTCGATGTTTGTTTGGATGGCTGTTTGTTACTCTTTCACCCAAAAATCTCTGAACGGATTTGGATGATATATGGTACACAGATAGTTTAAAACCTGGATTAACATATTATGGAATAGTTTTTATCCCGATTTTATGTTCCTGTGGGAGAATTTTCAAGTTGTAGCTGGCAACAGCTTGTTCTAATTATTGCAAAACGTATGCCGGAAGGTCGTACTGATATCATATTGAATTTGGTATCCTATTTCTACAAGCTCTAAAACACTAGAATTTGTTTTAACTCTGACATTGGCATCCTAAGTAAAGATTGTAGGTGCGAATTCTAGACTTACTCTCAAGTCATTATTTCATAATTTTCGCCTCTTTCAACACAGCATAACATGCCCTTACAAATTTTTTCGTCAAGTATTGACCCAATGATTTCATCAATGTATTAGGTTGACAGTTTGTGTACTCTCTGTCCGTCACCTAGTACCACTATTGGAACCGGTTCTAACTTGACCCAGTGTTGGAAAACAGTCAATTAACGTCACTCTAGGTTTTCTTAATGAGTTACGTATTAGTAAGAACTATTGACAATACTAATACTTTTTGCAGTAATTTTCGTTAAGGTAACAAAACGGCATTTGACGTTGATTTAAGGGTAATTTTGCAGTTACACTTTTTTTGACAAGTGTTCAAAAGAAGTCTTACTTTTTTTATTAGGACAGTACATATTTAACGGAAAATAACGGACAGTTTCTTACATTAAATAAAATCTGAATAATCCGGTATTTTATATTCGGTCTCGTAATCTGCGTGGGTAGACAAATAGGTGACCAAATGACCGTAAAATTAAATAATTTATAATACAATAAAAAAAAGAAAACTTATTAACTAAATGTGTTATCAAGGCTCTAATTTAGATTCTTAGTAGCAAGTTTTTGAATTATGGAATACACGCGATAAAAGCATGATTGTTTACAAAAAGTATAAAATACGTACTCATCATAAACTCTTTTTTTTTCAGTTGTTTTTTTTTTATTTGATGCTCTTTGGTCTTATATTAGTCTTCTTTGACATTCTATCATTCTATTTTTCTCAAGGACAAGTAAAACCTTACTTTTTTAATGATAAATGTTACTAGGTCGATCAGCGATGCTTCTAGGATAAGAATACGTGAGAAACGATCTCGCCCGACAAGTAAGGACTAAAGCATTTTTTAGAATAGAGCAATAAACTTTTCTCAGAAAATACAGCTGCCCTTTATTTATTTACTTAAATAGAAAGGCGGAAGTCCTACAAATGTAATGATTATAATATATTTAACACCTGACAAGGCGCGGTGACGGCAGGTGGAGTAAAGCTGACCGAGTGGCGTCCAAGAAATGGAAAGAGAAGTGTTTCGAAGTCGTCCGACGGCGAGATGGGCAGATGACATTGTTGCCATTGCGGGAGTTTCCTGGATGACACTGGCGCAAGACCGTGGAGCTTGACACAAACAAAGAGAGGCCTGTACACAGCAGCGAGTGAAGAAGACGGGCTGTGGATGATGATGACGATGATGATATTTAACACAGTTAGACTTCTCCTCACAAAAATTAAAACATTCTAACATTTTCATCTTTCATTCACCGGCAAACACGTCAAGGCCTTTTTTGGAAATCAGGAGATAATGATTTTTGTGAAAAAAGTGTCTAGTGATATCTATCAATATTCTAGACTATTCAAAAGCATTTAGAAATAGACTACTTAGTTTGACATTTGTGAATCGAACACCTTCACATCTTCATTTGTTTTTCTTATTATAAATTTACAGTTGACGATTGCGAGACGACACTATATCCTCACGATTTTGCAAACGTAAGATGGTTGTGACTAATTCCTGCCCCTAAAACTGTTTCAGTATTTTTTGGAACGAAGTTCCTTATTGCGCGTTGTGAAACGGCTAGACGGAAAAAAATCTTACGAAAAGTTGTCACGACACTTTTTGGAACGAAGTTCCTTATCGCGCGTTGTGAAAGGGTGCTAGAGCTCAAAGAGCGGAGTGGAGTGGAGTGGAGTCGCGACGATTATTTTTGTTGAGTGTATACAGTAACTTCGTTCCATGCGGGTGTCCCTTGACACCTCTCAAGTTTTTTATTTTAATATTGTTCTTAGGTACTCGTATACCTATAGTAAATGTATAGTAGATACACTTATTGGTGGGATTACAACGGTCGGACAGTCTCGTCGCTTGTAATCATCGGAACGACGTTTACACCAGCACGCTAAAACTGCAAGCGAATTGTTCATTTTAAAACAAAATGGCTTGTTTTCTACTTTGGGGATTCCGATTTAAGCCACTTAAGGCCTAGTCGAAGTATCATTATTAGACGCTTGTTAACTCACTATTAAAATAAAACGGTTTAGTATTTTCTTAAACACTTATAACATGAAAATATGTACTGTACTTTTTATTGTTTTACAATTACATAGAACATTATTCATTTTTCAATTTTTTTTTTTTTCTAGATCCATTCCTCTCAATGTTGCACGGTCATTTCAGTTTCCTTCCATTTATTATTACCAATATCTGAATGAACGAGCTTCGCTCGGATTTTAAAATGTCTATATCTTGGGAACCGAGCTTTTTTCGAACCTGCATGGGACCGTTTCCGAGATCCTGATTATATATAAATAAATATACTCGTTTAAAGATATTAGATATCAAAATTGCAATTTATGACCCGAGAATCGTCTCGTAACGTGTAAAAGTCTTATTTTTCTCACACCTATGTCTATGTAGTTTATTTTAAATTCAGGGCCGTCCACTGCTATAAAGTTTTGAATAATAATTAGCGTACAGTATTATGAGCGCATCATTTTGATATTATGATTGTTGAATCAATTAATATAGGAAATAGATTAAGGGACTTTTAACGCGTTTTCCTTGACCTTTGTTATCAATGACAAGTATTTGGATCACTCGTTTTATTATTAAATTTATAAGTCTTATAAAACAGGAGATTTTTACTAATAAAATAATGCGAAAGGTTGTGAGGATGGACGTGTGTTACTCTTTTACACTAAACTATATGTACTGAACGAGTTAGGTACAAAAATAGCTTATAAATAAAAAATAATAATTTTCTAGTTACACGTGGGCGAAGCCGCTGGCAACGGCTAGTAAGACATTTTTGGGACCAACCAAAAACTCATTGTGTCGTCTTTCCACATAAAAAAATATATACGGTATATATAATTATACTAAGTATAAAAGAGACCGCTGTTCTAAAATAACATACTGACATTTCAGTTTTTTCTGTGGCATAACAGAGTATTGCGGCTTCTTGGAAAACTATTTGCCTAATGCATCGTTCAAATATTTGATCGGTGTCTGACAATTCGGTGTCGATAAATAAGGTATTTATTTATTACAATCTAGTGTAATCAGACACCGGTTTCAAAACCAGAAATAATTATACCATATTGATCAACTGAAGTAAGTATTCAAACAGATGTTTAGGCAATAGATATAAATACCTACGTCCAAGAGATTCCTTTTAATTTTATACTAAAAACTTTGATTAGGTTTTATTAAGTGCGGTTTTAATTTATTTTAGTAGTTTTTTTTTTTGACCGTGGTAAAATTGTCTAATGAGTGCTCCCACCCCAGGCAGGGCGTAAGGGACTGTCAGCCTCGTACTGACTAAAATCCAAGGAGTCCTTCAATAGCCCTTTATGTTTCGGGGTCACGGTAATGAGATAAGTTCCTCGACCCCGGCAGGCTTTGGCCCTCTAGAGGGGGCCCCGTCATCATGCTGACGCTCTTTGAGGCACGCGTGGGATATCACGCGCCGTCGAGCCCGGATTTTAGTAACATAACATCACTCTATTAGATTCCCAGGGAGTTAGACAATGTTAATAAAGTTATTAGAGAAAATGTTGATCAGAAAAAATGTTGATCATAAAACTAATAACACATAAAACCGCCTTGGGTTTTATATATAAAGCCCCATGAGTTTTATATTATAATATAATATTCAGCAATGAGATACTTTGCGACCCCTAAATCAATGGGAAATACGTTTCTTACTATAATAACAAAATAAATTGCAAAAAAGTATTTGTGATGATCATCACTCATGATGATGATGATGATTTATAGGCTGATGCTCATGCATCGCCCGCTGCTTGAACATAGGTCTTCTCTCTGAAAGACCTACCTCTCTGAAAGAACTACACAGAGCGGGTTGGTAAAAAGTATCATGTTTTCGAATGTTTGGTTCTTGGTAATTCCGGTTTCCCCATTATAATTATTTTCCTTCATATTTTTTTTTGTCTTGGTAATATCATCAAATGAGTCATCCCACCCCGGGCAGAGCGGGAGGGACTGTCAGACTTGTACTGATTGACTAAAATGCACGGTGTCCTTCAATAGCCCTTTATGTTACGGGGGTCACGGTGATGGAATAAGTCCCGCGACCCCGGCAGGCTTTGGCCCTCTGAAACCCCGGGCCCTGTGAATTCCTTCATAGTTTAGAGAGTGTTTATGAAATAAATCAAAGTGCTGAGCCTGCCTGGGTTCTAAACCACGACTCGTAAGTCGGATTGTATCGACCCCAACTTATGAGTGGGCCACCTGTGCACTTCTCTTGCATATTTGTGACAATGATACTATCATTAAAATAGTTAGAGCCCAAAAACCTTCAACCTCAAACATTTGACAGCACATTACCAAAATAACGAGCAAATCAATTATTATAATTTTTCCTTTAAATTGCATTTTGAATTATAAATTATTAATGTATCATCACTTGTCCTTGTTTATCGTTATGGCAGCAATAAATCAAATATTTTTAATGATATCAATAATTGAATTTTGATTGCGTTTAAAGAGTAAATAATATAATACACGTGTCTTATATGCGTTAGGTGTCATAAAATAACGTTTATTTTGGCTAGAACAGCCATATTTTATTGCACCTACGTAGATACGTATTATAAAATTTATATGGATCATAAAGCATAAAGAAACGTCATGAAACATCCGTTGTTGTTATAATACTAAAACTCTAGAATGTAACAAACTCTTTTCCGAAATTTGCATAATAATCGGTTTGGCCAAACGCGAGATAATCGTGAACAAACTCGATCGTAGATTATCAAAGTCAATTATCAATCGACTTTGATAATCTACGATCCAAGTAGGCAAAGATCTCAAAAACTATTGAACTGATTTTGATGAATCCTGCAGTATTCCCTAAGTTAAACGATACCTATTACGACACAAAAAGAATTACTTGAATCGGACTTGTGGTCCCGGAGATATGCGAACACAAACATAAAAACATACATACATACGCTTTTGAAATTTGGCACATTTGTTCAGACGCTGATATAGACTAACATATACGATGATATGATACTAGGCAGTTGTCGAAGTATTACATACTTATGGGTCGAATTGATAACCTCCTTTTTTTTGAAGTCGTTAAAAACTATAGTTGATGTTTATATTCAAACAGTTAATCACTAATTTAATATTTATTTTACGATTTAGTGCTTTATGAGACAAAAATCTAACACCTTTAAAGAGAATGGTGTGATTTGATACGCTCATGACCTTTCCTATATAAAATGTGTTTATTGCAAGAAGGGCGTAATATTTGACACGTCTATTTATATAAGAAATATTATTTTCAATACAGATGGTAAGTATTTGAGAATCATTAAGATGTTAAAAAGTTGAGTCATTCTACACTACTCCTAGCGCGTTTCCTTATTGGGACAATCCCACCTCACTATTCCCAAACCACTGCAACTCTTGAAAGCCAGAATCAAAAGGGACGACCATCAAAAAAGCGCCGAGACTTGATGTCAGACACTCAGACAGACTCAGACTCCATCTGCTAAAGGAATATAAACCTTATTCACTCTTTAAGTTTACTATTTCTGCTGACTGTTTCCTTGCCTGCCTTTTACAAGTTTCTAGAACATTAGGAACTTGTAAAGGGCTGGAGTTTTAGGAAACTTATTATTTAATATTCAATAATTGTTTCTTAAACTATGATAAATCCGATTCTTCAGGAACATTTGTCTTAGAGGTTTTTTAGGTACGTGAAAGAAGAAGTTATTTTTTCTGTAACTATATTAAAACAATGTTTCCGAAGAGCATTTGCTATCATACTCGTGAGTTTATTTGAGAGTCTGATCCTATCTATTATAATTTGTAAAAGGGATTTTATTAATACAATTACAATTACCAAATCATAAAAGGTCGAAGAATTTTGTTCATCAAACAAATGGAAACCTTTGATTTCGTTAAAGCAAATAACTTTCTTAAAAGTTTTCAAACAAACGGTGTAAGCTTTAACGAAATTAAGAACACACAATAAATAATTTCATGTCTCAATAGTCATCTTTGCATTCTACGTAATTAGGTCGTAGTCATGTACCAGACAATAAATAATAAAAAACAAATAATAGTTTGGTGGCTTACACATTATTAACCAAATATTCAATGAAACATACGAAATAGTTGTTTTTAAGCTAGCCGTTAAGTAATTAAATAAATAATATTTATTTCATTAACCCTAGAAAGATAATCATATTGTGTACTACGGAGAAGATAGTCATGCGTAAAATTGACGCATGTGCTATAACTAGCTGTAGATTGAGGTTTATTAATATATTTCATTAAAATCGTATGTTATATATATTAGCACATGTATTAGAAAAAATAAGACTGCAGATAATTTATTTTTATTTATTTATTTATTAAATAAAAAAATAATTTTAATCTTCTGCTACAAATGATCAATTTTCTTACACTTAGTCTTTATTTATTTTTTTCTATGATAATCAGCATTTTTATAGCACAAAATCAACAATTACAATATCTAAGATATATTAGAAACATACAGATTGTGTGAAAATCTGTTACAAACAACTTTGGAAAATTTCAACGTAAGGCTTACAACACATTGGTTTTCTCTACAATTTCTCATTATAAAAGGGAAAAGGAGCTGTTCTTTTTGTGACTCATCTATAAAAACTTCTTCTGTATCGCTCTGCAAGTCATCTTCACTTTCATGGTCCGCTGCTTCACAGTCGGTTTCCTCACAGAGAAGCTCGTCGTCGCTTTGCATACGGCTGGCCAGGATATGGTCTTCGTCCAAGTTTCTACTACCCCATTATGTTATATTTTTGCTTCAATATCTATATAACAAACTGATAATATAAGTAATGAAATACAGTTATAGAAAGATGAAAATAAATAAAAAGAATAGACAAGTCAAAATCTTGAAAGTCACTTAAAAGATAATCATGCGTAATTTTGACGCACTTGGTCGTTATATTTCAAAATCGGTTACACATACCTTATTGAATCGTGCACATTACGGTAGCCCCCAATGACTAATGAGATGTCCTAAACGCACAGCTATGGATTCGCGCTATTTAGAAAGACAGAGCTATATTTCGAAAACGCATGCGTAAATTTTACGCAGACTATCTTTCTAGGGTTAAGTATATTATACTTAAATGTCAGTAATATCAGAGCTACTGAAATCACGACACGATTAAAAACCAAACTAGTTCCAATTTGGTATAAGATATACAGCATATTTTTGCATGACACAATATTTTCAGTTGCGTCGTTTTGTCTTTCAGAGAAAACTTTGATATTTTGCTAATGATGCTAATGCAAAAATATGTTGTTATACAAACTAAATTGACATCTGAGGAGGTTGGGTTTTGGCATGCGTCAATATAATTTGTTTATTTATAGTCTAGCTTTGTTTTGCAAGTTAATACGACAATTTATTAAAAATAATGGGTGTTTGACAGTTAAGATTATGATGCCATTTATCTGATTTTAGCCACCGCCACCACATTCGATCGTTTTCTATGTTGGTTTCGATTAATCAAGGATAAGGTATGTGAATTGCGGGACTAAAACGGCAACTTTAAACAATTATACTAAAAGTGTCCTACAGAATCATAATCAATTCTTCTAATGCATATTTGTAAAATGGTTAAACGCACAGACAAAATTGTCTGCAACTTATTTCCTAACCGATCATAGGCATTAGTCATCATTAGCTGCTTAGAGGTTGGTAACTTCAAGCATTCATTTAATTTTTCTTTTTTAATATAGTTAGTAAATAGAAAGAAAAAAAATACAATTGTTGGACCTAATGGTTAAACAATTGTAATTTTTTACAATTGTAATAATTTACGAGATCTTGAATTTATTAAAAAAACACCGGATTAATTCAAAATGCTATGCAAGCATTATGTCTCTAAATATTGACTTCTCGTTCGTAAAATAGAGCAGTAAAAAAAAGGTGATTATAACATTGACCTCACAAGCTCAGTCTGGCAATCATCCATTAGGTTCACCCTTGTTTGGTCGAACAACTTTTGGTATAATTTTACTAATTCGAACAACGTTCGAGAAAATAATCAGTTTGTATATTATCGGTTAACTTAATTTTCATTTCATCGAATATATTTGCGATAACAATATTTGCGCTATTGATCAAAAGGTATAATATTCATTTGATATAATATTCAGGTGGTATAAAATTTAGTTTATCGAATATTCGATTGTTGTAATGTAATGCAGAAAAGAAAACATTGTAAATATTTATGTTCCGTCGATCTACCTTGGTAGGTAATCAGTAACTAAGGATGCAAGAGTGAGCGAAGCGAGTTCGGGACTTGGGGCACCCCGACTCGGACGGGTTAGGTTCGAAGGGGATGGCGGGGTCTTCTTCATGTTAGGTTACTTTTAACCTTGCAAACAGAAATAGGAGCCCCGCGAAGCGGGGCTCCGTCAAGCTACCTCGGTAGGTGGTCATCAGTAATATACGCTCGCCCTTGCATCCTTAGACAAATTGCCGATTACTACCTACCAAGGTAGCTCGACGGAGCCCGATTTTTTTATAGACAATGAAAGAAAACGAATAATTAATTAAATGAATATTCGATGCGATATTTCGACTAAATCATTATTAGTCTAGTGAAACATTAGTTTAAATAAAATTAGTGAATTTGAAAATTCGGTCAAATGAAATATTTTCAAAGAAATAAATAGGCTAAATAAAAATATAAAAAGTAATTATTCGGTGAAATGAATAATTCGACTAAACGACTTTATAGTAACCAAAATTAGCCGGAGTGATTTTCGACGAAAAGTTGTTCTGCCAAACAAGGGTGAACCCATCCATTAAACCTTAGAAATCCGAAGTATGTCGAGAATGTCACAGCATAACGACGTCTTTAACTGCTTTAATTATATTTATTATATTAACATTACTTATTGCCTGTATGTAGCTTACTACGTGCAGGCGCATAATATAGCTACTTGGAATAGATGAGTTACCTCTACGACAAAACCTACTAATAAACAACTCAATATTTAAACAGACAAGGTAATAAACATTTATCACAACACGTATCCACTGCTGGGACACAGACCTCTTCTCTGAGTGAGCTGTAATCCACTACCAGTAACAACTACAATCCACAATTTGGTTTCAGGCTATGCTGGGATCATGATGTTTTTCCATTCAAACCATTTTTGGATATCTTTATCAAAAAGGCTGTATTAGCCGTTGTAAACCTTGAGTTTTTAGTGGCTAGTATATGGTTTTGGAGCAGGTCTAAAGCAATAATTTTGAAGCAAAAAAAATTCGATGTCAGAAAGTGAAATATTGCTGGCACTTCAATACTTCAAATTGTATTGACTCAAAATTTCTTCAGCGGCAGTGTCTTCAGTACTTCTTCTTCTTTCTATATAAGGCCATTCCTCACAGAGATGCCATATTGACGTAGCCAGGGACGTCGCCAACTATATTCTAAAGGCCACCAGGGTCGCCAGTCAGTCGCCAAGTGAGTTAGCCGTCATACATTTCAATAAGAACTAGTTGGCAACGTCGCTAGCTACGTCGCCATGGCATCCCGGTGAGATATAGCCCTTAGGGCAACTTAGCAATAGATATATCTTGGTTTCCGGAAGCCAGATGTGTATTATAGTCTGAAGGCCATTCTAAATACCAGGCCATACCGATGAGTTAGCCTCCAAAACCTTCCACAAAAATATTTTAATCCATTTTCAATATAAAACCACATTCTTGCTCGAATTAAATCATGCAGTGAATTATGTTTTCCACCTTGATACATACGATGAGTATATTATTTAGATTATAAATGAATTATGTTTAGTTATATGATACCCACAACCATTTACATAAAATATTGTGATCTGCTAGTCGCCAGAGGCAGTTTAAGAAAAAAAAATATATTAGGTATATGAATTGTTAGTGTATGATTCATTTTGAACAGGACTTAGATCGATGATATGAGATATTTTATCGAAATCAAGTGATAAATGCGTTAAATTGATTCGATTCACTCAATAGCTTTTTTTCTCGCATTCCTGGCATATTTAAAGATCACTAGCAAAATTGGCTTGCAATTGTTTTTGTTGATACAATACTACCTACCAGTGTTTTGGTTAGCGCAACTAAACTTGCTTGGACTCGTCATGCGCCGTGTACACGTACAATGATAGAGAATCCGACTTACGGTTTTTGATCAACCAGCCCGTTGACGAAATCGATATCACTGGACTATGGCATATTAATTGAATTCGTTCTTGAAATTCAATTTTCCGTTTAGCAAAAATTTTACCAAACTACCTATAATACACTAATAATTCATAATTCACTAATTATGTCATTATTCCATAGGTAATGAAATAGGTTTAAGCCTATTGCTATAATTATATTAATTATTGTTGGTGGTCTGTTAAGACACGTTTCCGAAGTCTTGCGTACAAGTATAACGTCATACAGGTAAATATTTTGTATCCAAGTTCTTTAAGTGGAAAAAAATCTACAAGTTCAAACAACAGGTTTATTCAAGTTGTCTAGAGTTTGCAACTTGCATCCAAATAACTTGTATAGTGGAAACGTGACCCTAATGAGTTTATTAATATTATTACTAATGAAAAACTCCTGATGACAAATTTAATAACACGCAAAGCGATCTTGTAATCGAAAGAATGCATCATCATCAATTTGCGACCACATCTCAATAGTTGACAGATCAAACAAGGTAGTTTGCCCCCTAATATAAAATGCCAACCTCTGCTTATGCTTAACAAGTGCGATGTGGCACAGGTCACGTCCACCTAGATCGATTATAATATTATTAGAGACAAAGTTGAAGCGTGTCTGCGTATCAGAATCTTTGACTAAGTATATTAAGTTGCACACAATCAAAAAGCATATTAATTATAGCACATACAGAAAACCGCTTATAGACGATTCTACTTGACTATACATAATTATCTCTTTTTTTACTGTCAAGTACGTGTATATTGTTTTGTCGGTTTCAGTAAAGACGAATGGACAAACGGACATACGAGTGATCCTAACCTAACTTGTTCTGTTTGTGTTTCGTTTTTTCTTTGATTTTTACAACTTTTCTTTTAGTTAAAGAATAATAATAATGTTCATTATTATTCTGTAACTAAAAGATATTCAATGATCATAAAGCTGTTTTTATTTGCCTTTCTGCCTTGGAATTTTTTTTTTTTTATTCGTTATTTGGTTTTAGTTTAGTTGTAAATATAATTATAGTTTTTTTTTTATCTAGCTTTAGTTAACTATAAAATTAAATTAAAAATTTTGTTCTCAAAAATAAAAAAATAATTTGTGAACAGGTCTAATTTTAGTTTTTTTTCTTTTCCAATATGTTCTAAGAGCTAGCTATGATTTACCCTTTACAAGATTATCACACAGCATTCCTCCAAGGTCAGGATCGTTGCGAGGCATACCAACATTATCAACATTCCAACACTGGGAGCACACATTACAGATGTTGGTATTTATTGTACTCGTGTTGTTGCGACATCTCGCTGCAATAACATCCTGTAATGCACGTTTTATTACAACGTAAATAATACGTATTATAAAAAGCCTGTCCTGGACACAGATCACCATTTCTCGATTTTAAAAAGATATCATTCAAAAGTTCTTGTAATAATAACAATAATCATTCAATATCGCTTTTGGCCACGGCGACAGTTTCATCACCAACCTACTGTCTATCATGTGGCTAGGGATCTGTCTGTGAGATCAAACATTAAGAGCGTATATTCCGAAAGTTGGCAACGTCGCAAATGGTTGTCAAATATTAACAAGTTTTAATTAATTTAGCATTGTTACTGAATGAAAATAAGAAATATGGCTGTGCAGTGCACTATAGTGATATTTCTTGTTTTCATACAGAAAAATTTACCAAATTAATTAAAACTTGTAAATATTTGACAGCTTTTTGCGACGTTGCCAACTTTCAGAATTAGCAGCCTTAACATAATTTATAAATATTGTTTTCAAACAAAAAAATATGACCGCCTTCAAAAATAACCAAAAAAAAGGGTAAAATAACCTACAAAACTTTTCTTTCGGAAGTCGTTGCCTATCAGGCATGTAATGATCTACTTTCAGAGTAGTAGTAGTATGTAGTATGAGTAATGAAAAATAATATTTATATTTTACTTAGAGTCAATCAAAGTTCCACAAACATTATTATATTCTACTACTGCATTTGAAGCTACCGTAAAATTTCACAGTCAAGGTCTGCAGCTGCTTGCTCTAATAGATCAATTAAACGAGCCTGGTATTTGTTGACATCTGTTTGCGCAAGCGCATCCTGTGTTACGCATTTTACGCCATCTTTGTTATTTACGATGTCAATACTGATGGTAAACGGTACTTTGGTTTAGATCCATTTTCATATTTATTTCATTTCATATTGTATTCCATATTATGTTACAAAGATGGTAAAAAAATAAAATAGTTTCAGATCAAATATGGGCCTTGTTGGGCACGCAAAACTAGGAGACAGGAACAGTTAGGGCTGAGTTAAAAAATTAAATCAATATTCTTATTAAATGTCTTTCGTTTGGATAGGTACCTATAATTATATTGTATTCACATTGTTATATTGGCTTAGTAAAATACATTTTTTTACGTTGTCTTTACTAAGGTTGAAGTAAAGTCGGGAAAACTTAGATGAATAAACCCAATTCGCACTTGACCTATTTATTATTATTCATATGAACCAAATTAATTATCACATCAAATATTCAAAGTCGTTTACGTAACTTTTGTCAATTTGTATGGATATGCAAACAAAACATCAATATTATTGTATACTTGTTAATATAAACAAAATTCAAGTACAGTTTGAATTTAAAGTACGAAATGACCCTTTTAAGTTTTTAATACACTTGGTTTAGTTATTAGCACTCATTAACTTTTTTTAGAGACACCTAGACATAAAAAATATCAATATTTACAAAAAAATAAAGGACATTAAATACTATGGGAGAAAGTTATTGATGAATTGAGCATTTTTGTTGGTTTATCTACTGATCAAACAACTGACCAAACAAAACTAACTTTTTCAGTGGTAAGTCCACAATGAGGTTAAAGTATACCGCAGGATTGCCTTACCGATATTGACACATAGTCTATTTTTAGGGCTCCGTAGTCAACAAGGAACCCTTATAGTTTCGCCATGTCCGTCCACCCGTCCGTCCGTCCGTCTGTCCATAGTTTAGCTCAGAGACGCACAGTAATAGAGCTGTAATTTGGTGTAAATATACGGATTTGTTGTGCCAAAAAAGTGGTTAAATAAAATCTCGTAAAATATTTTTTTTTAGGGTACCTCCTGTACACATAAAGTGGCGATGTTTTTTTTTTCTCGCGTACCCCTTGGTGTGGGATATCATTAAATAGGTCTTTAAACAATATGATAGTTTTCATTAAATTTTTTGATAAAAAAATGAGTTTGTGAAATATTAAGCTTTAAAGTGCAAAATTTTGCTCGACTCGAGTATTATGTTTGGGGGTGTGAAAAAATTCACAATAGTAGTATATATAACGAAGTTTAAAAGAAAATTATCAAGACTAAGCAGGCTTTACAACTTTACGAGTAATAGTCGACCAACTTATAAAATGTACTTGGATAACAATTTTCTTAAACAAAATGTATCGGAGAACATGTTCTTCAACTGCAAATGTAACTTTGTCAACTTTATTTTTACAGCTTTAATAGGTATGTTTTTACGATATGATTTTCGGGGATAGGTAGGTTTTTATCGTCAACTATTTTTAACTAACTTCAAAAAAAAAAACTTCAAAAGAAAGGTTGTAAATTCGTCGTAATCTTTTTTTTTAATGTATTTTCCCCGATTTCTCAAAGACTCCTGGACCGATTTTGAAAATTCTTCTTATTTAAATTCAGCGAATCAGTTTAGTTAGTGCGCATAAGTATTTTGATGGGCAACTACAGAACCCTACACTGTGCGTGGCCCGACACGCACTTGGCCGGTTTTAAGATTTGCGTCCTACTGTTTGACATATTTCATTTTTTTTTGTGAACCACTATAAGTTCAGGCTTTACGGCATGAAAAGGTAAGATAGCTATAGTAAAGTTACTGTCGAAATTACAATAACATCTTTTATTTATTGTGGATATCGATGTATTCACATACAAATTGGCGTAGTGGCTGAATGATACACTGATACGCAGCGTATCGTGGGTTCGATCCCGACACCAAACAAAAAATATTTGTAGGATCTACAAGTAGATATTCTGTATCTGGGTGTTTGTGTAATTGAGTTTATATGTTTGTTAACGCAACCATGATACAGGACAAAGTCCTGGGAAAAGTAAAAAAACCAATGAAAATCAAAGTACCTCCATATTCTATGAAAAACAAAGATTTACATAGTGTTTCATCGCATCCGTCTTTTTTCAGTAAAACATTGCCAAATATTTGCCTAGTTAGACCATCACGGATATCACTACTTAACAAATAATTTAATTAGTAGTTTTGGCTATCAATAAAGTCTTAAATGTCTTTTATAAATGCTACTTGTTCTTGTAATCCTCTTTCCTACAAGGAAATGAAGCGTGAACATATAAAAAGATACTTCTTTTTGAATCAATTTGAATAGAATGATTGTTTTTCAAAAAAAATGGTTTTTATTTTAATGAGAGGATGATGTTATTATGTCACGATTACATGCGTAATGTTTAAGAAAAACATCAGTGTGATTCAAATATTTATCTCTCAGTATTTAATAAATCAATTTTCTGCAATTAATTTTACAAAGAGTTAAAGTTTGAGATTTAATAAGCCACTTTGAGTGAGTCCAGTTAATCAAAGACTCACTTTATAGGTAATTAACATGGGAGTAAAACCGCTGCAAACGTAGGTCTGAGTTTTTTTTGAGTTGACTGAAGATTTTAAACTAAGTTCTAGGATGTCATATAAATTATAATTGTCACATTTATATATTACTTGTTTTTTTTTTTAAACGATTAGCATAAATATTGACCAGATCAATCATAGTATCATCTCGATTATTCACAACAAATCGACAAAATAGTAACATCTCGAATATCAAATATCACTCATAATACGAAAACGCCTCCTAACTTCAAACAAATGTCATCACTTAGGATCGAGTAGTAAGAATAAATTTGTTTGAATCAAAGGTCACCGCCGCGACCTTTGCGGAAGCAAGGCCGCCATTATTAGGCAAGGAGTCCGACAAAATTATAGTCGCAGAGTAAGTGTACTGTTTGATTAGATCGAATGATATTTCAATGGCTGTCTGACTTAAGTGAAGCATGGAATGCAATTCGTCAATTACTCGTATCATTGGCTCTTGTGCTTTATGATGGGTGTTGAAGTATTCCTTATGTATCTTTATGCGTATACTGTTGGTTGACTGTTCACCTTCGCTGATGCATGCCTAAATACTTTGATGATTATATTGTGTGAGAAAAGAAAATATAGTATAGATACGACAGTAAACAAATATGGAGCGATAAAAAGTGAGAATATTTTTTTTATATTTAAATTAAGATAAATAAAATTTAAGAATGGTTCAGATAAGAATGCATTATTGAAACATAACACAAAAGGAAGAAAAATAATAGTTCTGACAGAACAGGGAAAACTGGAAGAAGAGAATATATTGGGCTTTTCCCAAATATGAAGGAATAAAGCCACAGAGATGATGATTATGATGAGGATGACGAGTGCAGACGCCAGCAAATCAACTTATCCCAACTATGAGGTAGGGCCGCAGCAGGTAGTGGCCCTACTTGTTGAGGTCACTACTGAGGCCTAACCTTCCCTTCAGTGTGTGACAAGCTGCGAACTGTGTATAGTACTGAACTGGTTTTTTAAAATTCTTCTTGATATTTTTATCCTAAAATAATAATTATTTGTATTGCAAAATAAAACTGTTACAGATTTTGTAATTAAGTTAAAAATCCATTAAAAGTTTACTATCTGTAAAAACAGTGCAAAGATTATTTTTTTTTTAATATGGGAAAAAACTGTGTCAAATGTCTCTCGGAATAATAACCTAGTTGACATACAATTTTATAGATTATACCAAAAAACCGCTAGCTTAAACATGACCTATACCTGCATTTATTTATTAGAACTGTTTAAATATTCTATTCCACTACATTAATTAATTAATTAAAGAAGGTATCCTGAACAAGAACATTTTAGATAAATAAAAGACTTATTATTTAATTGCAGAAATCTTAATTTTGTTAAAAGTCACTTGGACTATTTAGAAGATCCTCATAAATTATAAAATGTGGCAGCTACCTACTTATTATTAACAAGTTTTTCTTTTAAAAAACTATAATTATTCTTTGATATAAAAAAACTTAAAAAAAAAATTAACCGACTTCAAAAACAACCACAAAAAAGGGTAAAATAACCTACAAAATTACTTTTCTTTCGGAAGTCGGTGGCTTTTTTTTTATTTCGTTGTCTTTTTGCCACCGACTTCCGAAAGAAAAGTTATTTTTTGTGGTTGTTTTTGAAGTCGGTTAAATTTTTTTTTAAAAAGTTTTTTATTTTACTCTTTTTAGTTTAAATATTCAACCCAAATTCTTGTCAAATACATCATTTCCTTACAAGTGCACTAGAATTTGTAATCCGTGGCACCGGTATTAAATACATACATTCTAATAAAATTCCCTATCTCAAAAACTGCTGAACAGATTTTGATGAAACTTGCAGTATTCCCTAAAGTGAACGATCCCTAGTACAACAAAAAAAGAATTTTGAAAATCGGTCCACAATTGGCGGAGTAATCGCGTAACAAACACGCAAAAAGTAATGTCATCCAAGTAGCCGAAATCAATAAAAATGCTCACAAACTAAAAAGTACTGAATCAAATTGGATGAAATTTTTATGGGACCACACTGCAAGTATACTGCATCGAACAAAAAAAGAATGACACTAATCGGACTAGAAACCTCGGAGTAATCGATGTACATACATAAAAAAAAAAACATACCGACCGAATTGAGAACCTCCTCCTTTTTTTGAAGTCGGTTAAAAACAAGCTTTTATAGTAAAAAAAAAATTTGAGATAGACCAAGTACTCGTCAAAACGAATCAGGGTTTGCGGCGTTTCATTGCAGAATTCCTATGGCCACCTTCCAACTCCATCGTTAGATTAGCTCTTATTCATCATGCATTGTCGCGCTATATATATTTACATGCAAAGTTTCAGCTCAATCAGAAACAAAAAAAAACCAACGATTAAATACTCGTAGCATGATTTTTAAGAGCAAACAAGTCAACATTTTTTCCATAGAAACTTCGTTGGGGTTTTACTCCATTAATTGACAAAGTACATCCAAAATTAAACATGGTATCGTTTTGTCTCATTATTAATTTTGTCTGTACGGAAGCAGAATTGTAAAATATGAAGCTATTAAAAAGTTACGAGCTTCTAAAGATTCGTTTTTTTGCTAATTTTATCACAACTTTAGGTGTAAATTAGAAGCTAAAGAAGCATCAAATTTCCAAAACGAAGTCCGTACCGACACAGCAAATTTATCGAAGAAATTAATAAATTTTATTTGAAATTAATTAGTGCAGTGGTTTTATCATAAAACCCCAACAGCCAAAGGCTTTTTCGTATTTTTTTACGCGCGCCTTTTACTCTGAATGATCGTGCATCTTACTGAATAAGTTTTCCCCTGTTTTCTCCACTGGGGGATGACGCTCGCGCACACATGAACAATATGGCTCGATTTCCGGTGAAATATCATGGTTTTTGACCATGCCTGCCAGTGAGTTCGAGCTCGCGACTAGCGCCGCCATACATGGGACAAGTGAACCTAAATGAAAGGTTGTAAAATAGGGAAATCCTTAACAAAAATAATACTTATACTTAAGTATTATTCTAAGTATTATTTTGTATAGGAAAACTGTCGTTCCTTTCTGAATACCAATGAAACAGATATATTATTGTTTATAAACGAGTATCTTTGGTATGAACTTTGTCATTTTTATCATTATATTAGGTTTGTACCGACCCAGCATGGATTTGAAAGCTCAAAACTGGGTGCTTAAAAACACCGCTAGATACAGTTGTATATAGGGTGACTGGTAATTAGTGCACGATACTTAAACACGTGATTGTGCTCATGATAACAAACAACTTTTACTATGGGATCAAACCTGAAAACGCAGAAAAAAAATCTGCTGTTCAGTACATAATTTATGTTTGTTGAATGTACTGAACAGTTGATATTTTTTCACGATTTCGGCTTTGTTCCCATAGTAAAAGTTGTTTGTTATCATGAGTACAATCACGTGTTTAAGTATCGTGCTGATATGATTATAATATTATGAATGACAAAACAAGATACTATTTACAAAATGACCACAAATTGACAATTTATAACATTCGGCCTTAAGCAGGTGTCTTTCAAAACATCGATGACTTTATTAGCAAGATTGAAGAGCTAGATATTACTAAATTCCACATTGAATTTAGTTGTGAACAAAAACAAATAACTCGTGTTTTAACGATAATATGTTGTGAGGAAACTTCCTTTCTCATTATACAAATTTATTTGAAATATTATATGTGTTGTAAATCATAGGAGAGTTATGATAAAGGGTATACAATATCAACCTATGCTAGTGTCCATAAAATATTCCATGCTGTCATTTAAATTAAAGTATTTATTTCGTACATTTTATTTACAAATGCCACAATCCTCACAAAGTTACTTGAAGTGGAACCTCTCTCACGTTTACTAAGCGCCAGTCTGTGCTACGCGCCTATGTTTAAATACACAGTTGGTATTAAAGTAAGATACGACTTATTCAAATGTTCATAGGCGCTTAATAAATTTACTATCTTATGATCGTATTCTTCGAACGGCATTTCGAAATTGACTTTAATAAAACTTCATATGCTTTTGCATAATACACATGATAAAAGTTAAAAAGGAATATTTTAGAGACGACTTATATATTACTAAAAAAAAAACATGAAATTATTTCTTCCCATGGAAAGTTAAAATCGATATTGTATTGGTCTTGAGTTTATGATTATTTTAATAATACTCGTACATTGGAGCACTGTAGAAAAGATTTATTCATATTATATACAGAGTTACACGTTTTAGATACAGGGCGATTCGTGACGTAATCTTGACAGTAATATCCTTAACTAGTGATGTGCTGAAGACTAGTGAATCTAGTGATGTGGTCATAACAGATCTATCTAGTAAATCATTGTAAAACATATTAATATACATTTTTGAAAATATTTTCTGACATTTCACGAGATATAAGTAGGACTGAAAATCTGGATACATAAATCTTAATCTATGTATCCAGCACAGACTATCCAGTTTTTGACAATTCACTGAAATCGGTTCAGTTATTTTGAAAAATAAGTACTTGAAGGTCTACTTGAAATTCCGTTCAGCGTCCATACTTTGTTAGGTACACAATTATAATTGTGTACCTAACAAAGTTGAAGATGACCCATTGACCTAATATTTGTTATCATAAATTAAACATAAAACATTTCATGTAAGCCACTCAAAGCTGGCATATCAACGGTGTTACTACGTCTTAATATAGATCAAAAACATGAAGGTAACTACCGCATCTTTTGATACAGAGACTTGTTCACCTTTATTAAGATTTATACGTCTGCTCATCACCCAATTGAAATGAAGCTATGAGCTATTAAATATATCTAAAAAATAATTAATATGTGCACAATACAACAAATCAAGCTTTTAAAATAATTAAGGATATTAAGTTTAAAGGCAAAAAAAGCATAACTATTATTTATGACATTAATTTTATTGTTTTATGTTATTTTTTCGTATTATCTATAATTTCATAGCTTCTAATAAATAAATACGAATATAAATATAATCTTCGAGATCTTTAGGTACATTTTGATTTGTTGGGTTACTTTGTATTAGTAGTAAATAAAATTACACAAAGGAGTGTGTAATTTATTTCATCACCTGGCTTCCAAAATGGTGAAGGAAAACATCGTGAGGAAATCATCCTGTCATTTAACCTAAAATTCGAAGATATGGTCATTTATGCCATTATGGCCCAATGCCTCTCTCAGAGAGAAGGCGTCTCCCAGTAGTGGGAACTTTCTAGGCTCATGACAATGATTTTGATTAGTAAGTACCTAATAAGAAAAAACTTCTTAATTACTTATAACATCGGAACATATAGCGCCCTCTGTTATTAATTTACTAAACAAAGTCGCTAGTTACAAGTGTTTCAAGTTCAAGCTAAGTTCAAGAAGCATAAGGAGGATCAACTAATAGCGAAAGTGCGTGTGCGCAAGTTTTAGTTCCAAAAATAAATACTAGATGGCAGTATTCTCAAAAACGTTTTAAGATTTTCCAACCTCAATTTTTCCATAGAAAAGACATCAACGAGTTATGTGTAGTGGGCTATTTTATTACTTTAAGCAAAAAAAAAAACTTTTTTTTTTAAGTTAGCCTCTATAAAACCAAGTAAACGGTCAAAAGTTTGAAATAATGATATTAAGATGAAGTTATTGTTATTAGAATGAAATTATTATTAAACATAGAATTGTTGCGACTTGAAATTCGCTGTTACATTTTACACGAATAAATTAACATAATTATTAGGACGCCAGAACATAATTTCTTTTTTTTTAATACACTAATGTCTTTAAGGATGCACCATAGTCTTGTCTGTTGATACCAACAATACTTATTGTCTTTAACATAGAATTACATTCCGTTTGTCAAATATGAGATTCATGTTACTTTCTAACAGCTGGCTGATCATTTCTGGGCGAGGTGGTTACGAGAATATTTGCCGACATTGCGACCTACAGGAGTACGAAGCAGCGCGCCAGTCTTCAACGAAGGGGACGTGGTGCTTATTGCCGATTCAACTAGTGGCCATTAGGTAGAATTACCAAAGTTTATCGTGGACCTGACGGAATGGTTCGCGTAGTAGATGTCCTTACCCGGCCAGTTTGAAAGCTCCTGCTGATAGAGCCTGAACCTGGATCAGTTGCCACCGAGGATTAGTGTTCTACTGGGGGACGGGAATGTTGGCAACTGGCCTCTTTGGGTTGTTTTATTATTTTTGATGTCATGTGGTAAATTGGTTGTCATCGGGTGTGAAAAAAAATCACTGTGTTTTTTTTTCTGACCATTTCCTATTACAGTTCACACGCTACAGAGCTGTGCGTAGAACCCCTAAAAGTAGAAGCTGAGGACTTTTCAACTTTTTACTTTTCTATAATCGATCGCAATATAAAATATCTCAATAATGTCAAACACTAACTAAATAGGAAACAGAGATCTCATTGCTTTGGAAAGAATTCAGAACTGTCTAAATATGGTACCGCCGCCCTAGAACGCATAACACAACCAGTTAGAATTCAGTCAGTAAGCGTTTGGTTTATTATGAGCAAGATTTTTTCGATCCAAATAAATGTTTCTAAAATTGTTCAATTTTTTTACTGTATAAATTCCATTTGTTTGAGTGACAAACATGACTCTAATTCATGAATACCTTACCAAACTGTCTTTAGGAATTTTAAGTAGACTAGGTTATGTCATCAAAAATCATCGTCTATCTATGGGAAAACCTATATTACGGGTTTCCCCACAATCTATGTGATGAACTAGTTTTGAATATGTCTGTTCTATACTTTCAGAATAACGATTGCCTTTGTTAATTACATATTTACATGCAAAACTGTTGCTGTAGAGTTCTTAATTATTAGTTTCTCTATAAGTTATTAAATCATAAATGTTTTTTTTCTGTTACTAATGCTTTATTAGTAACTAGTACTTAATTAGTTTCTCTGTAAGTTATTCCAATCATAAATATCTTTTTCTGTAACTACTTAGTGTATTTATAAAGAAAACCACAAATATTAATTCAATCATAATTTAATAAATATATTGCATATTTTATAACTATTTATACATTACAATACATTTTACAGGGCAGTGATAATATATTTCTTATATTATTAACCCTAGGATACACTTTCAAATTTTATTTAATTAATATCATCAATAAAATATACATCAATATATGGAAGAGTAGATGCAATAATATTAAAAAGCTGTCATATGAATGAAGGCAAAAAGTAGCTGTCATTTGCACACAATAACTTGATATGTCATCGCCAAATATGTATAAAGCGGTAAAAAAACATTATTGTTGTCATACCAACAGTCCTTAAAACACGCCATTGGAATAACCAAATAAGGTAACTGTATGTAAAAGTATAACTACAGACCTATGATATGTAACTGTAGATTTATAGATTCAAAAGAGTCACGCGTTCATAATAACCAATTCGCGAATTCCCTTCACATATTCGGCATACAAAAAATACATTATCTGATCGATATCCTACACATTCGTCAAATCATATATTTTTGTTTTGCATACCGTACTCTTTGGCTTAACAGAAAATACATCCTTTTTTGGTCCGACAAACTTTGCAATAGATCGATTTTTACGATATCGATATCCTGTTGAAATATTTTCGGTATCACAAAAATAAAATTGATAAAGTGTACTCGATAAAAGCTAGTGTAAACTAAGCTTAATGTAATATTATACACATTTACCGGCAAGTAATGAGATTGCCCACACACGATACAGAAATAAAACCTTAAATAGGTTTGAGTAAAAGGGAACAAAAATGCAAAATAAATATTTAAAAAATAAGGGGTCAAAAACATCGAGTGTGGATGATAATTACAAATATATCATGTTTAAAACTATAATAATTTTCAAGTAGATTTATCTATTAATCTCTTACTTTGTAATTACTCGCATTCCGAACGGTAAACCTTAAAATTAATACTGGCATTATTATCGATCTTGGTTGAATTCTACCACCAGCCGTATCCACCATAACCGCCGTACCCGTGACCGTAGTATCCACCATAAGGCCAGTATCCGAAGCTATAGCTGGGGTAGCCATAGCCCCATCCATAGCCATAGCTGGGGTAGCCCCATCCATAGCCGTGGCCGCCGTAATGGCCCCCGTAACCACCCCAGTGGCCACCACCCCAATGTGACGCTGCCGTTTTGAGGTCATCTTTGTCGGAGGCTGCTAAGTCATCTTTCTCTGCTTCTACCTTGAAGGTTTCAACTGGTTTTTCTTCGGCAGGTGCAGCATGAGATAACGCTAGGAGGAGGAGGGTGGCGGCGGTGAAGAAGGCGATCTGAAAAAAGTGTCAGTTTTTAGTTTTATGTCAAAATATCAAAGTATTTTATACTGGGACCACCATAATATTAGATTAGAGGTTTACGTAAACATAATTATTTTACAAAAAGATTTTCTTAAGAAGAAAAAACTTGCATCCTTATGTCGCTGCTCTTTCTAAACAGTAAAGTGTCCTCAAATTAATATCTTACGTTAAACTAGAATTTAGTTAAGGGTGCTTTTTGAGACGTATCAAAATTTGATACTTCAACAGTCAAGCGGATCTGAAAGCTGACAACGTCGCAAATAGTTGTCAAATATTAACAAGTTTTTAGCAATGTTATTGTATGGAAATAAGAAATATGGCTCTCTAGCGCACTAAAAATTGATAAGGGAATGTAATTATTAAAATCGTAACACTGATTAGTTTTACGCTTTTTTACAAATAAAACGAATACAACATCAAATTCAGTGTTTTAAGTAAATTCCTATATCAATTTTTAGTAACTACTGAGCTATATTTCTTATTCTCATACAGTAAAGCCAAATTAATAAAACCGGCCAAGTGCGTGTCGGGCCACGCACAGTGTAGGGTTCCGTAGTTGCCCATCAAAATACTTATGCGAACTAACTAAACTGATTCGCTGAATTTAATTTTAAAAAGAAGAATTTTCAAAATCGGTCCAGGAGTCTGAGAAATCGGGGAAAATACATAAGAAAAAAGATTACAACGAATTTAGAACCTCCTCCTTTTTATTAATTTAGTCAAAAATAGTTGACGATAAAAACCTACCTATCCCCTAAAAACATACCTATAAAATCTGTAAAAATAAAGTTGACAAACTTACATTTGCAGTTGTCTCCGATACATTTCGTTTAAGAAAACATGGATATAAGTACATTTTATAAGTTGGTCGACTATTACTCGTAAAGTTGTAAAGCCTACTTAGTCATGATAATTTTCTTTTAAACTTCGTTATATATACTACTATTGTGAATTTTTTCACACCCCCAAACATAACCGTTTAGCTGGTAGAGGGGGGGGACACTCGAATCGAGCAAAATTTAGCACTTTAAAGCTTAATATTTCACAAACGAATTTTTTTATCAAAAAATTGTAAATGGAAACTATCATTATTTTTTAAAGGCCTATTTAATGATACCCCACACTAAGGCGTACGCGAGAAAAAAAAAATCCTCACATTACGTGTAAGTACTGGAGGTACCCTAAAAAAAAAATATTTTACTAGATTTTATTTTACCACTTTTTCGGCACAACAAATCCGTATAGTTACACCAAATTACAGCTCTCTAGTACTGTGCGTCTCTGAGCTAAACTGCGGACAGACGGACGGACGGACGGACGGACGGACGGACGGACGGACATGGCGAAACTATAAGGGTTCCTTGTTGACTACGGAACCCTAAAAACTACAGAATTCGCGCTCTTAAATGTCTACATTTCTTTAATGTACGTCCAAAACCAAACCATTTTATACTACATCTCATCTACTAGGCTATTAACTTCAATTAGGCTTATATTACAGTGCACATTACTGCATTCAACAATACAATTGACCAAAGTAAATACAAGACCATTATATTCCAATTGTCCTCTCTACTAACAAGTATATAAGACACATGTCCCCATAACAATGCACAAAACCACCATATCTCACGATCTTTTCTATAGAACTTCCCACGGATATGTACTGGGCAGCTAATTATAGGCTTATGCTAATTGTTTCATTAGGAAATACTTGAAGCTAATTATTTCTGTGATTAAGGATCAGAGATTAAAATAATGTCGTGAATTCTGAACTTGTTATTGAAATATTTCAGAAGGTTTTTTTAAGAGTTTCTTGTAATTTAAACATAGTAATAATAGTAATGTGTGCTTAATCAAAGACGTTTTAAGAGTTTTCTGAATTTCAAGGTTTATTTCAGTAATTAGTGTCTAATCAAAGAAACTTATTAAATCACATAACCCGCCGCTCAGTCAAAAATCAATCTGATCATGATAATAATTAACGTTTCTCTTTTTATCATATTATTATTATCTAACGATTAGGGATGTTTGTAACTCACTCACGCTAGAACGGCTGAATGCATCTTGATGAAATTTGGCTCAGAGATAAGTTATTATTTGTTAATATACACGTTTATGGTATTACGTGTCCATAGATTATTTTTTTATTAACATACGGGTGAAGCCACTGGCAACAGGTAGTATAGTATAAAAGTAATTTCTGAGTAAAATAAGGAAATAATTTCATTGATTACTAGAAAAAGTTTTTATTATTACGAAAATACAAAAAAATAATTAGATGTAGTACGTCATTCAGAAAAAGTTGTGTGTGTCAATTAAAGTAAACATTTTTCTTTCGATTGTTTTGATGCACAGGCGCCAGCCATCAAAACTATTATTTACCCCAATCTGTTTTTTTCAATAATAAATGAACTTTCTACTATTGTGACAGAGTCGAAAATCTGTTAACGAAATATGACGGATTGAGGTAGCTTGATATGCTGGCATCTATACCTACTCTCTATTTATAAGCCAGATAAAACTTTTTTTTAAATAATTCCCCGAAATATTTAGCCACACCCTAACTAAAAAAGTAACCCAAAACTATAAAAAATCACTATTTAAAATACTCTTTTAATTAATATCTTAATCACCGCACTCCCTAAACCTAATCAGAATCACCAAAAGATCTATAAGCCACTTACTTTGCAAGCCATGGTGTCTGGATGATGTTGATACAGGCACAACACTGACTGCAGCCGCCCTACGCGCTGTTTTATATGGCCAGTCTGTCCTAGCTACACGGATGGCCGGCCACCATACGCCATTGTGCTGCCAATGACCTTAGCTTTGGGATTTGAGGTAACTGTCTGGGTGATTTGGCCTATATTTTGGACAGGGGTAAGAAAAAGTGAGAAAATCTGGTGAAAATGGGGAAATGTATCAGAAAGAAATTGAACTAAAAGCAACATGGAATTTAGTTTAGTTCATTTTATTGGTAGTCCCGCTAAAAATATTGATTTCTGTTATAATTTTTGTAATACCACATACAATTGACTATGTAGTTGCCAAAAGACCTAAGTATATACAATAATTAATCTGGTTCCCAAATCCAATATTTTCTAAGAACCTTCGCATTTTACTTTAAATATTTAAACCGTCGCGATGTGATCGTTTCAATCATGGAAATTACACTTCAGCTATCCAGAATTACCATAATGAGTTGCAGGCTTGACGATGCCCAAAAAATGACATTACACTAGTGGGAATTATTTAAAGTAACTATAAACAAAGTTATACGAGTAGCAGAGGTATTGGTCGTATTTCTTTTTATTTCATTGTCAATGTCACTCCAGAATTCCAAGAAATCCTATTTAAATAGTATAAACTAGCACCAGGTGGGAGTATTGTGGATGAACAACTAATTAGCGAGATAGGGCCAGACCAGAGCAGGTCAGACCTGTTGAATTATCTTGATATTCTTTAAATAACTTTACCAATGCAACTTACAGTATCCATGATTACTACGATTTAGATAATATATGTAATTGTATTAAGATAAATATTGTACGCGGTAGACCAAAACACCAGCACGCGTACCTAGCATGGCGATTCTATCTCTATTCTACAAAGTTATTTCATCGTTATTTCTATACAAATCGACTGTTTTCTTGCATAAATATGACACCATTCGTACACTATTGAAGAAAAGAACGTTTATTTTAGATTTTTTTTTACATTACAATGCTTAAAACGATAAAAGTATTTAGATTCTACGTTCTGTCATTTTGTCTATTCATCCGTCAACAAAACCCCTTTCTACGGCGCCATGCTACGCCTGCTGCAAACATTTTTACTCTACACATTGATATACACAAAGGGTCCTTTCCATTTCAGTGAAAACAATTACCACCTTCGTCGGTTCGTTTGTTTAAAGAAACTTAGTACTACGACATCATAAATCACACTCCGAATACTGTTTCGAGGTTTTAATATAAAAGTGTACATAACTAACATGTACACTACATTAAATGTACACAAATACGTAAAAAAAATTAATGATATTATTCACTATCGCAGTCATTGACTTCACAGATCATTTGAGTGGAAAATTGAATGATCGTTTCATTATTTATTAATTAAGTAACTACTTAATTATGATGATTTATTACTTCACACATATTTTCTGGAGCTACTTCATTATTAATCAACATTTTTTTGCTTTTTATGCACACTTTTTTGAAGAACTGAACTTTTTAATAATGACTAGATAAAGAATGGGCGTGTCATTTGCTTTTTTTAAACACAAGGTACATGACAAAAATCATTTATTTTTGACGCAATTGCACATTAATATGACCCGTTACCTTTAATGATTATAATCTTTCAAAGGCAAGTAGTCGACAGTCTATTCTATGTCGAAAGGGTTTTAAGATTACCAATATTTTGACTCATTATTTTGCCATGAAAGTGCAGAAAAAGAAAATTATGTAAAACATTACTGTCTTGATACTAATGACCGCAACTTCAAGTACCTATACCACAGTTTAACGGCAAAGGCTGGCAGATAAGTCTGGTAAACAATAAAAGTTTAGATTCACATTGTCCTTTCTTTAGATTAAATCCCAGCTCAACGTGTTGTGATTTTGTAGTCCTAATTTTAGCATATTCATAAGTTTAGAAGGAATTTAAGCTATTGAAAATCTAAGGCGTATATTATATTAAAATAATAGCTACTGTGTTTCAACAATATGAAAACTTATGAAATGTTGCTCGGTTTGCTAACGACGAATTTTGGTTTTCTATCGGATGATTGTGACCAATTCGTACACCTCATCATAAAAAAGCGTATAATTTGAAAATGAGCAGATCATGAAGGTTTGAATGAAACGCAAAGGGCGTTAAATTACTATTCACTGACATACCTTAAGGTGTGGAAAAAATAAATAAAAGGAAATTGAA